>CM038146.1:249790298-251183605 GCA_021437245.1 Aegilops speltoides
TATTTGCATTACTCCGTTTCTCCATGAACTTAATACACTAGATGCATGCTGGACAGCGGTCGGTGTGTGGAGTAATAGTAGTAAATGCAGGCAGGAGTCGGTCTACTAATCTTGGACGTGATGCCTATATAATGATCATTGCCTGGATATCATCATAATTATTTGAAGTTCTATCAATTGCCCAACAGTAATTTGTTTACCCGTCGTATGCTATATTTCCCGAGAGAAGCCACTAGTGAAATCTACGGCCCCCGGGTCTATTCTTTATCATATTTTCTTTCCGATCTATTATTTGCCACTTTTATTTTCAGATCTATTATTCTAAAAACCCAAAAAGTACCTTTCTGCATTTTTTTGTTATTTATTTTATTTTGTGTTTCCTCGAGATTTATTTATCCAATCTACTACAAACCAATCTATCATCTAGCCAGGAGGGATTGACAAGCCCTCTTACGCGTCGGGTTGCAAGTATTTGTTCTTTGTGTGCAGGTACCGTTTACGTAGTGTTGCTTGGTTCTCCTACTGGTTCAATAACCTTCGTCTCATCACTGAGGGAAATATCAACCATAGCTGTGCTGCATCATCCCTTCCTCTTCGGGGAAAATACTAACGCGGACACGAGCCATCACCTCCTTAGCCCGCCGAGCAGCCTCGACCACCGCATTGTGCGAGCGGGCCTTGCTCTCAAGAACATAATATATTCTTTTGCTATGATAATCAAATAGAGCACGCGCAGGAAAAACAACAGGTACACTAGGTTCCTTATTAAACCTCAAGTTATAAGTATAATTAGTGGGTGTGCCCTTAAGTAACTTATGGCGCTTCATGGCCTCAAAGACCAAGTACCGAGTGGGTAGGATGAGATCGTTAGGCAGAGGTAACACACCAACCTCCTTAGCTATTTGAGAGGCATAAATCCCACCATAAAAGTGACCATTGGAAGCGTTGTGTTGCAATCTACGTGCAACGATCGCTCCAAGGTTATAACGTTTAACTCTGGTCAGAGCTGTGTGTATGAGGCTCAAGTAAAGAGCACAAAGTGTGCTACAATCTTGCTTGCCTACGACACATTTGCCATTAAAGAGTGCAAAGTAGTGAATTGATGGGAAATGAATACTTTTTATTCTACCTTGTGTCACTCCTCTATCTTCTCCATAGCAAATATTTATCAAAAATGACTCATACTCAGATTTTGGCGGTTCGTCTAGCGATCCCCAATATGGAATTTTGCATGCATTACAAAACACATCTAGAGGCATGGAAAAGGGATGATCATAAAGGTTAAATGAAACTCTAGACTCACGAGGATGATATTCAAATTTCTTAGTGAAAGTCTCAGTGAGGTTTATGTGTTGTATGCACTTATGTTCAATGAGGGAGCGAGCTCGGTGTTGTGAACATATTGCTCAAATTCTTCTTTGATACCAGCACTCGCCATGGGGTCATTACACGGCCGTAGGTATGATTTGATAGCGGCATCCCTCATTGATCTTGCAGTTGACTCAACATTGGACTGACGTATCGAGCCACTACTCGATGATGCCTCTGTAGACCTCCTACACGAAGAACTCCTAAAGAATTGCATTTTTATTTGTGAACAATTTTTGAAAAATTTTGGGGCACAAAATTCTTGTCAACAAAACTTCACAAGACTGATAACAACTTTTCTTAATGATGCCTAGAGGCCATAACAAGCATTCAAACTACTTAGAACTCTAAGAATTCAACATGCAAACCCATTTACAGTAGCACCAAGAGTAGCTAATTATTCAAAATATAAACCACTAAAGTGAAGACTAATTGGAGCAATGGAGGAGTCACATACCAAGTAGCAATCCCCGAAAATAGTTTCTGAAACGGAGCTTCGAGCAAAGAGATGGAAATCCACGGGTTTGAGAGCAAGAACACAAGAGAAAGAGCGAGAGAGAGAGAGCAATGGTGATTTTTTCTGGAGGTAGGAGATGACATGGGCTAAAGAGATAAGTGAGGGGCCCATGTGGGGGCCACAACCCACCAGGGTGCGCCCAGGGTTGGTGCGCCCTGGTGTATTGTGGTCACCAGGGGCACCTCCTCTGAAGTTATTTATACCAGAAATTCAGAAAAAATTCGTGTTAAATTTTCAGGGCATTCTGAGCACTTTTATTTTCGAACACTTTTTTATTACACGAAAAATTCAGAAAACAGACCAAACATAGCATTTTATTTTATTTAACTAAGGAAAACATAAAACAAAAGGTGGGAGCAGAAGGTTGTGCCTACTAAATTAATCAACTTCATACCGCTCAAAAATGATCCATTAATAAGGTTGTTCAAGTCTTATTAACAACCACTTTCGGGGATATGCATGTCCCCAACAATAAGTATATCATATTTATTTTTGGCAGTTGGTAAAGGGAGTTGAAAACTTCCAATAGTGATTGTCGGAGATTTTTCAATAACTTTAATGCCATTCACTTGGAATTGTTTCTTCGGAAAATGCATTATATGCTCATTACCATTGATATGAAAAGTGACCTTGCTTTTATTGCAATCAATAACAGCCCCTGAAGTATTCAAAAAGGTTCTACCAAGGATAATCGACATGTTGTCATCCTCGGGCATCTCAAGTATAACAAAGTCTGTGAATATAGTAACATTCGCAACAACAACGGGCACATCCTCACAAATACTGATAGGTATGGCAGTTGATTTATCAGCCATTTGCAAAGATATTTCAGTAGGTGTGAGTTTTTTCAAGTCAAGTCTTTTATATAAATAGAAAGGCATAACACTAACACCAGCTCCTATATCACACAAAGCAGTTTTAACATAATTTCTTTTGATGGAGCAAGGTATAGTTGGTATTCCTAGGTCTCCATGTTTTTTAGGTACTGCATTCTTGAAAGAATAATTAGCAAGTATGGTTGAGATTTCGGCTTCATGTAACTTTCTTTTATTAGTGATGATGTCTTTGATGTATTTTGCATAAGGGTCCATCTTTAAAATATCAGTCAAGAGGGTACGCAGAAGACTGGCCTAGGCATTTCAGCAAAGCATTTAAATTCTTCACCATCCTTTTCCTTAGTTGGTTTGGGTGGAAAGAGCATGGGTTTTTGGACCCATGGTTCTCTTTCTTTTCCATGTTTTCTAGCAACAAAGTCTCTTTTATCATATCTTTTATTTTTAGGTTGTGGGTTATCAAGATCAACAGTAGGTTCTATCTCAACATCATTATCTGGTTCTTTATCATTGTCTGGTTGGGTGTCTTCATGAACATCATCATTATATTTTCATTATCACTAGGTGAGTGTTCATTACCAGATTGAGTTTTAGGATCTGAGATAGAAATGTCATTATTATCTTCGGGAGGTTTTTCTATTTCAGGTTCACTAGAGGTATGCAAAGTCCTATCATTTTCATTTTTCTTCTTCCTTTTAGAAGGACTAGGTGCATCAGTGTTAACTCTTTGAGAGTTGTGTTCAATTCTTTTAGGGTGTCCCACAGGATAAAGTGGTTCCCGAGTCATTTTGCCCCCTCTAGTTGCTACTCTAACAACAATATCATTTATATTATTATTCATTTCACTAAGTAATTCTCTTTGAGATTTATCAAGTTGTTCTAATTGAGTTTGGACCATAGAGGCATGTTTTCCTACATCTCTAACATCATTAGTGATTCTAAATAACAAGTTACTCAAGCGAGCAATCATATCAAAGTTGTATTTCAATTGTTTCATAACATTTTGCATTGAAGTGATCTTGTTTTCTAATGTAATTATCAAATTCATAAAGGCATTGACTAGGATGTTTATTGTAAGGGATGCCACTTTCATCAAACTTCAATAAAGAATTTACCTCTACCACCAGTGGTGGTTGTGTGTCAAGTCCATGTATTTCTTCAATAGGAGGTAAATTTCTAACATCTTCAGCTTTAATACCTTTTTCCTTCATACATTTCTTTGCCTCTTGCATATCTTCAGGACTGAGAAATAAGATACCCCTCTTCTTCGGAGTGGGTTTAAGAGGTGGTTTAGGAAGAGTCCAATCATCATAATTCTTCAATATATTATTCAATAATTACTCAGCTTGTTCAACAGTTCGTTCCCTAAAAACACAACTAGCACAGCTATCTATGAAGTCCCTAGAAGCATCGGTTAGTCCATTATAAAACATATCAAGTATTTTATTTTTCTTAAGAGGATGACCAGGCAAAGCAATAAGCAATTGGAGAAGCATCCCGCAAGCTTGTGGGAGACTCTCTTATTCAATTTGCACAAAGTTGAATATTTCCTGTAAGGCAACTTGTTTCTTATGAGCAGGAAAATATTTTCCAGAGAAGTAGTAAATAATATCCCAGGGACTACGCACACAACTAGGAGAAAGAGTATTGTAACATATCTTAGCATCCCCCTTTAATGAGAACGGAAATAACTTGAGAATATAATAGTAGTGAATTTTCTAATCATGAGCAAATAGGGTGGCTATATCGTTCAACTTAGTAAGATGTGCCACAACAGTTTCTTTTTCATAGCCATGGAAAGGATCAGATTCAACCAAAGTAATTAACTCTGGGTTGACAGACAATTCATAATCCTTATTAGTAACAAAGATAGGTGAAGTAGCAAATTTAGGATCACATTTCATTCTAGCATTCAAAGATTTTTATTTCAGTTTGCATAATAATTTCTTAAGATCATCTCTATCATTGCAAGCAAGAAGTCTCTAGCTATCTCCTTATCCATAACATAACCCTCAGGTATCTTAGGCATTTCAAATCTGGGAGAGCTAGGTCTAATAGGTGTTTCAAGAATTCTAGTTTCAGGAGCTTCATCAGTTTCAGCATTCTCAATATATTTAGCTCTAACAAGTTGTTCATCAAGAAATTCACCTAGTGGCACATTATCATCTAGCAAGGTGCTAGCATCACCATAAGCGTTACTCGTAGCAAAAGTAACATCATCAATAACTTGCGAAATATCAGTATTAATAGCATGTGGTAGTGTTGCAAGTCTACTCAAAAAAGAAGGTGAATCAAGTGCAGAGTGTGATGGTAGTTCCTTACCTCCCCTCGTCCTAGAGGAAAGATCTTGGTTCTTGCATCCTTCAGATTCCTCATAGTGGTAAATAGTTAATAATCCCAAGTGACTCAGCAGATATAGATATGCTCCCTGGCAATGGCGCCAGAAAAAGGTCTTGATAACCCACAAGTATAGGGGATCACAACTGTTTTTGAGGGTAGAGTATTTAACCCAAATTTATAGATTCGCTTCAAGGGGAGCCAAAGAATATTTGTAAGTATTAGTAGTTGAGTTGTCAATTCAACCACACTTGGAGATTAAACATCTATATCAAAGTGATCAATAGCATAGTAATATGATAGTTTTGATAGTAGTGGTAAAGTAGCAATAGTAACAGTGACAGTAGTAGCAGTATTATATCAGTTGTAATAGTAGCAATAGCAATAGTAACTTAGCAAGAGCAATATGTGGAGAAGTCGTAGGCATTGGATCGGTGCATTCATTGGATGATATCATCATATAACAGTCATAACCTAGGGTGACACAGAACTAGCTCCAGTTCATAAATATAATGTAGGCATGCATTCCGTAAATAGTCATACATGCTTATGGAAAAGAACTTGTATGACATATTTTGTCCTACCCTGCCGTGGTAGCAGGGTCCATAAGGAAACAAAGGGATATTAAGGCCTCCTTTTAATAAATAATCGGAACAAAGCATTAACATAGTGAATACATGAACTCCCCAAACTATGGTCATCACTAGAAAGTATCCCAATTACTGTCACCCTGGGTTTACGAATCATAACACGTAATAGGTGAACATGACTTGCAAGATCGGATCTAGAACATAAATATAATGGTGAAAACATAAACGGTCCAGATCTGAAATCATGGCACTCGGGCCCTAGTGACAAGCATTAAGCATAGCAATGTCATAACAACATCAATATCAGAACATAGTGGATACTAGGGATCAAGCCCTAACAAAACTAACTCGATTACTTCATGAATCTCATCCAACTCCTCACGGACCAGCGAGCCTATGAAGGAATTACTCACTCCCGGTGGGGAGAATCATGGAATTGGTGATGAAGGAGGGTTGGTGATGATGAAGACGAAAGACTCACCTCTCCGGAGCCCTGAACGTGCTCCAAACTGGCCTCCCGATGAAGAACAGGAGGTGGCAGCGGCTCCATATCGTGAAACGTGATGAAACTTCCTCTCCTAATTTTTCTTTGAAAATAGGATTTTATAGCGTTGGAATTAGGGTCAAGGGGGCCACCAGGTGGGCACAACCCACCAGGGCTTACCCAGAGGGGGTGGTGCACCCTGGTGTATCGTGCTCAACCGGGGCACCCCTCCAGTGGTTCTTGGTTCCAATATTTTTCGCTTATTCTTAAATAAATCTCCAAAAAGTTTCATTCCAATCCGAGAACTTTTATTTCTGCACAAAAACAACACCATGGTAGTTTTGCTGAAAACAGTGCCAGTCCAGGTTAGCTTCATTCAAATCATGAAAATTAGAGTCCAAAACAAGAGCACAAGCATTGAGAGTTTTGCAATCGTGGTTCCGACCATGTTCTCCTTTAAATACCATTTCTCGTGCAAGTTTAAGCACTTGTCCTCTGCAGAGCAATACCCCAGTCCAACCTTTGCTTTGGCCTGTCGTCGAGTATTACCCCCCCCCGGTATCTCGAGATTATCACCGAACTGCATAACTTCTTATGAGTTCTCCATCAAGTACTACATTCTCATGGATCCAATTTTTTTTCATGGGCTCTGAGTTATTAAACACTCAAGGACACCAAAGAGCTTTGGCAGAATTCATTGTTGAATGGATGGGAACACAAGATGAAGAGATTCAAGAATCATCTCTTCCCAGCAAAGAGACTGAGAAAGATTGGCTCATGTACTTTGACGGTGCCTTCTCGCTACAAGGCGCTGGTGCTGGAGTGCTGCTTGTCGCACCCACTGGAGAACACCTCCAGTACGCGGTTCAAATGCACTTTCCTAGGAAGAAGGAAACCAACAACACTGCAGAGTATGAGGGGCTCCTTGCCGGTCTCAGAATTGTGATAGAGTTGGGAATCCAAAAATTGATCATTCACGGAGATTCACAACTTATTGTGAAACAAGTGAATAATATTATCAGAGCCCGTTGATGGAAGCATATGTGGAAGAAGTAAGGAAATTGGAGGAGCACTTTGACGGGTTGCAAACATACATATTCCTTGTGCGAAGAACATCATTGCTGATCACCTGTCAAAGTGTGCAGCCCAAAAGCTGCATGTGGAACCAGGAACTTTTGTTCTCTATTTGACTCAACCATCAATTACTCCATCACCAGAAGCTAAAAAGAGAAGGAAGTTGAACACTAGCAAATATTTTCTGATAAAGCTTCCTAAAGCCGCTAGTGAGAATGTTGCCAAGAGTAGCAACGCGCTTGCCGGTGAGCAGCAACTTAACACAGAACCTCAGGTTCTTGTTATTATCTTCACAACACACCACATGATTATGGTCAAGTTATATATGAACTATGTGTACCATATGAACTTGAATTCAAATTTTTGAATCCACTTTATGCTGCTTTCAAATAATAGTACATATCAAGTTGTAGCTAGATCTTCATAATATAAACCATGTTTCATATGTATAATGTCTTTATGACACAATGTATGGTGCTCCGTCCCTACACCTATAAGTATTTGGAGCTTCAAAGGCCAAACATTATCACAAATTCAAATAAATGTTAGATTGACAAATTTTTGCTACCATCGATGGTAGTTACCACCAGTTGAGTTTTCTATGTTGTATGTAGTATCTGTCAAAACCGAGAGTATGTACATGTAGTATGTAGTATATAACAATGTTTAGATAGTATATATACTGCTTTTTAGGTAGTACGTATCATATTTTGAGCATACTATTTTTTACGTATAAATATATACGTATTTGACAAATATAACAAAAACTACGACCTCATATACAATTTTTTCATATAACTTGCTTTGAAATATTTAGATATGGTGTATGAACATATTTAAAATAATAAAGTAGTATATATATATATACCACTGCATGATAGTATATGAAATATGTCGGGTATCTTCCCCTGGATGGTAGGATGTATTATATATATATATAGGAAAAAGCAAAGCTATTGTGTTTCTCTATAGAAGTGGCAATCGTAGACGCACGATAGCCATTGGGATATGGTCCCTACGTTTTCCCTCTTTCCATTTCTTAGTTATTGAGTGATTTTTCTTGTATAGACGAAATGGGACCGTGCACTATGTGACCAGCCAACCAGCGTCAGGTCGCCAGACCCGGGCCCAATTGTATTCGGTTCCAGCCCGAAGGTGCTCGAGAACCGTCGGTAAGTTTGTTGGGTTCTCGGGCCGGACGCGTTCAAAACCAAGCCTGTGGAAAAGTGCGTTGGTCTAACGCATGTCAGGCACCCCTCCCACTCTCCCCTCTAGCTCACGCACGAACCCTTCCAATGCTGCCACCAGCGGTTCCTCCAAGCCCCACCTCGAAGCAAGAGACGAAGGGAAACAAGACGAGCCCTTTAACTGCTGAGACAAACCCGGTGAAGAATGCCATACCCAACAAGACCTCTGATGCGCGTTTGGCGAGCTCCCAGGGAGGGGTTCGCCTAGCGCATTGAGTGTTCTATGCTGGAACTACCACGGAATTGGCAAAGCCGCGACAGTTCGGGAGCTTCGCGACCTAGCGAGGGTTTGCCCCTCGATTCTTTGTATTCTTGAAACACAGATAGAGGGTTCGAGGGTAGAGAATAAGGCAGATGGTTTAGGTTTCAATAGAAGTCATGCAATTAGTAGTTCTGGAAGGAGTGGTGGTCTTTGTATTTTCTAGAATGATGAAATAAAAGTGGAAGTTATCGGCTACTCAAGGTACCATATTGACGTTTTAGTAGAGAATATGGTGGATATGCAGGTCAGAATTACTTTTGTCTATGGAGAGGCTTAGATACCGGAAATGCACAACACGTGGAACACTTTGAAAAACACAGCTGAGACACAGAACAGGCCATGGGCAGTCATGGGTGATTTCAGTGAGGTACTAAATTTCAACGAACATGATGGCGTTGGAAGCCGAAGCCAAGCTCAGATTGATGGATTCGGAGAGGCAGTTGATACATGCGGACTGTCAGATATAGGATACACATGCACAAACTGGACGTTTGAAAAAAAGGTTGCAGGAGGTACCTTTACTCGCGTGAGGCTGGACAGATGCCTAGTAAATCCAGAATGGTTGATAGCACTACCAGCATCAACGTTACTCCACAAGAATGTTGCGAGCTCTGACCATATCCCAATCCTCCTTACGTTACGTGATCAGCATGCATGCGGTGGGTCCTAGGGCTTTTAAATACGAAACCATGTGGGAAAGAGAAGAGTCCCTCTTCACAATAGTAACCAGCCGGTGGTGCATGCAAGAGGGGGAGATAGTTGAATCCTTGCGCGCAAAACTAGGGGATCTGGCAGGAGATTTGTCTTCTTGCGATTGGGACAAGTCTAGCTCAGTGCGGAAGGAGATCGCCCAATTGAAAACTCAGCTCCAGATATTGCGCGCTGCCCCAGGCCGATCCGGACCTACACGAGAAGAGACAAAAGTAACAGATTGGTTGGTTGAACTATTTCACCGCGAGGAGATGCTTTGGCGCCAGAGAGCGTGGGTGCAGTGGTTAGCCCATGGTGATAAAAATACCTATTTCTTCCATATGAGAGCAAGTAGACGCCGCCGTAAAAATTAGATCAAAGCGTTGCATGATGAGCAGGGTCAAATTATCGAGGACCAGGCTGGGATGGAAGAGATGACAACAGAATACTACAAAAACTTGTATACATCTGAGGGGGTGCATACATGGATGAAGTGCTGAGGACGGTACCAACCAAGGTAACATCCGATATGAATGACCTACTGAATGCTCCATATACTCAAGAGGAGGTAAAGTGTGCATTGTTTCAGATGTTTCCAATTAAAGCACCAGGCCCGGATGGGTATCGAGCTTACATTTTTCAGCGGCATTGGGAGGTGTGTGGGGGAGAGGTCACAAGGGTGGTCCTCCAAATCGTCGTGGGAACAGAATCTGCAGCTTGTATCAATGACACGATCCTGGTTCTCATCCCAAAGGTAAAAAACCCCACTCTCGTCAAACAGTTCAGGCCAATCAGTCTTTGCAACGTGCTCTATGAAATTGCGTCTAAGGTGATATCCAACAGACTCAAATAGATACTCCCAGATATTATATCCGTAGAGCAGCCAGCCTTTGTTCTCGGTAGATTAATTATTGATAACATCATAACAGCTTATGAGTGCTTGCATTTTATGAAGAGGAACAAGGCTAAAAAACATCAGTCCTGCGCCCTGAAGTTGGACATGATGAAGGCCAATGACAGAGTCGAGTGGGACTATCTCCAGGCAATAACGCTTAAGCCGGGGTTCACCATAAGGTGGGTTGACATTGTTATGAGAATGGCAACCACAGTCAAATTTTCAGTGCTGTTTAATGCAAAGAAATTGGAGGAGTTCTGTCCATCACGAGGGATCCGACAAGCAGACCCGATATCTCAGTACTTGTTCTTGTTAGCAGTAGAGGGCCTGTCGTGCCTGTTAAAATCACAAAGAGAGTCATCCAACCTAGGTGTGATTCAAGTGGCACCTTTGGCGCCACCAGTAAACCATCTCCTATTTGCTGATGACATCTTGTTGTTCTTCAAGGCAAACAGTGTGGGTGCTACTGAGGTGAACCACCTGTTGCATACATATTGCAATGCAATAGGTTAGCGGATTAACTTTGACAAATCATCCATATTTTTTAGCAAAGGTGTCCCTGAGGCTGTTCGCAATGATATAAAAAACATTCTGAACGTCCCTAATGAAACCCTGAATGAGAAATATCTGGGAATGCCAACAGATGTAGGGGCCTCAAAAAATGGTGCGTTCAAATACTTAAAGGATAGATTGTGGAGCAAAATTCAGAGTTGGGTCGAAAGGATGATGTCTTCTGCGGGCAAGGAAGTGCTAGTCAAAGTAGTGGCTCAAGCCATACCAGTCCATTCCCTGTCTTGCTTTAAACTTCCAAGGGGCCTTTGCGAGCATCTGAACATGTTGGTAACGAAGTTTTGGTGGGGGAGTAAGAACGGTCAATGCAAACCGCATTGGGTATCATGGAATGCGATGACACAACAAAAGAGCATGGGAGGACTGGCGTTCAAAGAGTTCGAGCTTTTCAACCTAGCCATGTTAGCTAGGCAGGTCTGGCGCATGTTATAGGATCCTAACTCCCTTAGCGCACGCATTTTGAAGAGCATCTATTTTCCAAACACCACTATCCTGGATGCCACCCTTGGAAGTCACCCAAGTCAGATATGGAGAGCTCTCGTTGTAGGACAAGACACGTTGAAGTTGGGACTGATCAAGCGCATTGGCAATGGAGAAAGCACCAATATCTGGAACGACAATTGGCTCCCTCGCCCGGAGATGATGAGGCCATGTGGTTGCATTGCAAGCACACCGCCGGTCACAGTGGCAGATTTGATAGACCACACCAGCGCGACATGTAACAAGCAAAAGATCGACTCCACGTTTCTGGCTTTTGATGCAAAGGTCATGCTAAATATTCCACTCTACACCACACCCATGCAGGATTATTGGAGCTGGGCTCAAGAAAGGAACGACCAGTTCACGGTTCGTTCGGCCTACAACATGCTAGTGGCAACGAGGCAGAGGAGAGAAGCTTGGTTGGAAGGATCAACGGGTTCCTCAACAGCACAAACAGATTCTAGTTCGTGGAAGACCCTATGGAAGACAGAGGTGCCATCGAAAGTGCGTATGTTCTTATGGCGTCTCTCGAAGCAGTCGTTGCCAACAGAAGATGTGAGGGCACACCAAAAAATGTCTACGACGAGCTCTTGTGGTTTCTGCGGTGCCCCTGATTCCTGGCGTCACTCCCTCCTCGAGTGCACAGTCTCCAGATGTACATGGGCCTTAGTTGATGAAGTGCTGGGCACAACTTGGTGGCTACAACAGAGAATCGAGCTAAGAGTTGGCTTTTCAACCTGATGGGGTCGTTATCGCATGAGCAGTTTACCCTGACGGCGGTGACACTATGGGTTGTTTGGACATCTCGGAGGAAGGCCATCTGTGAGGCTATATTCCAGACTCCACATGCGATATAGGCCTTTATAACACACTATATCCAAGACCTGGAGGCAGTCCGGAAGCCCAGGAAACTGCGCCAAGCAGTGGAGGTCGGTACCCCAGTGGTCACTCGGCTGAAGGCCCCTCCAACAAATTTTGCAAAGATACATGTAGATGCGGGAGTTCGACCATAGAGAGGAGGCTCAGCAGTAGCCATTTGCAGAGACAGTCAAGGGGTTTTTATGGGAAGCTCAGCTTTAGTAATTGCCGGGTTTTGTGATGCATCCACACTGGAAGCCATTGCATGCTGTGAGGCCATCACATTGGCGGAGGATCTTAATCAACATCACTATATTGTTGCCTCCGATTGCAAGCAGGTGATCCAAGATATTGCTAAAGGGAATCACGGAGAATATGGAGTCATCATCAGAGAGATTAGATCAAGATCACCATCATCCACTTGTAAATTTACTTTTGAAAGGTGTGAGACTAATGTAGAAGCTCATAAGTTAGCTACATAAGCATTGTCTCTACTTTCAGGGCGTCATGTGTGGTTAGGCCAGCCACATGACCAAATTTGTATCCCACACTCTGTGAACTTTCAGTAATAAAAGGCCTTCTACCCTAAAAAAATGCACGAACCCTTCCCTTTGCCGTCTCTCTCCTCCCTCTTAGATCCAAAGATGACCATATACTCCTATGGCGCCAGCCCCTCGATCCCTTCCTCCACTTTCACTAGATTTGGGGTGGACGGCCACGAGGTCAAGCTTCCCACCGCCCTAGCCATCCCCCTCCATCTCCAGCTCCCCGCCATGGATCCTCTCTCACAACCACCAGAGCCCTCCTCACCGTGGCCCACCACTGAGCGCACCTCTCCGCACCACCACCCACCAGAGGGGCACATGATCCAACCTGGGAGTGACCATCACGTTGTCCCCATGAGCTTCAGTGGAGCTATCGCCCTCTCGGAGTTAGTTGGACCCCTCGGTAGCTGGTAGGCTGCCGTCGAACTGGAGTTGGACGTTGTGGCCGTCTCCTTCCACCAACCGGTGTAGCGGCATCCTTTTGCGTGCTTCCCTGGGAGTGTTGACGGTGGGCAGGACCTGTATGGCTCACTGTTGGACTCGAGAGATGGCCTCCTCCTGCCCTGCAACTACGTCCCTGATGACAAAGCCATCGTGAGGTACCTCGTGTCTAACCCTGCTACGCGACAGTGGAGCGACCTGCCAAGGCTGAGTCGGGAAGCCGAATAGCAGCACAACCCCGTTAGTGGGTGTCCGATTACTCCCATGAGCCCTCCCAACGAGTACCAGCTAGGCACCATGTGCTTGTGGTTCAAAACAAAGGATCATCACTTCGAAAATAAAAAACAGAGGAGAAGAGCAGCGTGACTCCAAATTGGCGGCATCAAAACAAAGGCCTGGTTTTTGTGCTTGACCTTCTTCTTTTTTATCCTTTGATTTTTGGTTGATGTGTGAGTTTGTGGTTGTTCTACTGATGTATGCGAACCTTTTGTTCCTAAATATGTTCCTCTGAATGTAATATTTCATTGTTCTTATTTTCCCACTTGCCCGCTCCATGATCTAGGCCCGCTCCTGATCATTGTTTTGGTTTGGTTTCCTGTGAGATGCATTTTTTGATTTGGGGATGCAGATGTCTAGCCGTAGTTGTGGTCTGGTATCTCAAGCTGCCGCCTCAAGGTTGCCATGCTCCACCAAGAATCGTGACGGTGCTGCCTTCAGCTTGCCAAGAACTAGGGGCGTGTTTGGTTGCCGTCTGCTATAGTACCTACGTTGTATACCCTTCTCCACTCAGCCTGGCTCTGAAAAAACAGCCTCATATGCGACATCTACGAGTTGTTTGGTTGCCTACATGCCCTCTTACATGCATGTGCTGAACCACACTGCCTGGTGTTTGGTTGCCCACATGTTAGTGGACAAACCCAAAGCATGGTGTTTGGTTGTATGCAACGCCTAGTGTGTGGTAAACTCTTTGGCTAGTTGGTGAGGTCACCAGCACACTTCGGCACAACCATGTAGCACACATCATAAGCAGAGCAGAGTATAAACATAGCATCAACTACTTAACAACATAATTCAGATAAGCAACACCACACTTCATAACAGTTCAACACCTAAACCATAAACAGTTCAAAGCAAACTTGATTGTAATTAGAAAGGAGGTGCCCCTGCCCTACTCCTTGGCGGCGAAAGCTTCGTCGTGCTTCCCGCACTTGTTGACGACCTCAATGCCATCCTCGTCGAAGATGATGACCTTGAGGGTGTCGGGAGTGAGGAGCTTGAACGTCACCATGTAGCCGATCTTGATCTGATGAATGGTTGCGTAGGTGGCCCAACCCTGATCCAGGGTCACCCTGCCATTCATCAACTTCACCGTCACCTTTCAGGACTAGCCGGTGTTGTTCCTGAGCTTGAACTCCATTAGCACCGCGACGAAGTGCTTGGTGAAGTCCAGGGGCATGGGGATGCATTCAAGTTTCGGTGCAAGGATGACCTTGCAGAAGTGAGTCATGCCATCCTCCTGATGGTAGTGGCCGTAGTTGCGGCGCTTGTTGTTGGGGGGCTCCTCCATGCTCTCGTCGTCTCCACCCTCAGGCGTCTTCGGGTCTTCCTCGGTGGTGGGCGGCAGCACAACCTCGTCGAGCATTGGGTGAAGGGGCTCCTTGCCCTTGTTCTCAACGGCCGGGATCACCTCATTGCTCTCCTCGATCTGCACACAATTCATGGAGTCAGGCACAACACAGAGTTCATGGCTTATTGAAGAGCATGCAGTTAAAACGACATGACTGCCACTCTTCTCCTCCTCTCCATCGCCCCTATATTTACTCAACCTGCCCAACACTACTTACCCACCCCCTCTCTTCTCTCACTGTCAACCTTCCTCCTCCCCATCGCCATGAGCTCTAACTCCAGCTCCAACGCCAACCCCTTCCCTTGGGGTATTGGCTAGAGGGCCTTCTTCCTAGGGTGGTTGGCTGGTGACCACACCAAGTTCGAGAACACCATGTAGGTATGCTCGAACTTCGGCTCCATGCTTGACATGTAGAAGGAATCTAATGCTGTGCTCATGAAGGCCACTGCAAGAGCTGAAGACACTGATTCCTGACCCAGCGAAGGGCGCGATGCAGTTGACAACATTCGCTGGGCCATGAATCAGGCCGTCTCCGACGACGCTAAACAAAGAAAGAAGTGGTGTAAGTACAAGAACTACTGGGCTCCTAATGACCGTCGTGCCACAATGTACTGGGAGACGGCTATCGCGCCGCGGCGGTCATTGGTGGGGATCCTAAGGAGGAGGAGGAGGAGGAGGAGGAAGAACTGGTGCAGATCCCGGCGATGGAGCTGGAGCCAGGTCGTTGTACCTGGCAGATCGACCTCGACTCTGCCGAGGACGACGACGACGACGCGCCGCCCTGCACGGCGATGAAGAAGATGAAGGCCAGCCAGTCCACCTGCTGCTCTGCACGCCGGTGACGGCGGCCATGGTTATGTACCTCCAATCCCCCAATCCCCGTTCTACTATGAACTACTATTCCAATCTACCTCTATTCCGATCCTGGATGAACTACTATGAACTCCTAGGTACTTGTATGAACTACCATGAACTACCATGCTTATCTACCTCTATTCCCCATCCCCCTCTGCGTCGTGGATCGAATCTACCGCCGGATCGAACGCGAAAAATTAGTGCGTGACGGATAGAGAAGTTCTTACCGCCATTGCCGCTGCCCAGGTGATGATCCACATGCCGGTGATGGAGTCTGGTGGTCTTCTTGCTCTGCTCCGATCCGCGGCCACCGGTGAGAGTTGCGAGAGTGGGGAGAGGGAGCGGTGAGGCTAATAACTACCGGTGCTTTGGGAAGCAATGCGCCTTCTTGAGCGTGGCCATGCGCGTGCAGCCGCCGCCGCCCGCGTGCACCTCTCGGGCCTGGCCCTAGAGAAACTGCCGATTTGGACGTTCCCACGGAGCCAGGCCCATGAGTGCTTTAAGGTTCGTGCCATGCGGGCTGAACAGTGAAAGCAGGCAACCAAACAGGCTAGATTCTTCCCGCGCGGGCCTGGTTGGGCCTCATGCAGGCAACCAAACACGCCCTAGGGGTCGCCAGGAGGATGGCAAGGCCACGCACAAGCAAATTTGAGATGGTGGTGACACCAAACATAACTTGGGCCTGGTTTTTTTGCTAGTTTAGCGTTCTGCTTTCATAGGTTTAGAGCTCTAAAATGTAAGCTTTGACACTGAATCTTTAACTAACCCACATGCTTCGAATATTTTCTGGACGAATGCTTGAACTCTGTAGTTTCAGCTGTTGTGCTTAAATTTCTCCAGTTTCTTTCTGTTGTGCTGCTGCCACCATGATTTCCCATCCAGTCTGTTCCACAAGATGTATTTTGCACTTATTGCAATGATTCAATCGATGCATATGTCATTATGTAGAACTTGTTTTCTAGTGTTAAGGCAGTTTGATGTGATTTCCTTAATTTGATTGATGGTCAATAGATATGATAGAATTTTATTTACTACTACTATTGTTCGAATTTTTGTGCTTGTTTTCCAATGTCATTCATGTGTTTGAGGTAGCATCTATCTCTAACAGGTGATGGTCTTAGTGCATGAGAACAGGTCTCCAGATTTTATTAAAGCACATCTCTCCTAGAAAATAAAAATACTAGTACCTTCTATGCAATGCCGTTGTATGAACTTGGAAACCAATGGTTTATACCTCTCTAAGTTTGTTTGACCCTCATGATCCAAAATCAAAGTATGCAGTTTATAATTTATATACTAAGATGAATATCTTCCATCATGCCACACAATAACTTTTAAGTACGAGCCCTGTGGGGATATAACTATTTGTGTAAGCCGCCCAAGAGCGGCCGGGTTACGCAAAGAAGACTCACCAGAAAGAAGCCCAAGACCAAGCATGAAGATGTCGGTTCAGTAAAGGGTCTAAAGCCCACAGGCGACTTAAGGCCCGTCGTAGTAAACAGCCATAATGGCATGACTTGTATAAGGTAGATTTAACTAGTCACCGAGCCGGACACTGTTTATAAGCCGGCCGGGACTCTGTAAGCCGCAGGGCGTAACCCGTGTATATAAGGGGACGACCCACCGGCGGCTTAGGGTAAGAAACAACTCATCGAGAGCCGGGCATAGCGTATCTCGCTCCCTGGTCATCGAAACATCAATCAATACCAACCCAACTAGACGTAGGCTTTACCTTCACCGTAAGGGGTCGAACTAGTATAAACCTCTCGTGTCCTTTATCCTGATTAACCCCTTCAAGCTTCCTAGTTGCGATGGCTCCACAACTAAGTCCTTTCACGAGGACATCTGACGTGACAATTCCACGACAGTTGGCGCCCACCATGGGGCCAGCGACGGTGGTTGAGTTCTTGAAGGGCAACCGAAGGGCTCAAGGGATACGTAGTGGGCGGATGACCAAGAGTCATCGCGGCAAGATCTACATCGACGACGAAGGCTAGGGCCCCGACGCCGGCTCAATTGAGTACGGGTATCGGGTCCCCTTCGGTGGAATCCACGTCTTCATCGGCCGGATCGGTGAACCGGGCCCTGAGCCGGACAACTGCACCTACCTCGTCGAGATGGCTCAGCGTGCGAGAAAGGCCCGAGTTCAACCCGTCATGAAGCGTGCCTTCATGGGCTGCATCCACGGAGAGGAACTTTCTGAAGGACCTGAAGATGGTGGTGAGACGGCCGTCCTCTCGGACGGTGATTCGTCCGCCGGTTCAACAGATTCACTATACCAAGTGCAAGACGACATGCTTGGGGGCTGTTCCGATGGCACTAGTATTCCGGACCCCTGTGAGCCGCCTAGATGGGCAGGAGTCTTCATGGCTGGGAGTCAACCCGATCAAAATTCTACAGCCGCTACAACAATAACGTCCGGCACAGGAGCAGCCGGGGCAGGAGGCCCTGTGCGCCCGCCGGCTCAAGTGCGGATAGATCTTATGGACAAGCTTACGGCCTTGTTAACCGCCATGGTTATTCCTGCAAATAAAGATGAGCATGACGCAGAGGTGGCACGGGTGCGTGAGGAGATAGCTCAGGCCAAGGAGGCCTTGGCAGCTGAGGACACCAGGTTAGCCACAGAGCGGGCGACTCTAGATGCGCGGGCGCAGCGGCTACAGTCGGAAGCCTACTAGCTCACGATGAGCCTAAACGCATCCAACGAGGTGATGAGGAGGAGACATCAGAAATCCTAGTCCCGTTTACCTCCGGTTTATGATTCTCAAAATCTTTTCGCTACACCCGGAGCCGGTCCTAGTAACCCGCCAGATGCAAATCAGCTTATGACAGCCGGAACAGGAGGACCGGCTCAGCCTCGGGAGATGGCACCTCCTCATGGGAGTATGGCTCTGCCCCGTTACGTGCCGATACCACCGGGTCACTTTTGCAACCCCACGGAGAACTTAATCGCGGCATCGGCGCGCTTGGTGGCTCTTCCCATGGATGGTGATGACCCGATAGCGGTGGAGACCCGGAGGGTCAGAGAACTTCTCCAGACGGCCCTGGCTCAGCAAGAGACTTATTCTTACAGCCAGGACAGGATTCATTCAACTCCTCCGCCTTGGTTAGCACCGCCTCGTCAAAACCGGAGTCCGAGTCATAGCAGGCACATGGAGTCTGAAGCTTTGTCAAGCAACGCCCAGCGTCGTAACCAGCCCGGTGGCTATAATCCGGTACAAGACCGAGTACGTCAGGAGAACGAGTGGGCGACTCAGCTAGCGGCTCAACAGACGGCTCATCAAGATTTCCCAGAGTATCCGATGACTTCCGTTGAGACGGGAGTAGCCACTAGAACCGGCAGTGTTCCTTGTTTGGTACCGGCTCTGCGTAATGTGCGCCTACCCAAGGATTTCAAGGGACCTCGAAAGGTGCCGAATTACACGGCCGACTTGCAGCCCGGAGCGTGGATTGAAAGTTGTGATATGGCCATGGAGCTGTTGGAGGTCAGCGATGCGGCCATGGCTAAGTACTTCACCATGATGTTAGATGGAACGGCCCGGTCTTGGTTAAAGGGTTTGCCACCCAATTCCATTGGTTCATGGGCAGAGTTAAAGGGCTGTTTCATCCAGAACTTCAAAGACACCTATAAGCAATCCATGTCGATTGTGGACTTAATGAATTGTAAGCAGGAGGAGGGTGAATCCACGACTAATTGGGTACGCCGGGTCAAGGAGATAATACATTCATCTGACAAGGTGGATGCCGGCTCTGCAGTCCTCATGTTGGAGAAGAATTGCCGCTTTGAGCCACTAAGGCAGAAACTGGGGCGCCTTAAGTGTGATTGCAATGATATGGGTACGTTGATGGCGGCTTTAGTCAAATATGCCGATTCTGGTAGTACGAAGGATCCCACGTCTGATGAGGAAAAGACAGGGAAGGGAAATAAGAACGGCAACGGAAAGGGTCAGCAGCATAGCCCGATGAATCAAGGTGGCAATAAGCGTAAGGCCGACGACAACACAGAGTTTGTAGCCAACGCTAATGCACAAGGTAACAATCAGAGACGTAAGGGCAAGCCGCCCCCTCGATCTGGTGGGTCAGGCCCATCTCTTGAGCAGTTACTTAATGAGCCTTGCCCGAGACACGGCACCCGGGAACGACCCGCCACCCACTTGTGGAAAGATTGCGCGATCATGAAGGATTTTAAGAATTCCAATGCGTTTGGTGACAATTCTGGGTCTAGCGGCGGTTTAGGAGCTGGCGGTTTTCATGGCCCGGGTGGCGGCTCAAATTCCGGCTTTCAGGGACATCAAGGTAGTTATAATCAACAACAGTCTTGTCAAGGAGAGCAACAACAGCAGCAGTCGGGTTATCAAAGCCATCCGAAGCAGTTGAATAGTGGGCAGTATCATGTGTTTACCACTAGCTTATGCAAACGTGACCAGAAGGTTCATAAGAGGGCCGTGAATTCTGTTGAGCCGGCAGTCCCTCGTTATTTGAGGTGGTCAGAACAGCCCATTGTATGGAGCAGAGAGGATCACCCTCCACGGGTTGATAATCCGGCTCAGTTAGCCTTGGTGGTAGCACCTCAGGTTGGTGGATATAGATTCACTAAGGTACTCATGGATGGAGGTAGCAGCATCAATATCCTCTATTATGAGACCTTTCGACGCATGGGGTTGACTGATAAGAATTTGAGGACATCCAACACTGTTTTCCATGGAGTGGTTCCTGGTAAGTCGGCTTACCCAGTTGGCAAGATTGAACTGGAAGTGGCCTTTGGAGATGAGTATGACTCCAAGGCTGAGAAATTAACGTTTGAAGTGGTTAAAATCAGGAGTCTGTATCATGCTCTGTTTGGGTGGCCGGCTTATGCTAAGTTCATGGCACGGCCGTGTTACATTTATTTGCAGCTCAAGATGCCGGGTCACAAGGGCACCATCATTATGCATGGGAGTCGAAAGGTAGCCTTGGAGTGTGAAGAAGGCGACGCGGCTTATGCTGAGTCCGCCTGTGCAGCGGAAGAGCTCAAATTTTATCAAGACAATGTTGACCGGCGGATACCTGAAGAAGCCTACTACAGAGCATGACCCAACGTTGAAGTTTAAATCGGCCGCTGAGACGAAGCTTGTTGACTTTACCCCAGGCGACTCTTCTAAGCAATTCAGCATCAGTACCAATTTGGATCCTAAATAGGAAAGCGCGCTCATTGAGTTCATTCGTGAGAACCGGGACATCTTTGCATGGAAGCCTTCTGACATGTCGGGTGTACCGAGGGAACTCGCTGAGCACACTCTCAATATTGATCCGAAGTATAAGCCGGTCAGGCAGTTTCTTCGACGGTTCAACGAAGAGAGACGGAAAGCTATTGGGGAAGAAGTCGCCCCGCTCTTAGCCTGCCGGGTTTATCGTTGAAGTTTTTCACCCGGAGTGGTTGGCTAACCCGGTTGGCTACGGCGGGTTGTGAGCGTTTAAGTTTTTTGGATGCTTACTCTGGTTATCATCAGATCAAAATGGTAGTTAAGGACCAGGAGAAGATGGCTTTCATCACTCCGTTTGGAGCCTTCTGTTATGTATCTATGCCGTTTGGGCTCAAGAGTGCTCAGGCGACTTATTAGCGATGTGTGCAGAACTGTTTACACGATCAAATTGGGCGTAATGTTCATGCTTACATGGATGACATCATGGTGAAGTCCAGAGAGAAGGAAACCTTGATATCTGACTTGAAAGAAACCTTTGATAATCTCCGGGTTTATAAGATGATACTTAACCCGGCCAAGTGTGTGTTTGGTGTAGCTGCAGGCAAGCTCTTGGGGTTTCTGGTCTCAAACAGAGGCATTGAAGCTAATTCGGAGAAGATTAAGGTGATTACCTCTCTGGCTAAACCGGCGTGCATCAATGATGTTCAGTGACTGGCAGGTCGTGTTGCTGCTTTAAGCCGGTTCACAAGCCGGTTGGGTGAGAAGGCCCTACCACTGTATTAGATGATGAAGAAAACAGACACCTTTGTCTGGAGTGATGCTGCTGATGCTGCCTTTGAAGATTTGAAGAGACAGTTGTCAGAGCCACCGGTCCTTGCGGCTCCCATTGATAAGGAGCCGTTGCTGTTATATGTGGCTGCTAACTCATGAGCCGTCAGTGTTGCCATTGTGGTAGATTGTAAGGAAGCTGGCAAAGAGCACCCGGTTCAACGGCCCGTTTACTACATCAGTGAGGTGCTCATTGAGTCTAAACAAAGGTATCCACATTGGCAGAAACTTGTTTACGGAGTGTTTATGGCAAACTGGAAGTTGAAGCAGTACTTCCAAAGTCAGCCTATAACTGTGGTAAGTTCTGCCCCCTTGGGAGACATCATCCAGAATAGGGAAGCCACAGGATGAGTCGCCAAGTGGGCTATTGAGCTTGGGCCTCATGGTTTGAAATATATGCCACACACTGCTATCAAGTCTCAAGCCTTGGTGGATTTTATCAATGATTGGACAGAGTTGCAGGCACCTGAGGAGAAGCCAGATAACACGTATTGGACTATTCACTTTGACGGTTCCAGGCAGTTAGAAGGTTCGGGGGCTGGAGTTGTTTTAACTTCCCCTCAAGGTGACAAATTTTGTTATGTGCTCCGGCTTATGTTTCCTTGTACTAACAATGCAGCTGAGTACGAGGCCTTACTCCATGGTCTCCGGATGGCTAAGGAGATGAACTTAAGCCGGGTAAGGTGCTTGGGCGATTCAGATCTCGCGGCCCAACAAGTATCAAGCAAGTGGGACTCCAAGGATCCTCTCATGGCGGCTTATCGTCGTGAAGTAGATGCTGTGGCTGGGCATTTCAAGGGCTATCAAGTGGAGCACATTGATCGAAGGAAGAATGAGGCGGCTAATGCTTTAAGACGACTGGGATCTCAACGTAAGCCGGTGCCGCCTAACATCTTTCTCGATGTTTTGCATAACCCTTCTGTCAAGGTGCCTACAGAGGAAGAACTAGCAGTGCTAGACCCGGAAGCACAGCTGGTGGCAGCTCTTCACGTCATCCCGGATTGGACAGTGCCATATTTGGCCTATATGACCCAGGCAGAGTTGCCTGAGGATGAGACCTTGGCAAGACAAATTGCCAGGTGGTCCAAATCTATGACGATTGTTCATGGCGAGTTACATCACCGAAGCGTCACTGGGGCGTTTCAATGCTGTGTGTCGCTTGCGGACGGCCAAGAGATACTTCGTGAGATCCATGAAGGGGATTGTGGCCACCATGTCGGGTCAAAATCTCTTGTGGCCAAGGCTTTCTGTCATGGTTTCTATTGGCTGACGGCTCATGCTGATGCGGAGGATCTGGTCAGCAAATGTGACGGTTGTCAAAAATTCTCATGACGAGCTCATGTGCCGGCTCAAGAGTTGAGGATGATTCCAATCACTTGGCCGTTCGCAGTCTGCGGGCTTGACATGGTTGGGCCTTTCAAGAGGTCTAAAGATAAAAAGACACACCTCCTGGTGGGAGTGGATAAGTTCACAAAGTGGGTTGAGGCAGAGCCAGTCAGTAAGTGTGATGCACCACAACGGTTCAGTTCATGAAAAAGTTGATCTTTCGTTTTGGTTTTCCACACATCATTATAACTGATAATGGCACTAATCTTTCCAAGGGTACCATGGAAGAATTCTGTCAACGAGAACATATCCGGCTGGATGTTTCGGTTGTTGCTCATTCGCAATCCAATGGTCAGGCAGAAAGAGATAGTCAAGAGATCCTGAAGGGTATCAAACCCTGGCTCTTTGTCCCCTTGGAGCGGACTCCGGGTTGTTGGGTGGAGCAGTTACCTTCGGTACTGTGGAGCATCAACACTATGCCTAACAGATCTACAGGTTACACACCTTTCTTCATGGTGTATGGTGCAGAGGCAGTCCTGCCAAGTGACATCCGGCATTATTCGCCCCGCGTGACGGCTTACATTGAAGCTGACAACGAAAAAGCTCGTCAGGATGCACTTGACTTGTTGGATGAGGAGCGAGACTTCGCAATAGCCCGCTCGGCGATTTATAAACAAGACCTACGCCGTTATCACAGCCGCCGGGTTAGGATCAGAACCTTTCAGGAGGGCGACTTAGTGCTCCGGCTTATCCAGGATCAGTCTGACATGCACAAGCTATCCCCACCTTGGGAAGGACCCTTTGTGGTCAGCAAGAATCTACACAACGGGTCATATTACCTCATCAATGTTCGAGAACACAAAGACTCACGTAAGTCGGAGGAGGAGACCCACCGGCCGTGGAATATCGCCCATCTTCGGCCTTACCATACTTAAGCCACCGGCTCTCAAGATGTATATATTTTGACAGTGTATATATTATATAAAGCAATAAAGCTATTCCCTGTAGTTACCTCTTCCTCGGTAGATCAGCTATTCCCTGTGTCTTCCTGGAAAGATTTAAAGTCAGTAAGGTAATGATAAAGTGTCAAGGGAGTTAGAAATTACCTCTTCTTCATCATCAGAGGAGTCGTCCAATTTGAATAAGTCTGAAGCGCTTAGCTTTTTCTTCCTTGAAGTTCCTGTTTTTATGGCCTTCCTGTCGGTTCTCTTGGCCGCTCTGGCTTGTTTGGCGGCCTCATGGTCATATTTGACCTTCCAGAAGTTGTTATCGGCTTGTGGAAAAGATAAAAGGGTTATGAGTATAAGTAAGGTGTAAAGCACTGAAAGAGTATTCATGAAGGATTAATGACTTACTGCGGGGGCCGGGTTCTTCTTGCAGAAAGGAAGTAAGCCAAAGGCGTTACTAGTCACGGTGCCCTCTTTCAGCAAAGTTTGGGTCGTAGCCTCCACCACATCATCTGGCAAGTCGTCGGAACTATGACGCAGTGGATCATCCTTCTCGCCCGAGTAAGTGCACATTAAACCGGGGCGGCGGCTTAATGGCAGCACTCGCCAAGTGACCCAGACTCAGACCAAGGTAATACCATTCAAGCCGTTGCCTAAAAGGGCTTTGATCTTCTTGATGGTAGGAGCAAGTGGTAGGCGTTCAACAGCGGTTAACTTATCAGACAGCGGGTGATTTGACTCAAGACGCAGAGCGCGGAAACCGGGCAAAGGGTTCTCACCAGCCGGAGAAGTGTCCTGGCAGTAGAACCATGTTTGATTCCAATCCTTCGGATGACTTGGTAGTTCGGTGTAAGGAAAAAGGCAGTCTCTCCGCCGCTGAATCGAGATGCCGCCAAGTTCTAGACTGGGCCCGTTGGCACGTTCGTTCTGCCGGTTTAAGTAGAACAATTCTCTGAACAGAAGCAGATTGGGCTCTTCTCCCAGGTACACCTCATAGAAGACTTGGAAGTTGCAAATATTTGACATGGAATTGGGCCCGATGTCTTGAGGTCTAAGGTCAAAGAAATTCAAAACATCCCTGAAGAATTTTGAACCGGGTGGAGCAAACCCCCGGCTCATATTATCTGTAAAGATTATCACCTCCCCTTCTTTGGGTTGAGGTCTCTCCTCGGACGGGTCAGGGGCACGATAAGACATGACCTGCTTCTTAGGCAAATGACCAGACTTCACAAATTCAGACAGTTTACTTCTTGTGACTGTGGATGGGACCCAGTTACAGGTCACAGGAGCTTTGGTTGCCTTAAGTGCCATGACGTAAATTGAAGCCTATGTCAAAATAAGAAGTTCCGGTTCAAATTTAACCCGGAGGAAAACATTTTAAATCTATTCAAGATGGCGGCTTAAAAGGGGCCTAATGATATATGGGCAACTACGCAGTGATATTTAAGCCGCTACAAATATCAAGAGCAATTGAATATTCTTAAGTCTGAGAGAGGCAAGTAAGGTTGACAGATCAGTGTTATTTACTTAAACCGGCCACATCGACAGTCATGGTTAAACATATTCGACAGAGACAGTTTTTTATTTCCGGGTGAAAAAACAGGTTTCACAAGTTGTCGCTGTTATTTTGGATCAAACAGCTGTTCTGAAAAGAAAATTTTCTAGATCTAGGACTGGCACAGATGAAGCTCAAGGGCTCGAACGGGGTTTCTGTGCGACAAAAAGGGATCTATTCGCCTTTGAAAGGGGTACGGAATATCTACCGCATCGGTTTTATACTATCTTCAAGATCAAGAAACAGCGGTGGTGATGAAATCTATGAAGGGTTCCTAATGAACAGCGAAGAACACCGAAGAACTCAAAGGTCCTAATGCAGATCTGAGGAGCAAGAAAGAGGAGACTTATAGATGCAGGATTGCTGCGGAGGGTCGTCGCGTTTTTCTGGTCAAACCAGGTTGATGCAGCGGCCTGAGTTGGCGAAGACGAGGAGATCTGCAACGGCGGCGACGGCATAGCTCGAGCGGCAGAGAAGCAGCGAGAGGAAGAAGATGACTGAAGGAGGAGAACGGGAAGACCTAGGTCGCCTATTTATAAGGAAAGGATAACTGAGACGACACGAGAAACGAGGGGATAAACATTATTATCCAGCGGCCCCGACGCCTCGGTTTTCGGAACGTTCAGTAACGGCAAAGATCCGTTGGAGGATACGGTGGAATAAAAAATGAATTTAATTAAAGATGACGTCACGGCGGGTTAACGTGGATCCAAAAGATGACGTCATGGCGGGTTAAAGAAAACCTGCTCAGGTAGAAGACTGAAGATTTATTTCTTCAGGTATTTTAAGATTGACATGAACCGGTTCAAATCAACCAGGGGCCTAATGTTGGGGATATAACTATTTGTGTAAGCCGCCCAAGAGGGCCGGGTTACACAAAGAAGACTCACCAGAAAGAAGCCTAAGACCAAGCATGAAGATGGCGGTTCAGTAAAGGGTCTAAAGCCCACAGGCGACTTAAGGCCCGTCGTAGTAAACCGCCATAATGGCATGACTTGTATCGTAAGGTAGATTTAACTAGTCACCGAGCCGGACACTGTTTATAAGCCGGCCGGGACTCTGTAAGCCGCAGGGCGTAACCCGTGCATATAAGGGGACAACCCACCGGCGGCTTAGGGTAAGAAACAACTCATCGAGAGCCGGGCATAGCGTATCTCGCTCCCTGGTCATTGAAACATCAATCAATACCAACCCAACTAGACGTAGGCTTTACCTTCACCGTAAGGGGCCGAACTAGTATAAACCTCTCGTGTCCTTTGTCCCGATTAACCTCTTCAAGCTTCCTAGTTGTGATGGCTCCACAACCAAGTCCTTTCACGAAGACATCTGACGTGACAATTCCACGACAAGCCCCATTTGCCTCCTATACTACCTTCTACTACTAATGTGTACTAATGTGTTCCTGTACTACCTTCTACATTCACGGGGTGGCACACACGCAACAATAAAGGGCATGCAGGTCAAAGGCTTGTTGTAGCTCAGTTTTGCTAAGTTTACTTACACGTCTAGTCTTCAGCTTTAGTGCGGACGACTTTCAAAGCCTCAAATTCCCTTTCCTTATTTGGCACATGACTAACAAGAGGACATGGAAGCTGGCAACTTACTACTTCAACAGTGTTGGGGATATAACCCCGCGATATAACCCACACTGAAAGGGCCGGGTTAGGCCGTTGGCGAATCTCGAAGCAAGGCCTCAGACAGACCCAAGTGATCAAGATGCAGGGCCAGAGGGGCGGCTCACAAGATGGGCCTGCTTAAAGGCCCAAGGCAAGAAGACAGTGCCTGGCTTAGAGGTGTGAGCCATCCGATCATGACTTGTCATAGAAGGCAAGGCGACTTACATTTAGGACGCTCACGGAACACGACCTGGCCCAGACTCTTGTAAGCCAGCGGCCTCAACATGTATATAAAGGCGAGTCCCCGACATAGAATAGGGCAAGTTACAATCAATCGATAGCTTGGTCAAGCGAATCTGCTCCCTTTTAATCGATACTCAAGCAATAAGCAACAACAGCAGGAGTAGGAGTAGGCTTTTACCTCCACCGTGAGGGGGCAAACCCGGGTAAACTCGTGTCTCTCGTCCCGCTCAACCCTGACAAGTTAATCACCATCACAATGGCCTCGCACCTAAGTCCTTTCACTAGGACATCTGCCGTGACAAAACCACGACAGGTGGCACCCACCATGGGGCTAGCGCACGGTGGTTTCGAGTTCTTGAAGGGCTCTTTCCCAGAGATCGAGGGATACACCATGGGCAGGATGACCAAGAGTCTCCGCGCCAAGCTCTACATCGATGGCGCTCGCTGGGGCCTTGAGGCCGAGTCAATCGAGTATAGGTACCGGGCCCCCTTCGGCGGAATCCACATCTTCATCGGCAAGATCAGCGGATCTGAACCTTAGCCAGACATCTGCATCGACATCGTTGAGCTGGCTCGGCGCATGCAACCCGCCCGGGTCTAAGCCGGGCGGAGGCACGCTTTCATGGGCTTCACGCAAGGTGTGGAACTTGTGGAAGATTCCGCACTGGAGGAGAGACTCCCCTCTACTCTAGTGATGAGTCCTCGACTAGAGAGACGAAGTCAATCTACCAGCTTCAAGATGGTGGGCTTGAGGCTGTTCTGATGGTAACAGTATTCTGGACCCCTTTGAGCCGTCGTGCTGAGAGATGGCAGGCACGATGCTGACTCTTAATTCTTCAATGACTGGTGCAAGCGCAACAGCTGACCCGGCGCTTGCGGCGGCTGGCGTGTCTGGCTCAGTCAGGCTGTCCGCACAAGTTTTCTCGGACCTGATGGGAACCTTGAAGACCCTACTGGCGACTGAAGTCATTGCGGTCAATCAAGAAGAGCGTAATGCGGAGATCGCAAAACTTCGAGAGCAGATGAGCAAAGCCTAGGAGGAGATCAATGTAGAGAATACCCACGCTATAGAGTTGCAAGCACAGCTTAGTGCTGAATAGGAGCATTTAGCGACGGAGCTTGGCAACTAAACCTTGAGCAGAATGGATATAACGCGGTTCATCAACGGAGATTCCGAACTTGTTTGCCCACAAGTTGTGAGCCCTTACGTCTGTTTAGGACACCAGGGGCAGGGCCAAGTACACCAGGAGCACGGGTTATACCCCAATTAACACTTAAT
Organism: Aegilops speltoides; assembly: GCA_021437245.1. Taxonomy (NCBI): domain Eukaryota; kingdom Viridiplantae; phylum Streptophyta; class Magnoliopsida; order Poales; family Poaceae; genus Aegilops; species Aegilops speltoides. The sequence goes on from CM038146.1 coordinate 249,818,949, forward strand.
GCACCTAGGAGCAGGGTGGTGGCTTAGCCGCTCCGAGTTGAGCCGGCCCGAAGGGAGAAGCCGGGGGCTGACCCTCGTCATGGCCAAACGCCACTGCCTCAGTTCTCGAACCCGCCGGGTCACTTCCCCAACCCGGCGGATAACATGTTAGCGGCGGCAACCCAACTTGCTCCAATCCCTGTTACAGGCGAGTCGCCAGCTGCGGACGAGACCCGGAATGCCATTGAGCTATTGTAGATAGTAATCGCCAAACAGGCTAACTACTCTTACAGTTGAGACCGTGTGCATTCTACGCCATTACCTTGTCGTAGCTATAGTCGGCATGTTGAGTCACCGGCCGTGTCAAGTAGTGAATGTCGTCGTAACCCGCCCCAGGTTAACCCGCCCCTTAATCCAAGGGCCGATGCTCAGGAAATTGTGGATGAGGCCAGAGCCCGCCGTGAGGCGGCGACAGCGGCTAACCAGGGGGCTTATCAGCAGCCTCTGGCGACCCCTTCAGCCTCTGTGTGAGCTGAGTCAAATTCCAGGACTATTGGGGTACAATGTCTCGTGCCGGCTTTATGAAACGAGTGCTTACCCAAGGATTTTAAAGGCCCTCATAAGGTGCCCAATTACACGAAGGATCTCCCTCCGGAGGCTTGGATCAAGAGTTATGAGCTAGCAATGGTGATGTTGGACGTCAGCGATGGCGTCTGTGCCAAATATTTCACTATGATGTTGGAGGGGCTGACTCGAACATGGTTAAAGAACCTGCCCCCAATTCTATCAATACCTGGGCAGAGTTGAAGAACAACTTTATCAAGAACTTTCAAGGTACTTGTAAGCAGCCCTTGACAATTATTGATTTGGAGTACTGTGTGCAGCGAGAAGATGATTCGGCTCATCATTGGGCTCACCGGGTTGCGACTATCATCCATTTTTCGGAAAGTATTGGGACAGCTCAGGCTGTGCTGCTCTTGGAGAAAACTATCACTTTGACCCCCACAAGTAGAAGCTGGGGCGGCTTAAGCATAAGTGTACAGATATCGGTAAGCTTATGGATGTACTTACCAGGTATGGCGACTCTAATACTACCAAAGATCCAAGCTCTGATGAAGATAAATCTGGGAAAGGCAAGAAAAATGACAGTGGCAAGGACCAACGGCAACACATCTCAGCTCAGCATGGTAATGAAAATAACCAGGGCAATGGGGGGGGGAATACTCTGATGGCGGGTCAGACTTTGTGGCTAACACCAACGCGGGGTTTAAGAATCAACGTCATAATGGTAATGGCAAGCCGCCTTTCAGTGGAGGAAAGCCTATCAATATTGAGGAAATGCTCAATGACCCTTGTCCAAAACACATTTATCCTAACAAGCCGTCTACTCATGCTTGGAAGGATTGTTACATCATGAGGGAGTTTAGGAATCATAACCTTCAACAGCATCAGGGTAATAATAATTGGCCGCCCGGTGGGTCACGATCTGGTTTTCAGGGTTCCGGCTTTGGTTTTGCGTCTTAAATGCTGACTATCTGGGTGAGGTTAACCATGGTGGTCATAATCAACTGTCTAGTTAGGGTAATCAGTAGCAAAATAATCAGTTAGAATACCAGAGTAATCCAAAGCAGCTTAATGGTGGCCAGTATCACACCTTCAATACGAACACGCGCAAGTGTGACCGACAGGTCCATAAGCGAGCAGTCAACACGATTGAGTCGGCAGTGCCTCAGTATTTAAGATGGTCATAACAGGTAATCACATGGAGACGGGCAGATCACCCACCCCGAGTGTCGTGGCAGAACACGATCACCTATGGGGCCGTCTGCCCCTTGTGGTTCGACAAGGGGGAGGGGCACGTCGCACAAAGAGCGGAGACCTTAAAGCAACATGACAATGGTGACGCGGGTGGTTTTTACCTAGGTTTGGGCCACTACGAAGTGTAAAACCCTACTCCCGCTTTATTGGATTGGATGGAGAACCATGGCGAACACGCGGCGCTCAAGCCCGGCAAGGTCGCCTCGAAGAGAGCAGCTACCCGCGTTGACACGTCTCCAACGTATCTACTGTTTTTGATTGTTGCATGATGTTATATTATCATTCTTGGATGTTTTACAATTATTTTATAACAACTTTATATCATTTTTTGAGACTAACCTATTGACATACCACCCAGTGTTAGTTGCCGTTTTTTGCTTGTTTTTTTACTTCGCAGAAAATCAATACCACACGGAGTCCAGACGTAGTGAAACTTTTTGGAGATTTTTTTATGGAACTCAAGACACCTGTTGGGCCAAAGAAGTACCAGCGGGGGGCTCAGAGGGGAGCACAACACACCTGGGCACGCATGGGGCCCAGGCGTGCCCTAGTGGGTTGTGGCCACCTCGGCCGCCTCTCGCACCACCTCTTTGCTTTATAAATACACCAATATTCCAGAAACCCTAGGGGAGTCAACAAAAAACAATTCTAGCCGCCGCAAGTTCCAGAAATCACAGATCCATTCTAGACACCATCACGGAGGGGTTCATCATCCTCATTGGTGCCTCTCCGATGGTGAGTGAGTAGTTCATTGTAGACCTACGGATCCGTAGTTAGTAGCTAGATGGTCTCAATACAACGGTCTCTTGGAGATCTATCTGATGTAACTATTTTTGCGGTGTGTTTGATGGGATCCAATAAACTTTGAGTTTATGATCAGATCTATGTTTTAATCCATGAAAGTTATTTGAGTCTTTTGATCTCTTATATGCATGATTACTTATAGCCTCGTATTTCTTCTTCGAATCTTTGGTTTAGTTAGGCCAAGTAGATCGATTTTTCTTGCCACGGGAGGAGGTGCTCTGTGATGGGTTCGATCTTACGGTGGTCAATCCCAGTGATAGAAAGGGAAATGACACGTATGTATCATTGTTATTAAGGATAACAAGATGGGGTCTATCCTACATGAATAGATCTTGTCAACATCATGTCATCGTTCTGATTGCATTACTCCATTTTTCCATGAACTTAATACACTAGATGCATGCTGGATAGTGGTCGATGCATGGAGTAATAGTAGTAGATGCAGGCAGGAGCCGGTCTACTAATGTTGGACGTGATGCCTATATAATGATTATTTCCTGGAGATCATCATAATTATTTGAAGTTCTATCAATTTCCCAACAATAATTTGTTTACCCACCGTATGCTATTTTTCTCGAGAGAAGCCACTAGTGAAATCTACAGCCCCCAGGTCTATTTTCTCATCATATATTTTTAGATATATTTTCCTATTTGCCTTTCCATTTATTTGCCGCTTTTATTTCCAGATCAATATGATCAAAACAGCCAAAAATACCTCACTGAATTTTATTTGCATCTATCAATCTACTACAATTTTATCACGTTAACTTGACAATTTCTGGCACTGTTACCCGAAAGGGATTGACAACCCCTTTAACATGTCTGGTTGCAAGTATTTGTTCTTTGTGTGCAGGTACCGTTTACGTAGTGTTGCATGGTTCTCCTACTGGTTCTATAACCTTGGTGTCATCACTGAGGGAAATACCTACCGTAGTTGTGCTGCATCATCCCTTCCTATTTGGGGAAATACCGACGTAGTTCAAGCCGCATCAAAAGGAATTTCTGGCGCCGTTGTCGAGGAGACATCAGTAACATCTAGTAGGTTCCTAATCACAAATCTCATCTCCTTGCAATTTACATTATTTGCCATTTGCCTCTCGTTTTCATCTCCCCCACTTCACAAAAATATGTGTTTTATTCACCCTCTCTTTCGTTCGCCGTTTTCTCGTCAGATCAGTTTTGAGTGCAATCTTGTTGCGTAGTCACGATGACTCAAGAGAACACCTTGTGTGATTTCTCCAATACCAACAACAATGATTTTATTAGCACCCCGATTGCTCCTCCTGCCACTAGTGCAGAGTCTTGTGATATTAATGTCGCTTTGTTGAACCTTGTTATGAAAGATCAATTTTCCGATACTCCTAGTCAGGATGCCGCATCCCATCTTAACACATTCATGGAATTGTGTGCAAAATAAAAAGATGTGGACAATGATATTGTGAAGTTGAAATTATTTCCGTTTTCTTTGCGAGATCGTGCAAACTTTGGTTTTCTTCTTTGCCTCGGAATAGTATAGATTCTTGGGATAAGTGCAAGGATGCTTTTATTACTAAGTATTTTGCGCCCGCGAAAATTATTTCCCTTTGGAAACAAATCACGAATTTTAATCAACTTGAGCATGAACATGTTGTGCAATCTTGGGAAAGAATGAAATTGATGCTAAGAAATTGTCCTACTCGTGGTTTAAATCTTTGGATGATCATACAATTTTTTCATGCGGGATTGAATTTTGTTTCTAGAAATCTTTTAGATTCCACCGCAGGGGGTACCTTTATGGAAATTACTTTGAGTGAAGCTACTAAATTTCTTGATAATATTATTGCAAATTATTCACAATGGCATATCGAAATAGCTCCTACAAGTAAAAAGGTTAATTCGGTTGAAGAAATAAATTCTTTGTATGGAAAAGTTGATGCTCTTATGAAACTGGCTGCTAATAAAAGTGCTCCTATTTATTTTAATCATATGCCCTTGTCTACTTTGGTTGAGCAAAATAGTGATGCCATAGATGTGAATTTTATCTTGCGAAACAATTTCAATAACAATGCTTATAGAGATAATTTTAAACCTAGGCCTTTCCCTAGTAATTCCTCTAATAATTATGGTAATTCTTATGGTAACCCTTCTTACAATAATAATAGGAACACCTCTGATATTGAGAATAATATTAAATAATTTATCAATACTCAAAAGGTTTTCAACACTACGATAGAAGAAAAGCTGAATAAGATTGATGATATGTCTAGAAGTATTGGTAGAATTTCTCATGATGTAGAAAATCTCAAGATGATATTTTTTGTGCCTAAGGTTGAGAATCAATTAAAGCTTTACATGTTTCTATGGATGGAAGTAAGAAAAGAACAACTATGCTTAGAGCTAAAAGAGAATTTTTAGAAAATGCGTTTTCTAGTGATTGCTTTCATAAAAGTGATGAAGATCTTAAAGTGATTGGTGTTTCCTCTATTGATTATTTGTTTAGTAAGATGGAAATTGATGATAAAGGGACTGGAGAAGAGTCAACTTTAGCTAGAAGGCGTCCCGATAATTTGGAGGGTGAAAATCTTGTTAAGAAAATTGATAAAAGTGGGGTTGGAGAGGTCAAAACTTTAACTAGTGATGTACCCACTCTCTTGGATTACAAGGACTTCAATTATGATAGTTTCTCTTTGATTGATTGTATTTCCTTGTTGCAATCCATGATTAATTCACCTCATGCTTATGAAAAAAATAAAGCTTTTACTAAACATATTGTTGATGCCATGATGAAAGCTTTGGAAGAAAAGTTGGAATTAGAGATCTCAATTCCTAGAAAATTACATGATGAATGGGAACCTACTATCAAAGTTACGATTAAATATTATGAGTGTTTTGCTTTTTGTGACTTGGGTGCTAGTATTTCTACAATTCTGAAATCTTTATGTGATGTGCTTGGTCTTACCGATATTGAAGAATGTTCTCTTAATTTGCACTCGGCGGATTCTACTATTAAAAAGCCTATGGGAATAATTAATGATGTTCTTATTCTTGCAAATAGGAATTATGTGCCCATAGATTTTATTGTTCTTGATATTGATTTCAATCTGTCTTGTCCAATTATACTTGGTAGACCATTTTTACGTACTATTGGTGTCGTGATGGATATGAAAGAACGCAATATTAAATTTCAAGGAAGGGTATGGAACACTTCCCTAGAACAAGAATTAAGCCGCCATATGAATCAATCACGAGGGCACCTTATGGATCTAGAACTAAAGATGACAATACTTAGATCTTTGCATTATGCCTAGCTAGGGGCATAAAACGACATCGCTTGTTGGGAGGCAACCTGATGAATACAATTTATTTTTATCTTTTTCTCTCTGTTCTTGAGTGTTTGCACAATTATGCAATTGTTATGATTGTTTTTGTATGTTTCAATTAGTGTTTGTGCCAAGCAAAGCCTTTGGGATCATGTCGGGGGATAATTGATTCGATCTTGTTGGAAAGCAGAAATTTTTGCACCCAGTAAAATATTTTTCATAAATTAAAGAAACGTGCTTTGCTCTGAATTTTTTAAACAAGATTGGTATACAAATTGCGCGTGTTATCCTAATATTTTAGAATTTTTGGAGTTACAGAAGTATACGAAGTTCCCTGATTACTAAAGACTGTTCTGTTTTTGACAAATTCTGTTTTCTTTGCATTGTGTGCTTATTCTGATGAATCTATGGTTTATATTGGAGGGTATGAGCCATAGTAAAGTTGGAATATAGTAGATATTATGCAAGAATAAAATATGAATGGGTTTGCAACAATACTTAGAGTAGTGATTTGCTTTGTTATACAAACGGATCTCACGAAGGTTTTGTTGAGTTTTGTGTGATTGAAGTTTTCAAGTTTTGGGTGAGATCACGATAGATGAAGGAATAAGGAGTAAGAAGAGCCTAAGCTTGGGGATGCCCCATGGCATCCAAACCTATTATATAAAAGAGATGCAAGCAACTAAGCTTGGGGATGGCCCCGAGTGGCATCCCCTCTTTCTTCTAACGACCATCGGTATTTTACTTGGAACTATATTTTTTTATTCATCACAGATCATGAGTTTTGCTTGGAGCGTCTTGTATTATTTGAGTATTTGTTTGTTTCGATTTTTTATTTTGTGTCATCTATCATTGCTGGACACACCTATTTGAGAGAGCCAAAATTATGCAATGACTTGTTAGAATTGCTCTCTATGCTTCACTTAAATCTTTTTTTGAGCCATGGAATTGCTCTAGTGCTTCACTTATATCTTTTTGAGCATGGTGTGCTTTACTATTTTTGAAGAAATTCTCTCATGCTTCACTTGAATTATTTTTAGAGAAGAAATTTTTATGCTCATGTTCTTCACTTAGATTCGTTTGAGCTATCAGAAGCAACATATGAAATTAGTCCCAAAGTGATAGATATTCAAGGGGGCTATAATAAAAACTTTCATGAAGATCATTGGACAAAATAAACTTGATTCTTTGTAATAGTTTTGCGATATGTTGATAGTGATATGTGAGCCATGTTAATGAGCAATTATGTTTTAGTAAGAATATTGGTGTTAAGGTTTGTGATTCCCTATGCAAGCACGAAAGTCAATTGTTATGCAATGAAATTACATCCTACTTGTGGTGCATTATTCGGTGTTAGTTATGCTTAATGCTTGCTTATGTGATTTTTTGTTTCTTGGTTGGATGCTGCCCAATCTTTTGCTAGCCTTCACTTGCACTAAGTATGATCACTACTAGTGCATCCAAATACTTGAACCCAGTTTTGGCACATGAGTCCACTATACCTACCTATATGCAGTATTTTCGTGCCGTTTAAGCAAAGTTTTATGTGCCATCTCTAATTTCAAAATAAATTTCCTTTTGTGCGCTCATACCGCTGATTGAACGGTAGGGGGTGGCTGATATTTTTCCATGCTAGATGTGTTATTCTCAAGATGAGTGTTTATTCACTTGTCATTGCACGACAGTACGACAAAGGTGTTAGGGATGCCCAGTCCCGAAATGAAAAATGAATTTACTTTATGTTGTCAAATAATAAATTCCTTGGGAAGTGTTGGTATGGACGGCACCCGCGGATTTGGTTAGCCATGGAATGTGAAAATATGGTGGAAAAAGGAATAAATTTTATTTTCTGTTTGGGAACCGCCTATGATATATCTAGCATGCAAAGTATTGGGAACTACTCGATCGTTCTTCTTGACAGGAAAAGCATGCCACCCAAATTTTTTGTCTCTATCTGTTTTGCTTTGAGCTCTGGCACCTCTACAAATCCCTACTTTCCTCTGCGAAGGGCCTTTCTATTTACTTTATGCAATTTTATTTTTATTTGAGTCTCCATCTTCTCTTATAAAGCACCAACTAAGGGGCACTATGATCGTACTTGAGCATTGGGCGTAGCTAATATGCGAGTGTGTTTCATGAATGGATCAATGATTGAGCATAATGGGCTAGAGATAACTTGCTTTAGTATTGATATTTTGAAAGACATGGTTGCTTGTTGATATGCTTGAGTATTAATGTTGCGGGAAACCACGACCACCTATGGGACCAAGCGGCCCCTTGCTAGTTCGGTAGGGGGGAAGTCGCGTTGCGCAAAGAGCATAGGAGTGTGGGGCAGCGCGACAAGGATCACACGAGCAATTTTATCCAGGTTCGGGCCACCGCGAGGCGTAAAACCCTACTCCTGCTTTGGTGGATTGATGGTGGAAGAGTGGTGGTGGAGCGTAGTACACTTGCCCGGCAGGGGCGGCAGTGGCTATGTGCGTATAACGTCTAACTCCCCAGCCTCGCAAGCCGAGCCGAACCTAACCCCTTCTATGGTTGCCATGGGCCTCCTTTAATACCTTAGGGGGTCACCACAATGGCAAATCAGTCATTATGCACTGATAGGATAGCAAACAGTGCTATCATACCTAACTTTGTAGGCTGACAGGGTGCATTAAATGCGCCGCTCAACGTCACATCGTTGCTCACCCGACAAGCCTTCCCGGGCTTATTCTGCAAGCACCATGCCTTCTTGTTCGACACGACACAGGATGAGTGTCGTTTGTAGGTTTATTTGTAGAAAGGGGCTGCCATGTCGTGAGTGGTTGCAACTTAATCACTTTGCGGCTTGACACCGCACGATCCACGACGTGGGTCGTGGGGGAGTGGTTGATGAGGTGTTCCTTGCCTCCGTGAGTCCCGGCAGGCCTTGCCGAGGCGCCTTGGTTTCTTTCTTCCGAGGGTGGCTCTGCCCTTGCCAAGCCCATTGGCCCGGCAGTGGAGGTTTTTTCTCCTGGTGGTATTTGGCTTCTCTGGTTTTGTCTTGGTCCTCTTGTCCTTCATACTGGTCCTTTGAAGATCTTGAGATCTTGTCTCTGGCATGGCTTGATGCCACAATCTTGTTCCCGTGCATGTGCACAGTCAGGGCAACATACCCAGTGTCTGTTGCACCGACAGAATCCCCCGGGCCTGCCTTGATCGCGCTGTCGGGCATCATCGAGGTAGGCCCTAATAAGTGGACAGGCAGGGGCGCTGAAGAGGCTAGCCCCTTGGTGTCTTCTTTGCTTCTTCATTAATCTTGAACATGGGCTAGTTTTCGGTTTCCCCGCATGCCGTGTAAAGCCAATAGCGGTGGGGTCGTTCTTGTAATGGCCCATGAATGACTTTAACGCATGGGGTAGAAACCGCCAATTCACTCTTCCCACCACGCCCTTATTCTTAGCCATGTATGTTGCATGCATCGCACGGGGTAGGTAACCGAGGCGCATGGTGCAGGAGAGAATTAGGGCGAGGCCCGGTCTTCTGGAATTGGTGGAGGAGGGCGGTGGTTACCCATCGTGGAATCAACCCCCAATCCCCCGCCCGCTTATAAAAGGGGGAGCGGGGGAGGAGTGGAGGCATTCATCCACACCCTTCTCCTCCTCCATGTTGCTTCGTCTTGATTATGCTGGAAGGGAGAGCCCGGGGCCGGCCCCCGGGTTTTAGCTCAGAACCTCTCTTGGTTGTGAGGAGGGTACTCGGGATGCGCGACGATAACGCCAGAGGTGGCGACTCCGGCGCGCTTGATGCCGGGCCACCCGTAGCCTTGATTTTGGTGGGAGGGGACGCAAACGACACCACGCCGAGGCCTGTAGCGGGCACAAGGCATGGTAGTCAGTTGCTCCTCATTCTTCGTTCCTACGCAATGCCGAGGAAGAGCCCAGGGGGAGGTCTGCCGTTGACGAAGGTGGATCTGACTCCTCCGGGCGTCATCCTATGGTCGCGGAGGAGGGCTTCTTCTTCTCGTACATGTCTTCCGAATCTGCGGTGATTTCTGACGCCAGGGCCGTTAGGGACGACCATGCTCTCTATGTGGTAAGACAGAGAGCATGGTGTTCGGTGTGGCTCACAATCCAAGGTCTTCGGGTAGTAGTGATGTGGACGGTGGCGGCAACTCACGGCGCGTCAAGAATGGGGGCGACCGTTCCGACGAGTCGTGTTTGCCGGTGACTCCGTGTCCTCCATCTGGTCCTCTGGTAGGGCCACCGCCCACGCCCGTCCTCCAGTTTCTTCCTCCTTGATGGGAAGTGGCGCCAACCTGATCCCGAGGAGGCGCCAAATCCCAGCTGGGCCCGCCATCGGCTTCTCGACCTTTTCCCGAAGGAGATGAACAGGGGCAAAGGCATCATCGGGCACTTATCTTTTTCAGTCTTAAACTTGTAGGCAATTGCCAAATTTTAATTCAAATAATGTAATATCTTAAGTGCACGTATGTGTTCTGTAAGGCTTGTACTTGTTTGATCAGCATATTAATGAAAAAGATGAGCCTTGTCGGGAACTCGTGCGTGTGTATGTCCATGCAAAGGTGGGATGCCTCTTTAGTTAAATAAACGAGTCTTCCCCGGCAAGCTATCCTGCCATCACCCTTTTTCTATTTTGTTGCCGGGGACCATAGTCTACCGGGCAAAAAATAAAGGGACCAGCCCCCCGCCAACTCTTTCTCAGCAAAGGCCACTGCGACCACCTAGGCTGAAGCAACGTTCTAGCCAAAAAGTGGGAGCACCTAAGCTTTGAGGAGTGGCGAAGTTATCTGTTTGGCTTGCTGGGGATCGCAGTGCTGGTCCATCTTCTCATCTCCTTATGGAAGCCAAGTTCACGGCAGGAACTGCAACTTTATGCAGATGAGAATGATGCAGGACGCTATCCTATCTATATGCATATACAGATGCTCATGAAATGCTTATGAAAATGCTCTTGGAATGCTTATGCATGCATGCAACTTGGTCGGGAGCCCCCATCGCTTCGTTTATTTTTCTGGTGCACAGGGTCATCACCCTGGCTTTGTACCAGGGGTTACATGCAGCTGAGGAAAGGCCTGTACAAATGGGTGGCTACCGGGGAGGGCCCGACAGCCGCACCTTTCATGTAGAACTTGCGGCGATGCACAATAATCCATGAGTTTTGCGATTGAATACCGTCTTCGGTCACCAGATGTACTGCGCCAGGTCTGGTGACTCGTACTACCCAGTAAGGGCCTTCCCACTTCGGCGTCTACTTGTTTGTACCCTTGGCCGACTGAACGCGCCTAAGGACAAGGTCGCCTTCCTCAAAACACCAAGCATGAACCCTGCAGCTATGATAGCGGCGCAGGGCTTGCTGATAGCGTGCAGCACGCGTAGTAGCCCAGAGACGGTTCTCCTCGAGTAGCACAACATCGTCACGCTTGTGCGGATCTTGCACTACTTCATCGTAGGCAAGCACTCGAGACGACCCGTAAATGAGGTCCGTGGGGATAACTGCTTCTGCCCCATAGACCCGGGAAAATGGAGTCTATCCGGTAGCCCGATTTAGTGTCGTTCTGATAGACCAAAGGACTACCGGCAACTCAACGATCCACCGCCTGCCGTGCTTCCGTGGCGTATCAAAGGTTCTTGTTTTGAGTCCCCGCAGCACTTCGGCGTTCACCCTCTCAGCTTGCCCATTGCTCCTTGGATGAGCGACAGAGGCAAATGAGACCTTGCTTACGAGGGTGCGAACATATTGCATGAAGGCGTGGCTCGTGAGCTGGGTGTCGTTGTCGGTGATGATCCTTGCTGGAACTCCAAAACGACACACCAGTTCTTTCAAGAACTTGATAGCTGATTGAGCAGTCACCTTTCTCACGGAAGTCACTTCAGGCCACTTTGTAAACTTTTTGATGGCAACAAACAAGAATTCAAAGCCCCCGATTGCTCGGGGGAAAGGGCCGAGGATATCGAGCCCCCAGACCGAAAATGGCCAAGATAAAGGGATTGTCTAGAGAGCTTGGGCAGGCAGGTGGATATTCTTGGAATGGAATTGGCTGGCTTCACATTTCGTGACTAGCTTGACCGCATCTTGGAGGGCTATGGGCCAATAGAATCCTTGATGGAATGCTTTCCCAACTAATGCCCTTGATCCAATGTGGGAGCCGCACATGCCTCTATGTATCTCAGCCAGCATTTCCTTTCCTTCTTCCCGGCAGATGCACTTCAATTTCACACTGTTGGGCCTCCTTCTGTACAGAATGTCATCGACAAACTGGTACATAATGGCCCTCCTGGCCACTCTTTCAGCCTCATCTTGGTCATTGGGGAGTTCTCCGGTTTTGAGAAAGTGGACTATGTGCCTTGCCCAAGTTGGAGCCCGAGGCTCGGCAACGAGGACAAGCAACACCTCCTCAACTGCGGGGGCACACTCCTCGTCTATGGGGACCGTGATCCCAGCAGGAGGGTGCAGGCCGGCAAGTTGTGAGTTTCGGGCAAGGTCCCTACCAGGAGCACGAGGCTCTACTGGGAGAGGCTTACCAGAGTCCATCTTTCTCCTCTTCCACGCCATTGTTGTTGGGGATACGGAGGGCTGAGTAAGATGGAGAACAAAAGTTCCTGGTTCCATAGGAAGCTTTTGCGCAACACACTTTGACAGATGATTAGCTATGTTGTTTTCTGAAGGGGTACGTGCTCTGTTTGCCATCTATCAAAGCGCTTCTCCAATCTTCTCACTCCCTCAACGTATGCCTCCATTAATGGACTCTGATAATCCTTGTTGACTTGTCTCACCACAAGCTGAGAACTCCTCGAATAATCAGCTTCTTAATTCCCAATTCCGCGGCAATCCTGAGCTTGACAAGGAGCCCTTCATACTCTGTTGTATTGTTGGTTGCCTCTTCCCGGGAAAAATGCATCTAGACGACCTACTTCAAATGCTCCCCTGAGGGTGCGACAAGAAGCACGCCAGCCCCTGCAACTTGCAGGTAAAAGACACCATCAAAATACATGATCCATTCCTGGGGCGCCTCCTTGCCAGGGATAACTGTCTCTGTCAGTTCCTCATCAGGGGTCGGTGTCCATTCTGCAATAAACACTGCCAATGCCCTGCTTTGAATTGTTGATATGCTCTCAAACTTCAGACTGAAACAGGACAACTGCAAAGCCCACTCCACTATTTTGCCAGTAGCCTCAGGGTTACGGAGTATCCTTTGCAATGGGAAGCGAGTGACAACCGTAAACTCATGGGCTTGGAAGTAGTGGTGCAGTTTCCTTGAGGCCATGATGAGACCAAGGATCAATTTTTGCACGCCAGAGTACCTCGATCGAGCCCCCTATAACTGGGAACTGACGAAGTACATTGGGTGATACACCATTTTCTTCCTTGCCATGTCCTTGGGGTTGCCATCATTGTCATGGTCACTTCTGTCCTGATCCTTATATGACTCTGTCGGTCCTTGCTCATTCTCTTCCTCATCCACTTCTCGCTGCGCCACCAAGGCCGCACTAACCACTTGGTTGGTTGCCACTAAGCATATCAGCAATTGCTCCCGTGGTTTCGGAGCAACCAAGATAGGCACAAAAGATAAGTAGGCCTTCAACTCTTGCAAGGCTGCATCTGCTTTTGGGGTCCACTTCATGGGTCCTGCCTTCTTCAAGATTTTGAAGAACGACAGGGCGCACTCGACAGACTTGGAGATGAATCTGCTTAGTGCGATAACGCATGCCGTCAAATGCCTCACATCCTTAACTATCCTTGGCACTTGGATCTGCTCAATGGCCTTGATCTTGTCAGGATGCTTCGATCCCCCGATGGGACACAAAGAACCCAAGTAGCTTGCCAGAGGGAACGCCGAACACACACTTCTCTGGGTTGATCTTCAAGTTGATCTTGTGCAGATTTGCAAACGTGTCCTCCAAATCCTAGATAAGAGTTGCTCTGTCCTTGGTTTTGACCACAATGTCATCCATATAAGCTTCAATGTTTCTATGCAGTTGTGGCTCAAAACCAATCTGGACTGCCCTTGCAAAAGTAGACCCGACACTCTTTAATCCAAATGGCATGCGGATAAAACAGTATGTACCACATGGGGTGATGAACGAGGTCTTCTCTTCGTCTTCCTTGGACATGAAGATCTGGAGATATCCAGAATATGCATCCAGGAAGGAGAGCAAGTCGTAGCCTTAACTAGAATTCACAATATGATCGATGTGCGGCAATGGAAATGGGTCCTTCGGGCAAGCCTTGTTGAGATGTGTGAAATCTATGCAAAGCCTCCATTTCCCGTTAGCCTTCCAAACTACCACTGGATTTGCTAGCCAAGTGGGATGTAGCACTCCTCTGACCACACCAGCTGCCTCTAGTTTCTTGATCTCCTCTGCAATAAACTGCTGCCTCTCCAAGGCGTGCTTCCGGACTTTCTGCTTGACAGGTCTAGCGTGTGGGCAGATAGCATGGTGGTGCTCGATTACCTCCCTGGGAACACCAGGGATATTAGTTGATTGCCAGGAAAACACATTAATATTCGCCCACAGGAAGGCAACGAGCGAGCTTTCCTATTTGTTATCGAGGGTGGCGTTGATGGTAAAGGTACCATCAACGCCAGCCAGCCATGCCGGGACCTTCTTCACTTGTGGAGCATAAACCTTGGTCCTTTTGCTGTTGGAACTCTCTGGGAAATCAACAACAAGTGCAACACTCCGAAGAAGTACGCTTCTCGGATTTCTTGCCAGCATCCATGTTGTCCTTCTTCTTTCCTCTGCTTTCCTTGACGAGAACTGCTACTACTGTTGCCTCTACCATGACCGTGTCATAGTACATCTTATACACACAAATGATTGCGTCCTTCATATCAGATGGGATGGAGATGATTCCAAGTGGCCCAGGCATCTTCAAGGTATTGTAGGCATAGTGGGATGCCGCCATGAACTTGGCCGGGGCTGGTCGTCCACGGATCCCGTTGTACGGCAAGGGGAGGTCGACCACATCAAACACAATCTTTTCTGTCCGATAGTTCAATTCTCCTCCAAATGTCACAAGCAACGTGATCTTTCCCTTAGGATGACTCCTGCCAGGATTAACTCCTTAAAACGTGTCGGTGACCTCTAACTCCTCTTCTGCTAACTGAAGTCTGCTGATAACCTTTGGGGAAATCAGGTTCAACCCGGCCCTGCCGTCCACCAATATCTTAGTGACCTTAAGCTTGCGAATCGTTGGAGAGACCAACAATGGCAAGCATCCGACCGCAGTGGTACGGTCAGGATGATCCTCTTTATCAAAGATGATGGGTGTGCATGACCATTTGAGTGGTTTCCAGGCCTCTGGTGCAGGTTCCACGGCATTGACCTCATGCGCCCACCGTTTGAGTTGGCGGTGAGAGGAGTGCAAGGATGCACCCTCATCAATGCACAGGGCATCATTGGCCTTCTAAAACTCTTGCTCACTGGTTTCCTCTTCATCCCCTCCATCACTCTCATCCTCACAAGCTTCCTTCTCTTGACCCCTGGCGGGTTTTCCTTTGTTCCGAAAGGGTTTGACAGAGCGATTTACTTCACCGCCTCGGCCCTTGCCGCCAGCGGCATTCTGACATTTTTCCTTGCCATGCTTCTCGTACTCAGCTCTCTGCCTCTTGACAAGCTGCGCAACCTGATAACACTCTTGAAGGTCGTGGCCCTTGGTCCGATGGATCTTGCAATATGGCCTATCACCCTTCCTAGCCTTCTCGATAGCCATAGCTTCCTGGCAATCAGCGCACATAGCATCTTCCTTGCCAGGGACTTCAGCCTTTGCGGTCTTGCCGGTACTAGGCGTGCCCGATACTTTAGCAGTCATCATTGCTTTATCCTTGTGCCGCTTATTGTGCTTCTTGCTCTTCTTCTGACTGGTGGATTCATCATCATCTTCTGAATCAATATTGATGCAATCCTCCACTCTGGGTAACTTCCTTCCTTCCTCCATCCGAGCACACTTATCCACTAGGGTGTAAAGCTCCTTCACAGTCTTGGGTAACCGCACATTCATCTTGGAACGAATATTGCGGTTGCGCACATTGGACTGGAAGGTAGCTATCACAGCTACCGGATGATGTTTGGTAGTACAGTGGACTCTGCCGAACCTCTGCAAATACTTCCAGAGCGTCTCTCCTTCTTTCTGCTGGAGAAGCTACAAATCGCTGGGTCAGCCTGGTTCTTGATGGCTGCCAGTGAAGGCGCCAATGAACTCGTAGCGAAGGTCAGCCCAAGAAGAAATGGAGTTCTCTGGCAGATGCATCAACCAAGACCTCACATTGGATTTGAGAGCCAAAGGAAAGTAGTTGGCGAATACCTTCTCATCTCTTCCCCTGGCAGATTGTATGGTAATGGTGTAGATGCTAAGGAACTCTGCCTGGTTGAGTCTCCCGTCATACTTCTCGGGTATCTCTGGCTTGAACGTGTGGACGGACGGCCAACGGACTAGCCACAGCTCACGAGAAAAGGCAGGGCATCCATCTTCGAAAGGTAGGCACCCGCCAATATCGGGCGTAGGCTCGTCAATGTCAGGACCGTTGCACCCATCGGTCTGGCGGCGGTCGCCGCGGCGTTGCTCAACTATAACACGTGTGTCTTGCCTCCACCTGTCCTCTGGGGCTTGCCGTTGATCTGGGCGCGCTCGAGGGTTAGAAGAGGCCATCGAGATGTCATCGGGTTCTTGGTGCTATCGAACTCGTGCTGGCTACCGTGGCAGGGACTGCACCGTGGGGGTGGCCCCTTATGTACGACCAACAGCATGAGCCGTTGTTGTCACTTGGGGAAGCTGTGGCGGCCGGCTCGCTGTGATTGCCCAGCCTCGGCGAAACCGAGCAGGCTCTAGATGGTGGCACGCCGCTCGCCCATCTACTTAGGTGCTGGCGGGAACCTGAGTAGCAGCTGAGCCTGCGCCATGGCCTCCGAGCCGTGCTCGGCATGGGTGATGACGACGCGGATAGCGCTATCGCTCGGCTTCTGATGATGCAAGCAGCAATGGCGCTGCGCCCCAGCTGTTGCAGAGCGGCCACCTAGATGACATGGTGGTGTGGCGGAGGTGCTTGAGGGCCAGCGGCTCCATTGGGCGTAGCGGCTTGGTCGACTGGCCCAGGGGAAGGCGCATGCGCAGCGGTCACTCCCGTGACAAGGGCGGCCAGAGGGCGGCGGTTCGTCCCAGACTAAGCGCCATCACTGCGACTGTGCCCGTTGGCGAGCGGAGGAGGTGCCGACAGAGTAGCCCTCTCCGCCCGTGCCTTGTGGAGCATGGCCATCGGGGTGTTGCTAATGTCACTCTCCTCCGGTGCCACCTGCTTCTGCTGTGGCCGTGGGGGAAATGGTGATGGTGCCGCCTGCTCCGAGCTCATCCCCAGCAGCATCTACATCCTCGCGAGCCACTGGTGGCGGAGCCTTGGAAGTGGACGACGGAGACAAAACACCGGTCTTCTTCTTGGGCGCCATGGCTGATGGCGCCGTCGAAGATGAAGATGATGATGAAGATGACATGCTACGCACGCCTTCAGGTTCGCGCAAGCAATCCCTCTACCTGGAGTGCCAAAGATGTCTCGGGATACCATGGCCACCTATGGGGCCAAGCAGCCCCTTGCTGGTTTGGCAGGGGGATGTCATGTTGCATAAAGAGTAGAGGAGCATGGGGCAGCATGACAGGGATCACACGAGCAATTTTACCCAGGTTCGGGCTGCCGTGAGGCATAAAACCCTACTCCTGCTTTGGTGGATTGATGGTGTAAGAGTGGTGGTGGAGCGTAGTACACTTGCGCGGCGGGGGAGGCAGTGGCTACGCGCGTATAAGCGTCTAACTCTCCAGCCTCGCGAGCCAGACTGAACCCCTTCTACGGTTGCCATGGGCCTCCTTTTATAGGTTAAGGGGTCACCACAGTGGCAAATCAGTCATTATGCACTGATAAGATAGCAAATAGTGCTATGATACCTAATTCTAATGGCTGATAGGGCGCATTAAATGCACCGCTCAACATCACATCGTTGCTCGCCTAGCAAGCCTTGCCTGGCTTATTCTGCACCAGGTCTAGTGGCTCGTACTACCCAGTAAGGGCCTTCCCACTTTGGCATCAACTTGTTTGTAACCTTGGCAGACTAAACGCGCCTAAGGACAAGGTCGCCTTCCTCACAATACCGGGCATGAAACTTACAGTTGTGATAGCAACACAGGGCTTGCTGGTAGCGTGCAGCACGCGTAGCAGCCCAAAGACGGTTCTCCTCGAGAAGCACAATGTCGTCACGCCGGTGCTGTTCCTGCGCTACTTCATCGTAGGCAAGCACTCAAGGTGATCCATAAATGATTTCCATGGGGATAACTGCTTCTACCCCATAGACTAGGGATAAGGGAGTCTGCCCGGTAGCTCAATTTGGTGTCATTCTAAGGGACTAAAGAGCCACCTACAGCTCGTCAATCCATCGCCTGCTGCACTTCTGCAGCTTATCAAATGTTCCTGACTTGATTCCTCACAATACTTAAGCGTTCACCCTCTCAGCGTGCCGATTGCTTCTGGGATGTGCAACAGAGGCAAATGAAAATCTTGCTTCCGAGGGCGTGAACATATTGCATGAAAAGGTGCGGCTCATGAATTGGGTGCCGCTGTCAATGATGAACTGGGAAAGGACCCTGAAGCGGCACACCAATCCTTTCAAGAATTTGATAGCTGACCGGGCAGTCACCTTTCTCACGGCTTGTACTTCCTACCACTTTGTAAACTTGTTGATTGCAACAAACAAAAATTCAAAGCCCCCGGTAGCATGGGGGAAGGGCCGAGGATATCGAGCCCCCAGACCAAAAACGACCATGACAAAGGGACTGTCTGAAGAGCTTGGGCAGGTAGATGTATATTCTTGGAATGGAACTGGCAGGCTTCACACTTGGTGACTAGCTCGACTGCATCTTTGAGGGCTGTGGGCCAATAGAATCCTTGCCCGAATGCTTTCCCAACCAAATCCCTTGATCCAATGTGGGAGCCGCACATGCCTTTGTGTATTTCTGCCAACAGTTCCTTTCCATCTTCCCGACAAATGCACTCCAATTTCACACTGTTGGGCCTTCTTGTGTATAGTGTGTCATCGACAAACTGATACATACTGGCCCTCCGGGAATTCCTTTCCATCTTCCAGCCTCTTCTTGCTCTTCGGGAAGTTCTCCGGTTTGGAGGAAGTGAACTATGTGTCGTGCCCAAGTTGGAGCCTCGGGCTTGGCAACGAGGACCAGCAACACCTCCTCCTTCGTGGGAGCACACCCCTCAACCATGAGGAATGGTGGTCTAGTGGGAGGGGTAGCTCAGCAGCGGAAGGGGAGTTGTTCCCGTCAAGCTCTCTGTCGGGAGCCCCGGGAGGCTCTACCGGGAGAGGCTTGTCGGAGTTCAGTTTCCTCCTCTTCTGGTCCATTGTTGCCGCGGATACGGAGGGCAGAGTAAGATGGAGAACAAAAGTTCCTGGTTCCACTGGAAGCTTCTGCGCAACGCACTTCTACAGATGATCAGCAATGCTGTTTTCCACACAAGGTACGTGCTCTGTTTGCAATTCGTCGAAGCGCTCCTCCAGCCTTCTCACTTCCTCAACGTACGCCTCCATCAATGGGCTTTGGTAATCCTTGTTGACTTGTCTCACCCCTAGTTGTGAATTTGCTCTAATGATCAGCTTCTTGATCCGCAATTCTGTGGCAATCCTGAGCCCGGCAAGGAGCCCTTCATACTCTGCAATATTGTTGGTCACCTCCGCCCGGAAAAAATGCATATGGATGACATACTTCATGTGCTCTACAGTGGGAGCAACGAGAAGCACCCCAGCCCCTGCACCTTGTAGGGAGAAGGCACCATCAAAATACATGATCCATTCTTGGGGTGCATCCTTACCGGGAATAACTATCTCTAGTACCTCTTCATCAGGGGTTAGCCTCCATTCTGCAATAAACTCTGCCAGTGCTCTGCTCTGAATTTTTGATGTGCTTTCAACCTTTAAGCAAAAGCTGGATAACTCCAATGCCCACCCCACTATTCTGCCGGTAGCCTCAGGGTTTCAGAGTATCCTTTGCAAAGGGAAGCGGGTGACAACTGTGATCTCGTGGGCTTGGAAGTAGTGGCACAGTTTCCTTGAGGCCATGACTACGCCAAATATCATATTTTGCATGCCAGAATACCTAGATCTAGCGCCCTACAATAGGGAGCTGATGAAGTATACTGGGCGCTGCACCACTTTCTTCGTTCCCGTGTCCTTGGGGTTGCCTCCGCTGCCGTGCTCTTCTCTATCTTTATCCTCGTCTGGCCTTGCTGGGCTATGCTCATTTTCTCCCCCTGAAGGGACACTGGCTAAGGCTACTGCTTCCTCCACTTCCCGCTGCGCCACTAGTGCCACACTAACCACTTGATTAGTTGCCGCCAGGTATAGCATCAACGGCTCTTGTAGTTTGGGAGCAACCAAAGTGGGCACAAAAGTCAAGTAGGTCTTCAAATCTTGCAATGTTGCGTCTGCTTCCGGAGTGCACTTCATGGGTCATGCCTTCTTCAAACTTTGAAGAATGACAAGGTGCACTCAACAGACTTGGAGATGAACCTGCTAAGCACGGCAACGCACCCTGTCAAACACCTCACACCCTTAACTGTCTTAGGTGCCTGAATATGCTTGATAGCCTTGATCTTATCGGGGTTGGCCTCTTTCCCTTGATGGGACACAAAGAAACCAAGTAGCTTGCCGGAGGGAACGCCAAGCACACGCTTCTCCGGGTTCAGCTTCAAGTTGATCTTGCGCAGATTAGCAAACGTCTCTTCTAAGTCTTGGATGAGGGTCGATCTGTCCTTGGTCTTGACCACAATATCATCCATATAAGCTTCAATGTTCCTGTGAAACTGTGGTTCAAAACCGATCTGGTCGATTCTCAGTTTCCTTCAGGAGTTCGTTTCGACATCAAGTTGTTTTTCTTTTCCCAGCCTCCCACCCTTTTCTTCGCGGAGTCTTAAATCGCGAGTCAAGTATCCATTCTATTCGTATGAAATCTCTTTGTTCTTTTGCTTCAAGTTTCATCCAGAGAATTCTTCGTGAAGATACTCAAAGGTTCTAGTTCATCATTTTTCGTCTCTTCTTCTAAAGTGGTTTCAATTCTAGTTTTTCGGGTTGATCATATTCCTTTCCTTGGCTAAAGTGATTCCCCTTGCTCATTCGCCTCTCACCATTTAGTCATTCCAGAGTGCTAAAGACATCTCAGAAGATTCGTGTTTGCGCTCAAATTAATTCGAGGTTGTCACCTCACTCAACTCTTTCAATTTTTCCACTGCATCATCTATCTTCTTCAATCGTATTCAACGGTGCTTCTTTTCAATAGTCCCTAACCCACATGTATATCCTCAGGATCTTACCTGTCTCTTCGAATTATTCTGGAGTTATTCTAAAAGTCTTTCCAAGTTTGACGTAAGAATGAATTTCGTCAGTCATATGCTATTCCATGTTCGCTTTCAAATTATTTTCATCCTTCGCTCAACCTTTCTATTCATTGTTCTAGAGTGTCCCAATAATTTTGGGGGTGTTCCTCATCATCTTCTCAGCATTGAAGACCGAAGAAGAATTTCGCTTAAATCTTGTCCGTTCATGTGAAGATTCATGGTTCAGGCTTCAAGATTTTATCTCAAAATTCTTTCCAATTATGAGAAGTCTTTTCATACCTATTCGACGCATTTAAGGAGTTTCTTTCCTTCCTCGATCATCCAGAGGCCATCATTTCTCAATATTACTCATTATAGCTTTCAGCTCAAGTTCTCCAATTCTTCCGGTGCATCGTACAAGTACTCTTTCTTCAGCTCGTGACCTCTTTGTTCTTTTGCATCTAAATCCCCTCAAGCTTATTTTCTCTTTTAATTCCTCCCGGTGATTCATTCTCTTTGCTTCGTTCGTTTTCATTTCTTACGGTGGTTCGTTGAAGACCTTCCCAAGTTTGCACTATATATCTCCTCAATCATTTTCAAGAGGAATAAGTTGCATTCCAAATCCGTTTGTCATCAATTAAAATTGAGGATGAGCATAACGTAATTCTTATTCGGTTCTAAGTTGTTCATCTTTTCTTTTCTGGAGTTCCATGTTTTCTCGCTTGTCTCGTCGCGAAGCTCATTCTAAGTCATCGCAAGGCTTCATATTGTTCTTTTCAACATTCGCTTCTTTAATCCTTTTGTTTACCGGAGTGTGGTGTCCTCTTTTCAAATCCCTGATCTTGTCTACCTCTCCTTTTCTCTTATACCAGCATGCTATCCCAATTCTTCCGTTCTTATTCCTTTTCTGTCTTCTTCTAACCGAAGTGGTTCCAGAGTCTATCTTATTCCTTGAGATCTTGATTCTCGTCATAATCGTTGTTCCTGTTTTCTACCCGAGTGCTCTCGACTTTGTTCATCTTCTCTCTTGCTTTCTTATTTCACCCTATCCTCTTTCTCTTCCGTCTCGTTCCTAAGATCTCGGGACGAGATCTTATGTTAGTGGAGGAGAGTTGTAATGCCCCGAGACCGATGCGCCAGATGTATTCTGTTTATTCGCCATCATTGCCATGTCATTCGCTTGCGTGTTGCACATTGCTATGTCATCATGTGCATTTCATCTGCATGTTTTTCAAAACTTGCATCCGTCCGGGTCTCCTAGCTCTCTCCGTTGTCTGTTCTGAGCCCAGCCACACTCGCCCGCGCCCGCGGCACCTCAAAAATATTATTTTATAAGTGTGATAATTCATGGAATGGAGTGAAAGTTGGCATGCGGTCTCATTATAGTGTAGGTAGACCGCCTGTCAAATTTTGTCGCATTAAGAGTCTGTTTGATAGCCCAACCATTAAAACTTATAGCGGTTGTATAGTCGGTCAAACGTCGGACGTTTTCGATATCCAAAAACCACCGTCGGGCCTCTCTCTCTTCTCTCCCGTAGCCCAAGCCCTATGCACAGCCCACCTACAGCCCACCTAGCCGCCCCACCAACCGGAGTCGTTAGATCGCGATCGAAGGGCTCTGAGACCACCCTAAACCCCATAACCCTAGCCCCTACCTATATATAGACACCCCAAGTCCACTTTGGGTATCCCTAACCTAGACCTACCCTATCCCTCCTTCCCCCTCGCCCCCGTCCACCTCGCCCGTGGCCGCCGGCCCCTTCCCGTCATCGCGGCGCCCGTCTTCGTCGCCGGTGGCCTCTGCCTTCGCACCTGCATGCCGTCGTCCATGGATGGCCCGAGCCATCCAACCAAATGGCCTCCCACTGCACCGCTTCGTCCCACCGCACCGCCCCATCCATTTTCTCCCTAGGTAGTTTTCCACTGCGTCCCTGATTTTCAGCATCGTGTGCATATTGTGTGGGCCCTAGCTATGTACATATTTGTCCGATTAAGATGATATATATGCATTTTGTTCTACTCAGTGTGCTCTACATGATGGTAGTGGTTGCATTCATATTAGAGTTCACCTTGATGTTGTTATCTCTTTTGCAAAAGTGATTGCTGATGTTAAGTGCTGAAAACTGTTATACCATTTTGTCTTTTTCATATCGTTTTGTGTGATTTTCTTTTGAGCAACATGCCTACATGTTTAGAAGCACAATCATGTCATCATTGCATTTTTGTAAACCACTTTTCATGACATGTTGTGTGTTGAGTTATACAAGCTTGCAAATATGCCTACTTAATTCTATTTCCGCGATGTCTAGTAAATTCCACCGTCTGAAAAATTGTTATCATTTACAATCTTACCATGATGTTTTGAACATGTGCTAGTGGTTTTCAGCAGTAGACCTGTAATCATATTTTGTAGTGCTTCACATGTACTTCAATGTCTTGCCCTTGTTTGCCATGTAAACTTGCTGTAGCCTCACTCAAACTTGCTCTCAAGTGGTCATCATGCTAAATCTGTCAGAATGTTAACAACATGTTCCATTTTGCAAAGCTCATTGTAATTAATTTATGCATCTTATAAATTGTGCCTTTGTTTTAACTGGAATTATGTCACGCCTAATACATGCTCATGTCCTTTGCATAATCATTAAAAGTGTTATGCTTGCTATTATGTGCCTCCAAAGTCAGCATCATAATGTTCCTGGCTACATTCCCAGATTTTCTCTGAGAATCTGTTATATAATGTTTGCATCTTGTCCTAATGATTCCCATGAACTTGTTGCTCCTATATATATGACATGTTGTGTTACTCAAGCTCCATGATATGTACTAGCATGCTATGCCTTTTTATGCCATGTTGTTGTACTATAGCATCTTTGTTTCATGCCTCCAACATGCCATCATATTAACTCTGCTCATGTATATGTCCAGTTCTTCACTGTCATGAATCTATGTTATAACGTCGCTTTTTGCATTGTATCACATTGGTTTAATATTGATGCCTATGAACCTGAACCTTAATGATATTTGAAGCATGTAATATATCCTTGAAGAGCATATCAAGTTTGTTCTCATATGGTTCCTGTAGCATGTTGCTTTGATGATTGCAAAGTGTCTAGTTCCTGTTTAGGCAGATTGTTGTTATATCTTGATTTGAGCGTATGTGTTGAACCGTCGCTCCGTTTTGAGCATGCTCTATATGAAAATTGCTTGGTTTTGCATGTAGTTTCATCATCTCGTGTTGTATCCTTGATTTGAGTATGTGTGCTTGATGTTTGAATGTATTTTGCATCAATGTCATGTTTAACTTGTTTTGCTCATATTTTGTAGGCCGTACCTCCGAATTAAACGAACTTTATATGTAACTTGATTAGGAAAACGTGTAGATCATCATGGTGCATATTAACTTGCTATTTAACAACTTTAACATAATGTGTTATTCAGTTCTGGACCAATTTCGAAATTTGCATATGCGGAGTTTCCGGAAGTGTTGTATGTTGATTCTGGCCTCATTTAAACTTTCTTTGATGTGGGATTCTTGTATGCATCATCTCTTGCCATGAGTAGCATCATGTAGCTTTGTTGTCGGTGTTCTGGATATGAGGGTATCCAGACTTGCCTGCCTACGGCCCACTGCAAGGCTCCAGCGACGGCCTGGTACGGCCCAACTTCAGCATCGACAACTCAAGACCCTCGCGAGGGGCCAAGCCTCGCGAGGCGGGAGACACCAAGACCTCCAAGGGGGTCGACCTCCTCAGGCTGTCTCCCGAGGAGCGGAGATTTCTATGCAAGGTGCACCTCATGAGGCTTAGCTGACGTGAGCCATGACGATCAAGGCCACGTGGGCGCCAGGCGGGTGCCAGCGGGCAAAGAGTACAAGTTTCCTCTTTGGTGCAAAGGAGGCAAGTAGCAGGCGCGGAGTCCCGAGGAATCAGCCAAAGGTTTCCATTCTGGTGCAACAAGACCAAGACCGTCAGGACGGTGGGATGGAGGTCATCGCCGAGCCCACCGCAGCGTCACGATCAGGGGCTTTTGCAGGCGAAGACCACTTTAGTCAGGATAGTATGTACTTGTTGTGTCCCTTCAAATCTTGTCGTTGTGGGATCCCTTCCCGTCAAGATTTGGGAAGAGGACCAAGGCCACTATAAATAGGGCTTAGCCACCACCATAGAAGAAGACAGACCGATCCGAATGGAGTGAAGCCATTCCTCCTTCGCCAGCTCTCTTGAGCTCAAGAACACCTCACCTCCCGAGGCTGTTCATCCACTTTACTAGTTCATCATCTGCCCCTCGAGGCAATCCACCACAAAGTTGGAGTAGGGTATTACATCGCAAGGTGGCCCAAACCAGGATAACTATTGTGTCTCTCTGTCCCTTTGAGCTCAACGCACTAGGCTGTGAGGATCACCAGTAGGCAGGCTGGGTAGGTTGAGATCTCCGCACGCATCCTAGAGTTCGAACCTCTCAAGGGTTTGCAAAACCCGAAATCCGACATTTGGCGCGCAAGGTAGGGGTGCATCGGAGATCCGCTGCTCCGTCCGCCACAACCCGCCTCCGGCTCTGATGGCAGGCGCTCCCTCGTCGACTAGGCCGTCGAGCACCTTTGCGGGAGCCATGGGCCTTCGCGCTTTCAGCCCCACCTTGCGATAGTTGGACTGGCCACCCAAGTTCAGGCCAGAGATGCCGCCACGCTATGACGGTGCAGCGGATATGGCCGGCTTCCTCCAGGCGTACGAGCAGTTTGGGCGGCCGGTGGAGACGACAAGGTGATGGACAACCGGCTCCCCATGGCCCTCGTAGGCGCACCGCGTGCCTGGCTGCTTAACCTGCCGGAGTCCTCTGTGGCCTCCTGGGAGGAGCTGCGCGGCCTCTTCATGGTACACTTCGCGGCACCGGCACCACCCGTCATCGCAGCTCTCCTGGGTGGCTCACATGTGCCACCCTCCGACCGCCACATCAAGGAGTTCTACCGCCAAGTAAGTGCCGCCCAGGTGAGCTCGGGGGCTCCCCCGGGCTGGGCGGCGCCTAAATCCAACCTCACCTTTGACCCAGAAGATCATCCAACTACCACAGCAGGAGCAGGCGCGCTCCCAATGCTCTGCACCCCCACTATCTGCAACGTGGCGGTCACCAAGACCCTCATCGATGGCGTATCTGGCCTCAACGTGCTCTCCGTGGAGGCATTCGGCTTGCTTCACGTGCCCCATGGCCAGCTCCGCCCCAACAAGCCCTTCTCCGGGGTCGGTGATGGCTCCACCAGCCCCCTGGGGCAAATCTGCCTCCCCGTCACTTTTGGGACCCGCGACAACTAAAGCACCGAGATCATCGACTTCGACATCACCCGGATCAACCTGCCGTACAACGCCATCCTTGGGTACCCAGCCCTAGCCAATTTCATGGCGGCAACTCATCCAGCCTACAACTTCATGAAGATGCCAGGTAGCAGTGGTGTCCTCACGGTGGCAGGGGACACCAAGGATGTGCTACAAGCCCTCAAGCTCGTCTTCAGGACTGCTACGTCTGTGTAGCCAAGCGAGAAAGTGGGCCCTGAGGCTTTGGGGGCAGCACCAGCCAAGAAGAAGCAGCTGTTTTCCCAAGACCGAGCTGAGATGAAGCAAGTGCTAGTTCATGAGGATGGGGCATCAGGCGCCACCTTCACCATAGGAGCTGACCTCCCCCATGACCAACAGGAAGCGTTAGTCAGCTTCTTGCGCACCAACAAGGAAGTGTTCACATGGGAGCGCAAGGACCTGGTTGGGATTCCAAGGGGAATAATCGAGCATGACCTGAGGTTATGCCCAAATGTGAGCCCAGTGAAGCAGAAGGCCCGACGATAGTCCACCGAGAAGCAGGAGTTCATCATCCAAGAAACCCGCAAGCTGCAGGATGCTAGAGTCATTCGGGAGGTGCGGTACCCGGAGTGGCTAGCAAACCCAGTCATCCTCCCCAAGAAAGGAGGGAAGGAGCGCATGTGTGTTGACTTCATCAACCTCAATAAGGCTTTGCCCTAGGATCCCTTCCCGCTTCCGCGCATCGACTAGATCGTTGACTCCACTACGGAGTGCGACCTGCCATGCTTTTTGGACGCCTTCTCGGGCTATCACAAGATCAAGATGGCCATGCAAGATGTGGAGAATATGGCGTTCGTGACTCCCTATGGGGTGTACTGCTACACCTTCATGCCTTTCGGGCTGCGCAATGCTGGGGCTACCTTCCAGCGGCTGATGCACATCGCCCTGGTCCGGCAGCTCGGGAGAAACGCTGAGGCTTATGTTGATGACATAGTGGTGATGTCTTGGGAGGCGAAGACCCTGATTGACGATCTGAAGGAAACGCTTGCCAGCCTACGCAAGGTGGACCTGCGACTTAATCCCAAGAAGTGCGTGTTCGGGGTTCCCTCTTGCAAGCTGCTGATTTTCCTAGTGTCGCACATGGGAATCGAGGCCAATCTGGAGAAGGTCAAGGCCATAGAGGACATGAGCCCCCCGCAGACGCTCAAGGAGACGCAGAAGCTGGCGGGCTGCGTGACCTTGCTGGGGTGCTTCATCTCCAAGCCGGGGTAACGCGCCCTCCCGTTCTTCAAGCTGATGAGAAAGAAGGGTCCGTTTGAGTGGACCGCTGAAGCTGTTGCGGCCTTTCAAGACCTCAAGAGGTACCCGACCAGCCCGCCGGTGATGGTGGCGCTGCGCCCTCTCGAGCCCTTGGTGCCCTATTTGGCCGCCACCCCTCACTCCGCCAGCGCTGCTCTGGTGGCGCTAAGAGAGGAGCGCCCGATCAAGGACCCTCAGCAGGGCGCCCGGTCACCAAGCAAAGCGCAGCAGCCTCAGGAAGGTGCTCCTGAGGCCTCAACTGACTGGCAGCCAACATCCCTCCCGAGGCTCAAACCGACCCTTCGGACAGAGGGGCTCCTAAGGCTTAGGCTCGCGAGGCCGCCTCCAGGACGACAGGAGACGAGACCCCTGAAGATCAACATCCTCAAGAGACACAAGACCTCACCAACACCTCCTCCCTCGTCGAGCACCTGGTCTACTTTGTTAGCACGGTGCTACGGGAGGCACGAGCGCACTACCCGATGCCCCAAAAGCTCCTACTCGCACTCCTCATCGCCTCCCGAAAGCTGTGCCACTACTTCCAGGGGCACCCCATCAAGGTCGTTTCAGCCTTCCCGCTAGAGAGGGTGCTCCGGAGCCCTAATGCCGCCGGGCGGGTCGCAGAATGGAACATTGAGCTTCACGCATTCCAGCTCGAGTTCAGCACCACCAGGGTCATCAAGGGCGCGACCCTCACAGATTTCGTGGTAGAATGGACTGACGTCCTTGACCGCGGGACATGCAAGGATCGCTCCCTCTTGCCTGGAGATGAGGCGCCAGACGAGTGGATCATGTACTTTGACGGCGCATTCTCACGACAAGGCGCGGGGCTGGGGCAGTCCTCATCTCACCCACCAAGGACAAGATGTACTATGATGTACAACTCTGTTTCCAGCAGGTCGAAAAGGTCTCCGACAACATCCAGAGTACGAAGGCTTGCTCGTCGGCCTCAAAGCCGCGGCAACACTGGGGGTGAAGCGTCTCACCATCAGGGGCGATTCCCAGCTCCTCATCAACTTATCCAACAAAGAGTACGCACCCAAGGATGAGCACATGGAGGCATACCTAGAAGAGGTACTCAAAATGGAGAAACGATTCCTGGGCTTGGAACTGCAACACGTGCCACGATGAATGAATAAGGAGGCGGATGACATTGCCAAGAGGGCATCTCGGAGGTTAACTCAGGAGCCAGGGGTGTTTGAGGAACACCTCTTCAAGCCATCGGCGGTTCCCCTCACCGCAGCACCACCACCACCTTAGGAGGACCTACCCCAAGCACCAGCAACCGGTGCCCCGGCATGCGGCCCGTCCTCAGGGGCCCGCCCGCTCCTTTGTAACGCCCCTCAACATAAATAATGTATAACATCATGCATATAATAATTCTAGAACCGTGCATCGGATTAAAATGTTTTAAATATGAAAAATGCTTAGAATTTTATCTAGTTTCATAATCTGCTACTTTCATCTATGTTTGAAATGTTTAACATGCTGTTTGTGTTTATTTTGCATAATGCCATGCTAAAATGATTTATTTCATAATTAAATAGCCGTAGCTCCATTTTAAATAAACTTTATATGTAAATGGGGTGAAAAAATGCCTAGTTTAACATGTTGCACTTTATTTTCCTGTTTAACAACTCTAAAATTATGTTATAGGCAGAACAGTACCGAATTCAAAATATGGACATGAGGATTTTTCCGGAATTGTTGTTTCTTGTACCGACCTCATTTAAACTTGCCTAAATAGTTAGTTTACTTATGTTTCACCTCTTGCCATGTTTAACAACATTAAATATTGTTGTGTACCTAAACAAGATCAAACTAAATAATTGCTTGTGGTGTTTCGTCAATATGCAACTCGTTGCGTATTGAGCTCCACTTAACTTGTAGTATTGTTTGTTGCACTTTGCCATGCCATGCCTCTTTAAACCGTACATGCATCATACTTGTTTGTGCATCATGCCATGTTTATGCTTGTGCATTTACCATGTTGTTTGTTTGTTTCCGGTGTTGCTTCTTAGTTCCGGTAATGTTGCGATTGTGAGGATTCGTTCGACTACTCCCGTTCGTCTACTTCATGGACTCGTTCTTCTTCCTTGCGGGATTTCAGGCAAGATGACCGTCACCTTCAATCTCATTACTATCATTGCTCAGCCCCTCTTATAGCGTTGTTAGTTGCAGGTGAAGTTGAAGATTGCTCCATGGTGGACAGGACTATGTTGGGATATCACGATATCTCTTATTTAATTAATGCATCTATATACTTGGTAAAGGGTGGAAGGCTCGGCCTTATGCCTGGTGTTTTGTTCCACTCTTGCCGCCCTAGTTTCCGTCATACCGGTGTTATGTTCCCGGATTTAGCGTTCCTTACGCGGTTGGGTGGTTTATGGGACCCCCTTGACAGTTCGCTTTGAATAAAACTCCTCCAGCAAGGCCCAACCTTGAATTTACCATTTGCCTCACCTAGCCCTTTTTCCCTTGGGTTTCCGGAGCCCGAGGGTCATTATTATTTACCCCCCGGCCAGTGCTCGTCGTGAGTGTTGGTCCAACTGCTCGCCGCCACGGCATACCAGGGCAACTCGGGATGGCCTACCGGAAGTTTGGACAATCCGGTGTGCCCTGAGAAAGAGATATGTGCAGCTCCTATCAGGATTTGTCGGCACATTCGGGCGGCTTTTCTGGTCTTGTTTTACAATTATCGAAATGTCTTGTAAACCGGGATTCCGAGACTGATCGGGTCTTCCTGGGAGAAGGTATATCCTTCGTTGATCGTGAGAGCTTATCATGGGCTAAGTTGGGACACCCCTGCAGGGTATTATCTTTCGAAAGCCGTGCCCGCGGCTATGTGGCAGATGGGAATTTGTTAATGTCCGGTTGTAGATAACTTGACACCAGATTCGAATTAAAATGCATCAACCGCATGTGTAGCCGTGATGGTCTCTTCTCGGCGGAGTCCGGGAAGTGAACACGGTTTTTGGGTTATGTTTGACGTAAGTAGGAGTTCAGGATCACTTCTTGATCATTGCTAGCTTCACGACCGTTCTGTTTGCTCTCTTCTCGCTCTTATTTGCGTATGTTAGCCACCATATTTATGCTTAGCCGCTGCTGCAACCTCACCACTTTACCCCTTCTTTACCCATTAAGCTTTTCTAGTCTTGATACCCATGGTAATGGGATTGCTGAGTCCTCATGGCTCACAGGTTACTACAACAATAGTTGCAGGTACAGGTTATGCGATGATCATGACGCGAGAGCGATGCTTGCCTGTTTTGGAGTTCTTCTTCTGCTTCTTCTTCGATTAGGGGATAGGTTCCAGGTCGGCAGCCTGGGCTAGCAGGGTGGATGTCGTTTGAGTTTCTGTTTGTGTTTCATCCGTAGTCGGATGTTGCTCTTATGTATTGTGTTGTTGTATTCATGTGGCATTGTTTGCCTCTTGTATGTAGCCCCATCTATTATTGTAACATCCCAAATTTCCAATTTGGCATGTTATACATAGATCGTCCATCCATATCATATTTTATTGTTTTTTTCGTTTGCAATCCTCAAAATCCTAAGCAACTCAAGGACCCTCGGAGAGAGTTGGGGATTTTCCGATTTTCATATTTGAGTTTTATCAAATAATGAAGACGAGGATTTTGATTTTGATTATTTTTCTCTCCGGAAAAATATTTCATTTCAAATAAATAAATGAGGGGAGATAATATGACTTCTCCAAAATAATTCAAATATCGGAGGAAAAAATGTTAAAATCATTATTTGGTTTTTATTTAATTTTATTCGGAATTTTATTTGCCCTAGAAAAATTTGCATGTTTTAAAAGTTGCATTTTAGGGGCCAAGAAAAGTTCATCTCTTTCTAAATATTCCATTTAGACGGAGAAAACTTGTTTTGGAATTTTTAGATTTTTATTTATTTTCCTAGGATTTTTTCTAAGTCAGCGGAACGTTAAAAAAAAAGGAACCCGCGCCCGACCGGGCCAAGGGCCCAGCCAGGCCGGCCCGCCCGCCCGCCACCTCCTCATACACACAGGCGCCAAGACGGACACCGAGGGAGTCCGAGCCGACTCCTCCCGGCGCCTCTTCCCAAGCCGAGCCGCCTCCTTAAATACCACCACCGCCGCCTCACCACCACCACCACCACCGCCGCCGCCTCCCGCCCAGCTGCGCCGAGCCGAGCCGCCGCCCGCCGCCTCAAGCACCACCTCAGGCCACCCGCCTCGCCGAGCCTCGCTGAGCTGCTCGCCCTGCCGGACGACCTCGCCGGAGGTAGCCACCCCGCCGCCGGTTTTTTCCGAATAAAACCCCTTCGGTTTTGTTTAGAAACCCTAGTTCGTTTTTTATATAGATCGGATTTATTCTTCGGTTTATTTACTTAGCGAGCGTTCGCTCATTCGTTCGTTTCAACGAACGTGTTCATCGTTTAGTTTCTGCTAACGAACGTTCATTCATTTAGCTGTTCGTCGTTTTTCTTTTTATCGGATTTATTCCGCGATTATTCTGATCGCGATTTCTGATCCGATGTTCGAACCTGTTTATCTTTTCGCTCGTTTATCGGAATCAGCGATTCAAGCGCTCGAGTTTCATCTCAAACCTCTTTCCGAATAATCAACTCAAACAAGTTTTCGCTTCGTAAAATTTGACCCTAGTTCAGATTAGTAAACGGATCTTATTTCTTTCGCGCTTGAGTTTCATTGTTCGCTTGATTTGTTTCTTTTTGCGAACCGGAGTTCTTAAGTTGAACTCTCCGTCAAACTCTTTTATTTGGAGTTTTACTTGTGCATCTTTGCTTGTTGCTTATGTATGTTATTGTTTGTTTGCGATAGAATTCTCGGAGTGCGAAGCTTGTTACTACGAGTCTCTAGGATTCACGGATCGTCAGCAAGGCAAGTAACACATTGATCATACTCTTTCCATACCCAGTTTTTATGCATTAGTTTCAATCCTCAAACATTGCATGATTATGATGTCTTTAACTTGTGGGTTGGGAAGTAGTTGCTGAGGTAGAACCTATTGCCCTGTTTATTATCAAACCCTTGGGAGTTACTTCTACGCGTTGCTTATATTGCCATGCTATGCTCGTAGACGTGGTTTCGGTTTGAGTGTTTCCATGACAGATGTGAGATTTTAATTAATGGTTTACTTAAGGTGGCAACTTTAATACACATCTGGGTGGATTGAGGCACCTAGGGTATCCAGTGATTGGCTGTTTTTTTTTGAAATCCCGGGGTTACCGTGTGATCTTCCTATGGACCGCCACCCAGGCTCAAAGGGAACTAAGTTTATTTATGCTAGAAACTTCCGTGTGCAGCCACAAGCTATTATGGGCTCTAGCATAGTTGAGTAAGTTACATGAAGCTCTTGAAGAGGTAGATCACCAGGTAGTGGGTTTTGTAGGTTTGGTATGGTCTACCCGGAGTAGAGAGTTAATGTTTCTGAAAGGCTGTGTCTCGGTCATCCGTTTCTCAAACACCATGTAGTGCGAAAAATCAATGGAGGCGATCGAGTCTTGTGGGGAAAAGTGCGCAAACCTCTGCAGAGTGTACAATCTAATCATGGTTAGCCGTGTCCCCGGTTATGGACAATTCTGAGTATCTAGTACTTGAGTATTCACATGTATCTCATCACTCTAAATTAATATTGCTGGGATGTTAATTATCTTAATTGGGATCATCGAGTTGGGGTTACCTTCTCAATGATGTTTCAACCACCATGATAGTTAAATTAAAAATATATTCCTTTGTTGTAGGGAATAATTGGCTTTTCGCAAAAACTGTAACCATAGAGCTTTCCACCAGCCAAATATGCATGTAGTGGTAGCATTATTCTGTTATTGCTCTTTTGTGTTACATTGCCAACATATTCCATGTGCTGACCCGTTCTCGGGCTGCAACGTATTATGTTGCAGAATTTTCAGACGAGGAGTAAGGTTCGATAGGTCGTTGCTATGCAGCTCAGCTATGCCGTTGGAGTTGATGGACTCACTTTATCTTCCAAGCCTTCCGCTGTTATCGCATTAGATGGCCTTAAGCCATATTATTGTAATAAGTTCTCTTTTGAGACATTCGATGTAATAAGTGTGTGATTGCTACTCTGTTATAAATCCTTCGAGTACTGTGTGTGTCAGCATTACCGATCCAGGGATGACACGGAAGCACAAAGACTTGACCATCTAAGGTCGGGTCGCTACAATTATGTAATGTTGATGTAATGATATCCACCTTGCAAAAGCGTCTTCAAGATGCGCTTCTATCCTTGGTGGGACCTTCGAGTTCCTTTAGGATAGGGTCGCATCTTGGGCGTGACATCCTTGCTCTTGAGCCTCAGGAGGGGTGCTAGATCGAGGAGTTCAAGACGTACCTGCTTCAGGGGTCTCTGCCAGAGAAGGAGGAGGATGCCGAGCACATGGCTCGTCAGGCCATGGTGTACTGCATCCGGGACAGTGAGCTATACCGCAAAAGGCCCTATGACGTTTCTTTGCGATGCATCTCCAGGGAGCACGGGCTCGAGTTGCTGGAAGACATACATGGAGGGGACTGCGGACACCACTCTTCATCACACACCCTCGTGCGCAAGGCGTTCCACAATGGGTTATATTAGCCAACAACACTCAATGACGCCACCGTACTGGTGCGCTCCCGCAAAGCATGCTAGTTCCACGCCAAGCAGATCCACCAGCGCGTGCAAGGCCTCCAGACTATCCCACTCATGTGGCCGTTTGCGGTCTGGAGTCTGGACATCTTGGGGCCATTTCCCCGAGTGCTAGGGGGCTACCACTACCTCTACATC
Source organism: Aegilops speltoides (assembly GCA_021437245.1). NCBI lineage: Eukaryota > Viridiplantae > Streptophyta > Magnoliopsida > Poales > Poaceae > Aegilops > Aegilops speltoides. The sequence goes on from CM038146.1 coordinate 249,853,564, forward strand.
ACCGTCGACAATTTCACCTAGTGGGCGGAGGTGGAACCCATTCGCACCATCCCAGCTAGGTCAGCCGTCAAGTTCATCAAAGGCCTCGTGAGCCAGTTTGGGGTTCAAAATCGCATCATCACCGACAACGGCTCCCAGTTCACTAGCAACCTTCTAAAAATATACTGTGCTAACCTTGAAACGTAGATATGCTACGCCTCAGTGGCACACCCCAGGAGCAACGGCCAGGCCGAGCGCGCCAATGCAGAGGTCTTGAGGGGCCTCAAGGAAAGGACCTTCAAGAAGAAACTCGAGGCCTGCGTGATGTGGTCCATCCACACCACCGCGACCAAGCCAACGGGCGAGACACCATTCTTCCTCGTCTATGGAGCTGAAGCGGTTCTCCCACACGACGTCAAGCATCACTCCACGCTGGTCCTGGCGTTCGACGAGGCACGTTAGGACGCCACACGGGGGATGGATCTCGTGCTGGGAGAGGAATGCCGCGATCAAGCCTCGCCTCCAAGTGGTAAGGTACCAGCAGGCACTGCGGTGGTACCACTGCGGTAGCGTCTGCTCCAGGACATTGGAGGTGGGCGACCTCGTCCTGAGGCAGGTGCTCTCCAGGGAGGGGATGCACAAGCTCTCTCCCATGTGGGAGGGCCCGTTTAGAATTGCATGTGTCTCCAGGCCTGGCGCCGCGCACCTGGAGATACAGGACGGGGTCCCCATCCAGAACGCCAGGAACATCCAGCACCTCTGGAAGTTCTACCCATGAAGTGAGGCTCCAGCTTATGAATGTCTCTGCTCGTGACACTCTCACGTAATAATGAGTGGGGCTGTACACGCCCCGGAGTCTCCTGAGAGCCACCCTGGGGCTTCGCGGGGGCTCGCTCCCATGTCCTAGTGGTAGAACTTAGCTCCGCGCTGGTGAGAAGACTAGACTAGGTGCCGGACGGGGCTGTTCATTTGCTTTCCAAAGTTGCTTGCAATCTTTTAGTGATCTTTAATGCAGTTGGTGTTTTTGTGCTTTGGTTCGCCAAGTTGGATTTTCTCTCCTCTCGTTTTGTTCGTTCTTAGCTTGGGTCAGGAAGGAGTGGCAGTTGCCCGTCGCTCTTCCTCGCATGCCTCGCGCGTGGGGGCTAGGCAGCTATGTGCGCATGGGCCCGCCCTCGCACAAGCACACCTCACCGGACCTTGTTGTCCCAGTGCTTCGGCTTTATCCTTGCGAGGAGCCCTCGATCAAGCTGATGGGCACCAGCACCCCCTCATGTCCGTGCCCCTCGGCCAGCGCAACGTGGTGCATTAAGTCACAACTAACCTATGACAGGAGGCTCGCACGAGGAGGAACGAGGTGCCCGATAGGCTTCCTATTTCTCTAACAGCTCCGCAACAGATCTACAACACCTCCCGAGGCCTTAAATGCCTCCCGAGTCACCGGGAATGGGGGCTTCGCCAGATGTCAGTGGTCTCGCCCTCGTGAGGTGGGAAGCTACCGCAAACATGTCAAGTTAAGTTATCCTACCCTTTCTTACCCAAAATACAGACATCATGGCACAACATTAAGATAACAAGCATAACATAAAGGGGCATAACTGCCATAGTTCATTACACACCCCAGCGGGGCACCCTACTTTTTTCAATTTGCAGAAGAAAGGAAAGGTCAAACAAAAGTGATCCGCGGGGCCGCGGCAGGTCTTGAGTCCAAGTTAGGCGGTCCCGAGCTTAGGCCAGGCTCTACTCCTGCTTCACCGGGACGTGTCGGCAAGACGATCTGCTGCCTCCCTCGACCCCAGCTTGGCAGCGTGGAGGTTGATCGTAGCCGCCATTGCTCGCGCTCTCGCCCGAGGAAGAACTGCCGCTGCGGGAGGAGGAGTGGACGTTGTCAAGGGCAAGCTCACCCCCGCCGCCAGCGCTGCCGACGTCAAGGCCAAGCTCATTGTCGCTACCGTCTTCTGGGCAGCACCCCACGCGGCGGTGGTCCTCCCTGAACACCCTCACGAAGAGGGTCGCCAGGCCGTCGTACTTGAAGTGGAGGGTGCACCTCCCGCTCAGGCCTCGTGTGCGGGCAAATGCCTACCAGCCGCATGTCAGGACCACGCTGCCCATGGCGGCGACCTCAGTCCCCACCCACGAGGCCCTGCTACAGCAGCCATCGGCCTGCAGCCAGAGGCCGTCGAGCCCCAAGGACGGCATCTCGTTGGACAAGAAGCACGGAAGCAGGAACGAGGTGCCGGTGGGCCTCTCCAAACACACCACAAACTCTGAGAGCACGTCCAGCAAAGAGAAGCGCGGTCAAGGAGGGCGAGCAACCACGACGCGCCTCCCCTCGCCGTGGGGGCGGCCCCGGGGCTTGTGGCCCCTACCGCAAGAAGAAGTACCACCACGAACACCAAAGGAGACGCCGGCCCTCAGGGATGCACGCTCGTGCCCCCTGGGTGCCGCCGCCAGAGTCGCGACATACTTGCGGGGACGACCGTTGCCCCTCTTGTGTGGTGGAGAAGCTGGCCACTCCTTGGGAGCCTTTCCCTTCTCAGCAGCTGAGAACCTCCTCGTCGGCGCCATGGATGCTACAACAAGATGGAGAAGTAGAAGGGGCGAGAAGCGAGAAGACAGTGGAAGAGATGAGCGAGAGGGGCTCTGCCCTTCCCCTCATTTATAGCCGGAGGGAGGCCAACCGCCGACCTCCACGACCTCGAGTAATGATGATCCTCTGCATGCAAGAGCGACTCGTCAAGTCGAACGGTTGCCGAGGCAGCATGGGGAAGTGGAGACACCCACGTCCCATCAATCGCCACGCGCCATCCAAGGCCGCAGGTGGTTAGGGCCCGCGGTGATCCGCCCTTGCCCTTTGGCTTCACCTAGAAGCCAATTTTGAGCGCGCCTTGGGCCCGGGTGCTACTGTCGGCGTTCTGGATACGAGGGTACCCGGACTTGCCTGCCTGTGGCCCACTGCGTGGATCCATCGACGGCCTTGTACAGCCCAGCTTCAGCATTGACAACTCAAGACCCTTGCGACGGGCCAAGCCTCGCGAGGCGGGCGACACCAAGACTTCCAAGGTGGTCGACCTCCTCCGGCTGCCTCTCGAGTAGCGGAGATTTCTATGCAAGGCGCACCTCATGAGGCTTAGCTGACATGAGCCATGACGATCAAGGCCACGCGGGTGCTAGGCGGGTGCCAGCGGGTGCAGAGTACCGGTTTCCTCTTTGGTGCAAAGGAGGCAAGCAGCATGCATGGAGTCTCGAGGAATCAACCAAAGGTTTCCATTCTGGTGCAACAAGACCAAGACCGCCAGGACAGTAGGACGGAGGTCATCGCCGAGCCCACCGCAGCGTCATGACCATGGGCTTTTGCAGGCGAAGACCACTTTAGTCAGGATAGGATGTACTTATTGTCTCCCTTCAAATCCGGCCGTTTTGGGGTCCCTTCCTGCCAACATTTGGGAAGAGGACCAAGGCCACTATAAATAGGACTTAGCCACCACCATAGAAGAGGACGGACCGATTCGAACAGAGTGAAGCCATTCCTCTTTCGCCAGCTCTCTTGAGCTCAGGAACACCTCAGCTCCTGAGGCTGTTCATCCACTGTACTAGTTCATCCTCTTCCCCTCGAGGCAATCCACCACAAAGCTAGAGTAGGGTATTACACCGCAAGGTGGCCTGACCCAGGATAAACTGTTGTGTCTCTCTATCCCTTTGAGCTCGATGCACTAGGCTGTGAGGATCGCGAGTAGGCAGGCTAGGTAGGTTGAGATCTCTGCACGCACCCCAGAGTTCGAACCTCTCAAGGGTTTGCGGAACCCGAAATCCGACACTTGTCATGCATCATACTTGGATGAGCATCATGCCATGTTATGTGTTGTGTGTTTGCCATATTGTTTGCTCCTCTCCGGTTGTGTTTCTTCTCGATAGTTCCTGTTTTGTTGCGATCATGAGGATTCGTTCGACTACGCTTGGTTCGTCTACACCCGTTCGTCTTTTTCATGGACTTGTTCTTCTTCCTAGCGGGATTTCAGGCAAGATGACCATCACCTTGGATCTCACTACTATCTTTGCTATGCTAGTTGTCTCGATGCTACCGCTATGTCGCGCTACCTACCACTTGTTTATCAAGCCTCCCAAATTGCCATGTCAACCTCTAAACTTTTTCACCATCCCAGCAAACTGTTATTTGGCTATGTTACCGCTTTGATCAGCCCTTCTCATAGCGTTGCTAGTTGCAGGTGCAGTGCAGGTTTTTCCATGTTGGAACCTGGATATCTTGGGATATCACAATATCTCTTAGTTAATTACTGCATCTATATACTTAGTAAAGGGTGGAAGGCTCGGCCTTTTGCCTGTTGTTTTGTTCCACTCTTGCCGCCCTAGTTTACGTCATACCGGTGTTATGTTCCTTGATTTTGCGTTCCTAACACGGTTGGGGTTTATGGGCCCCCTTGATAGTTTGCGTTGAATGAAACTCGTCCAACAAGGCCTAACATTGGTTTTACCATTTGCCTAATAACAACTAAAAACTTGCATAGGGACCTGTCGGCCCCCGAGGTCTCTTAATCAACCCCCCGGGCCAGTGCTCCTGATGATTATTGGTCCACCTACCTAGGATTCGGTGGTGCCGCCTCGGGGCAACTCGATGGTATTTTGGTTTCCGTTCACTTCGCATGGATGGTGTTGTACTGAGAACGAGATACGCACGACTCTTATTGGGGTATCGATGCACCGGGTGGTCTTGCTGGATTTGTTTTACCATTGTCAAAATGTGTCGTGCACCGGGATCCCAAGTTTGATCGGGTTGTCCCGTGATAGAGGATTGTCTCCACGGATCATGAGAGCTTATCATGGGCTAAGTTGGGACACCCCTGCATGTTTAAACTTTTGAGAGTCGTGCCCGCGGTTATGTGGCAGATGGGAATTTTTAATGTCTAGTTGTAAAGAAACACCAGATCCAAATTAAAATACAGCAACCGCGTGCGTAACCATGATCGTCTCTTTTCGGGTGAGTCGAGAAGAGAACACGGTGGTGTTATGTTTGACTCGTAGGTAGTTCAGGATCACTTATTGATCATACTAGTATGCGACCATTTGCGTAGTTTCTCATCTTATCCTTGTACTCGTAAGTTAGCGACCATATAGTGCTTAGTGCTGATGCAACCTCACCACTTATCCATTCCATTCCCATTAAGCTTTGCTAGTCTTGTTACCCATGGTAATGGGATTGCTGAGTCCTCGTGGCTCACAGTTTACTACAATAACAGTTGCAGGTACAGGTAATGCGATGATCTGACGTGAGAGAGATGCTTGCTTGTTTTTGAGTTATTCTGCTTCTTCTTCGACAAGGGGATAGGTTCCTGGTTGGCAGCCTGGGCTAGCAGGGTGGATGTTATTTGTCTTTTTCATTTGATTTCATCCATGGTCAGATGCCGCTCTTCTGTATGATTTTTGATGTATTCATGTGGCATTTGTATGCCTTTGTATGTATCCCTAGCTATTATGTAATGGTACAATGTAATGATATCCACCTTGCAAAGCGTCTTCAATACGCGGCTCTATCCTTGGTGGGACCTTCGAGTTCCTCTTGGGTAGGATCGCATATTGGGCATGATAGAGTAAAACCATACCTCGAGTCTCCTTATGGTGGCTCCGCAGGTTGCCCGGTTTGGACTAACACTCATCTGGAGCACTTGCCCGGGTTGTTGATTAATTTTCCTCGGTGTCCAGAAAGTCACTATGCTAGTTTTAGTTGTTATTAGGCAAATGGTAAAACCAAAGTTGGGCCTTGCTGGAAGAGTTTTATTCAAAGCAAACTGTCAAGGGGGCCCATAAAACCCGACTGTGTTACGAACACAAAATCAAGGAACATAACACCGGTATGACGGAAACTAGGGCGGCAAGAGTGGAACAAAACACCAAGCAAAAGGTCGAGCCTTCAACCCTTTACCAAGTACATAGATGCATTAATTAAATAAGAGATATTGTGATACCCCATGATATCCATGTCCCAACATGGAACAACCTGCACTGCACCTGCAACTAGCAACGCTATAAGACGGTCAGAGCAAGCGGTAACATAGCAAAACAACGGTTTGCAGGGATGGTGGAAAGGTTACAGGCTTATCGTGGCAATTTGCGAGGCTTGACAAACAATTGGTAGGTAGCATGACATAGCGATAGCATCGAGACAACTAGCACGCAAAGATATTAGTGGTATCCAGGGTAATGGTCATCTTGCTTGAAATCCCGCTAGGAAGAAGGCCAAATTCACGAAGAAGACGAATGGGCGTAGTCGAATGAATCCTCACAATCGCAACGTAACCAGAACTATCGAGAAGAAACACCGGAAAGAAGCAAACAACATGGTAAACAAACAAACATAATCATGGCATGATGCACAATCAAGTATGATGCATGTCTAGTTCAATGAGTCATGGTATGGCAAAGTGTAACAAACAATACAACAAATTAAGTGGAGCTCAACATGCAACGAGTTGCATATTGATGAAACACCACATTCGAATTATTTAGTTCGCCCTCGTTTATGAACAAGACAACATTAAATGTTGGTTAACATGGCAAGAGGTGAAACATGAGTAAACTATTTATCTAGGCAAGTTTAAATGAGGCCGGAAACAACAAACAACAATTCCGGAAAATCCCCATATGCTTATTTAGAATTTTGTATTGTTCTGCCCTAAACCATGTTTTATTGTTGTTAAAAATGCAAAGTAATGCCACCATGTTAATCTATGCATTTTTCTAGACCATTTACATATAAAGTTTATTTAATTCAGAGCTACGGTTATTTAGTTATGAAATAAACCATTTTAACATGTCATCTATGAAAATTAATGCAAACAGAAAGTTAAATATTTCAAACATGCACGACAGGTGGATATTATGAAACATCATAAAATTCTAATCATTTTACATAGAAAGTTTGTTTAATTCTGATGCATGGTTCATGAGGTATTAAATGCATGAAGTGCAAGGGGTTTTCTGCGAATCTGTTCTCTCTACATAATTGGCAAAATTCGCTGGACATAAAAAACAATCGGGCCGAAACTGATGGACCTGGGCTGCTCACATTGGGCCTGCAGGGAAAGGAGTTGGGCCTGCGTAGCTATGACCCAGTCAACGCTCGTAGTCAACGGGGACCGGATCGAGCATCTCCTTGACTCGGCAGAGAACGAACAAGATGGCGGCACTAGAAGCAGAGTTTTCGCGGGCGCGTGCTGGGACATGATGGCGGCTGGTGGCAAGGGCCAGCAAGGTAGTGAGCAACACGGAGAAACGAGAAACAAAGAGGATGGACGGATCCGAGACTGAGGCAGCGAGATCCGGCGACATGATGGTGGCTCCCTGGGCGTAAGAGAGAGAAATTAGAGGGAGAGATAGACGGGAAGGAACGAGAGAAGGAGAAGGATGGCAGAGGCACAACGATCTGCGGTGTTCCAACGTCGCGCTCGCCGGCGAGGCGGAGGAGGCCTGGACAGCGAGGTCGTCGGGACCCTGGATGGCGTTGACTTGAGGATCTCGGATGGCAGCATCCATAGCGGTGAACAGAGGAGGCTGGAACGAGTGGGACGACGACTGAGCGCGAGGAAGTAGGGGCTCGCGAGGGCGCTTGGGGTTGAAGAGGTGGAGCTGCGACATTGTTGCTGGTTCGGTCGCCGGCGGTGACGCCGGTCGTCGGACAATGAGGCAAGGTGGAGGAGCACGGGGAGGCTCGGGGCTCTGAGGTTACTAGCACGGTGAATATCTCAGGCAAGGAACACCAAAGGAGCTCGGACGACCCGATTGGTCAAGCACGCAAGATAAGGGACACTGTCGGGGAGGATTTGGATCATGGTTGCTGCCTCCGATTGGTGGTGCTGAAAACGAGGGAGGGAGAGGCTGGCTGCAGGTTGGATCCCGATGGAGAGAGTGGAGACGACGGAGGGATGGATGGGACAGGATGGCTAGAGTCTAGGGATTGCCTAGATTTGGACTAGGTGCATTATATATAGGGATGGGAGATGAATTGGGGTAGATACGGGCCCTTAGATCATAATCAAACGACCGAGAATAAATAAGTTAGAGGAGTTCAATTGAGAAACCGAATATGTTTGGGTGATGTTCAGAGATGATCCGGACCCATCGGTAACGACAGCCCTAATCTGGTTCGGGGAAGTTTCAGACGCGCATTTGAGGGGTGCTTGTGCACTGTGCAGAGAGGCTCCGGCTTAAGCAAGAGAGAAAATGAAGATCCAGGTTGCAAGTGTGGTCACTGAACGGTCAAAGCAAACAATGGAGAGAAGCGAGAACTATGAATAGATGCAAGTTTTATTAAAACATGCGGATGCAATGCACATGATACCATGATGAAATGCAACAGGCAAATAAACACACAACAACAACGAAAAACATGGAAGGTGTCGTGGAATTGTCACATCAGATGTCCTATTGAAAGGACTTAGTCGTGGAGCCATTGCAACTAGCAAGCTTAAAGGGGTTAATCGGGACAAAGGACACGGGGTTTATACTGGTTCGGCCCCTTACGGTGAAGGTAAAAGCCTACGATCCAGTTTTGAGTGGGATTACTTATGTCTCGATCACGAGGGAGCGAAATCGCTTGACCTATCTCTCGATCTGATCTTACTTGCCTTGAACTTCCGCCGGGTCATCCCTTTATATATAGAGGTTGACGCCCAGCGGCTCACAGAGTCTCGGCCGGCTTATAAACAGTGTCCGGCTCGGTCTCTAACTATTCTTGCCTTACAATACAAGTCATGTACATATGGCGGTTTATCTCTATGGGCCTTAAGTCGCCTCTGGGCTTTGGGACCTGAACTGAACCACCATCTTCAAGCTTGGTCTTGGGCTTCAGGAGTACTCATAGGTATAACCCGGCCCTCCTGGGCGGGTCATACCTAATAGTTATATCCCCAACATTCGGCCCCAGATTGATTTGAACTGGTTCATGTCAATCTTCAACACTTAAGATAAATCTTCTGTTTCTTTGCTTGTATAAATTTTTTTAACCCGCCATGACGTCATCCTTTGGAGGTGGGGTAACCCGCCATGACATCATTTGACATTAATACACGTTTTGTCCAACGTATCTCAACAAATCCTTATCTTAATGATCATCCCGAGAATCGAGGCGTCCTTGTAGCTGGATAACCATGTTTTCGGCCTCCTTGTTTTTCGCGCCCACTTATCAGTCTTCCCTTATAAATAGACACGTCTAGGTCTCTCCTCATTCTCACCTTTCCTCATCTTCTTCCTCACGCAACCCTACTGCCGCTCGAGCTCCGCCGCCGCCGCATCGCACCTCGTCTTCCTCGACTTGAGCCACTGCATCAACCTGAGCTAGTCCAGAGAATGGTGGCGACCCTCCACAGTAGATCTGCAACCGTAAGCCTTCTCCTTCCCATACCTCAGATCTGCATTAGGGTTTGCAAGTTCCTCTGTTGTTCTTCATAGTTCATCATGGTTTCTTCATTGTTCTTCTACCACGGCCTTATTTGATCCAAAAGTAGCATGGAACTCATGCGGTGGCTGTTTCGCGTCCATTTTTGATACTAGCGGATCCCTTTTCCTTGTAAAGAGGCCTCACTAGAACTCATGAACTCATCTATACCACGTTTTTAGGTCTAGAATATTTTCTTTTCTGAACAGCCGTTTGATCCAAAATAATTGCTGCAACCTGTGAAACTTGTTTATGCAACACTTAGGCAAAAACTGTATTTGTTAGATCCATCTAGCCATGGCGACTCTTATCACCGGCTTAAAGGGCAATGCTCAATTGATACTCTTGACCGTCCATGGCGGTTTAAACAACTTAACTACTTATGGCACTCATGGCAGCTTAAATAATCCGACATAATTAGCGTTGTACCATTAGGCCCCTTTATAAGCTGCCATCTTGAATATGCACTGCAATGTTTTTCTCTGGCTTTAAATTTGAACCAGAAATTCTTACTCTTTCTTAGGCTTTCATCACCATGGCACCGAAACCACACACTTCATGCAACTAGGTCAAATCCATCGTCACAGACAATACGCTTGATGATTTTGTTAAGACCGGCTATCTGCCGAAGAAGGAAGTGATGTCATATCGCGCTACTGATCCACGGAGGAAAATCCTCAGCCAAAAGGGGGGAGGTTATTGTCCTCACTAATCATATGAACCGGGGGTTTTCACCACCCAGCTAAAAATTCTTCAGGGACGTCCTGCACTTCTTTGACCTCCGTCCTCAAGACATCGAACCCAATTCCGTGGCTAATATTTGCAATTTCCAAGTGTTCAGTCAAGTATATCTTGGAGAAGAACCCAACATACTACTCTTCAGAGAGTTATTTTACTTGAACCGCCAGAATGTGTGTGCCAATGGACAAAGCTTGTAACTTGGCGGTGTCTCGATCCAACGTCGGAGAGACATAATTTTTCCTTATGCCAACCCACCAAGCCATCCCAAAGACTGGAACTAGACATGGTTCTATTGCCAATACACTTCTCCGGCTGATGAGAACCCTCTGCCCAGTTTTCGTGCTCTACGCCTTGAGTCCAACCATCAGCTTCCTGACAAGATTACAACCGCCGAACGCCAGACGCTTGCCCCCACCAAGGCAAAAATCAAGGCTCTTTGGGGAATGGACTAACTAGCATCGATTTAGTTCGGGTTTGGCTCGCCTGGCGGGTCATTCCGTTGAGCCACCTCCCCGGCCCGATGTGCACCTACACAGGCAAGAACGATGACCCTCTACAGCATAGTTCTGACGATTTGCCTGACCACGTCATCAACGACATGACCAAGTCTCTCCTGAATGAAAGCCTAGCTGATGCGGAGCATCCTTCCATCATCCCCATGGACTCTACATCGACACATCCAACCCCACAAGGACCTATGACTCGAGCACGTGCAAGAGCTCTTGAAACCGAGGTGACATCACTCCTCTCACAATTCCCTTTCGATTCACATGAGACATGGTTACTACCTCAAACGGATACACTTTGCATGCTCAGTACCTCAAGAAGCTAAGGAGCAAGAAGGACCGAAGGAGAAGATGGACGCCGAAGAAGAAGAAGAAGAACGCTAACCACGGTACTACCACCGAGCTTACGGTATTATCAAGACGAGCTCATGGGTACTACCGCTCCCACAAGCGGTACTATCACTGAGGGGCGGAACTACCGCAAATCTACTTCCGCTCAACCCGACAAACGCCGGTTCAAGATTCCGAGACGCGGTACTACCGCTCAGGCAAGCGGTACTACCGCTTCCAACACAAGCGGTACTACCGCTCCTGCTAAGCGGTACTACCGCTCCCCACTCAGCGGTACTATCAAGACCCCAAGCGGTACTACCGCCGCTAAGCGGTACTACCGCCGATGGACGATACTACCGCCCTGCTGTACAGAATGCGGGCCTAGGGCCCATGTATCCCCTCCCACTTACCTCTTCGTGGACATAAACTATAAATACTCCTCCACCTTCTTCTAGACAGTTTTAGCAATTGGATTAGCTCATGTTTGTGTGAGAGCCTTTGCTCATCCACTTGGTTACTTCTCCTCGGAGTTCACGACCTCTTGGAGAAGATCCCCAAGCGGATTCAAGACCCCTTCTAGGGAAGAACATCAAGGCCTCCTCTTGGAGAAGAACGGTTCCTTTGTATCCTTACCTTTGTTGACTTTGGATCTCGTGAATCTCTTATGTGTATGATGATCTAGCACTTGTGTGATCGATTCCCTTGTTGGTTGAGTGATTCTCTCGCTTTCCCCTGTTTTCCCTTGTGCTTCCGCTGTTCTTCAGATTCCTCCGTAGGATCCCCTCCAAACGTGAAAGATCGACGAATTAGGGTTCCACCCTACATCATTATGGTATCATGAGCCACGTTGATCACGTTTTTGGAGCCCCTACCCCGTGTTTTCTAGCTTGATTTTGTTGTTTTCGTCCTAAAAACCCGAAAATCCCCACAAAAATAGCCCCAAAATTTTTTGTGATTTGTTAGTTTGATGATGTTTTGTTGATTTTGATCCGTGGATTTGCTTGGTTTCGAGTCGATCTAGCATCTCCCAAGTTTCCCTCTTTCCATCCACAAAATCCATCGAATTTTGACCCCAAATCACCCATTTCCGCCCAAAATCGCCCAAATCCTGCTCATCTGCGATTTCCTCGACTCATGGGTACTACCGCCCGACCTGCGGTACTACCGCCTCAGTACCACGCGGTACTACCGCAACCTATCACGGTATTATCTAGACCCGGTCATGTACTTCCGCCCGCCCAATTTTTCGCCTAAACCACTTTTTTCACTTCCGCATACCACCACCATTCCCACATACCCCCACCATAGCTTTGCCCGCCACCGACTCCGACTATTTGAACCTGTTGTGCTTTACTTAAATTGAGTTGTCGTAACCGTGTCCTTTTGTGTTTGGCTATCCAGTACGGTTCGACACCGACATCACGACAGCTCATCCTCGTCGACGACTACTACGACCGGACACAGCACTTTGGTATCACTTTCGTCTTGATATCACCTTGGTATCGTGTCATACTCTCTCGCAATTGCATTGATAACCAACATAGCCCATCTTTTGTTGCTTACCCATCGAGACTAGCCATTGAGTATTGCCGGCAACGTAACTTGTGCACATTAGGGATCATACTCCATAGCATACATACCATAGCATAGTGGTGCATATCTTGAGATCCACTTGTGTGTCACAAAGTTGTCATCGCATACACAATTGCTATCTTGGTTCGAGAAGTTTGCATAAGAAAAGAGCTCAAAAGAGAAAGAGCCACCCAAGCTTTTAAGCAAAAGAGAAAGATAAGCAAAGAGCTTATAAGCAAGAACCATAGCATCATACTACATTAAGATTGTCATATAAGATCATCTTGGATCATTGCAATCAAATACCATACATATAGCATACTTGGGATAGAGATCGTTGCATTTTTGCCTAGTAGGTTGTGCACAAGTTCCAGATCCGCCTATTGTGCAATCGTGCTAGCGTCTCTCTAGTATTGTGCAACAAGAGCATTTTCGTGGATCCCACATTTTGGCTCACTTTTGGTTTGCACAATCCCATTTATCTATTTTGCGTGTGTGTTTCGTGTACCACTACTTGCTTGGTCTACTTGTTACATTTGCGAATTTGCTAATCTTTTTCAACATTTTTGAGTCAAGCTAACGATTACAATCAATTTTGTGCCACCATCCTAACCAAGCTCCACCAAAAGCTTTTACTTGTGTAGGTGTGAGAATCGACAAGGATCGGTACCAATAGTGCTATTTCATTGTCCGCATTTGAGTGAACTTGATTCATCTTCAACTTCGTCAAAGGTACATTGGTATTAGTTCTTCTCTTTCTACCACTCACAATTTGCTTGAAATGATGGATAGGCCAAGTTCTTCTACAAACCCACTCTTCATCGAAAGCAAGACGACGACATGTCATCCTACGTCACCAAGAGCCACCTCTTGGTAGCAAGAACGAGCTCTCCATCAAGAGCAACAAGCAATGAGCTTAACGATCGACAACCTCTCCACCGACTTGCGACTCTCCGAGAAGCGCATAAGAGATTACTTCGACAACAAACTCGACGCAAGACAAGAAAGAGAATGATGCAAGAATGGACGAGATCCGCGCCTTTGTTGGTGAACCGCGACTTCTACCTCTTCACACTCAAGACGGAGCCACTCAAGTCACCACTCCGACGACTCCTTCTCCGACACAAGTACACCGTCATCGAACACTCTTCGACGAGCAGCGTCAAGACCGCATGCATCTCGCAACCCGCTACACGACAAGAATTCCCAAGAGCAAGTGGATGAACAAGTTCCTCGTCCTCAATCAAACCAAGTAGCGTTTGCTCAAGCTCAAGAACGACAACGCCTTCGCCGCCAACAAGAACAAGAACGAGCGCCTAAACCAACAACAACAAGACGCCGAGGCCCAACGTCTTCAACAACAACAACGAAGCACAAGCTCTTGAGGCGGAACGCGCCCTCCAAGCATCAAGCCGAGCTATCGCCAACCGCAATCGTGAAAGGCGCATTCAAGAGGAAGCCCTTCGAGAAGAAATCCAAGAGAGGAACTACCATCGGCGTGCGCAACGCCAAGCTCCTCAAGATTATCCTCAACCTCAAGGTCGGCAAGAGCAAGTTGATCATGGACTTCCTCCGCCGAGAGCAACATGAGGATGATTACCTCCACGCCAAGAACGCCATCATCAACATCGACCTCAAAACAATGAAGAACATCGCTATGGCAAGCTCAAGTTCACAATGCCCAAGTTCAATGGAACCAATGATCCCAAGAGTACCTCTCATGGGCATTGAAGGTCGACAAAATCTTTCGCTTGCACAACTATGAGGAAGAGAAGAAGATCGCTATGGCATCACTTGAGTTCCAAGACTATGTGCTCATATGGTGGGAACAAGTCCTTGGCGCCGACAAGCAAGAGGTGAACCTCCAATCACCACTTGGGCTCAAATGAAGGATGTCATGCGAGCACGTTTCGTGCCCACCTACTACAACCGTGATCTCTTCAAGAAGCTACAACTACTCAAGCAAGGAACAAAGAGTGTTGAAGAATACTACAAAGAAATGGAGATTGCCATGATTCGAGCAAATGTCAAGGAAGATGAGGAGCAAACAATGGCACGATTCTTGAATGGACTCAATCATCCCATCAAGAAGATCGCCGACTTCCAACCCTACTCCAACCTCATTGAGCTCGTGCATCAAGCTACAAAGGCGGAACGTCAACTACAAGATGACTTCAAGTACGCCAAGTACTCCTCCAAGATACACGGCTTCTCCAACAACCAAGCTTCAACAACTACTCCAACTTCGACATCAATCAAGCCTTCTCCAAGCAACGACGACAAGTCAAGTTACAAGAAAACTTCCACAAGTTCAAGTCGTCTTCCTCCTACTACAAGCAACTTCAAGCCGCGTGCTTCATCATCTACTCCAACCAATGAGACCGTCAAGACAAGCTCCTTCAAGTGTTTCACTTGCGGCGCCGAGGCCACAAGTCATATGAATGCACCAACAAGCGCACCATGATCCTCAACGACGATGGCACCTACGACTCAATGAGTGAAGATGAAATGGACGCTATTGAGCAAGTGGCCATGCACGGCGCATCAACGAGGATGAAGATGATCAAGTCTTTTGTGATGAAGATACAAGCCCGCTCTTGTTGTCTCCAAAGTCTTGACACTTCAACATCACCAAGAAGAAGACCAACGATGCCACATCTTCCACACAAAGGCCGCATCAATGGGAGATCCGTCAAGGTCATCATCGATGGAGGTAGTTGCCACAACTTGGCAAGCGAAGAACTATGCTCCAAGCTCCAATTGGTCAAGAAGAAGCGCCCGCAACCATACAAGGTTCAATGGCTAAGTGACTCCGGCACTATACGAGTTGAGCATACGGTCCAAGTATCCTTCAAAATCGGTGCATACGAGGACACTTTGGAGTGTGATGTGGTCCCAATGACCGCTTGCCACCTCCTCCTTGGTCGGCCATGGCAATTCGACCGTGGTGTCTACCACAATGGGCGACAAACCACTATAGCTTCAAGATGAAAGGCAAAGAATATGTCCCACGACCTATGTCTCCTAGTCAAGTGATAGCCGACAAACAAGCCACCAACCAAAGAGAGAAGAGGAGAAAGTGAGCCACCAAAAAGTGAGTGAGAGCCACAAGCCAAATTTGAGCGCCTCTTCGCCTAGAGAGAAAAACCTCATACTATTCGCCACCAAACATGAGATGAGAGAAGTGTGTGAGAACCCATCGAGTGTGATGCACTTTGTCCTAGTGTGCAAGGATGGAGAACAACAAACTAACACCACTCATGAGCTACCTTTGGTGTTTCAATCTCTTTTACAGGAATTTCAAGATGTTTTCCCCGATGAGCTACCTCCGGGTCTACCTCCTCTACGAGGCATTGAGCATCGAATCGACCTCATTCCCGGAGCGCCACTTCCAAACAAAGCTCCATACCGTGTCAATCCCGAAGAAACCAAGGAGATTCAACGGCAAGTACAACAACTACTCGACAACGGTCATGTACGTGAAAGCTTAAGCCCTTGTGCCGTTCCCGTTATACTTGTGCCCAAGCCCGATGGAAGTTTCCGCTTGTGCTCCGATTGTAGACCCATAAATGCTATCACCGTGCGCTATAGGCATCCCATTCCTCGCTTAGATGATATGCTTGATGAACTTAGTGGAGCCAACTTTTCTCAAAATTGATCTTAAAAGTGGCTATTATCAAATCCGCATTCATGAGGGTGATGAATGGAAAACTGCTTTCAAAACAAAATTTGGCTTATATGAATGGTTGGTTATGCCCATGGGTTTGTCGGAAGCTCCCGGAACTTTTGTGCGACTTATGCATCATGTGCTTAGACCTTATATTGGAATCTTTGTTGTGGTTTACTTTGATGACATTCTTGTGTTTAGCAAAACCATGAAAGAGCATCTTGATCACGTTAAGCTTGTTTTGCAAACGCTTCGAAAGGAAAGTCTTTATGCAAACTTGAAGAAATGCACTTTTGGAGTTGACAAAGTGGTTTTCTTGGGTTTCGTTGTCTCCTCCAAGGGTGTCCATGTTGATGAAACTAAGATCAAAGCAATTAAAACTTGGCCCCAACCCACCAATTTGCAACAAGTACGAAGTTTCCTTGGTCTTGCGGGTTTTATCGCCGCTTTGTGAAAAACTTTAGCACTATTGCAGCCCCTTTGCATGCTTTGAGTAAGAAGAATACTCCTTTTATTTGGGGACCTTTGCAATCAAACGCTTTTGATGAGCTCAAGTCTTTGCTTACTCATGCTCCAATTCTTGCTTTGCCCAACTTCGACAAAACTTTTGAGGTTCATTGTGATGCAAGTGGTACCGAATTGGCGGAGTTTTAATGCAAGAAAACGAGTCATTGCTTATTTTAGTGAAAAACTCTCCGTGCTCAACTTAACTATCCGTGTATGACAAAGAATTGTATGCTTTAGTGCGTGTACTACATGTTTGGGAACATTATCTTAGGCCTCATGAGTTTGTCATCCATACCGATCATGAAACGCTTAAGTACTTAAAAGGTCAAACTAAATTGAACAAGCGCCATGCTAAATGGAGTGAATTTATTGAATCTTTTCCATATGTGATCAAGTACATTAAGGGCAAGGAAAATGTAGTTGCCGATGCACTTTCACGCATATGCACGCTTGTCACCCAACTTGAGTTGAATGTTATTGGCTTTGAGCACATAAAAGATTTGTATGCTAGTGATCCATCTTTTGCACCTCATTATGCTAAATGTTTGACACATACATCTTGGGAACAATATTACCTCAAGGATGGTTATCTTATGAGAGCTAACAAACTATGCATTCCGAGTCTTCTCTTCGCTTGCTACTTTTGCAAGAGGCTCATGGAGGTGGACTCATGGGACATTTTGGACGCGACAAGACCTTCGCCACGCCTCCAAGAACTACTTTTGGCCAAAGATGTTTCGAGATGTCTCTCGCTTACCACCCGATGCTCTACATGCCGCAAAGCTAAGTCAAAAGCTCAATCTCATGGTCTTTACATGCCTCTTCCTATTCCTTATCAACCTTGGGAAGACATTAGCATGGATTTTGTACTTGGTTTGCCTAGAACTCAAAATGGAAAGGATTCCGTGTTTGTTGTTGTGGACCGATTTTCTAAGATGGCACATTTCATTCCTTGCAACAAGGTAGACGATGCTTCACATATTGCAAATCTCTTTTGTAGGGAAATCTTGCGCCTTCATGGAGTATCAAGACAATCGCCTCCGATCATGACGCCAAGTTCTTGAGTTACTTTTGAAGACTCTATGCGCCAAGCTCGAATCAAGCTCTTGTTCTCATCCGCATACCATCCTCAAACCGACGGCCAAACGGAGGTGACGAACGGACGCTCTCCACTCTACTTGGCGTGTTGATCAAGAAGAACATCAAGGAGTGGGAAGCATGTCTACCCATCGCCGAAAGTACGCCTACAACCGTGCAAGACATTCGACTACCGCAAGTCTCCTTCGAGGTCGTCTCACGGCTTCAACCCTTTGTCCCCATTGGACATTCTACCCTTCCTCTACAAGAACGCACCAACCTCGACGCAAGTGCCCGTGCAAGCTACATCAAGAAGATGCATGAAGATACAAGACACACCATCGGCGCCGAGTACAACGACTAACGACCAAGCTCAACATCAACAAGCAACCCATGATCTTCAACATAGGCGATCTCGTGGCTACACCTTCGCAAGGAACGCTTCCCCAACGAACGCAAGTCCAAACTTCTACCTCGAGCCGATGGACCCTTCAAGGTGCTAGCACGCTACAACAACAACGCCTACAAGCTCGACATACCAAGCGACAAATACACCGTGAGCGACACCTTCAACGCCAAAGACCTCTCGCCTTTCCATGGTGATGAAGACCTTGATCCGAGGTCGGATCCTTTCGAAGGAGGGATATGATGCGAGCATCCTTCCATCATCCCCATGGACTCTACATCGACACATCCAACCCCACAAGGACCTATGACTCGAGCACGTGCAAGAGCTCTTGAAACCGAGGTGACATCACTCCTCTCACAATTCCTTCGATTCACATGAGACATGGTTACTACCTCAAACGGATACACTTTGCATGCTCAGTACCTCAAGAAGCTAAGGAGCAAGAAGGACCGGAAGGAGAAGATGGACGCGAAGAAGAAGAAGAAGAACGCTAACCACGGTACTACCGCCCGAGCTTACGGTATTATCAAGACGAGCTCATGGTACTACCGCTCCCACAAGCGGTACTATCACTGAGGGGCGGAACTACCGCAAATCTACTTCCGCTCAACCCGACAAACGCCGGTTCGATTTCCGAGACGCGGTACTACCGCTCAGGCAAGCGGTACTACCGCTCCAACACAAGCGGTACTACCGCTCCTCGCTAAGCGGTACTACCGCTCCCCCACTCAGCGGTACTATCAAGAACCCCAAGCGGTACTACCGCCGCTAATGCATACTACCGCTCGATGGATTTGTACTACCGCCTGCTGCTGTAGAGAATGCGGGCCTAGGGCCCATGTATCCCCTCCCACTTACCTCTTCGTGGACATAAACTATAAATACTCCTCCACCTTCTTCTAGACAGTTTTAGTAATCGGATTAGCTCATGTTTGTGTGAGAGCCTTTGCTCATCCACTTGGTTACTTCTCCTCGGAGTTCACGACCTCTTCGGAGAAGATCCCCCAAGCGGATTCAAGACCCCTTCTAGGGAAGAACATCAAGGCCTCCTCTTGGAGAAGAACGGTTCCTTTGTATCCTTACCTTTGTTGACTTTGGATCTCGTGAATCTCTTATGTGTATGATGATCTAGCACTTGTGTGATCGATTCCCTTGTTGGTTGAGTGATTCTCTCTCGTTTTCCCCGTGTTTTCCCTTGTGCTTCCGCGTGTTCTTCGTATTCCCTCCGTAGGATCCCCTCCAAACGTGAAAGATCGACGAATTAGGGTTCCACCCTACATCACTAGCATATTGCGGCAAGGTGGGCTTAAGCCCCTTCTGTGAAGCTAACCCACCTCCAGCAGTAAGCTGCCGCCCATCAGAATAAATTACCTTCATCTTTTGATGTTTCATCTATACTCATACTTTTACTGATTTTCATAGGCTAGTGACAAATTCTGGAAGGTTAAATATGATCATGAGGCTGCGAAGAAAGCCAGGAAGGCCAAGAGAGCCGCCAGGAAAGAGGCTGCGAGGAAGAAGGGCAAGAAAGCCACCGCCTCTGACTTGCTTCAGCTAGAAGATTCTTCTGAGTCGGAGGAAGCCCTTGACTCTCTTGGCTCCTTTTTTAACCATCTTATTGACACTGATTCTCAGCAGGAGGACACAGGAACAAGTCATGACAAGGATGAAGAGGTAACTATCATTTCCTTTGACTCCGAGCTTTTTCCAAGATAGAAAATCTAAAGAGTAACCCGGAAAGTAAGATTTTCACATCCCTTAGCTTATCAAGATCCTCAATTTCTTTTGAAGCGACGGATTCACGAGAGCCGGAGGCAGACCCGGACCAGCAAGGATGTGGAACTCTCGTCTGGCTTGCCGAATACCCCAAGGAAGCGTCGGAACGAGGTCACCTCTGATTTAAATCCCTGTTATCCTTTGGCGGGTCTCACTCGTCAATCACTCAACTCTTCTGATTCAAATTATCAGGAAACTTCACCTTCCTACGGCGACTCAATGCAGTCCAACTTGCTGTCTTTCAAAACCGCTCCAGGGTAATGATAACCTGCTTATCCCGTGTTCATTTCAATTTGTTGTATTTGCACTGACCTTTTGATCTTATGCAGCGGAAAAGCGAAACCCAACAAAAAGGTGAAGAAGAACACGCCGACCGAAGAGCCGATCTTCAAGGAGCTAGAAGTTGGAACGGCCGCACCTGAAGCCTCTACTCATGAGCCGCCACCGGAGCCAGCTCATGACACGCCAACGCCAATTGCTGACCCGCCTGCCGAACAAGCCGTTGATGGCTCTGAAAACCCAGAAGTCCCTAGCCCGGCCAAGACGAATGACCCTCAAGACCCTGATGTCAAGATCACCAAGACCGGCTATGTTGAGACGGGGTGACCAACTATGCTGGCCAAATGTTCTGCCAAAGAAGAGCACCTGGAACGTCGCAAAGCCAAGTTTGATGTTGTTGACTATACTCACATGAGTATTGGAGAAGCTTTTTCTAGCTATATGAGCCAAGTACACAGCAGCCGCGAAGTGGAAATTGACATGGTGAAGCAGATGCACCAGAAGTTTGAGGTATAATCCCTTCTCTGTACTAATTTATCCTTATTATGCCAGCCTCCAAGTCTATGGCTTATGATGAATAAGCTGTAGACTTAGAAACAAGCTTAATAACATTAATGATATATTTGGATAACATGTAAGAAAAACGGCTTACTCCGTAGTCCCCAAGGGCCGGCTTAATCAGCATGGTTGAGTCGGTCCTTCATATGCTTGTATAGAATAAAATACTTGTAAAACTTTTGACAGCAATATGCATTAGCCCCCAAGTGCCAAGTACTCTTGCTTGCAAAGTGCTTGGGACTTACTCTCATGAACCACCACTTAAGTAAAATTCTTTGGTAGACATTAGCCCACAAGTGCCAAGTGTTGTTGCTTGCAAAAGGCTTGGGACTTGAAGATTTATATGCTAACAGTTATGATCTTGACCCGGTATTTGTACAGGATGCCACCAGTCAACTTCAATCAGAAGTATCTGACTTGAAGAACCGCCTGGAAGCACAAGAGACGGAAACCCAGAGAGCCAACTCCAAGTTGGAGTTTAGTATATCTGAACAAGAGACACTAAAAAGAGACTTTGAAATGGAGAAAAAGGCCTGGGCTGATGAAAAGATTGCTTTGACCAATCGAGCTGAGAAAGCAGAGGCGACTCTAGAAGAGGCGACCGCCGAATTATCCGGCTTAAAGCACCATGTCTCTCAGATGGTCTCAGGAATCTTTGGTAAGTCGCCCTGCAAGTGTTAAATATTTGAATCTTTCTAGTGATTGTCATTAACTCACCTGACATTGTTATGCAGGCCCCAGGAGTTCTAATCTTAACCAAGATATGCTGATAAAGCTGAAGGCAGTTTACACGCTGGTTGAACAACTCTACACTGGGTCTCAGCGTGCCTTAGCCACAATGGCCTTGTCAAATGAAGTGCCCACACTCCTGGTGGATGTGCTAAGGAAACTTTCTGTGCTGCCCCAGCGATTTGCTGAACTAAGGCGATCGTCTGCAAGAGCCAGAGCCGTGTCTGCTTTAAGTCGGGCCAAAGCTTGGCTACCGGAGTTAGACCCGGCCGACATCAGCATTTGTTATCCAAGCCTTAAGGAGGATGGCACTCCCTTTGAACAGGAAGACTTCGCCACTTGTGTGAAGGAGATTCGCCCTGTGGCCACCCTGATAGCTGATGAAGCAGATCTCACCAAGTACTAGCCAGGTTATGACGCGGAGAACCAGAGAATACCAACGCCACATTATAAAGTGACCAGCCTGACCCCCCCACTCCGTAAGCATACCTTCGCCCCTGAAGTTGACCCGACAAGACTAATTGATGATGAAGCTGAATTTGAAGCTTTGAATGGCATTGACTAGTCATCATCAACCTTCCAGGAAAGGGAACAAGGCGAAGAAGCAGAGAGGGCTGACCTGGACACTTCAGGTCAACACGAGAATTAATCCGCCAGGCGGCTCATAATTGCTGAAAAACAATATTTAACCATGTGGACTCGGGGAGTCATGTAATAGGGTAGAAATAACTTCCCTTTGTCGTGCCATCGTGCACGTTTTTGGTCCTCAACACTGTTAAGCCGCCATCTTTTGTTTACCCGTATTATACTTTTCATCTGTTTTCCTTGTGCTTGAGAAAATCTCTGAACTGTCCTGCACACAGAAATAGATCACAAGATCCCTTGGCAGCTTACCGCAAGGCGGGTCATAATATCTTTACATAAAACCATTAATATAGAAAAAGAGTCACATATAAGCTTGTTGTGAAATACAATTTTGAAATACAACTATGATATCATACCTGTGATCTTTGGGTTTGTACTGCCGGTTTATGTGACCCGAACAGTAAGGGTGATAACCCAATCTTTGGAAACCAATACTTCCAACCATATGATGATTCACATATGTTGGTGACTTATCATCCAAAATCAAGCTGGGTTAAATTTGACCACACTTGCACTTAAATCTTGGAACAAAAAAGTCTGAAGTCAAATAAAGGTTGCTTTCGAATAAAACTTAAACCAAATAAGATGAAACAATTGAGGCTTATGATTCGAATACGATCAGTAAACCATTCCAAAGGGGTTAAGCTAGGATTTGAATACGATCATGTAGCCCCCAGTGGCTTTGGCGTTGCACCGATCTAGAGGGTACCGACAGCTATGTTCTCTTTGGTTCGAATACCACCTGTGTTTGAATAGGAAGCCCCCTAATGACCTTGAGAGTTTTTTAATGACTCTGATTCGAATACGATCAAAGTCGGTTCCCAAAAGGGGTTGAGCTATGATTCGAATACGATCAAGAAGCCCCCTAGTGAGCTTGGTAGTGTGCCGATCAAGAGGGTACCGACAGCTATGCTCTTTGGTTTGAATGTGACCTATGTTTCAACAGGAAGCCCCCTAGTGATTATAAGGTTTAACGGCTAGATTCAAATACGATCATGAGCCAGACCAATAGGGTTAAGCTAGATTCGAATACGATCAACCCCAATTGATCATTTTGAAATGACAATGATGAAGACATATGACCATTAAAGATGAAAAGGACAGAGGTCCTGCTTTATTACCTTTTATAATATATACATCTTCAACATATGTACATCATGAGAGTCGGTGGCTCAAGTGTAGTAAGGCCGCAGATGAGCGATATTCCACGGCCGGCGAGTGTCCTCCTCTGACTTACATGAGTCTTTGTGCTCTCGAACATCGATAAGGTAGTATGACCCGTTGTTCAAGTTCTTGCTGACCACAAAGGGCCGTTCGCAAGGTGGGGATAACTTGTGTGCATCAGTTTGATCCTAGATGAGCCGGAGCACCAATCACCTTCGTGAAAGGTTCTGGACTTAACCCAGCGGCTGTGATAGCGACGCGGGTCTTGTTAGTAAATCGCTGATCGAGCTTCTGCCAGGTCTTGCTTTTCATCTAACATGTCAAGTGAATCCTAATGCGCTTGTTCATTGTCAGCCTCAACATAAGTCGCCACGCAGGGCGAGTCATGACGGATGTCACTAGGGAGAACTGCGTCGGCTCCATAAACCATGAAGAAAGGCGTATAACCCGTAGACCTGTTAAGAGTAGGATGCTCCTATCACAAAGGGTAACTCCTCAACCCAACAACCCGGCTTCCGTTGCAAGGGGAACAAAAGCCAGGGCTTGATGCCTTTCAAGATTTCCTGATTGGCTCTTTCAGCTTGACCATTGGATTGGGGATGAGCCACTGATGAAACATCAAGCCGAATATGCTCACGTTGACAAAACCCTTCCATGGCGCCTCTGGACGGATTAGTGCCATTGTCAGTTATAATGCTGTGTGGAAAACCAAAACGAAAAATTACCTTTTTCATGAATTGCACCGCCGTGGCTACATCACACTTACTAACTGGCTCTGCCTCAACCCACTTTTTAAATTTATCAACAGCCACCAAGAGGTGGGTCGTTTTATCTTTGGACCTTTTGAAAGGCCCAACCATGTCAAGCGCCCAGACTGCAAACGGCCAAGTAATTGGAATCATCCTCAACTCTTGAGCCGGCACGTGAGCACATCTCGAGAACTTCTGACAACCGTCACATTTACTGAGTAGATCCTCCGCATCAGCGTGACCCGTCAGCCAATAAAATCCATGAAGGAAAGCCTTGGCCACAAGGGACTTTGACCCGGCATGATGGCCACAATCTCCTTCATGAATCTCACAAAGAATTTCTTGACCTTCCTCAGGAGAAACACAATGCTAAAATGCCCAGAGACACTGCGATGATGCAACTCGCCATTTGCAATTGTCATTGACATAGACCGTCGGGTTATCTGCCTGGCCAAGGTTTCATCCTCAGGCAACTCACCCCGGGTCATGTAAGCCAAATATGGCACTGTCCAATATGGGATGACGTAAAGAGCCGCCACAAATTGTGCTTCCGGGTCAGGAACAACCAAGTCTTCCTCTGTAGGCAACTTGACAGAAGGGTTATGCAGAATATCCAAGAAAGTATTAGGCGGCACCGACTTACGCCGGGACCCTAGCCGGCTTAAGACATCAGCCATCTCGTTCTTTCTGCGGTTGATGTGCTCCACTTGGTAACCCTTGAAATGTCCAGCAATGGCATCAACTTCATGGCGATAAGCCGCCATGAGAGGATCCTTGGAATCCCACTTGCCTGAGACTTGTTGAGCCACCAAATCTGAATCGCCAAAGCACCTTACCCGACTTAAATTTATCTCCTTAGCCATCTGAAGACCATGAAGCAAGGCCTCATACTCAGCTGCATTGTTAGTACAAGGAAACACCAACCGTAGCACATGACAAAATTTGTCACCTCGTGGGGAAGCTAAAACAACTCCAGCCCCCGAGCCCTCCAGTTGCATGGACCCATCAAAGTGAATAGTCCAATATGTGTTGTCTAGCTTCTATTTAGGCATCTACAATTCTGTCCAATCGTTGATGAACTCTACCAGTGCTTGAGACTTGATAGTAGTACGTGGCACGTACTTTAAACCATGAGGTCCAAGTTTAACGGCCCACTTGGTGACTCGTCCTGTGGCTTCTCTGTTTTGAATGATATCTCCTAAAGGAGCAGAACTGACCACAGTGATGGGATGACCCTGGAAATATTGCTTAAGCTTCTGGCTTGCCATGAACACTCCATAAACGAGCTTCTGCCAATGTGGATACCTTTGCTTGGACTCAATAAGCACTTCATTGATGTAGTAAACCGGCCATTGAACCAGATGTTCCTTGCTAGCCTCTTTGTGCTCCACCACGATGGCCACACTGACAGCCCGTGTGTTAGCAGCTACATATAATAATAATGGCTCCTTATCAATGGGAGCAGCAAGGACTGGCGGCTTAGCTAGCTGTCTCTTCAAATCTTCAAAGGCAACGTTAGCGGCATCACTCCAGACGAAGACATCTGTCTTCTTCATCATTTGGTATAGTGGTATGGCCTTCTCACCTAACTGGCTTATGAACCAGCTTAAAACAGCAATACGACCCACCAAATGCTAAACATCATTGATGCACCCCGGCTTAGCAAGAGAGGTGATTGCCTTGATCTTCTCTGGGTTAGCCTCAATGCCTCTGTTGGAAACCAGAAAACCCAAAAGCTTGCCTGCTGGGACACCAAAAACGCACTTGGCCGGGTTAAGCATCATCTTGTAGACCTGGAGATTATCAAAGGTCTCCTGCAGATCACCTATCAAGGTCTCCTTCTCTCTGGATTTCACCACAATGTCGTCCACATAAGCATGAACATTGCGCCCAATCTGATTGTGAAGACAGTTCTGCACACATCGCTGATAAGTCGCCTGGGCACTCTTAAGCTCAAAAGGCATAGACACATAACAGAAGGCTCCAAATGGAGTAATAAAAGCCGTCTTCTCCTGGTCCTTAACTGCCATCTTGATCTGATGATAACTAGAATAAGCATCCAAAAAGCTCAAACGCTCACAACCCATCGTAGCATCAATGATTTGATCAATACGAGGGAGAGCGAAGGGATCACCTGGACAAGCTTTGTTTAAATCCGTGTAATCCACACACATACGCCAAGTGTCGTTCTTCTGAAGCACCAGCACCAGGGTTAGCCAACCACTCTGGATGAAAAACTTCAATAATGAACTCGGCCGCCAAGAGCCGGGCCACTTCCTCACCAATGGCCTTACGCCTCTCTTCATTGAATCGCCGAAGAAACTGCTTGACCGCCTTAAATTTTGGATCGATATTTAGAGTGTGATCAGCGAGTTCTCTCGGTACACCCGGCACATCAGAAGGTTTCCATGCAAAGATGTCCCGGTTCTCATGGATGAACTCGATGAGCGTGCTTTCCTATTTGGGATCCAGATTGGCACTGATACTAAACTGCTTAGATGAGTGACCTGGAACAAAATCAACAAGCTTAGTGTCATCGGCCAACTTAAACTTCATTACCGGCTCATGCTCTGTGGTTGGCTTCTTCAAAGACGCCATGTCTGCCGGGTCAACATTGTCCTTGTAGAACTTCAACTCTTCTGTCGCACAAACAGGTTCAGCGTAAGCAGCATCGCCTTCCTCACATTCCAAGGCTATCTTCCTACTCCCATGCACTATGATGGTGTCTTTATGACCCGGCATTTTGAGCTGCAAATAAACATAACACGGCAGTGCCATGAACTTGGCATAAGCCGGCCGTCCGAACAGGGCGTGATACAGGCTCTTGATTTTGACCACTTCAAAGGTTAACTTCTCAGCCCTAGAATCATGCTCATCTCCAAAGGCTACCTCCAGCTCCATCTTACCCATTGGGTATGCTGACTTACCAGGGACCACTCCATCAAAAACAATGTTGGAAGTCTTGAAATTTTTGTCAGTCAAACCCATGCGGCGGAAAGTCTCATAATACAGGATATTGATGCTACTGCCTCCATCCATGAGCACCTTAGTGAATTTATATCCACCAACCTGAGGTGCCACCACCAAGGCCAAGTGACCCGGATTGTCGACCTGGGGAGGGTGATCTTCCCTACTCCATAGAATAGGCTGCTCAGACCATCTCAAATAACGAGGAACTACGGGCTCAACAGCATTCACAGCCCTCTTATGAAGCTTCTGGTCCCATTTGCACAAACTGGTAGTAAACACATGATACTGTCCACTATTCAGCTGCTTCAGATTACTCTGATATCCGCCCTGCTGCTTGCTGACCTCCCTGGCCAGATTGCTGGTTATAACCACCTTGATTACCCTGACAGTTTTGAAAATTGGAGTTTGAACCGCCGCCCGGGCCATGAAAGCCGCCGCCACCTGAGCTGCTGCCCTGCCCATGATTACCGTCCAACATGTTGGAATCCTTGAAAGCCTTCATGATCGTACAGTCCTTCCATAGGTGAGTGGTCGGCTTCTGCTGAGTGCCATGCCTTGGACAGGGCTCATTCAGTAACTGCTCAAGCGTGGGGCTTGACCCGCCGGACCGAGGAGATGGTCTCCCCTTACGTCGTTGATTGTTGCCCTGCGGATTGGTGTTACCCACAAACTCCAAGCTACCATCAGCCTTATGTTTATTATTACCTCCTTGATTTGTCGGGTTATGCTGAGGCCCCCTGGCGTTGTCGTTCTTCTTTCCCTTCCCTGTCTTCTCATCATCAGACTCGGGATCCTTGGTACTATCGTAGTCGGTGTATTTGACTAGAGCCGCCATCAGCTGGCCCATGTCATTACAATCGCGCTTGAGCCGCCCCAGCTTCATCTTCAGAGGCGCAAAACGGCAATTTTTCTCCAACATTAAGACTGCAGAGCCGACATCCATCTTATCAGACGAATCTATTATGGCCTTGACCCGGCTCACCCAATGGGTAGTGGACTCACCCTCCTCTTGCTTGCAATTAGTCAAATCCACAATTGACATAGGCTGTTTACATGTATCCGTGAAGTTCTGAATGAAATGGGTCTTTAACTCTGCCCATGAACCGATGGAATTAGGCGGCAACCCCTTCAACCAAGTGCGGGCCGTCCCGTCCAACATCATGGTGAAGTACTTGGCCATCGCAGCGTCACTGACATCTAGTAGCTCCATAGCCATCTCATAGCTTTCTATCCATGCCCCAGGTTGTAAGTCGGCCGTGTAATTAGGCACCTTTCGAGGCCCCTTGAAATCCTTGGGTAAATGCTCATTACGCAGAGCTGGCACTAGAAAAGGGACACCTCCGGTCCTAGTGGTCACGCTTGCTTCAACAGAAGTCGTCGGGTAAACTGCAAAAGACTGGTAAGCCGCCCGCTCAGCCTCTTGACGTATTATGTCCTGATCAACCAAGTTAAGAGCCCCACCACACGCTGGATCATGCCCGCCCGGCTGGTCATGACGCCGAGCGTTGCTTGAAACGGCCGCTGAATCCATGTGCCCACTATAACTCGGGCTCCGGCATGGACGAGGGATCGAATGAATCCTGTCTTGGCTATAGGAGTATGCCTCCTGATGTGCCAAGGCCGTCTGAAGAAGCTCTCTGACCCTTCGAGTTTCAACTGCCGTCGGAGAGTCGCCCTCCACCGGGAGAGTCGCCAATCGTGCTGCCGCAACGATCATGTTCTCCAAAGGGTTAGAATAATGACCTGATGGTGTTGGTACATACTTGGGTCGAGCAGTATTCATCCGAGGAGGTTCCATCATACAAGGCTGAACCAGCGTTCCGGCCCCGGGTGCTGCTACCCGGTCTATCTCCGGCGGATTACTGGGCCTTGCACCGGGTGTATGAAAGAGATTCGAGGATCATAAACCGGAGGCAAACGAGATTGAGTCTCCTGGTATCTTCTCCTCATGACCTCATTGGATGCATTCTGATCCATCGTGAGCCGAAAGGCCTGCGCCTGAATCCGCTGAACTTGAGCGTCCAGAGCCGCCCGCTCTACGGTCATCCTGACATCTTCTGCTGCCAGGTCTTCTTTAGCCTGCACTATATCTTGTTTTAACTGCGCCACCTCCGCATCATGTTGAGCTTGATCCGCCGGGTTGACTGTGGCGGCTAATAGAGCTATCATCTTGTCCATGAAATCCATCAGCACCTGAGCCGGCGGGCGCACAGGGCCTCCTGCCCCGGCTGCCGCTGACCCAGAGGTTATTGCTGCCGCAGTTGTGGAGTTTTGAATGGGTTGCGTGCCATCCATGAAGATCCCAACTCTGCTCAGTGGCTCAAGGAGGTCCGGAATACTGCTGCCATCGGAACAGCCCCCAAGCCCGCCGTCTTGCAGTTGATACAACAAATCCATCTCACCCGTGGACGACTCACGAGCAGAATAGATGGTCGTCTCACCGCCAGATGCAGATCCTTCCAAGAGTCCTCCGTTGATGCATCCCACGAAGGCATGCTTCACGACAAGCACAGCCCGAGCGGGTCTTGCATGCTGAGCCATTTCGATGAGGTCGGTGCTGATGTCCGGCTCAGGGCCTGGCTCGCCGATCTTGCCGATGAAGACGTGGATTCTGCCGAAGGGGACCCGGTACCCGTACTCAATTGAGCCGGCCTCGGGGCCCCAGCCTGCGTCGTCGTTGTAGAGCTTGCCGCGACGAATCTTGGTCATTCGGCCCACAGTGAATCCGTTGATCCCTTCGAAGCTGCCCTTCAAGAACTCAAATCCACCGTGTGCTGGCCCCACAGTGGGCGCCAACTGTCGTGGAATTGTCACGTCAGATGTCCTATTGAAAGGACTTGGTCGTGGAGCCATCGCAACTAGGAAGCTTAAAGGGGTTAATCCGGACAAAGGACACGGGGTTTATACTGGTTCAGCCCCTTACGATGAATGTAAAAGCCTACGATCCAGTTTTGACTGGGATTACTTATGTCTCAATTACCAGGGAGCGAAATCGCTTGACCTAGCTCTCGATCTGATCTTACTTGCCTTGAACCGCCGCCGGGTCGTCCCTTTATATACAGAGGCTGACGCCCAGCGGCTCACAGAGTCCCGGCCGGCTCATAAATAGTGTCCGGCTCGATCTCTAACTATTCTTCCCTTACAATACAAGTCATGTACATATGGCGGTTTATCTCTATGGGCCTTAAGTTGCCTTTGGGCTTTGGGCCCTTAACTGAACCGCCATCTTCAAGCTTGGTCTTGGGCTTCATGAGTACTCATAGGTATAACCTGGCCCCTCCTGGGCGGGTCATAACTAATAGTTATATCCCCAACAGAAGGCGTCTGAAGCGTCGGTCTCGGGCTGTTTCACTCCCCTTATGTTGAATCAATACTCTTGGGTTGAATACTATACCCTCGATAATTGTTGCGATCCCCTATACTTGTGGGTTATCAAGACCTTTTTCTGGTGTCGTTGCTGGGGAGCATAGCTCTATTTGCTACGTCACTTGGGATTTATATCTGTTATTCAGTATGAGGAATCTTAAAAATACTAGAACCAAGATTTTCCCCTCTACTATGAGGGGAGGTAAGGAACTGCCATCTAGCTTTGCACTTGATTCATTTTCTGTTTTGAGTAAGCTTGCGACACCTACACCTGCTATTAATTCTGATATGTCACAAGTTATTGATGATGCTACTTTTGCTATGAATGATGCTTATGATGATACTAGTACTTTGCTTGATAAGACTGTGCCGCTAGGTGAATTTCGTGGTGAGAAACTTGCTAAAGCTAAAGATATTGAGAATGCTGAAACTGATGATATTTCTGAAACTGAAAACTTTGAAACACCCATTAGACCTAGCACTCCTATATATGAATTGCCTAAGATACTTGAGGGTTATGTTATGGATGGAGAGGTAACTAGGGACTTTCTTGCTTGTAAGGATATAGAGGATCTTAAAAAATTACTTGTCAAGTTGAAAGAAAAATCTTTGAATGCTAGAATGGAATATGATCCTAAGTTTGCTACTTCACCCACCTTTATTACAGATAAGGATTATGAATTCTATGTCATCCTGAGTTAATTACTTTGGTAGAATCTGATCCTTTCCATGGTTATGAATCTGAAACTTTTGTGGCACATATTACTAAATTGAATGACATATCCACCCTATTCGCTCATGAGGAAAAAAATCGCTACTACTATATTGTTAAGTTGTTTCCTTTCTCATTAAAGGGTGATGCTAAGATATGGTTCAATTCTCTTGCTCCTGGTTGTGTGTATAGTCCCCAAGATATGATATATTACTTCTCTAAAAAATATTTTCCTGCTCATAAGAAACAAGCTGCTTTAAAGGAAATATTTGACTTTGTGCAAATTAAAGAAGAGAGTCTCCCACAAGTTTGGGGGAGG
Source organism: Aegilops speltoides (assembly GCA_021437245.1). Taxonomy (NCBI): domain Eukaryota; kingdom Viridiplantae; phylum Streptophyta; class Magnoliopsida; order Poales; family Poaceae; genus Aegilops; species Aegilops speltoides. The sequence continues at coordinate 249,885,067 of CM038146.1, forward strand.
CTTCTTCAATTACTTAATGCTTTGCCTGATCATCCTCTCAAGAAAAGTGGAATACTTGATATATTTTATAATGGACTAAATGATGCTTCTAGGGACCACCTAGATAGTTGTGCTGGTGATGAAGACATATCTTGGATACGACCAAAAAAATTGCATGCGTGTATATTTGTGAGGTGATTTCTAATGCAAACTATGCAATAATTTATTTATGTCATCCAGGACAAAAATACTTCACAAACTTTTGTGTCATGTCTATTTGCAGGCGTATGAGACATTAGTACAATCCACATATGAAGATAAGGGGAAAAGAGATGTTTAGGTGCTGTTCAAAAAGTCCACTCACGTTACTTTTGGGCCAAGAGAAGATAGGGTCCAAGTGTCTCTCACGTTCTGGATTCAGATTCGGACTGCACAGACATACCTGACTCAAAATGCCAAGAACTCTTTCACACAGACTCTGAATTGGGTGATTCATTTTTTGCTGGAAAGTAGATTTCGTGCTCTTTCCAACCCAGTTGGATTCACCTTCAAATTCGTCGGAGGCGTTGAGTTATCGACGAAACAATCTAACGCTATAGCAGAATCTGAGTCAAACTACAAGTCGAGAGGTGTTGCATCACCTCCAGTTGGGCCCATGACCCTTTTACGACCTAGGGTTAGTTTTAGTCTGCCTTGGGATGTCCTTCCACCTCCTTGGCCGCCACCCCTTGCTCCTATATAAGTAGATCCATCTAGTAGCTTTTTCCTTGAGATTTGTTTAGTTAAAAGTTAGCCATTGCAACTTCGTGTACTTCGTTTGTGTCCAATGACCAGACCAAGACCACTTTCGGATCCCCACCTTTATCAATACTTCATCTATATTAGAAATATTGAGAATGCATTATCGTAATCTTGCTTGTTCTTCGATTGCGTGCAGGAATAGACCTTCATGGTCTGGCCGATCGTGCTTCAAGCAACGTCAGTAACCTCAGGAGATTGGTTTAGCGATTGCTAAGGTGCAACGTCGTTGTCGGCGTTCTGGGAGCGGGGGTCCCCAGACTTGCCTGCCTGCGGCCTGCAACGTGGCTCAACCAGTGGCCTAGTATGGTCCATCTTCATAAACCAAAGCTCAAGACCCTCGCGAGGGGCCAAGCCTCGCGGGGTGGACGACGCAAGGCCTCCTCAGGGGCGGCCTGACCAGGCAGGCTTGCGAGGAGGCACAGAGATCAAGGCGAGGGGTACCTCGCGAGGTGCTCATGACGCAAGCCATGACCATCAAGACCAGGCGGGCTCCGGGCAGGCGCCAGCTTGTGGAGTGTCCTCATTTCCTCTTTGGTGCAAAGGAGGCCAGCGCAGGCGCGGAGTACCGAGGTATCAGGCAAAGGTTTCCATATCGGTGCAACAGGACCAAGACCAGCAGAGTGGCAGGACGGAGGTCACCGTGGAGCCCAAGACGGCGTCATCACCAGTACCTTTGGTAGGCGAAGACCACCTTTAGTCAGGATAGATTGTACTAGCTGTCCCCTTACAAAATGGTCGTTGTTGGATCCCTTCCCGCTCAATATTTGGGAAGAGGACTAGGGCCTCTATATAAGGCTAGCCACCACAGTAGAAGGACAAGTGAAGTTCATCCGCATACCACACCACCACAAAACACCTCTGCTCGCGAGGCTGTTCTTCCTCTGTACTGTTCATCATCAGCCCAAGAGGCAATCCACCACACCACACACTGGATTAGGGTATTACACCACAACGGTGGCCCGAACAAGTATAAACCTCGTGTCTCTTGTGTTGTTCATCGTGCTAGCTTGGAATTCACGGCGAGGCTGAGGGCGTGTTTTGGTAGGGAGAGACCTTCGTGCGCACCCCAATGTTCAAACTTTAAGGGTTTTGCCAGAACCCGATATCCGACATTTGGCGCGCCAGGTAGGGGTGCGCCCAAATCTTCTTTCCGCTGGTCTGCGTCCCATCGCTTTGTCGCATCCATGGCAGACGCTTGCCGAGATCGTGCCGAGCGCCGAGCTGCTCTCGCCACCCGCGTCGCCCAGACGGCTCCCGTCGGCGGGCCTCCTCGTTGTTCCCCGTCGCCTGCTGCCAACGCCGCCACCGGCCCGGCGGCGAACGAGCAGCAAGCATCTTCGCTACATCCCTCGGTGCGGCGGGAAGGCCGCACCGCCACTCCATCACTGACCCCAGCTGGTTCGTCGTCCCACGCTGGTCGCGCCCCCACAGACGCGCAGGCCGCATTGCTCCTGGCACGTGAGCTCCTGCACTACCGCCCCGTCGGCGACCTCTACAAAGAGTGGCTCGCTCGCATCAGCGATCTCGTTAGCGCCGTAGGGGGCTCTCCCGCACCGTCCCTTTTGCTGCCTCGCCCTCCGTCATGCATGGATGACGCGGCTCAGGGAGCGCCTCTGCCACCTCTCCCCCAAGACAGCACCCTGGCTCCAAGGCGCGCGGCCCCTGGACGTGACCCACCGCATCCAGCGCCCGCGCGACAAGAAAGAAGCTGCCAAGAAATCCCTCGGCCTCAAGAAGGTGCTCCTGTGCTCCCTGCACCAGCACGACAAGACCGCGTCCCTGCACCGACGTGCCAAGATCCCGTGCTGCCCCTGGCGGCAGTGCGCGGGCACCACCAAGAGCAAGCCCCGCGTCAGCACGGTGGCCACGGCAGGTTGTCGTGCCTTCACCACCGAGCTATGCAGCGTCGCCTGGCCAGGCAAGTTCAAGCCGGACCTTCCCCCTCGCTATGACGGTACTGCCGACCCCGCGGAGTTCCTGCAGCTCTACGAGCTGGGCATCGAGGCAGCAATCGGAGACAAGAAGGTCATGGCGAACTGGTTTCCCATGGCGCTCAAGGATGGTGCCCGCACCTGGCTCCTAAACCTGCCTCCTGGCTCGATCTCCTCCTGGGACGAGATGCGTAGCCGTTTCATCGCCAACTTCCAGGGCACTCGCGACCGCCCGCTGGTCGTGGGTGACCTGCACCGCATCAAGCAACAGCCTGGGGAGACCCTGTAGAAATACATCCAGTGCTTCAATAGCGCCCGCCTCAAGATCCCCAAGGTGACGAATGAGGCCGTCATCTCAGCGTTCTCTGATGGCGTCTGCGACGTCAATATGAAGGAGGAGCTCGCCATCCACAAGGAGCTGTGCACATCTTTGGAGCTATTCAACCTAGCAACCAAATGCGCAAGTGTTGAGGAAGGACGCCTCTACCTCCTCGAGCTTCCAGCTGCTGACCCAGAAGAGAAGAAGGCCAAGGCCAAGGACGTGAAGCGCAAAGGAGCAGCTGTGCTCGCAGCAGAGCCAAACACGAAGTGCGGCTGAGACCGGCCGGAGTCGTCCAAAGGCAGCCGACCGTTCTGCGCCTACCACAACCTCCACACCCACAACACCAATGAATGCCAAGAGCTCAGGGCCGTTTGAGAAGGACACTTCGGTCCATGCCCCGAGCGCAACGACCAGGGCTACGGCCGAGGAGGATGACGAGGCAGAGGATGATGGGACGACCGAGGCCCTCGCCAGGAGTGGCGTGACCAACCTCGTGAGGATCGCTGGTAGGACCAGCCTCGCGAGGGAGCCTGGAGGGATCAACCTCGCGAGGACCGCCTGCAGGGCAACGCAGGCCTTCCTCCTCTGCCACCACCGCCAAGAAGGAACGACGACCACCACCAAGAGGAGGGGGCTGGGGGCTTTCAGGAGCCATGTGCTATCGCTTGCATCTTGGGCAGAGCTCAGGCCCCAGCTTCTCAGCGCATCTTCAAGCAGCTTGCTCGCGAGGTGAATGCAGTCCTCCCCAGGCTCGAGGCCACGCGCCCGCTCAGCAGATCAACTCAATTGTGCGGTTATTGCTGGCGTCCTCTGGATGCTTTGTTCCCCAGTCATCAGCAACGTGCAAGTCACCAGGACCCTCATCGATGGTGGCACAGGGCTCAACGTTCTGTCCGTCGAGATGTTCGACAACCTCCAAGTGCCATATGATCAACTTCAGCCTACCAAGCCTTTCTCTGGAGTTACTAATGGCTCCACTACCTCGATAGGGCAGGTCCGCGTCCCTGTCACCTTCGGGCAATGCAACAACTACCACACCGAGCTCATCGACTTCGACATCGCCCACATCCGCCTGCCATACAATGCCATCCTCGGGTATCCAGCCCTGGTCAAGTTCATGCCAGTGACCCACCATGGCTACAACGTCCTCAAGATGCCAGGAAGCGGCGGAATCATCACGGTCTCGTGCGAGGAAAGAGATGCGGTGTGATCCCTCGAGCGCGCCTTCCAAGCTGCATCAATCGAGGACCTTCCTGAGGCAGCTCCCAAGAAGAAGAAGACATCGCCCAGCTCAAGGCCTCAGGAGGTTAGCATCTCAGGAGGTGTCGCATCAGGATCCGCGCCCGTGCAAGGGGTGCCTCCTTCCATCGCAAAGGAAGGCGCGCCTGACGCCCTCGTCGGGCAGGTCTCAGGGGCTCTCTTCTGGAGGGCCTCAGACTTTGCCAAGATCACGAGGGAGGCGCTCGGGCACCACTTGGAGGCGTGCTTTGCAGCACGTTTCCCTCAGGAAGGCACGGGGCAGGGAAAGCCCAACCCTCAGGAGTTCATCACCAAGACCACTCAGGAGCTTCAGGAAGCAAGAGCTATGCACGGCGATCGCCGTTTGCCTGGCATGGCTCGCCATCCAGGCGAGGATGGCGGGCTGCGCATCTGCATCGATGTCCCACGGCTCAACCGAGCCACATCTCAGAAGCGCCTCCGGCCTTCGCGTGTGGGACGTTGCGAGGGTCTGCCGCACAGCTACATTCGCATGCCTTTCGGCCTGCCGAACATGGCTGCCACCCACCAGCACCATCTGTGGAACATTCTGGCGGCTCAGGAGGCCAGGCATCACGCGATCCTGGCAGAGATGGAGATGGTCCTCGAGGAACCGCCTGGATCCCCGGAGCCTCCCGAGGCTCAGGGCTCCGGTGGCTCATGAGGGTTGGCCTCTTCACTACGCACCTTCAGCTACTCCAAGACCCCCTCTACAATGGTACCAGGTGACATCTTCCGAGTTCATTTCAGCTTGGAGCACCCTCAGGGCTACATCATTCCCAGGCCACACGGGTCTGTCCCTGCGGCATGTATCCCTTTTGCTTATGTCTTTAGTTTACCTCGCTAGGGGCGCCCCTCGGGCTGCATCATCCCCAGGCCGCTTGGGCCTGACCCAGTGGCATGTATCCCTTATGTGTTTATCTAAGATGATTTGCCTTTCATGCTTAACCTACCTATGATTATCATCTTGCGCCTACCACGGGCCTCCTCTCCCTCATGCAAATCGCTTGGTCGTTAAAAGGGGGATCCTGAGCATCGCGACTCAGGAGCTCTTACTGGCTCTCCAGCCCTCACCCCCTGGCCTTGTCCACGGCACAGCGACCTGGCATACCAGCGGCAGCTGAGCTCGCTCGAGGGCCAGGACCTAAGGATGTAGAGCATTTGATGTAGGGTGGAACCCTAATTCGTCGATCTTTCACGTTTGGAGGGGATCCTACGGAGGAAACACGAAGAACACGCGGAAGCACGAGGGGAAACACGGGGAAAAAGAGAGAGAAACACTCAACCAACAAGGAATCGATCACACAAGTGCTAGATCAACATACACACATGACATCCACAAGATACATAGTCAACTAGGGTAAGGATACAAAGGAACCGTTCATCTCCAAGAGGAGGCCTTGAATCCACGAGGGATCTTCCGTAAAGGGGTCTTGAATCCGAGAGGATCTTCTCCTAGGCGGAGGTCCCGATCTCCGAGGAGAAGTAACCGAGTGGATGAGCAAAGGCTCTCACACAAATATGAGCTAATCCAATGCTAAGTCTCAAAGTGAGGAGAGGGGTCCTATATATAGAGTTTGGGGCGAAGGGTACATGGGCTCAGCCCAACACGCGCACCTAGCGCTGGCGGATGATCCGGACGGGGTCCGGATGATCGTGGCTGGTCCGGATGATCCGGTGGAGGCCCGGATGAGCCGGAGGGTCGGCTGGTGGTCGCGCAGGGCCGGATGTCCGGCTGGTGGTCCGGACGTCCGGGCGGGGTCCGGATGATCCGGCTTCGGGAGGGTGCTTCTGTTGCCTTCGGTGGAGTTAGCCGGATCGTCCGGACCAGGGTCCGGATCATCCGGGCTCTGTCCGGATCGTCCGGGCCTCCGTCCGGATCGTCCGGCCTCTCTGGTCCTTGTTGCTTTCTCCTCTCCATCTTCATGCATGTCTTCCGCTTCCGGTTCTCCTTTCTTCCTAGCCTCTTCATGGTTGACTCCTTGGTACCTGAGTATGCATAGAGTTCCCGTTTGAGGTAGTAACCATGTCTCATGTGAATCGAGGGAGAGTTGTGATAGGAGTGATGTCACCTCGGTTTCGAGAGCTCTTGCACGTGCTCGAGTCATAGGTCCTTGTGGGGTTGGATGTGTCGATGTAGAGTCCATGGGGATGATGGAAGGATGCTCCGCATCATATCCCTCCTTGAAAGGATCCGACCTCGGATCTAGTTCTTCATCACCATGGAAAGGCGAGAGGTCTTTGACGTTGAAGGTGTCGCTCATGTTGTACTTGTCGCTTGGTAGGTCGAGCTTGTAGGCGCTTATGTTGTAGCGCGCTAACACCTTGAAGGGTCCGTCGGCTTGGGGTAGTAGTTTGGACTTGCGTTCGTCGGGGAAGCGTTCCTTGCGAAGGTGTAGCCACACGAGATCGCCTATGTTGAAGATCATGGGTTGCTTGTGGATGTTGAGTTTGGTCGCTAGTCGTTGTACTTGGCGCTCTATGGTGTTTCTTGTATCTTCATGCATCTTCTTGATGTAGTTTGCACGGGCACTTGCGTCGAGGTTGGTGCGCTCTTGTAGAGGTAGAGGTAGGATGTCTAATGGGGACAACGGGTTGAAGCCGTAGACGACCTCGAAAGGGGACTTGACAGTCGTCGAATGTCTTGCGCGGTTGTAGGCGTACTCGGTGATGGGTAGACACGCCTCCCACTCCTTGATGTTCTTCTTGATCAACACGGGAAGTAGAGTGGAGAACGTCCGGTTCGTCACCTCCGTTTGGCCGTCGGTTTGAGGATGGTATGCAGATGAGAACAAGAGCTTGATTCCGAGCTTGGCGCAAAGAGTCTTCCAAAAGTAACTCAAGAACTTGACATCGCGGTCGGAGACGATTGACTTCGGTACTCCATGTAGGCGCAAGATTTCCCTACAAAAGAGATTAGCAATATGTGAAGCATCGTCTACCTTGTTGCAAGGAATGAAATGTGCCATTTTAGAAAATCTGTCCATAACAATAAATACGGAGTCCTTTCCATTTTGATTTCTAGGCAAACCAAGTACAAAGTCCATGCTAATGTCTTCCCAAGGTTGATAAGGAATAGGAAGAGGCATGTAAAGACCATGAGATTGATCTTTTGACTTAGCTTTGCGGCATGTTGAGCATCTTGTGGTGAAGCGTGAGACGTCTCGAAACATCTTTGGCCAAAAGTAGTTCTTGGAGAGCGTGGCGAATGTCTTGTCACGTCCAAAGTGTCCCATGAGTCCACCGCCATGAGCCTCTTGCAAAAGGAGCAAACGAAGAGAAGACTCGGGTATGCATAGTTTGTTAGCTCTCATAAGATAACCATCCTTGAGGTAATATTGTTCCCAAGATGTATGCGTCAAACATTTAGCATAATGAGGTGCAAAAGATGGATCACTAGCATACAAATCTTTGATGTGCTCAAAGCCAATAACATTCAACTCAAGTTGGGTGAAAAGCGTGCATATGCATGAAAGTGCATCGGCAACTACATTTTCCTTGCCCTTAATGTACTTGATCACATATGGAAAAGATTCAATAAATTCACTCCATTTGGCATGACGCTTGTTCAATTTAGTTTGACCTTTTAAGTACTTAAGCGTTTCATGATCGGTATGGATGACAAACTCATGAGGTCTAAGATAATGTTCCCAAACATGGAGGACACGGACTAAAGCATACAATTCCTTGTCATACACGGGATAGTTAAGTTGAGCACCGGAGAGTTTTTCACTAAAATAAGCAATGACTCGTTTTTCTTGCATTAAAACTCCGCCAATTCCGGTACCACTTGCATCACAATGGACCTCAAAAGTTTTGTCAAAATTGGGCAAAGCAAGAATCGGAGCATGAGTAAGCAAAGACTTCAGCTCATCGAAAGCATTGGATTGCAAAGGTCCCCAAATAAAAGGAGTATTCTTCTTACTCAAAGCATGCAAAGGAGCTGCAATAGTGCTAAAGTTTTTCACAAAGCGGCGATAAAAACCTGCAAGACCAAGGAAACTTCGCACTTGTTGCAAATTGGTGGGTTGGGGCCAAGTTTTAATTGCTTTGATCTTAGTTTCATCAACATGGACACCGTTGGAAGAGACAACGAAACCCAAGAAAACCACTTTGTCAACTCCAAAAGTGCATTTTTTTCAAGTTGGCATAAAGACTTTCCTTTCGAAGCGTTTGCAAAACAAGCTTAACATGATCAAGATGCTCTTTCATGGTTTTGCTAAACACAAGAATATCATCGAAGTAAACCACAACAAAGATTCCAATGTATGGACGGAGTACATGATGGATGAGACTCACAAAAGTTCCGGGAGCTTCCGACAAACCCATAGGCATAACCAACCATTCATATAAGCCAAAATTTGTTTTGAAAGCAGTTTTCCATTCATCACCCTCATGAATGCGGATTTGATAATAGCCACTTTTAAGATCAATTTTTGAGAAAAAGTTGGCTCCACTAAGTTCATCAAGCATATCATCTAAGCGAGGAATGGGATGCCTATAGCGCACGGTGATAGCATTTATAGGTCTACAATCAAAACACAAGCGGAAACTTCCATCGGGCTTAGGCACAAGAATAACGGGAACGGCACAAGGGCTTAAGCTTTCACGTACATGACCGTTGTCGATTAGTTGTTGTACTTGCCGTTGAATCTCCTTGGTTTCTTCGGGATTTACACGGTATGGAGCTTTGTTTGGAAGTGGTGCTCCGAGTATGAGGTCGATTCGATGCTCAATGCCTCGTAGAGGAGGTAGACCCGGAGGTAGCTCATCGGGGAAAACATCTTGAAATTCCTGCCAAAGAGATTGAAACAGCAAAGGTAGCTCATGAGTGGTGTTAGTTTTTGGTTCTCCATCCTTGCACACAAGGACAAAGTGCATCACACTCGATGGGTTCTCACACACTTCTCTCATCTCATGTTTGGTGGCGAATAGTATGAGGTTTTTCTCTAGGCTAAGAGGCGCTCAAATGTGGCTTGTGGCTCTCACTCACTTTTGGTGGCTCACTTTCTCACTCTTCTCTCTTTGGTTGGTGGCTTGTTTGTCGGCTATCACTTGACTAGGAGACATGGGTCGTAGGACATATTCTTTGCCTTTCATCTTGAAGCTATAGTGGTTTGTACGCCCATTGTGGTAGACACCACGGTCGAATTGCCATGGCCGACCAAGGAGGAGGTGGCAAACGGTCATTGGGACCACATCACACTCCAAAGTATCCTCATATGCACCGATTTTGAAGGATAGTTGGACCGTATGCTCAACTCGTATAGTGCCAGAGTCACTTAGCCATTGAACCTTGTAGGGTTGCGAATGCTTCTTCTTGACCAATTGGAGCTTGGAGCATAGTTCTTCGCTTGCCAAGTTGTGGCAACTACCTCCATCGATGATGACCTTGACGGATCTCCCATTTATGCTGACCTTTGTGTGGAAGATGTGGCATCGTTGGTCTTCTTCTTGTTGATGTTGAAGCGTCAAGACTTTGGAGACAACAAGAGCGGGACTTGTATCTTCATCACAAAAGACTTGATCATCTTCACCCTCATTGATGCGCCGGTGCATGGCCGCTTGCTCAATAGCGTCCATTTCATCTTCACTCATTGAGTCGTAGGTGCCATCATCGTTAAGTATCATGGTGCGCTTGTTGGTGCATTCATATGACTTGTGGCCTCGGCCACCGCAAGTAAAACACTTGAAGGAGCTTGTCTTGACGGTCTCATCGGTTGGAGTAGATGATGAAGTACGTGGCTTGGAGTTGCTTGTAGTAGGAGGAGGACGACTTGAACTTGTGGAAGTTTTCTTGTAACTTGACTTGTCGTCGTTGCTTGGAGAAGGCTTGATTGACGTCGAAGTTGGAGTAGTTGTTGAAGCTTGGTTGTTGGAGAAGCCGTATGTCTTGGATGAGTACTTGGCGTACTTGAAGTCATCTTGCACTTGTCGTTCCGCCTTTGTACCTTGATGCACGAGCTCAATGAGGTTGGAGTAGGGTTGGAAGTCGGCGATCTTCTTGATGGGATGGTTGAGTCCATTCAAGAATCGTGCCATTGTTTGCTCATCATCCTCCGTGACATTGGCTCGAATCATGGCAATCTCCATTTCCTTGTAGTATTCTTCAACACTCTTTGTTCCTTGCTTGAGGAGTTGTAGCTTCTTGAAGAGATCACGGTTGTAGTAGGTGGGCACAAAGCGTGCTCGCATGACATCCTTCATTTGAGCCCAAGTGGTGATTGGAGGTTCACCTCTTGCTTGTCGGCGCTCAAGGACTTGTTCCCACCATATGAGCACATAGTCTTGGAACTCAAGTGATGCCATAGCGATCTTCTTCTCTTCCTCATAGTTGTGCAAACGAAAGATTTTGTCGACCTTCATTGCCCATGAGAGGTACTCTTCGGGATCATTGGTTCCATTGAACTTGGGCATTGTGAACTTGAGCTTGCCATAGCGTTGCTCTTCATTGTGTTGAGGTCGATGTTGATGATGACGTTCTTGTCGTGGAGGGTAATCATCCTCATGTTGCTCTTGGCGAGGAGGAAGTCCATGATCAACTTGCTCTTGTTAACCTTGAGGTTGAGGTTGAGCTTGAGGAGCTTGTGGAGGAGCTTGTGGAGCTTGACGTTGCGCACGCGGATCATAGTTCCTCTCTTGTATTTCTTCTCGAAGGGCTTCCTCTTGATTGCGCCTTTTGCGATTGCGGTTGGTGATAGCTCGACTTGATGCTTGAAGGGCAGTTTCTGCCTCAAGAGCTTGTGCTTCTCGTTGTTGTTGTTGAAGACGTTGAGCCTCGGCGTCTTGTTGCTCTTGATGTAGGCGCGCTCGTTCTTGTTCTTGTTGGCGACGAAGGCGTTGTCGTTCTTGTGCTTGACCAAACGCCACTTGGTTCGATTGAGGACGAGGGACTTCTTCATCAACTTGCTCTTTGAGATTCTTGTCGTGTAGCGGGTTGCGAGATGCATGACGGTCTTGACGCACGGCTCGTCGAAGAGTGTTCGATGACGGTGTACTTGTGTCGGAGAAGGAGTCGTCGGAGTGGCGACTTGAGTGGCTCCGTCTTGAGTGTGAGGAAGTAGAAGTACGCCGGTTCATCAACAAGGCGCGGAGCTCGTCCATTCTTGCATCGTTCTCTTTCTTGTGCGCGTCGAGCTTGTTGTCGATCGTTCGCTCATTGCTTGTTTCTCTTGATGGAGAGCTCACAGCGGCAAAGAGGTGGCTCTTGGTGACGTATGATGACATGTCGTCGTCTTGCTCGATGAAGAGTGGATTTGTAGAAGAACTTGGCCTATCCATCATTTCAAGCAAATTGTGAGTGGTAGAAGGAGAAGAACGAATACCAATGTACCTTTGACCGAAGTTGAAGATGAATCAAGTTCACTCAAATGCGGACAATGAAATAGCACTATTGGTACCGATCCTTGTCAATTCTCACACCTACACAAGTAAAAGCTTTTGGTGGAGCTTGGTTAGGATGGTGGCACAAAATTGATTGCAATCGTTAGCTTGACTCAAAAATGTTGAAGAAGATTCGCAAATTCGCATATGCAACAAGTAGACCAAGCAAGTAGTGATACACGGAAACACACACGCAAATAGATAAATGGGATTGTGCAAACCAAAAGTGAGCCAAAATGTGGAATCCACGAAAATGCTCTTGTTGCACAATACTAGAGAGACGCTAGCACGATTCCACAATAGGCGGATACGGAGCTTGTGCACGACCTACTAGGCAAAAATGCAACGATCTCTATCCCAAGTATGCTATATGTATGGTATATCGGTGCAATGATCCAAGATGATCTTATATGACAATCTTAATGTTGTATGATGCTATGCTTGTTGCTTATAAGCTCTTTGCTTATCTTTCCTCTTTGCTTAAAAGCTTGAGTGGCTCTTTCTCTTTTGAGCTCTTTTCTTATGCAAACTTCACGAACGAAGATAGCAATTGTGTATGCGATGACAACTTTGTGACACACAAGTTGATTCCGAGATATGCACCTCGATGGTATGTATGATATGGTGTATGCAACTAATGTGCACAAGTCACGTTGCCGGCAATACTCAATGGCTAGTCTCAGTGGGTAAGCAACGCAAAAGATGGTCTATGATGGTTAGCAATGCAATTGCAAGGTATGACAAAGATGTCGTCGATGTTACCGTCCGTAGCGAAGATGAGTAGTTGGCCAAAATGAGCGTTTGTTGTTGATGTCGCACCGCGCCTAGATAGCCGAAACACAAAAGGACACGGAAATCTCACTCAAATTGTCGAACTCAAATTCGAATGGTAGTACGGAGGGTGTGTCGTGGGGTTTGGCGAGTGGAAGTGGTGGAAGATGGGGTGGGGAGGAGGTATGGAAGTGTTGGTGGTGGTGGTGGTGTAGGGGGGCTGCACAAGTGCAGTTTCGGCAGAGGAAGCCGGATGATCTGGGCCAGGAGCCGGATGATCCGGGCACGTCCGGATGATCCGGGACTTGGTCCGGATGATCTGGGCAGGTCAACCACGCACGGGAACTGCTCGGGAAGAACACGAAAACGGGGAGAAATTTGACGATTTCGTGGATTTTGGGTGGATTTCAAGGGGGAGAAGGTGGGGAAAAGCAAGATCCACGAGTTACACACCGAATCCATGGATCAAAAACAACAAAACATCATCAAAACCAACAAATCACAAAAAAAATTTGGGGGTATTTTTGGTGGGGATTTTCGGATTTAGGACGAAATCAACAAAATCAAGCTAGAAAAAGAGGGGTAGGGGCTCCAAAAACGTGATCAACGTGGCTCATGATACCATATGATGTAGGGTGGAACCCTAATTCGTCGATCTTTCACGTTTGGAGGGGATCCTACGGAGGAAACACGAAGAACACGCGGAAGCACGAAGGGAAACATGGGGAAAACGAGAGAGAAACACTCAACCAACAAGGAATCGATCACACAAGTGCTAGATCAACATACACACATGAGATCCACAAGATACATAGTCAACTAGGGTAAGGATACAAAGGAACCTTTCATCTCCAAGAGGAGGCCTTGAATCCACGAGGGGATCTTCCCGTAAAGGGGTCTTGAATCCGAGAGGGATCTTCTCCTAGACGGAGGTCCTGATCTCCGAGGAGAAGTAACCGAGTGGATGAGCAAAGGCTCTCACACAAATATGAGCTAATCCAATGCTAAGTCTCAAAGTGAGGAGAGGGGGTCCTATATATAGAGTTTGGGGCGAAGGGGTACATGGGCTCAGCCCAACACGCGCACACAGGCGCTGGCCGGATGATCCGGACGGGGGTCCGGATGATCTGGGCTGGTCCGGATGATCCGGGTGGAGGCCCGGATGAGCCGGAGGGTCGGCTGGTGGTCGCGCAGGGCCGGATGTCCGGTTGGTGGTCCCAACGTCCGGGCGGGGTCCGGATGATCCGGGATGGGGTCCGGATGATCCGGCCAGCGAGGAGCTTCTGTTGCCTTGGTGGAGTTAGCGGATCGTCGGACCGGGTCCGGATCATCCGGCTCTGTCGGATCGCCCGGGCCTCCGTCCGGATCGTCCGGCCTCTCTGGTCCTTGTTGCTTTCTCCTCTCCGTCTTCATGCATGTCTTCCGCTTCCGGTTCTCCTTGCTTCCTAGCCTCTTCATGGTTGACTCCTTGGTACCTGAGTATGCATAGAGTTTCCGTTTGAGGTAGCAACCATGTCTCATGTGAATCGAGGGAGAGTTGTGATAGGAGTGATGTCACCTCGGTTTCGAGAGCTCTTGCACGTGCTCGAGTCATAGGTCCTTGTGGGGTTGGATGTGTCGATGTAGAGTCCATGGGGATGATGGAAGGATGCTCCGCATCAGCATTTGTATCTAACCTTTTCGAAGGAACACACAGCTGTTAAAGATCCAAGACCAGGCGCAACCCACCTTTAGGTAGGGCCTTGTGAGTCCCACGCTGGCTCATGAGTGCCCAGATACACCTCGTCTAGCCCTGCCGTGCAAGCCACGTGTCAGGGCGGGGCTGTACACGCCCCGGGGGCTCCTCTTGGAGGGGCCACCTTCCCACGTACCAGTGGAAGCACCATGCTCCGCGCTGGCTGACGACACTGCCGAGGAGCGGCTATGCCCGTACACATATGGAAGCGCTATGCTCCGCACTGGTGATAAACAACTGAGAGCGGCCCTCGGGCGTATCAGCCTCAGGAAGGGGCTGGACACGGGGGCTGCACCCGGGTCACGCCCGAGCGCACGCCACCCAACCAGGTCCCTCGGAATTGGTCATCGCGTGCCCATCCCCGAGCGGAGCCAAGGTATGAAGACCGTTTGAACGTCAAGGGGGACTCCTGAGCATCGCGACTCAGGAGCCTAACTGGTCACATAGCCCCTCACTCCTTAGTCCCGTCCTGGCTGGGGCTAACGGCGGTTGAGGTATGCGCGGGGCCGGGCTCTACCGACGTAGAACGATATATCTACTCCTGTGTCCCTCCCTATTTGTTGTTTGTGCATCAAGGGGAACTCCTGAGCATCGCGACTTAGGAGCCTAACTTGTCACGTAGCCCCTCACTCGTTGGTCCCGTCCTGGTGATCCGGTCGGGGCTAATGGCGGTTGAGGTATGCGAGGGGCCGGGCTCTGCCGACGTAAAACATAAAGCAAATAGGAAGGAAACTGCAAAACCTCGAAGCAAATCCAGAAGCAAATATTACAAACCATAATTGTCTTCACAATACCAAACACAAGTTTAAACGCCTCCACGAGGCATGGTGCACATTGCAGGAGTTAAAACAGGAAAGAAGCCACAAGAAGATCACCCTTGGACAACGCCGTCATTCGCCAGGGGCTCCGCCTCCATGACAGTGTTGCCCCCAACAGCTCCACCTCCCGAGGCAGCGGGATCAGCAGCACCTGCCGTGGGCACAGTGGCAAAGGCGCGGAACTTCGCCAGCAAGGCTTCCACCTGGCCCTTCACAGCTTCAGCAGCAGCGGCGAAGCGCTCGTTGTCCACGGGCTCCAGCAGCTCGTCGAGATTGGTGCCAGGGTTGCGAAGGTAGACGTGGCTAAAGACGCGCGTCAGCGCTGCAGAAGAAAGGACACGAGCTTCTACCTCGGCCATGGGGCCGACGCCGGTCACAACTTCCTCGAGCGCCTCGACCAAGAAGGGGACGAGTGGAGCGGATGTGGAGATTTCAGAAGCAAGCGAGAAGAAGTAGGCGGAGCAAGAAGAGATGGACAACGGGGGCTCTCGCCCCTCCTTATTTATAGTCCAAGGAAGGCCAACTGTCAACCTCCACGATCAGAGGTAATGATGAATCTTTTTGCATGCAGCAGGGACTCGTCAAATCAGGCAGTTGCCGAGGCAGCGTGGGGAAGCGGAGACGCCCACATCCAATCAATCGCCATGCGGCAACCAAGGCCGCAGGCTGTTCGGGCCCGTGGCGCTCCGCACTTGCCCTTTGGCTACACTGCTAAGCCAAGTCCGAGCACGCCTTGGGCCCGGGGGATACTGTCGGTGTTCCGGGAACGGGGGTACCCAAACTTGCCTGCCTGCGGCCTACAGCGTGGCTCAACAAGTGGCCCAGTATGGCCCGTCTAGACCAACAAAAGCTCAAGACCCTCGCGAGGAGCCAAGCCTTGCGGGGCGGACGACGCAAGGCCTCCTCAGGGGCGGCCTCACCAGACAGGCTCGTGAGGAGGCAGAGAGATCAAGGCTAGGGGTACCTCGCGAGGTGCTCATGACGCAAGCCATGACGATCAAGACCAGGCGGGTGCCAGGCGGGCGCCAGCTTGTACAGTGTCCATGTTTCCTCTTTGGTGCAAAGGAGGCCAGCGCAGGTGCGGAGTACTGAGGCATCAGGCAAATGTTTCCATATCGGTGCAACAAGACCAAGACCAGCAGAGCGGCAGGACGCAAGTCACCATGGAGCCCAAGACGGCGTCATCACTAGTGCCTTTGGCAGGCGAAGACCACCTTTAGTCAGGATAGCTTTTACTAGCTGTCCCCTTACAAAATGGTCGTTGTTGGATCCCTTCCCGCTCAATATTTGGGAAGAGGACCAGGGCCTCTATATATAGGGCTAGCCACCACAGTAGAAGGGCAAGTGAAGTTCATCCGCATACCACACCACCACAAGAACACCTCTCCTAGGGAGGCTGTTATTCCTCTGTCATGTTCATCATGAGCCCAAGAGGCAATCCACCACACCACACACTGGATTAGGGTATTACACCACAACGGTGGCCCAAACCAGTATAAACCTCATGGCTCTTGTGTTGTTCATCGTGCTGGCTTAGAATTCGCGGCGAGGCTGAGGGCGTCTTTCGCTAGGGAGAGACCTTCATGCACACCCCAGTGTTCGAACCTTAAGGGTTTTGCTGGAACCCGATATCTGATAGTCGCTGCACATTCATAGTCGGATTGTCAAAGTCGTCTCCACCAAGTCGATAGTTATCATCTCATCGAAAGATCAAGACACTCCGCCTCTATCAAGTGGTATCAGTTTTCAGGCTGCTTGTTGAGAATTTCAAGTTACCAAGATTAGTTTTATTTTCTGACCTATTGTCCAAGAAAAAGAGAAAAAAAGTTAGATCTATTCATGCTTTGTCCAAGCTAGTCTGAGCCTTTGCAATTTTCTTTTCATTGTTTGCATTATTGAATTATCGGTTGCATCGTCGTGTCGAGTTGCTGGTCTTAGTGTCTAGTTCCTTTAGAGTTTCGAGTTCTGTTCAAAATACTCACTGTCGGATATCGGGTTCCAGCGAAAACACTTATAGTTCAAACTCTAGGGTGTGCACGAAGATCCTCTCCCTACCGAAACACGCCCAGAACCTCGCCGCGATTCTAAGCTAGAACGATGAACAACACAAGAGACACGAGGTTTATACTGGTTCGGGCCACCGTTTGTGGTGTAATACCCTAATCTAGTGGTGGTGTGGTGGATTGCCTCTTGGGCTGATGATGAACAGTACAGAGGAAGAACAACCTCGCGACGAGAGGTGTTCTTGTGGTGGAATGCGGATGAACTTAACCTCCTTTCTACTGTGGTGGCTATCTCTATTTATAGAGGCCCTGGTCCTTCTCCCAAATAATGAGCGGGAAGGGAGCCAACAACAACCACTTTGAAAGGGGACATCTAGTACAAGCTATCCTGACTAAAGGTGGTCTTTGACTGCCAAAAGCACTGGTGATGACGCCGTCTTGGGCTCCACGGTGACCTCCATCCTGCCACCCTGCTTGTCTTGGTCTCGTTGTACCGATATGGAAACCTTTGCCTCGGTACTCCGCGCATGCGCTTGCCCCCTTTGCACCAAAGGGGAAACAAGGACACCGCACAGGCTGGCGCCCGCCTGGTGCCCGCCTGGTCTTGATCGCCATGGCTTGCGTCATAGGCACCTCGCGAGGTGCCCCTCGCCTTGATCTCTGCGCCTCCTCGCGAGCCTGCCTGGTGAGGCTGCCCGTGAGGAGGCCTTGTGTCGTCCGCCCCGCGAGGTTTGGCCCCTCGCGAGGGTCTTGAGCTTGGGTTGATGAAGACGAGCCATATTGGGCCACTGGTTGAGCCATGCTGCAGGCCGCAAGCAGGCAAGTCTGGGGACACCCGTTCCCAGAACGCCGACAATAGCCCCCGGGCCCAAGGCGTGCTTGGAGTTGGCTTAGCAGCGAAGTCAAAGGGCAAGTGCGGAGCGCCACGGGCCCCAATTGCCTGCGGCCTTGGTCGACGCGTGGTGACTGATTGGACGTGGGCGTCTCCGCTTCCCCACGCTCCCCCAATATCCGCCTGGCTAGGCGGCCACAGAGGTTTACATAGTTATTCCCTCTTCGCTACCCGCGTGCTTCCTATTCCCCTTTCTTCCTCGATCCTCTATTTCCGCTTTCAATCTGACTTGAGCTCTGCCCCCTCCATCGCCATGGTGCCAACTAGCAAAAAGAAGGGGAAGAAGCCTCTGTCCTCATCCAGTTCGCCTTCGGCAATCGAACCCGCCGTCGGCCGGTCACTGGTGCTCAATCTAGAAGCCTTGGGCAAGGTCCGCTCCGCGCTCGCCTCCAGCTTCAACGAGTGCGGAAAGACAATGGCTTGGCCCACGTCCTACGCCTCTGCCGACAGGACCGTCGCTGAGGTTTGACTCTTCGTCGACGCCCTGTGGGCAGGTCTGGTTCCCCCTTTCTCCGCCTTCTTCAATGCGGTGCTTTCCCACTATCAGATCCATATGATGCATCTTGATCCTCAATCCATTACCCTTCTTGCCGTCTTCGCCTTTGTTTTGTGAAGCCATGGTGGGCATTGCTCCCTCCATTGCCCTCTTGCGCCACTTCTTTTCTTTGCGGCTGACCGACCCCTCGCAGTGCTTGGGGTGCATGAGATTCTAGGCCGTGGCAGAGACAGCCACCTCGGGGATCGATTTCGGCCTCCCACCTTCCACGAGTGAGTTCCGGACACAGTGGATGTACGTGGATGTCGGAGTGCTCAGCCCTCTGTTCTCACCTCCGACGTTGCCTGCAGTCTCCCATCCGGGCTGGGGCCATGAGAGACTCGTGAGCCCTCGGCTATCCTTCGTCTAGCACCGTCTGAGGAGGTTGAGAGAGCTTGGCGTGACTGCGCCCCGGGTGGTCAAGGAGTTCCTTCAGTGTCACGTTGCTCCTCTTCAGTGCCACTCCCGACCGGTGTGGGCCCTGACCGGATACTAGGACCACATGAGGCTCCAGGATACGGAGCTGGAGCCCGAAACGCTGAAGAAGGTGCTCGAGGTCTAGGCTGGCGACCCTTCGCCGGGCGATATTCAGCACAGGGGTAGCCTCCTGTATCTCTGCTCGGGCAGGGCTGAGTTCGCGAGGCAGATGCCTCTCTTCGATGAATGGGGATTGTGCCCGGCTGGCCTTGCGGGGCCTCATGAGAATCCTGCCACCGTGGATCCCTTTCCCGTTGCGAACACTGATCTTGCCCCAGGAGCGGGTGCAGGGAGGTAAGCATCGGTTGGGGCTGGAGGCTCTGGTATCGTGGCGTTGACGCCGCACGGGGCTCCCGAAGCGTCATCCTCCGGAACTTGTGAAGCCCTCCCTAAGGCGGTCGCCGATGGGGGAACGCAACCCGCGGCTCCCGAGGCCGGAGCCCCCGAGGCCTCGGCAGGCCATCAGGAAGTGGTGCTTAATCGCTCCTCCCATCTTGGCGCCCCTGAGGTTGGCTACCCGGGCGCTTCTTCATACGTGCCACCCACTGGTCCTCACGTTGAGCGCCTGGGTCGTTTCCGCGTGGACTTCGCCACCCTCCGCAAGTGGAAGGAGTCTTCGAGTGGCAGTGGGCGCCCCTTCCGACCGTTAAAGCATAGGAAGTATTTCACCATAGATGAGTAAGTACCTTATTCTTGCAATTCCTCAACCGCTGTCCCATTTCCTGACTATGGATTTTAAGGATCCCTCCTGCCAAGCATGCGGAGTCTCCCAAAAAGCAACTTCCTTCGGCCTCGCCTTCCTCACTGGCCTTGAGCGTCCTGAGCTCGTGTGCTGCCCCTAACGCAGGCTTAGCTGGAGAAGCAAGGCTGCCCGCACGGTGTCTTGAGCCTGTGCCCTTGCCGCCTTTCCTTCGCAACCTTGCCTAGGGCGTGACCAGCCTTCCCAGGGCTCCTCATCTAATCGTGGACGGCAAATGGTTGAAGTCAGTCCTTGGCTCTCCTTCGGGTGATGGACCTGCGCCGGTCTGGGTCCCTTGCGGAGCCCGTCTGGCGATCGTGGGGGCGCCAGCCCCCAGCCCCCTGCCGAGGGTGGGCGAGCCGCTTTGGGGCCCGCCGACAGCACCGGCGATGGAAGATGACCTTGACAACATGGTCACACGAGCGCGGGAGCGCGGCCTCATTCGCCGAGAGTTCCCCCGGAGGGCGATGGACGCGATGGGCCAGCTTGGTGGAAAGCTCGCGGACGTCGACGCATGTCTTGAAGCTGAAGGCCTGCGGCTGATTGAGGAGCGACGCAAGCTGAAGGTGGCAATCAACCTCGTGCGTCATCAGCACGAGCTTGACAATGTGAAGGCCGAAGCATCCCTTGCGGCCTTGCGAAAGGCCTGCTCCCGAGCTATAGAGGAGGCTCGGGAAGCAGACCATCCACGCGAGATCGCGGAGAAGCGCGCGCGGGAGCTCCAAGCCTGGAGCGCTTCCCTGGAGTAGTAGGTGGAGCTGCGCCAGGCCGCCGTTGCATCGCTGAAGGGGACGCCTATCGAGGAGGAGGAGCTCCGGAGGTGCGAGAAAGTGCTGACGCTGGAGGCCTCTGAGTGAAATCTTGACCTTGAGTGGTTGGAGACGAGGGAGCGCCAGGTTACCCAGGCGGAGGATGAGCTTGGCGCACGTGAGGCTCGAATCTAGGAGGAGGTCGACCGCCGCGTGGCAGAAGCTCGTGCAGATCTTGAGAGCGGGTATAACCAGAGGCTGGAGCTTATTGAAGCCGAGGCTACGGGCAGGACTGCCGCCCTCAGTTCCAAGCTGACTGAAACGGGGCAATGCGCGGAGGTCGCCGCAGCCGCCCTGGTTTTGGCGCAGACAGAGTTGGCCTCCACCCGTGCCGAGCTTCTTCTTCTTCAACAGTGGGTCGACGACGCCGAGTCCATTGCGTGGCAGAACAGAGAAGAAATTCATCAACGGCAGATGCTGGAGCACATGCACGAACCCATGCTCCAAGAGCTCAGGAACAGGGCCAACACGGCCCTAGGCAATATCTCCGATGCAGACGCTCCGCATCCTCACGTGACAAACTATGCCGGCCATCTCAAATTCTTCACTGATGTGGTGATGCACCTGGAGAACCGCTCCGAGAGTGCTCGCCAGCTTGTCGAGGAGAGGAGCCACAGCCTGCTCGGGCGTGCATTCTCCCGCGTCTTCAGCCATCTTCAGAACGCAGATCCCCACTTCGACTTCGACGCCGTCATTGCTCCAGTGCCCGAGGCCATTCGAGGCGACCTGGCGCGGTGGGTAGAGGACAACGTGGATGCACTTGTTTGGGCCTTTGCTTCCGACAACGACGGGGTGATAGTTGCCGCGGATGGAGGCGATGTGGTCAATGGTGGTGAAGACGGCGCCAATGATGGCGATGGTGATGCCAATGACAACGACAGCGGCGCCAGTGATGCCTTCGGAGGTGACCAAGAGGGTGCAGTGAGCGATATGTCTGACTGATCTTGTGTTCCCCTGCTGCTTATCCTGCACACGAAAAGCTCGGGTGCGGCCCTGAAGGTTGTAAGAGCATTTTGGGAGGGGAAGCCCCTCACGTAAAAAGATTGTTGTCCACATGCTTTTAGGAGCGATGCTGAATGTGTGCCGGCATGATATTACGGGCCCCGTGACGGGTTAGTTGCTGTGGTTTACCTTTAGCCCAGACAAGCCTTGAACGGGCTTGTGAGGCCATGAACCTCCAAGGGCCCTCTGAGGGACCCACTGACCATGTGTGAGGGCCTCGCAAGAGCGAGTGCCGGCCGCTGGACGGCATGCATGCGCGCGCTTAGCCCAGCCCCACCCGCGAGAGGCTCGCGAGAGGGAGGCAGTTGGTGCAAATTCCAAATTAGGGCAGAAGCCAGAACGCGCAAATCACACGAACAAGACAAGACACCCCCCACATACGCAAATGCAAATTCAACTTCAACTTAAATCCGAAGCAAGGAAGCTCGACCACAGAAAGGGAGGCGAAAAGCAAAAGGCCGCATCCGACACCTAGTCTAGTCTTCGACGTCTTCTCACTAGCGTGGAGCTAAGTGCTGCCACTGGGCGTGGGAGGGAGCCCCCGAGGCCCGAGGGCGGCTCTCCGGAGACTCCGGGGTGTGTACAACCCCAACTCATAATTACGTGAGGGTGTCATGGGCGGCGAGCTTCACAGGCACTGGGCCTTCTTCACAGGTACCGGCCTTGCTTCATATCGCCAGACGAGGGCCCCGCCTTGCGCCACCCTCGACCACCATTGACGGCGGCCAGAAACCAAGGACGACGCCAATGGAGTAAAGGGGACGCCAGCGGTTCCCCCGGCGACCACAGGTCCTCTGTTGGGGGCAGGCTTTTCAGCACCTCCCCGGCAGAGGGCCTACCTCCGGGAAACACCTTGCTCCGTGCACCGTGGGGAGGGGCCTGGCTCCCGGCCCCTCTCCTGCAGCCCCCAGTGTGCTCCTCCCGGCGGAAGGGAGGCCGCTGAGCTGGAGCAGCCTCCCACTTCAGTGACCTGAACTCCCTGCGACTCATGGTTAGCATAAGCTTGCTCCTGAGGAACTAGCGGTACCCGATAGCTGCTGCTGCCAGCGCGGTTGGGGAGTGTCGGTGTCAAAACCGGCGGATCTCGGGTAGGGGGTCCCGAACTGTGCGTCTAGGCGGATGGTAACAGGAGACAAGGGACACAATGTTTTTACCCAGGTTCGGGCCCTCTCGATGGAGGTAAAACCCTACGTCCTGCTTGATTAATATTGATGATATGGGTAGTACAAGAGTAGATCTACCACGAGATCAAGGAGGCTAAACCCTAGAAACTCATGTTTTACTACGGCCTGGATTTCCACGATCTGGCGCCGAACTTCATCCTCAACATCTCGGCGTTTATCGTCGTGTGTGAGGCCTTTCTCTGCATCCGGCCCCACTTCGGCCTGTGGCTCAAGACCTTCAACGTCAAGCCGAAGGTTGTGAAGGGCACACAAGCGGAATGCGGAGGCACCATGTTGGGCAAATTGCCCAACTTCCCTTGCCTAGAAGGGACCTTCGTGGACTCCGTCAAGGGGTGGCAATCGGGGTGGTTCTACATCACCGAGCCGCGCAAGCCCACATGGGCGGCGGCCCCCGAGTTTAGATCTGGAATCCCCACGCAGCTCACCTCCTGGAAAGAGAAGGGCTTGCAGTGGGGCAATCCGGTGGAGGTGACTGGACTCCGAGCCTGCATCAAGAAGATGGTGAGCAATAGGCTCCGGCTTGTCGACGTGGTCCAAGTCATGCTCCTCCGGCGGATTCTCCCATGCCAAGAACGGGCATTCAACTTGTGGGAGTTCAATCTGGAACAGCACCACGCGCTAAGCGGGCTCTTCGATACAACATCTGAAGGCGCTGGAGGTGCTGTTCAAGGCGCCAAGCCCCGCATCCATGACGGAAGATCGTGGATTCAGCTCGCGATGTCAAGCGGCGAGGTAAGTGATTCAACCCCATTACGGACACTTTTGATAATTAGATTGACTCTAGTGAGGTTTCATTCTGCCTCTTCCTTTGGCAGGAATGGATGGAGAAGGCCAAGCTGCTTATCAGCCCGGCTCCCATGCCGAAGACCCAGTGAGCGTCCGCGCAGGGCTGCTGGTTCCGGCACCGCACGTGGTGCGGAGAAGAAAACCAGAAAGGTGGCGCGGGGACTCGAAAGAGTTCCCGCAATCGAGCGTCTGACGACAGCGAGGACTCCTCCCGAAGGCGGCGAGGAGGTATTCTCTCCGGAGGAGGAGAGAAGAAGAGGAAGGCTTCTCCGATCGGGAGGCGGAAGGGTCAAGAGGGGAGAACTATCCCCGGACAGTTCGCCAACATCAGCGTTAGCGAGGATGAGTGGCCTCAAGGGCGAGCGTCCGGCGGATCGTAAATATTCGGATCATTTGTAAGCCGTACCTTTCATGTCACGTAGTATCCTTCTAACGCCGCATTCTGTCCGTAGTCCGGCCAAGGATGATCTCCCCGACTCATCGGCGGGTCATTGGCCTCGTCGGATGTGAATTCCATCGGCGCCTCTACCCCACGCCGCCGACGAGGGCGCCGAGGTGGGATCCCAAAGAGGACCCATCGGGAGGAGGCTCGGGCGCCGTCAGCGACCTCCGGACTTTGTGCCGGACTCTACATCGGAACCCGCAGTGGTTCCAGAGTCCGGCAAGCGGCCCCTTCGAAAGAAGGAAAGGACCATGACGCCGGTGGCCTCCACCCAACCAGAGGCGCCGGATAACCTGTTGGAGGTGCTTAAAGGCGCTTCCATCGAGGAAGAACACCGCACTATCATGAGTGCGGTGATGGAGAAGGTTCAGCTCGCCAAGAGCGGGCTGACCGAAGCCTGCAGCAGCCTTCTAACAGGCTTTGAGGTAAGAAGTTAAAATTATGTAATGTAATACCGCATAGGCGGTAGCCTGATGCTTAGTTCGGTGTTAAGTAAAGAAAAGCGGATGAGGATCTAACAAGATATCTGTGAGGTTGCCTAAAATATGTCAATATGGGTTTGCAGGGCTGCTGCTGACCTCTGCCGCGTGCTTGGCGGAGGTGGAGGTCTTGAAGAAGAATCTCGGCGGTCCGAGCAAGAGCTCGGCCATGCCAAGAGGCAGCTCGAGGAAAAAGAAGGTGAGTAACACCACTTTAAATAAGTACCTTCTGAGAAAAGGGTTTGGTTGCAAATAAAATTAACAAGGATAATATGTGTATTGCGGGGGCCACTAGCGGGTGGCAGCCACGAAGGATCTTGTGTCCGTGGCTGAGCGCAGTCTTGCGGCGGCTGAGCAGGCTGAGCGAGAAAAGCAAGAGGCACGGGTGGCGGAAGTTCGGCAAGAGCTCCGGGCTCTCATGGAAAAGCATGAGAGTTTGGGCGTGACTCAAGACTTCGAGTCGAGCTTGCCTCGGCTCTCGAAAGTGCCAAATCCGCCAAGGCCGAGGCCGTAAGGCCCTTGAGGAAGTTGAGGACATAAAGAAGATAGCGGCGGGTAAGGCATTTTTCATGCAAAGCAGGCATGTTAGTGTGAACTACCTGACACTTACCCGAATTCGGAGCTCTTCAGGGGCGTTTGCAGATCTGCCGCATAGTGCATCTAATGCCGCCGCATTCTATCGTGGCGAGGAGGGGAGCTCGACGGAGAAGGTCTTCTGGTCTCAGTACGCTGAGGCCGGCCATCCGGTGCCCCCAAGCGACCAGCTGAAGCAACTGGTCGAACTCCACAAGGTAGCTGAGGAGGCCATGAAGGGCCTCATAGTCCGGCTATGGCTGGACAGGCCATGCACAGGAGCTACTTTGGCCTCGTCGCGGCGGCTGGTGGATGCATGCCCCAGGCTGGATGTAGTCAAGCGCTCGCTTTGTATTGAAAGCGCTCGTCGGGCCCTTGCCCGCATAAAAAGGTGCAATGGGGCAAACTGGATCCGAGCTTCTCACGGACCCACCGCCCGGGCAAGGAGCATCGCGCGCCGGGCGGTATTATAAAGTTGTCTGAAGGAGCCTGCGATATTGCGGATGAGTGCTCCCGAAATGTAATCTTTGAGTGAACTTCGCTGTGTATTTATCACATGCGCTGAAAACTTCGTTTATATGCGCCATGAGCAACGCTTGTTTAATTTAAAATATTACCTTACATGCGGCCGTTTGTGAAATCGAGAGATGGCAAGTCGTTGGCTTCAGCCCCCAAGCCACAAGTCTTTGGGGTGCTCGGTGATAAACTTGAGCACTCTTGTTCCCATTTTGGGTCCATCTAGGAGGCGCTCAACCACGACGAACAAGGCAACCGGACTTATAATGCTTGAACACTCTCACTTAGCCATAGAATTCTATAATTTTAAATTTGGTGAAGCCCTGGTATTCGGAAGACCGAATCCGGCGCTATCACGCCTTCATTGGACATTATCCGAACTTCGCTCGAGCGGCGTGGGTCTTTAAGGACCGAAAAAACCTCTCGAACAGCGACCGGTCTCTCGCCTTATCATGCCGATCAGTTTTAGCTTTCTCCCGAGGCGTTAACCGGCTCAACCAGGCGCAATCGCGATGGTTCTCCCGATGCTACCTTAGCCGACGGAGCGGGCGTAAGGCACCAAAACATGGGGCCGGGCAAACCCAACTATTGACCCAAGACATGATTCGGAGCCGATTCATATAATGCTATAAGTTCGGGGTGCCGCACTTGTGAAAGTGTTCGGACTTTATCACACCATAATTTGGGGAACAGAAGCCCTTGGCGTATTCGGCCGTACCAAAATATACGGGTGCAAGATGTCATGTAATGAACATATATATAAAAGATAATGCAATTGCAATAAAGAGGTGCTGCATTATTTATGAAAGAAAGTCTGCTAGTAGAGCGGACTGATACAAATAGTCTTGATAAGCAAGGGATTTGGACTAAATAAACATGTACCCCTCGAGGATGAGCTGCAGACTTGGTGTATATAATTGAATTTAATGCTCGTAATTGAGACCACACAGGTGTTAAATCGCGGCCTTCTTTAGTCCTGATTGTTGCATCATGAGTTCGGCAATTTCGCCGTCGGACGGAGGCTTACAGTTAGAGTCTGTGTACGTAAAAAAGAAGAAAAGATAAAAATAAAAAGAAGGGGGCACTCGTGTGAGCCCTGGTGTGGTCAAGCCGCACTCTAGGTCCATTGTGATCGTGCCCTTTCCTGCGCCCATGGTATCTCCAAAGCGTAATGATGTCTGTGAGTGTTATTCTTGCGATCATGTGAGGCGAGGTTGGGGCCGCATTACTCTGGCGTGCTCTGATCGCACGGTGGTCTTGGTTGGCATTGCTCGGCGGCGCTTTGATGTGTCCGGCCTTTTAACTGCGGACTTGAGAATTGCCTTAGAAGGCTACTCTGTACTTACGCGCGAGAGCATTGTATGTTCCTCCGTTCGGAGGGCGTTCCGTATTTCCATTGACCGTGATGACTCCACGAGGGCTGGCATCTTGAGCTTTAGGTATGCATAATGCGGCACGCGTTGAATTTTACAAGCGGTTCGTCCGGCGAGCATGATAGCCGCTGTGAAGCGGGACTATGTCGAAGATTAACTCTTCGCTTCATAAATTATCAGGGATCCGAAGACCACTTCGGTGTGGTGAGCACTGTCTGAGTTGGCCTCCACTCCTGGGATGACACCTTTAAAGGTTGTCTTTGTAGGTTTAATCCTTGATGGGTCTATGCCCATTTTGCGCACTATATCCTGATAAAGCAGGTTCAGGCTGCTACCGCCGTCCATCAGGACTCTCGTGAGGTGGAACCCATCGACGATTGGGTCTAAAACCAATGCGGCGAATCCGCCATGGCGTATGCTGGTCGGATGGTCTCTTCGATCGAAAGTGATCGGGCAAGAGGACCATGGGTTGAACTTTGGGGCGACTGGCTCCATCGCATAGATGTCCCCTAGTGCGCGCTTCCTCTCCCTCTTGGGTATATGGGTCGCGTATATCATACTCACCGTCCGCACTTGTGGGGGAAAACCCTTCTGTCCTCTGTTGTTCGGCGGTCGGGTCTCTTCCTCGTCGTCGCTATTTATCCCTTGTCATTGTTTTCGACAATTAACTTGCGGCCTGCTTGAACACCAACAATCTCTATTGGTGTGGTTAGCTGGCTTTTCAGAAGTGCCATGTATCGGCATAGCGATCGAGTATTCGGTCCAGTTGGACGGACCGGAGTGGTTCTTTTAAATGGCTTCTTCCGTGACGGGTTTAGAGCCCCGAATCCGGCATTGACTGCCGTATCCTCCTTATCGTCGCCGTTAATCGGCGCTTGTTTTGTTTCGGCGTGACCTGCCGTTGTTGTCCTTAGTATCCGGACTGCCAGAATTTTTACGGAGATTGTTGCTGCGGGCTAGCCAGCTGTCCTCTCCGCACAAAAGCGGGTCATTAACGATGTGAGGGCTGCCATGGATTTGGCTTTTCCTGCCCGGTGCGGGCTAGCCATTCGTCCCGGATGTTATGTTTGAAGGCTGCAAGGGCCTCTACATCCGGACAATCGGCGATTTGATTTTCTTCATCGAACCGTGTCGAGAATTATGCGGCGATTCATCGGCTGCTGAATGATGTGGCTTAGGTCATCGGCGTCGGTGGTCGCACATATGTGCCTTGGAAGTTATCAAGGAATGCGGCCTCGGTCTTCCCAACACCCAATTGACTCTGCGGGCAAGCTGTTTAGCCAATGCCGAGCTGGTCCTTTAAGCAGTGGGAGATACTTGATGGCATGTAGATCGTCGCGCGGGCCATGTGAATGTGGAGAAGATAGTCTTCAATCCAAACCGCGAGGTCTGTTGTGCCATCGTAAGATTCAATGTTCTGGGTTTAAACCCTTCGGGATCGATGATCCATTACTTCGTCGATGAAGCATAGAGGTGTCTGGCGCCCTGTATTGAGCAATATCGTGGCGCAGCTCGAGAGCGCTATCTGCTGTGTTCGCCCGGCGGTGTTATTATGTCCGCGCGACGGTATTAAATCGTGGGTCGTAGGGCGCCACGTGATCCGTAGATGGATCTGGATTGCCTTGCCTTGTCCTCAATATGTCTATAAGTCGGCGCGTTCCCTCTTGGCCGTACTTTTGAAGC
This sequence comes from Aegilops speltoides, assembly GCA_021437245.1. Classification (NCBI taxonomy): domain Eukaryota; kingdom Viridiplantae; phylum Streptophyta; class Magnoliopsida; order Poales; family Poaceae; genus Aegilops; species Aegilops speltoides. The sequence continues at coordinate 249,913,557 of CM038146.1, forward strand.
GATGCGAGAATGCGGTCTTGGCTGGGGGCTTGAATGCCTCTGTCACGACCACGGGGTGGTCGGTCGACCATATCGTCTTGTTGGTGATGAAGGTATTTATGCTTCCTCCTCTAATCGGGGAGCAGCTTGCGTCTTAGGTAACTTTTGGAGGCGTTCGAGTTTATACTCTTGACGCGAGGACCTCGGTCCATCGATCGGCCAGCAGGTCTTGATCAGCTTGGAGCTGTTGCTGCTTTTCTTTAGGCTGTTTCTTTGTGGCGATGAGCTGCGGCAAGCGCTCTTGTTGACAGGATCCTCGAGTGCAGCGAATTCATCATCGTTGAGGCTTGCCGTCTTGGAGGAGGCATATAGTTATCATCCTCAACCCCTTAAATGCCTGCCGCCCTCTTGTGGGGCTTGTACGCATCCTCTGCGCTGAGTCTTCTTTGGAGGGATTGTCTTCGGCGCTCTCGGAGTATTATTATCTCCCATGCGGAATCTCCATTCTTCTTTGTGGCGGGATTTAGAGCGGCGCCCAGCGTCGGCGTTTGGGCTGCTTCTTTAGAGAATATGCCTCCGCTGCTTCTTCGCCATCCCGTCTTTTGGGGTGTCCACCATGTATATGTCGTATGGCGAGGTGGTCTTCGGTGCCACTGTGGCGCTGGCTCGGTTCGTCTCTGGCATCGTCGTCCATAGCGTCGATGTCGTCGGAGTCGTAGTCTAGCATGTCGGTTAAATCCTCGACAGTGGCTACAAAGTGGGTGGTGGGTGGGCTCTGAATTTCTTCGTCGTCCGTACCCCAACCATCCTGGCCATAGTCCGGCCAGGACTCTCCTGATAGCGAGAGATGCTTTAGTGAATTCAGGATATCGCCAAAAGGCGAGTGTTGGAAGATGTCCATGGTGGTGAATTCCATAACCGGCGCCCAATCCGGATCGATTGGTAGGGGCGCGGGAGGTTCGGAGTCCGGCGAGGAGTCCGGCGCCTCGGAATCACGAGTTTCGCGGGGGACAAGATTGGTGTTCGGCTCCATCGCCGTGGATGTTGAAGCCCCCAGGGCGGCGTCTATCCACCGGCCCTCGATCTGGGCGATCGGCTCCGGGCTAATGGCCGAAGCTGATCCGTGTGCGGCCACCAAGGCACTGTTCGGCGGCAGAGCTAGATCATGCCCATCGTCACAGTGCGGTGCGCTTGGCTGTGGCTCGAGTCCGTCGAAGATCAAGCCTCCACAGACATCGGCCGTGAAGTTTAAGCTTCCAAATCTGACCTGACGGCGGGCGTAGCTTCGATCTGCTCGGATGGCCAAGTGAATTGGCCATGAGGCGAAGCCGCCGAATCTGAAGATCTGTCCGGGAGAAAAGTCTCACCCGGGCGGTGTTGATGGTTGAAGATGCCATCCAGCCTATCAGTGACGACACAGAGGAACTCTCAATGAAAGCACCAATGTCGGTGTCAAAAGCGGCGGATCTCGGGTAGGGGGTCCCGAACTGTGCGTCTAGGCGGATGGTAACAGGAGACAAGGGACACAATGTTTTACCAGGTTGGGCCCTCTCGATGGAGGTAAAACCCTACGTCCTACTTGATTAATATTGATGATATGGGTAGTACAAGAGTAGATCTACCACGAGATCAAGGAGGCTAAACCCTAGAAGCTAGCCTATGGTATGATTGTTGAGATGTATGTTGGCCTACGGACTAAAGCCCTCCGGTTTATATAGACACCGGAGAGTGCTAGGGTTACACAGAGTCGGTTACAATGGTAGGAGATCTACATATCCGTATTGCCAAGCTTGCCTTCCACGCCAAGGAAAGTACCATCCGGACACGAGCCGGAGTCTTCAATCTTCTATCTTCGTAGTCTTGGAGTCCGGTGGATATTGATAGTCCGGCTGTCCGGACACCCCCTAGTCCAGGACTCCCTCAGGGAGGCTTCCTTGGGGCTCCTGAAATGGCTCGATTTCTAGCATCTCTTCCTCCCAGCCTGACCCGCGAAATAAGCCAAGGTCGTCTTCCAGCGCCGTACTCCCGATCGACCATGTGGGGCACGTAAGCCTCCGAGGTCGCTGCACCGAAGGCTTTGCTATAGTGTCCCACGCTCCATGTGGCCTGGCCTAGCGTGCATCTAGGGGATGGTAGGGCGGCGGCCCGCCCATGCCGTAGGTGGCGATGTGCATGCCCTCGCTCACCGGTGGTGGTGCTAGTGTAGTTTGACCCCCAATGCCGATGGTTGAGCTGGTGTCAATGAAGCCTTGGGGCGCACCTGAGGGTGCACGGGCACAGATGGGCCCGCCGTGCGATCCGACCGTGGCATGGGGTGGAAGCTGGACACAGAAGGGAGGCGCCCCTGAAGCAGCGGCATCCATGAGCTCGGCAACGCGCTCCAGTAGCACGTCTCAGCTGCTCTCCTGCAACCTGCACCGCAGCAGCTCTCGAGCCACCGTGAGCGCGGCCCTCATGTTCGCTTGTTCCCGTCGGGTGTGCGGCGCCGTGGCTGCGGTGTGGTTTGAGGCCCTTGTAGCTGATCGCACCTGCCGCGGAGTGAGTGCAGGCAGTGCTTGAACGCGTCGCCCACGCCCTGCAGCGTTCTGCGGAGCGCGGGCTGCCTGAGGCGCGGGGTTGAGGTCCCCTTGGGCAGGCTGCGCAACATGGGCTGGCCATGCCGCCCAGCGGTCGGTATTGGTCGTCGGGTCGCTGGACATGGATGCGATGAAGCAGTGGAACACATATCGGCGGAAAGAAGATTTCGGCGCACCCCTACCTGGCGCGCCAAATGTCGGATATCGGGTTCCGGCAAAACCCTTAAGGTTCAAACTCTAGGGTGCGCACGAAGATCCTCTCCCTACCGAAACACGCTCAGAACCTCGCCGCGATACTAAGCTAGAACGATGAACAACACAAGAGACACGAGGTTTATACTGGTTCGGGCCACCATTGTGGTGTAATACCCTAATCCAGTGTGTGGTGTGGTGGATTGCCTCTTGGGCTGATGATGAACAGTACAAAGGAAGAACAACCTCGCGAGGAGAGGTGTTCTTGTGGTGGAATGCGGATAAACTTAACCTCCTTTCTACTGTGGTGGCTATCTCTATTTATAGAGGCCCTGGACCTCTTCCCAAATATTGTGCGGGAAGGGATCCAACAGGGGCCACTTTGAAAGGGGACAGCTAGTACAAGCTATCCTGACTAAAGGTGGTCTTCGACTGCCAAAGGCACTGGTGATGACGTTGTCTTGGTCTCCACGGTGACCTCCGTCCTGCCGCCCTGCTGGTCTTGGTCTCGTTGCACAGATATGGAAACCTTTGCCTGATTCCTCGGTACTTCGCGCCTGCGTTGCCCCCTTTGCACCAAAGGGGAAACAAGGACACTGCACAGGCTGGCACCCGCCTGGTCTTGATCGTCATGGCTTGCGTCATAGGCACCTCGCGAGGTGCCCCTCACCTTGATCTCTCCGCCTCCTCGCGAGCCTGCCTGGTCAGGCTGCTTCTGAGGACGCCTTGTGTCGTCCGCCCCGTGAGGCTTGGCCCCTCGCGAGGGTCTTGAGCTTGGGTTGATGAAGACGGGCCGTACTGGGCCACTGGTTGAGCCACGCTGCAGGCCGCAGGCAGGCAAGTCTGGGGACTCCCGTTCCCAGAACGCCGCTCACGCCGCCACTGCATCATTATCCCTTTTGCTGTCCACCACCCCATTCATCAATTTGCACCACGTGCTAACCACAGTTCATTGTCGTAATCATAGTCGAGGTCGGTCATATCTTCACTTGATCTAATCTGCCTCTTATCTAGTTTGTTTTGGAAAGAGGGAGAGAGAAAAAGACAGAGAAAAAAAAGAAAAAAGTTAAAAAAAGTTAGAGAAAAAAAGCAGAGAAAGAAAAAGGGAAAAAGAGTGTGAAAAAAAAGAGCGAAGAAAAAAACAAAATTCGGATCTATCTAGAGTCAATCTCGCAGCTGAATTCGGATTGGAATCTACTTTGTGCATTGTTCGGTACAACAGGCTTATCTTCCTCATACGTAGTCCGTTCTGGCTCCGTGAGTACTCAAATTAAAGCTAGCGACGAGCCACATCTAAATAGTTGGAGAAGCATGTTCAATATTTGACACCTCCAAATAGGCTTCTAAATAGGTCTTTTTGCCCTCTGAAGTTCACGAACACAGCTTGTTCCTGTTTTTCAGGCCAGTTTTAGATTTTTTTACTCCTCATATCAACTCGGAATTGAGTGATTATTTTTTTGAAAGCTTGAATCAGTGCCATTCTTGAGAAAAATTATCAGAAAATTGACACAAAATTTTTCGGAGTAAAGTTGGAGGGAAAGTTGTTGGTATATCCTACTTGGCAGTTGTTTCGCATCATTATCTTTACTTCTATTGTGATCTTCACTTTTATCTTGCTGTCCAGAGCTACTTCATATCCTTTATTGATGCTAGTTGTGCTACTCCATGACCTCATTGGTGTTATAGGCTCGCTTCTCTAGTCTGGTCTAGCCTAGGACCAGCACAGTACCGTCATTGAGCGTTTATTCAATATCGCATCTCTGAAATTGATTATTACTAATCTTTTGCTACCAAATATTTAAGCCTTCCAAACTCCACATATTTCTACACCATGTATACGTATGTTCCCTTGGCAATTTCTTACTTAATCTTTGGAGTTATTTGACACTACTGGTTGCCTGTCTCCACCTGCTACATGATAAGAACTTGTAAGATATTGATATTTGCTATACTGTGAGCGTTTTACCACCACATCCTAGTCGCTCATAGGAACATTATTCTTGGATTTTTTTTCTTGTTTTCTACTAACTATGGCAGGTTCCGGAGTGGTTAGTTCTTGGTATTCATCGATCGTGGGAGATTTGCCACCACCTAAGAAAATACAACAATCGTCACAAGAGGAGCAACAACATCAGAATGCACATAATCAGGTTAATGTTTTCATGCCACCATTTATTAGTCATTTTAGGCCTGATTTATATATTGATTGGGAGTACGAAATAAATGATATATTTGCTTCCCATAATTTTGATGAGCGTGGAAAATTTCAAGCTGCGGTTAGTACTTTCAGTAGCTTTGCTTTAGTTTGGTGGAGTGAGTATTGTCGGTTCAACCCTGATTTTATACCTACTACTTGTGATGATTTAAAACTTGTCATGAGAGATAGATTTGTTGATGTTTATTATACTCCTAGCATGATTAAAAAATTACAACATTTAAAACACGGCACCGACATAGTAACAAAATATTACGATGATTTACAAACTACATTGTTGCACTCATTTTTAAAAGAAAGTGAAGAAGATTTTATGGATAGATTTTGGGGAGGATTAAACCGTGATATTCAAGATATACTAATTCGTGAAGAGTGTTATCCTATGGACCATTTGTTTCGTCTTGCTTGCAAAGCTGAACAGAAAATAAAACGACGTGTTGCCCACAAGGAGAACAAGCACACGGTACACATTCCAAGTGTTGATATAAATGTTTCTTCAACTACTAGGCGTACTATGACAACCACATCCGTTGTTGTGATGACTACATCATCTCCACCATGCGACACATCACCACCGAGAGTGCCTACATCATCTGAGTTGATCATAAGAGGTAATGACAAAGGTACAGATTTTCCACTTTACCATGAGAATGATGCATGCCTAGTTAATTTGAATACATCATGTTTTGAGTTACCTATTGATTTGGGCACACCACCTATTTTAGAGAATTGGGTTACTTTCATGAATGCGTCATGTGATCAAACAACTGATATACCAACAATTTTGGGTGCACCCACTGAATTAACTGTTGATGTAAAAGAACCAATGTTTAATCATTTTGATATGACCTCTAATTTTGGTGATGATTTTGTGACCAATGACTTATTGCATGTTTGCTTATTTGATGCAAGTAAGGTTTATTCACCAATGTTAGGATGGTTTAATGATGAACATTGTCAACCTTTTGAAATGAATAAGAGCTTCACTTATATGTGCAAACTGAGTTGCAATATTTTCATACCTTCTACTTCTTGTGATAATAATTTGGCTTTAGATTTTATGAACTATGAAGGTGACTCATGTATACATGTGTATATGTGCAAAAACTAAGGGAAGTAAAAATGGATGACATATACATATACAACATTTACACGTTGTCTCTTTTGTTAGCCACATTTCAGATTAAGCAATGCCAAGGACAACTTTTTTTCAAGAAGGGGAGGATGATGAGGACATGATTACCTTGGATATGACCAAAATATTGCATATATGTATATTTTTGAGGTGATTTCTAATGCGAACTATGCACTAATTTATTTATATCATCCAGGACAAAAATACTTCACAAACTTTCGAGTCATTTCTAATTCCAGGTGTATGGGACATTACTACAATCCACATATGAAGAAGGGGAAAAGAGATGTTTAGGTGCTGTTCAAAAAGTCCTCTCACGTCACTTTTGGGACAAGAGAAGATAGAGTCCAAGTCTCTCTGACGTTCTGGATTCAGATTCGGACTCCGTAGACATACCTGACTCAAAACGCCAAGAACTTTTTCATAAGGACTCTGAATTGATTCATTTTTTGTTTGAAAGTACATTTCGTGCTCTTTCCAACCCAGTTGGATTCACCTTCAAATCCGTCCAGAATGTTGAGTTATCGACGAAATAATCTGACGTTGTAGCTGAATCCGAGTCAAACTACAAGTCCAAAGGTGTTGCATCACCTCCACTTGGGCCCATGAGCCTTGTATGACCTTGGTTTAGTTTTAGGCTGCCTTGGGACGTCCTTCCACCTCATTGGCCACCACCCCTTGCTTCTATATAAATAGATCCATCTAATAGCTTTTTCCTTGGAATTTGTTTAGTTAAAAGTTAGCTATTCAACTTTGTGTACTTCGTTTGTGTCCAAGGTCCAGACCAAGACCTCTTCCGGATCCCCACATTTATCAATACATCATCTATATTCGCAATATTCAGATTGCATTATCATATTCTTGATTTTTCTTTGATTGCGTGCAGGAATAGACCTTCGTGGTCAGGCTAATCGTGCTTCCATCAACGTCAGTAACCTCGAGAGATTGGTTTAGCGATTGCTAAGGAGCAACATCGTTGCATGTTCGTAGTCGGATCGTCAAAGTCGTTTCCACCAAGTCGATAGTTATCATCTCATTGAAATACCGGGACACCCCGCCTCTATTAACTGGTTGTGTTTTCAGGGAACGAACTGTTGAACAAGCTAAAGAACTATTGAATAATATATTGAGTAATGATAATGATTGGACTCTTCCTGATCCAACTCCAAAGAAGATGGGTATTCTATTTCTCAGTGCTGAAGATATTCAAGAGGCAAAGAAATCTATGAAAGAACAAAGGTATTAAAGCTGAAAATGTTAAGAATTTACCACGTACTGAAGAAATACATGGTTTCAATATCCCGACACACGTAGTAGAGGTAAATTCTCTCTATAGATTTGATGAAGGTGATATTCCTTATACTAAATCTGCTAGTCAATGCTTGGATGAATTTGATAACTTTATTGTTATCAACAAGAAAATTTCAATGCATATGTTAGTACACAATTGAAACAAAATGCTTATATGCTTGAACACTTGAGTGACTATATGTTTAGATCTGTTAATGATCTCAAGGTTGTTAGTAAACATGCTTCCATGGTAAAAACTCAAGTCGAACAAGTTCTGAAGGCACAAAATGATTTGTTTAATGAGATGTACAATAATAAGAATGATCATGTTGTTAGAGTTATAACTAGAGGTGGTAAAATGACTCAGGAACCCTTGTATCCTGAAGGCCATCCTAAAAGAATTGAGTAAGACTCTCAAATTAATACTGATGCACCTTGTCCTTCTAGTAATAAAAAGAAAAAGAATGATGACAGGATTTTGCATGCTTCTACTGAACCTATTGTAGACACACCTGGGAATCCAAATGATATTTCTATTTCTGATGCTGAAACACAATCTGGTTGTCGTGGGTGAACACGATCACCTATGGGGCCACGAGCCCCTTGTGCTTCGGTAGGCGGGAGATCACATTGCAGAAAGAGTGGAGGCCATGAAGCAACACGACGACAAGACTCCAATGGTTTTTACCCAGGTTCGGGCCGCTGATAAGTGTATAACCCTACTCCTACTTTGGTGGACTGGATTGAGGAACATGACGACACACAACACTCAAGCCCGACAAGGTGGCCTCAGGGGAGCTACTACGCGAGAGGGTCCCAATCCTTCTCTAGGTTGCTTTGGAACTCCTTTTATAGACAAAGGGGTAACCATAGTGGCAAAACAGACATTATCTTGCGATTAGATAGCCAACAGTGCTATCATACCCAACTATGGCAATTAGGACAAAATGCCATAAATGATATCTTAGGTAGCGTGCAAGGGTGCATCCCCGGCAAGCTTATATTGCTGCTTAGCCAGCTTCTGCTTATTATCTTGACACGCTCTTAGAACCGTGTCAAATGGGTGTGATTTGTCCTCCAGCAAACCACCACGTGTTTAGTGAGAGCCACTTAGTTTCTTGGGGCCTTGACACCACACCGATAAGTGACTGGTGTCGTGATGCGGTGGGGCAGTGGTAACTGGTCTGTGCCTGCTGGGGGCAAAGCTTGCCAGTACTTCTTGGAGGGGTGTGCTCTTTGGTCTCCGGTCGCCCTAGAGTGTAGCGACCCGACCTCAGACGGTCATGTCTCTGTGCTTAAGTGTCATCCCTGGATCGGTATGCTGACACATACACTACTCGAGGATTTATAACAGAGGTAAATCACATGTATAAAGTAACGTAAATACTATTACCTCAATCCATAAAAGCGGAAGAAATAACAAGGTTCTGGATTCCCATCAACACCAACGGCAAACTTGAGTTTAGAAATCGTAACCCTAATGTATCACTTACTCGTCGTAAGATTCCTGCAACATGATACGTTGCAGCCATGTAGATCAGTACATTGAATGTACTGGCAATTTCACACTGTAGAGCAATGCTGAAAAATGGCTATCACTACATGCATATTTGGCTGGTGGAAGCTCTAGGTTTAATTATGCAGAAAGCTAGTTTTTCCCTACAACAAAGGAATATATTTTATATAACTACAAAGTTTGGTGAAAACATTGAGAAGGTTCCTCCAACTCAATCCCAAATTAACAACAATAAACCACCAAATTATTTAAGTAACGTGATGAGATCAAATCAATAATTCAAGTACCACATACTCAAGATGTCCATAACCGGGGACACGGCAAATCATGATTAGGTTGTACACTCTGCAGAGGTTTGCGCACTTTTCCCCACAGGACTCGATCTCCTCCGTTGGATTTCTCGCACTACATGATGTTTGAGAAATGGATGACCGAGACACAGTCTTTCAGAAGCATTAACTCTTTACTCTGGATAGACAGTACCACCTACATCCCCTACATCTGCTAGCCTTCCACTAAAAGAGGTCACACAACTTACTCAACTATGCGATAGCCCATAATGGCTTGTGGTTGCACACGGAAGTTTCTAACATGAATAATCTTATGATCCCTTTGAGCCTGGGTAGCATTCCATAGGGTAATCACACGGGTACTCCGGGATTCCCTTGGGCAAGCCACTGGGTGCTCCAGGGTGCCCCCCAACCATTCCACCCAGATGTGAGTCAAAGTAACCACCTTAAGCTTCCCTTAATTAAATATAACTCTCACATCTTTCATGAATCTCACATACCAATCCACGTCTACGAGCATATAGAAATAGTATGATCATAACGTATGAATCCCAGGTTTTGATAAAATACAATAGGTTCCTACCACAACAACTACTTCCCAATACCCACATGTTATCAATCCTACTCATGCAATGTTTGAGAGTAAAACTAATGCATAAAAACTGGGTATAGGAAAATATGATCAAAGTGTGACCTTGTACTGTTGTTGAAGATGATTCACAATCATAGTTCCTGATAGTTCTATTTGTCACACTCCGTTCAATCTATCGAGAGCAAGCAATCCCATACATAAGCACTCAAGCATAAAATTCGAAGAAAAGATCTCGAAAAACTTCAAAAACAAACAATTAACTCTTGCAACAGAAAACAATTTCTAACAGTACCAAAATTGGGTGAATTTTGCCTTATCAGAAAGTTTAGGTCAAGAGCTTTGATTTGCAAAAAAAATCAACTCAAACGGAGTTACGAAACTCAAGAAACAGACGAAACAAGATCGAATACTAATCTGAACTAAACTCAAATTTGAAATTGTCCAAAGCATGTTTAAGTTGGTTTACTGGACAGAGGGGATCGTTACGAAGATTTAGGCGTTGTTTTCATCGAAAACGGAGGTACGGATAAAAAGATATGATCAAAAGAAATTTGATTATGAATCTGAACAAATTTCAAAATTTGAAAGTTGCAAATAGTTTATTTGATAGATTCATTACATAGGTGGAATCAAGAGGAAAATATTGGCGTTGGTTTCGTCTAATTTGGATGAACGAGTAAAAAGTATGCCTATTTGAAAATTCAGAGCCAAGCTATTTTATGGAAGAAAAAGGGCTATGGCTAAAAGAATTCTAATTTTAAAATTTAAATACAGGGACTAATTTATAAATCTAATTATTCTACCATACACTAGTCTAAATATAATAAGCTATGGAAGTATAAAAAATACGAAGAAAGATACCTTTATAAGGTAGAGAAAATATGACTCTAGAAAGAGGAGACGACTTCTAGAATTTCCGCCGGAAAGAAGAAATATATTATTCTTTACTGAATCTAGTCAAACCAAAATATATTAATTTAACCCGATTCAGATGATTTTTTTTGGAGGCTCTATGAGTCTATTTTTATAGGTGGAAAATAGGCTTAGAGGTCAAAGGCTAGGCAATGTGGGACTAAATTTAGACCAAAAGAAAAGACACAGAGGAGCCGCCTCGCATGGGACTAAAGGCCGCGGTTTGGCCAGTCGCGCATACTGCGTTGTAGTTTTTTTCTTTAATTTTTTTAAAAAATATTTATGATTTTTTCTCCAAGCATAACCAAAAATAAAATAGAAACAGTTAGAGCCTGTCTGCTGACTATGTTGAGCACGTGGGCGTCGGATAGTTATAGGCCGCACATAGAGTTTCTTTTTAAATAAAAACAGGAAAGATAAACGGAAAAATAACAATACTAAAATATAAATTTTTCATAGGCATATTATATATCGAAATTTTCAGAAAAAGATTTTCTACAACATGAACATTTTTTAGCGTCAAATATGTTCCACAATAATTCAAATAAAGCAAACAGTGCTACTGGTTTATTTAAAAACCAAATAAAAATATTCTAAAATACCAAATTTATTTCTCTCAGTTTTTCTAATGTACGGAATCATTTTACCCTATTTTCCTTATATTTTATTTTTGGAGAAAAACAATTTGAATAAAACAAATAACTCCATATTAAAAATAATTTCAAAGGGACTTTCAATTTGTTTCTTTTAAATTTCCAACTCATATTTCATATAATTTGAAGAAGTCATTTTATCTTCTCTCATGAAAATCATTGAGTTGAATAAAGTTTGCGAGTTTGGAATATTTCCAAATGAAATTCAAATTATCTCAAAACTTGTTTCATTTATTTAAATGGAAGAAGTCATATCATCTTCACTCTAGGGTTTTGTGATGAAATAAATTTGAATTGATGGAGATCATAAATGCAAGGTGAAAATTTGGGAAAGTCATTTCATTCCCTCTCATTTAACTTTCAAAAAGTTTCAAATTTCACTCAGTTTCACACAGCACATCACACAAGCAATCAAAACTATCTAATAATATAACATTCCAAAATTTAGAATTTTGGGACGTTATAAACCTACCACCCTTAAAATGAATCTCGTCCTCGAGATTCAGAGAGGCTAGCAAGAATTAGGTTGGGTTCGGGGATCTCCTCAAAATCCTTTGATCGTTACAGACGGTTTGGGGTGCTACCACCCTCAGAAGCATGGTTACGGTTCCATCAAAACTCATACACTCCATCCTTATTGTTGACAGTGTCGATCTTCTTAGATCTTCAGGATAATTCCTCGTCTGGGTTCTTTCGATAGTGGCATAACCTTTTTCCTTATGTCCTTTTATCTTGGTAAGGTTCTTCCGAGACTGGATCTTCTGACAGGTCTGGCGCCAATACTAAACAACTATCGATATCTCATGGCAGTCAACAATTTATGGTTTCTCCTGCAGAAAATGGGTCTGGGTTGAACCTCACCGTATGTCCTACGAGTGGCAACAACTGCCTTGTACAAGGGAAAAATTGTCATACCATTCCAAGGTTTAAACAAGGTTTTGATCGTCGTCTCTCTACTATAGGTAAGTCACTCAGATTTACCATCCCATATAGCAAGGCGAATAATAAGAGTAATTCGGTATGGTGATCAATCCATTCTGCACCCAAATCATTACCTTGTATATGGTTTAGCGAAACTCGCATTCTAACACTCGGTCATCCTCACAAGCATTGCAGAATTTCTCTTGTTGACAAACTAAGTTTGGATAAATCCATTGATTCTGCAAGCCAAACAAACATCTATCGTTCCTTCACAACTCTCAGGTTTTACGTTACTCCTATAAGATCGTCTGTTGACAAAGTCGTATCCTCTTCCAGGGTTTTTCCTTCAGCAAGAGTGTGCTTGCTTCTTGGCAGGTCCTGGGGCCTGTGGGTTATGGCCCATCTCATCATTTGTAAACCTTGAACTCATCATCGGGGCAACTGATCATTATCCCAACATCCAGCTTCCTAGCATTCTTAAATCCATCCAATTGTACTGTCTCTCTTCCTTCTATTGGTACCAAACTAAGACGTGATTACTCAGACTCATCATGGATTTACAATTGCTCCATATTACCTAGCATTATACCTCCTCTTTATCCAATAGTACCACATCCCTTCATATTCTTGGGGTATCCCACATATCGAGATAAAACTCGTACTTATTTTGTCCAAAGTCCACTTCATGGAATATCATTATCTTTTCCAGGGGTCAAGGGTCCTCACAGGGTACTACCACCCTTGAAATGCACAAATTCCTCCATAGACCATATTTCTCATATCATCGAAAATGGTCAAACTCTTTCTTCATAGAGTAACTACGCATAAAATTCAAATCAGTACCAATGATGCTAACTTTATTGATTCTCAAATTATTACAATCTCCTGCATTTCCATTACATGCCTCAACTCAACACCTCAATGTAAAAGAATTGTTCCCACTACTACTACTATATTTCTTTCTGGACACAACTATTTAGCACAAGCTTCCTTCTCTTTGGGACAATCTCTGGCAAAGTGTCTTGCTTTATTACAGCGGTAACATACTACTTCTGACAAGTCTCGAGGTTTCCTTGTGATCACATAGCCTCCTTGGGTCCTCGGGTTCCTTTTTGGGCAACCATTCAAGTAGTGCCCTGAACCTTTGCACCTGAAACATGTGATATGACTAAGATCCTTCCTGGAATCCAATCTATTTCTCTTCCTGGACTTTTCTGTTCCAATCAGGGCTTCTATTTCCTGTGGGTCATACTCTACTTCCTCTGTCGGGAATTCTACTAGATCCCCATTCAGACAATTCTGGGAGATGTGTCCTTCTTCTCCACATGAATAGCAAGACTTGGTGCAGGGTTTAATTGGGTTTTCTTCGGGTGTGTCCTCCACCTCTTCCTTCATCACAAGTTCTTCTAAAATTTCCATGAGGGCTCCTTTCATTGCTTCTTTCTTCTGCTGGATGGTTCTTTGTACCATGGCGTAAATGTGACACTAAGCAGGGTAGTGGGTAGTTCCTTCACACAAGAAACAAGTAATCTGCCTAGTTGGGCATTCTTCAGCTGGGTGACTTCCTTCACAATTAGGGCATTCATCCTTGTGTTCTTTATGGTTGTGTCCTATTTCTTCACAAAGCTTGCATGCACAGAGTTTCTTCATATCATTTCCATAAGGCTTCAAATTCGGGCACACAAGATGAGACTTTAGCAAAGCCAACTTAAATTCCTTCCAAGTGGTTACTCCTTGCCATCCATAGATGCTTTGTACATCCTCCACCTAGTAGCAGCACCTCTTTCAAAGCACTGAAGAGCATGCTAGGCCATATCCTTTCCGGCTATAGTGTAATTCTTCATGTGACCTTCCATGTTCTGAATCTATCGGTCCGTCTCCAATTGACTTATCGGTCCCGAAAATGTGAGTTCATCTCCATTCTTCCTCTATTGGTTCCAAGGGTTTTGGGGCGAGATAAGAGAGATAGAGAGGGATACACGCAATACAAACAATAGTTTTGAAGAGACAGATTTTATTTTGTGGCTGTCGAAAAAACATTAAACAAATGAAAGCTCACAATCGTCGCATCTAACGTAAGTATATAACAGGGGTTTGGTCTTTTAAAGGTCAATAAATCTTCAAAGTCGCCAAACTCTTCTTGTTCATGTCTCCTATGGCTTCTTCCGATCGTGCTTGTCCTTCTCAAGTTCTTTTGCCAGATCATCTGTGTTGACGCGAAGTCTCTCATGACGTCCTTTAATATTCTGGAGTTGCATTCCAAACTTCTGGGTTTCAACATCCTTGGCATGAACCATGGTCCTACTGTCTTTCAGTTCCTGACGAATCTCCGGTATCTCGAGGTTTTACTCCTCCAGCTTGGCTACTTTCAGCTTCTGGATCCTGAGTTCTTCAAGAAATGCTCCCTTGTCAAATACGACTTCCTAAAGTTCTACCCTAAACTTCTTGATGTAATACTCCAGATCCTGGTGATACACCAGCTAAGGTTAAAACTTCGTCTTTCGCTCGTTCGTCAAGGCAATAGGCATTAGCCTTCTACCAACCAATCCTTCTGAAGAAATCTATGCTTAACTCAGCATGGTAACGATAGCACATGCGGGCGGTAGCATCATGGATAGCCGTGTTTCTGCCCTTGTCATTGCCATGAGCTATCATTCCATAGTTGAATATCTCCTGCCTTAGGGTTTTCTTGACGAAAACTTTGAGTTTTAACGCTCCATGTTTCGATCTTCCTCCGACGCACCTTGATCTCAGGTTTTGACAGCTTCAATAGTCCGACAAATTCCATAAGGGTAGCGTTCCTAGGTCATACTAATCTGGAAATTCTACAAATCCTTCAAATTCCCTAGTCTTCAGAGTCTTCAACCGTTGTAGTTTCTTCCAATGCACGGCAAAATCCTCTTTATTCTGGAGTGGTCTTAGTTGTCTGAATTCTTGTCCTTCTTGGAGTGGTCTCATCAGTCGAATCTTTGTGTGGTCAAAAAGGGGAAAGGGGTATAGTCTAACTATTTGAGATGAGAGGAAAGTATTTGGTAAAGCTTTAGAAAAGATGAGAGTTAAGGGATCTCTTTTGAAAATAAAGTTTTAGAGAAATCCTTTCCTATGGGCTTGCCAGTTTCTAGGCGTCACGTCCGACAGTCAACATGTGCTCTAGTATCATCTTGTAGCGACCCGACCTCAGACGGTCAAGTCTCTGTGCTTAAGTGTCATCCCTGGATCGGTATGCTGACACACATGGTACTCGAGGATTTATAACAGAGGTAAATCACATGTATAAAGTAACGTAAATACTATTACCGCAATCCATAAAGCGGAAGAAACAACAAGGTTGTGGATTCCCATCAACACCAACGACAAAGTTGAGTGTAGAAATCGTAACCCTAACGTATCACCTACTCGCCGTAAGATTCCTACAACATGAGACGTTGCAGCCATGTAGGTTAGTACATTGAATGTACTGGCAATTTCACACATTAGAGCAATACTGAAAAATGGCTATCAGTACATGCATATTTTGCTGGTGGAAGCTCTAGGTTTAATTTTGCAGAAAGCTAGTTTTTTCCTACAACAAAGGAATATATTTTATTTAACTACAAAGTTTCTTGAAAACATTGAGAAGGTTCCTCCAACTCAATCCCAAATTAACAACAATAAACCAACAAATTATTTAAGTAACGTGATGAGATCAAATCTATAATTCAAGTACCAGATACTCAAGATGTCCATAACCGGGGACACGGCTAATCATGATTAGTTTGTACACTCTGTAGAGGTTTGCGCACTTTTCCCCACAAGACTCGATCTCCTTCGTTGGATTTCTCGCACTACATGATGTTTGAGAAACGGATGACCGAGACACAGTCTTTCAGAAGCATTTTTCTTTACTCTGGGTAGACAGTACCACCTACATACCGTACATCTGCTAGCCTACCACTAAAAGAGGTCACACAACTTACTCAACTTTGCCAGAGCCCATAATGGCTTGTGGCTGCACACGGAAGTTTCTAGCATGAATAATCTTATGATCCCTTTGAGCCTGGCTGGCATTCCATAGGGTAATCACACGGGTACTCCGGGATTCCTTTGGGCAAGCACTGAGTTCTCCAGGTGCCCGGGCAAACCACTGGGTGCTCGAGGGTGTCCCCCCAACCATTCCTCCCAGATGTGAGTTAAAGTAACCACCTTAAGTTTCCCTTAATTAAACATAACTCTCACATCTTTCATGAATCTCACATACCAATCTACGTCTACGAGCATAGCAAAGCAGTATGAGCATAACGTATGAATCCCAGGGTTTGATAAAATACAATAGGTTCCTACCTCAACAGTAACTTCCCAATACCCACATGTTATCAATCCTACTCATGCAATGTTTGAGGGTAAAACTAATGCATAAAAACTGGGTGTAGGAAAATATGATCAAAGTGTGAACTTGCCTTGTCCTATTGATGAAGATGATTCACACTCATAATTCCTGATACTTCTATTCGTCACACTCCGTTCAATCTATAGAGAGCAAGCAATTGCATACATAAGCACTCAAGAATAAAATTCGAAGAAAAGATGTCGAAAAACTTCAAAAACAAAAAATTAACTATTACAACAGAAAACAATTTCTAACTGTACCAAAATTGGGTGAATTTAGCCTTATCAGAAAGTTTAGGTCAAGAGCTTCGATATGTAAAAAGAATCAACTCAAACGGAGTTACGAAACTCAAGAAACAGACGAAAAAGATCGAATACTAATCTGAACTACACTCAAATTTGAAATTGTCCAAAGCATGTTTAAGTTGGTTTACTGGACGGAGGGGATCGTTACGAAGATTTAGGCGTTGGTTTCATCGAAAACGGAGGTACGGATAAAAAGATATGATCAAAAGAAATTTGAGTATGAATCTGAACAAATTTCAAAATTTGAAAGTTGCAAAAAGTTTATTTGATAGATTCATTAGATAGGTGGAATCAAGAGGAAAATGTGGCATTGGTTTCGTCTAATTTGGATGAACGAGTAAAAAGTATGCCTATTTGAAAATTCAGGGCCAAGCTGTTTTACGGAGGAAAAAGGGCTATGGCTAAAAGAATTCTAATCTTAAAATGTAAATACAGGGACTAATTTATAAATCTAATTATTCTAGCGTACACTAGCCTAAATATAATAAGCTATGGAAGTATAAAAAATACGAACAAAGATACCTTTATAAGGTAGAGAAAAGACGACTTCAGAAATAGGAGACGACCTCCAGAATTTCCGCCGGAGAGAAGAAATATATTTTTCTTTACTGAATCTAGTCAAACCAAAATATATTGATTTAACCCGAATCGGTTGATTTTTTTGGAGGCTCTATGTGTCTATTTTTATGGGTGGAAAAGAGGCTTCGAGGTCAAACGCTAGGCAATGTGGGACTAAATGTAGACCAAAAGAAAAGAAACAGAGGAGCCGCCTCGCATGGGCCTAAAGGTCGCGGTTCGGCCGGCCGCGCATACTGCGCTGGAGGTTTTTTTTATTTAATTTTTTTAAAAAAGCTTTCTGATTTTTTCTCCAAGCATAACCAAAAAATAAATAAAAACAGTTACGGCCTGTCTGCTGACTATGTTGCGCACGTGGGCATCGAATAGTTGACATAGAGTTTCTTTTTAAATAAAAAGAGAAAAGATAAACGAAAAAATAACATATACTAAAATATAAATATTTCATAGGCATATTATATATCAAAATTTGCAGAAAAATATTTTCTACAACAAGAACATTTTTTTAGCGTCAAATATGTTCCACAATAATTTAAATAAAACAAACAGTGCTACTGGTTTATTTAAAAACCAAATAAAAATATTCTAAAATACCAAATTTATTTCTCTCCATTTTTCTAATGTAGGGAATCATTTTACCTTATTTTCCATATATTTTATTTTTGTAGAAGAATAATTTGAATAAAACCAAATAACTCCAAATTAAAAATAATTTCAAAGGGACTTTCAATTTGTTTCTTTTAAACTTCCAACTCATATTTCATATAATTTGAAGAAGTCATTTTATCTTGTGTGATGAAAATCGTTGAGTTGCATAAAGTCTGGGAGTTTCGAATATTTCCAAATGAAATTCAAATTATCTCAAAACCCGTTTTATTTATTTAAATGGAAGAAGTCATATCATCTTGACTCTAGGGTTTTGTGATGAAATAAATTTTAATTCATGGAGATCATAAATGCAAGGTGAAAGTATGGGAAAGCCTCATAACCTCTCATTTACCTTTCAAAAAGTTTCAAATTTCACTCTGTTTCACACAGCACATCACACAAGCAATCAAAACTATCTATTTAATATAACATTCCAAAGTTTAGAATTTTTGGATGTTACACAGAGGCGCGGCTGGCGCGGTTTGGTTTCGCACTAGCTTGCTGTATCAAATTTGCGGGCCTCGCCTGGCCAGCAATGTACACTTCTCTTGGAGTCTTTGACTTGTATATTTGGCTTGGTCTTCTTGATATGCTCCTTGATCTCATGAAGAGCGGTTTCTCTGGCTCGGCCTTGTGTTAGCTTGACTTGAGCTCGTACTAACGGGGTCTGATACGTCTCCAACCTATCTATAATTGTTGATTGTTCCATGCTATTATATTATCTGTTTTGGATGTTTTATATGCATCAATATGTTATTTTATATTATTTTTGGGACTAGCTTATTAACCTAGAGCCCTGTGCCATTTTCTATTTTTTCCTTGTTTTTGAGTTTTACAGAAAAGGAATATCAAACGGAGTCGAAACAAGAAAACTTTCGCGATGATTTTTCCTGGACCATAGGACATCCACAGAGCTTGGAGAGGGGCCCAGAAGAGTCCCGCGGACTCCACAAGCACTCAGGTCGCGCCCTAGTGCTTGTGGGCCCCTCGGGAGTCCTCCACCCCTAATTCTTGCACTATAAATTCCCAAATATTCCCAAACCACCAAAAGCGTCCATCAAAATACTTTTCCGATGCCGCAAGCCTCTGTTTCCGCGAGATTCCATCTTGGGGACTTTTCCGGCACCCTGCCAGAAGGGGATTAGATCACGGAGGGCATCTACATCAACTCTATTGCCCTTCCGGTGAAGCGTGAGTAGTTTACCATAGGCATACGAGTCCCTAGCTACTAGCTAGATGGCTTCTTCTCTCTCTTTGATCTTCAATACAATGTTCTCCTCGAAGTTCTTGGAGACCTATCCGATGTAATATTAGTTTGCGGTTTCTTTGTCAAGATTCGATGAATTGTGGATTTATGATCAGATTATCTATGAATATTATTTGAGCCTTTTTTGAATTCGTATATGCATGATTTGATATCTTTGTATTTTCTCTTCGAATTATCGATTTGGTTTAGCCAACTAGATTGGTATTTCTTGCAATAGGAGAGGTGCTTAGTTTTGTGTTCAATCTTGCACTGCCTCACCCAATGACAAAGTAGGGGTAGCAAGGCACGTATTGTATTTTTGGCGTCAAGGGTAAAAAGATGGGGTTTTCATCGTATTTCTTGAGTTTATCCCTTTACATCATGTCATCTTACTTAAGGCATTACTCCGTTCTTATGAACTTAATACTCTAGATGAATGCTAGATAGCGATCGATGTGTGGAGTAATAGTAGTACATGCAGGCAGGAGCCGGTCTACTTGACACAGATGTGATGCCTATATTTATAATCATTGCCTTGGATATCGTCACAACTTTGTGCTTTTCTATCATTTGCTCGACAATAATTTGTTTAAACACCGTATTATTTTCTTTCAAGAGAGAAGCCTCTAGTGAAACCTATGGCCCCCGGGTCTATTTTCCATCATATATTTTCAGATCTATAAACCAAAAAAAACCCCAAAAAACCTTGCTGCAATTTACTTACTTTTATTTTGTTTTAAGTTTTAGTAATCTTTTATATCTTTCTCTATAAGATCTCATCCATGCAAGTGACCGCGAAGGGATTGACAACCCCTTTATCGCGTTGGGTGCAAGCGTTTGATTTTTTGTGCAGGTGCATAATTGGAGACTTGCGTGTACCTCCTACTGGATTGATACCTTTGTTCTGAAAATAATGGAAATACTTATCTCTGCTTTGCTGTATGACCCTTTCCTCTTCAAGGAAAAAACCAATGCAAGCTCAAGAAGTAGCAGGAAGAATTTCTGGAGGCATTGCCGGGGAGGTTCTACATCAAGCCTACCAAGTACCCACCATATACTCTCATCTCTTGCATTACATTATTTGCCATTTTCCTCTCGGTTTCCTCTCCCCACTTCTAAAATGTTTTTAGAAAAACACAAAATGATTTGCCTTTTTATTCGCCCTTCTTCCGTTCGCCTTTTCGATTGCTTTTTGGTTGCGCGTGTGTTAGATTGCTTGCTTTGTCACAATGTCTCAAGAAAATACCAAATTCTGTGACTTTTCCAATACTAACAATAATGATTTTATTAGTACTCCGATTTCTCCCGCCACTAGTGCGGAATCTTATGAAATTAATGCCGCTTTGCAGAATCTTGTTATGAAAGATCAATTTTCCGGGCTTCCTAGTGAAGATGCCACATCCCATCTAAATACTTTCGTTGAATTATGTGATCTACAAAAGAAAAAAAGATGTGGATAATGATATTGTTAAATTGAAGATATTTCCGTTCCCTCTATGAGGTCATGCCAAAACTTGGTTTTCATCTTTGCCTAAAAATAGTATTGATTCATGGAATAAGTGCAATGATGCTTTTATTTCCAAAAAATTTCCTCTCGCTAAGATCATCTCCCTTAGGAACAACATAAGGAATTTTAAGAAACTTTATCATGAACATGTTGCACAATCTTGGGATAGGATGAAATTGACGATAAGAAATTGCCCTACTCGTGGTTTAAGTTTATGGATGATCATACGAAAAATTTATGCGGGATTGAATTTTGCTTCTAGAAATCTTTTAGATTCCGCCGTGGGCCATACTTTTATGCAAATTACATTAGGAGAAGCTACTAAACTCCTAGATAATATTATGGAAAATTATTCTCAATGGCACACTGGAAGATCCTCCACAAGTACAAAAGTGCATGCGATTAAAGAGATTAATACTTTGAGTGGAAAGATGGATGAACTTATGAAACTGATTGCTAGAAAGAGTCCTCCTATTGATCCTAATGATATGCCTTTGTGATGTACGTTTGAACCCTAGATGTCCGATCTTTGACGATTTGGAGAGGATTCTACCAAGAACACGAAGAACACGAGGGGAAAACAAGGAGAGAAATCACTCAAACTAACAAGATTCAATTACACTTGTGCTAGATTCTCGAAACACAAAGAGATACACGATCCACGATCAACAAGGGACGATACAAAGGGTCTTCTCCTAGAGGAGGTTTTGAAGGTTCTTCCCGTGATGGGGTCTTGAATCCGCTTGGGGGATCTTCTCCGAGGAGAAGTAACCAAGTGGATGAGCAAAGCTCTATCTCAAATATGAGCTATCACAATGCTAACCCTAATACGAAGCTAGGGGACAAGTATATATAGTCCAAGGAGTAAGTGGTAGATACATGGGGGGGCCCTTTCACTGCGCAGGCAGGCCGGTAGTACCGGTCATGGGGGTGGTAGTACTGCTGGGAGCTCCTGCAGGGCGGTAGAACCGATCAGGTGGGGGCGGCAGTTCTGCTGGGAGTCCAGGCGCTGGTTCTGGAGGTGTACGCCGAAGGGGCAGTTGTTGTTTTGGTCATCGGGGCAGTTATTCTGGTATTTTGGCAGAAACCGGTACAACCGGTGCAGCAGCGGCCTTGCACCGCTCGGTCACAGAAGGTGGGCCGGTTGTTCGGCGGTAGTCGGCCGGTTGTACCACCCGGGCAATAGTTGGGCGGTTGTTCCGCTATTTCTGGGCTGGGCAGATTGTCTACATGCTCTTGATGTTCATCTTGCACCATAACTTCTCCTTGGTTGCTTCCTTGATACCTAAGCACACAAAGCATCTCCGTTTGAGGTAGTAGCCATGTCTCAAGTGGGTTAAAGGGAAGTTCAACAAGGAGAGAGTTAACCTTGTTTTTGATAGCTCTCGCACGGGATCTTGTCATTGGTCCAAGTGGTGTCGTGGGAGACGAAGGTAGGTCCATGGGGATGACCGTAGGATACTCCACATCATCTCCCTCCCTTGGGAAAGAACCAACCTCGGATCGAAATGCTCATCACCATGGTATGGGGAGAGATCGTTGACGTTGAAGATGTCGCTCACGGAGTACTTGTCACATGGGATGTCGATCTTGTAGGCGTTGTTGTTGTAGCGCTCAAGCACCTTGAAGGGTCCATCGGCTCGTGGTAGAAGTTTGGACTTGTGTTCGTTGGGGAAACACTCCTTTCAAAGGTGTAGCCACACAAGATCTCCAACATTGAATATCATGGGTTGCTTGTTGATGTTGAGCTTGGTCGCTAGTCGTTGTACTTGGCGCTCGATGGTGTGCCTTGTATCTTCATGCATCTTCTTGAGGTAGTTCACTCGGGCACTTGCATCCATGTTGGTGCGCTCTTGTAGTGGTAGAGGAAGAATGTCCAATGGGGACAACGGGTTGAAACCGTAGACGACCTCGAAAGGGGACTTGCCTGTAGTCAATGTCTTGCGCGGTAGTAGGCGTACTCGGTGATGGGTAGACACTCCTCCCACTCCTTTATGTTCCTCTTGATCAACGCGTGTAGTAGAGTGGAGAGCGTACGGTTCGTCACCTCCGTTTGGCCGTCGGTTTGCGGATGGTATGCCGAAGAGAACAAGAGCTTGATTCCGAGCTTGGCGCATAGAGTCTTCCAAAAGTAACTCAAGAACTTGACATCGCGGTCTGATACGTCCATTTTGCATCTGACTTTTATATCAATATTTATTGCATTATGGGATGTTATTACACAATATATCTCAATACTTATGGCTATTCTCTCTTATTTTACAAGGTCATGAAGAGGGGGAATGCCGGCAGCTGGAATTCTGGCTGGAAAAGGAGCAAACATTGGAAACCTATTCTGCACAGCTCCAAAAAATCCTGAAACTCCATGGAACTTATATTTGGAATTAATAAGAATTATTGAGCCAAGAAATTACCAGAGGGGGCCCACACACAGGCCAGGAGGGTGGGGGGCGCGCCTACCCTACTGGGCGCGCCCCCTGTCTGCTGGGCCCCCTGGTGGCCCTTCGGTGCCCATCTTCTCCTATATGAAGTCTTTTACCATGGAAAAAATCGTGGGCAAGCTTACGGGACGAAACTCCGCCGCCACGAGGCGGAACCTTGGTGGAACCAATCTAGAGCCCCGGTAGAGCTGTTCTACCGGGGAAACTTCCCTCCGAGAGGGAAAAATCATCACCATCATCATCACCAACGATCCTCTCATCGAGAGGGGGTCAATCTCCATCAACATCTTCACCAGCACCGTCTCCTCTCAAAACCCTAGTTCATCTCTTGTATCCAATCTTGTATCAAAACCACAAATTGGTACCTGTGGGTTGCTAGTAGTGTTGATTACTCCTTGTAGTTGATGCTAATTGGTCTACTTGGTGGAAGATCATATGTTCATATCCTTAATGCATATTATTACTCCTCTGATTATGAACATGAATATGCTTTGTGAGTAGTTACATTTGTTCCTAAGGACAAGGGTGAAGTCTTGCTATTAGTAGTCATGTGAATTTGGTATTCGTTCGATATTTTGATGAGATGTATGTTGTATTTCCTCTAGTGGTGTTAGGTGAACGTCGACTACATGACACTTCACTATTATTTGGGCCTAGAGGAAGGCATTGGGAAGTAATAAGTAGATGATGGGTTGCTAGAGTGACAGAAGCTTAAACCCTAGTTTATGCGTTCCTTCGTTAGGGGCTGATTTGGATCCATATGTTTAATGTTGTGGTTAGGTTTACCTTAATACTTATTTTGTAGTTGCGGATGCTTGCAATAGGGGTTAATCATAAGTGGGATGCTTGTCCAAGTATGGGCAGTACCCAAGCACCGGTCCACCCACATATCAAATTATTAAACTACCGAACGTGAATCATATGAGTGTGATGAAAACTAGCTTGACGATAATTCCCATGTGTCCTCGGGAGCTCTTTTCTCATTATAATAAATTGTCCAGGCTTGTCCTGTGCTACAAAAAGGATTGGGCCATCTTGCTTCACTTTATTTACTTTCATTGCTTGTTACCCGTTACAATTTATCTTATCATAAAACTATCTATTACCTACAATTTCAGTGCTTGCAGATAAAACCTTACTGAAAACCGCTTTTCATTTCCTTCTGCTCCTCGTTGGGTTCGACACTCGTACTGATCGAAAGGACTACGATAGATCCCCTATACTTTTGGGTCATCAAGACTCTTTTCTGGCGCCGTTGCCGGGGAGCGTAGCGCTTTTGGTGAGTCGAACTTGGTAAGGAAACATTTATATAGTGTGCTGAAATTTTCTATCACTTGTTACTATGGAAACTAATCGGTTGAGGGGCTTGTTCGGGGTATCTTCACACCGACCAGAAGAGCAAAGAGTTGCTCCTCAACCTACTGAACCTATGGAAAATATTTACTTTGAGATTCCTTCGGGTATGATAGAGAAACTGCTTGCTAATCCCTTTGCAGGAGATGGAACATTGCATCCCGATTTACACCTTATCTTTGTGGATGAAGTTTGTGGATTATTTAAGCTTGTAGGTATTCTTGATGATGTTGTCAAAAGGAAGGTGAGGGAGTCCTGGACTAGGGGGTGTCCGGACCGCCGGACTATCATTATCCGCCGGACTCCAAGACTACGAAGATGCAAGATTGAAGACTCCGTCCTGTGTCCGGATGGGACTTTCCTTGGCGTGGAAGGAAAGCTTGGCAATACGGATATGTAGATCTCCTACCGTTGTAACCGACTCTCTGTAACCCTAGCCTCCCCCGGTGTCTATATAAACCGGAGGGCTTTAGTCCGTAGGACAACATACATTACGACAATCATACCATAGGCTAGCTTGTAGGGATAAGCCTCCTTGATCTCGTGGTAGATCCACTCTTGTACTACCCATATCATCAATATTAATCAAGAAGGACGCAGGGTTTTACCTCCATCGAGAGGGCCCGAACCTGGGTAAAAAACATCGTGTCCCTCGTCTCCTGTTACCATCCGCCTAGACGCCTGATTCGGGACCCCTACGAGATCCGCGGTTTGACAACGACATTGGTGCTTTCATTGAGAGTTCCTGCGTGTCGTCACCGATAGGCTTGATGGCATCTTCAACCAACAACACTGTCTAGGGTGAGACTTTTCTCCCAGACAGATCTTAAATTCGGCGGCCGCGCTGCGGGCAATTCACTTGGCCATCTGGAGCAGATCAGCTACGCCCTGGCCGTCGGTCGATTCGAAGCTTGAACTTCACGGCCGATGTCGCGGAGACTTGATCTTGACGGACTCGAGCCACAACCAAGCAGCCCGCCTCTGTGGCGATGGGCATGATCTAGCTCGCCACCGGCGGTGCCTTGGTAGCGCTGCGGATCCGCTTGGCCATTAGCGGAGCGGATCGCCCAGATCAGGGCGGTGGATAGAGCGCCACCACAGGGGCTTCAACATCCACGGCGATGGAGCCGAACACCGATCTTGTCCCTGCGAAACTTCGTGATTCCGGCGCGGACTTGAACCTCCCGCGCCCTACCAATCGATCCGGATTAGGCGCCGGTTATGGAATTCACCGCCGCGGACATCTTTCAATACTCGCCTTTTGGTGATATCCTGAATTCGCTAAAGCATCTCGTTATCGGAGAGTCTGGCGGACTATGGCCAGGATGGTTGGGGTACGGACGACGGAGAAATTGAGCCCACCCACCATCCACTTTGTAGCCACCGCCGATGATTTAACCGACATGCTAGACTACGACTCCGGCGACATCGGCGCTATGGACGGCGATGCCGAGACGAACGAGAACCAGCGCCTACAGGCGGTGGAAGACCACCTCGTCATCGACATATATATGGTGGACACCCCAAAAGACGGGGCGGCGAAGAAGCAGCGGAGGCAGACTCTCTAAAAAGCAGCCCAAACGCCGGCGTCAGCGGCGCGCTCTAAATCCCACCACAGAAGAATGGAGATTCCTGCGCAGGAGATAATAATACTCCGAGAGTGCAAGACAATCCCCTCTAGCAAGACTCGGGGCAGGAGGATGCGAAGCAAGCCCTCACGAGAGGCGGCGACGAAGAGGTTGAGGATCATAACTATATGCCTCCCTCCGAGAGGCGAAGCAAGCCTCAACGATGATGAATTAAATCGTACACGAGGATCCCGTCGAACAAGAGCGCTTCAAGCGCAAGCTTATCGCCACAAACAAACAGCCTAAAGAAAAAGCAGCAACAGCTCCAAGCTGATCAGGACCTGCTGGCCGATCGATGGACCGAGGTCCTCGCGTCAAGAGTATAAACTTCGAGCGCCCCTCAAAAGTTACCCAAGGCGCAAGCTGCTCCCCGATTAGAGGAGGAAGCATACATACCTCCATCACCGGCGATGCGATATGGCTGACCGACCACCCGTGGTCATGACAGAAGGCATCTAGGCCCCAGCCAAGACCATACCCGGCATCGCTCCAAAGTGCGAAGCCAAGAGGGAAGCGCCGGACTTGCGAGACATATTGGAGGACAAAGCAAGGCAATCCAGATCCATCTACGGATCACGTGGGCGCCCTCGACCCACAGCGAATACCGTCGCGCGGATACAATAACCCGGACGGGCGAACACAGCGACGGCGCTCTCTCGAGCTGCGTCGCGATATCGCTCAATCTAGGCGCGCACACCCTCTATGCTTCACTGACGAAGTAATGGATCATCAGATCCCCGAAGGGTTTAAACCCGTAAACATCGAATCTTACAATGGCACAACAGACCCCGCGGTTTGGATCGAAGACTATCTTCTCCACATCCATATGGCCCGCAGTGATGATCTCCATGCCATCAAGTATCTCCCACTCAAGCTTAAAGGACCAGCTCGGCATTGGCTAAACAGCTTGCCCGCAGAGTCAATTGGGTCTTTGGGAGGACACTGGAAGCTGCATTCCTCGACAACTTCGAGGCACGTATGTGTGACCACCGAGACGCCGATGACCTAAGCCACATTATTTAGCAGCAGACGAATCGGCGGACAATTACGACACGGTTCTTGACAAAGAAAACCAAATCGCCGATTGTCCGGATGTAGAGGCCCTTGCAGCCTTCAAACATAACATCCGGGACGAATGGCTATCCGGCACAGGGCAGGAAAAGCGAAATCCATGGCAGCCCTCACATCGTTAATGACCGCTTTTGCGCGGAGAGGACAGCTGGCTAGCCCGTAGCAACAATCTCCGTAAAAATTCTGGCAGTCCGGATACTAAGGACAACAACGGCGGTCGCGTCGAAACAAAACAAGCGCCGCGTGCGGCGATGATAAGGAGGATCTGGCGGTCAGCGCGGATTCGAGGCTCTAAACCGGTCGTGGAAGAAGCCATTCAAAAGAACCACTCCAGTCCGTCAATCTGGACCGAATACTCGACCGCTTATGCCAGATACATGGCACCTCTGAAAAGCCAGCTAACCACACTAATAGAGATTGTTGGGTGTTCAAGCAGGCCGACAAGTTGATTGCCGAAAACAATGACAAGGGGCTAAATAGCGACGACGAGGAAGAGACCCGACCGCCGAACAATAGAGGATGAAGGTTTTCCCCACAAGTGCGGACGGTGAATATGATATGCGACCCACATACCCAAGAGGGAGAGGAAAGCGCGCACTAAGGGGCGTCTGGCGATGGAGCGATCGCCCAAGTTCAATCCATGGTCTTCTGTCCGATCACTTTCGATCAAAGAGACCATCCGACCAGCATCGCCATGGCGGATTCGCGCGTGGTTTTAGACCCAATCGTCGATGGGTTTCACCTCACAAGAGTCCTCGATGGACGGCGGCAGAGCTGAACACGCTTTATCGGGATCTGATTGCACAAAATGGGCATAGACCCATCAAGGATTAAACCTACAAAGACAACCTTTAAAGGTGTCATCCCGAGTGGAAGCCAAGCTGTCTTGGCTCGATCCTGCTGGAAGTGGTCGTCGGATCCCGGATAATTTCGGGCGAAGAGTTAATCTTGACATAGTCCCGTTCATGGCGGCTATCACGCTCTGCTTTCGGACGAACGCGTTTGCAAAATTCAAAGCGCTGCCGCGATTATGCATACCTAAAGCTCAAGATGCAGGCCCTCGTGGAGTCATCACGGTCAGCGGGAATACGGGCGCTCCCTCGAACGGAGGAACATCTGGCGCTCTCATGGCGTAAGTAAAAGCAGCCTCTTAAGGCAATTCTCGAGTCCGGCCATTAAAAGGCGGATACAGCAAAACGCAGCGCCGAGCAATGCCAATCAAGACCACTGGCGCGATCGAGCATGCGTAGTAATGCGGCTAACCCTCGCCAGCGCATAACGCAAAAATAACCCTCCGCGTACATCATTACGCTTTGGAGATACCATGGGCGCAGGGAAAGGGGCACGATCACAATGGACCCAGAGTGCGGCTTGACCACACCAGGGGCTCGCAAGTGTGCCCCCCTTCTTTTCTTTTTCACCTCACTACTTTGTGTACATAGGACTCCGTTAAGCAGAAGCCCTGTTCGGCGGCGAACCTGCCGAACCCACGATGCAACAGTCAGGGACTAAAGAAGGCTGCGACGAACACCCAGGTGGTCTCAATTACGAGCATTAAATTCGATTAGATACACCAAGTCCGCAGCTCATCCCTGGAGGGGGACATGTTTATTTAGTCCAAATCCCTTGCTTACCGCACTATTTGTATCAGTCCGCTCTACTAGCAGACTTTCTTTCATAAATAATGCAGCACCTTGTTGATCGCAATTGCATTACCTTTTATATATATATATGCTCATCATATGACATCTTGCGCCCGTATATTTTGGTACGGCCTAATACACCGGGGGCTTACGTTCCCCACTCTATGGTGTGATAAGTCCGAACACTTACACAAGTGCGGCACCCCGAACTTATAGCATTATATGAATCGGCTTTGAATCATGTC
This sequence comes from Aegilops speltoides, assembly GCA_021437245.1. NCBI lineage: Eukaryota > Viridiplantae > Streptophyta > Magnoliopsida > Poales > Poaceae > Aegilops > Aegilops speltoides. The sequence goes on from CM038146.1 coordinate 249,942,857, forward strand.
TTGGGTCAATAGTTGGGTTTGCCCGGCTCCCATGTTTTGGTGCCTTACGTTCCGTTCAGTCGGCTAAGGTGGCTTGGGAGAACCACTGCGATTGCGCCCGGTTGAGCAGGCGGCGCCTCGATGGAAAGCTAAAACTGGCGGCATGATAAGGCGAGAGACTGGTCGCTGTTTGAGAGGTTTTTCAGGTCCTTAAAGACTCACGCCGCTTGAGCGAGTTCGGACAATGTCGAAGAAGGCGTAGATAGCGCCCGGATTCGGTCTTCGAATACCGGGGCTTCGACGAAATTTATAATTATAGAATTCTATGGCTAAGTGAGAGTGTTCAAGCATTATAATTCCGGTTGCTTGTTCCTTGTGTTGGCGCCTCCTCGATGGACACAACAATGGGAACAAGAGTGCTCAAGTTTACCCGAACACCCCAACTTTCATGGCTTGGGGCTGAAGCCAACGACTTGCCATCTCTCAGATTTTATAAGCGGCCGCCTGAAGGTAATATTTTAAATTAAACAAGCATTTAACGCGCACATGAACAAAGCTTCAGTAGCGAGGATAATACATAGCAAATTCACTCAAAGATTACATTTACGGGGCACTCATCCGCAATATTGCGGGCTCCCTTGAGATAGTTTTATAATACATTTGGGCGGCGATACTCCTTGCCCGGCGGGTGGGTCCGTGAAGCTTCTCCGCATCAACTTGCCCCATTGCACCGTTAATGCGGGCGAGGGCCAGCGGCGCCTTCAATACTGGCGGAGCGCTTGATGACATCCACCCAGGGCATGCATCCACCAGCCGCGCCGACGAGGCCAAAGTAGCTCCCGGGCATGGCCTGTCGAGCCCAACCGGACTATAAGGCCCTTCATGGCCTCTTGACTACCTTGTGGAGTTCGACCATTGCTTCACTGGTCGCTTGGGGCACGGGTGTCGGCCTCGACATCTTGAGACCGAAGACTTTCTCCGTCGAGCTCCCTCCTCGCCACGATAGAATCTTGGCGGCATCGGACGCCTCTGGCGGCAGATCTGCAAACGCATACGAGAGCTCGAATGCGGGTAAGTATCGGGTATTTTACATTAACATGCTTGCTCTGCATGAAAAATGCCTTACCGCCGCTATTTTCTTTATATCTTCAACCTCTGAAGGGCCTTATGGGCCTCGGCCTTGGCGCCTTGGCACTTTCGAGGCCGAGGCAAGCTCGGACTCTCGAGTCTTGGAGTCACGCTCCAAACTCTCATGCTTTTCCATGAGAGCACGGAGCTCTTGCGAACTTCCGCCACCCGTGCCTCTTTCTTTTCTCGCTCAGCCGTTCGCGGCACTTTCTGTTCGCTGCGGCGGACACAACATCCTTCGAGGGCTGCCACCTCGTTAGTGGCCCTGCAATACACATATTATCCTTGTTAATTTTATTGCAACCAAAATCCTTTTACAGAAGGTACCTATTCAAAGTGGTGTTACTCACCTTCTTTGTCCTCGAGCTGCTTCTTCGCATGGCCGAGCTCTCGCTCGGACCGCTCGAGATCCTGCTTCAGCACGTCGACCTCCGCCGTTAATGCGGCAGAGGCCAGCAGCGCAGCCTACAAACCCATATTGACATATTTTTAGCAACCCTGCGCATATCTTGTTAGATCCTCAGTCCGGCTTTTCTTTCCGAACACCAAACTGAGCATCAGGGGCTACTATCTATGCGGTATTACATTACATGATTTTAACTTCTTACCTCAAAGCCTGTTAAAAGGCTGCTGCAGGCTTCAGTCAGCCCGCTTTTGGCGAGCTGAACCTTTTGAATCACCGCACTCATGATAGTGCGGTGTTCTTCCTCGATGGAAGCGCCTTTAAGCACCTCCAGCAAGTTGTCCGGCGCCTCCGGTTGGACGGAGGCCGCCGGCGTCACGGTCTTGCCCTTCTTTCGAAGGGGCCGCTTGCCGGACTCTGGAACCACTGCGGGTCCCGATGTAGAGTCCGGCGCAAAGTCCGGGAGGCTGCCTGACGGCGCCTCCGGAGCCTCCTCCTGATGGGTCCCTCTCTGGGATCCCACCTCTGCGTCCTCGTCGGCGCGTGGGGTAGAGGCAGTCGGGATTGAATTCACATCCGACGAGGCCAACGACCCGCTCGACGAGTCGGGGAGATCGTCGTCGGCCGGACTACGGGCAGAATGCGGCGTTAGAAGGATACTATGTGACATAAAAGATACTGCATATAAATGATCTGGATACTTACGATCTTGCCGGACGCCTGGCCCTTGGAGGCCACTCATCCTCGCCAACGCTGGTGTTGGCGAAACTGTCCGGGGGGATAGTCCTCCCCCTCTTGGACCCTTCGGCCTCCCCAATTGGGGAAGCCTTCCTCTTCTTCTCTCCCTCCTCCGGGAGAGAATACTCCTCCTCCTCGTCTTGGGGAGGAGTCAGCGTCGTCGTCGGGCCTTTGATTCTTGAGGAACTCTTCGAGTCCCCGCGGCCACCTTCTTGGCCTTCTTCTCCGGCACCACGTGCGGTGCCGGAACCAGCAGCCCTGCTAAGCGGGCGTCCACTGGGTCTTCTGGCATGGGAGCCGGGCTGATAAGCAGCTTGGCCTTCCCCATCGATTCCTGTCAAAGGAAGAGACAGAATGAAACCCCACTAGAGTCAATTTAATTATCGCAAGTGTCCCGTAATGGGGTTGAATCACTTACCTCGTCAGTTGGATACTGCGAGCTGAATCCGCGATCTTCCGTCGCGGATGCGGGGGCTTCGGCGCCCTTGAACAGCACCCTCCAGGTGCCTTCATATGTTGTATCGAAGAGCCCGCTTAGCGCCTGGTGCTGTTCCGGATTGAACTCCCACAAATTGAATGCCCGTTCTTGGCATGGGAGAATCCGGCGGATGAGCATGACTTGGACCATGTCGACGAGCCTGAGCTTATTTCTCACCAGCTTCTGGATGCAGGCTCGGAGTCCCGTCACCTCCACCGGATTGCCCCACTGCAAGCCCTTCTCTTTCCAGGAGGTGAGCTGCGTGGGGACGCCAGATCTTAACTCGGGGGCCGCCGCCCATGTAGGCTTGCGCGGCTTGGTGATGTAGAACCACCCCGATTGCCACCCCTTGACGGAGTCCACAAAGGCCCCTTCGAGCCAAAGGACGTTGGGTAGTTTACCCAACATGGCGCCTCCGCATTCCGCTTGCGTGCCCTTCACAACCTTCGGCTTGACATTGAAGGTCTTGAGCCATAGGCTGAAGTGGGGCCAGATGCAGAGGAAGGCCTCACACACGACGATGAACGCCGAGATGTTGAGGATGAAGTTCGGCGCCAGATCGTGGAAATCCAGGCCGTAATAGAACATGAGCCCCGGACGAATGGATGGGCGGAAAGCCCGATCCGTGGAGGAAGTGGGGAAGGAAGGCGACCTCTCGTGAGGCTCGGGGTGGGGATGAGCTGCCCTCGTCGGGCGGCCGAGTCTGTGATATCGCTGGAGAGGTATCCGGCGTCGCGCAGCTTGGTGATGTGCTACTCCTTAACGGTGGATGCCAACCACTTGCCTCCCCCTCCGGACATATTCGGAGAAGGTTGAGGCGAGATCTTGTGACTTAGGCGTTGGAGCTTGAGTGCGCAGAGATGGATAAGCAAAGGAGGAAGAAGGCGTAGGTGAGAAGGTGAATCCTTATCCCTTATATATAGGCAGACGAAAACTATGCGTCCTCCACCGGCCTGGTAAAACTCGCTTACCTCCCAAGCGCCACCATCAATGGCGCGGTTGGGTTACCCACGCACGTATTGATGAGAATCCCGGAATGAGGGGTACACGATTTCTGCTTCGACAAGACGTGCCAAGGAAATCGCTTCGCTAAACGTGCTGAGGTGGTGTAGTAAAAAACGATTCAAACAAAGGCTTGGTGGCGGTGTGATGTCACGCCGCATAATACGTCAGCAGATTAAGCTAAGTGTACATTTTATGCTCTCTACGGTGGAATGTGGAAATTATTTTTTGCAGAGCCGGACACTATCCTAGTGTTCATGATCTTCTCTGGATTATTCAAAGGAGGAACCCGCCTTGCAATGCCGAACATTATGCGCGCCGGACTTATCGTCATTGAAGCCTGGTTCGAGGGCTCTTGAGGAGTCTGGACTAGGGGTGTCCGGACCGCGGACTATCATTATCCGCCGGACTCCAAGACTACGAAGATGCAAGATTGAAGACTCCGTCCCGTGTCCGGATGGGACTTTCCTTGGCGTGGAAGGCAAGCTTGGCAATACGGATATGTAGATCTCCTACCGTTGTAACTCACTCTGTGTAACCCTAGCCTCCCCCGGTGTCTATATAAACCGGAGGGCTTTAGTCCGTAGGACAACATACATTACGACAATCATACCATAGGCTAGCTTCTAGGGTTTAGCCTCCTTGATCTCGTGGTAGATCCACTCTTGTACTACCCATATCATCAATATTAATCAAGCAGGACGTAGGGTTTTACCTCCATCGAGAGGGCCCGAACCTGGGTAAAAACATCGTGTCCCTCGTCTCCTGTTACCATCCGCCTAGACGCACAGTTCGGGACCCCCTACCCGAGATCCGGCGGTTTTGACACCGACAGAAGGTCTTCCCTTTATCTTTGAAGGGAGATGCATTGACATGGTATAGGCTATGTGATGATGCGGGATCTTGGAATTATAAACGATTGAAGTTGGAATTTCACCAGAAGTTCTATCATATGCATCTTGTTCATCTTGTTCATCTTGTTCATCTTGTTCATCTTGTTCATCTTGTTCATCTTGTTCTATCATATACTAGGACTTATACACCTCCTGAGGAAATCAAAGTTGAACCTAGTATTGCTATGGTTAAAGATCTCTTGGATGATGATTTAGATGGGCATGTTATTTATTTCTATGGTGAGACTGCTAATATTGTTAGACCAGATACTAACATACATAGACCTGTTGTAGGCATGCCTGTTATTTCTGTTAAGATAGGAGATCATTGTTATCATGGCTGATGTGATATGGGGGCTAGTGCTAGTGCAATACCCTATGACTTATATAAAGAAATTATGCATGATATTGCACCCACTGAAATAGAAAATATTTATGTTACTATTAAGCTTGCTAATGGGGATACCATTAAACCAGTCGGGATAGTTAGAGATGTTGAAGTCTTGTGTGGGAAGGTTAAATACCCTGCTGATTTTCTTGTTCTTGGTTCCCCACAAGATGACTTTTGTCCCATTATTTTTGGTAGACCCTTCTTGAATACAGTTAATGCTAAGATTGATTGTGAAAAGGATACTGTTACAATTGGCTTGGAGGCTATGTCTCATGAGTTTAATTTTGCTAAGTTCTGTAGACAACCTCGTGATAGAGAATCACCTCGTAAGGATGAGATTATTGGTCTTGCTTCTATTGTCGTGCCTCCTACTGATCCATTAGAACAATATTTGCTAGACCATGAAAATGATATGTTTATGAAGGAAAGAAGGGAAATAGATGAAGTGTTCTTTCAACAGGAACCTATGCTGAAACACAACCTACCCGTTGAAATTCTAGGGGATCTCCCTCCACCCTAGGGTGATCCCGTGTTTGAACTCAAGCCATTACCTGATAATCTTAAGTATGCTTATCTTGATGAAAAGAAAATATATCCTGTTATTATTAGTGCTAACCTTTCAGAACAAGAAGAAGAAAGATTATTGAAAACTCTGAAGAAGCACCGTGCGGCTATTGGATATACTCTGGATGATCTCAAGGGCATTAGTCCCACATTATGCCAACATAAAATTAATTTGGAGGACGATGCCAAACCAGTTAGAGATCCTCAATGACGATTGAATCCTAAGATGAAAGAAGTGGTAAGAAAGGAGATACTAAAGTTCCTTGAGGCAGGTATAATTTATCCCGTTGCTGATAGTGATTGGGTAAGCCCTGTCAATTGTGTTCCTAAAAAGGGAGGTATTACTGTCGTTCCTAATGATAAAGATGAATTGATCCCGCAAAGAATTATTACTGGTTATAGGATGGTAATTGATTGTTGTAAATTAAATAAAGCTACTAAGAAAGATCATTACCCTTTACCTTTTATTGATCAAATGCTAGAAAGACTATCCAAACACACACATTTCTGCTTTCTAGATGGTTATTCTGGTTTCTATCAAATACCTGTGTCAGCGAAGGATCAATCAAAAACTACTTTTACTTGCCCTTTCAGTACTTTTGCTTATAGACGTATGCCTTTTGGTTTATGTAATGCACCTGCTACCTTTCAAAGATGCATGATGGCTATATTCTTTGACTTTTGTGAAAAGATTTGTGAGGTATTCATGGATGATTCTCCGTCTATGGATCCTCTTTTAATGATTGCTTGAGCAACCTTGATCGAGTTTTGCAGAGATGCGAAGAAACTAGTCTCGTCTTGAATTGGGAAAAGTGCCACTTTATGGTTAATGAAGGCATTGTCTTGGGGCATAAGATTTCCGAGAAAGGTATTGAAGTTCATAAAGCCAAAGTTGATGCTATTGAAAAGATGCCATGTCCCAAGGACATAAAAGGTATAAGAAGTTTCCTTGGTCATGTCGGTTTTTATAGGAGGTTCATTAAGGACTTTTCTAAAATCTCTAGGCCTCTCACTAATTTATTGCAAAAAGATATTCCTTTTGTCTTTCATGATGATTGTGTAGAAGCATTTGAAATACTTAAGAAAGCTTTGATCACTACACCTATTGTTCAGCCACCTGATTGGAATTTGCCCTTTGAAATTATGTGTGATGCTAGTGGTTATGCTATAGGTGATGTTCTAGGGCAAAGAGTTGATAAGAAACTGAATGTTATCCAGTATGCTAGTAAGGCTCTTGATACTGCCCAGAGAAAATATGCTACTACTAAAAAAGAGCTCTTAGTAGTTGTGTTTGCATGTGATAAGTTTAGACCTTATATTGTTGATTCTAAAGTAACTATTCACACTGATCATGCTGCTATTAAATATCTTATGAAAAAGAAGGATGCTAATCCTAGACTCATTAGATGGGTTCTCTTGCTCCAAGAATTCGATTCGCATATTATTGATAGAAAGGGAGCTGAGAACCCCGTTGCAGACAACTTGTCTAGGTTAGAGAATGTTCTTGATGACCCACTGCCTATTGATGATAGCTTTCCTGATGAACAATTAGCGGTCATTGATGCTTCTCGTACTGCTCCTTGGTATGCTGATTATGCTAATTACATTGTTGCAAAATTTATACCACCTAGTTTCACATACCAGCAAAAGAAAAAGTTCTTTTATGATTTAAGACATTACTTCTGGGATGACCCACACCTTTATAAAGAAGGAGTAGATGGTGTTATTAGACGTTGTGTACCTGAGCATGAACAGGAATAGATCCTACGCAAGTGTCACTCCTAATCATATGGATGACACCACGCTGGAGATAGAACTGCACATAAGGTATTGCAATCTGGTTTTTATTGGCCTACTCTCTTCAAAGATGCTCGTAAGTTTGTCTTATCTTGTGATGAATGTCAAAAAATAGGTAATACTAGTAGACGTCAAGAAATGCCTATGAATTATTCTCTTGTTATTGAACCATTTGATGTTTGGGGCTTTGATTATATGGGACCTTTTCCTGCCTCTAATGGTTACACACATATTTCAGTTGCTGGTGATTACGTTACTAAGTGGGTAGAAGCTATTCCAACTAGTAGTGCTGATCATAACACATCTATTAAGATGCTTAAAGAAGTTATTTTTCCGAGGTTTGGAGTCCCTAGATATCTTATGACTGATGGTGGTTCACATTTTATTCATGGTGCTTTACGTAAGATGCTTGCTAAGTATGATGTTAATCATAGAATCACATCTCCTTATCACCCGCAGTCTAGTGGTCAGGTAGAGTTGAGCAATAGAGAGCTCAAATTAATTTTGCAAAATACTGTCAATAGAACTAGAAAGAATTGGTCCAAGAAACTTGATGGTGCATTATGGGCCTATAGAACTGCATACAAAAATCCTATGGGTATGTCTCCGTATAAGACGGTTTATGGAAAAGCGTGTCACTTACCTCTAGAACTTGAACATAAAGTGTTCGGGATATAACTATTTGTGTAAGCCGCCCAGGAGGGGCCGGGTTACGTAAAGAGGATTCACCAGAGAGAAGGCCAAGATCAAGCATGAAGATGTCGGTTCAAGAAAGGGCTTAAGGCCCACAGGCGACTTAAAGCCCAATGCAGTAAACCGCCATAATGGCTTGACTTGCATCATAAGGTAGATTTAACTAGTCACCGAGCCGGACACTATTGATAAGCCGGCCGAGACTCTATAAGCCACAAGGCGTCAACCCGTGTATATAAGGGGACGGCCTGCTGGCGGCTTAGGGCAAGAAACAACTCATCGAGAGCCGGGCATAGCGTATCTCGCTCCCTGGTCATCGAAACATCAATACCAACCCAACTAGACGTAGGCCATACCTTCACCGTAAGGGGCCGAACTAGTATAAACCTCTCGTGTCCTTTGTCCCGATTAACCCCTTCAAGCTTCCTAGTTGCGATGGCTCCACAACTAAGTCCTTTCACGAGGACATCTGACGTGACAATTCCACGCCGGGTCAAGGAGATAATTCATTCATCTGACAAGATGGGTGCCGGCTCTGCAGTCCTTATGTTGGAGAAGAATTGCAGCTTTGAGCCGCTGAGGCAGAAACTGGGGCGCCTTAAATGTGACTGCAAGGATATGGTTACGCTGATGGCGGCTTTAGTCAAATATGCCGATTCAGATAGTACCAAGGATCCCGCGTCTAACAATGAGAAGACAGGGAAGGGAAAAAGGAACGGCAATGGAAAGGGTCAACAACATAACCCGATGAATCAAGGAGGCAATAAGAGTAAGGCGGATGGTAACCCGGAGTTTGTGGCCAATGCCAATGCGCAAGGTAACAATCAGAGACGTAAGGGTAAGCCGCCTCAATCCGGCGGGTCAGGCCCATATCTTGAGCAGCTACTCAATGAGCCCTGCCCGAGACACGGCACCCGGGAGCGCCCCGCCACACACCTGTGGAAGGATTGCACGGTCATGAAGGCGTTTAAAAATTCCAACACCTTTGATGGCAGTCATGGATCTGGCGGCGGCTCAGGGGCTGGCGGTTTTCATGGCCCGGGCGGTGCTTCAAACTCCGGCTTTCGGGGGCATCCAGGCGGTAATAGTCAGCCGCAGTCTGGTCAAGGAGGGCAACAGCAGCAGCAGTCGGGTTATCAGAGCAATCTGAAGCAGTTGAGTGGTGGGCAGTAGCACGTGTTTACCACTAGCTTATGCAAACGTGACCAGAAGGTTCATAAGAGGGTCGTCAATTCTGTTGAGCCGGCAATTCCTCATTATTTGAGGTGGTCAGAACAGCCCATCATATGGAGCAAAGAAGATCACCCTCCACGAGTCGATAATCCGGGTCAGTTAGCCTTGGTTGTAGCACCTCAGGTTGGTGGATATAAATTCAATAAGGTACTCATGGACGGAGGTAGCAGCATCAGTATCCTCTACTATGAGACCTTTCAATGCATGGGGTTCACTGATAAGAATTTGAGAACATCCAACACTGTTTTCCATGGACTGGTTCCTGGCAAGTCGGCTTACCCAGTTGGCAAGATTGAACTGGAGGTGGCCTTTGGAGATGAATATGACTCGAAGGCCGAGAAGTTGACGTTTGAAGTGGTTAAAATCAGGAGTCCATATCACACTCTGTTTGGGCGACTAGCTTATGCTAAGTTCATGGCACGGCCATGTTACATTTATTTACAGCTCAAGATGCCAGGTCACAAGGGTACCATCACTGTGCATGGGAGTCGAAAGGTGGCTTTGGAGTGTGAAGAAGGCGACGCGGCTTTCGCTGAGTCTGCCTGTGCTGCGGAGGAGCTCAAATTTTATCAAGACAATGTTGACCCGGTAGATATGACCTCCCTAAAGAAGCCAACTACAGAGCATGATCCGGCGTTGAAGTTTAAATCGGTTGCCGAGACGAAGCTTGTTGACTTTACCCCAGGTGACTCTGCCAAGCAATTCAGCATCACCAGCAATTTGGATCGCAAATAGGAAAGCGCGCTCATCGAGTTCATCCATGAGAACCGGGACATATTTGCATGGAAACCTTTTGACATGCCGGGTGTACCGAGGGAACTCGCTGAGCACACTCTCAATATTGATCCAAAGTATAAGCCGGTCAGGCAGTTTCTTCGGCGTTTTAACGAAGAAAGACAGAAAGCCATTGGAGAGGAAGTTGCCCGGCTCTTAGCAGCTGGGTTTATTATTGAAGTTTTTCACCCGGAGTGGTTGGCTAACCCGGTGCTTGTCCTCAAGAAGAACGGCACTTGGCGGATGTGTGTGGATTACACGGACTTAAACAAGGCTTGTTCGGCTGTTCCCTTTGCTCTCCCCCGTATTGATCAAATCATTGATGCTACGACGGGTTGTGAACGCTTGAGCTTTGTGGATGCTTACTCTGGTTATCATCAGATCAAAATGGTAGTTAAGGACCAGGAGAAGACGACTTTAGTCACTCCGTTTGGGGCCTTCTGTTATGTATCTATGTCGTTTGGACTCAAGAGTGCTCAGGAAACTTATCAGCAATGTGTGCAGAACTGTCTACACGATCAAATCGGGCATAATGTTCATTCTTATGTAGATGACATTGTGGTGAAGTCCAGAGAGAAGGAAACCTTAATATCCGACTTGAAAGAAACCTTTGATAATCTCCGGGTTTATAAAATGATGCTTAACCCGGCCAAGTGTGTATTTGGTGTACCTGCAGGCAAGCTTTTGAGTTTTCTGGTATCAAAGAGGGGCATTGAAGCTAATCCGAAGAATATTAAGGCAATTACCTCTCTGGCTAAACCGGCATGCATCAATGATGTTCAGCGATTGGCGGGTCGTGTTGCCGCTTTAAACTGGTTCATAAGCCGGTCAGGTGAGAAGGCCCTACCACTGTATCAGATGATGAAGAAAACAGACACTTTTGTATGGAGTGATACTGCTGATGCTGCCTTCGAAGACTTGAAGAGGCAGTTGTCTGAACCACCGGTTCTTGCGGCTCCCATTGATAAAGAGCCATTGCTGTTATATGTGGCTGCCAATTCACGAGCCGTTAGTGTTGCCATCGTGGTGGAGCGTAAGGAAGATGGCAAGGAGCATCCGGTTCAACGGCCGGTTTACTACATCAGTGAGGTGCTCATTGAGTCTAAACAAAGGTATCATTGGCAGAAACTCTTTTACGGAGTGTTTATGGCCAACCGGAAGTTGAAGCATTACTTTCAAAGTCATCCTATCACTGTGGTAAGTTCTGCCCCTTTGGGAGATATCATCCAGAATAGGGAGGCTACAGGACGAGTCGCCAAGTGGTCCATCAAGCTTGGGCCTCATGATTTGAAGTATATGCCATGTACTGCTATTAAGTCTCAGGCTTTGGTGGACTTTATCAATGATTGGACAGAGTTGCAGGCCCCTGAGGAGAAGCCAGATAACACATATTGGACTATTCACTTTGACGGGTCCAGGCAGCTAGAAGACTCGGGGGCTGGAGTTGTTTTAACTTCCCCTCGAGGTGACAGATTTTGTTATGTACTCCGGCTTATGTTTCCATGTACTAACAATGCAGCTGAGTACGAGGCCTTACTCTATGGTCTCCGGGTGGCCAAAGAGATGAACTTAAGCCGGGTAAGGTGCTTGGGCGACTCAGATCTCATGGCTCAACAGGTGTCAGGCAAGTGGGATTCTAAGGATCCCCTTATGGCGGCTTATCGTCGTGAAGTAGATGCTATGGCTGGTTACTTCAAAGGTTATCAAGTGGAGCACATTGATCGAAGGAAGAATGAGGCGGCTGATGCTTTAAGCCGGTTGGGATCTCAGCATAAATCGGTACCGCTTAACACCTTTCTCGATATTTTACATAACCCTTCTGTCTAGGTGCCTACCGAGGAAGAGCTAGCGGTGCCAGACCCGGAGGCACAGCTGGTGGTGGCTCTTCATGTTATCCCGCATTGGACAGTGCCATATCTGGCTTATATGACCCGGGGAGAATTACCTGAGGATGAGACCTTGGCAAGACAAATCGTCAGGCGCTCCAAATCCATGACGATTGTTAACGGCGAGTTACATCACCTAAGTGTCACTAGGGCGTTTCAACGCTGTGTGTCACCTACAGAAGGCCAAGAAATACTTCATGAGATCCATGAAGGGGATTGTGGCCATCATGCCGAGTCAAAATCTCTGGTAGCCAAAGCTTTTCGTCATGGTTTCTACTGGCTGACGGCTCATGCTGATGCGGAGCATCTGGTCAGTAAATGTGACGGTTGTCAAAAGTTCTCACGATGAGCTCATGTGCCGACTCAAGAGTTGAGGATGATCCCAATCACTTGGCCGTTTGCAGTCTAGGGGCTTGACATGGTTGGGCCTTTCAAGAGGTCTAAGGATAAAAAGACACATCTCCTGGTGGCAGTGGATAAGTTCACAAAGTGGGTTGAGGCAGAGCCAGTCAGTAAGTGTGATGCAGCCACGGCTGTTCAATTCATGAAAAAGGTGATCTTTCGTTTTGGTTTCCCACACAGCATTATAACTGATAATGGCACTAATATCTCCAAGGGTGCCATGGAAGAGTTTTGTCAACGAGAACATATCCGGCTTGATGTTTCGGCTGTTGCTCATCCTCAATCCAATGGTCAAGCAGAAAGTGCTGATCAAGAGATCCTGAAGGGTATCAAGCCCCGGCTCTTACTCCCCTTACAGCGGACTCCGGGTTGTTGGGTGGAGGATTTACCATCTGTGTTATGGAGCATCAACACTACGCCTAACAGATCTACAGGCTACACGCCTTTCTTTATGGTGTATGGTGCGGAGGCGGTCCTGCCAAGTGACATCCGGCACGATTCACCCCGCGTGGCGGCTTACGTTGAGGCTGACAACAAAGAAGCTCGTCAAGATGCACTTGACTTGTTGGATGAGGAGCGAGACTTGGCAATAGCCCGCTCGGCGATCTATCAACAAGACCTGCGCCGATATCACAGCCGCCGGGTTAGGAGCAGAACCTTTCAGGAAGGCGACTTGGTGCTCCGGCTCATCAGGATCAGTCTGACATGCTCAAGCTATCCCCACCTTGGGAAGGGCCCTTTGTGGTCAGCAAGAATCTGCACAACGGGTCATACTACCTCATTGATGTTCGAGAGCACAAAGACTCACGTAAATCGAAGGAGGAGACCCGCCGGTCGTGGAATATTGCTCATCTCCGGCCTTACTATACTTAAGCCACTGGCTCTCATGATGTATATTTTTTTTGACAATGTATATATTATATAAAGAAATAAAGCAGGACCTCTGTCCTTTTTTCACTCAAAGGTTTACGTGTCCTCTTTATCAGGTGGTGGAAACAACCAACAGGGAGCGGATCAACTTTGAATCCGGCTTTCCCTTTGGTATGGCTTATGATCATATCTGAATCTAGCCATGGTCACTTGGGGGCTTCCTGTAAAAACATAGGTCGTATTCGAACCAAAGAGAACATAGCTGTCGATACCCACTTGATCGGCATACTGCCAAACCCACTTGGGGGCTTCTTGATCATATTTGAATCATAGCTTAACCCCTTTGGCTCTGACGTGGATCGTATTCGGATCAGCGTCATTAAACAACTCTTATGGTCACCTGGGGGCTTCCTGTTCAAACATAGGTCGTATTCGAACCAAAGAGAACATAGCTATCGATACCCACTTGATCGGCATCGCCAAAGCCACTGGGGGCTATATGATCGTATCCGAATCTTAGCTTAACCTCTTTGGAATGGTTTACTGATCATATTCGAATCAGAAGTCTTTGAACATTGTTTATTATATATCATAAGCATAATTACTTGACTATCTTGAGACCTTTTGAAAGCACTATGAGATGGCTTTTTTTCTTCCGGCTTAATATTGATTATCCCAGGTTATCAAGTGCCAGGTGAACATTATATGTTCCAATTTTCAGGAGTTGAGTTTATCCGCATGGTGAAGGTTATATAAGCAGGTGAGATTACCACAAGGGTTGCAGGTGAGATTACCACAAGGGTTGCAGGTGAGATTACCACAAGGGTCGCTATGGTGATTATGTTTAACAAACGTAATCATAAACCGGTCTGTATATGATGTTTTGAGGTTTGCCATTTAGGTTATCAATACCTTATGTGTCCCTGATGTGATAAACCGCCAACGGAACTTTTTTTATTTTATATGCAAGATAAGGCAAGCAAATTTAACATCAAGGAAACAAACGATCAACATAAGGTGGGAATATATAACAATGGCGGCTTACGAAAGTATTAAGCGCCATAAACATGCGCGAAGGCATGACAAACAGTGAGAGGTTTTTTCTATCCTATTACAAGACTCCCCGAGTCTGAATAAATGAAGCATTGTTTTTTGCAAAGTTATAAAACGCCTGGCGGCTCATTCCTTCGGTGGGCTTGAAGTCTCCGGGTTATCCTTCTCCGCCTATTCGTCGGTTGCTTTGTCCTGGAAGGTGGACGAGGCCCAGTCAATGCCACTCAATGCTTCAAACTCAGCCTCATCGTCTATTAAACCGTATGGGTCCACTTCAGGGGCAAAGGTATGCTTACGCGTTGGAGGGATCAGACTGACTTGGTCATATGGAATGTTTGGAATTCTCCGGTTCTCGCTATCATAGCCCGGCGAATACTTAGTAAGATCAGTATCATTCCCAATAAGGGTAGCCAGGGGATGTACGACTTTGACGCAGGCGATGAAGTCTTGATCATCAAATGCAGTACCGTCCTCCTTCAGGCTCGGATATCCAAGAGTGAGGTCAGCCAAGCCAAGCTCTGGCACCCATGCCCTCGCCCGGCTTAATGCGGCCACGGGTCCGGCTCTTGAAGATGCCCGCCTTAAATCCTGAATTCGTTGAGGTAGCACTGCGAGATGCTTCAGCACATCTTGTAGGAGGTGGGGAGTGGTATTTGATAAGGCCACAACGGCCAAGGCACGTTGTGACCCGGACTGTTCCACTAAGGTGTAAACCGCCTTAAGCTTGATCAACATGTTTTGCTTGAGGTGGGGCCTTGTCAACAACCATGGAGGTCGCAGAAGTTGCAGCACTGAAAATTATATAATCCATTCGGTCAGAGCAGAAGTATGAGTCGGCAGAAGAAAACACAGAAATATAGAACACTCACCCAGAGGCAACAAGAACATCCATCTTGATCTTGGGCAAAGTCTTCCGGGACTTCGAAGGGGCGACCCTGGGTTGCTTGCGACCTTCTCTGTCGGCTCAAGAGTCAAAGACCGAGTGCGCTTATGTACTTGCGTACTCGGAGCCACAGTCTTGCCACGCCCGCCCAACGGATCTTGGAGTTGCTTGGACAGACGCTCTGTGCGAGGTGGTGATCGACTACCTCTTCGTCGTGCGACTCATCACTCTCTTAATCATCATCATCTTCTGGAGATTGCCACTCACCGCTCTCTTCTGCGCTGTCCTCTCCCTCCTAGTCTTGCTCCAAGGCTTTTTCACCATTGGGCATTGAGTACATCTCAGTATAAACCTACAAGGCAAGAAATCAATCAAACATCAGTCCGATTCAGAAATAATTACAAGACAGATTGAAGTACACTCGGTAGCAAGGATCAAACCTTGTCCGGCTGGTTGTCAATGTCGAATGGATCGACTCTCTTGGCTCCCCTGGGATTGTCCTTGTTCCCGGTGATGCCCTTCAGCCACAGGGCCACCGTCTCATATGTAACCTCCTCTTGGTGAACCTGAGCGGTGCCGTTGGCACCCGAGTACATCCACATCGGGTGGTCACGAGCTTGGAGCGGCTGGATGCGTCGACTGAGAAACACCTCCAACAAGTCCATGCCAGTTACACCCTGAAGGACCAACTGGACTACACTCTCGACCAACATGTCCCTCTCTACTTTCTCCGCTGCGATCACGGTCAGTGAAGAAGGCTGTTGGGCATGATCTAAGGTGAAAGGGTGAAGACCGGTCGACTGACCGGGGGTCGCAACATCCTGGCAGTAGAACCAGGTCGACTGCCAGCCCCTGATCGACTCGGGAAGTGTCATGGTAGGGAAAGTGCTCCTCTTCCTCATTTGGATCCCTAGACCTTCGCACATCTGGATCACGTGCGTCCTCTCATCACTCGAATTTGCATTCTTCACGGTCTGGGAGCGAATTGTGAAGATGTGTTTGAAGAGACCCCAGTGCGGTCGACAGCCCAAAAAGTTCTCACACATGGACACAAACGCGGCGAGATATGTGATGGTATTGGGAGAGAAGTGGTGAAGCTGGGCACCGAAAAAGTTCAAGAAGCCCCAGAAAAAAGTATGTGGAGGAAGGGAGAAGCCACGGTCGACGTGGGTAGCAAGGAGGACACACTCACCCGACCGCGGCTGAGGCTCTATCTCCCCCTCCGGCAGCCTCGTGGCCCCGGCAACGATCAAACTGGAGGCGGGCAGCTCCTCCAGATCCTCTGGCCGAAGCGAAGATCAGATCCAATCACCCTGGATCCAGCCCGGCGGCAGCGCGGACCTCGACGACGATCCCCAATTCGTCTTCTTGCCTTTCCCTGCCCCCGTCGCGTTTTTCGCGCGCTCGAACACCGTTGTCTTGTCCTTCACCATGGTGGTGGGCTGCACACTGGCGGGGCGGCAGCGTCGAGGGCGGAGGAATATGAAGTGGAGAAGCGGAGATTGTGGCACCCCAGCTCAGAGAAACCGGAACGCCCCATGTTCCAGCCCAGAGATCGAGGAGAAGTCTCTGGAATACGACACTACTTGACATAGAACAAATCAGCTCTTATTACAAGAATAAATACAAAGGTCTGATGTTACAAAGGTTCACATCAGCACGACAACACTACGCCTGCGATATATACTTGCTCTATGCTAGCAGCGGAACAACTCGTAGCAGCGGAAATCTTCTAGCAACGAAACAACGACGAAGGTGGTGAACTCCACTCTACAGGGACTCTGGCTGGGACACGATCTAGCTCACACGAACAATCAATCAATCACGGCATCACCTGCAATCTGGCATGACACACCAGGTCAGTACATTGAATGTACTTGCAAGCTCACAACAACCAAAAACATCAAGGCAAGACAACAACATAGCATTAAGCAGGTTAATTAAATTAATAGCTACCATGATATAACAACAACTCCTAAGCATGATATGAAGCTACTATAATACTGATAAATCACCATCTCTCAAACCGTGATCCTTACGGCGATCACAACCACGACCAATATTTGGCCTCAAACCGTGATCCTTACAGCGATCACAACCACGACCAATAAATGGCCCGTGATCCTTACGGCGATCACAACCACGACCAATAAATGGCCCGTGATCCTTACGGCGATCACAACCATGACGAATAAATGGCCCGTGATCCTTACGGCAATCACAACCACGACCAACACTTGGCCTGTGATCCTTACGGCGATCACAACGACGACCAATACTTGTCCAATCTGTACTGCTCGAAATATCCACATATCCATCACCTATAAGTCATTCCATCATGTGAGTGTTGATCGAACGGTGGACCTAGTACGAACCCATGCCCATGACCGAGGACGCGGCTATCGATAGATTTAACACACACACTCTGCAGAGGTAGCGCACTGTACCCACACCACGGAACCCATGGCCTCGCACTCCCATTCGGGTGGACCAACGGTGTTACGACAAAACCGATCTACAGCCATAACAATCTCCCGGCCACTCTGACTCACTCCCCTCTAGGCTAAGTCATGGGTGGCCCTGTTTCTACCACAAGACACAACGACCACCATCGTGGCCTGTCCCACACGGGGACACGTGCGCAAAAACTTAACAACGGGCTCACAAGGTTATGCCTGCTTACTGGCCTGGATACAACACGCCCATAACCTTTCCTAGTTGGAGGCACCAGCGAGAGGCACGACAATAGACTGCATTAGGGCCATCCCATACCAGCAAATGTGGTTGCACTAGAAAAGTCCGGTTCGGCGGCACCTGACCAACTTAATGATGGAATTTATCCCCAAAAATATAACCATGATAAATGATACTCCGATGTCAACTACCAAACTATAATCCAAGTCATAGTAATATCCAACAAATACTCCAAGAATAATATCATCATCTCAAAATACTCCAAGGGTAGCACAACACTACTATCATGATGAGTCTGACAACAATAATACTACTACTCCAATATGCAAGAACAAGTTATCCAACTATGATCCACATGTAAACATCATCTCCAAAAATAATACTCCAAGCAACAGAACATCAACTATCATCATGAAAATAATCATACTAACCACTAATAATCCAAATGTAGCATGACATCCAAAGTAATACTCCAAAATATACTAACAGATATCATCCTGAAACAAACATAATACCTGCCACTAATACTCCGATGGCAACATGATACTCATCAACTACAAACATAACTCCTAGTAATCCAAACAATAGGATGGCAACAACAAGATCAAAATAATACTCCGAGAAAATGTCATGCACAGAGTCATGTTGCTAAAGCAATATTTTAAACAAGTTCAAAATGAATTAAACCATGTCACTACATTACAGTGATGCAAATGGAGGGTGTGGCTTGCCTGGGGTGGAAGAAATCACCGGTAGAAAGAGCGAGAAGCTCACGGAAAGAATCGCCGGAAATCGTTCTCTCTTGGAGGGGGCTGATTAAGGACAGGGGCAAAACGGTCATTTTTAGTATGCCAAAACATAATGAAAGTGACACCAACAAAAAGGGCTCAACGAGACGAAGAAATAGGCTTTGGAATCACCTCATTCGGAGTTACGGATAAAAAGTTATGAGGGTTTGAAGTTCAGGGACTTTTCTGCAAAAATGATATTCACAGTCGGGCCCCTGAGTGGATAAGGCAGAAACGCAAAGTTAGAAATACGCTTTCGGTCAGTGAAAACGTAAAATGGAAATACACTTTCACTTATCTGACGTGGCGAGGCTGGTCAACGCGTGTGGCTGCCAGGTGGGGTCGGGCTGGGCGGGTCCCGCGGGTCGGGGCCCGTCACTTAACCACGTGGCCACCAGGGTTAACGCCTGTGCAACTGACGAGCGGGGCCCGCAGCCAGCTGGCAGGGAGGGGCGCCATCTCCTTCCTCTCCTCGCGCTCGCCCTACGGAGCAGAGGACGGGGCAAGCTCCGGCGAGGCTTGCCAGCGGCTCCGGCCACCTCCCGCGGCGTGCGATCTACCGGCGTGATCAGCGCGACTAGGCGGATCCATCCAGACAGGTCGCGGCTGCCGAGGATCACCGGGAGAGGCAGGGCCTGGGACACGGTGGAGGGGCTTCGGGTGGAGTTGGGCTCGCGGCAAATGAAGCTCCGACGAGGGGGAGAGGACCTGGGGATGGCCTCCGGTGTGGTGGGGATCTACTGGCGGTGGCAGAACGAAGGGGAAGGGCTGGATTCGACTGAATCGAGGAGGGGCAGAGGCCACGGCCATCACGGCCATTGGGGGCTCGGGAGCTCCTAGAGCTCAGTGGAGAGGCTAGGGAGGGATCGAGGAGGTGCAGGAGGTTGCTGGTGTGCTCGAACGGCTCGAGGGAGGCCATTTATTGGCAGGGCAAGGGGCACGGCCTCGGGTGCCGCCGGGCACGTCCGGCTGAAGCTTTGGCGATGGCCAGTGGGCACGGGAGGGCACGGGGAAGGCGACGAGCACTAATGCAGGGATCTCGGAGGGGTAGAAGACGCCGGGGAGCATAGGAAGAGGCCGAAACGATCTCGGAGCCAAACGGAGCACAGTGCACCCGTGGGCGTTCGGCGGTGAGCATCGGTGAGTGTCGGTGAGGAAACGGGCGGAGTGGGAGAGGGGTCCAGGGGAATAGCGACGACGCGGGGAAGCCACTGGACATGCTCACGCGCGCGAAGACGGCGAGTGGGAGAGGGGCCCGAGCAAGAAACCATTCTGGGCGCGGCTATTGCATGCCAAAGCGGTGGTCACCGCACAGACTGGCATCAAGAAGAGCCAAATGGCTGGCCAATGTTGCCTAGTGGTAAGTCCGTCGAAGGGTGGTTTCAACTATGGTGGTAGATCGATTAAAACTGCTATGGTTAAATGGTTATCACCATCTGAAGTTTACTGTAGTAAACTTGGGTGAACATTGGTGATCAACAGGAAGGGTTTTGGGAGCAATGGAGTTGTCTGCGAGGTTGAGGTAAAGAAGGACTTTAATCCTGGTAAGTTTGAGGAGAAATGGACCAAGAATGAATATAGTTGCTTCACAACTGCATTTTTGGTCCAGAAATGAAGATCAGCAAGGTGCACTCACGTGGAGTGTCAATTTGAGCTCAAATTGGGCAAGGCTTGATCATTTGGACGTATGAAGATGCTGTAAAAAGATCATGCCAAATGGACAAGTCAAAATGGCACTTGCTTCACAAACATCATTTATGTCTAGAAGCTTGGAATAATTTTGGTGATCAAATGGCTTATTGAAATGATGCCAAATTGGGTGGAGAGAAGTTTTATGGGTATAAGAATGATCTGGTAATTTATCAGGATTTTTGAAGCAATATAAAATACACTTGCTTCACAACTTGAAAATATTGCCAAAATCAAAGATTTGCTCCTGTGCTCACATAGATGATTGGATAGGGCTGCAAATGGCTAGAGGGGGTTAATATGAGCACACTAAGGAGTGTGCGAAAGTTCAACTCATTTGGGGACTCCTAGTTCGTACTTCCTTCACAAAGCCTTCTGTGTGACAAAAACTTTGAAAATTCACTAGGAAGATTGGCTAGGCAAATAAATTTGAACTTGTGCATGAGGAAATTATTTGTACATATAAACATGCCCAAAAAGGTTGGGAGCCACTAGGAAAAATATAAATGACACTTCCTTGACAATGTGCCATTCGGGGCAGAATAGAAAAAGGAATATTGGGGAATTATTTTTGAACTGGCCAAGACAATGTTTGGTCATATTTGAGCTATATATGACCCAAAGGAATTATGAGAATTATTTGGGGATTTTTGGATGGACTGAAATATAGGTTGCTTCACAACCTAGGGCAGATAGGGTTATTCCTTTAATTGAAAAAGGAATATTCCCTAGAAAAGAATATTAGGGTTTGGTCAAGGAGTGAAGTGACATGATCTTGGCAAGGTTTTGAGAATGATGAGCCACTTGGGAGGGGAAAGGAGGATGATTTCCCAGGTGACAAGACCACAGAAGCACTCCAAAAAGAAAAATAGAGCAAAAACCAAATAAATCAAAAGAAGAAGAAAAGGGCCAAAATCCAGGCTGTTACAACTCTTAACCCCTTAAAGAAATCTCGTCCTCGAGATTCGATTGCTTAGGGAACAAGTATGACTTGAGGACACCGTTTCCAACTCGGGTATCCTTTTTCCTTTATTTATTGTTCCGACAAGAACTTCAGATGATCAACTTACCTTTGCTCGGGGTGCTTTGCTTCACCTTTCCCCAAATTCTGACGGGTTTTTGCTCACATTCCAAATCTTCTTGCCGACGCAAATTTTCTCATGTTTGCGGTGATATCCAATGGACCTGAGCATAAATTTTTCTTTGGTCATGAAAGCTTTTTACTTCTGTCCCGGGGTTGCTTCAAATAAATGCAGGCCTTCTGGTTTCAATAAATGCTGAGAATTATCATGGCCATTCTCCTGATGGGATCTGACGGCTCACAGGTGGCACTGATTTATTTCTTTGGCTTGAGCATGAGATATGTACCAGAGATTTGACTGCCTTCTGTCGTGAGCAATATATTGGTGTATGGAGTTATAGCTGTGTCAAACCTCAATTATTTACATCTTGAGACTGGCCCGACAGGGGGCTGATGGACAAATGCTTTTCCTGACAGACTGACCATGCACTTGATTTTATCGGTGAGTATACCGGGTCTGAGCTGATTGCTCGTCTTTTGATTTTTCTCATGTGGTCGATATACCCATCTATGGTAATAGGTTGTGATCTGGTTTAACACTGCCGCTGAGGTCAGGCTGCTGAGCTTGCAAAGAAATCTGGGATCTAACAGAACAGACTTGGATATTCCACACTAACTATGTCAAGCGGGTCAGTGGGATATGAAGAATCCTTGTAAATAGAGTAGGCCGCTGAGAGTATGACATTGTGGATCCATATGGAATAATCGCTTCCAACTGACTTGGATATCCGGACCCTGATGGTCGTGCAAAAGTCATCATACCTTTGCTGTCAGTCTCATCCTTTTTACGGTCATGATTTTCTGTGTCAGGATACCTTACTGAAATAACTTGGCCACACCTGTCCTTGATTCTTCGTTTGACCATGGATGCGATTAGTATTTTTGACATTATTCCTTGTGCTTGTTTTCTGACCTGGGTCCGCACACATATGACATATACCCAAGGTTTGTAGCTATACGGGGCACATTACTGAGGCCAACCATATAAGAAGGTGACAAGGTTTTATAATATCACCTTGTTTGGTGCGGAAAATAAGGACTTTGATGACCATTGTCAAGACTGTTGATTCTGTGATATCATCTCCAAATATTGTTGATCCTTGTAATTCATGAGATGTATCTCTACTTATTTTCCTTTGCCTGACTCGGGAGGTTGTGGGATCCTTACTTTCCTTAGGTATATCCACTGGATCGCTGTCGCATCTCGTATGAGTGACTGATATGACTGGGGATATATGCTCACCATATATAAGAAGGATATGCCACCGATCACTCGATCCTTGCGGTAGGCATATGTTTTGACTGAATTGTACCTCTGACAAAATTATTGCAAGTCTGGTTCTTGAGCGGTACTGCCATATATTTACAACTCTTCATAAAACCTCTGAGGATGGTGCAATATTGTGGTACTGACGCAGACTGAATGGCTTACGAAAGAAGCCATCCTAGTAGCTTGCTGAGGGAGACTTGTTAACTTCTGCTCAAATCTTTTTTCTAGTAATCTCTATGGCTTACACGCGAAGCTGGGTCTGATTATTGGGCGGGAGAAGCCTGAGTTCCGTACTTAAGAAGCTTCTCCTCGGTTTGCTTGTTGAGAAAAATTCATTTCCGCCTGTCCGAAGCTTTTACCGAGGTATCTTGCTGAGAAAGACCGGGTATCATGGGCCGGAGATTGTTCACATATCATGTTGAGGAAAAATTGAGGAGCCTTGCATAATAAATTTCTTTCGATAGCATGTGGAAGAATACTGGGTTTCTTATATCCAAAACTTCATACTGATATGCAGACTAAAATCCATACACATGCCCATAATATTCTGAGGCTGATTATTTCCATGAGAAAAATGGTTCGACTATCTTCCTTGAACATCTCACATTCTGAATTTATTTCGGATGATAACACATTTCAAGCATCGTGCATTGCTGAGCCAAAACTTTGTATATGATCCATACCTCTGTCTGAAAATATATCGTTGGTCTTGTACCTGACTTGTCTTTCTGCTGGCTGGATCATAACTGCTGTGAGGATTTGGTACTGATGGGGACTTGATGCTGATAATCAATCCAATACACCATTGGTATTCTAAGCAGATTTTAATACCATAATGCAGTTGACGGGGTAGACCATAATGTTTAGCTGAGCTTCTTCCAAATATTTGAAATCCGTATTGCTTCTTCAAGTCCGGTGTTAGTGGATGAGCAATTCTTTATAGGGGAAAAATAATGTAACACTGGGGCCCAAAAGAAAGAAGCAAAAGAATACTCAACTAAACAAAAGCACACAACAACAAACAGTTCACACACAATCAATGTCACATATTACTGCTAGTCACACACTATGCATGCCTACTTAAGCACACAAATCTCACGGGATCTCCAGTTCTACGGTCTAGCATGTTGTGACGATGTGCACGAGGACGAATAAATGTGTGGAAGAATTGGTGTAAACATCGCTACACCAAGTGCTAGCTTAGCCAGATAGCAACCTGGACTAGCTCGGAGGTGAGGACGTACTTGGTAATCATGCAGTGGGACACGAAGGTTGCAACCACATTATTATCAAGCGGACGGAAAAAGATCCGTACTCGTCCAAGAAATAGGATAGCGGGGAAAACTGAGGCTGCTAACATTGCCCTTTCTTGATAACTAAGATCGTTAAGGGTTGCCAACACGACAAAATAAAAGAACAATCCGGGATAGAAGCATGTCCATCACCGAAACGATAGGCGGGACTGAAAGAAAGACATCAGCGCGATACCTGAGCACTATTTTTGCAAACAGTGTCGGGATCACTTGGCATCACTCTGCTGGGACAGAAATGACACCAAACACCAAAAGAAAAAGGAACTGGAGAAATCCAAAGATTGAGCTGTAGTGGATCCGAACCGATGCCAGCTACACTCACCAGATAAACCCTTAGTACAAATAATAAGGCTATATGCATGCTATGCAACAAACAAATGCAGCAACCAAATGCAATAAACAAGACAGACTCTATACTACCGATTTCTACCGGTTTCTATCGCTTGCGCTAACTAGGGCATCCTACAGCCAGACCCTGCTCTGATACCAAGCCTGTGGCACCCCGGCTCAGAGAAACTGGAACGCCACGTATTCCAGCCCAGGGATCGAGGAGAAGTCTCTGGAATACGACACTGCTTGACATAGAACAAATTAGCTCCTATTACAAGAATAAATACAAAGGTCTGATGTTACAAAGGTTCACATCAGCACGGCGACACTACGCCTGCGATATACACTTGCTCTATGCTAGCAGTGGAACAACAAGTAGCAGCGGAAATCTTCTAGCAGCGGAACAACGACGAAGGTGGTGAACTCCACTCCGCAGGCACTCTTGCTGGGACACGATCTAGCTCGCATGAACGGAAACCATGACAAGCAATCAATCAATCACGGCATCACCTGCAATCTAGCATGACACGCCAGGTCAGTACATTGAATGTACTTCCAAGCTCACAACAACCAAAAACATCAAGGCAAGACAACAACATAGCATTAAGTAGGTCAGTTAAATTAATAGCTACCATGATACAACAGCAACTCCTAAGCATGATATGAAGCTACTACAATACTGATAAATCACCATCTCTCAAACCGTGATCCTTACGACGATCACAACCACGACCAATATTTGGCCTCAAACTGTGATCCTTACGGCGATCACAACCACGACTAATAAATGGCCCGTGATCCTTACGGCGATCACAACCACGACCAATAAATGGCCCGTGATCCTTACGGCGATCACAACAACGACCAATAAATGGCCTGTGGTCCTTACGACGATCATAACCGCGACCAACACTTGGCCCGTGATCCTTACGGCGAGCACAACCACGATCAATACTTGGCCAATGTACTGCTGCAATTGTCCACATATCCATAACCTATAAGTCATTCCGTCATGTGAGTGTTGATCGAACGGTGTGACCTAGTACGAACCCGTGCCCATGACCGAGGACGCGACTATCAATAGATTAAACATACACACTCTGTAGAGGTAGCGCACTATACCCACGGAACCCATGGCCTCGTACTCCCATTCGGGTGGACCAACGGCGTTCCGACAAAACCGATCTACTACCATGGCACTCTCCCGGCCACTCCGACTCACTCCCCTCTGGGCTAAGTCATGGGTGGCCCCGTGTCTACCACAAGACACAACGACCACCGTCGTGGCCCCTCCCACACGGGCACACGCACGCAAAAGCTTAACAACGGGTCACAAGGTTATGCCGCTTACCGGGCCAGGGTACAACATGCCCATAACCTTCGCTAGTTGGAGGCACCAGTGAGAGGCATGACAATAGACCGCATTATGGCCGTCCCATACCGGCAAATGTGGTTGGACTGGAAAAGTCCAGTTCGGCGGCACCTGACCAACTTAATGACAGAATTTATCCCCCAAAATATAACCTTGATAACTGATACTCTGATGTCAACTATCAAACTATAATCCAAGTCATAGCAATATCCAAAAAATACTCCAACCATAATATCATCATCTCAAAATACTCCAAGGGTAGCACAACACTACTATCATGATGAATTTGATAACAATAGTACTACTCCACCATTATGCAGGAACAAGTTATCCAACTATGATCCACATTTAAACATCATCTCCGAAAATAATACTCCAAGCAACAGAACATCAACTATCATCATGAAAATAATCATACTAACCACTAATAATCCAAAGGTAGCATGACATCCAAAGTAATACTCCAAAATATACTAACAGATATCATCCTGAAACAAACATAATACCAGCCACTAATACTCCAATGGCAACCTGATACTCATCAACTACAAACATAACTCCTAGTAATCCAAACAATAGCATGGCAACAACAAGATCAATATAATACTCCGAGAAAATGCCATGCACAGAGTCAAGTTGCTAAAGCAATATTTTAAACAAGTTCAAATTGAATGAAACCATGTCACTGCATTACAGTGATGCAAATGGAGGGTGTGGCTCACCTGGGGTGGAAGAAATCATTGGGAGAAAGTGCGAGAAGCTCGCAGAAAGAATCGCCGGAAATCGTTCTCTCTCGGAGGGGGCTGATTAAGGACAGGGGCAAAATGGACATTTTCGGTATACCAAAACATAATGATAGTGACACCAATAGAAAGGGCTCGACGAGATGAAGAAGTAGGCTTTGGAATCACCTCATTTGGAGTTACGGATAAAAAGTTATGAGGGGTTGAAGTTCACGGACTTTTCTGCAAAAATAATATTCACAGTCGGGTCCCTGAGTGGATAAGGCAGAAACGCAAAGTTAGAAATACGATTTCGGTCAGTGAAACCGTAAAATGGAAATACACTTTCACTTATCTGACGTGGCGGGGCTGGTCAACGCGTGTGGCTGCCAGGTGGGGTCAGGCTGGGCGGGTCCCGCGGGGCGGGGCCCGTGACTTAACCACGTGGCCACTAGGGTCAACGCCTGTGCGGTTGATGAGCAGGGCCCGCAGCCAGCTGGCAGGGAGGGGCGCCATCTCCTTCCTCTCCTTGCGCTCACCCGATGGAGCAGAGGATGGGGCGAGCTCCGGCGAGGCTTGCCGGCGGCTCCGGCCACCTCCCGCGGCGTGCGACCTACCGGCGTGATCAGCGCGACTAGGCGGATCCATCCAGACAGGTCACGGCCGCCGAGGATCACCGGAAGAGGCGGGGCCTGGGACATGGTGGAAGGGGCTTCGGGTGGAGTTGGGCTCACGGCAAATGGACCTCCGCGAGGGGGAGGGGACCTATGGATGGTCGGCGGAGTGGTGGGGATCTACTGGCGGTGGCAGAAAAGAGGGGAAGGGCTGGGTTCGACCGAATCGACGAGGGGCAGAGGGCGGCCATGGCGGCCATTGGGGGCTCGGGAGCTCCTGGAGCTCAGTGGAGAGGCTGGGGAGGGATAGAGGAGGTGCAGGAGGCTGTTGGTGTGCTCGAATGGCTCGGGGAAGGCAATTTATAGGCTTGGCGAGGGGCATGGCCTCGGGTGCCGCCGGGCACGTCCGGCCGAAGCTCTGGCGACGGTCAGCGAGCATGAGAGGGCATGGGGAAGATGACAAGCACTGATGCAAGGATCACGGAGGGGTAGAAGACGCCAGGGAGCATAGGAAGAGGCCGAAACAAGCTCGGAGCCAAATGGAGCAGAGTGCGCCCGTGTGCGTTCCGTGGCGAGCGTCGGTGAGGAAACAGAAGGAGGGGGAGAGGGGTCCAGGGGAACGGCAACGACGCGGGGAAGCCACTGGACATGCTCACGCGCGCGAAGACAACGAGAGGGGGAGGGGCACAAGCAAGAAACCATTCTGGGCGCAGCCAATGCATGCCAAAGCGATGGTCACCGCGTAGACTGGCATCAAGAAGAGCCAAATGGCTGGCCAATGTTGTCTAGTGTAAGTCCTTCGAAGGGTGGTTTCAACTGCGGTGGTAGATCGATTAAAACTGCTATGGTTAAATGGTTATCACCCTCTGAAGTTTACTGCTGTAAACTTGGGTGAACACTGGTGATCAACAGGAAGGGTTTTGGGAGCAATGGAGTTGTTTGCAAGGTTCAGGTAAAGAAGGACTTTAATCCTGGTAAGTTTGAGGAGAAATGGACCAAGAATGAATATAGTTGCTTCACAACTGCATTTTTGGTCCAGACATGAAGATCAGCAAGATGCACTCACATGGAGTGTCAACTTGAGCTCAAATTGGGCAAGGCTTGATCATTTGGATGTATGAAGATGCTGTGAAAGGATCATGCCAAATGGACAAGTCAAAATGGCACTTGCTTCACGAACATCATTTCTGTCCAGAAGCTTGGAATAATTTTGGTGATCAAATGGCTTATTGAAATGATGCCAAATTGGGTGGAGAGAAGTTTTATGGGTTTAAGAATGATCTGGTAATTTATCAGGATTTGTGAGGCAATATAAAATACACTTGCTTCACAACCTGAAAATATTGCCAAAATCAAAGATTTGCTCTTGTGCTCACATAGATGATTGGATAGGGCTGAAAATGGGTGGAGGGGTTAATATGAGCACATTAAGGAGTGTGCAAAAGTTCAACTCATTTGGGGACTCCTAGTTAGTACTTCCTTCACAATGCCTTCTGTCTGACAGAAACTTTGAAAATTCACCGAGGAAGATTGGCTAGGCAAATAAATTTGAACTTGTGCATGAGGCAATTATTTGGACGTATAAACGTGACCAAAAAGGTTGGGAGCCACTAGGAAAAATATAAATGACACTTTCTTCACAAAGTGCAATTCAGGGCAGAATAGAAAAAGGTATATTGGGGAATTATTTTTGAACTGGCCAAGACAATGTTTGGGCATATTTGAGCTATATATGACCCAAAGGAATTATGAGAATTATTTGGGGATTTTTGGATGGACAGAAATATAGGTTGCTTAACAACCTAGGGCAGATAAGGTTATTCCTTTAATAGAAAAAGGAATATTCCCTAGAAAAGAATGTTACGGTTTGGTCAACGAGTGAAGTGACATGATCTTGGCAAGGTTTTGAGAATGATGAGCCACTTGGGAGGGGAAAGGAGGATGATTTCCCAGGTGACAAGGCAACAAAACCACTCCAAAAAGAAAAATAGAGCAAAAACCAAATAAATCAAAAGAAAAATAAAAGGGCCAAAATCCAGGCTGTTACAAAGAAGGAAGAAGGAAAATAAAGGCACATAGTGCAAACGCCTCGTCCCCGACGCCTTTTAAGGACCCGCTTCCGAGTGCCTAACGCGTGGGCCCGAGCAATCCTGTCAAATCCTGCAACAGTCGCACGCCGTGTACGTGGCAAAAAAGGTGGCGCAGAAATCGAGGCGCCCCTGTCCATCTTACTATGGCGCGCTCCGCCTCGCGCGCTTCCCCAAATTTTCGAATCCCGTGAGATCCAGGATCCGCAGTAACCAATCGCAGGATCCAGGATTCGAATCCCTGTCCATCAAAGTAACACTCGACGAGTGCCAGCATAAGTACACTTGACAACTTCTGAATCGATCAAGGCGGCTAAAACGAAGCCGAAGTTTCAGCATGGCCTCCATTCCAGCACGGGTACTTGTGAAGCACAAGAGTCAAGGAAGGACCAACTTCAACCTTCTTTCCACTCGGACCTCAATCCATTCAGGGGCTAATGACGATGCCATAGACCTAGGGTACGGTCATAGGCCTGACCTATACGCCCTACCCAAGTTCAGTACCCTATAAGCAAAGACATTCAAAGAACAACAGAGAATATCAATTGAAGTCGTCGAGTACAATCCACTTGACCAGTCATCTCACTCGGGTACCCCTCCCTCCTGATATCACTTGACCAAGACGAAGCCATTTCGACTATTGGAGAAACCACCCGACCTACAGAAGACCAGGAGTCACTCAGGATGGCAACGGTCGGGCATTCACTCCGTAGTCTTAAAGGTCATTGAATACACTTCATAGCTGGCATTATCAGTAACGCCCTATCTTAATGTACATTGAACCCCTGTAACGGAGGTGGATGGGGTCCTGGTGCACTCTATATAAGCCACCCCCTCCTCTGGGACAAGGGTTCGCACCCCCTGTAACACACACACACACACACCCATATTCCTGTCGATCACCTCAGGGCACCGAAACGTAGGGCCTTTACCTCCTCCAAGAGGGGCCTGAACTCATAAACTCGTGTGTACAATCTCGCAGTAGCTAGGGCCTCGCCTCCTCATACGTACCCCCTATTCTTACTGTCGGACTTAGTACCACGACAACCATCTCCAACATGAAAGCCAGGCTTGCCTCTCTGGAGAAGGAGCTTGAATCTGCCGGTTGCTATGAGAAGCTCCTGATGACAGATTTGACCAAAGCCAGAAATCTCCAAAAAGACGCAGAAGACAAGCTGGAGAACTAGATTCAGTAGCGTGACCTCTGGATCAAAAGCATGGTTGATATCGCTGAATGCCTCACTGCTCGGATTGCAAACATGGACATGAAGAGCCGGGCTTTCTCCGTCGGCAAGCATGAAGTTCCAAGTGTCAAGTTGACTCTCTTCTTTTAAGGCTTGATCGATTGGTTGCAGGTGTATGAAGACGACAGGGCCGCTTGCTTTGCCAATGAATCCCAGAAGCTTGCTCGCGACGCCCTCTTCCTGGTCTTGAGAAACCTCGCCTTCTTCCACCCATAAATTGACTTCTCCGATGGCTTCAAGAAGCTCCCTCTAGGTGCCGACGTCTCTTCCACTGTGGAGAAGGCCAACCCCCTTGCTGACTGGGTCCTTTCAGCCCCTAGAGTTCAGGGAGGTCGCCGGACCCGGCCCAAAGTCACTCGTGCTGCCCTATTGTCCCGTACTAAGACACAATCATGCATCCCATATTAGGTTCCATACTATTTTCATTTTAATGTTCGTTGAACTGATGCTTATATGCGAACGAATGCCACCCCCCTTTCGTTTCCCCATAGGTGTTTGTATGGTTAATTTCCTTGCCTACTTTGGTTGCCCGTCAACAACACGTTGCCACGATTGCTTTGAGGAACGGGTCCTTAGCATTCTGCTGGCAATGACATGCCGCCGGTAGGCTTTTCCTTAACATTTCTTGATGCTACCACCCACTTTGTTGAGCGCACTTGAAACAAAGCAAGGGCGCAAACAAATATGGTAAGGTTCCATCACGCAGAGGGTTTGCCATATGAAACCTTGGTTGTCCGAGGATGCGCAAGTGCGAGTTCTGAGAGAAATTCATAAGCATATCAACTTAGCTCTTGTTTATGCTTCCCTCATGCCGGGGTGCATATTTGCTTACGCATAGAGTCTCCTTCTCCACCTGTGGTCGTCCCTCCCCTTCGTGTCTCCTGGTGAAATTATGCACGCATATCCATTTTCGTCCAGAAAAGAGGGGCAAACAGAAGGGGACAAAATGGAGGAACTAGGTGGTAAGTTAGTCACGTGCCCAACCCTGGCACAGGCCGAGGGGTCAACGTAAACATTTGTAATTAATGAAAGATCATGGAAGAGAGAAAAACTGGCTCCTCCCCCTTTCCCTTTACTCCAATGATCCCTCAGCAACCAACATGAAGGACACGTTGGTGCATGATACGTCCATTTTGCATCATGCTTTTATATCGATATTTATTGCATTATGGGCTGTTATTACACGTTATGTTATAATACTTATGGCTATTCTCTCTTTGTACAAGGTTTTACATGAAGAGGGAGAATGCCGACAGCTGGGATTCTGGGCTGGAAAAGGAGCAAATATTGGAAACGAATTCTGCACAGCTCCAAAAGTCCTGAAACTCCAGGGAAGTCATTTTTGGAATTAATGACAATTATTGAGCGAAGGAAGTACCAGATGTGGCCCACACCCTGGCCACAAGGGTGGGGGGCGCGCCCACCCTTACAGGGCCCGGCCCCTGCCTCGTGGGCCTCTTGGTGGCCCTCCGGTGCCCATCTTCTGCTATATGAAGTTTTTTACCCTTGAAAAAATGATAAGCAAGCTTACGGGACAAAACTCCGCCGCCATGAGGCGGAACCTTGGTGGAACCAATCTAGGGCTCTGGCGGAGCTGTTCTGCTGGGGAAACTTCCCTCCAAGAGGGGGGAAATCATCACCATTGTCATCACCAATGATCCTCTCATCGGGAGGGGGTCAATCTCCATCAAGATCTTCACCAGCACGATCTCCACTCAAACCCTAGTTCATCTCTTGTATCCAATCTTTGTACCCAAACCTCAGATTGGTACCTATGGGTTGCTAGTAGTGTTGATTACTCCTTGTAGTTAATGCTAGTTGGTTTATCCGGTGGAAGATCATATGTTCAGATCCTTAATAAATAATAATACCCCTTTGATCATGAACATGAATATGCTTTGTGAGTAGTTACGTTTGTTCCTGAGGACATGGGTGAAGTCTTGCTATTAGTAGTCATGTGAATTTGGTATTCGTTCGATATTTTGATGAGATGTATGTTGTCTCTCCTCTAGTGGTTTTATGTGAACGTCGAATACATGACACTTCACCATTATTTGGGCCTAGAGGAAGGCATTGGGAAGTAATAAGTAGATGATGGGTTGCTAGAGTGACAGAAGCTTAAACCCTAGTTTATGCGTTGCTTCGTAAGGGGCTGATTTGGATCCACTAGTTTCATGCTATGGTTAGGTTTACCTTAATACTTCTTTTATAGTTGCGGATGCTTGCAATAGGGGTTAATCATAAGTGGGATGCTTGTCCAAGAAATGGCAGTACCCAAGCACCGTCCACGCACATATCAAATTATCAAAGTAATGAACGCGAATCGTATGAGCGTGATGAAAACTAGCTTGACGATAATTCCCATGTGTCCTCGGGAGCGCTTTTCTCATTATAAGAACTTGTTCAGGCTTGTCCTTTGCTACAAAAAGGATTGGGCCACCTTGCTGCACCTTACTTACTTTCATTGATTGTTACCCGTTACAAATTATATTATCACAAAACTATCTGTTACCTACAATTTCAGTGCTTGCAGAGAATACCTTGCTGAAAACCGCTTGTCATTTCCTTCTGCTCCTCGTTGGGTTCGACACTCTTACTTATCGAAAGGACTACGATAGATCCCCTATACTTGTGGGTCATCAATACTCTTTTCTGGCTCCGTTGCCAGGGAGTGAAGCGCCTTTGGTGAGTGGAACTTGGTAAGGAAACATTTATATAGTGTGCTGAAATTTACTGTTTCTTGTTACTATGGAAACTAATCCTTTGAGGGGCTTGTTCGGGGCATCTTCGCCCCGGCCAGTAGAGCAAAGAGTTGCTCCTCAACCTGCTGAACCTACTAAATTTTTTTACTTTGAGATTCCTTCAGGTATGATAGAGAAACTGCTAGCTAATCCCTTTGCAGGAGATGGAACATTGCATCCCGATTTTCACCTTATCTATGTGAATGAAGTTTGTGGATTATTTAAGCTTGCAGGTATGCCCGATGATGTTGTTAAGACGAAGGTCTTCCCTTTATCTTTGAAGGGAGATGCATTGACATGGTATAGGCTATGTGATGATACGGGATCTTGGGACGATAAACGATTGAAATTGGAATTTCACAAGAAGTTCTATCCTATGCATCTTGTTCATCGTGATCATAATTATATATATATATATATATAATTTTTGGCCTCGCGAAAGATAAATCATCGCTCAAGCTTGGGGAGGCTTAAGTCAATGTTATATTCATTCCCCAATCACGAGCTCTCAAGAGAAATGATTATTCTAAAAAATTTTGCTCGGCTTTCTCTCAATGATCGCACCATGCTCGATACTTCTTGTGCCGGTTCATATATGATGAAGACTATTGAATTCAAGTGGGATTTATTGGAAAGAATTAAACGCAAATCTGAAGATTGGGGTTCCGATGATGGTAAGGAGTCAGGTATGACACTTAAGTTTGATTGTGTTACATCTTTTATGGATACCGATGCTTTTCGTGGATTTAGCACTAAATATGGACTTGACTCTGAGATAGTAGCTTCTTTCTGTGAATCATTTGCTACTCACATTGATCTCCCTAAGGAGAAATGGTTTAAATATTATCCTCCCATTGAAGTAAAAGTAGTTGCACCTGTTACAGTTGAAGAAAAGATTATCACTTATAATGATCCTATTGTTCCTACTACTTATGTTGAGAGACCACCTTTCCCTGTTAGGATAAAGGATCATGCTAAAGCTTCAACTGTGGTTCATAAGAGTAATACTAGAACATATACACCTGCTGAGCAAATTAAAGTTGAACCTAGTATTGCTATGGTTAAAGATCTCTTGGCAGATAATATTGATGGGCATGTTATTTATTTCTATGATGAAGCTGCTAATATCGCTAGACCCGACGCTAAGATACATAGACCTGTTGTAGGCATGCCTGTTATTTCTGTTAAAA
This sequence comes from Aegilops speltoides, assembly GCA_021437245.1. Classification (NCBI taxonomy): domain Eukaryota; kingdom Viridiplantae; phylum Streptophyta; class Magnoliopsida; order Poales; family Poaceae; genus Aegilops; species Aegilops speltoides. The sequence continues at coordinate 249,977,159 of CM038146.1, forward strand.
TAGGAGATCGTTGTTATCATGGCTTATGTGATATGGGTGCTAGTGCTAGTGCAATACCTTTTTCCTTATATGAAGAAATTATGCATGATATTGCACCTGCTGAGTTAGAAGATATTGATGTTACAATTAAGCCTTCCAATAGAGATACTATTTCACCACTTGGGATTGTTAGAGATGTTGAGGTCTTGTGTGGGAAAGTTAAATATCCTGCTGATTTTCTTGTTCTTGGTTCCCCACAAGATAGCTTTTGTCCCATTATATTTGTAGACCCTTCTTGAATGCTGTTAATGCTAAGATTGATTGTGAAAAGGATGTTGTTATGATTGGCTTAGGGGATATGAACAATGAGTTTAATTTTGCTAATTTTCATAGACAACCCCATGGTAAAGAATTGCCTAGTAAGGATGAAATTATTGGTCTTGCTTCTATTGCCGTACCTCCTACTTATCCGTTAGAACAATATTTGCTAGACCACGAAAATGATATGTTCATGACTGAAAGAATGGAGATAGATGAATTATTATTTAAACAGAGTCCTATTTTTAATCACAACTTGCCTGTTGAAATCTTAGGGGATCCCCCTCCACCCAAGGGTGATCCCGTGTTTGAGCTTAAACCATTACCTGATACTCTTAAATATGCTTATCTTGATGAAAAGAAGATATATCCTATTACTATTAGTGCTAACCTTTCAGAGCAGGAAGAGGAAAGATTATTGAAAACTCTGAAGAAGCACCGTGCTGCTATTGGATATACTCTTGATGATCTTAAGGGCATTAGTCCCACTCTATGGCAACACAAAATAAATTTGGAAGAAGATGCCAAACCAGTTAGAGATCACCAACGATGGTTGAATCCTAAGATGAAAGAAGTGGTAAGAAAGGAAATACTAAAGATCCTCGAGGTAGGTATAATTTATCCCGTTGCTGATAGTCAGTGGGTAAGTCCTGTCCATTGTGTCCCTAAGAAGGGGGTATTACTGTAGTTCCTAATGATAAAGATGAATTGATCTCGTAAAGAATTATTACAGGTTATAGGAGTGTAATTTATTTCCGTAAATTAAATAAAACTATTAAGAAAGAGCATTACCCTTTACCTTTTATTGATCAAATGCTAGAAAGACTATCCAAACACACACATTTCTGCTTTCTAGATGGTTATTCTGGTTTCTCTCAAATACCTGTATCAGCGGACGATCAAGCAAAGACTACTTTTACTTGCCCTTTCGGTACTTTTGCTTATAGACGTATGCCTTTTGGTTTATGTAATGCACGTGCTACCTTTCAAAGATGCATGATGGCTATATTATCTGAATTTTGTGAAAAGATTTGTGAGGTATTGATGGATGATTTCTTCGTTTATGGATCCTCTTTTGATGATTGGTAGAGTAACCTCGATCGAGTTTTGCAGAGATGTGAAGACACTAGTCTCGTCTTGAATTGGGAAAAGTGCCACTTTATGGTTAATGAAGGCATTGTCTTGGGGCATAAAATTTCTGAAAGAGGTATTGAAGTTGATAAAGCTAAAGTTGATGCTATTGAAAAGATGCCATGTCCCAAGGACATTAAAGGTATCCGAAGTTTCCTTGGTCATGCTGGTTTTTATAGGAGGTTCATTAAGTAATTGTCTAAACTCTCTAGGCCTCTGACAAATATATTACAAAAAGATATTCCTTTTGTCTTCGATGATGATTGTGTAGAAGCATTTGAAATACTTAAGAAAGCTTTGATTTCCACACCTATTGATCAGCCACCTGATTGAATTTACCCTTTGAAATTATGTGTGATGCTAGTGATTATGCTGTAGGTGCTGTTCTAGGACAAAGAGTCGATAAGAAACTAAATGTTATTCAATATGCTAGTAAAACTCTAGACACTGCTCAGAGAAATTGTGCTACTACTGAAAAAGAATTCTTAGCAGTTGTATTTGCATGTGATAAGTTCAGACCTTATATTGTCGATTCTCAAGTAACTATTCACACTGATCATGCTGCTATTAAATATCTTATGGAAAAGAAAGATGCTAAACCTAGACTTATTAGATGGGTTCTCTTTCTCCAAGAATTTGATTTGCATATTATTGATAGAAAGGGAGCTGAGAACCCCGTTGCAGACAACTTGTCTAGGTTAGAGAATGTTCTTGATGACCCACTGCCTATTGATGATAGCTTTTCTGATAAACAATTAGCGGTCATAAATGCTTCTCGTACTGCTCCATGGTATGCTGATTACGCTACTTACATTGTTGCTAAATTTATACCACCTAGTTTCACATACCAGCACAAGAAAAAGTTCTTTTATGATTTAAGACATTACTTTTGGGATGACCCACACCTTTGTAAAGAAGGAGTAGATGGTGTTATTACATGTTGTGTACCTGAGCATGAACAGGAACAGATCCTATGCAAGTGTCACTCTGAGGCATATGGAGGACACCATGCTTGAGATAGAACTGCACATAAGGTATTGCAATCCGGTTTTTATTGGCCTACTCTCTTCAAAGATGCCCGTAAGTTTGTCTTGTCTTGTAATGAATGTCAAAGAATTGGTAATATTAGTAGACATCAAGAAATGCCTATGAATTATTCTCTTGTTATTGAACCGTTTGATGTTTGGGGCTTTGATTATATGGGACCTTTTCCTGCCTCTAATGGGTATACACATATTTTAGTTGCTGTTGATTATGTTACTAAGTGGGTAGAAGCTATTCCAACTAGTAGTGCTGATCATAACACCTCTATTAAGATGCTTAAATAAGTTATTTTCCCGAGGTTTGGAGTCCCTAGATACTTAATGACTGATGGTGGTTCACATTTTATTCATGGTGCTTTACGTAAGATGCTTGCTAAGTATGATGTTAATCATAGAATTGCATCTCCATATCACCCACAGTCTAGTGGTCAAGTAGAGTTGAGTAATAGAGAGCTCAAATTAATTTTGCAAAAGACTGTTAATAGATCTAGAAAGAATTGGTCCAAGAAACTTGATGATGCATTATGGGCCTATAGAACTGCATATAAAAACCCTATGGGTATGTCTCCATATAAAATGGTTTATGGAAAAGCATGTCACTTACCTCTCGAACTAGAACATAAGGCATATTGGGCTATTAAAGAGCTAAATTATGATTTCAAACTTGCTGGTGAGAAGAGGTTACCTGATATTAGCTCACTTGATGAATGGAGAACCCAAGCATATGAGAATGCCAAGCTGTTTAAAAAAAAGTCAAAAGATGGCATAACAAAAGGATACAAAATCGTGAGTTTAATGTAGGTGATTATGTGTTGCTATTCAACTCTCGTTTAAGATTTTTTGCAGGAAAACTGTTCTCTAAATGGGAAGGTCCTTACGTTATCGAGGAGGTCTATCGTTCCGGTGCCATAAAAATCAACAACTTCGAAGGCACAAGTCCGAGGGTGGTGAACAGTCAAAGAATCAAATATTATATCTCAGGTAACCCTATAAATGTTGAAACTAATATTATTGAAACTGTAACCCCGGAGGAATACATAAGGGACACTTTCCAGAACATTTCAGACTCCGAAAAGGAATAGGTATGTGGTACGGTAAGTAAACCGACTACAAAACAATTCTAATAGCAATTTTTCTCCATTTTGGAATATTTAAGAAAATAGGAAAATAAGAAGTAGTCCGGGAAGGACACGAGGCGTCCACGAGGGTGGAGGGCGCGCCCTACCTTACTGGGCACGCCCCCTGCCTCGTGGGCACCTCGTGTGCTCTCCGGACTCCGTTTTCTTGCATGATACTTCTTTTGGTCGGTAAAAATTCATTATATAACCTCCCAAAGGTTTTGACCACCGTATCACACAAACATCTTCTGTCTTTGTTTTGAGCTATTTCTGCTACAGATTAGAGCAATATTTCGTCCCAGGATTCGGTGGGAGAAAGCTATGTGGCTGATTACCTTGCAGACCCTAAGGTCTACGGGGACTTGGAGCATTGTGGCTGGACCACTTAGGAAGAAGAAGACTATGAGCCTAAGAGAAAGGACGAGGCGAGCTCAGATGAAGATGAAGTCCCGCTACCTCAACATGGGGACATGCATGTGGAGTTTAAAAAGTCAAGCTTCCCTGATAGGGCAAAGAAACCCAAGATCAAGTTTATCCCTTTTCGTCTCTTGCAGGAAAACAAACAGGAACTATGCATAAGGATATTAAGCCTTGAGCGGGAGATCAATGATCTAAGGGAGCAAAATACCATTCTCAAGCGCAAATTAAGGAAGAAGCCTACATCATCAACAACTCCTTCACCACCTTCGAGGACATAATCACATGGGTATGGGCACTCCCCTTGGTAACTGCCAACCTTGGGGGAGGTGCCCCGGTGTCGTATCACCATCACACTCCGATCTTTACCGTTTTTCTTAGATTTGATCCTTTTGGTAATATCTTGATCTAGTAGAATAAAGTTTTAGTATGAATTAGCTTTGAGTTTTGCTTTGTGATCCTTCTATGTAATCGAGTCCATGAGCTATATATGATAAAGATTAGTGTTGAGTCTAGGGATTTGCTATCTTGCTATTATCTTAAGTGCATAAAAGAATAAAAAGAAATAAAAGAGTTCATATTGATCTCATGGATAGTAATGACTTCACACATAGAGAGTATGATTCATAAAAGTTGTTGAGAGTTGGCAAACATAGTTTTGGTCATCGTTGCAATTAATAGGAAGTAATAAAGAAAGAGAGGTTCTCACATATAAATATACTATCTTGGACATCTTTTATGATTGTGAGCACTCATTAAAGTATGACATGCTAAAGAGTTGATGTTGGACAAGGAAGACAACGTAATGGGTTATGTTATCTCACATCTTAGTTAAAGTATATTGTCATGGATCGTCCAACTTGTTGAGCTTACCTTTCCCCCTCATGCTAGCCAAATTCCTTGCACCAAGGAGAGATACTACTTGTGCTTCCAAATATCCTTAAACCCAGTTTGCCATGAGAGTCCACCATACCTACCTATGGATTGAGTAAGATCCTTCAAGTAAGTTGTCATGTTGCAAGCAATAAAAATTGCTCTCTAAATATGTATGACTTATTAGTGTGGAGAAAATAAGCTTTATACGATCATGTGATATGGAAGTAATAAAAGCGACGGCCTGCATAATAAAGGTTCATATCACAAGTGGCAATATAAAGTGACGTTCTTTTGCATTAAGACTTTGTTCATCCACCCTAAAAGCACATGACAACCTCTACTTCCCTCTGCGAAGGGCCTATCTTTTAATTTATGTCTTTTACATTATGCAAGAGTCCAGGTGATGTTCACCTTTCCCTTTTTATTTTATCCTTTGGCAAGCACCTCGTGTTGGAAAGATCCCGATATATATATATATATATATATATATATATATATATATATATATATATATCCAATTGGATGTAAGTTAGCATGAACTATTATTGTTGACATTACCCTTGAGGTAAATCGTTGGGAGGCAACACTAGAAGCCCCTATCTTTCTCTATGTCCGAATAAAACTCCATAGCCATCAGTATTGCGTGAGTGTCAGCAATTGTGAAAGACTAAATGATAGTTCAGTATGTGGACTTACTGAAAAGCTCTATTCTTGACTCTTTCCGATGTTATGATAAATTGCAATTGCTTCAATGACTGAGATTACAATTTGTTAGTTCTGAAAGAAGTTTTTGATTCATACTTGACATTGTGAATAGATTGTTACTGGAGCATAAGAAATTATATGACAATATATATATGTTGCTGTTATAAGCAAGGTTGGAAAAAGCGGTAGGTGTAAGCGACGCGGTTGACCTTCGCCTGGAGCCTAGGTGGTGCCTAAGCGCCCTAGGCGCAGCCTAGGCGGTAAAATAGTTTTTACTCATAGTGTATTTATGATTATTATATGGGTGTTGATATTAGTTTAGGGCATATAAATAAGTTAATTACCGTCTACTGCCACTGGAATATAACCTGTTTGGCATATCAATGTAGTATGTGACATGATTTCTTGCTTGGGTAGGAAATTCCTTCCTTCCCCTGCCTAGACCTCCATTTATGCCCTAGGCGAGGTGTTTGGCCATTGCCTAGCGCCTAGGCGTGCCTAAGCGCCTCCTAGGCACTACCTTTTCCAACAGAGGTTATAAGTATGATCATGATGCCCTCATATCCGTATTTTGTTTTTATCGACACCTCTATCTCTAAACATGTGGACATATTTTTCGATATCGGCTTCCGCTTAAGGACAAGCAAGGTCTAAGCTTGGGGGAGTTGATACATCCATTTTGCATCATGCTTTTATATCGATATTTATTGCATTATGGGCTGTTATTACACGTTATGCAATACTACTTATGGCTATTCTCTCTTATTTTACAAGGTTTTACATGAAGAGGGAGAATGTCGACAGCTGGGATTCTGGGCTGGAAAAGGAGCAAATATTGGAAACCTATTCTGCATAGCTCCAGAAGTCCTGAAACTCCACGAAAGTCATTTTTGGAATTAATGAAAATTATTGAGCGAAAGAAGTACCAAAGGGGGCCCACACCCTGGCCACGAGGGTGGGGGCGCGCCCACCCTTACAGGGCGCGCCACCTGCCTCCTTGGCCCTCTGGTGGCCCTCCAGTGTGCATCTTCTGCTATATGAAGTCTTTTACCCAGGGAAAAAATCATAAGTAAGCTTACGGGACGAAACTCCGCCGCCACGAGGCGGAACCTTGGCAGAACCAACATAGGGCTCCGGCGGAGCCGTTCTGCCGGGGAAACTTCCCTCCGGGAGGGGGAATTCATCACCATCGTCATCACCAATGATCCTCTCATCGGGAGGGGGTCAATCTCCATCAACATCTTCACCAGCACGATCTCCTCTCAAACCCTAGTTCATCTCTTGTATCCAATCTTTGTACCCAAACCTCAGATTGGTACGTGTGGGTTGCTAGTAGTGTTGATTACTCCTTGTACTTGATGCTAGTTGGTTTATCCAGTGGAAGATCATATGTTCAGATCCTTAATGCATATTAATACCCCTCTGTTCATGAACATGAATATGCTTTGTGAGTAGTTACGTTTGTTCCTGAGGACATGGGTGAAGTCTTGCTATTAGTAGTCATGTGAATTTGGTATTCGTTTGATATTTTGATGAGATGTATGTTGTCTCTCCTCTAGTGGTGTTATGTGAACATCGACTACATGACACTTCACCATTATTTGGGCCTAGAGGAAGGCATTGGGAAGTAATATGTAGATGATGGGTTGCTAGAGTGACAGAAGCTTAAACCCTAGTTTATGCGTTGCTTCGTAAGGGGCTGATTTGGATCCACTAGTTTCATGCTATGGTTAGGTTTACCTTAATACTTCTCTTGTAGTTGCGGATGCTTGCAATAGGGGTTAATCATAAGTGGGATGCTTGTCCAAGACAGGGCAGTACCCAAGCACCGGTCCACCCACATATCTAATTATCAAAGTAATGAACGCGAATCATATGAGCATGATGAAAACTAGCTTGGCGATAATTCCCATGTGTCTTCGGGAGCGCTTTTCTCATTATAAGAACTTGTCCAGGCTTGTCCTTTTCTACAAAAAGGATTGGGCCACCTTGCTATACCTTATTTACTTTCATTGCTTGTTACCCGTTACAAATTATCTTATCACAAAACTATCTGTTGCCTACAATTTCAGTGCTTGCAGAGAATACCTTACTGAAAACCGCTTGTCATTTCCTTCTGCTCCTCGTTGGGTTTGACACTCTTACTTATCCAAAGGACTACGATAGATCCCCTATACTTGTGGGTCATCAGTGCACAGGGCCTTGTCGTGCTTCGCTTGCTGGGGGTGCCAGCCGATGAATTCGTCCTAGCATTCAGCTCAGGATTTACCCTTGGCGGGGCAAATACAGGACCGAGCTTCATGCAGGCTTATCGACATCGGCGGCATCGCCGCTGCGCAACCCGATCATTGGCGAGTAAGAAGGGAGAGGAGGCCAAGTACGCACCGTTCTCTTGTCTATCAGACCGAGCGACACCTCTTGGGATTAGGCGTGCTTGATAGAGGGTCGTGAGAAGGACGGCACCGATGCTTGGCCTGTCTCTATTTCTGATCATAGACGGCACAACGGCCATGATATCCGTGCCAGCCATGCCAACCGGAAGTCCGATGTCCCTCGCCCTCGCCGCCGCCACCGATGTGGCGGAGACGTACGATGGAGTCTTGGAAGGAGGTGGCTAGGGAGCAACATTGCTCCTCTTTTTTGAACCCATGGACAAAGAAGGTGATGATGAAGATCGACGCCCTGTTCACAACTTTGGGTTCCCGCAAGCAATCATGGGTAAACACGATCACCTTTGGGGACACGACCCCTTGTGGTTCGGTAGGTGGGACATCACATTGCACAAAGAGCAGATGCCATGAAGCAACCCGACAACAAGACACCGACCGTTTTTACCCAGGTTCGGGCCTTGATAAAGCGTAAAACCCAACTCCTACTTTGGTGGATTGGATTGAGGAACATGACGACATGCAGCGCTCAAGCCCGGCAAAGTGGCCTCGGGGGAGCTACTATGCAAGTACAAGTGTGAGAGGGTCCAAATCCTTCTCTAGGTTGCCTTGGACCTCCTTTTATAGCCAAAGGGGTAACCACAGTGGCAAAATAAACATTATCTTGCGATTAGATAGCCAACATCGCTATCATACCTAACTCTGGCACTTAGGACAAAATGCCATAAATGTTATCGTAGGTGTCGTGCAGGGATGCATCCTCGGGAAGCTTGTATCGCCGCTTAGCCAGCTTCTGCTTATTATCTTGACACGCTCTTAAACAGGTGTCAAATGGGTGTGATCTGTCCTCCAGTAAACTGCCACGTGCTTAGTTAGGGCCACTTAGCTGCTTGGGGGCTCGACACCGCACCGATAAGTGACTGGCTTCATGATGCGGAGGAGCGGTGGTAACTGGCATGTGCCTGCCGGAGGCAGGGCTTGCCAGGCCTTCTTGGAGGGGTGTGCTCTTCGGTCTTCGTTCGCCCTGGAGGTGCGGCTGGGACGGTTTGGTTTCGCACTGGCTTGCTGTATCGACTTGGCCGGCCTCGCCTGACCTGCAAAGGAGACTTCTCTTGGAATCTTTGACTTGTATATTTGGCTTGGTCTTCTTAATACGCTCCTTGATCTCACGAAGACTAGTTTCTCTGGCTCGGCCTTGTGTTAGCTTGACTTGAGCTCGTAATGACGGGGTTAGCTATATTTAGGTAGCTATTTCCCCGGCAAGCCCCGGTCATTGGGGTACAGACTTTTTGTCCATGCAGAAGTCAGGGGAGATAAACACCCCTATTTGTGTACCCCAACACTAGTGATGAACATGAACCTAGTAATAATGATAATGATTATGTTCATGTTGATGCTCAGCCTAGTAATGATAATGATGTGGAGATAGAACCTGCTGTTGATCTTGATAACCCACAATCTAAAAATAAAACATATGATAAAAGAGACTTCATTGCTAAGAAACATGGTAAAGAAAGAGAACCATGGGTTCAGAAACCCCTGCCTTTTGCTCCTAAAGCTTCAAAGAATGATGATGATGAGGAACTTGAGCGCTTTGTTGAAATGCTTAGACCAGTCTTTTCTGCTTTTGCATTTGACTGATATTCTGAAAATGTCTCCTTATGCTAAGTATATGAAATATATTGTTACTGATAAAAGAAAGATACAGGATGCTAAGACATCCACCATGCTTGCTAACTATACATTAAGGGGTGTAATACCAAAGAAACTAGGAGATCTAGGAATACCAACTATACCATGCTCCATTAAAAGAAACTATGTTAAAACTTTGTGTGGTCTAGGAGCCGGTGTTAGTGTTATGCTCTTCTATTTATATCGTAGACTTGATTTGAATAAGTTGACACCAACTGAAATCTCTTTGCAAATGGCTCATAAATCAACTACTATACCTTTGGTATTTGTGAGGATGTGCCTGTCGTACTTGCAAATGTTACTATCTTAACGGACTTTGTTATTCTAGATATACTCGAGGACGACAGTATGTCGATCGTCCTTGGTAGACCCTTTTTGAATACTGCGGGGGCTGTTATTGATTGCCATAACGGCAATGTCACTTTTCATGTTAATGGTAATGAGCATACAATATACTTTCCGAAGAAACAACATCGAGTGAATAGTATCAATTCATTGGAAAAAATTCAACAATTACTATTGGAGGTTTTGAATTCCCTATACTTACTGTCAAAAAGAAATATGATATTCTTATTCATGGGGACATGCATATCCCCGTTGAGGTAGCCTAGAGCTATACGAAGATTCTCTGGTTTCATGACATTCGGAAGAAGTTTGTTAATAAGACTTGATCAACCTTATTAATGGATTCCTTTTGACGGGCATGAGATGGATGAATTTAGAAACACAACTTTCTATACCCACTTTTTACTTTCTAATATTTAGAGTTAATAAATTAGAAATACTATTATTTTACTATTTTTTGAATTATCTGTGCAATAAAAAATGACTAGAAAATAAAAGTTCTCCAAATGCCTTGAAAATTTTATATTATTTTTTTTACAATATTTGAAATTTTTGGCACTAAACATGCCCCAAGGGGGTGCACCTGTGAGCCATAGGCGCGCGCCCACCCCCTGGGTGCGCCTAGGTGGTATCAGTGCAACAAACCCTGGGTCCGTTGTCCCGACTATGCACAGGCCCAAGGACAAGATTACAGCACCAAGATCAGAACAAGCAAGAGGGGTCAATTCTTTGACAGGGTCAAAGAGCATATCAAGAAGACCAAGATGAGCCAGAGAAGCAGGATATCGCTAAGGAAAGAACCTCCCTTGCCAGGCAGGTGAGCCCGGCAAGGTTGGGTTTGCCCCGTAAGCAAGCTTTCGGATCGTCTCGGTAAGTCTGCCGGGGCTTGCGGAGGCAAGCCACTCCACTGCTCCACCTCACGAGTGACGCAAGTCATCGGTCAGTGCGGCATCAAGCCCCAAAGTGACTAAGTGGCTACTTTTGCCACATGGCAACCACTTCCTACAACAAACACCTCAATATGACACACGTCCTGAGACGTGTCAAGCAAGCAAGCGCAAAGCTGACAAAACAGCCCGACAAAGGTTGCCGGGCACGCTGTGATGTGACACTCAACGACACATTTAATGTACTCTGTCAGCCTACAAAGTTAGGTATGATAGCACTGTTTGCTATCTAATCAGTACGTAAAGACCGATTTTCCAGTGTGGTGACCCCTTTATCTATAAAAGGAGGCCCACGGTAACCGTAGAAAAGATTTGGATCCTCACACATTCATACGCATGTAGCTACTCTCGCCTCGAGGCAACCCTGCTGGGAAAGTGTGCTACGTTCGCCACCATTATCCACCATCAATCCACCAAAGCAGGAGTAGGGTTTTATGCCTCACGACGGCCCGAACCTAGGTAAAACTGCCCGTGTGATCTCTGTTACGCTTCTCCGCTCTTTGTGCAACATGCCCATCCCCCCGCCAAACCAAAAGGGGCTCATGGCCCCGTAGGTGGCCGTGGTTTCCCACAATATCTTTGGCGCGCCAGGTAGGGGGATCACTTGCGCGAACCCGAGAGCATCAGTAGCGCGTCATATTCATCACCATTTTCATCATCGATGGCGTCATCAACTATGGCACCCAAGAAGAAGCCCGGAGCTACAAATTACCCGTCCAACTTGAAGGCTCAGCCGCCAGCGGCCGCTGACGTCGTGGGGAATGTGGAACGAGTGAATATGTGGACACTGCAGGGGACGTGGTTGACGCAGGCGGCGTTGTCACCACCTTCCCCACTGCCGAAGCAGGAGCGGGAGGCACCAGGGAAGGACAACATCAATAACATCCCAGCAGCCGTGCCCCACTAGCTACTGATGGAGGGATTATTCTGTCTGAACCCCTTCTCCTCGCCGATGGGCACATCCGTAGTGGTGGTGCTCGTTCTGGGGCGACTCGCAACCCTCCGGCCACCCCCGCTGCGGGCGCGACCGCAGGGCACGCGCCACCCCGGAATGGACCGACACAGCTACTGTGCCCAACAGAGCTGCTAGACCTCTAGCGCCTCCACCGCGTCACCATGTCATCCAAGCGGCTCGTTCACAACAACGAGGGCACAACGCAGTCGCCACCAGCACCATCAGGAGCCGAGCGACACTACAATCCACACGGTCATCACCTATGCCAAGCACTGCCTCAAAGGCCATGGCACGAGCTCAACTGTTATTGAGATTTCCGCCGGCAGCCGATCAAATGGATGAGTGGCGAGCCACCATCGAAAGCCTGATTGGTTTTGCCGAGGCGGGAGGATCATAGCGAGCTGGCCCCCCATGGCCTCCCCAGGCAATGACAATAGCTCGTGCAGTTGGCCGTACAGAACGGGCCACCCCCACGATGCAATACCCACCTCGGCAAGCAGCACAGGAGCCAGGAAACCAAGAACCCGATGACATTTCGATGGCCTCTTCCGACCCTCGAGCGCGTCAAAGCTAATGGCGGGCCCCGGAGGGCAAGCGGAGGGAAGCCGCCCGCGTTGTTGTTGAGCGGCACCGTGACAACCACCACCAGTCCAATGGGTGCGATGTCCCCGATGTCGACGAGCCTGCACTCAGAGATAGCGGGTGCCTGCCTTTCGAGATTGGGTGCCCTACCTTCACCCATGAGCTGCGGCAAGTTCGTTGGCCGCCTGCTCGCACGTTCAAGCTAGAGATACCCGAGAAGTATGATGGGAGACTGAACCCGGCAGATTTCTTGAGCATCTACACCATCGATGTTCAAGCTGTTGGGAGAAGAGATGAGAAGGTGTTCGCCAACTACTTCCTTTGGCACTCAAGTCAAATGTGAGGTCTAGGCTGATGCACCTGGCGGAGAACTCCATTTCGACCTGGCTTGACCTGTGCCATGAGTTCATTGGCGCCTTCACGGGCGGCCATCAAGGACCAGGGTGGCCCAACGACTTGCAACTTCTGCAGAAGAAAGAAGAAGAGACTACCAAAGTACTTGCAGAGATTCAGCCGAGTCCACAGAAATATCCCTGACATCCACCCGGCAACTGTCATAGTTGCCTTCCAATCCAATGTGCGCAACCGCAGGATACGTTTGAAGATGAACATTCAGTTGCCCAAGACTGTGAAGGAGCTTTACAACTTGGTGGACAAATGTGCGCGAGTGGAGGAGGGGAGGAAATTCCCTGGAGAGGAAGATTGCATCGACATCAACTCAGAGGATGACAACGACACCAATAGTCAGAAGAAGCACAACAAGAAGCGGAAGGATAAGGCGGTGATGACCGTCGAGGGATCGGTCATGCCTAATACCGGCAAGAAGGCTAAAGCTAAAGCCCCCTGAAAGGAAGCTACCGCGTGTGCTAAGTGTTGAGAGGTTGCGACTGCTGAGAAAGCTGGGAAAAGTGATGGACCGTACAGCAAGATTCATCGGACCAAGGGCCACGATCTCCAGGAGAGTCATCAGGTTGAGTAGCTCGTCAAGAGGCAGAGAGCTGAGTATGAGAAGCGTGATAACGAAAAAAGGTCAGAATTGTACTGGCAGGAAGGGTCGGGCGGTGAAGCAAATCGCGCTGGCAAGGCTCCTCGGAACCAAGGGAAACCCGCTAGGGGCCGACAGAAAGAGGATCACAATGATGAAAGTGATGGAGTGGATGAAGAGGAAACCAGTGAGCAGGAATTCCACAAGGCCACTAACGTACGCCCTATGTATTGACGGGGGTGCATCTTTGCACTCCTCTCACCGCTGACTTAAACAACGGGCACGTGAGGTCAATCCCATGGAGCCAGCGGAAGATTCTCGCAAGCCGCTCAAGTGGTAACGCATGCCCATCATCTTTGATGAAGAGGATCACCCCGACCGCATCACTACTGTAGGGTGCTTGTCATTGTTGGTCTCACCAACAAATCGCAACCTCAAGGTCACGAAGATGTTGGTTGATGGTGGGGCCGGGTTGAATCTGATTTCCCGAAAGGTTATTAGCAAACTCCAAATAGTAGAGGAAGAGCTTAAGGCCATGGGTACATTTCAAGAAGTCCATCCTGGCAGGAGTCGTCCTAAGGGAAAGGTCACGTTGCGAGTGACATTCAGAGGAGAGTTGAACTACCGAACTGACAAGGTTGTGTTTGATGCGGTCGACCCCCCCTGCCATACAACGGAATCCTTGGACGCCTGTTGTGGGAAACCTTGGCCACCTATGGGACCAAGGATCCCTTGCTGGTTCGGCAGGGGGTATGTCACGTCGCACAAAGAGTAGAAGAGCGTGGGGCAGCATGGCAGAAAATCAGATGGGCAATTTTACCCAGGTTCGGGCCGCCGTGAGGCGTAAAACCCTACTCCTGCTTTGGTGGATTGATGGTGGAAGAATGGTGTGGAGCGTAGTACACTTGTGCGGCAGGATTGCTTATGGGCGACAGTGGCTACATGTGTATGAGTGTGTGTGTATCCAACCTTCCAACCCCTTTCTACGGTTGCCACATGCCTCCTTTTATAGATTAAGGGGTCACCACAATGGCAAATCAGTCATTATGCACTGATAAGATAGCAAACTATGCTATCATACCTAACTCTGTAGGCTGACAGAGCGCATTAAATCCGTCGTTCAACGTCACATCGTTTCTTGCCCGGTAAGCCTTGCCAGGTTATTTTGCCAGCTTCGCGCCTGCTTGCTTGACATGTAGCAGGATGGGTGTCGTCTGTAGGTATTTCTTGTAGAAAGAGGGTGCCATATGGCGAATGGCTGCCACTTAATCACTTTGCGGCTTGACACCTTACTAATTGATGACGCAGGTCATGGCGGAGTGGTTGGTGAGGTGGTTTTTGCCTTCGTGAGTCCCGGCAGACCCTGCCGGGACATCTTGGATATTTTCTTCTGGGGGCGACCCTGCCCTCGTCAAGCTCGTCTGCCTGGCAAGGGAGGTTTTTCTCCTGGTGGTACCTTGCTTCTCTGGCTTGACCTTGGTCCTCTTGATCTGAATGTTGGTCCTTCGAAGGTCTTGGTCTCCTGTACTCTGGCATGGCCTGGTGCCATAATCTTGTTCCCGTGCCTGTGCACAGTCTGGGCAATAGACCCATGGTTTATTGCACTGACAGAGGCCCCCAGGCCTGCCCTGATCGTGTTGCCAAGCGGCATCGGGGTAGGCCCCAATAAGTGCACAGACAGGGGTGTCGAAGAGGCTGGTCTCTTGGGGTCTTCTTTGTTACTTCATTAATCTTGAGCTTGGGCTATTTTCTGGTTTTCCCGCGTGTCGTGCACAAAGTAACGGAAAAACTCAGATCATGGCATGCAGGACACCCACGCCCCATGATGACGGGATGGAAACTGCCTTCCTGCTTGCCCCCTGCTTTGGGCACGCCCGCCACATGTACTCCATGCATTTGGAGGGGTACGTGGTGGATGCGGAGAGCACAGGTGCGAGTGCCATGGTAGAAAATCAGGCGCCACTAGTTGGAGCAGCGGGTCGGTCCTGGTTCCCTGAACCACTGGATTGGCAGGGAGGCCGTATTGGAGGAGCGGGGCTGCCACCCCCTGTGCGAGAGGCCAGCCCCCTACCTCATCCTTCTATAAGAGGGGGTAGGAGTGGTGCATCTTCATACACACATGCTGCTTCTTCCTCCAAAATCTTTCTTCCCTCGCCATGGTGAGAGGACGAGGGCGCGGCGGTATTCCAGCGGTGGCGACGAGAGCTTCTGCTCGACAGCGTATCCTCCTCCTCCGGACCTCGTTGTTCCGGATCCTGCAGCGAGAGGAGGATGGAGGGGGCGAGGTCGTGGCCGCCGCGGCGCTCGAGGAAGATGAGGATGGGGCGATGCTTTGGCCACGCCCCCACCAACGGCACCTCCCCCGATGGAAGGCCACGTCTAAGATTAGCCTCAAGAGTTCGTCATCAGGCTGTACAA
This sequence comes from Aegilops speltoides, assembly GCA_021437245.1. Taxonomy (NCBI): domain Eukaryota; kingdom Viridiplantae; phylum Streptophyta; class Magnoliopsida; order Poales; family Poaceae; genus Aegilops; species Aegilops speltoides. Next base: position 249,993,057 of record CM038146.1, read on the forward strand.
ACCTTCGTGCGGCCACCTCCGCCTCCCTACTCCATTCGCATGGAAAATGGAGCTTGAGCTGCCACGCGCTTTGAGGCTGCACATGAGGGGCTGTGGGAATGGCGGCATATGGGTTGATGTCGACTTCCCAGCTCCTCATGTCATGTATCTCCGGCGCGGCTGGAAGACCTTTGCCGAGCTCATAGCCTGTCAAACGGGCACATTCTCCAGTTTAAATTAATGGAGAGCGTCCCGCTCTCCGTCAAGATCTTCGGGCGCTCGGGAACTTTCTTAGGGTGATTCGCGGAGAGCTCCACCGATGACGAAAGCTCCTCCTCGAGCGAAAGCGACAAGGAGGACCATGATGGGGATGATGACGGCAGCGGGTGGGAGGGCCACGACTCTGACTCCGGCTGAGTTTTTCCTGCACCATCTTCATCAGGCGGCAGCACCATCATCAGCATTTCCTCCCCCGGCAAGGCGATTTGCCGGGGAGTTGGATGAAGAGGTGGGGTTGGTTCCTCCCGGCTTCCTCCAATGGCCTCCCAGCTAGACCCCAGTAGGCATCCTCTCGGGCTGCAGCTCTGTTAGCCTTGCCGCGCCCTGCTGGCCTTGGTGGTGGTGGTTGTCGGGTCGCCTCCGCCATGCTCTCCATCGACGCGTTCGTTGACGTCTTCCTGTCCCCGCCGAGCCGCCTCTCCTGGAGCACGATGGTGTCAGGCTGGGCTTCTCCACACGCGCTCCTTTTGCCCATTTTGCCTTCTACCACCGTGCCTAGGAGGAGAGGCACAAGAAAGGGGATCAGGGGGCACTTATCTTTTTTCAATCATAAATTTGTATGCAATTGCCAAACTTTAATTCAAATAATGTAATCTCTCGAGTCCATGTTTGTGTTCTGTAAGGATTGTACTTGTATAATCAGCATATTAATGAAAAAGATGGGCCTTGCCAGGGACTCGTGCATGTGTACGTCCATGCAGAGGTGGGATGCCTCTTTAATTTAAATAAATGAGTCTTTCCCGATAGACTATCCTACCGTTACACTTTTTATTTATTTGATGGGGACCGGAGTCTACCGTGCAAAACATAAAGGCACCAGGCCCCTGCCAACCCCTTTTCATCAAAGGCCACTGCGACCACCCAGGCTGAAGCAACGTTCGAGCCAAAAGTGGGAGCACCTAGGCTTCAAAGATCGGCGAGGTTTTCTTATGCACAAGTTTCAGCTTACAGAATTATGGACAAGAGGTAGAACTTATCTGTTTGGCTTGTGGGGACCGCAGTGCTGGACAATCTCCTCAACTCCTTGTAGAAGCCAAGTTCACGGTTGGAACCTGTAGCTTCATGCAGATGAGAATGATGCAGGATGCGATCCTGTCTATATGCACATGCAAATGCTCATGAAATGCTTATGCAATGCTCTTGGAATGCTCATGCATGCATGCAACTTGGTCGGGGCCCCCAGCACTTTGTTTATTTCTCTGTTGCTCAAGGTCATCGCCTGGCTTTCTACAAGGGGTTGCATGCAGCTGAGGCAAGGCTTGTACAAAAGGGTGGCTGCCGGGTAGGGCCTGACAACCATGCCTTACGGGTAGAACTTGCGGAGATGCTCAATATTCCACGAGTTTTGCAATCGACTGCCATCTTCGGTTTCCAGACGGACTGCGCCAGGTCTGGTGACTTGTACTACCCGGTAAGGGCCTTCCCACTCTGGTGTCAACTTGTTTGTACCCTTGGTGGACTGAACGCACCTAAGGACAAGGTCGCCTTCCTCAAAACACCGGGCATGAACCCTGCGGCTATGATAGCGGCGCAGGGCTTGCTGATAGCATGCAGCACGTGTAGCAGCCCGAAGACAGTTCTCCTCGAGTAGCATAGCCTCATCATGCTAGTGCTGATTTTGCGCTACTTCATCATAGGCAAGCACTTGAGGCAACCCATAAATGAGTTCCGTGGGGATAACTGCTTCTGCCCCATAGACCAGGGAGAAAGGAGTCTAACCGGTAGCTCGAGTTGGTGTCGTTCTGAGGGGCGAAAGGACTACTGATGGCTCATCGATCCATCACCTGTTGTGCCTCTGAGGTGTATCAAAGGTTCTTGTTTTGAGTCCCCGCAACACTTCAGTGTTCGCCCTCTCAGCTTTCCCGTTGCTTCTGGGATGTGCAACAGAGGCAAATGAGACCTTGCTTCCCATGGTACGAACATATTGCATGAAGACGCGGCTCGTGAACTGGTTGTCGTTGTCAGTAACAATCCTTGCCGGGACTCCAAAACGACACATCAATTCTTTCAAGAACTTGATAGCTGACTGAGCAGTCACCTTTCTCATGGCAGTCACCTCCGGCCACTTTGTGAACTTGTCGATAGCAATGAACAAGAATTCAAAGCCCTTGATTACTCAGGAAAAGGGCCGAGGATATCGAGCCCATAGACTAAAAATAGCCACGATAAAGGGATTGTCTGAAAAGCTTGGGCAGGCAGGTGGATGTTCTTGGAATGGAACTGGCAGGCTTCACATTTGGTGACTAGCTCAACCGCATCTTGGAGGGCTGTGGGCCAAAAGAATCCTTGTTAGAATGCTTTCCCAACCAATGCCCATGATCCAATGTGGGAGCCGCACATGCCTTTGTCTATCTCAGTCAGCAGTTCCTTTCCTTTTTCCCGACAGATGCACTTGAATTTCACACCACTAGGCCTCCTTCTGTACAAAGTGTCATTGACAAACTGATACGTACTGGCCTTCTGGGCTACTCTTTCAGCTTCATCTTGGTCACTTGGAATTTCTCCGGTTTGGAGGAAGTGAAATATGTTCCTTTCCCAAGTTGGAGCCTGGGGCTCGGCAACGAGGGCTAGCGACACCTCCTCAACTGCAGGGGCACATTCCTCATCCACATGGATCATGGGCCTGGCTGGAAGGTGTGGTCCGGCAAGTTGTGAGGAGGTGTTTCCGGCGGCTCCTCCCCCGATGGAAGGCTACGTCGAAGAATAGCCTTGAGAGTTCGTCATCAGGCTGTACAAACCTCCATGTGGCCAGCTCCGTCACCCTACTCCATTCGCATGGGAAATGGAGCTTGAGCTGCCATGCGCTCTGAGGCTGCACATGAGGGGCTATGGGAATGGCAACATGTGGGTTGATGTCGACTTCCCCGCTCCGGCGTGGTTGGAAGACCTTTGCCCGAGCCCATAGCCTATCGAAGGGGCATGTTGTCTAGTTTAAATTAATGGAGAGCGTCCTACTCTCCATCAAGATCTACGGGCGCTCGGGAACTTGCTTAGGGTGCTGCGCGGAGAGCTCCACCGATTACGAAAGCTCCTCCTCGAGCGAAAGCGACGAGGAGGACAGTGATGGCGATGACGACGGCAGCGGGTGGGAGGGCCACGACTCTGACTTCGGCTGAGTGTCGCCCTCACCATCTTCATCATGCGGCAGCACCATCATCTTCATTTCCTCCCCCGGCAAGGCGATTCGCCGGGGAGTTGGATGAAGAGGTGGGGTTGGTGCCTCCCGGCTTCCTCCAGTGGCCTCCCAGCTAGACCCCGGTAGGCATCCTCTCGGGCTGCGGCTCTGTTAGCCCTGCCGTGCCCTACTGTCCTTGGTGGTGGTGGTTGCAGGGTTGCCTCCGCCATGCTCTCCATCGACACGTTCACTGATGTCTTCCTGTCCCCGCCGAGCTGCCTCTCCTGGAGCCCGATGGGGTCAGGCTGGGCTTCTGCACAGGTGATCCTTTTGCCCATTTCGTCTTCTACCTCCGTGCCTAGGAGGAGAGGGCCAAGAAAGGGGATCAGGGGGCACTTATCTTTTTTCAATCTTAAATCTGTATACAATTGCCAAATTTTAATTCAAATAATGTAATCTCTCGGGTTCATGTTTGTGTTCTGTAAGGCTTGTACTTGTATGATCAGCATATTAATGAAAAAGATGGGCCTTGCCGGGGACTCGTGCATGTGTACGTCCATGTAGAGGTGGGATGCCTCTTTAATTTAAATAAATGAGTGTTTCTCGGTAGACTATCCTGCCGGTACCCTTTTTATTTAGTTCCGGGGAACGGAGTCTACCGGGCAAAAAATAAAGGCACCGGGCCCCCGCCAACCCCTTTTCATCAAAGGCCACTGCAACCACCCAGGCCGAAGCAACGTTCGAGATAAAAGTGGGAGCACCTAGGCTTCAAAGAGCAGCGAGGTTTTCTTATGCACAAGTTTCAGCTTACACAGCACTTATGGACAATAGGTAGAACTTATCTTTTTGGCTTGTGGGGATCGCAGTGCTGGTCAATGTCCTCAACTCCTTGTAGAAGCCAAGTTCATGGTAGGAACCTGCAGCTTCATGCAGATGAGAACGATGCAGGATGCTATCCTATCTATATACACATGCAAATGCTCATGAAATGCTTATGCAATGCTCTTGGAATGCTCATGCATGCATGCAACTTGGTCGGGCCCCCCCCCAGTGCTTCGTTTATTTCTCTGTTCCTCAAGGTCATCGCCTAGCTTTGTACAAGGGGTTACATGCAGCTGAGGCAAGTCTTGTACAAAAGGGTGGCTACCGGGCAGGGCCTGACAGCCGTGCCTTATGGGTAGAACTTGCGAAGATGCTCAATATTCCATGAGTTTTGCAATCGAACGCCATCTCCGGTTTCCAGACGGACTGCGCCAGGTCTGGTGACTCGTACTACCCGGTAAGGGACTTCACACTTTGGCGTCAACTTGTTTTCACCCTCGGCAGATTGAACGCTCCTAAGGACAAGGTTGCCTTCCTCGAAACACCGGGCATGAACCCTGCGGCTATGATAGCAACGCAGGGCTTCCTGATAGCATGCAACACGTGTAGCAGCTCAGAGACGGTTCTCCTTGAGTAGCATAGCCTCATCATGCGAGTGCTGATTTAGCGCTACTTCATCGTAGGCAAGCACTTGAGGCAACCCATAAATGAGTTCCGTGGGGATAACTGCTTCTGCCCCATAGACCAGGGAGAAAGGAGTCTGCCCAGTAGCTCGATTTCGGGTCGTTCCGAGGGGCCAAAGGACTACCGATGACTCATCGATCCAACACATGCCGTGCCTCTGCAGCTATCAAAGGTTCTTGTCCTGAGTCCCCACAACACTTCGGTGTTCGCCATCTCAGCTTTCCCGTTGCTTCTGGGATGTGAGACAGAGGCAAATGAGGCCTCGTTTCCGAGGGTACGAACATATTGCCTGAAGGCGTTGGTCATGAACTGGTTGTCGTTGTCAGTAACGATCCTTGCTGGGACTCCAAAACAACACACCAGTTCTTTCAAGAACTTGATAGCTGACTGAGCGGTCACCTTTCTTATGGCAGTAACCTCCGGCCACTTTGTAAACTTGTCGATAGCAACGAACAATAATTCAAAGCCCCTGATTACTCAGGGAAAAGGGCCGAGGATATCGAGCCACCAAACCGAAAATGGCCACGATAAAGGGATTGTCTGAAGAGCTTGGGCAGGCAGGTGGATGTTCTTGGAATGGAACTGGTAGGCTTCACATTTGGTGACTAGCTCAACTGCATCTTGGAGGGCTGTGGGCCAATATAATCCTTGTCGGAATGCTTTCCCAACCAATGCCCTGGATCCAATGTGGGAGCCGCACATGCCTTTATGTATCTCAGCCAGCAGTTCCTTTCCTTTTTCCCGACAGATGCACTTCAATTTCACACCATTGGGCATCCTTCTGTATAGAGTGTCATTGACAAACTGATATGTACTGGCCCTCCGGGCTACTCTTTTAGCTTCATCTTGGTCACTGGGGATTTCTCCGGTTTGGAGGAAGTGAAATATGTGCCTTTCCCAAGTTGGAGCCTGGGGCTCGTCAACAAGGACTAGCGGCACCTCCTCAACTGCGGGGGCACATTCCTCGCCCACGGGGATCATGGGCCCGGCTGGAGGGTGTGGTCCGGCAAGTTGTGAGGAGTTGTTTCCGGCAGGGTCCCTTCTAGGAGCGGAAGGCTCTACCGGGAGAGGCTTACTGGAGTCCATGTTTCTCCTTTTCCGGGCCATTGTTGCTGGGGATACGGAGGGCTGAGTAAGATGGAGAGATAAAGTCCCTGGTTCCACATGAAGCTTTGGCTCAGCACACTTTGATAGATGATCAGCTATGCTGTTTTCCGCATTGGGTACGTGTTGTGTTTGGAATCCGTCAAAGCGCTTCTCCAATATCCTCACTTCCTCAACGTATGCCTCCATTAGTGGACTTTGGTAATCCTTGTTGACTTTTCTCACAACTAGTTGTGAGTCTCCTCGAATGATTAGCTTCTTGATTCCCAACTCTGCAGCAATCCTGAGCCCGACAAGGAGCCCTTCATACTCTGCTGTATTGTTGGTTGCCTCTTCCCGGGAAAAATGCATATGGACAATGTACTTCAAGTGCTCCCCTGAGGGGGCCACGAGAAGCAAGCCAGTCCCCCGCACCTTGTAGGGAAAAGGCACCAACGAAATACATAATCCATTCTTGGGACTCCTCCTTGCCAGGGATAATTGTTTTTGTCACTTCCTCGTCAGGGGTTGCGTCCATTCCGCAATAAACTCTGCCAATGCCCTGCTCTGGATTGTTGATGTGCTATCAATTTTCAGACCAAAAATGGAAAACTACAAAGCCCACTCCACTATTCTGCCGGTAGCATCAGGGTTTCGCAGTATCCTTTCCAAAGGGAAGCGAGTGACAACCGTGATCTCATGGGATTGGAAGTAATGGCGCAGTTTCCTTGAGGCCATGCTGAGACCAAAGATCAACTTTTGCCCGCCAGACTACCTCGAACAAGCCCCCTGCAATAAGGAACTAACAAAGTACACTAGGCGCTGCACCACCTTCTTCCTTGCCGTGTCCTTGGGGTTGCTCTCGCTTCCGTGCTCACTTCTGCCCTGATGCTTATCTGACTCTGCCGGTCCTTGCTCACTCTCTGCTTCGTACACTTCCAGCTGCGCCACCAAGGCTGCGCTAACCACTTGGTTGGTTGCCACTAAGTATAGCAGCAACGACTCTTGTGGCTTGGGAGCAACCAAGGTGGGTGTCAGTGTCAAAACCGGCGGATCTTGGGTAGGGGGTCCCGAACTGTGCATATAAGGCTGATGGTAACAGGAGGTGGGGGACACGATGTTTACCCATGTTCGGGCCCTCTCTATGGAGGTAATACCGTACTTCCTGCTTGATTAATCTTGATGAATATGAGTATTACATGAGTTGATCTACCACGAGATCATAATGGCCTAAACCCTAGATGTCTAGCCTATATGATTATGATTGTCTCTACGGACTAAGCCCTCCGGTTTATATAGACACCGGACGGGACTAGGGTTGTACAAAGTCGGTTATAGAGAAAACGAATCTTCATATCTGGACGCCAATCTTGCCTTCCACGCCAAGGAGAGTCCCATCTAGACACGGGTGAGAGTCTTCGGTCATGTATCTTCACATCCTATTAATCCGGCCCACATCAATAATCCGGACGCCCGAGGACCCGTTAATCCAGGCACTCCCTCTGTAGCCCCTGAACCAGGCTTCAATGACGAGGTGTCCAGCGCGCAGATTGTCTTCAGCATTGCAAGGCGGGTTCCTCCTCTGGTTACTTCAAAGTACCCGACTTAAAGAGTAGTATCCGGCTTCCTATTTAATGTTGCACCCATCGGCTTCCGCACCTTCGTGACTTTAGCTTCCACGTGTCGGGCGAATATGTGAAGTCGGGGTATTTTTGCACATACCACCCTGACCATGTACGAAAGTTGTCTTATTTAAAGAGATGGGGATCTTTAGATCCATTCCACACCAAGCGTAGAATCCTCAGAGATTGCTAGGAGAAACCATTCCAACATGGCTAGTGCTCCCAGCTCTTCCTCCCGCCCCCACACCCCCAAAAAGGCGATTGGGAAAAGTGTTCCAATCCCACAGTCAGCTAGTGAAGCTGCAGACACATGGATTTCTTCCCCGCGCAGATCTAGTCCCCGTTCGAGCCAGATTGGGTTACTTCGATGGTGGGGCTCAGGCGGAGAATTTCCCCAACCCATCCAAGGGGGAACGAGTATGCTTTGTTCCCGACTTGTTGAGAGGCATCGGATTTCCAATCCATCCGTTCCTCTGAGGGCTTCTGGAGTAGTACGGCCTCCAACTGCACAATTTTACTCCTACCTCCATCCTGCACATCGCGGGTTACGTTGCTCTTTGTGAGCTATTCCTGGGTTGCGAGGCCCATTTCAAATTATGGAGGAAACTATTCTGCCTCATCCCTCGTAATCAAGAGTGGTCAATATTTCAAATGGGCAGCGCCGAGGTATGGCGCATTGCCGGAACCGGATACCTGTCCGGCACGCCGAAGAAGGAATACGAAGAGTGGCCTTCCAAATGGTTCTATATTGAGGACGTTTCCTTTCCCAACCCAGTCCGAGTGGGTCTTCCCAATTTTCAAGTGCTCCGTTGAAGAAACGCCACATCTGGCGCCCTCGGAGCCTCGGGGAGGAAGATAGCATGGAAGTCCGTCAGTTGATGAGCAAGATAAAGACGCTCTCCCAATCCGGATTGTCAATAGTCGAGGTCATGGTGACATCCATAGTACGAGGGGTCCAGCCATTCCAGTACGGAGGGCATCCCATGTGGCATTATAACGGAGAAGACAACACCACCCGCTACGGTCGGAAGGGTCCGAATACCCCCACCGCTTTAGCCAAAATACTGGCCGGACTATACAAAGGGGAGAAAGAGGAGTTCATCCGCATTATGGGCCTAGATGGATTCTCCATGTATAATCCTCCCAGCTTGGTGAGTTCCAATCCCTCTACTCTACTCAATTTACTCCCTGAGTCATTTTCCATGAACATTAATCCGTTCATCTACAACAGGAATGGCGAAAGATCACCAAGGGGCTCCACAGCCCCGCCCCACAGCCAGAGGACCACAACCGGGACCTTGACCCTGGATTCAAAGAGGATTTGGATAAATTCATAGAGCTCGAGGATGGTGTGGGTGTCAAAACCGGCGGATCTCAGGTAGGGGGTCCCGATCTGTGCGTCTTAGGCTGATGGTAACAGGAAGCAAGGGACACAATGTTTACCCAGGTTCGGGCCCTCTCGATGGAGGTAAAACCCTACTTCCTGCTTGATTAATATTAACGATATGAGTAGTACAAGAGTAGATCTACCACGAGATCGTAGAGGCTAAACCCTAGAAGCTAGCCTATGATGATTATGATTGTAATTGTGATCGGCCTTCTAAGGACCAACCTCTCCGGTTTATATAGACACCAGAGAGGGCTAGGGTTTACATGGAGTCGGTTACAAGGAAGGAAATATAATATCCGGATTGCCAAGCTTGTCTTCCACACAAAGGAGAGTCCCATCCGGACACGGGACGGACTCTTGAGTCTTGTATCTTCGCGCTTCAATAGTCCGGACGATGTATATAGTCCGGCTGTCCGGATACCCCCTAATCCAGGACGCCCTCAGATGGAGTGTTTTACTAGGTGAGCCATGATGGCACAGAAGTGGCCATCACCGCCTACTATCCCGGTCTTCTCCCTGCCTCACATGTAAGTAATCAAGAGACGTCTCCTCCGAACGAGCTTCCTCATTCTGCCTTACCCACCGCACTATCTTGTGCTCCAAAGGGGAGGCGCTCGGCGCGCCATGCTGCACCGGAGGCAACTCACAAGAGAGCGGCGCCTACGCCGAGAAGGCCTTCGAAGAGGAAGGCAACGGAAAATGGCCGAGCCTTCATCAAAGAGGTATGGTTTTTTAAATACGCTCTTTGGCTGTCACATTGAAGTGTGACACTGTCCGTTGTGTCTTATCAGGAAAAGTCTTCGCCGGACTATGTTCGGGGATCCTGCTGGTCATGCCTCTACTAGCCAGATTCCACACCCTGTCTCAAGGACTGAGGCTGACGCAGGAGTGACACCGGATTGTCCTTCTGCAGAGGATTCAGGTGATGTATTCGTCACAAACTCTGAAGTGGAAAGCGCCATGAATCATTGGCACCGGCAGGCCGCTCTTTGCGACCCCGGTTTTTCAAAAGAGGCATTCAATGCCTTCAACTCGGCTGACGCATACATCCGAGCTTCTCGAGATGGGCTTACCAAAGCCACTGACCAATATTTGAAAGATATGCGGGTAAGTACACACTTGTACAATTCTGATAATTATATACCAGTAGCCCCCGAGACTTGAAACAGTTGATGCAACTGATTTGAGGATCATTGTATATCCAGGTGCTCACAGAGAAGAACAACATGTTGTCTCAGGAGCTGGAAAAGTGTCGGACCCAGCGAGCTGCTGCTACCGCCGAACTGGAGAAATCCAAGAAGGCAGTGTCTGGTAATGATACCCTCTATCCAGAAAACATAATCATATACCAGGATTATTAATACAGGTGCATATCTTATGGAAGAGTCGCCAGATCATCCGGGAGAGGCACCGGAAGTCGCACAAGCGGGAGGTCCAGAAGCCAAAAGGCAACTAGCCGTGGGCGAACGTATACTGACACGGGTCAGGGAGGAGAAAAACAAACTCTAGGATTCCAACACCCAGCTGGGCATGGAACTAAATATGTTCGGGCCCAATTGGCTGAGTCCGTAAAGGAAAATAAGAGGCCATGAGGCGGCATATTTAGCATGTGTTCGAACTTACCTTCGTGTAGTTCGGCGAGGAAAGGAACTGACAGAGTTATGTCTGTAGGTTTGCTGACCGACTGTCCCGAAGAGGAGATGGCCGGATCTTCGGGCGATCTGCTACAAGAGCTATCGCAAATGCACGAGAGAGCTCGGCAGGCGACGCAAAGTATTGCCAAGGCCTTATGGCCATCCAACTCCCTCAAGGAAGTATGGAGGAGCTTGTAAAGCTATTCAAGGGAGCGCGGCGGCGCTTTTGATTATGGAACATATCGGCCTATCGGGAAGGTGCGCGAGAGGCCTGGGCCATGGTGAAAACACGGTATACCAAGCTCGATCCGAATCACATGGCACGGGTCGGACCTTTAGGCTCAGATGGAAAAGAAATTCCCGTTAGTTTGGTATATGACCGGGTACAAGTAGCTGCCAGGTATTCCCAATAGGATTGTAAGCCAGATAGCCTATTAGATGGCATGCAGGAAGAAGTTTTTGAGTCCAAGTGACTATGTACTTCAATTGACAAATTTGTCCCTAGCCGGATTGTAAAATGATTGTCATGGCGGACCTTTTCGCTTCGGCCTCTGGACCCGAGGGTGCGGAGTCTTTCTGAATACCCGCTTGGTAATATAGACCAGGGTATGCGTGGAAACCAGGCGTAGGGGTCATAGTTCCTTGAACGGACAAGTATCCGGCTAGCTATGTTATATTACATCTCGATCGTAAGAAACATCTTCCAGAGAGAATAGTTCCATTAAGGGTTCCTTTCCCTAGGTCAGCATGCGTTAGTGTGCATGTCCGAACTGTGATTGAAGAATCACATCACACGTAACATCTGGGGGTTTATAGTGTAGCGAGTACAAAACATCTTTGGTCCACAGACCGAATATTCCCTTAAGAACACTAGCTTTCGGCTTCACCCAGTCTAAGGTACACATCCAGATGACCCGACAGTAACAATCGCAGAGGTGCTCCCTTTGTGCCCTAGCCGAATTAACGGGAACGTAGGGCATAAGCACAGGATCTAGGCAACCCAGCTTGGCCAAAACATAAGTCATATCGATGCATATAATTGTGAAGAAAAGGTACATACGCGGAAAAGACACATATGTGGTGAGCTTGATGCTCGGAAAGTAATAATAATAATAATAAGCTTCTGTACAGGAAGCCCCCAGGTATAATTGACGTACATATTTGAGAATGTGTGCATCGTAGGTGTACGGTTTAGCCACACAAGAGATTTAAGGCTAAAAAAAGAAAAGGTGAAAAGAGAGGAAAATAAACAATGCAAACAAAAGGGAGAAAGGAGACGAACGAAGAATCTGGCGCTAGGCATAGAATCTTCGGAGTCTGGCCGCGTTCCATGGGTTCAGCTCTAGGTGATTGTCTGATGCATCACGCAGGTGGTACGCTCCTCCGGTGAGGACTTCGACCCTCCCACTTGGGCTTGAGTTTGTCCTTTTTCTTCTCCGGCAAGCATAGAACGAGTTCGCGAACATTATAAGTCTTGGCCCGTACCTCTCTGCTTTGATATCTGCGGGCCTGTTGTTGCTAAAATGCGGAATGGGCTTTTGCGACATTGTGCTCCTCCTCCAGGGAATCTAAGATGTCCTGCCGATCAAGCTCGGCCTCTCTCTCTTCATGCATGCGTACTCGAGGTGAGTCATGAATAATGTCGCAGGGTAACACGGCCTTTGCACCGTACACCATGAAGAAATGTGTATATTCGGTAGAGCGATTCTGCGTGGTCCGCAGCCCCCAGAGTACGGAGTCGAGCTCCTCGACCCAGTGCTTGTCTGATTCTTTCAAAGACCACACAAATCTGGGTTTAATGCCGCTCATAATAAGACCATTGGCTCGTGCGACTTGACCGTTTGCTTGTGGGTGATAGACGGAGGCGTAATCGAGCTTAATGCCTGGATTAGCACACCAGGTTTTCACCGCATCGGCTTGAAATTGGAGCCGTTATCGGTGATGATGCTGTGTGGAACACCATAACGGTGCACAACACCAGATATGAATTCTATCACTGGTCCGACTTCGGTCATTTTAACTCGTTTGTCCTCTATCCACTTAGTGAATTTATCCACCATAAGCAACAGATATTTTTTCTTATGGCTTCCTCCTTTAAGAGGTCCGACCATATCAAGCCCCCAGAGCACGAAAGGTCAAGTGATGAGTATTGTTTGTAGAGCGGTGGGTGGCATAGGGCTTTGATGGGCGAAATGCTGGCAACAAATGCAATGCTGGACAAGATCTTGTGCGTCTGCTCGGGCCGTCGGCCAATAGAAACCTGTACGGAAGGCCTCGTTTACGAGGGCCCGAGCCGTGGCATGGCGACCACCGAGGCCGACATGAATTTTAGCCAAGAGCTGCCGCCCTTCTTCCTCAGAGATACATCTTTGAAGTACTCAAGTAGCGCTTTTCTTGTAGAGTTCTCCATCGTGAACCTTGTAGGCTTTAGAGCACCGGACGATGCAGCGCGCCTCATTCTGATCCTCAGGGAGCTCTCGCCTATTAAGGTAGGCCAAGAAGGGTTCAGTCCATGGGGCAATGACTACCATGATCAGATGGGCCGATGGTGTAATTTCGGTGGCTGAGTCCCCGATGATATCGGTGTGTTCAGAATCTGGGGTTATAGTCGGATCCGGATTGGTGTTGCCGCTCTCCGCCTGCTACACCTCGGATGGCTTGAAAAGCCTTTCCAAAAATATGTTAGGTGGGATGGGGTCACGCTTGGTGCCGATGCGAGCAAGGACATCCGCCGCTTGATTGCTTTCTCGAGCCACATGGTGAAACTCGAGCCCCTCGAACTGAGCTGACATTTTGAGAACGGCGTTACGATAAGCCGCCATCTTCAGATCTTTGGCATCGAAATCTCCACTTATTTGATATATTGCGAGATTTGAATCCCCGCGCACCTCCAGGCGTTGTATGCCCATGGAGACGACCATCCGAAGACCATGCAATAAGGCCTCGTATTTGTCTGCATTGTTGGAGTCCATGTATAATATTCTGAGTACGTATTGAACTATATCTCCAGTAGGGTATGTTAGGACAACGCCTACTCCGAAGCCCGCCAACATTTTGGAGCCGTCAAAGTGCATGACCCAATTGGAACATGTGTCATACTCTTTAGGGAGTTCAGCCTCTGTCAATTCGGTGATGAAGTTGGCCAGTACTTGGGATTTAATGGCCCGGCGCGGTCTGTATGTTATGTCGAATGGGAGGAGCTCAATGGCCGACTTGGCAATCCGGCTCGTGGCATCGTGGTTGTTTATTATGTCATTGAGTCGTACCTCGGAGGCCACCGTTATTGAGCATTCTTGAAAGTAGTGTCGTAGCTTCTGTGATGCCATGAAGACCGCGTATGCTATTTTTGGTAATGAGGGTACCGAGACTTGCATGGTATGAGACAGTGGATACGTAGTATACTAGCTTCTGAAGCAGGAATTTGTATCCATCCTCCTCTCGTTCAAAACAAGCACCGCCCTTATGACTTGGTGTGTGCCCGATATGTATAATAACATGGGTTCGCCGACGTTTGGCGCGGCCAGGATTGGGTTGCTCGCTAGAAGAGCCTCTATTTCTTCAAGTCCGGCCGTTGCCGCATCCGTCCACTCGAAGTGATCGGTGCGTCGGAGAAGGCGATAGAGTGGCAATGCCTTTTCTCCTAGTTTGGAGATAAAGCGGCTTAAAGCTGCCACACATCCGGATAGTTTTTTGACTTGTTAAGGTCTGTTGGCGTAGCCAACTGTGACAAAGCTTGGATTTTAGCTAGGTTCACCTCAATTCCCCTATTGGAAACGATGAAGCCCAACAGTTTTCCAGCTGGAACGCCGAAAACAAACTTTTCCGGATTGAGCTTGATGTCATATGTACGGAGGTTGTCTTATGTGAGACGCAAATCGTCTATTAATGACTCGACGTGCCTAGTTTTGACGACTACGTCATCCACATATGCATCATTTGTCTTCGACAATTTGTTTTCCAGGCATGTTTGAATCATGCATTGGTAGGTGGCACCGGCATTTTTGAGCCCGAAGGGCATAGTTTTGAAGTAGAAAGGCCCGTATGGGGTAATAAATGCCGTTGCGGCTTGATCGAACTCCTTCATCTTGATTTGATGGTATCCAGAGTATGCGTCGAGGAAACACAATGAGTCGTGTCCTGCGGTAGCATCGATAATCTGATAAATGCGGGGGAGGGGGAAGGGAACCTTAGGGCAGGCCTTGTTGAGGTCTTTAAAATCGACACATAAGCGCCAGGATTTATCCTTCTTTGGTACCATCACCAGGTTTGCCAGCCAGTCCGGGTGTTTTATTTCTCTGACGAATCCGGCCTCGAGTAACTTGGCTAGCTCCTTCCCCATAGCTTGTTGTTTGGGTACTGAAAATTGCCGCAGTGTTTGCTTGACTGGCTTATATCCCTTCAATATGTTGAGGCTGTGTTCGGCCAGCCTGCGTTGGATCCCTGGCATATCAGAAGGGTGCCAAGTGAATATGTCCCAGTTTTTCCATAGGAACGCTCGTAGTGCGGCGTCAACCGTTGGGTTCAGCTGTGCCCCGATGGATGCTGTCTTCTTGGGGTCCGTCGGGTGGACTTGGAATTTGACTATTTCGTTGCTGGTTTAAAGGAGGTGGATTTGGGTCGCTTGTCCAAGATCACGTCATCCCTCTCCACCGTGGAGCGCAATGTGGTTTACTCTTCGGCCGTGAGGGCTTCAAACAATGACTCGAAGGCCAGGGCTGCGGTTTTGTTTTCGGCGCGGAGTGCTATGTCCGGATCACTGGCAAGAGTGATAATAACATTGGGCCCGGGCATCTTGAGCTTCATGTACCCGTAATGGGGTATAGCTTGGAAGCATGCAAATGCATCTCGCGCTAATAAGGCGTGATATCCACCGTTGAAAGGGGCCACTTGAAAGGTTACTTCTTCAGACAGGTAATTCTCCGGCGTGTCGAATACCACATCGAGTGTGATTTTTCCTGCGCATCGCGCCTCCCGACTGGGAATGATTCCTCAGAAGGTCGTGCTACTTTGCTCAATGCGGCTCCTGTCGATTTCCGTTATGTTGAGAGTTTCCTCGTAAATGAGGTTTAGTCCGTGGCTGCCGTCCATGAGCACTTTGGTAAGCCGAAAGCCGTCCATGATCGGACTGAGGACCAATGCAGCTAGTGCCCGGACAGTCCTGATTTTTGGTTCGTCACTGGCATTAAAATTTATGGCTATGTCCTTCCAGTGGTTTATTGCTGCGACTTGGCAGACTTCAGCGAGGCTGCGGAGTGCCCTTTTGCGCCTTTTGTTTGAGGCGAAGTCTCGAAGACTGTCAATACTCTGAGGTCGTCGTCTTCTGTGGGGTGTTGCTCTGCGGTATTTTTTGTGAGGAGATCCTCGCCGCTCTTGGCCACTTGCCGGAGTATCCAACATGCTCTAAGGCTGTGGGTTGGTATGGTATCTGGTGTTGTGTGTATTTTGCATGGCCTATCAAGCCATCCCTCCAGAACGGTTCCGAGCTCCGTAATGGACTTCGATTTCTTTACTATTGGATCGGGCGACCGACGAGGGTGCATCCTTTTTGTCTGGACAAGGGGTTGAGTGGAAACTGGTGGCTCCCAAGAAGCTGCCTGAGTTTTCCAGGCGCTTTCCATTGTGCAGTACTTCTGTACTATGGTTGCCAAGTCAGCGAAGTGTAATACATGACAGCGGTTGATGGCATTGAGGATTCCCCCGTCTGTGCAATCGTTGCAGAATAATGAGATCGCATCTTCATCGCTGTAACGCCCCGGACACACCCGCCGGTGGTCGTTACTCCTGGCGGGATCTAGACTGGCCCCACAGATCAATACTAGTCTTTTCTGCGCACTTTGTCCTCACTGCGGCGCACCCGGAGCAACTTCGGTCGGTCACCCATCCTGAAACTACTCCAAGCTGAGCACCCTTAACTTTGGAGTTCGTCCAATGGGATCCCGAAAAGAAGGAATTCCTTATTGATATGAGTAGTCTATCATCCCTAATAAGCCGTGCTATTACATACACCCACACTCGGAGGAACCGACGTCCTCGTCGGGCCACAGAACGCTCCTCTTGGCACAACCGTCGGCATCCAGTCCGTACATGTGCCATGCCGTGTGCCACGACGGGTCACAAACGCCATGAACAACATGACCGCGCACCTATCCGCAACCATCCGTAACCGCGAGGGTCGGCTCGATACCAACTTGTAACGCCCGGACACGCCCGCCGGTGGTCGCACTCTGGCGGGATCTAGACTGGCCCCACAGATCAATACTAGTCTTTTTCGCGCGACTTTGTTCTCACTGTGCGCACCGGAGCAATCTTCGGCCGGTCACCCATCTGAAACTACTCCAAGCTGAGCACGCTTAACTTTGGAGTTCTGTCCGAATGGGATCCCGGAAAAGAAGGAATTCCTTATTGATATGAGTAGTCTATCATCCCTAATAAGCCAGGCTATTACAATCGCGGCAGTCTTTGATCTTGTCTTTGACAAGGAGGAATCTGGCCCAAAAGTGATGGACTGTTTCTTGAGACTGTTGTCTGATGTGCATCAGATCGCGTGTATCTGGGTGGGTGGGTGGATTTAAGTCCGAATCCTGACCCAATCTGGGATCCGGAGTTTGAGAAACTTCCGAGCTTAACAGTTCAGGCTCCGGGATATCAACCAATTTTTCAGGTCCACCGTCCAACTCTAGGTTCGGAGTATGGGGCACGTCTTCCCGCGGACGGGTATTTGGTTCTGTGATCTCGGAAACCCAAACATAGTTCCTCCTCAATATAGAGGGAGAGTTGTTGTGCTGCTCCTCGACTACCGCTATCTGATGCGTGATTGGCGGAGATTCAATTTCTCTCTGATCCGGTTTAAGCCCAATTTGATAGTAGTCTGTAGCAACCCCCAAGGCGGCGATGCGATCCAGGAGTTCGTTTAAAGACGAAAACTCCATCGAATCCGTCTGTTTGGAGTATTCGGACTTGACGTAGAGGCGATTTTAGATGACCTGAGAAGTCATCGTCGGCCCAAAGGCCGAACGGGCGGTCATGGTGAAGCCGCCCAGCCGAAGGGCTTGGCCTGAGGCCAGGGCTCCTCCGGAGGTGATATTGTCCTTGATAACACGACGAGCCATCAATCCTATCTTCGATGTCACAGCGGAACTCTCAATGAAAGCACCAATGTCGGTGTCAAAACCGGCGGATCTCGAGTAGGGGGTCCCAAACTGTGCTTCTATGGCTGATGGTAACAGGAGGCGGGGGACATTATGTTTACCTAGGTTCGGGCCCTCTCTATGGAGGTAATACCCTACTTCCTGCTTGATCAATCTTGATGAATATGAGTATTACAAGAGTTGATCTACCACGAGATCGTAATGGCCTAAACCCTAGAAGTCTAGCCTATATGATTATAATTGTCTCTACGGACTAAGCCCTCTAGTTTATATAGGCACCAGAGGGGACTAGGGTTGTACAAAGTCGGTTACAGAGAAAAGGAATCTTCATATCTGGACGCCAAGCTTGCCTTCCACACCAAGGAGTGTCCCATCCGGACACGGGTGAGAGACTTCGGTCTTGTATCTTCACAGCCTATCAATCCGGACCATATCAATAGTCCAGATGCCCAAGGACCCCTTAATCCAGGACTCCCTCAGTGGGCACAGAGGACAAGTAGGCCTTCACCTCTTGCAAGGCCGCATCTGCTTCTGGGGACCACTTCATGGGTCCTGCCTTCTTCAGGATTTTGAAGAACGACAGGGCGCGCTCGGCAGACTTTGAAATGAATATGTTTAGCGCGGAAACGCACCCTGTCAGATGCCTCACATCCTTGACTATCCTTGGCACTTGGATCTGCTCGATGGCTTTAATCTTATCGGGGTTGTCTTCGATCCCCCGATGGGACACAAAGAACCCAAGTAGCTTGCCAGAGCAAACGCCAAATACACACTGCTCCGGGTTGAGCTTTAAGTTGATCTTGCGTAGATTCGCAAATGTCTCCTCCGAATCCTAGATAAGAGATGCTCTGTCCTTGGTCTTGACCACAATGTCATCCATATAAGCTTCAATCTTTCTATGCAGCTGCGGCTCGAAACCAATCTAGACTGCCCTTACAAAAGTAGACCCGACACTCTTTAGTCCGAATGGCATGCGGATAAAATAGTACGTACCACATGGGGCAATGAACGAGGTCTTCTCTTCATCTTCCTTGGACATGAAGATCTGATGATACCCAGAATATGCATCCAGAAAGGAAAGCAAATCGAAGCCCGAAGTGGAATCCATGATCTGATCGATGCATGGCAAGGGAAATGGGTCCTTCGGTCAAGCCTTGTTGAGATTTGTGAAAATCTATGCAAAGCCTCCATTTCCCGTTAGCCTTCCGGACCACCACTGGATTTGCTAGCCATGTGGGATGTAGCACTCCTATGACCAAACCAGCTGCTTCAAGCTTCTTGATCTCCTCTGCAATAAACTGCTGCCACTCCAAGGCCTGGTTTCGGACTTTCTGCTTGAAGGGTCGGGCATGTGGGTAGACAGCAAGGTGGTGTTCGATTACCTCCCTAGGAACACCAGGGATATCAGATTGTTGCCAGGCAAACACATCGATATTCGCTCGCAGGAAGGCAACGAGCGTGCTTTCCTATTTGTCATCGAGGGTGCGCTGATGATGAAAGTACCATCAGCGCCAGCTAGCCCTGCCGGGACCTTCTTCACTTGTGCAGCCGTAACCTTGGACGTTTTGCTGTTGGAACTCTCCGGCAGGTCATCAACAAGCGCAGCGTACTCCAAAGAGGTACGCTTCCCAGATTTCTCACTGGTGTGGAGACCTGCTATACAAACGGGTTTTAACCCCATTCCGTGAAGGTGTTTGGAACCGTCGCCAAGTGAGTGTGGTCGATAGGGGGGGGGGTCATTCCCACACGACCCAGAAACCGTCGGGATAGGCCCTCCTGCCACACAGGCTCGGGAAAAATGAGCTCGTGTGCAATCTGGCGGGGCATCAAAACCCAATTGTTTCCGTTCGTATGTACATCCCACACGGTGAATCCCAGAAAAACATTTTCGTTCGTATGTATATCACACACAGTTTTTTGTGTGGAAATGTTTGTGCAAGGTGGCCTAACGCAAACAGTTCTTTGCCGGAAACTGTGTGTGATTGTTAGTTCGTCGAACACACCTACTTTGTTGAAACCGTGCAGGTTGTTTGAGTTCATCGCCCACGGTGCTTTCTGAGTAACCGTCTGCAATAGAAAACCCTAATAAGTAGGGTAATTAGCCTATTATTGATAATCCATGTACTAATCAAATTGATATTTCTTATAAAACACACCAGATATTTCATATCCGTATAACAGGAACCAGGATTTCATAATCGAATTACATCAGATAGCTTCGGCACTCAGTTACGCCATTACACAACAGCACCAAGTTTCACATGCAACATCAAAAACCTTTGGAAAGTAGCATCATACATGGTAAATACACAGATGAATCTTATCTGGGAAACTGCAGAAGCGGAAGGCAAATATTGAGCCTTCAGTGATGTTGAATGTCCTTGCAACTTTAGGCCAGTGGCTATGGATAATTGCCCGCCCAACCTTCGTCATCTTCATCAAGACTGCAATATTGTACCGTGGGTATTGAATGAATACCTTCCTTGCCTCTTGACCATGCAGGTGGTTTGAGAGGTAATCATCGGTGAACTGCTTGAAAAGTACTGAAAATAAAGATATGCATAAATCGATGTTATAAATTTTGAAATGGCGCAAAGGGGTAGAAACAAGGTAAAAGAGTTAGTACCATCCTATATATGACTGATGTCTTCTTCATTGTGCAAACAAAGATCTTGTTGTTATTCATCGCAAGTTTCTTCATCCTTACAATCTTTCTGAGTTTCTTGACTTGACTGATATTCATGGACATCTCATTTCCCCATATGCAAAATGGGTTGAATAGTGGGTCTAAGCCGCTGACAGCAGGACCTACATGTGCCAGACCAAATTGTAAGAAACTTAAATATTAGAATGATTCCTGCAACTGCACAATAGTGTTCTATTGGCCAAAGGACCATGCTTGAACAAACCTCGATGGTAAAACGCAGTGTCTCCCATTGTTTCCCTGCAACACACATAAGGAAGATCTTGATCAGGTTAACTGAGAGTTGCCATACTATCAGTAGAATATGTATTGAGTATAGCCAAATTTGATTTCTTTCACATGCATAACAATACAAAATTGTACCCATAGCAAGTGAAAATCAAATTGCAGAACTGAACCAAACAGTTAAATAGACAGCAGACCAATTGAACCAAAATATTAACTGAGCCCGACATTGTAGAATGCAAACATGTACTAGAAGATAAGACAGCTAACAAAACAAATAATGCTTGAGAACACTACTACGAAATGTAGCAATTGTTGGATCAAACTATTAACTGAACATTACATTTCAGAGGACCAAAGTGTTAACTGAACGTTACATTTCAGAGGACCAAACTGTTAACTGGACATCAGATTGCATATTAACATTACAGAGGACAAATCACACGAAGGCACTGGTGGTGTCCTCGAGAAAACAACATGAACTATATTTTAAAGTAGACAACCGCGTGGTGGTGTTGACAGTGGCCTTGAAGACGAGGTGCTCCTCCAAGATCTGGCGGTCGGCACACATGATAGCCATAGTAACCTGGTGCATGCGTGCGGCCGCGATTTGCTTCTCCGCAGCCAGATGCTACTGAGCTCCATGTTATATTGTGTGCAAAATGGGTGTGGGCGGCGCTTGATTGGAGGAGGGGGACATTGATTTCGACGAAAGGTGTCGCGCCGTCAGTCGGGGCATGTGGGACGGGAAAGGAGGATGGTGTGGGTGGGGTGCGGATTACCTGACCATATCGACGAGGCCGCGCAGCAAGAAGAAGGGTCGGCTGTGAGGAGGCCGCGCAGCAAGAAGAAGGGTCATTGGCGAGGAGGTGGCACTGCAAGAAGAAAGGTCACGGCGAGGAGGCGGCGCTGCAAGAAGAAGGGTAGCCGGTGAGGAGGCACTGCTGCAAGAAGAAGGGTCGCCGGCAAGGAGGCTGAGCTGCTAGTAAGCAGCAGTAAAGGTTTGAACTTGGAAAGCAAGGAGGAACGATGGAAATGTGGCTTTTGGTGGGAGGGAGAGGGCGGGGAGATAGATATTTCCGCGATGGCAAAATTTGTTCACTCGGTGCCGCGACAAACTGGCGCGCAAGTCTAGTTCAAGCGGGGGCGGTGGAATGTAGACGACGAAGCTTCATGCGTAAGCACGACAAGACGGTGCACCAAGATATGTTATATTGCATCCCACACGATTCTGTCTAGTAAACTGTTTGTGGTATACCTGATTTTTACATTATGTTTTGAAAGACAAAATGGTGTTACAGAGGGAAAGATGGTGTTCGAGTTCCTAGAACATTTATGTACTATGAACATGCAACTATATGAGTGCCTTGTTAAATTTGGAATTATTCTGGGTTCGTTTGGCATTTTTTATGGATTAATTGAGTTTCTCGGCATTTAATGTGCATAATTCAAATTTGAACTACAAGCACATGCTCCAGTGAACCAAAGTTTGTTGAAAAATCACATGTGTGTCTTTGGGTGAATTTATAGGTCCCATGCAAGAAATGGGAATGAAATTCAAACATTTGAGCGTCTTGGCTAGGCCGGGAACATTGAGAAACTTCATTTTTAAATTTCTGGAAATTCAAAACTCGCCTGAAAATCATGAAACGTGGCATGGTGTCATTTCATGGAACCAACTTGCCGTGGTTAAAAAATTGGCCACATTTGGACAAGTTTTTGGTATAAGCTTCTTGCAAACCAGAGCTCCTCTCGAGAAGACTTGTGAATCCCCAGGGGGGGGGACGTGTCACCTTTGTGTTCGAAACGATATACGTTGCCTCCCCCATGTTTTTTACAGAGGCAACATAGAACTATATGAGTGTCGTGTTAAAATTTGGAATTATTCAGGGTTCGTTTGGACTTTCTTATACATTAATTGAATATCTGGTCATTTAGTGTGCATAATTCAAATTTGAACTACAAGCACATGCTCCAATGCACCAAAGTTGGTTAAAAAAAAGTCGCATGTGTTTCCTTGGGTGAATTTCTAGGTCCCATGCAAGAAATGGGAATGAAATCCAAACATCCGGGCGTTGTGGCGAGGCTGGAAAGATTGAGAAACTTGGTTTTTTAATTATTGTAAATCCAAAACATGCCTGAAAATCATGAAACTTGGCATGGTGTCATGACATGGCACCAACATGCTGCAGTAAATTTTTTGGCCGAATTCAGACACGCTTTGGTATAAGCTTCTTGCAAACCGGAGCTTCTCCCAAGAAGGCTCGTGGTTCTGAGAGGAATGTGTCACCTCCTTGTACGAAATGACATACGTACACTGCCTTTTCCCGCCTTAATATTTTTACACGGGCAGATATACCAAATAGAAGTATCGTGCTAACTTTTGGAATTATTTGGGGTTCGTTTGGCCTTTTTTATACATCAATTCAATATCTGGGCATTTATTGTGCATAATTCAAATTTGAACTACAAGCACATGCTACAGTGCACCCAAGTTGGTTGAAAAATCACATGTGTGTCCTCGGGTGAATTTCTAGGTCCCATGCAAGCAATGGGAATGAAATTCAAACATATGGGCATCGTGGCTCGGCCAAAAAGATTGAGAAACTTGGTATCTTAATTCATGTAAATCCAAAACACACCTGAAAATCATGAAACTTGGCATGGTGTCATGACATGGCACCAACATACTACGGTAAATTTTTTGGATGAATTGGGACAAGCTCTGGTATAAGCTTCTTGCAAACCGGAGCATCTCTCGAGAAGGCTCATGGTTCCGAGAGGGAACGTGTCACCTCCGTGTGCAAAACGACATACGTACACTGCCTTCTTCCGCCTGAATTTTTTTGTACAGGTAGATTAGACCAAATAGAAGTATCGTGCTAAATTTTGGAATTACTGGGTTCGTTTGGCCTTTTTTATACATTAATTGAGTTTTTGGGCATTTCATGTCCATAATTCAAATTTGAACTACAAGCACATGCTCCAGTGCACCCAAGTTGGTTGAAAAATCACATGTGTGTCTTGGGTGAATTTCTAGGTCCAATGCAAGAAATGGAAATGAAATTCAAAAATCTGGGCGTCGTGGCTCGACCGGAAAGATTGAGAAACTTGGTTTTTTAATTCATGTAAATCCAAATCACGCATGAAAATCATGAAACTTAGCATGGTGTCATGCTGCGGTAAGCTTTTTGGCCGAATTGGGACAAGCTTTGGTATAAGCTTCTTAATTTTTTTTATACAAGCAGATTAGACCAAATAGAAGTATTATGCTAAATTTTGGAATTATTTTGAGTTCATTTAGCCTTTTTTATACATTAATTGAATTTCTGGGCATTTAATGTGCATAATTCAAATTTGAACTACCAGCACATGCCCTAGGGCACCCAAGTTGGTTGAAAAATCACATGTGTGTCCTTGGGTGAATTTCTAGGTCCCATTCAAGAAATGGAAATGAAATTCAAACATCTAGGCGTCGTGGCTCGTCCGGAAAGATTGAGAAACTTGGTTTTTTAATTCATGTAAATCCAAATCATGGCTGAAAATCATGAAACTTGGCATGGTGTCATGACATGGCACCAACATCCTGCGATAAGTTTTTTGGCTGAACTGGGACAAGCTTTCGTGTAAGCTTCTTGCAAACCGGAGCTTCTCTCAAGAAGGCTCGTGGTTCCGAGTGGGAACATGTCAGCTCCATATGCAAAACGATATACGTACACTGCCTTCTCCCGCCTTAATTTTTTTATACAGGAAGATTGGACCAAATAGAAGTATCGTGCTAAATTTTGGAATTATTCCGGGTTTGTTTGGCCTTTCTATACATTAATTGAATTTTTGGGCATTTAATGTGCATAATTCAAATTTGAACTACAAGCACATGCTCCAGTGCGCCCAAGTTGGTTGAAAAATGATGTGTGTGCCCTTGGGTGAATTTCTAGGTCCCATGCAACAAATGGAAATGAAATTCAAACATCTGGGCGTCGTGGCTCGGCCTGAAAGATTGAGAAACTTGTTTTTTTAATTCGTGTAAATCCAAATCATGCGTGAAAATCATGAAACTTCGCATGGTGTTATGACATGGCACCAACATGTTGCGGTAAGTTTTTCGGCCGAATTGGGACAATCTTTGGTATAAGCTTCTTTTAAACCGGAGCTTCTCTAAAGAACGCTCGTGGTTCCGTCACCTCCATGTGTGAAACGACATACATACACTCGCTTCTCCTGCCTTCATTTTTTATACAAGCCGATTAGACCAAATAGAAGTATCATGCTAAACATTGGAATTATTCCGGGTTCATTTGGCCTTTTTTATACATTAATTTAATTTCTGGACATTTAATGTCCATATTCAAATTTGAGGTACAAGCACATGCTCTAGTGCACCCAAGTTGGTTGAAATATCACATGTGTTTCCTTGGGTGAATTTCTAGGTCCCATGCAAGAAATGGAAATGAAATTCAAACATTTGGGCCTCGTGGCTTGGCTAGAAAGATTGAGAAACTTGGTTTTTTAATTCATGTAAATCGAAATCACGGTTGAAAATCATGAAACTTGGCATGGTGTCATGACATGGCACAAACATGTTGCGGTAAGTTTTTGGCCGAATTGGGACAAGCTTTGGTATAAGCTTCTTGTAAATCGGAGCTTCTCTCAAGAAGGCTCGTGGTTCCGAGAGGGAACGTGTCACCTCCGTGTGCGAAACGACATACGTGAACTACCTTCTCCCGCCTTAATTTTTTTACATAGGCAGATTAGACCAAATAGAAGAGTCGTGCTAAAATTTGGAATTATTCCGGGTTCATTTGGCGTTTTTTATACATTAGTTGAATTTCTGGGCACTTAATGCGCATAATTCAAATTTAAACTACAAGCACATGCTCGAATGCACCAAAGTTGGTTTAAAAATCATGTCCTTGGGTGAATTTCTAGGTCCCATGCAAGAAATGGGAATCAAATTCAAACATCTGGGCATCGTGGCTCGGCCGAAAAGATTGAGAAACTCGGGTTTTTAATTCATGTAAATCCAAAACACAACTGAAAATAATGAAACTTGGCATGGTGTCATGACATGGTACCAACATGCTGCGGTACTTTTTTTGGCCGAATTGGGACGAGCTTTGGTATAAGCTTCTTGCAAACCGGAGCTTCTCTCAAGAAGGCTTGTTGTTCCGAGAGGGAACATGTCACGTCCGTGTGCGAAATGACATACGTACACTGCCTTCTCCCGCCTTAAGTTTTTTATACAAGCAGATTAGACCAAATAGAAGTATCGTGCTAAATTTTGGAATTATTCCGGGTTCGTTGGCCTTTTTATACATTGATTCAATTTCTGGGCATTTAATGTGCATAATTAAAATTTGAACTACAAGCACATGCTCCAGTGCACCCAAGTTGGTTGAAAAATCGCATGTGTGTCCTTGGGTGAATTTCTAGGTCCCATGCACGAAGTGGAAATGAAATTCAAACATCTGGGCAACGTGGCTCGGTCAGAAAGATTGAGAAACTTGGTTTTTTTAATTCATGGAAATCCAAATCATGCCTGAAAATCATGAAACTTGGCATGGTGTCATGAGATGGCACCAACATGTTGCGGTAAGTTTTTTGGCCGAATTGGGACCACCTTTGGTATAAGCTTCTTGCAAACCGGAGCTTCTCTCAAGAAGGCTCGTCCATTCCAAGAGGGAACATGTCACCCTCGTGTGCGAAACGACATATGTACACTGCCTTCTCCCGCCTTAATTCTTTTGCACAGGCATATTACACCAAATAGAAGTATCGTGTCGAATTTTGGGATTATTTCGGGTTCGTTTGGCCTTTTTTATACATTAATTGAATTTCTTGGCATTTAATGTGCATAATTCAAATTTGAACTACAAGCACATGCTCCAGTGCACCAAAGTTGGTTGAAAAATGAAAATACGAGAAGAAAGTTTTGCACGCATGCTCCAGTGCTCCAAGCCCCTGTTTTCACGGCGTGGCTATGTCTCACTGGACTGAGATTTAAGTGAGAAAAATGAAAATATGAAAAGAAAGTTTTGCACGCATCTTGATGTAAGACCCGACGGACCTATATAGAATCGACTATGACTTATAGCAAGCGTGATGAATATAAGGACGATGATAGTAGATGATAATTGTCTTACATATTTTGGAACATAATTAAAAAAATCCACATGCGGTAATGCCCGAAATACACAAGGGCAAAAGAGGAAGGAAGACAACGATCTGGCTCGCTAATACACTTTCTTGATGCGTTGCTATAGGCTGCGGGAAATAGTCTCCGCGGCGAGCGGCGATGAGCTCTTTCCTATCCTCAATATGCTACTTGAGAGCATCCACGGATTCCTCCACCAGCCTTTTGCGCTTCATGCGCAGCACGACATTATCGTCCATCAGTTTCTCGATGATGAGGCTGGTCCTCTTCAACAAGGCAGTGGTCTCCTCCTGCTGCTCCGCACTTCCAACGATCTTTGCCCTCAGCAGGTCGCGCTCAGCTTGGAGCTTCTCATTGCTCTCCCTTAGTTGCCGGATGATGCTGATAGCCTGTTCAAATGAGGCTTTCATGTTGTATTGCAACCTCGCCCAGCCGGAGACCTGATCCATCTGGTTATGGACGATCGCATGCATGCGCCTGTAAGAGTGCTCGCCTGCCCGCGAGACATTTTCCCAGGCTGTCGCGGTGAGGGAGGACATCTCTGCTGCTTGCACGGCGCGGCCGGACCAGTTTGCTGCATCAACGACTCGACAGGACCTCCGTGCTGCTTCGGCGTTGCGGCGAGATCTCTGTGCTGCTACGGCTGCGTGGCGGGACATGTCGGCTGCTTTCGCGGTGAGGCAGGACATCTCTCGTGCTTCCGCTTCCATGCTCGCCTCTCCCTGGTGGCAATCTCTCGACGCAGAACTCACGCTGGCCATGGCAGACGCAAGGGAACGATGATGAATGACTTTTTTGTTTTTGTGGATGAGGAGTTGAGAAGGAATGTGCAGTCATCTTGGAGTAGTAGTATTTATATCCGAGTACTAATATGCTCCTAAGTGGGAAACCGTTTAGGTTTTGATCAGTGTGAACAAGTTTGCAATTTGGAATGTGACGGGACGCATGCTCAAAATTTATTGAAGGTTCTATAATTTCTAAGTGCAGCACTGTTCCCGGACGGCATAACATGGGAACGCTTTCTCGGCCGCGTACATGGCGTTTGCACCATAGGGTGCATCACAAATAGGCAATGTCAGCACACGTCTTGTTCCAAGAACCGTGCGCGCTCGTTATTAGCATCGCGCACGATTCTTTTAATTAGAATGTGTGCCCGTCTAGCACACACACATTGATCATTCTAACTGTTTCTGTTTGTTGTGGCTAATCGCAAACAGTTCATCCATGTGAAGTGTATGCCATCAATCGCGCACACCTTTGATCTGGTTGTCATTTTCTGTTGTGTTGCCTAATTGCAAACAGTTAATCCTTCTGAAGCGTATGCCCTCAATCGCACACACCTTTAT
The DNA here is from genome assembly GCA_021437245.1 of Aegilops speltoides. Taxonomy (NCBI): domain Eukaryota; kingdom Viridiplantae; phylum Streptophyta; class Magnoliopsida; order Poales; family Poaceae; genus Aegilops; species Aegilops speltoides. Next base: position 250,021,242 of record CM038146.1, read on the forward strand.
CTAGCTGCCCGTTTCTATTGTTCCGCCTCATCACAAACTGTTAATCCGAGTGAACTGTATGCCGTATATCACACACGCCTTCATCTTCCTGCCCGTTTCCGTGCTTATTCCTCATCGTAAACATTTCATTGAACTGAATCGTATGCCCTGCATCGCACACGCAACCAAAATCTGAACCATGTTTGATGTGTCCATCATCGCAAACATTTCGCGCTATCCTTCTTCTTTCCTATGCTCTCCTTGGCGGGAACTGCTACTGCCGCTGCCTCTCCCACAGCCGCGTCCCGGTACATCTTGTCCATGCAAATGAACGTGTCCTTCTCATCTGATGGGATGGAAATAAATCCAACTGGCCTAGGCATCCTCAAGGTGTTGTAGGCATAGTGGGATGCCGCCATGAATTTAGCCAGGGCTGGTCGTCCAAGGATCTCATTGTATGGCAAGGGGAGGTCGACCACATCAAACACAATCTTTTCAATCTGATAGTTCAACTCCCCTCCAAATGTCACAGGCAACATGATCTTTCCCTTAGGATGACTCTTGCCAGGATTAACTCCTTGAAAAGTGCCAGTGACCTTTAACTCCTCTTATGCTATATGAAGTTTGGTGATAACCTTTGGGGAAATCTGATTCAACCCGGCCCCGTCATGCACCAACACCTTAGTGACCTTGAGGTTGCGAATTGTCGGAGAGACCAACCATGGAAAACACCCTACCGTAGTGGTACGGTTAGGATGGTCCTCTTCGTCAAAGATGATGGGCGTGCATGACCATTTGAGTGGTTTCCGGGCCTCTGGTGCTAGTTCCATGGCATTGACCTCACGCGCCCACCGTTTGAGCTGGCGGTGAGAGGTGTGCAGGGATGCACCCCCGTCAATGCATAGGGCGTCAGCGGCCTTCTGAAACTCTAGCTCACTGGTTTCCTCTTCATCCTCTCCATCACTCTCATCATCACAGGCTTCCTTCTATTGATCTATGGTGGGTTTTCCTTTGTTCCCGAGAGGTCTGCCGGGGCGATTTACTTCACCGCCTTGAGCCTTACTGACAGCGACATTCTGAACCTTTTCCTTGTCACGGTTCTCGTATTCTGATCTTTTCCTCTTGATGAGCTGCTCAACCTGATATCACTCTTGAAGGTCATGGCCCTTGGTCCAATGAATCTTGCAATACGGCCCATCGACCTTGCCAGCCTTCTCGACAGCCGCAGCCTCCCGGCAGTCAGCACACGACAACTTCCTTGCCGAGGGTTTCGACCTTAGCCATCTTGCCGGTACTAGGTGTACCCGATCCTTCAACAGCCATCACTACATTATCCTTGCTCCTCTTATTGTGCTTCTTGCTCTTCTTCTAACTGGTGGATTCGTCATCATCCTTTGAATCGATAGTGATGCAGTCCTCCTCCCCGGGTAACTTCTTTCCCTCCTCCATCCGAGCACACTTATCCACCAAGGTGTAAAGTTCCTTCACAGTATTGGGCAACCGTACGTTCATCTTGGAATGAACCTTGCAGTTGCGCATATTATACTGGAAGGCGGCTATCACAACTGCCGGATGGATGTTCAGGATGTTCCTATGGACTCTGCTGCATCTGTGCAAATACTTCCGGAGAGTTTCTCCTTCTTTCTGTTGGAAAAGCTGCAAATCGCTGGGCCGACCTGGCTCTTGATGGCTGCCAGTGAAGGCGCCAATGAACTCATGGCATAGGTCAGCCCATGACGAAATGGAGTTCTCCGGCAGGTGCATCAGCTAGGACCTCACATTGGACTTGACACCCAAAGGGAAGTAGTTGGCGAACACCTTCTCATCTCTTCCCCCGCAGCTTGAACAGTGATGGTGTAGATGCTCAGAAACACTGTCGGGTTTAGCCTCCCATCATACTTCTCAGGTATCTCTGGCTTGAACATGCAGACAGACGGCCAACGGACATGCCGCAGCTAACGAGTAAAGGCAGGGCATCCAACCTCGAAAGGTAGGCACCTGCCAATATCGAGCGTAGGCTCGTTGACGTCAGGACCATCGCACCCATTAGTCCGGTGGTGGTCATCGCGGCGTTGCTCAATGACAATGTGCACGCCTCCTCTTTGCCTATCCTCCACGGCTCGTCGTCGGTCTGGACGCGCTCGAGGGTCAGAAGAGGCCATCGAGGCATTGTCAGGTTCTTGATTCTACTGCGCTCGCGCTCGCTGCCGTGGCAGGGACTGTACTATGGGGGTGGCCCCTTCCGTACAACCAGCAGCATGAGTCGTTGCGTCGCTTGGGAAGGCCCTGGCGGCCAGCTCACTGCGAGCCTACAGCCTCGGCGAAACCGAGCACACTCTGGATGGTGGCATGCCACTCGTCTATCTGCTCAGGCTGCTGGCGGGAACCTTAGTAGCAGCTGAGCTGTAACGCCCCGGACAAACCTGCTGGTGGTCGTTACTCCTGGCGGGATCTAGACTGGCCCCACAGATCAATACTAGTCTTTTCTGCGCACTTTGTCCTCACTCATGCGCACCCGGGAGCAACTTCCCGGTCGATCACCCATTCTGAAACTACTCCAAGCTGAGCACGCTTAACTTTGGAGTTCTGTCTGAATGGGCTCCCGGAAAAGAAGGAATTCCTTATTGATATGAGTAGTCTATCATCCTTATTAAGCCAGGCTGTCACATACACCCCCACTCAGAGGAACCGACGTCCTCGTCGGGCCACAGGAACGTTCCCTCTTGGCACATACGTCTGTGCATCCAGTCCGGTACATGTGCCATGCCGTGTGCCATGACGGGTCACAAACGTCATGAACAACATGACCGCACACCTGTCCGCAAACATCCGTGTAGTAACCACGAGGGTCGGCTCTGATACCAACTTGTAACGCCCCGGACACACCCGCCGGTGGTCACTACTCCTGGCGGGATCTAGACTGGCCCCACAGATCAATACTAGTCTTTTCTGCGCACTTTGTCCTCACTCATGCGCACCCGGGAGCAACTTCACGGTCGGTCACCCATCCTGAAACTACTCCAAGCTGAGCACGCTTAACTTTGGAGTTCTGTCTGAATGGGCTCTCGGAAAAGAAGGAATTCCTTATTGATATGAGTAGTCTATCATCCTTAGTAAGCCAGGCTATCACATGAGCCCGCGCCATGGATTCCGTAGCCGTACTCGACATGGGTGATGACGATGTAGACAATACCATCGCTCGATTCCTGATGGTGCCAGTAGCGACAGTACCACCTCCCTGCTGTTGCGGGGCAGCCACCTGGATAGCATGGTGGCATGCCGAAGGCGCTTGAGGGCTAACAGCTCCGTCGAGCATAGCGACTTAGTCGACTCGCCCCGGGGGAGGCGCACGCGCTATGATCGCTCCTGTGAAGGGCGCGACCAGAGGGCGGCGACTCACCCCATACCGTACAAGGCCACCTACTCCGACCACATCCCAAAGAAGCGTCCACATCCTCGTGCACCTCTGCTCCTCCCGTAGCATTGGTGGCTGCGGGTGGCGGAGCCTTTGAGGTGGACGAGTGAGCTGAAGCACCGGATTTCTTCTTGGGCGCCATGGTTGATGGTGCCGCCGAAGACGAAAATGGTGATGAAGATGACGCGCTGCACACGCTTTCAGGTTCATGCAAGTGAGGCCCCTACCTGGCGCGCCAAAGATGTCATGGGAAACCACGACCACCTATGGGACCAAGGGTCCCTTGCTGGTTCGGCAGGGGGGTGTCACGTCGCACAAAGAGCAGAAGAGCGTGGAACAGCACGACAGAAATCACACGGGCAATTTTACCCAGGTTCGGACCACCGTGAGGCGTAAAACCCTACTCCTACTTTCGTGCATTGATTGTGTAAGAATGGTGGTGGAGCGCAGTACACTTGCCTGGTACGGTTGCCATTGGCGACAGTGGCTACGCGCGTATGAGTGTTTGTGTGTGTATGTGTATCCAACCTTCTAACCCCTTTCTATGGTTGCCATGGGCCTCCCTTTATAGATTAAGGGGTCACCACAATGGCAAATCAGTCATTATGCATTGATAAGATAGCAAACAGTGCTATCATACCTAACTCTGCAGGCTGATAGAGCGCATTAAATGCGCCGCTCAACGTCACATCGTTGCTTGCCCCGCAAGCCTTGCTGGGTTATTTTGCCAGCTTCACGCCTGCTTGCTTGACACGTCGCAGACGGTGTCATCTGTAGGTATTTCTGAGAAAGAGGTTGCCATGTGGTGAATGGCTACCACTTAATCACTTGCGGTTTGACACCACACCGATTGACGATCGCGGGTCATGGCGGTGTGGTTGGTGAGGTGGTTTTGCCTTCGCTGGCCTCGGTTGTCCCTCTTGGGACGTCTTGGTTGTTTTTTTCTTTCGGGCGACCCGCCCTCATCAAGCTCGTCGACCTAGTAAGGGAGGTTTTTCTTCCGTGGTATCTTGCTTCTCCGGCTTGACCTTGGTCCTCTTGATCCGCATGTTGGTCCTTTGAAGGTACTGGTCTCCTGTACTCTCGCATGGCCTGGTGCCATAATCTTATTCCCGTGCCTATGCATAGTCTGGGCAACAGACCCAAGGTTTGTTGCACTGACAACACCCGGCCCTGGTTGACGAGGACATCAATACCATTTTTACACCCACAGCCCTCGCCGCAACACATCTTGGACCAATTACTAGAGCTCGCAGACGCCAATTAAATTACTAGGTACTTTTGTTTCTTGGTAATGATTCTAATGTTCATGAGAATATGTTGTGCTTAAATTGGATACATTTGTTTTGCTTACAAATGAAGGGCCTAGCTTGGAGAAGGATAAACACCGAGCAAGAACAAGCATGGAGATGATGGCATGCATAAGCACTACAAAAAAATACACTTCCGTGATGATACATGTTTGTCACAAGAGGTCATGTTTTTGTCATGCATGTACATCCATGACGATTTTATGACATAATCAAGATAGTCATACTGTCTTTGTCAGAGAAGTGTTCCATGACATTACCAAAATTATCATCACGAAGTGTCCACTTCCATGACGATAAATCGCGTCATGGAAGTGCTTTAAATCAGCGTGATCGACACGTGGCCTCCACCGTAATGGGTCACCGTTAAGCTATCGGGTCCGGTTTTGGATCCAATAACCCGTTAACAGCCACGACCAATGGGGATTTTCCACGTGTAAATTTCTCATTGGCCCGAGGAACCACGTGTCGACTCACCATTGGGACAGATGTCCTCAACTCATTTGATCGAAGGCACCTATGATACGTCGACACGTCGCACAGCCCAATAGAGGCCCATTCCTATGAAAAGACCGGCCCATTTAACTTGGTCAAAAGGTAGCGGGCCGGCCCACGGAAAGCCTATTAACGGCCTGTTCGCATATAGCCCATTTACTGCCCACTAACCCAGGGCCCGTTAAGGCCTATCTGAATTAGGCCCATTAGCGTCATCTGGGCCATCCAATATGATTCCAGCCCGTTTTAACTTCTGGCCCATGTATGGCCCATGACGTCTTTCGGCCCATTTGAGGCCCTTTGTTACTCTTGGCCCATTAACGGCCTGTGGTGAAACTGGCCCGCAATGAACAGTGTATCACTTTGTACCCATTAAAGGCCCATTATTCCATTGGGCCTTTTCCAGCCCATGTTATCTTTCGGCCTTCTTAGGGCCCATTTATTCTTGAGCTCATTTCCAGCATTCGGTTACTTACAAGCCGTTACTGTCCCTTTCTGCTTGTGGGCCAAATTCAGCCCGTGGTTACAGTCGGCCCGTTTGTGGCCCATTACTCCGTTGGGCTATTTTCATAGTGTCATCAAATATGGCCGATTAATGATGACCCATTATAGTTGCCCATGAACGGACGATTCCAACTCTAGCCCGCTTACAACCCATAACGGTTTGTTATTGGCCCGTAGAAGGCCCATTGTTTCTATGGCGGTAGAAGGCCCATTATTTCTACAGACTTGTAGAAGGGGCGCTTGAGGGCTAACAGCTCCGTCGAGCATAGCGACTTAGTCGACTCGCCCCGGGGGAGGCGCACGCGCTATGATCGCTCCTGTGAAGGGCGCGACCAGAGGGCGGCGACTCACCCCATACCGTACCAAGGCCACCTACTCCGACCACATCCCCAGCAGCGTCCACATCCTCGTGCACCTCTGCTCCTCCCGTAGCATTGGTGGCTGCGGGTGGCGGAGCCTTTGAGGTGGACGAGTGAGCTGAAGCACCGGATTTCTTCTTGGGCGCCATGGTTGATGGTGCCGCCGAAGACGAAAATGGTGATGAAGATGACGCGCTGCACACGCTTTCAGGTTCATGCAAGTGAGGCCCCTACCGGGCGCGCCAAAGATGTCATGGGAAACCACGACCACCTATGGGACCAAGGGTCCCTTTCGGCAGGGGTGTCACGTCGCACAAAGAGCGAAGAGCGTGGAACAAAGACGACGAAATCACACGGGCAATTTTACCCAGGTTCGGACCACCGTGAGGCGTAAAACCCTACTCCTACTTTCGTGCATTGATTGTGTAAGAATGGTGGTGGAGCGCAGTACACTTGCCTGGTACGGTTGCCATTGGCGGCATATTTCTGTGGCGTATGAGTGTTTTGTGTGTATGTGTATCCAACCTTCTAACCCCTTTCTATGGTTGCCATGGGCCTCCCTTTATAGATTAAGGGGTCACCACAATGGCAAATCAGTCATTATGCATTGATAAGATAGCAAACAGTGCTATCATACCTAACTCTGCAGGCTGATAGAGCGCATTAAATGCGCCGCTCAACGTCACATCGTTGCTTGCCCCGCAAGCCTTGCTGGGTTATTTTGCCAGCTTCACGCCTGCTTGCTTGACACGTCGCAGGACGGGTGTCATCTGTAGGTATTTCCTGTAGAAAGAGGTTGCCATGTGGTGAATGGCTACCACTTAATCACTTTGCGGTTTGACACCACACTGATTGACGATGCGGGTCATGGCGGTGTGGTTGGTGAGGTGGTTTTTGCCTTCGTCAGTCTCGGTTGTCCCTACTGGGACGTCTTGGTTGTTTTCTTTCGGGGGCGACCCCGCCCTCATCAAGCTCGTCGACCTAGTAAGGGAGGTTTTTCTTCTGGTGGTATCTTGCTTCTCTGGCTTGACCTTGGTCCTCTTGATCTGCATGTTGGTCCTTTGAAGGTACTGGTCTCCTGTACTCTCGCATGGCCTGGTGCCATAATCTTATTCCCGTGCCTGTGCATAGTCTGGGCAACAGACCCAAGGTTTGTTGCACTGACAACACCCGGCCCTGGTTGACGAGGACATCAATACCATTTTTACACCCACAGCCCCTGCTGCAACACATACTGGACCAATTACTAGAGCTCGCGCACGCCAATTAAATTACTAGGTACTTTTGTTTCTTGGTAATGATTCTAATGTTCATGAGAATATGTTGCTGCCTAAATTGGATACATTTGTTTTGCTTACAAATGAAGGGCCTAGCTTGGAGAAGGATAAACACTGGAGCAAGAACAAGCATGGAGATGATGGCATGCGCAAGCACTACAAAAAAATACACTTCCGTGATGATACATGTTTGTCACAGTAGGTCATGTTTTTGTCATGCATGTACATCCATGACGATTTTATGACATAATCAAGATAGTCATACCTGTGCTGTCGTAGAAGTGTTCCATGACATTACCAAAATTATCATCACGAAAGTGTCCACTTCCATGACGATAAATCGCGCGTCATGGAAGTGCTTTCGTCAAGCGTGATCGACACGTGGCCTCCACCGTAATGGGTCACCGTTAAGCTATCGGGTCTGGTTTTGGATCCAATAACCCGTTAACAGCCACGACCAATGGGGATTTTCCACGTGTAAATTTCTCATTGGCCCGAGGAACCACGTGTCGACTCACCATTGGGACAGATGTCCTCAACTCATTTGATCGAAGGCACCTATGATACGTCGACACGTCGCACAGCCCAATAGAGGCCCATTCCTATGAAAAGACCGGCCCATTTAACTTGGTCAAAAGGTAGCGGGCCGGCCCACGGAAAGCCTATTAACGGCCTGTTCGCATATAGCCCATTTACTGCCCACTAACCCAGGGCCCGTTAAGGCCTATCTGAATTAGGCCCATTAGCGTCATCTGGGCCATCCAATATGATTCCAGCCCGTTTTAACTTCTGGCCCATGTATGGCCCATGACGTCTTTCGGCCCATTTGAGGCCCTTTGTTACTCTTGGCCCATTAACGGCCTGTGGTGAAACTGGCCCGCAATGAACAGTGTATCACTTTGTACCCATTAAAGGCCCATTATTCCATTGGGCCTTTTCCATTTATGTTATCTTTCGCCTTCTTAGGGCCCATTTATTCTTGAGCTCATTTCCAAGATTCGGTTGCCTTACAAGCCGTTCATCGTCCCTTTTCGCTAGGGCCAAATTCAGCCCGTGGTTACAGTCGGCCCGTTTGTGGCCCATTACTCCGTTGGGCTATTTTCATAGTGTCATCAAATATGGCCGATTAATGATGACCCATTATAGTTGCCCATGAACGGACGATTCCAACTCTAGCCCGTTTACAACCCATAATGCGGTTTGTTATTGGCCCGTAGAAGGCCCATTGTTTCTATGGCCGGTAGAAGGCCCATTATTTCTACAGCTTGTAGAAGGCCCATTGTTTCTTCAGCCCATAGGAGGCCCAGGGTCACTACAGTAAATATGTAGCCCATGGTTATTGTGGCCTAGTTTTTAAAAATAGGTTATTGTGGCCACTAGCAAACCACGGAAAAAGAACTGAACTGACTACAAGCAAAGAAATAAACAACACAACAAGGAAATAAATAAGCAAGCAACTTATGCTACGATATCATGACTATTACACATATTACATCCACTGGGCATCAAAGTTCGCCACCAGTGCAAAGTAGCATATCACATACACTGGTTGTCAAAGTTGGCGACCAGTGCAAATAAAACCGCGGCAAAACTAGTCCAGAACTAAAACCACTTCAGAAGTGCTCAAGAAACAATATCCTGGGTACCCATAATGCTGGCAAGATGCTTAGCAAGCTTATTATCTTTCTCTTGTTTGGTGCTTAAATCCTCCAAAGACTTGTCGTTGCACCGTAAAGTATGCATCTGAATTCGCAGTACTTCCTCGGTCCTTGACATCTCGTCAGATAACATCTGATCGATGTCTTTCAACTTGAAGTTGAGACTGAAGAAGCCGAACTGATTCAGGCAGCGACTTCTAAGAGCTGGTGCCAGGAGTAGTAGCTAGTAACTCGAACACTACATCAAGATATGACTTTGGGGTTGTCTCAGTTTCTTGAATGTAGCTTTTATCAGCTTTCTTGGAGACCAACAGGGATGTCTCACTATCTTGAACCTTATCTGCATTACTTCCTTTACCAATGCATAACGGGGTACTCTTCTCCAATATTTTATCCGCATTCTAAAAGAGAAACAAACAGACACATCACAGGTTTACCATGTTGTATATGAAACTCATTTTGGTAAACCAGTTCAGTAGTAAGGTGTGCAGGATAACAGCATGAAACAAACATATATCTATGTAGTATGGTCACTATATGGCCTATATCATTCTAGTTTATGTTGCCAAATCAAGATAGAGATAGTTCAACTCATATCTATTTAAGACAAAGTAGCATAGATAGAATATAAGTGTGGGAAACTACAGAACAATAACAACACTTGTAATGTGCATGGCATGAGAACATAACTGTTTATTCAATTGAAACTGAAATCAACATAGAGCAAGTTACAACAGCAGACACGTTAAATAAACAGGTTTAAAACATACCTGTTGCACCATTGGAGTTTCAATTGCATCCTTCAAATTTGAAATTAGTTGGTATGAGTAAATACAGTGATGCAAGAGCAAGGAGTATGAACCATAGCTACGAAACCTGACCTGAGAACAATTATTCTTCTTCTATAAGCATTGACTGGGGTTCGGAGTGGTGGTCTCATTCTTTGGGCACTGCAATTGCCTTACTAACTGCTCGCGTTTGGGTGCTCTGTGGTGGAGACGTTGTTGTGTCAACTGGAGATGGGTTACTATCTGTTGGGGTTGGGCTTAGAAGGGGTGTAGATGGTTCTCTGTCCAACTGGGTAGGGGTACAATCTGCGTGAGTCTGGGTTATGTGTGGTGGGGCTGGTTCTTAGGCAAGTACAACCGTGGTTCTATCTGGATCGACCGGTAGCACGATCTTTTTCTGAAGACCGTGTTTTTACTCCCACAGATATTTCCATCACCCCTCCAATTCAAATGGCTGATAAACAAGAAAAGTAATTGAATGTATAGACATTGTAAGATAGACAGGTGCAATGGATAGTAGGGAAGAAAACAAGGCATTAAATAATTCACATTTATGTTGTCTAACAAAAATAAAAGCATGACCTAATTTCACATATATGATGGCTAATTAAACAGGATAGCATGACACAATTTCACATGTATGATGGCTAACTAAACAGGATAGAATGACATACTTGAAAATATGATGACTATGTAAACAGGATGACATGATCTAACTATACGATGTGTCTATTAAAGTGGTTGAAATGCCATAATTCACAAACATGTCATTGATGGAAACATGATGACATGCTATAATTCATGGATAGAATGACATAATTCAAAATATGATGACCATGTAAACAGGATGAGATGATATAACTATATTATGTCTTTAGAAAATGGGTTGGCATGCCATAATTCAGATACATGTTGTCTATGTAAACATCATGGCATGATATAATTCAAATATACGATTTATATACTACGCAAGTGAGCTGAGGGCAAACGCCTATATGATGTGTCAACTAAGGAGATGGCATTCAATATTGTGTATATGATGTAAAAAACTAAGCATTTCAATACACCATATGCATGATATGAGTAATATAACCTTGCCAAGTTTGAGCATACACCTCAAGGGGATAATAGGACTGGTCATCTACCTCCGAGTCCTCCTGTGAGGAGCTATCCGTAACCAGCAAGATATCTGCTTCAGCGGGTAGCATTGTCTGATCTAAAGACCTTGTTTTCACTCCGGATTTCTCCATCACCAATTCAAATGGCTGATGCACAGGAAGAGTAGTTGTATATACAAACATTATTGACAAATGCAATGAGAAATACAAAAAAATAATGGCATGATATAATTCACATATATGACGCTTGGCTAAACAGCATGGCATTGCATAATTCACATATATAATGCCTTGTAACAAGATAGCATTGCAGAATTCACATATATAATGTCTTAAAACAGGATGACATTGCATAATTCACACATATTGTGATTAGACACTAAACAGGTGGCATTCACACAAAGCATGTCTAAACTAAGCAAATGACATAGCAATGCAAGACACCATACACACGATATGAGCAACATAACCCTGCCAAGTTAGAGCATGCACCTCGGGCGGGGGGGGGGGCATAGGACTGGTCATCTGTCTCTGAATCCTCCTCTGAGGAGCTATCCATAACCAGCAAGACATGTGGTTCATCAGATAGCATTTTCTGCTCTGAAGACCTTGTTTCCACTCCAGATTTTTCCATGACCGTGTCGAAGGGCTGATGCACAGGAAGAGTAATTGCATGTACTAAAATTGTTGACAAATGTAATACGTAATAAAAAATGATGGTATGATATAATTCACATATAAGATGACTGGCTAACCAGGGTGGCATTGCAAAATTCACATATATGATGCCTGGCTAAACAAGATGGCATTGCATGATTCACATATATGATAAAGAAACTAAACAGATGACATTCACACAAAGCATGTCTAAACTAAGCATATGGCATATTTGATGTATAAAGTAAGCAATGCAAGGCACCATATGCATGATATTACCAACATCAGCATGCCAAGTTAGAGTGAAGACCTTAGGGGGTAAATAGGGGTGTGGTCTTCTCCTTCTGAATCCCCCTCAGAACAGTTCTCTTCCTCTTGGTTACAATCTGAAATGGGCGGATGGGGGGGGCTGCCTTTGCGCCCACCATGAAGCGATGTCTGCCTAAAATTTTATTGCCACGCAAGGCTCGTCTCTTTTTCTCTACATGTTTAGTTCCGTTGTGTACAATAACTGACATGCATAGGAATAAAACACAGTGAGATTATGTAAGGAGTGCATGCACAAATCCAGAGTGATGGTAGCAAACTGTGGACAGACCCAAACCTAATGATAGCAGGCAGATAATAGCTTTAGTTAAAAAATACAGATAATGGCTCCTTTAATGTTTGTTTGCACCCAACATGAAACTCATAGTAGACACCCGAGATTAACCAGATAGTAGATAGATAGTACTGATTGCTGCCCCAATATGTACCCACAACCATTTAAAACTCAATTTTCAGCATTAGTTTGGACCTGACTCGGAGTGTAATAGGTGAACAGGACGATAAAGTAGCATGTCATCATATTAAGCGATGCATAACATAAGCAGACACGGAAGAGCGTGACCAATCTTGCGGACCCTTGTAGTCCTCAAGGTCATCTGCTAAGTTGATGATGGTAATGTAGTTGTCGTGGCTGTCAGCGGCGTGGAAGAAGATCTGAGGCGGTGAAAGACAATCTGGGGAGCAGATCCCTGCTGTGGTGAACCCTTCCATCATTAGAGCAGCTGAGCTGGGGTGGAACACAGCAACAGGAGCAGAACAAACCACACAAGGTTTTCTTTGACACATATCACTAAGAGAAGTAATTGTGTAAGGGCTTGTTTGAATTTGAGGATTCTAACAATGCAGGGATAAAAAATACACAGGAATTGGATAGGAATGCACGTGCAAAACAGAGAATATAAAAACATAGGATTTCTGCCAATCTGGGTGTTTGGTTCATAAGAATTGGAAGATCAGAGGATGTAAAGAAGCATGGGGAGATTAAGTCAAACCGTAAGAAAATGTACGATTATAATGCTATTATGCTACTATCTCTTAGTCTTGTGCTTCATGAATAGGAATTTGAAAAGGAGAAAAAGTGGATATTAAAATTCCTACGGTTTTTCTTTCAACGAGACACTAAAGGAACAATCCTATAGTTTTCCTTTGCTCCATTCCTTTGAACGAAATGCATGAATAGTAATACCATAGGAAATTTTCCAATTCCAATGTTTTTCCTTCACTTTTCCTTTCAAGCACTGCTGATTCTAGTAGGAATGCTTGAGCAGGGAAAAGCCTACACTAACAAAATGTTTTTGTGCTACTTCTACTACTTTGGACCCAGGCCACTACCCTAGTAGCTCAACTCCCAAGCCCATTGATACGTTCATTTTCCATCATGCTTTTATATCAATATTTATTGCATTATGAGCTATTATTACACATTATGTCACAATACTTATGGCTATTCTCTCTTATTTTACAAGGTTTATCATGAAGAGGGAGAATGCCGATAGCTGGGATTCTAGGCTGGAAAAGGAGCAAATATTGGAAACCCATTATCCACAACTCCAAAATTCCTGAAACTCTACGAAAGTTATTTTTGGAATTAATAATAATTATTGAGCAAAGAAAGTACCAGAGGGGGCCCACACCCTGGCCATGAGGGTGGGGCGCGCCCCCCTACTGGGCACGCCCCCCTATCTCGTGGGCCCCCTTTTTGGCCCTCCGGTGCCCATCTTCTACTATATGAAGGATTTTACCCTGGAAAAAATTATAAGCAAGCTTACGGGACGAAACTCCGCCGCCACGAGGCGGAACCTTGGCGGAACCAATCTAGGGCTCCGGCGGAGCTGTTCTGTCGGGGAAACTTCCCTCCGGGAGGGGGAAATCATCACCATCGTCATCACCAACGATTCTCTCATCGGGAGGGGGTCAATCTCCATAACATCTTCACCAGCACCATCTCCTCTCAAAACCCTAGTTCATCTCTTGTATCCAATCTTGTATCAAAACCACAAATTGGTACCTGTGGGTTGCTAGTAGTGTTGGTTACTCCTTGTAGTTGATGCTAATTGGTTTACGTGGTGGTAGATCATATGTTCAGATCCTTAATGCATATTAATACTCCTCTGATCATGAACATGAATATGCTTTGTGAGTAGTTACGTTTGTTCCTGAGGACAAGGGTGAAGTCTTGTTGTTAGTAGTCATATGAATTTGGTATTCGTTCGATATTTTGATGAGATGTATGTTGTCTCTCCTCTAGTGGTGTTATGTGAATGTCGACTGCATGACACTTCACCATTATTTGGGCCTAGAGAAAGGCATTGAGAAGTAATAAGTAGATGATGGGTTGCTAGAGTGACAGAAGCTTAAACCCTAGTTTATGCGTTGCTTCGTAAGGGGTTGATTTGGATCCACTAGTTTCATGCTATGGTTAGGTTTACCTTAATACTTCTTTTGTAGTTGCGGACGCTTGCAATAGGGGTTAATCATAAGTGGGATGCTTGTCCAAGAAAGGGCAGTACCCAAGCACCGGTCCACCCACATATCAAATTATCAAAGTACCGAACGCGAATCATATGAGTGTGATGTAAACTAGCTTGACGATAATTCCCATGTGTCCTCGGGAGCGCTTTTCTCATTATAAGAAATTGTCTAGGCTTGTCCTTTGCTAAAAAAAGGATTGGGCCACCTTGATGCACTTTAATTACTTTCATTGCTTGTTACCCGTTAAAAATTATCTTATCACAAAACTATCTGTTACCTACAATTTCAGTGCTTGCAGACATACTTAATGAAAACAGCTTGTCATTTCCTTCTGCTCCTCGTTGGGTTCGACACTCTTACTTATCGAAAGGACTATGATAGACCCCCTATACTTGTGGGTCATCAAGACTCTTTTCTGGCGCAGTTGCCGGGGGGTGAAGCGTCTTTGGTGAGTGGAACTTGGTAAGGAAAGATTTATATAGTGTGCTGAAATTTTCTGTCACTTGTTACTTTGGAAACTAATCCTTTGAGGGTCTTGTTCGGGGCATCTTCGCCCCGATCAGTAGAGCAAAGAGTTGCTCCTCAACCTACCGAACCTACTGAAAATGTTTACTTTGAGATTCCTTCGGGTATGATAGAGAAACTGCTAGCTAATCCCTTTGCAGGAGATGGAACATTGCATCCCGATTTACACCTTATCTTTGTGGATGAAGTTTGTGGATTATTTAAGCTTGCATGTATACCCGATGATGTTGTTAAGAGGAAGGTCTTTCCTTTATCTTTGAAGGGAGACGCATTGACATGGTATAGGCTATGTGATGATACAGGATCTTGGAACTATAAACGATTGAAGTTGGAATTTCACCAGAAGTTCTATCCTATGCATCTTGTTCATCGTGATCGTAATTACATATATAATTTCTGGCCTCGCGAAGGAGAAAGCATCGCTCAATCTTGGGGGAGGCTTAAGTCAATGTTATACTCATTCCCCAATCATGAGCTCTCAAGAGAAATGATTATTCAAAAAAATTATGCTCGGCTTTCTCTCAATCATCGCACCATGCTCGATACTTCCTGTGCTGGTTCTTATATGCTGAAGACTACTGAATTCAAGTGGGATTTATTGGAAAGAATTAAACGCAACTCTGAAGATTGGGGTTCCGACGATGGTAAGGAGTCAGGTATGACACCTAAGTTTGATTGTGTCAAATCCTTTATGGATACGGATGCTTTTCGTGGATTTAGCGCTAAATATGGACTTGACTCTGAGATAGTAGCTTCTTTCTGTGAATCTTTTGCTACTCACGTTGATCTCCCTAAGGAGAAGTGGTTTAATATAATCCTCCCAATGAGTAAAAGTAGTTGCACCAATTACAGTTGAAGAAAAGACTATCACTTATAATGATCCTATTGTTCCTACTACTTATATTGAGAAACCACCTTTCCCCGTTAGAATAAAGGATCATGCTAAAGTTTCAACTGTGGTTTGTAGGAGTAATACTAGAACATATACACCTCCTGAGCAAATTAAAGTTGAACCTAGTATTGCTATGGTTAAAGATCTTTTGGATGATAATATAGATGGGCATGTTATTTACTTCAGTGAACAGGCTACTAATATTGCTAGACCTGATGCTAAGATACATAGACCTGTTGTAGCCATGCCTGTTATTTCTGTTAAAATAGGAGATCATTGTTATCATGGCTTATGTGATATGGGTGCTAGTGCTAGTGCAATACCTCATTCTTTATATGAAGAAATTATGCATGATACCGCACCCGCTGAAATAGAAGGTATTGATGTTACTATTAAGCTTGCCAACAGAGATACTATTTCACCAGTTGGGATTATTAGAGATGTTGAAGTCTTCCGTGGGAAAGTTAAATATCCTGCTGATTTTCTTGTTCTTGGTTCCCCACAAGACGACTTTTGTCCCATTATATTTGACAGACCCTTCTTGAATACTGTTAATGCTAGGATAGATTGCAAAAAGGATGTTGTTACGATTGGCTTAGGAGATATGTCTCATGAGTTTAATTTTGCTAAATTTCGTAGACAACCCCATGATAAAGAATTGCCTAGTAAGGATGAAATTATTGGTCTTGCTTCTATTGTCGTGCCTCCTAGTGATCCGTTAGAACAATATTTGCTAGACCATGAAAATGATATGTTTATGAATGAAAGAAGGGAAATATATGAAGTATTCCTTCAACAGGGTCTTATTCTGAAACACAACTTGCGTGTTGAAATCCTAGGGGATCCCCATCCACCCAAGGGTGATGCCGTGTTTGAGCTCAAACCTTTACCTGATAATCTTAAATACACTTACCTTGATGAAAAGAAGATATATCCTGTTATTATTAGTGCTAAGCTTTCAGAGCAAGAAGAGGAAAGATTATTGAAAACTCTGAAGAAGCATCGTGCTGCTATTGGATATACTCTGGATGATGTTAAGGGCATTAGTCCCACTCTATGCCAACATAAAATTAAATTGGACGAAGGCTCCAAACCAGTTAGAGATCCTCAACGACGGTTAAATCCTGAGATGAAAGAAGTGGTAAGAAAGGAGATACTAAAGCTCCTTGAGGCAGGTCTAATTTATCTGGTTGCTGATAGTGATTGGGTAAGTCATGTCCATTGCGTCCCTGAGAAGGGAGGTATTACTGTCGTTCATAATGATAAAGATGAATTGATCCCGCAAAGAATTATTACAGGTTATAGGATGGTAATTGATTTCCGTAAATTAAATAAAGCTACTAAGAAAGATCATTACCCTTTACCTTTTATTGATCAAATGCTAGAAAGACTATCCAAACATACACATTTTTGCTTTCCAGATGGTTATTCTGGTTTCTCTCAAATACCTGTGTCAGCGGAGGATCAATCAAAAACTAATTTTACTTGCCCTTTCAGTACTTTTGCCTATAGAAGTATGCCTTTTGGTTTATGTAATGCACTTGCTACCTTTCAAAGATGCATGATGGCTATATTCTCTAACTTTTGTGAAAAGATTTGTGAGGTATTCATGGATGATTTCTCCGTTTATGGATCCTCTTTTGATGATTGCTTGAGCAACCTCGATCGAGTTTTGCAGAGATGTGAAGACACTAGTCTCGTCTTGAATTGGGAAAAGTGCCACTTTATGGTTAATGAAGGCATTGTCTTGGGGCATAAGATTTCTGAGAGAGGCATTGAAGTTGATAAAGCTAAAGTTGATGCTATTGAAAAGTTGCCTTGTCCGATGGACATTAAAGGTATAAGAAGTTTCCTCGGTCATGCCGGTTTTCATAGGAGGTTCATTAAGGACTTTTCTAAAAACTCTAGGCCTCGGACTAATTTATTGCAAAAAGATATTCCTTTTGTCTTTGATGATGATTGTGTAGAAGCATTTCAAATACTTAAGAAAGCTTTGATCACTGCACCTATTGTTCAACCACTTGATTGGAATTTACCCTTTGAAATTATGTGTGATGCTAGAGATTATGCTGTAGGTGCTGTTCTAGGGCAAAGAGTTGATAAGAAACTAAATGTTATCCAGTATGCTAGTAAAACTCTTGATACTGCCCAAAGCTGTTATGCTACTACTGAAAAAGAATTCTTAGCGGTTGTATTTGCATGTGATAAGTTCACACCTTATATTGTTGATTCTAAAGTAACTATTCACACTGATCATGCCGCTATTAAATATCTTATGGAAAAGAAAGATGCTAAGCCTAGACTTATTAGATGGGTTCTCTTGCTCCAAGAATTTGATTTACATATTATTGATAGAAAGGGAGCTGAGAACCCCGTTGCAGACAACTTATCTAGGTTAGAGAATGTTCTTGATGACCCACTACCTATTGATGATAGCTTTCCTGATGAACAATTAGCGGTCATTAATGTTTCTCGTACTTCTCCATGGTATGCTGATTATGCTAATTACATTGTTGCTAAATTTATACCACCTAGTTTCACATACCAGCAAAAGAAAAAGTTCTTTTATGATTTAAGACATTACTTCTGGGATGACTCACACCTTTATAAAGAAGGAGTAGATGGTGTTATTAGACGTTGTGTACCTGAGCATGAACAGGAGCGGATCCTACCCAAGTGTCACTCCGAACCATATGGAGGACACCATGCTGGAGATAGAAATGCACATAAGGTATTGCAATCCAGTTTTTGTTGGCCTACTCTCTTCAAAGATGCCCGTAAGTTTGTCTTGTCTTGTGATGAATGTCAAAGAATTGGTAACATTAGTAAACGTCAAGAAATGCCTATGAATTATTCTCTTGTTATTGAACCATTTGATGTTTGGGGCTTTAATTATATGGGACCTTTTCCTGCCTCTAATGGATACATACATATTTTAGTTGCTGTTGATTACATTACTAAGTGGGTAGAAGCTATTCCAACTAGTAGTGCTGATCATAACACTTCTATTAAGATGCTTAAAGAAATTATTTTTCCGAGGTTTGGAATCCCTAGATATCTCATGACCGATTGTGGTTCACATTTTATTCATGGTGCTTTTCGTAAAATGCTTGCTAAGTATGATGTTAATCATAGAATTGCATCTACTTATCACCCACAGTCTAGCGGTCAAGTAGAGTTGAGTAATAGAGAGCTCAAATTAATTTTACAAAAGACTGTTAACAGATCTAGAAAGAATTGGTCCAAGAAACTTGATGATGCATTATGGGCCTATATAACTGCATATAAAAATCCTATGGGTATGTCTCCGTATAAGATGGTTTATGGAAAAGCATGTCACTTACCTCTCGAACTTGAACATAAAGCATATTGGGCTATTAAAGAGCTCAACTATGACTTCAAACTTGCCGGTGAGAAGAGGTTATTTGATATTAGCTCACTCGATGAATGAAAAACCCAAGCCTATGAGAATTCCAAGCTTTTCAAAGAAAAAGTTAAAAGATGGCATGACAAAAGGATACAAAAGCGTGAGCTTCTCGTAGGTGATTATGTGTTGCTATTCAACTCTCGTTTAAGATTTTTTGCAGGAAAACTTCTCTCTAAGTGGGAAGGTCCTTACGTTATCGAGGAGGTCTATCGTTTCGGTGCCATAAAAATCAACAACTTCGAAGGCACAAGTCCGAGGGTGGTGAACGGTCAAAGAATCAAACATTATATCTCAGGTAATCCTATAAATGTTGAAACTAATATTACTGAAACCATAACCCCGGAGGAATACATAAGGGACACTTTCCAAAAAATTTCAGACTCCGAAAAGGAATAGGTATGTGGTACGGCAAGTAAACTGACTCCAAAAGAGTTCTAATGGAAGTTTTTCTCCGTTTTGGAATATTTAAGAATTTTGGAAAGCAAAAAGTAATCCGGGAAGGACACGAGGCCTCCACGAGGGTGGAGGGCACCCCCCCCCCTACTGGGTGCGCCCCCTGTCTCGTGGGCACCTCGTGTGCCTCCCGGACTCCGCTTTCTTGCACGTTACTTCTTTTGGTCGGCAAAAATTCATTATATAATCTCCTGAAGGTTTTGACCACCGTATCACGTAAATATCCTCTGTTTTCGTTTTGAGCTATTTTTCTAACAAATTTAGAGCATCATGACGTCACCCTCCTCCAACAATGAAGACAAGGATGCTTGGCTATTGAAGATAGAGCTTAAAAGAGAAGAACCAGAGGAGCTCAACAAGGATGAATGGATCAAGAAGGCCATGGAAGATCAAGCTCCGACGGCAGAAGAATAAAACATCCCTCAACCTCTACCTAACCTCTTTACCCCAACTGAGATTTAAGCTTTCAAGATGATTGAGTTAGCTCGCATACAAAACAAGTATATCACATAGGAAAATATTTTGTTGAAGGATCATATCGTCGGACTCAAGGGCATTATCCGCAAGTTGGAGGAGCTTTTACACTCGATGTGCGATTATCCACCATCATCATCAACACCTCCATCACCTCCATGGACATAATCACATGGGTATGGGCACTCCCCTTGGCAACTGCCAAGCTTGGGGGAGGTTTCCCGGTATCGTATCACCATGACACTTCTATCTTTACCGTTTTACTTAGTTCGATCCTTTTAGTAATATCTTGATCTAGTAGATTGAAGTTTTGGTATGAATTAGTTTTGAGTTTTGCTTTGTGATCCTTTATGTAATCGAGTCCGTGAGCTATATAATAAAGATTAGTGTTGAGTCAAGGGCTTTGCTATCTTGCTATGATCTTGAGAAAATAGAAAGAATAAAAAGGAATAAAAGAGTTCGTATTGATCTTACAGATAGTAATGACTTCACATACAAAGAGTATGAGGCTTAAAGGTTGTTGAGAGTTAACAAACATAGTTTTGGTCATTGTTGCAATTAATAGGAAGTAATAAAGAAAGAGAGGTTTTCACATATAAATATACTATCTTGGACATCTTTTATAATTGTGAGCACTCATTAAGTATGACATGCTAAGGAGTTTATGTTGGACAAGGAAGACAACGTAATGGGTTAAGTTTTCTCACATCTCAGTTAAAGTATATTGTCATGGCTCATTCAAACATGTTGAGCTTGCCCTTCCCCCTCATGCTAGCCAAATTCCTTGCACTAAGTAGAGATACTACTTGTGCTTCCAAAATACCCTTAAACCCAGTTTTGCCATGAGAGTCCACCATACCTACCAATGGACTGAGTAAGATCCTTCAAGTAAGTTGTCATGTTGCAAGCAATAAAAATTGCTCTCTAAATATGTATGACTTATTAGTGTGGAGAAAATAAGCTTTATACGATCGTGTGATATGGAAGTAATAAAAGCGACGGCTGCATAATAAAGGTTCATATCACAAGTGGCAATATAAAGTGACGTTCTTTTGCATTAAGATTTTGTGCATCCAACACTAAAAGCACATGACAACCTCTACTTCCCGCTGCGAAGGGCCTATCTTTTACTTTATGCAAGAGTCAAGGTGGTCTTCACCTTTCCCTTTTTCATTTTATCCTTTGCCAAGCACCTCGTGTTGGAAAGATACTGATATATATATATATCCAATTGGATGTTAGTTGGCATGAACTATTATTGTTGACATCACCCAAAGGTGAATACGTTGGGAGGCGAAATTATAAGCCCCTATATTTCTCAGTGTCCGATTAAAACTCCATAACCATAAGTATTGCGTGAGTGTTAGCAATTGTAGAAGACCATATGATAGTTTAGTATGTGGACTTGCAGAAAAGATCTATTCTTGACTCTTTCTGATGTTACGATAAATTGCAATTGCTTCCATGATTGAGATTATAGTTTGCTAGTTCTCAATGAAATTTCTGAACCATGCTTGACATTGTGAATAGATTGTTACTTGAGCATAAGAAATCCTATGACAAAATCTATATGTTGCTGTTATAAGAATGATCATGATGCCTTCATGTCCGTATTTTATTTTTATCGACACCTCTTTCTCTAAACATGTGGACATATTTTACGATTTTGGCTTCCGCTTGAGGACAAGCGAGGTCTAAGCTTGGGAGAGTTGATACGTCCATTTTGCAGCATGCTCTTATGTCGATATTTATTGCATTATGGGCAGTTATTACACGTTATGTCACAATACTTATGGCTATTTAACTTATTTTACAAGGTTTATCATGAAGAGGGAGAATGCCGATAGCTGGGATTCTGGGCTGGAAAAGGTGCAAATATTGGAAACCTATTCTGCACAGCTCCAAAAGTCCTAAAACTCCACGAAAGTCATCTTTGGAATTAATAAGAATTATTGACAAAGAAAGTACCAAAGGGGGCCCACACCCTAGCCACAAGGGTGCCCCCCCCCCGCTACTGGGCGCTCCCCTCTGTCTCGTGGGCCCCCTGTTGGCCCTCCGGCGCCCATCTTCTGTTATATGAAGGCCTTTACCCTGGAAAAGAATAATAAGCAAGCTTACGGGTCGAAACTCTGCCGCCACCGGCGGAACCTTGGCGGAACCAATCTAGGGCTCTGGCGGAGCTGTTCTGCCGGGGAAACTTCCCTCCAGGAGGGGGAAATCATCACCATCGTCATCACCAACGATCCTCTCATCTCGAGGGGGTCAATCTTGTATCAAAACCACAAATTGGTACCTGTGGTTGCTAGTAGTGTTGATTACTCCTTGTAGTTGATGCTAATTGGTTTACTTGGTGGAAGATCATATGTTCAGATCCTTAATGCATATTAATACTCCTTTGATCATGACCATGAATATGCTTTGTGAGTAGTTACGTTTGTTCCTGAGAACATGGGTGAAGTCTTGCTATTAGTAGTCATGTGAATTTGGTATTCGTTCGATATTTTGATCAGATGTATGTTGTCTCTCCTCTAGTGGTGCTATGTGAACGTCGACTACATGACACTTCACCATTATTTGGGCCTAGAGGAAGGCATTGGGAAGTAATAAGTAGATGATGGGTTGCTAGAGTGACAGAAGCTTAAACCCTAGTTTATGCGTTGCTTCGTAAGGGGTTGATTTGGATCCACTAGTTTCATGCTATGGTTAGGTTTACCTTAATACTTCTTTCGTAGTTGCGGATGCTTGCAATAGGGGTTAATCATAAGTGAGATGCTTGTCCAAGAAAGGGCAGTACCCAAGCATCGGTCCACCCACATATCAAATTATCAAAGTACCAAACGCGAATCATATGAGTGTGATGAAAACTAGCTTGACGATAATTCTCATGTCTCCTCGGGAGTGCTTTTCTCATTATAAGAAATTGTCCAGGCTTGTCCTTTGCTACAAAAAGGATTGGGCCACCTTTTGCACTTTATTTACTTTCATTGCTTGTTACCCGTTACAAATTATCTTATCACAAAACTATCTGTTACCTACAATTTCAGTGCTTGCAGAGAATACCTTACTGAAAACCGCTTGTCATTTCCTTCTGCTCCTCGTTGGGTTCAACACTATTACTTATCGAAAGGACTACGATAGATCCCCTATACTTGTGGGTCATCACCCATCTACAAATGCACAACTCAAATGCGCAGAGATAAATAATGATGATGTTCAAGAGAGTCCATCACGGATAGCTAAATTACCTGGTACCTCACTGCTTGTCATATAGTAGGAGAAACTAATCGTATTTCACGTTACTATGTGTGCCCAGTGGACAATATATATAACATGTAGAGTAAAAAAGAGATGCAACAAGTGTACAACCACTTTGGCGAAGCCATGTCGATCTCAGCATGATTGGGTTTGTCGGTGAGAATGCTCCGGCTGATTTGGCTGTTGGAGGAGGGGAAGAAGATCTTAGGCGTCTGTAGACGGAGCCCGGGGTACTACTCCGCTGTGATGGAGAGTTTCGTCGTTGGAGCAGCTCTGGTGAGTTGTACAATGAGGAGGCTGAAGCAGGACAAGAGAGACAACGTTAACCTGAGTGGAATTCTAATAGCATCTCCAATATATGATGTAAAATACATAACCACAAAGTGCTAGATGTAAAATACATTAGCCGGTCATCTCTGAGCTTAACCGTCAAAACTGAATTTAACTATTGAAACTGCATTTTGCTATCGAAACTGAATTTTATTGTTGAAACTGAATGCATTAGTAGCAGAAAAGCAGTAGCAGCAGTAGCAGCACCAGGAGCAGCAGCGCGTTAGAGAACCGGGGCAGGTGGTCGTGTAGCAGCATCTTGGGTAGCAGCTGCAGAGGCTCGAGTGAGAGCAGTATCTGCTGCACGTGCAGCAGTAGCGCATGCAATAGTAGAGCAGGAGGGTGAGTCGACTGACTTTTTCATCTCTGGTCAGTCGATATTCCAGCTGTTGGATACCAAATCAAGGGCATGCAGTTCATCTTCAACCTCCAACCTCCTGAGCCGCCAGCTAGCACCGGGCAACCGCCGGTAGGCGGCGTGATGCAGAGCATCCTTCCATCATCCCCATGGACTCTGCATCAACACATCCAACCCCACAAGGACCTATGACTCGAGCACATGCAAGAGCTCTTGAAACCGAGGTGACATCACTCCTCTCACAATTCCCTTTCGATTCAGATGAGACATGGTTACTACCTCAAACGGGAATGCTATGCATACTCAGGTACGAAGGAGTTAACCATGAAGAAGCTAGGAAGCAAGGAGAACCGGAAGCGGAAGACATGCATGAAGACGGAGAGGAAAAAGCACCAAGGACCAGGATGGCTGGACGATCCGGATGGCGGCCCGGACGATCCGGACAAAGCCCGGACGATCCGGACCCCAGCCCGGACGATCCGGCTAATTCATCCGAAGACACCCGAAGCTCAAGCCCGGAGCCGGATCATCCGGACCCAGTCCCGGATCATCCGGACCCTGCCCGGACATCCGGACCACCAGCCGGACATCCGGCCCTTCGCCGCCACCAGCCGGGCCTCCAGCTCATCCGGGCCTCCACCCGGACCATCCGGACCAGCCGGATCATCCGGACCCTCGTCCGGATCATCCGGCCAGCGCCTGTGTGCGCGTGTTGGGCTGAGCCCATGTACCCCTTTGCCCCCAAGTCTATTTATAGGACCCCATCCCCTCACTTTGAGACTTAGCATTGGATTAGCTCATATTTGTGTGAGAGCCTTTGCTCATCCACTTGGATACTTCTCCTCGGAGATCACGACCTCTTCGGAGAAGATCCCCCAAGCGGATTCAAGACCCCTTCTAGGGAAGAACATCAAGGCCTCCTTTTGGAGAAGAACGGTTCCTTTGTATCCTTACCTTTGTTGACTTTGGATCTTGTGGATCTCTTATGTGTGTGGTGATCTAGCACTTGTGTGATCGATTCCTTGTTGGTTGAGAGATTCTCTCTCGTTTTCCCCCGTGTTTCCCTTTGTGCTTCCGCGTGTTCTTCGTGATTCCCCGTAGGATCCACTCCAAACGTGAAAGATCGACACTATAGGGTTCCACCCTACATCACGGCGCTTCTGCGCCGCCCCGAAACCACTCTCCGCCACCGGTCCGCCGCCGCCCCGGCCACCCCTCTTCCCCCCCCCCCCGCGTCGAGATTTTTCTCCGACGATCCCCACGCCACCGTGCGACCACTGCCGGCGACCACGGCCCCCACCCTGTACTCGAAGAGAGATAGTGGGGTACCTCTCCGGCGAGCCCCCCTCCCCGCTGCGGCTAGTTCTTCCTTAACTCCGTGAGCCCCCGAAAATCGACCGCCCAAAAGTTGATCTAGTCGACTGAAGTGTAGCTAAATCGGAGCAGCAGCAAGCAAGAGCAAGAACGAGAGCAACAACGCAAGCAAGAGCAAGAGCGAGAGCAGCAGCGCGAGCAAGAGCAAGAGCAAGAGCAAGAGCAAACCAGACAGGGGACCGAGAGCAAGAGCTATGTGCATTACCAGGATCTAAACCATGTATTGATGCTTCAATACATGGTTTATAATGGTGTTTGTGTGTGTGTGTTCTACGTGTTAAACACATTGTACGTAGTATCATACATGGTTTAGATTCTGGACATCTAGCTAGAGTACATGTACTATGATTTGAATTCAACATAAAATGGATCGTATGTACGTCTATCCTCGCGCTGCAGAATCTAAACCATGTATTGATGCTTCTGTGGCTCCTGCTGCTGCCGATGAGGTGCACATTCACGAGGGCGATTCCCAGGACCAGGTTGATCAAAATCAGCACTATGTGCAACCACCAGCACCACCACTAGACCATCCTCATGCCTATATTCATAATGGTAGGGCTCCACCACCACCTCAGGTACGAGATTATGACCATGTTCCTAATCTGAAATTAAATATTCCACCATCTGAGGGTCGATACATTCCTGATGTCTATCTTACTTGGGAGTTAGAAAATGAACAATGTTTCACATGCTTACAATATCCTGAGGATAGACGTGTTGCTGCTGCTGTTTGTGAATTCACTAGCTTTGCTTCTTTTTGGTGGTCTGAACATTGTAGATTATATCCTATTCCAGCTACTTGGGCTGCTTTGAAAGCTGCTATGCGTACTTGTTGGTTTCCACCATATTATCAACGTGAATTGCATAAGAAATTGCACGTTTAAGACGAGGAAAACAATTCTGTAGAGGAATATTATCAAGAATTGCAAACCGGTACGATTAGATGTGGTATTGTTGAGGATAACAAAGCTATGCTTGCATGTTATATGGGTTGATTAAAGCTGAACGTGAAGTGCAGGATCGACATGCAATGGCACGAACTAACATTTCTGCAAGTCGTTCTTCATCATGGACACCGCGTGCATCCTCTACTTCCACTGCATCAGCACCTCCATCACCTGCCACCTCTAGCCGTGATACAAGAAAGCAGGCACAACCACCACTATCTGCCAAGAGCACACCTGTCGGGCATGCATAGAGCTTTTCTTCTTCCATGGCATCAACAAGACACACAAGTGATATTATTTGTCGTCGTTGTAAGGGAAGAGGTCATTATGCGAGAGAATGCCCATCTAAGCGTGTGATGATTGCAACCGAAGAATACGGTGGAGAGAATGCCCATCTAAGCGTGTGATGAATGCCCATCTAAGCGTGTCATTATGCGAGAGGATGGTGGGTATGAGTCCGCTAGTGACTATGATGAGGAGACTTTGGCTCTTATTACAACTGAAGAATACTGTTGAGATGATTCTGATCATGAGATGCAATACATGGTTGCTGAAGATGCTGACAGGTATGAAAGTTTAGTTGCTCAATGTGTTGTGAGTGTGCAGGTCACACAAGCTGAGCAAAATTAGAGGCATAATTTGTTCCATACAAAGTGAGTTATGAAGGAACGTTCTGTCCGCGTCATCATTAATGGAGGGAGTTGCAACAACTTGGCTATCATGGAGATGGTGGAGAAGCTATCTCTCACCACAATACCACATCCACATCCTTACTACATCCAATGGTTCAACAACAACGTCAAGGTTAAGGTAACACGTACTGTTCATGTACATTTTAGTATCTCTACATATGCTAATTATGTTGATTGTGATGTGGTACCTATGCAAGCATGTTCCTTATTACTTGGTAGACCATGGCAATTTGATAAAAATTATGTACACCATGGTAGAAACAATCAGTATACTCTTGTTCACAAGGATAAACATATTACTTTGCTTCTTATGTCTCCTGATTCCATTTTCAAAGATGATATTAATAGAGCTAATAAAGCTAAACAGGAGAAAATAAGAGTGAGAATCAGATTGTGGCAAAAGAATTTTAGCAACAAATGAAGCCTAATAATAAACCATCTAGTATTGCTTCCGATATTAAATTGAAAAGTGCATGTTTACTTGCCACCAAATCTGATATCGATGAGCTAGATTTCAGCAAATCTATTTGCTATGCTTTTGTGCAGAGGCATTATTTTCCTTCGAGGACATGCCTTGCTCTTTGCCTCCTGCGGTCACTAACATTTTGCAAGAGTTCACTAACATCTTTCCACAAGACGTGCCACCGGGATTACCGCCTATTCGAGGGATTGAGCATCAAATTGACTTAATTCCTGGTGCTTCGCTGCCAAACCGTGCACCATGTCGTACCAATCCAGAGGAGATGAAGGAGATTATGTGTCAAGTACAGGAGCTGCTCAACAAAGGTTATATACATGAATCTCTTAGTCCTTGTGCTATTCCTATTATACTAGTGCCCAAAAAGGATGGTATGCGTGTTGATTGTAGAGGCATTAATAATATTACTATTTGTTATCGTCATCCTATTCCTAGGCTAGATGACATGCTTGATGAATTGAGTGGCTCTACAATATTCTCCAAAGTTGATTTGCGTCGTGGATACCATCAAATTCGTATGAAATTAGGAGATGAATGAAAAATAGCATTTATAACTAAGTTTGGATTATATGAGTGGTTAGTCATGCCTTTTGGGTTAACTAATGCACCTAGTACTTTCATGAGATTAATGAATGAAGTTTTACGTGCTTTAATTGAACGATATGTTGTAGTCTATTTTTGATGATATACTGATATCTTCCTCTCGATTACAATCCGAAATATGTGGAGGGGGCTGCCTTTGCGCCTACCATGGAGTGATGTCTGCATGAAATTTTATTGCCATGCAAGGCTTGTCTCTTTTTCTCTACATGTTCAGTTCCATTGTTTACAATAACTGCCATGCAGAGGAATAAAACATAGTGAGATTATGTAAGGAGTGTATGCAGAAATCCAGAGTGATGGTAGCAACCTGTGGATAGACCCAAAACCAATAATAGCAGGCAAATAATGGCTTTGGTTCAAAATAGAGATAATGGCTTCTTAACTCTTTGTTTCCCACCCAACATGAAACTAATAGTAGACACCGGAGATTAACCAGATAGTAGATAGATACTATTGATTGCGGCACCGATATGTACCCCACAACCATTTAAAAACTCAAGTTTGACCATTAGTTTGGAGCTGACTCAGAGTCTAATCGGTGAACAGGACGATAAAGTAGCATGTAATATTAAGCCATGCATAATGTAAGCAGACACGAAAGAGTGTGACCTCTCTTGCGGACCCGTGTAGTCCTTGAGGTCATCTGCTCGGTTGATGATGGTAATGCAGTTTTCATGGCTGCTGGTGGTGGGGAAGAAGATCTGAGGCAGTGAAAGACAGTCTGGAGGCCGGATCCCTGTTGTGCTGGACCCTTCTGTCGTTGGAGCAGCTGAGCTGGGGTGGACGATGGCGCAGCAGGAGCGGGACAAACCACGCAAGGTTTTCTTTGACAACTATTTGTAGGAGAAGTAATTCTGTAAGGGCTCGTTTGAATTGGAGGATTCCAACAATGCAGGGAAAGGAAATAGACAGGAATAGGATAGGAATGCACGTGCAAAATAGAGAATTTAAAAACACAGGATTTCTGCCAATCTGGGTGTTTGATTCACAAGAATTGGAAGATCACAGGATGCAAAGAAGCATGGTGAGATTAAGTCAAACTACAAGAAAATGTACGTTTATAATGCTATCATGCTACTATCTCTTAGTCTTGTGCTTCATGAATAGGAATTTGAAAAGGAGGACAAGTGAAAATTAAAACTCCTGCGTTTTTTCTTTCAAGGAGACACTAATGGAACAAATCCTACAGTTTTCCTTTGCTCCATTCCTTTGAACCAATTTCATGAATAGTACTACCATAGGAAACTTTCCAATTCCTATGTTTTTCATTCACTTTTCCTTTCAAGCACTGGCGATTCTAGTAGGCAGGCTTGAAGAAGGAAAATCCTACAGTAAAAAAATGTTTTTGTGCTACTTCTATTACTTTGGACCCAGGCCACTGCCCTACTAGCTCAACTCCCAGGGCCATCGACAAATGCACAGCTCAAACGCGCAGAGATAAATAATGATGGCGTTCAAGAGAGTCCATCACGGATAGCTAAGTTGCCTGGTACCTCACTGCTTGTCATATAGTAGGATAAAATAATCATATTTCCCGTTACTACGTGTGCTCAGTGGACAATATATATAACATGTCGAGTAAAAAAGAGATGCAACAAGTGTACGACCTCTTTGGCGAAGCCATGTCGATCTCAGCGTGATTGGGTTGGCCGGTGAGGATGCTCCGGCCGACTTGGCTGTCGAAGGAGGGGAAGAAGATCTTAGGCGTCTGGAGATGGAGCCCGAGGTACTGCTTTGCTATGATGGAGGGTTTCATCGTTGGAGCAGCTCTGGTGAGTTGTACGACGCCGAGGCTAAAGCAGGACAAGAGAGACAACATTAACCTGAGTCGAATTCTAATAGCATCTCCAATAGATGACATAAAATACATAACCACAAAGTGCTAGATGTAAAATACATCAGCCGCTCATCTCTGAACTAAACTGTCGAAACTGAATTTAAATGTCGAAACTGAACTTAACTATCGAAACTGAATTTTGCTGTCGAAACGGAATTTTACTGTTGAAACTGAACGCACTAGTAAGGTGAGGCTACACGTCAGTCGACTGACTTTTTCATCTCTGGTCATTCGATTTTGCAGCCTTTGGATATGAAATCAAGGGCCTGCAGTTCATCTTCAACCTCCACCCCCAGAGCCGCCAGCGACCACCGGCCAAACAGAAACCCCCCGCCGCCCTGCCTGCCCCGAAAACACTCCCCACCACGGTCCGCCGCCCTGCCATCCTCTAGCCCCCCATGCCGAAGCTTTTCTCTGGCGATCCTCACGCCACCGCACCACCACCGTCGGCAACCACCGCCCCCACCCTGAACCCTAAGATAAATAGTGGGCTACCTCTCCGGCGAGCCCCCCTCCTCGCTGTGGCTGGTTCTTCCTTCACTCTAGCGAGACCCCCTCCACTCCCTGAAAATCGACTGACCCAAAAGTTGATTCAGTCGACTGGAGTGTAGCTAAATCGGAGCAGCATCCCAAGCAAGAGCAAGAGCGAGAGCAACAGCGCGAGCAAGAGCAATAGCAAGAGCAGACCAGGCAGGGGACCGAGAGCTCAAGCAGCAGCGCGAGCGAGAGCTCAAGCAGCAGCAGCTCCTACTGATGTGGACGTCGCCGCCGAGGGAGCGACGCCGTGGAGGAAGTGGCCGGCAACATATCCATGGATGGAGCCGTGCTGTGTCGGCTTGGGACCGAGCGCCGGCAACACCGTGAGATCGAATCAAGAAGAAAATGCAACGATTAGTGTACAACCTCTTTGGTGGCGCCGATTAGGCCGCAGCTTCATCTGACGAAATGGTGATGATGATGCTCTTCCGGTGGTGCAGGTGAAGACGGCGGTGTGGGAATGGAGGTGGTGTGAAAGACGAGGGGAACATTGGGGCAGCTCCTTGGAGGTGGAGGACGGGGTGGCTGAACCGGCAGGACGGCGAGATCGATGACGGATCCTCATCCGGTACGGTGCATGAGGGACGTCGAGGTGTTGCTGTGGACGACGTCGTCGAGGAAGAGGCTCCGACTGGGTGGCGGACGGAGGAGGGTGTTGCTCTTCGTCGCGGGTTTTCGCGGCCTCGGTGTATGAATGGGTGGACGGATGGGATGGGAATGGGGAACCATGGCTTAGGGACGCGCTTGTCCGAAATGTGGGGTAAGTTACGAAAGTACCCCCACCGATTTGAGGCGGTTCTTTTGGCTCAGGGGTACCACGGGCATTTTGCGTGTCGGGATTTCACAGGAGGTGGGAGTTTTCGCGCGCGTTGTCATTTTGGAATAGCAAGGCGCAGGTTGAGATGGAGGGAGTTGTCGGAGCACAACGCGACAAAGATATATCTTAAATATTTCGGGCTAACAAGGCGCGGGTTGAAATTTCCGGACAAGCCTAACGTGTAATCGTACCAAATCAATTCAAGACTACAAATGTCATTCAAAACTTTGAATTCATGTTATGTTCAATTAAAATATTTCGCTACGTGTATCATGCATGCAACCTACTACTCAAATGAACGTTTTAGTGCATTTCAAACGTATATACTACCACTTCAATATGAACTAAATTTGAATTCGTTTCTCTATTTGAATAAGATCTATAGTAATGATTGTTGTGAAGTCAAAGCATTTGAATTCGTTTTTTTGTTTTAATAAGATCTACAATCATCATTATTGTCAAGTTAAACCATCATTTGTGTATTATCTTCACAGCACACCACATGATTAGTCTCGAGTTACATATGAACTATGTGTACTATATGAACTCGAACTCGATTTTTTGAATCCACTTTATGTTGATTTCAAATCGCATTACATTTCTAGCTCTAGCTAGATCTTCATAATCTAAACCATGTCTCATATGTATAATGTGTTTATCACATTATGTATGGTGCCCCGCCCCCTACGCCTACAAGTATTTAGATGTGAGTTGCAAACACCACACATTACCACAAATTCAAATAAAATGTGAGAATGTTCGATATATAGTATTGTTTAGATTGTTCGATATTTACTTGTAAGCTACAAACGCCACACATTATCACAAACTCAAATAAATGTGAGATTGTTCGATGTATAGTATGGTTTAGATTGTTCGACATTTAGCTATGAGTTGCAAACGCCATGCATTATCACATTATGGTATAACATGTGAAAAACCACAGCACGCGCATCACCACTATATTCATGCATGCATATGTTAAAAACACTATGATCTCCTATTCAATTATATGAATCCACTTTCATATCAAATTATGATCTTTGTTAGTCTCTTACACCCACACAATCCTCTAACCTTTCTAGCTACCACTAACTTTCTCTCGTGCATGCACACGCCCTCCTCGCCCTCCACCTCCCTAGCATTCTATCCATCGCGCACATTCATTTATTTTCTTTAGGTCGTTCTCCCAGAGTCTCCATAACTCCTTCCGACACACACCGATCGATAAACCTCTCCAGCGATGCCTGCCTACAACATACACACGCACCTTCAATCTCCACCTTTATGTGTCCTTGCCTCGTGTCTCTCATACGGTCCCACACACGTGTAAACTCTCGCCCCTCTTTTCATTGATCTGACAACCGCACAATCATCCCCCTATCTAGCTAGTAGTTGGGCCTCTCGCACCACCTCCTAGCTCCATTCTCTCTGTCTATCCGTCTCACTGGGCCTTATTTGCCTCTAACAAATGGACGTACATCGACCGATCTCCCGCTATACATATAGCTAGCTAGGTCCTTATAACTCGTTTTTACCCACGCGTCGATCGATCTACCTCATTAGTTATGTCTCTCCCTTCCTCCGACAAACAACAATTGATCTACCGATCTAGTTCGGTTTGCTTACCAAACACATGGTTCCCCTTCATCATCCATGGATGCGTCCCGACAGATCTATCATGCACAGGCACACACAGAAACACATCCCCACTCTTATTGGTAACATTGCAGTTCCACCCTCAGTTTGTCTAGTAGGCCTCTCCCACCATCTCTGAGAAGCAACTCCATCACCCATCAAGCACTCTACCCCTCTAAGTCCCTCTCTCTCTCTCCTCTGTCTCACTATCCCATCATATTTCCTGTCCTTCAGTTATGTATGGATGTCGACCGATCTCCCTCAAGACATAGCTGGGTCTCTCCTTCTCAACACATATACGAGTCGTTCTACCTCTATAGTTAGGCCTCTGCCTACCCCTCCCACCACCCCCTCCCCCCCCCCACACACACCGATACATCGAGCACTCTAGTCATGTCTCCCTACCACACACAAACTTGACATGTGCCCTCTGATGTTCCGGTAGGTCAGTCGCCCTATATCTTTGACTTGCACACACACACAATTTTGATGGCTCTCTTCATCGATCTCGCACCCACCCACTTGATCCTCTCTTCGACTCTGTCGATATCTATGACCCCTCCCTCTCTTCTTGTGGATCGCCCGACCCTCTATATATGATATGGATAGGCCTCCATTTCACACACATTGCATGCAACATTTTGTTTGAGATGTCATCGACACATATTCCCACAAATACATTCACGAAATCAACCCCACCCCCCGCCCCAAAACAAAAAACACTCACGAACACGGTTTGTATCTCTCACACACACCCACGTAGGTGGGGGACGTGCACGAAGAGAGGTGGTGCATGCATGGTGCATGTACTCCCGTCTCTTTCCCAACCACACTCGCGCGGGTACATGGTGGAGCTCATTTCTGTACGAAAAGGCAGCCCGCATGGTAATTTTGCACGGGTACTAGTTGTCCAGTTGGTGGACGGAGGATCGTCTACCACGAGTGAACAAAAAAATTGTGACTTGATGCGTCATGTTCAAAAAAGAGGCAAACCATGTGGGGCCTACCTTAGAGGCAAGGATCTACACACTGGAGTACTTTTGAAGTGTCCCGTAAACTCGTAGAATGAGGAGAAGCTTGCTTAGTACGCCGTCTCCCTCGCCCACGGGCGCGGTGGCTCGTAGGGTGAGGTGAAGCTTGCTTAGTATTGTACGCCTTACGCCCGCTCCCTCGCCCACGCACGCGGTGGCTCGCAGGACGAGGAGAAAAATTTACTACTCCCTCCGTTTACTCCTCGTCCCTACTATCTGGGTTATAGAGATTATCATATTGTTTGGAATATATATGTCCTTTAGTAGATTTCAATATGAACTACTAGTACATACTCCAAACACTGATGTATATAGACGTATTTTAGAGTGTAGATTCACTCATTTTGCTCCGTATGTAGCACTCTCCCTCGCCCCTTAACCCTCACCCACGTGGTGGACGTGCAGCAATTCATTCGGTCTCATATAGCCAGAACGATATATACTGCACTATCATTATTGCTCGACTTCCCGAAGAGGGGAAGAGCCAATCGCAAGGTTAATATTTTGGAGATGCCAAGCGCAAGGTAATAGGAGAACAAGAAGTAGGTGCCGTGTCATTCATAAATAAAATTTTTTTTCTTCAGTGGCACGTACGCAATATGATAGGTTCATATGGAGAGAAAAGGAAACCGCTCCACTACGTACATAGTCAGGACGGGCCAGCCTACATGGTTGCTTGCTGGGGTTGCTCTCTTCACACTCTCTCGCACAAAACGACTGTGGCCACATCTCTAACATCCCGATGGATCATGTCTGCCGGGGGAAGGGGTGGATGCTTAGTGTAGATGTGTTCGCCGTCGCCGACGGCGAAGACCCACTGTCAGCACGTCCCGATCAGGAGTCCCCGCCGTTCTCTCTCACAAAGCCGGTGAGGTTGCCTTCGTCCCTTGCTCACTGCCGTGACGTGGGCAGTTGCCGCCTCCAGCTGCCCTCCTCAATGTTGAGCTACATCCCGACATCCCTCAGGTACAACTCCCTTTACAGCCAGCTTGCACCACTGCTCCAGCTGCCCACATCACTCCATGTGGATATTTCTCTACTTCTTTGCCCCGCACATACCTCTACTGGCTTCTATGTACTGTATTTGTGATGAGTTTATGTCTCATCAACTAGTCCCAGTAATCTTATTCTAATCACGCTTCTTCAATTTCTTTGCCATAGGGATGCTCATCTCGATTTTGGTGAAACTGCACAAAATGATCCGATGGTCAAAAGGTTGCAAACTTCATTTCTTAGGAAGCTCGAACGTTGCTAGCAAATTGAAGCTTGGTTAGGGTTCACGGTTCAAGGGCTAGGGACTGCATGGATCGTTTTTTTCTTTAGCTGCCTCTGTTCCAAAAATAAGTGTTAACTTTAGTAGTAGTACAACTTTGTACTAAAGTTTGCATAAAGTTGAGACACTTATTTTTGAACGGAGGGAGTACATATTTGCTATGATCTGTCAATCATTGAGATGCAATAGCATGCATGTTAGTCTCTTTCTATTTGATGAAATGTTGCAACGGGCAACCTTGGACGCAAGATACATGTAACACAAGCTGGAAGCTTCATAGCATTGTACAAATTTATCTGACTGATAAATTACAGTACGTACTATACTAGTACTTCCTCCGTTCATAAATATAAGTCTTTGTAGAGATTTCACCATGAACCACATGCGGATGTATATAGATGCATTTTAAGTGTAGATTCATTCATTTTGTTCTGTATGTAGTTCACCTAGTGGACTCTCTACAAAGATTTATATACTAGTAATAGCTAGCCTACACTACTAGGAATTCTCTATCCTCTCCTTGAACCACATCATCAAAATTAATGTAGCTGTTAGATGAACTAAATTAGTCCATAATAGCCGTCTGATCTGGACGTTGAAAGGCTTCGCACTAAGCCACATCAAAGCATGCAGAAGTACCGTGGTGTGCATGTGACTGGGTTTTAAATCACATCAACATGTCTGCATGCAAGCATGCACCGGTAGCATGCATGTAAGTGAGATTTTAAGTCCCATTAACATGTCAAAAAGAAAAATATAATCCCATTATGCAGTAGGAGTTGGCTGATCTTTTTTCCTTACGTGGGATGATCTAAATGATGACGGGAGTATTTTTAGTTTGGCTACCACATTTGTCATGCAGTTATAGAGTTTTTTTAGTTCTATGAAATCGATAATTTTACACAGAGAGACATACGGCTGTTCTGCGGCAACGCGTAGGGACTCATCTAGTATTTAGGAACGGATGGAGTACTATGTAAAGAGTTAGGTGTCGCACGGTGTCCAGAAAATATGGTGATAGTGTGAGGTGGGCCATGTAATCACTGAGCCTGCGTGTTTTCACTGCTCTTGCACTCCTCCACTGTAAGAATGGAGAAAATTGTAATCTAGTAGTACATCCTTTTGCTGAAAGCGTGGGACATCCAGCAGTCCTACCACCTCAGTAATAAAGACCAATGAGCCGTCAAATCACATAGACCCAGCAGTAAGTTGGACGGACGAAGCAACCATCACTCTTGAATCCTCTTCTCCCTTAAACGTAGGCGCCAGTGAGAGGTCACGTCCGCTCTGCCCGGGCATGAATGCGGCGCCGATTCTTTGGAGCGACGCTGGAAGCGCGCGCGGGCGATGGAGGGGCTTTGGGTGGGCCAGGCTGGTCAGGAGTGGGCATGGCAGCTGTCCGCCTGTCCCTACCATACGCCCAGAAACGAGAGGATGCACCGACTCGCAGCTAAAGTTGTACACTACACACCATTTCTGTAGGAGTAGGTCGATCTGTCGCTCTCTCTAACACACACTTGCTGTTAAACACACACACACACACGCACACACACACACACACACAGGTTCATAGAATAGGAAACTCGTGCGAGTGAGAAGCCACAGGAAGTGAGGTACAAATGGTGTATGTACAAGAAGAGAAGAGGTGATGAATATTCCATGAAACTTGGACTGAGGAGTAGTACTCCCTCCGTCTAGGTGTTAAGTCATCTTACGGAAATCAGTTATTCCCAAAATTTTTAGGCGTCGTCCATTAACTTCGCATCTCAATCCCCTCCTGGCCTCGTTGCTAGCAAGCATTGTTACTTACCTTGTTATCTCACCCGGAAACCCAATGCATGGAGTGCAACTACGCGTTGATCAGTCAAGAAATCAAAGTCGGCTTGCATGCGAGTTAATACGTGGCCCTACATGGTATCTAAAACGGCATCTCTTAGTTGTTTAGATTAATTGTTGTGTTTAGAGACAGAAATCAGGGCTTTGATTGGAGGAATGACCGGTCAAGGTTCTCCTTCTCCTCCAATCTGCTTGCACCGTGGTCCCGCTGCACCTTCTAATGTGACTTATTACACCTAGACGAAGGGAGTAGTAAGTACGAGATACGGTGGCACACTGACTTAGGTCGAATACAAGTGCCCAAAATTGTGTGCATGTTATAATAAGGATTCACTTAAAATACTACGTGAGCGAACAGAGGGATCAATTGGACAGTGTTCCCTAGCAGTAGTGAGATGTGTGAGGAAAGATACACTACTGGCGCTTTTAATTTTTCTTATTAATCTGTTTGTTTCATCCTCTGACTGGTGGGACCCAACATACTATGTGGAGAGAGGTAAGGTGACTAAGGCTGCATTATTTCTGCACCACCGTGGATAGTCTTACCACCAAAGCCACATGACACGATTATGATTTAAATCCCAATGACTCCCACACAAAAAAACACGTCATTGCTTGTCACACGAATGCAGGAATGTAAAAAAGGTTATTTTCCTCTCATTGAACATAACGAGAGTGTTGTGTAGCTGGTTAGCCTGTTCGCTCATCAAACTTGAGGTCTCGGGGTCGATAACTACACTTGAGCATAATTCGTGCCAGGAGGATTCTTTGACTCGTCAAAATGGATGGATACGAAGCTATACGATCTCGTAGTGACCGTATAATCATCTCATCACGTATAAGCTGTAGCCTCGACGCTTGTTTTCTTGGGTTTGCACGCTTCAAACTCTCTCTCCAGTATATATATACACGCTGGAGCCTCAGTGCTTGTAGTTGCTCTCTTCACACTCTCTCGCCCTCTCCAAATCTAAACAAGACTTCATTGACCTCTCTATCCCCTCACTGCTGGTCAAAGAGCCAGCAGGATCCATCCGCCGGGAAGGGAAGGAGGCTTAACGTTGTCGTCGTCGGCGAGGGAGGGAATCCACTACCGGCGCAACTGTTCACTTTCACCCAGCGGCGGCGCGGGAGGGCCTCCGACCCCTTCTTCTTCACCGCCGTCCCGTCACCCACCGAACCACGCCGCAAGAACCTTAAGGTATAATTTACTTATTCCACATGCATTGCTCTAGCTGCATGTGGGCTTTTTCTGCTTCTGCACTTGAATCTAGATGTTGGATCAACCAGGAAAGTAGTGGGGAAAGTTGTATACCATGAATCTAGGACGTGGTTCAAAGAGGAAAGGAGTGGGGGAAAGTAGTGGGAAAAGTTGTATAGCATGAATGTAGGACGTGGTTCAAAAAGGAAAGGAAGGGGGAAAGTAGTGGGGAAAGTTGTATCGCATGAATCTAAGACGTGGCTCAAAGAGGAAAGGAAGGGGTGAAAGTACTAGTACAGACTGGCTATCCGGCACCTACGTTGCTCGAAAAGGCAAAAAAATGACAAACGCAGTACGCACATCTGTAACAAGCTGATCTTTTGTTTTAGGGGACAAGGCAGTAGAGTTTGAGTAGGACTAGATTTGCTGCGCTCACATAGGGAAAGGTGTCTAAAGATAACAAAACTGGGACCAACACAAATATGCTCCTTGGTTGTTTGTTCTTTGTTGCAATAGACTGTGCATGACCACAGTACATCGGTAGATGCACATGGTGCTGGTGCGTCCACTGCCTCGTGCACCTCTTTAGCTGTTGTTAATCTAAGGCCCTGCTTGGTTAAAAACTCCCTAGTCCCTACCTGCTTGGTTACAGGGACTAAACATGGACTACAGGTTATTAAATGACATGCTAAAATACGATGTTACCCCTAGTAATGAACTAATAGAGACAAGGTGCGATGCGTGGCAGGGGCAACTGTTGGAAAAAGTCACAAAAAGACTCCCTCTGGGTCTTCTTTCTTTAGTCCCAAATGCCCACTTTTAGTCTCTAAAAGTCCCTCCTGTTTGGTTTAGATGCGACTGACATGCAGATTTTTTAGTCCCTACACCAAAATGTCCCTGTAAACAAACACCCTCTAATAATGCCACTAGAAAATTGATGCAATGCCACAGTTAAAAGAAAATTACATGTTTAACGAATCTTATTGTTAATATAATCTCTATGTTAATATTAATCAAGGCCACCATTTGAGAAATGCTACTGTCTTGCTTTCTTTCCCATTTAGATAAGGTAGATGCTTCTTTTTGTTGGCTTCTGTGTCATCCACCGTTATTGACCACTAGTTGTTTCCTTTGCACCTCTGTGTAAACAGGGTTATCTACTTCACCTCGCTGCCACCGTGACCTTTTGTTGCACTGCACAAAACAGTTTTGTTTTAAGAGTGTTTTGTGCAGTTCAACCAAAATGTCACACCGACAATGTTGCCTGGTTGCTTGATCTTAGTGGAACTGCACAAGAGGAGATCTTACTTCCTATCCGTGTTGGAAAATTTGGTTCAGATCTTCTTCTTGTGAGTTGTTTGAATTCCGCATCATGAGAGGTCAGTACTAGCCTTCTTTCACATGATTCTACAGTGTGCTTTCATATGTTGTGCTACTTGTACGGTAATGTTGCTTGATTTTAGTGAACTGCACAAATGGAGACAAGACTTCCAATCTGTATGTGCACCATAATATGCCATTGAGGTAAGATAAGGATATTTCAAAACTATTGGCCTGTATTTTGCCACTTTCATCAGAAAATTAATGTCATTGTTTAGCGCTATACTTATGCTCCCTAATTGACATGCCAAATCTTACATTGAAGGCGAAGCTTGCCTGTTATTGAACAAAGTGATGAAGGGGAAGAACAAGCGGAAGAAAAACAAAAATCAACTCCCGGTGTTGTAATGAAGCACTAGAACTGTGATGACACAAGTAATGATATAGTTCTGCATCTTAATTTATTGCTATGGCTGGAACGAGCAATTGTTTTGCCACTGATTTGATGCCACTCTTAATGTAATACGTAATTATCTCTACTTGTGCAAACAGGGATCTTCTTTGAAGATACCATATATTTTAATGGAACTGCACAAGAAGATGTTGGAAACATTAAACTAATCAAGGAGTATATAATAAGCATGGCCACCACAGTAGATAGCAACAGATGGTTCCGGAGAAGTGCTTCATCTGTATGC
The DNA here is from genome assembly GCA_021437245.1 of Aegilops speltoides. Taxonomy (NCBI): domain Eukaryota; kingdom Viridiplantae; phylum Streptophyta; class Magnoliopsida; order Poales; family Poaceae; genus Aegilops; species Aegilops speltoides. The sequence continues at coordinate 250,061,597 of CM038146.1, forward strand.
TCTACACAATAAGCCTCCTGACAAAGGTTGGTACTCGCCCACTGATTTCATCCATATGATTGAGCTTTGTCATCTCTGTTGGTGTTGTGCTACTATTTAGATACTGTCATGAAAACTTGGTATTGTCCTTGAGAAGTGCTTCATCTGTGCTATTTTAAATATTTCCTTTCCTTGTCTTTGCACAGGGATGCTAGCATTTAGTTGTCCTCTTGTCTTTGCACAACAGGATCACCCTCCTCTGAAGAAGAATATGGAGTACGTGAAGTGACTAGTTCCGATTATGCCAGGATGAAGAAGCCCTGTCTATCTTCTCATCAGAAGGAGCAGTTAAAGGAGCAAACAAGGATGCTAGCATTTAGTTGTCCTCTTGTCTTTGCACAACAGGATCATCCTCCTCTAAAGAAGAATATGGAGTACGTGAAGTGACTAGTTCTGATTATGCCAGGATGAAGAAGCCCTGTCTATCTTCTCATCAGAAGGAGCAGTTAAAGGATGGGTACATTACTCCCCACAAGACCAAACTAACTTCAGCTTAGAAGGACTAACAAATCTCCATTTTTTTGTTGTAATGCGCGAGTACAATGTTGTTCTAGGATTCTTTCTTGTGAGTTCCATTTTTCTAGAAGTGTGATCTAGATGGACCATGTAGGTGCCTATTTAAACTATCAATCCATAGTACAGTTTGCTTTATACTAATCACTTTTTTGTATTTGTGCAAACAGGGGTGCTCAGCTTGATTTCAATGGGAAATGCACAAAATGTTCATGAATACATCGAATCATTCATTTCCACCACAAGAAAGGAGGTGCCGATAAGTTCAAGGAGTTGCAACATATAAGGGCGAAATCATACAAGGTACGCGCGAATTTGGTTGATTTTGGTGGAACTGCACAAAAAGAACAGCTGGTTTATTTAGCACGAGGTGCCATGTCAATGTCCGAACTGATGGCAAACCCTGCCCATTCCAGAATCGTAGGCATTTGATATTTTGGAATGGGACAACCTTGTCAAATTTTGCTCATTGATTTTAGCAAGAAGACATGCGTTTGATATTTTCGAATGGGACGCCCTTTGCTGTCAGCTGCTTCAATCAATTTTTTATTTATTCTTTAGTTGTGAGGTAAATATTGGCTCTGACATGTGAGTCGCTGAGATGCATAATCATCAATTGTTTTGAATGTTCTCTATGAATTGCCAGCCATGTGTGTTTGATTGCATTGTACAGAAACGCTAAAAAGCTGCTCGAACTCTTTGTACTCCTTCTGTTCCTTTTTAATTCACACATTGTGAAAGTTTATACTTTTTTCTATAAGATTGGTCAAAGTAGAGATACTTTGACTGTAGACAAAACTTGTATGCATACTAGAAAGAACCGGAGGGAGTACATGTGAAACTGCTGCAAACGAGGTGATCTCCCTGGGAATAATGCTAGTACATATTGTTTTGCATGTTCATCCAATGCCAGTGATACAGGAATTCAAACTAATCGAAATAAGTTCATTCATAGACAGTCGGATTTCATATAAACATGCCGGATTTCATTACGTTTCATACATTCTTCAACTAAAAAGGGGTGCGCTGGAGGTATAATTAATTAACCGAAGCTACCCACCTGTGTCCCGCTGAGCCGAACAGAAGCTTCAGTGACATAACTGCAGGTGCAGTTGCGTAATTGACATGTGGCCTGTTGGGCCCACATGTCAGTCAGCCAACTACACCAGCAGTTAAGTAGAAGCAGCGTCGTTCTCCAACACAGCTCTAAGACACCACGTCGCTGCCAAGAAGCTAACCGGCCGTCAATGGTCAACCCCCCTGGCTTGGCTTCAACCGGAGGGTAGCAGCGGTGGCCTTACTTGGACCCGAGCGGCGGCGACCTACCGTGTTCTACTCTTCCTTGTTTTTTGTGTGGCATGGCCTCGTTGGCAGCGGAGCGGGGCCTCGGCGGAGCCGGCGATGTCCTCTGTCTCGTTGCCGGCGGCGGCGCCTCGGCGGAGCAGTGGAAAGCCTCCCCCTCGTTGCCGGCAGGGTGGGGCCTCGGCTGAGCTGGCGATGTCCTCTGCCTCGTTGTTGGCGGGGCGGGGCCTCGGCGGAGCCGGCGGTGTCCTCTGCCTCGTTGTTGGCACCGCGGGGCCTCGGCGGAGGAGGGCCTCGTCGACGCAAGTGGAGCGGGGACTCGTCGAAGCCGGCATTGTCCTCTGCCTCGTCCTCGGTCTCGCCAAACAGGTTCTCGCCCGCTTCATCGCCCTCTTTGTAGGCGGCCGCAGCCTCCGCCACCCGCATGCGGTACCGCCAGCGCTCGAGGCGGCCCTCACGGGCGGAGCGGTATGAGTCGAGCAGCGCCTCCTGCTCCGCCCGCTCCGCTGCTCCTCCGCCTGCATGTGCTCCTAGAGGAGATGGTGATTGTAGGCGGCGTCAGCCTGCGCCTCCCGGAACTGCTCCTCACGCTTCTGCCTCACCGTGTCCATATATTGGGCACGAGCTTCGCTGATTGTCATGGTGCAATGCACCAACGAGGATGGCGCAGAGGAGGGGGTTGGCGCCGGATTGTTGACTACCATGTTCTCCATTGGGACGTCATCATCCTCCGGCTGCCTGCCGGCCAGCCGGTCGGCAGCAATGGCTGCCATCTCCTTGTGGACCGTCATCCACCCGTCCCGAAGAGCGCTGGAGCGCGAGGAGGCCATGGTGGGCAGTAGTGGTGTGTACAGGAGAAAGGGAACGTATGCAGATGACTGCGGCTATGGCCGGCGCAGCAGTTTATATAGCAATGGTGGGCGGCGAAGGGGCGGAATTGTGGCGCCGGAGTAGCCGCCTCGGCAACCGCATATCATTAATGTGGGCGGCAGATGGACGGACGGATGACACTTGTGTCGTTTGAAGGCGGAGCAATCGCCTGCACCGGGAGGTAGGGCGGGCGGTGCTGACTGTTTCGGGCGGAAAGCGCGCGAGGGCGAGGAGAAGACTTTAGTTGGAGAGGATGACAATAGGGACCCACCAGGGCCATAGCCTCACGTATGCAAGGGCCTCCTCATTATATAAAACTATAACTTTTTTTTGCTTCCTCCTGGTTTCCTGACATCACGGTCCCACACCATTGTCAACCTATATAGTCAATAAACGAGAGAATTGCACAAGAAGCGGCGGACAGCTGGGACCAAGCAGCTCGAGCAATATTTGTGTTTTTGAGGAGTGAGCACTGCAGAGTTTTTTGATGTTTAGCCGAGATATTAATTTTTCACCTCTGAACAACAACGAAAACATCGCTGCAGGTATTAACTGGGCAGGCTATGGCCCGTCTAGCCCAGGCCAGAAATTCAGCCCAGATATTATTTTTTTCAAGCTAAAAATGGCTAGCCCAGCTATACTTTTTTTAGGAATACCCACGCAAGGTCAAGTTGTTATTCTGCGCCCCGCTGGGCTACAAATCTTTCCTAGGAGGGATGCATTAGGCTTAACAAGAAAATGAGCTTTAAGAAATGATAAATGGGATGTAATTATAAAAACTGGGCAGTAACTATAAAAAAATGCACCAAACACGTAATTACTTTATAAAATATTATTTTTGGATATTGAAAATTTTAATTTCATTAATTGTTGCGAGCACAATGTTTTGTTGGATTTTTACATAATATAAGTTTATATTGAAATTGTATTTAATCTGACTAGAAATTTCGGGATGAACATATTTTGGATCGCATCAAAATGTGGGAAATTTTATTGACTTCTGTTTTGAACGGTTGGTTGAAATGGGCTGTAGTTTTAACAAACTATAAATGGGCTGTAGTAAATTCCATTAGAATTCAAAAATGGGCTGCAAATTCTAACAAATCTGAAATGGGCTATAAGTTCTCTACCACACACTTGTGGCCTTACTAAGTTGACGCGTCCCCTAAAAAAAGAGTTGACGCATATGCAAGGCTTTGTCAACTTATAGTCAACACACGGTTCTAGCAGCAGTGGCCGTTGGATATCTATCCAACGGATGCCGTGCTTCTTCTTCAATCTCGGATATTCTAGCTTCACCCGCCCAAAAAAATGATTCCTCCCCCTGACATCTGGGGCGCACCGTTTCAGAAGCTGACCTGTGGGCCTACTAAGCTGACGCGTACTAAGGGCTTTGTCAACTTAGTCAATATAAATGATTCTAGCTGCAGTGACCGTACGATGTCCATCCAACGGCCGTCGTGCTTCTTCAACCTCTGGTCTTCTTGCTCCAGCCGCCCAAAGCAGCGCCGGTCGTGCCGCCTTTGCTTCTCGCCTCTCGTGGCTACTGTCTTGCCACGAGGCCTCATCGCCCCTACTATCGCCACCATCGCCGGGCCATCCCTCCACTCACCCACACCCCCTGTTATTCTGCGGCGACAACAACCTCACACCGTAGCCGACCCAGTGAACCCTCGTACTCCTCTCAGCATGGGCATCCACTACCGCGTCTTCCCCGGCTTCGCGTCGTCCCCTTCCTATGCCTCGCCGTCGTCCACCGCCGTGGTGCTCTCGGCGTGGTGTGGTCAACATGGTCAAGGAACAACTTCCATCGGACGTGGGCTATACGTGGAGAGGCTGGCAACTAGGTCCACGGCCGCAACAAGGAAGTGCCTCCTTATTACACGGAAAATAATGATTCCTCCACCTGACAGCTGGGACCCACCGGACAGGCCACTGTATTTCGTGAAAAAAACATTTCCCCTGACTGTTGGGACCCACCAGCTACATTTTCGCACGCAAGGAAGTGCGTCCGAAAAAACGATTTCCCCCTGACTGCTGGGACCCACCAGCTACATCTTCGCACGCAAGGAAGTGCGTCCGGGCAAAAAAAAAAACGATTCGCCCCCCTCACTGCTGGGACCCACCATCTACATCTTCGCACGCAAGGAAGTGTCTGACAGTCGGGACCCACCTGGTCGAAGCGTACGTAGCATTGTCATTCTGGTCACGAACGTGTATGTACATACTGGTGGATGTAGAGGTGCGCACGTGTCGTAGTAGACGCGCACACGTAGCATGTACACGTACGTACAACGGCCAGTGTGAAAGAAAGAAAATACGGCCATGAACGTACATACGGGCGGGGTCTCGAACGCCTACTCACGCATACGTACGGCCAGGGCTCGTGTACATGGCTGGGTCGGAACGGAGAAACGGCGTCGTCGTGTTCATGGGGAGCCGACCGGCTGGGTCGGAACTAAATGTGTCGTCGTGTTCATCGGGAGGGCTTGGACGGAATAGGTAATGAAACGAGGCCTAGCGTACCGCAGAATGGAGGAAACGGCCTTGTGTTCGACCAACCACGTACGAAACGGGATCCTGTTCATCAGGAGGGGTCTAGAGTACCGCAAAACCGAGGAAACGGACTTGTGTTGGACCTCCTACGGTTGAAACAGGATCCTATTGATCGAGAGGGGTGTGGCGTACCGCAAAAAGGACTAAACGGAATTGTGTTGGAGCGCTACGGTCGAAACGGGGGTCCTGTTCATCGGGAGGGGTGTGGCGTACTGCAAAACGGGACTCCACGGGATACTGTTCATCTGCACCGTCGACCTCCTCTAGCCTCCATGGGCTACTGTTCATCCACCGTCAACCTCCTCCAGCCTCCACCCGCAACTGTTCATCAACGGGCTCCTGTTCATCCAGCCTCCACCACGCGCTACTCCACCGGCTGCTGTTCATCCAGCCCTCCACGGGGTCGTCCTGTTCATCCAGCCCTCCACGGGGTCCTGTTCATCCAGCCCCAACCGGCTCAATCGATCGGGGTCCTGTTCATATAGAGGCAACACCACAGGGTCCTGTTCATCCACCCCACCGCCATCGCTCATCCACCCCCGCAACGCCATCGCTCGTCTAGAGGCAGCATTGATCGGCTTCATCGGCAGTAGTAGCGGCGAATCGCCGATTGGGTTCGATTAACAGCCATCAATCGATCGCTCGGGTTCGATGAACGATAGCTCGCGGTGCAATCTCTCGGTTCGATTAGAGCCGAACGCCCGCCGGGTTCGATTAGAGCCCAACGCCCACACACGCAGCAGACGTCGTGTACGAGAAACGCACATCGCCGGTCCCGACCACCCATCAGAATCGAACACCCGATATTTTCCTCGCCCTCGCTTCTACCATAGTTTCTTCCGTCATGGACGGCCCAAAGAATGTCATGCAGCTGCGTCTCCGGCCCGCCCAGTACAAAAAGCCCATCTCCTGTCATTATTTTTTGTCATAGAAGTAGGAGCCCACCACATCTATGATGATACCGGGTTTTGTCACAATTATCCTCATAGAAGTGTCATAAGTATGACAGAAAAAAAAATTTCATTCGGCCCAAAATGTCACGGATGTGTCTTTTTTGTAGTGATTGTCTCGTTGCTATACTATGCTTTCACAACTTCACCTCAAAATATTTGGTTTGGAGACTATCAAAGATCAATATGTGCATGATGCCGCTTTTAAAGATGCTGCTTTTAAAGATGTATTGGAATTATATGCGATTGCTAAGGAACGATGTCTCGCACGTTCGTAGTCAGATTGTCAAGGTCGATTCCTGCAAAAAACGATAGCCACCATCTCATCGAAACATTGGGACACCTTTGCCTCTATCACTAGCCAAATTCATGGTGACATCCCACTATGCCTACAACACCTTGTAGATGCCATGGCCGATGCACATCATTTCCATTCCGTCAAATAAATAGAAGCAATTATTTGCATGGATAAGATGTACATGAATGCAGTCGCGGCAGAGGCCGCTGAAGGCACAGTGCCCGCCGAGGAAAGCAAAGGAAAGAAGAAGGCTAGTAGCGACGCTGGCAAGGAATCCGGGAAGCGTACCTCTTCGGAATGTGCCACACCTGTTGATGACGTGCCGGAGAGTTCCAACAGCAAGAGGTCCAAGGCTGCTGCACCCCAGGTGAAAAAGGTCTCGGCAGGGCTGGCTGGCACTGATGGTACTTTCAATATTAGTGCCACCCTTGATGACAAATAGGAAAGCGCGCTCGATGCCTTCCTGCGGGCGAGTATCAATGTGTTTTCCTGGCACCAATCTGATATCCTCGGTGTTCCCAAGGAGGTAATCAAGCACCACCTTGATGTCTACCCACATGCCCGACCAGTCAAGCAGAAGGTTCAGAAGCAGGCCTTGGAGATCAAGAAACTTGAGGCAGCTGGTTTTTTCAGAGGAGTACTACATCCAACATGGTTAGCAAACCAAGTGGTTGTGTGCAAGGCTAATGGGAAATGGAGGCTTTGCATAGATTTCATGGATCTGAACAAGGCATGCCCAAAGGACCCATTCCCCTTGCCGCGCAACGACCAAATTGTGGATTCCACTTCCGAGTGTCATTTGCTCTCTTTTCTGGATGCTTACTCTGGATACCATCAGATCTTTATGTCCAAGGAAGATGAAGAAAAGACCTCATTCATCACCCCATGTGCCACATACTGCTTTGTGCGCATGCCTTTTGGGTTGAAGAGTGCCGAGTCCACTTTTGCAAGAGCAGTCCAAATTGGTTTTGAACCACAGTTGCTAGGAACATTGAAGCTTATATGGATGATATTGTGGTCAATACCAAGGACAGATCAACCCTCATCCAGGATTTAGAAGAAAAATTTGCTAATCTGTGCAAGATCAACTTGAAGATGAACCCGGAGAAGTTTGTGTTTGGCGTTCCCTCGGGCAAGCTACTTGGTTTCTTTGTGTCCTACCGCGGGATCAAGGACAACCCAGATAAGATCAAGGCTAGCGAGAAGATTCAGGCACCCAAGATAGTTAAGGAAGTGAGGCGTTTGACAGGATGTGTTGTCGCACTTAGCAAATTCATCTCCAAGTCTGCCGAGCGCGCCCTGCCGTTCTTCAAGATTTTGAAGAAGGCAGGACCCATGAAGTGGACCCCGGAAGCAGATGCAGTGCTGCAAGCTTTGAAGACCTACTTGTCTTCTGTGCCCACTTTGGTTGCACCCAAAGCACAGGAGTCATTGCTTCTATCTCTGGCAGCGACTAATCAAGTGGTTAGCGCAGCATTAGTGGCACAACAAGAAGTGGAGGAGATAGCAACCTCAACAAGTTCCCCGTCCAGGGAAGAGAGAGAGAGAATGGCCCGACAAGGCCAGATGTAGATCAGGACAAAGAGGAGCACCACAGTGGAGGCAACCCCAAGGACGCGACAAGTAAGGAGGTGGTGCAGCGCCCAGTATACTTCGTCAGCTCCCAGTTGCAAGGGGGGCAGATCTAGGTATTCTTGCGTGTAAATATTGATTTTCGGCCTTGTCATGGCCTCAAGGAAATTGCATCACTACTTCCAAGACCATGAGATTACGGTTGTCACCCGCTTCCCGTTGCAAAGGATACTCCAAAACCCAGAGGCTACCAGCAGAATAGTGGAATGGGCATTGGAGTTATCCAGATTTGGCCTGAAGTTTGAAAGCACACCAACGATTCAGAGCAGGCCATTGGTAGAGTTTATTGTAGGATGGACGCCAACCCCTGATGAAGAAGTGCTGGAAACAGTTATCCCCGGCAAGGAAGCGCCCCAAGAATGGATCATGTATTTCGATGATGCCTTCTCCCTACAAGGTGCAGGGGATGGCGTGCTTCTCGTTGCTACCATGGGAGAGCACCTGAAGTAAGTCGTCCAGATGCATTTTCCCCGGAGGAGGCGACCAACAATACAGTAGAGTATGAAGGGCACCTCACGAGGCTCAGCTGACGTGAGCCATGACGACCAAGGCCAGACGGGTGCTAGGCGGGTGCCAGCAGGCCGTTAGGGCCCGCGGTGCTCCGCACTTGCGCTTTGGCTTCTCCTAGAAGCCAAGTCTGAGCGCGCCTTGGGCCAGGGGGTACCCATACTTGCTTGCATGCGGCCCACTGCGTGGCTCCATAGACGGCCTAGTACGGCCCAGCTCCAGCATCAACAACTCAAGACCCACGTGAGGGGCCGAAGCTCGTGAGGCCGATGACGCCAAGACCTCCAAGGGATCGGCCTCCTCGGGCTAGCCCCCGAGGAGCGGAGACTTCTATGCAAGGTGCACCTCACGAGGCTCAGCTGACGTGAGCCATGACGACCAAGGTCAGACAGGCGCCAGGAGCTGATAGAGGCAAATGTGTCCCGATGTTTCGATGAGATAGCAATCGTTTTCTGTGGGAGTCGACTTTGATGACCCGACTACGAGCGTGTGAAGACGTCACGCCTTAGCAATCGCTAAACCAACTTCCGAGGGGTTATTGACCATGCCGGAGCACGATCAACCTGACCACAAGGGTCTATTTCCTGCGAGCAAATGAAGAACAAGCAGGAAACTGAGATTGCAATCTGGATATTGCGAATAAAAGAGGAAAGCTTTATTAATGAAGGTGGGGTTCTGTGATGCCTTGGTCTGGTCGTTGAACACAAACGAAGTACGCAAAGTTGCAGCTATGGCGAACTTTTAATCTAAACAAAACCCAATGTCTAAACGGTGCCCTAAGGGCTGTATATATGGAGGAAGAGGGGCGAATTTTGTGGCCCTTGGGGAAGGGGTCCGAAACAAACCCTATCTCTTGTTTCTCCACACATACGGACTCTAAAAACAGCCTATACTTATGTATTTCGAAATTACATGGGCCTGGCCCAATAATAAGGTGACGCGGCACCTAGAATAGCCTCTGAACAAAATTTATGAAGTAGCATCTTGTATATTTCGTCCAAGTCTTCATGCACTCCTTATGGTGGCTTCAAAGTCCTGAAATCATCATTTGCAACTCCGTTCTTGTTCCCCTGGCGCATGCCATCAACTCCATGCTTGTTCTTGCTCCAATGCCCATCCTTCTCCAAGCGAGGCCCTTCATTTGTAATCAAAACAAATGTATCAAATTTAGGCAGCATCATATTCTCATGAACATTAGAATCATTACCAAGAAACGAATGTACCTGGTAATTTAATTGGCGTGCGCGAGCTCTAGTAATTGGTCCGGTATATGTAACAGTAGGGGCTGTGGGTGTAACAATGGTATTGATGTCCTCATCATCCTCCCCTTCTTGAAATGAAGTCGTCCTCGACGGAAGCTCATCTTCCTCACCCAAATAAGGCTTCAAATCTGCAATGTTAAAAGTGGGACTAACCCCAAAATCTGCAGGTAGCTCAAGTTTATATGCATTATCATTTATTTTATCTAACACCTTAAAAGGACCAGCAACACGTGGCATTAGCTTTGATTTGCGCAAATTCGGAAATCTATCCTTACGCAAATGTAACCAAACAAGATCTCTAGGTGCAAATACAACATGTTTTCTACCCTTATCTCCTGCAAGTTTATATCTAGCATTCATATGCTCAATGTTTTCCTTAGTTAACTCATGCATCTTTAAAATCAATTCAGCACGTTGTTTAGCATCAAAATTAACCTTCTCCGAAGATGGAAGAGGCAACAAATCAATAGGTGCACGAGGTAGGAAACCATACACAATTTCAAAAGGGCACATCTTAGTAGTAGAATGCAACGAACGATTATAAGAAAATTCAATATGAGGCAAGCATTCTTCCCACATTTTCTTATATTCTTCAAAATAGCCCTAAGCATAGTAGACAATGTTCTATTGACTACTTCAGTTTGTCCATTAGTTTGGGGGTGACATGTAGTACTAAAAAGCAGTTTAGTCCCCAACTTAGCCCACAAACATCTCCAAAAGTGGCTAAGAAATTTAGTATCACGATCTGAAATGATAGTATTTGGCACACCATGCAAGCGAATAATTTCACGAAAGAACAAATCAGCAACATTAACATCATCATCGCTTTTATGACATGGTATAAAGTGTGCCATTTTCGAGAATCTATCCACGACAACAAATATGCTATCCCTCCCCTTCTTTGATCGAGGTAAACCTAAAACAAAGTCCATAGATATATCCTCCCAAGGAACACTAGGTACAGGCAAAGGCATATATAAACCATGAGGATTGAGTCGTGACTTACCTTTTTGACATGTAGTGCGGCGAGCAACAAAATGCTCAACATCCTGTCTCATCTTTGGCCAAAAGAAATGTGTAGCAAGTACATCCTCCGTCTTCTTCACGCCAAAGTTTCCCATTAATCCTCCTCCATGCGCCTCCTGCAACAACAAAAAATGAACAGAGCTAGCATTAATAACGATCATTAATAACTTGTTAGCACGGAACACAAAGCCATCATTAATAACGATCTTGTTCCATGTTCGTCCTTCTTTACAATTCTGCATTACATCTTTAAAATCAGCACCATGCACATATTGATCTTTGATGGTCTCCAAACCAAATATTTTGAAGTCAAGTTGTGAAAGCATAGTATAGCGACGAGACAAAGCATCAGCAATAACATTTTCTTTACCCTTCTTGTGTTTAATGACATACGGGAAAGTCTCAATGCATTCAACCCATTTAGCATGTCTATGATTCAGTTTAGCTTGACTTTTAATATGTTTCAAAGATTCATGATTAGAATGTATAACAAATTCTTTGGGCCATAAATAATGTTGCCATGTCTCTAAAGTCCGAACAAGAGCATATAATTCTTTATCGTAAGTAGAATAGTTCAGACTAGGCCCACTCAATTTTTCAGAATATGCAACAGGTTTGCCATCTTGTAATAACACACCTCCTAATCCAATTCCACTAGCATCACATTCAAGCTCAAAAGTCTTATTAAAATCAGGAAGTTGGAGTAAAGGAGCATGTGTCAACTTATTTTCAATACCGTGAAGGCTTCTTCCTGTGCGGTACCCCTAACAAAAGGCACATCCTTCTTTGTAAGCTCATTGAGAGGTGCAGCAATGGTGCTAAAATCTCTCACAAAACGCCTATAGAAACCAGTGAGTCCAAGAAAACTCCTCACTTGTGTGACCATTTTGGGCGGCGGCCAACTCTCAATAGCTTCAATCTTGGCTTTATCAACTTCAATTCCCTGTGGAGTAACAACATAGCCAAGAAAAGGTACTCGGTCGGTGCAAAAGGTGCACTTCCCAAGGTTACCAAACAAACATGCATCACGTAGAGCAATAAAAACAGCACGTAAATGGTCCAAATGTTCTTCCAAAGATCTGCTATAAATCAATATGTCATCAAAGTAAACTACCACAAATCGTCCAATGAAAGCACGTAAAACTTCGTTCATTAATCTCATGAAAGTACTTGGTGCATTAGTTAACCCAAAAGGCTTGACTAACCACTCATATAATCCAAACTTAGTTTTAAATGTTGTTTTCCATTCATCTCCCAATTTCATGCGAACTTGATGGTATCCACTACGCAAATCAACTTTGGAGAATATTGTAGAGCCACTTAATTCATCAAGCATATCATCTAGCCTAGGAATAGGATGACGGTAACGAATAGTAATATTATTAATGCCTCTACAATCAACACACATACGCGATGTACCATCCTTTTTTGGCACTAGAATAATAGGAACAACACAAGGTCTAAGGGATTCACGTATATAACCTTTGTCGAGAAGCTCCTGTACTTGACGCATAATCTCCTTCGTCTCCTCTGGATTGGTACGGTATGGTGCACGGTTTGGCAGTGAATCACCGGGAATTAAGTCAATCTGATGCTCAATCCCTCGAATAGGCGGTAATCCCGGTGGCACGTCTTGTGGAAAGACGTCAGCAAACTCCTGCAAAATGTTAGTGATAGCAGGAGGCAAAGAGGGAGGCACGTCCTCAAATGAAAATAATGCCTCTTTGCACACAAAAGCATAGCAAATAGATTTGCTGAAATCTAGCTCATCAAGATCAGATTTAGTGGCAAGTAAACATGCACTTTTCAATTTAATTTTAGAAGCATTAGTAGATGGTTTACTATTAGGCTTCATTTGTTGCTCAAATTCTTTTGCCATGATTTTCACTCTTATTTTTCTCCTGTTTTGCTTTATTAGCTCTATTAATATCATCTTTCAAAATGGAATCAGGAGTCATAGGAAACAAAGTAATACTTTTATCCTTATGAACAAGAGTATATTGATTGTTTCTACCATCTTGTACAGAATTTTTATCAAATTGCCATGGTCGACCAAGTAATAAGGAACATGCTTGCATAGGTACCACATCACAATCAACATAATCAGCATATGTAGAGATACTAAAATGCACATGAACAGTACGTGTTATCTTAACCTTGCTGCTATTGCTGAACCATTGGATGTAGTAAGGATGTGGATGTCGTCTTGTGGTGAGAGAGAGCTTCTCCACCATATCCATGCTAGCCAAGTTGTTGCAGCTCCCTCCGTCTATGATGACGCGCACAGAATGTTCCTTCACAACTCCCTTTGTATGGAACAAATTATGCCTCTAATTTTGCTCAGCTTGTGTGACCTGCACACTCAAAACACGTTGCGCAACTAAACATTCATACCTGTCAGTGTCTTCAGGAGCCATGTATTGCGTCTCATGATCAGAATCATCTCCACCATGTTCTTCACGTGTAATAAGAGCCGACGTCTCCTCATCATAGTCACTAGCGGACTCATACCCACCATCCTCAGTAGCAATCATCACACGCTGAGATTTGCATTCTCTTGCATAATGACCTCTTCCCTTGCAACGACGACAAATAATATCACTTGTGTGCCCAGTTGTTGCCATGGGAGAAGAAGAGCTCTGTGTAGGCCCGGCAGGTGCGCTCTTGGCAGATAGTGGTGGTTGTGCCTGCTTTCGTGTATTAAGGCTGGAGGTGGCACCTAATGGAGCTGCTGGTGCTGTGGAAGTAGAAGATGCACGCGGTGTCCATGATGAAGGTCGACCTGCGGAAAAGTTAGTTCGCGCCAATGCTTGTCGATCCTGCACTTCACGTTCAGCTTTACAAGCAAGATGGAATAAACGAGTGATATTAGTATACTCCTTATACTCTAGAATGGTCCGAATCTCTCTATTTAATCCACCCAGAAAACGTGCAAGCATAGGTTCATTCTCCTCAACAATACCACATCTAATCATGCCAGTTTGTAATTCCTGATAATATTCTTCTACAGAATTTTTTCCTTGTCTCAAACGGTGCAATTTTTGAAGCAATTCACGTTGATAATATGGTGGAACCCAACGAGTACGCATAGCGGTTTTCAAAGGAGCCTAAGTAGCTGGAACAGGATATAATCTACAATGTTCAGACCACCAAACACATGCAAAGCTAGTGAAAGCACAAACAACATCAGGAACACGTCTCTCCTCAGGATATTGTAAACATGTAAATCGTTTTTCAGTTTCTAACTCCCAGGTCAGATATATATCAGGAACATATCTACCCTCAAATGGTGGAATATTCAATTTTAGTTTAGGGAGATGGTCATGATCTCATACTAGAGGGGGAGCCCTAACATTGCCATTATTTGCATGTGGACGACCTGATGGTTGTGGTGCTAGTGGTTGCACGTAGTTCTGATTTTGATCAGCTTCATCCTCGTAATCTCGCACATAATCATCCTCCTCCGCATCAGCAGCAGGGGCCATAGAAGTATCAACAGCAGCACCAACAGTTTGGCCAAGCACAAGAGGGACACGGCTCGCTCGGCAGAGCACTTTTTCGCGACGTGGAGGTAGTCATTGTTGTTGTTGTAGAGGTGCGTTAGGTGCAGCCGGTGGTGGTGGTGGAAGACGCGCGAGCAATTCATTAAACTTGTTATCGAGCTTTGTTTCGAACGTCTTCTCCATGCCATCTATCTTCTCCATGGCCTCTTCAAATCTGTTTAGCACATCTTGCACCTGTCCACTCATCATTTGCTGAAATTTATCATGCAACTCCTTATTCGTCATGTTCTCCCGATCGGTCTAAATCGCTTGTGATCTGGCATGGTTAGCAGCAATAGAAACACACAGGAATATGATCCTACAGACTACTAACAAGAGGTGGTGGTAGGTGTCACAAATCCGTCAAGCAAAACTCAAATTCTTACCAGTTCTTACCCAACAGCAGGCGGTGATCGGCAACCGTTGTAGTCAAAACTCTCAAAAGCTTGGATAGAGCGATTGCCAGGGAGAGTCAAACACACGACGTAGATGTATGTGGAGCTGGGAAGGCTTATAGTATGGTAGGAAAAAGGGTCAGCTATAATCAATTCAGAGATGCAAAGTTGAATAAATGCTCAATGACGGTACTGTGCTGGTCCTAGGCCAGACCGTACTAGAGACGCGAGCCCAGAACACTAACAAAATCACGGCGCTGCACGTAAACAAGGGAGGAGCACACTCTGATTTTTTTTTCTTTTTTTCACTTTTTTTGCACTTTTTTTCCTCTTTTTTTTGTTTGCTCTGCAACAATTTTTTTTTTCGAAAAAGTCTACAAATGGCCTAAAAACTGCCTAGCCAAAATTTTCCAGACTTAGTTTTTTTTTGAAACTGGAACTATTTTTCTTCTGTGGATGGCTCGGAAGTTTGGGAGTCCTACTCTGTCATGACTCGGAGTATCACGTGATCTGGAAATTGAGAACAAAGCAACAATTACTGGACTCGTACTAGGACTAGTGGCGGAGATGATCTGGTGGAAACTCGGACTGGTGGCGGATATTTGCAGGGCGATGGAAAATGGACTGGTGGCGAATCTGTGATGGAGGTGGACTCGGATTAGCGTGATGGCGGTGGATAGGTCGCGGCGATGACGATGGTGGTATATGGCAGCGGTGATGACGATGGTGGTATATGGCAGTGGTGATGATGATGGTGGTATATGGCAGCGGTGATGACAATGGTGCGGCGGCGGCGTGACAACTTGTGAACAGAACTCGAAACTCTAAAGTACTAGACGCTAGGACCAGCAACTTGACACGACGATGCAACCACAAATTCAACAAAGCAAATACAGAAAAGATTATGCAAAGGCTAAGATTGGTTCGGATAAGATGAACTAACCCTAATTTTTTTTGTCTTTTTCGTGGACTATAGGTATGAAGAACAGACTCGATCTAAACTACGAAAAACTATAAAATCTCACTGAGCAACCTGGAAATCTGATACCACTTGATAGAGGCAAAGGTGTCCCGATGTTTCGATGAGATGCAATCGTTTTCTGTGGGAGTCGACTTTGACGATCCGACTATGAACGTGCAAAGACGTCGCGCCTTAGCAATCGCTAAACCAACTTCCGAGGGGTTATTGACCACGCCGGAGCACGACCAACCTGACCACGAGGGTCTATTTCCTGCGAGCAAACGAAGAACAAGCAAGAAACTAAGATTGCAATCTGGATATTGCGAATAAAAGAGGAAAGCTTTATTAATGAAGGTGGGGTTCTGTGATGCCTTGGTCTGGTCGTTGAACACAAACGAAGTACGCGAAGTTGCAGTTATGGCGAACTTTTAATCTAACAAAACCCAAAGTCTAAACGGTTCCCTAAGGGCTGTATATATGGAGGAAGAGGGGGGGGGGATTTCGTGGCCCTTGGGGAAGGGGTCCGAAACAAACCCTATCTCTTGTTTCCCCACACATACAGACTCTAAAAACAGTCTATACTTATGTTTTCGAAATTACATGGGCCTGGCCCAATAATAAGGTGACGTAGCACCTAGAATAGCCTCTGGACGAAATTTATGAAGTGGCATCTTGTATATTTCGTCCAAGGCTTCATGCTCTCCTTATGGTGGCTTCAACGTCCGGAAATCATCACTTGCAACTCTGTTCTTGTTCCCCTGGTGCATGCCATCAACTCCATGCTTGTTCTTGCTCCAGTGTCCATCCTTTTCCAAGCTAGGCCCTTCATTTGTAATCAAAACAAATGTATCCAATTTAGGCAGCATCATATTCTCATGAACATTAGAATCATTACCAAGAAATGAAAGTAACTGGTAATTTAATTGGTGTGCGTGAGCTCTAGTAATTGGTCTGGTATACTTAACAGTAGGGGCTGTGGGTGTAACAATGGTATTGATGTCCTCATCTGGAGGGTGCCAGCGGGCGTAGAGTACCAGTTTCCTCTGTGGTGCAAGGAAGGCAAGCAGCAGGCGCGGAGTCCCGAGGAACCAACCAAAGGCTTCCATTCTGGTGCAACTAGACCAAGACCGCCAGGACGGCAGGACGGAGGTCATCGCCGAGCCCACTGCGGCGTCACGACCAGAGGCTTTTGCAGGTGAAGACCACTTTAGTCAGGATAGGATCTACTTCTTGTCCCCCTTCAAATCTGGCTGTTGTGGGATCCCTTCCCCCCAATATTTGGGAAGAGGACCAATGCCACTATAAATAGGACTGAGCCACCACCATAGAAGGGAGGAGATCCGAACGGAGCGAAGCCATTCCTCCTTCACCAGCTCACTGGAGCTCAAGAACACCTCCCTTCCTGAGGCTGTTCATCCGCTGTATTAGTTCATCCTCAACCCCTTGAGGCAATCCACCACAAAGCTAGAGTAGAGTATTACACCGCAAGGTGGCCAGAACCAGGATAAACTGTTGTGTCTCTTTGTTCCTTTGCGCTCGACACGCTAGGCTGTGAGGATCGCGAGTAGGCAGGCTGGGTAGGTTGAGATCTCCGCACGCACCCCAGAGTTCGAACCTCTCAAGGGTTTGTGGAACCCGAAATCCGACATTTGGCGGCCAGGTAGGGGTGCGTTGGATCTTCTCTTCCGTCGATCGATCCACCGCTGCTCCAACGCTTCCATGGCTGACGCACATCAGGCTCGCGCTGAGTGCCGGGCCGCGGTTGCCGCCCGCATCGCTCAGATGGCACTGGCGAGCGATGGCTGTCCTCGTCGCCCTCCATCACCAGCGGCCAACGCCGACCATGGGCCCTTCTGGGCACGAATAGCAAGCTTCATCGCCGCACCCCTCCGTGCGCCATGATGGGCGCACCACCACCCCGTCGCTGACTCTGGCCGCTTCATCCTCCCACGCGTGTCGCGGCCCGGGCGAACGCGCAGGCTGCTCTGCTCATGGCGCTGGAGCTCCTTCGCTACCACCCAGTCGACGACTTCTACGAGGAGTGGCTTGAGTGCATCGTCGAGCTCGTCGGCGCCACTGGAGACTCTGCTACGCCGGCCCGCTCACTGCCTCAGCAGCCGCCTACCACGGGTGACGTGGCTCATGGGGCGCCTCCACCACCTCCAGTCCAGGGCGCCATCGTCGAGCCAAGGCAGGCAGCGCCATGGCGCGACCCGCAGCACCAGGCGCCTGCGCGCGAAGAAGCAAGATGCCAAGTGGTGCAGCGGCCTCAAGAAGATGCACGTGCGCTTCAAGCACCTCCACATCAAGACCGTGCGCCGCCTGTGATGGTGGCAGCGCGCGATCACGAAGACAAGGCTCCACCTCCCCGACGGGATCCGGTGACCATAGCAGGGTGCCGCACATTCACCTCAGAGCCACGCAACGTCGTCTGGCCGGGCAAGTTCAAGCCTGACCTGCCCCCACACTACAACGGCACCGCCGACCCTACCGAGTTCCTGCAGCTCTATGAACTGAGCATCAAGGCGGCTAGCGGCAATGAGAAGATCATGGCGAACTGGTTCCTCATGGCCCTCAAGGATGCCACACGCTCCTGGCTCTTGAACATCCCCGTGGGGTCTGTCTCCTCCTGGGATGAGATGCGTGATTGCTTCATCGCCAACTTACAGGGCACTCGCGATCGACTGCCGGCCGCGGGTGACCTACGACGCATCAAGCAGCAGCCAGGAGAGACCCTACAGAAGTACTTCTAGCGCTTCAACAACGTTTGCCTCAAGATCTCCAAGGTGTCAGGCGAGGCCATCATCTCAGTATTCACTGATGGCGTCTGCGACATCAAGATGAAGGAGGAGCTCGCGATACATGAGGACCTCTGCACAACCTTGGAGATGTTCAACATGGCGAACAAATGCGTGAGGGCTGAGGAGGGACGCCTCTCCCACCTCGAGCTCCCCGATGCCGACCCAGAAGACAAGAAGGCCAAGGCCGAGGACATGAAGTGCAAGGTGTCGGCTATGCTTGCAGCCGAGCCAGAGATGAAGCGTGACTATGATCACCCTAAGTTATCCAAGAGCAGCCGTCCGTTCTGCATCTTCCAAAACATACACAACCACAACACCAACGACTACTAGGAGCTCAGAGCCCTCTGCGACGGGCGCCTCGGTCGACGCCCCAAGCGCAACGACAGAGGCTACGGGCGTGGAGGTGGCCGAGGTGGAGGACGCTGGGACGGCCGCGACCATCGCCAGGAGTGGCGCGACCAGCCTCGAGAGGACCGCTGGCAGGGCCAGCCTCGCGAGGATCGGCCTCAAGGCAACGTTGGTCACCCTCTGCTGCCTCCACCGCCAAGAAGGAACGAAGATCACCACCAGGACGAGGGGGCTGGGGGCTTCTATGAGCCTCGTGCCATCGCCTGCATCTTGGGCGGCTCCCAGTCCCCGGCCTCTCATCGCGTCTTCAAGCAGTCCGCGCGCTAGGTGAGCGCAGTGCTCCCCAAGCTCGAGGCGACACGCCCACTCAGGTGGTCCAAGTACACCATCACCTTCAACTCCTCCGACCAGCTCAAGTGCGCGGCCACAGCTAGCGTACTCCCAATGCTCTGCTTGCCCATCATCAGCAACGTGCTCATCACCAAGACCCTCATCGATGGAGGAGCAGGGCTCAATGTTCTCTCTGTCCAGACGTCCAACAGGCTCCAAGTTCCATACCACTAGCATCAGCCTACCAAGCCCTTCTCAAGAGTGACCGGCGGCTCCACGCATTCGATAGGGCAAGTCCGCCTCCCTGTCACCTTCGGCCAGCGCAACAACTACCACACCGAGCTCATTGACTTCGACGTCGCCGACATTCGCCTGCCATATGATGCCATCCTTGGGTACCCAGCACTGGCCAAGTTCATGGCGACGACACACCACGGCTACAACGTCCTCAAGATGCAAGGGAGCGGCGGTATCATCATGGTTGCCAGCGAGGAGAAGGACGCAGTGTGCTGAAAGTGCGTTATATCAACTGGAGGGGGGTGAATAGGCGACTTTTATGAATTCTTCACTGACGAATTTGCTGGTGAGGAAATTCCTAAATGAAGAACTACCAGCAGGCAAGGGAAACCAGGGATCACTTATTCTTCAACTGTAATTTCAGTATAAGGGTCTGGAACTATCTGCAGATTGATTGGACTGCTGGCACATCCATGATGGACCTGGTGACACAGGCAAGAAGAAGCTTTGATAGGCCTTTCTTAACTGAAGTGGTGTTCATTGCTTGCTGGAATATTTGGATCATCAGGAATGCCAAAGTTTTCAGAAATGAGAGGGCTAATTTTAGTAAATGGAGGTTTGCTTTCAAGCATGATATTAGCCTCATGCAGCACAGAATTAGATCTGCTTACAAGGATGACCTGCTAAAATGGATCTCTTTCCTCCCCCCATAGGCTAGGCTAGTAAGGCACTATTTCTTCTTTGTACTCTGGTTACTCCTTGTAATCATTTTGTTGTATCTGTCCTTTAAATCAATAAAGTTTTGATATGCTGTGGGGGTTTTGCCCCACAGTTCCCAGTCAAAAAAAGAACTACCAGCAGCGGAATAAGTACTCGGAAGTAAACATAAAAGAATACAAGCATAGTCATCATGACGAGATAAAGACAAGCACAGAGTACAGAAAGCGTAAACACAGGATAACACAAGAAAGAAGATGGACAGACTGAAGAAATTGAACTGAGGAAATTGAGAAAGTCTTCAGTCAAAGTCTTCAAATAGATATGAACAGGCACACAACAACATACATGAGGAAATGAAAGAGTTGAGGAAATACAACCAGTAAGCTCGGTGAGGACAATGATTTGGTAGACCAGTTCCAACTGCTGTCTGTCGCGGGGCCCGACGATGAGGGGCGACACCTATGGGGCCGGGGGAGGCCCCTTCGTGTGTTGATGAGGCGGAGGATCTTGCAGAGCGGATCGAGGCGATCTTGCTGGGCGAGGATTTTTACCCAGCTTCGGGCCGCGATGGTCGCGTAAAACCCTACTGCTGCTTTGTGTTGTATTTGATCTTGCTCGAGAATGCGAGCGAGTGGTGGTGTATGGGATCGGCTGAATCCCAGGCGCTAGAATGGCCAAGGGTTCGAGCCTCCGAACCTCGCGAGAGTAGCGAATGATCGGAACCTCCTCTACGTTGTGCATGGGCCTCCTTTTATAGGGCAAGGGGTCACCGACAGGTGTCAACGTAAGGTAGAGGGGTAAAAATGTAAAAGAGGTGGTAGTTGGAGCAAAGGGAGCAGTGCGCTCTGATTGCTTGAGCGATGGATTCTACCTACTTTTGACGAGAGGGACAAGAGCATTAAATGCCCGTCGCCGTCGCCCCAAAAGCTCCGCCCTTGCGTCTCCGTTTGCCACGGCGATGAAGCCACCACCGTGGAGTGCCACCGCACCCTCCATGCAGCCCAGCCACCCGCCACGTCTCTCGGAGAAAGCTGCAGGCGGCGCGGGCGAGATGACTTGGTGAGGGCACGCAGCACAGCTCTCCCCGGCAAGTACCTTGCCGGGGTCTTGATCTTGCCGGGCCCGGGAGCTTGTCGGGCTCTGTAACTTGCCGCCCCCCGGGCCCTCGCCGGGACGCGTATAGCGCCGAGGCGTGTCTTCTGTGATGTAGCCTTCTAGTCTCCCCGGCGAGCTCCTCTCGCCAGGGCCTTGCCTGAGTGATATGATCTTGAGCCTGGAACGGCCTTCCCGGCAAGCCCCTCTTGCCGGGGTCTTGATCTTTTATCTTGTACGCTTGTTCTTGAGTGGCTTGATACGGAGTGGGAATGGTCTCCGGCAAGCAACTGGTGGACCCTGCCGCGGGGAGCTGCAACTGCCCGTGCACAAGTTGGGGTACTGAGGTACCCCTACCTTAGTACACCGATAGAGCCCCGGCCTGGGCCATACAGTGCCGAGCTGTTGGGCAGGCCCAAAAGCAATCTGCAGGCACATGCGCCCACGGCGTCGAATCTGCTCATCGCGCTGCCCCCCTCCATGAACGGCACGCGTCGATTGCGGCGTTGTGGGAGACGTGGGCGGCGCATGCAGCCTTTAAGGCATCCCCCCCGTGATCGTGGCGCAGAGCGGGGTCGCTTCACCCGTCGCTCCGGCTCCACTTTTTCGCCACGCGCCCTCATGCCAGGGGTCGGGCGGCGAAGGTGGGAGACCGAGCCGTCCGCAGGCGGAGAAAGTCGGCCCGCTCCTCTGGCCTTCTCGCTTCCTGATTGGTCGAGCGGGGCGGTTGAGCCCCCACCTCGCCCTTTAAAGGGGGCGGAAGGGGAGCACAATGGCCACACTCATCCTCTTCTCCCTTCGCCTTCGTCTTCAATTCTTCTCGCCGCCATGGAAGGAGGGAATCCCGGCTCTTCGACAGTGGCGGCGCGGGTCGCTTCTAGGCAGCGCACCACTCCCCATCCTGCTCCCGTGGCGGAGCCGCGAGAGGGAGAGGGAGGGGCGTGGCGTGGGCAGGCGAGGGCGTGGCCGAGGCGGTCGGGGAGAGGTGGTCGTGGTGATCGCCTCCCGTCTCCCCTGCGTCTCTCGACCACGGCGCGGTCCACACCGGAGATGACCCCGGGAGTTCTTCATCAAGCTTCGCTGCGGCGCCTCGTCGTCGCCTCGGCTGCCGGCCCGCTGCGGACGCAATGGGGCGGATCCACCGACGTGATGGAGTTGCGCATGAGGGGCTGCGGGATCAGCGGCTTTTCGGGTGAGTGTCGTGTCCCCAGCCCGGCGTGATGTTCTTCGACCGAGGGTGGAAAACATTCGCCGGATCCATAGCTTGGCGGGGGTTCACCCTCCATTTCAAGTTAATGGATGGTGACCTCCTCGCCGTCAAGGTCTTCGGGACTATGGAACCCGGTGCGCTGCTCTGTGGACAGCTCCTCGGATAGCGAAGGCTCCTCCCGGCGAGTAGCGAGGAGGAGAGCGGCAGCGACGGCGAGGGGATGGCGGGCCCGACTAGGCGTCGGACACCGCTGCCTCGCTCGCCACCGGCAACCCCCTCTTCTGGGTTGCCGGCCTCCTGAACTCCCCGGGGCCGTCTCCTTGGCGGCTGGCGTAGAGAGGCAGCAGAAGAGGAAGAGGGGGACGGCGGCAAGGCCGTTAAATCGGAGTACGAGGGCGAGGTGCCCTCGTGCCGATGTCCCACCACCCGTCTTCAAGCTCGCCTCCGCGCCTCCGTCTCCGCCAAGCTCTGGCCGGCCCCGGGTGTTCTCTTGGGGTCTTCGGGGCCGTGGCTCTCGGGCATCGTTCCCCATGCCCGTCACCTTGCGCAGCTCCGGGCCTGGCGGCGTCACCGCCACGCTCTCCTAGGCGCTCCTTCGCCCTTCTCCGACAAGCTCCTCTTGCGGGGCCTCCTCCCAGCAAGCTTATCTTGCGGGGCTCCTTGACCTACCTCCTGAACTCCTGAGCAGAGAAAACAGGAGAGGGATCACGGGCACCTTATCTTTTAATCTGTAAGCCCTCGGGCATTAGCTGCATTTAAGAACTTGTAATCCTCTCTATCATGTTTTTCATCCTCCATGGACTTGTACTAAATTGGATGTTTTTAATGAAAAGAGGGAAAGCTTGCGGATGAGTCTTTTACTTGACTGCGTGCCTTGTGTGTTCTTACGCTATCGGGGAGCTTGCCGGGCAGAACACGCTTGCGAGTCTTGGGACAGCCAGCTGGCGGTGTTGCTTCAGGCAAGCAACCTCGTCGGGCCAGTTGCGACGCTTAACTTGCTGAGCAGGCTCGAAAGCAAGATAAGGGTGCAGCGGCACACTTGTGTTTGTTGAGCGGACTCGGAAACAAACCAAATGCATAAGCGGGCCACGACTCGGCTCCTCCACGTACGGGTTTTTACAAGACACGCTCGTTCAAAGACGCAGCCCCGCATCTCCCGGTCCATGAAAGGATGCATGATGAGGGATGAAAAACTTATCTGATATCGCAGCCCCCAGCAACTCTAGCTCGCCGGAGACGAATCTTGGTGCTCGCAGCCCCCAGCGAGGCTGGCCCGCCGAGGAAGAACCTTGGCACTCGCAGCCCCCGGCGACCCTGGCTTGCCGGGTTCCAGGTGCTGGTGCGATCTTTCGGTTCCTCCCCGTCGCTGCAATTTCAGTCATGAAAACAGCTGAGGTAGATATGCGACTGCTTCAGGTATATGTATGTGTATATATATCCTGACTATGCAATACGATGCCGAGCCTTGCCCTTCGTATGTTTGTACTCTACGCTCCCGGGGAGCTTGCCGGGGCGAACACGCTTGCCGCGGGACAGCCCGCTAGCGGTGTTGCTTCCGGCAAGCAACCTTGTCGGGCCAGTTGCGACGCTTAACTTGCTGAGCAGGCTCGAAAGCAAGATAAGGGTGCAGCAGCACACTTGTATTTGTTGAGCGGACTCGGAAACAAAAACAAGTACGCAACTGGGCCACGACTTGGCTCCTCTCGCGCACGAGTCTCTCATACGAAGAACGCATCACGGCAAGGCTTGCCACGTTACACCCTCCACTTCACGCCCTTTGTGCGCTTTCACCCTACGCTTCTAGGGAACTTGCCGGCGCTTAACGCGCTTGCTGAGTACGGGACATCAGCAGCCCGCTGGCTGGCGCCGCTTCCGGCAAGCAACCTTGCCGCGTCTAGTTCGCGATGCACTTAACCTGCTGATCAGACTCGAAACGAAACAAGGGCGCGAAGCTGGTCGCGGCTCACTTTTTAACTCGTTGAGTGTGTTCGAAGCAAGATAAGGGTGCGGCTATCCACAGGCAGGCTCCTCAGCGCACAGGTTTTGAGCACAAACGACGAACGCGAGAGGGATGTAACAAATAAAAGCATGGAATTAACGGGTGCTCTGCACGAAGGCTCGAGCGACTTAGCTTTTCTTTTCCTTGTTTCTTTGCACTTGCTGACGGAGCTCAATGGCGCGTCCTCGACGACAGCGCAGCACTCCGGAGAGGTGCGTTTGCCGGAACGAGCACCAGAGCTGTCCTCGCCGGGCTTATAGCGTCCCGAGGGGCTACGCTCGCCGGAGTGATCACCAGAGCCGTCCTCGCCGGACTTAGAGCTCGATGGTGCGTCCTCGGCGGCAGCGTAGCGCTCCAGGGAGATGCGCTTGCCGGAACGGAGGGGAACGGGAGCGGCGCGCGAGAAGAGACACGCCGGACTCCTAGTAGCGATAGGAGGAGCAAAGCCCTGCCTCGGCACTTTCGCTTGGCTCATGTATGGACAGCGGTCCGGAGCATCCCGCGAGCCCCCGGCATATTCTTGCCCTGGCAGGCGGATACCACCTCTCGTGGTATGGCGTTGCTGGGTCGTCGTGCCGAGATGGACGTGGATCTGTGGAGACCGAGGCGCGGTCATCCGTCCTGTCCCTGGATCCGGTGACGCCGCGAGCGTTCTCGCCGGCGTCCACCCTTCCGCTGGCGTCTCCTCCGCCCGCCGTTGGCTCCGGTGGCGGCGGGGAAGATGGAGATGGGTATGCGACCCTCGAAGCTCTCGTCTTCGGGGCCATGGCGCAGTTGTCGACGAAGTCGCTGACGAAGCTGGAGAGGTTGATGAAGAGCGCGGCCGCGCGAACGCCGGATCAGGTCCGCACAACCTCGACGCCCCCTACCTGGCGCGCCAGAGATGTCATGAGGCCCGGCGATGAGGCGACACCAATGGGGCGGGAGGCCCTTCGTGTGTTGATACGAGGGCGGAGGATGCGCAGAGAGCGGATCGAGCGTCTGTGGGCGAGATTTTACCCAGCCGGGCGCGATGGTCGCGTAAACCCTCTGCTGCTTTGTGTTGTATTTGATCTTGCTCGAGAATGCGGCGAGTGGTGGTGTATGGGATCGGCTGAATCGAGCGCTAGAATGGCCAAGGGTTCGAGCCTCCGAACCTCGCGAGAGTAGCGAATGATCGGAACCTCCTCTACGTTGTGCATGGGCCTCCTTTTATAGGGCAAGGGGTCACCGACAGGTGTCAACGTAAGGTAGAGGGGTAAAAATGTAAAAGAGGTGGTAGTTGGAACAGTGCGGGAACAGTGCCGCTACAGTGCTTGAACAGTGGATTCTACCTACTTTTGACAGAGGGGGACAAGAGCATTAAATGCCCGTCGCCGTCGCCCCAAAAGCTCCCGCCCTTGCGTCTCCGTTTGCCACGGCGATGAAGCCACCACCGTGGAGTGCCACCGCACCCTCCATGCAGCCCAGCCACCCGCCACGCGTCTCTGGAGAAAGCTGCGGGCGACGCGGCGTGGGGATGACTTGGAGTGAGGGCACGCAGCACAGCTCTCCCCGGCAAGTACCTTGCCGGGGTCTTGATCTTGCCGGGCCCGGGAGCTTGTCGGGCTCTGTAACTTGCCGCCCCCCGGGCCCTCGCCGGGACGCGTATAGCGCCGAGGCGTGTCTTGTGATGTAGCCTTCTAGTCTCCCGGCGAGCTCCTCTCGCGAGGGCCTTCTGAGTGATATGATCTTGAGCACAGAGCGGCCTTCCGGCAAGCCCCTCTTGCGGGGTCTTGATCTTTTATCTTGTACGCTTGTTCTTGAGTGGCTTGATCTGGAGTGGGAATGGTCTCCGGCAAGCAAGCTGGTGGACCCTGCCGCGGGGAGCTGCTGAATCGCCGTGCACAAGTTAAGTCTTGAGGTACCCCTACCTTAGTACACCGACATCTTGTCTCGGTTGTACATCTGGTTGGGCGGTTGAGTATTTAAGCTCGAGGACACCCAGTCCGACACACAGATCCTCTTGTATTCTCCTTGAGCTAAGGTCACACAGACCTCTCCCAATCACTCGTGGTAAGTCTTCAGGTGACTTCCGAACCTTCACAAACTCGGTCACTCGGGGATCCATAATTCCTCTTGGATGCTCTAGACCTTGACGCCTAACCATCTGGAAGAAGCACAGTCTTCAAAGGAAACAAGTGTCGGATCCATGCAGGATCAATCTCTTCAGTGATGCTCAATCACTTTGGGTTTGTAGGTGTTGGGTTTGGGTTTTCCTCACTTGATGATTTTCGCTCAAAGTCCTCGGAGGATGGGATGCTCTCAAATGACAAGTGTCGGTTTCTCTCGGAGCAACCAACCAGCTAGTGGTTGTGAGGCGGCTATTTATAGCCTAGGAGCAGCCGACATGATAAGACATAAATTCCCTTATGCGATATGACCGTTAGGTGGGTAGATATTTTGGAACAGTGGCGCAGCACAAGAACGGTCAGAATTTTGACTATCAAAATCCTCGGGGCTATCATGTTCCTCCTTTGTGTAGGCAATTAGACTGGCGAATTCCTAACTCTCGATCGAACAAATTCCTCGAGAGACCGGAAGAACTTCGTCTCATCCTTTGAAGAATATGGTGAAGCAGTATGACATTTCCAATGGCTTCACTCGAAGGAATTGGTAGGTTTAGGATTTTGAGTTGAGCATCACATGGAAATTTTTCCTTAGTATTTCCTCGACCCCTTTAACAGTACGGTGTTTCCTATGACTCAAGAAAGAGAAAATGAAACTATGAAAAAAAGTCTTCACGCTTCATGTTCCTCGAATGATTGCCATGTCTTTAGGGTCACACCAATTTCTTCACTTTCAAAGTCTTCAGAAAGTCTTCAGAAATCCAAAGTCTTCAGTTGAAGAACTTCATTTTTAGGGGTCGACATTCTCTGTAAATATCAAACTCCTCATAGACTTATAGACCTGTGTACACTCACAAACACATCAGTCCCTTAACCTATAAGTCTTCAATACACCAATATCACTAAGGGGCACTAGATGCACTTACAATCTCCCCCTTTTTGGTGATTAATGACAATATAGGTTTAGTTTTCAACGGGGATAAACATATGAAGTGTAAATAATAATATTGAGGAATTTGATTGCAAGATATAGAAGAACTCCCCCTGAAGATGTGCATAGTGAGGAATTTCCTTTTGAGGCAATGTACACTTGAAGAGTATAATGATGGAGATCTCCCCCTATATCTTGTAATTCATACACGCATTTGATATATAATATGAAGAATTTGAAATGCATGATGAAATATGGTGACTGATGTAATTCAGCATGCGTGCATTGACATTAATGAGGAATAAGCATGTAGAAGAACACAACAAAAGTATCAGGCCACCATAGAGTTTAAGATTACAACTCGATCTAGCAAAGTCATTAGAAGAACGAGAGTTGTAACTTACCAAAAAAACACCCATATGGGATAGACCCGCTTGAAGACTAACTCAAATTTCTCCCCCTTTGTCATCGAATGACCAAAAGGGATGAAACTGAGGACTAACACCCTGAAGAATATCATGATGATGGAGGAGCGCCAGTGTTGTCAGGGTCTTGAGTCGTTGTAGGGCCTGCTGTAGTGTCGTCCAAGTCTTCATGCTCGTCTGTGGCGTGTGATGAAGAATATGAGCTAACCACCAAGGAAGGAACCTTGACCTTCTTGTATTTCTTCGGTGGAGGAGCAGACCAGTCAAAGTCT
The DNA here is from genome assembly GCA_021437245.1 of Aegilops speltoides. Classification (NCBI taxonomy): domain Eukaryota; kingdom Viridiplantae; phylum Streptophyta; class Magnoliopsida; order Poales; family Poaceae; genus Aegilops; species Aegilops speltoides. The sequence goes on from CM038146.1 coordinate 250,089,902, forward strand.
TCCTTGAAGCCCATTTGCTTCAGGTCTTCTTCACCATATAGATGTGACAGAATAGCCCAGGTGCGATCAAACACTTCATGGAGGTAGTAATGGTTTTTCTTCACTGCATTATGTGTGGAAGTCATGTTGTGAAGAATGGAGCCAAACTGATGCTTAACCCACTTGTGGTTGCGATCCACCTTTTGGTGAAGACTTATAAGCATTTCACGGTTAGTCATCACACAAGGAGCAGTAGCTTGAGGAGTTGACTTGGTAGCATTGGCAGCAGAATCATGAGTGGCAGAGTCATCATTGGTGGAGTAAGATGCAGCTTTGCGGAACTGACCATCCAATGGACGAATGCCTTCATCGATAACAGCTGGTGACTTGCCCTTCTCAACAGATGAGGAAATTGTCCGCTTGAGGACTTCAATAGGGGGCAAGTAGCTGAGGTGATTCGAAAATCAGCCTTGTAGTTGAGTGAAGACCTTGTTACGAGGAATCTCATGATCCACGGTAGCGTAAGGCTTGCTCAAATGGTGAAAGTGCAACATTCGCCAGAGTCCTCATGAGGAAATCATGATAGTTTATGGGGATGCCATGCATGATGTTGAAAAGCATATTCTTCATCATTCCGATAATTTCTTCATGGATGAGTCATGGCCTTTGATGGGACTCATGGTCTTCATCAGAATGCGGTAGATGGTTCTTGGCACATAGAGCAATTCCTTCACGACGAATTTGGTCCTTGGAGCTTGACCCGGCTTCAGCGGCTTCATGAGCACTTGCATATAGTGAGCAGTGAGTTTAGGCTCATCATACAGACAACGAGCACCATCGGGTGGAGGACTGATTGGCAAGGCACGAAGCAATTCAGAGGCTGGTGCCTTGTAATGAGTGTTTTTAGTCATCCAGTCCAACACCCGCGAGTTGACGTCAGCAGCATCACCTGTGATATGCAAAGTTGCGTAGAACTGAAGAATGAGCTCTTCATTCCAATCAACTATGTCAGAGCAGAAGTTGAGCAAGCCTACATCATGAAGCATGCTGAGGACTTGAGAAAAGCACGGCATTGATTCCATGTCCACATGAGGAATATGCTCGTGATCGAAGACTTTGTCCTTTTTGAAAAGCAGTGAGGAATAGAAGTTGGCCTGGCTGGCAGTCCAGAAACGCTTCCTTCTAAGACGAGCATTGTCATAGGGGTTGAATTCAGTGAAGAACACGTGCTCTCCGAAGAAATCATCAGCCTTGAATTTTTGCTTCTTGGAGAAGGGATCCTTTGGCTTGGGCTGAGGAGTGTTAGTCAATTGCATCACCACCTCAGGAATTGCAATCTCAGGTTCCTCAGACTGAGGAATTTCAGGCTCTTCTGCAGCTTCAGCCTGGGTCTTCTCTTCATTGACAATTTCTTCAACACTAGTGGCTAGAATTCCTTCATGAGCACTTGGGGTTGCATGAGGTTCTTAAGATCCCATTTGCACTTCAGTAGCAGCAGGTGACTGGGGAATTGCTTGGAGTGGAGTGAACATTGGAGAGTTGGGGTGTTGACTGTCCCAAAATTCATCGTTGAGCACAGGAGTGGTACAACCAATGTCCACATCCTCATCTTCTATTTCTTCAACACCTGCCTCTTCAGCAGTGAACTAAGGCATAGGTGAGGAAATGACTGTGGTTGAAGGGATTTCATCCACTTCAATTTCTTCGTCTAACTGCTTTATCAAAGCACCAGAAGGAGTTTCTTCATCAGATTCATTGGGAATCACATAATCTTCACCAAGAGGAACAAGGTCCTTTGATGGCATGGAGGAGACTGGAATGGCCTCAATTGGGTTGTCAATTGAGCTAGTCAGTGGCTTCATCTTCTTGGAAGCTGAAGATTTGATGAAGTTGATGCCTTCCTTTTCTTCATAGCTGCACGCTCTGCAGACTTGGTCTTCTTCGCATCTCATGCAGATGGAAGGATCGGAGTTGGTGTAGGAGCAGGAGGTGCAGAGGGCTTTGGTTCATTTTCCTCAGGCACAACTGATGCAGTTGCCCTGACTTGTTCACTTTCTTTAGGCGCACCACTAGTGGATGCCCTGGCAATATCTTCAGCGGTTGGAATGGAGTCATCAGCCCTGGTACTCTCATTTTCTTCAGCAGCCTGATTGTCATCAGCGGTGCTATCATGTTCTTAAGTAGGCTGAGCAGATGCTTCAGCCTGAGTAACTTCAGTGTGCACAGGAGGAGCAGCACTTGAAGTGAATTTCTTCGTCAGATTGACGAACCGCACCTTGGCGCCCTTCCAATCAGCATGGTAGCAATCAAATTCATCACTCAGTTGTTTGATTTCAACTTGCAAGGAGAGGAGCTGATCAGGAGTGAGAGTGAGGACATTGTCCTTGAGGTAGCGCTGTTTCTTGTACTGCGCTTTCTTCAAACTTCTGCCTTGTTCAAATTTCCACTTTTCTTCCTCAATAAAGGCAGTCAGAACATGACTCTGACTAGGACTGAGGTCCATCTCCTGCAAAGGCGTGTTAGGGTCCTTGTGCCACATGTGAATGTAGTTGAGGATCAACTTTGGATCCAACATCAGCGGCACATTGCTGCCTTTGGCTCTAGCGGCCCTGGCTTGCCTGTCTCTGATGATTTCAGCTAGTTCTTCATCATCAGCCTCATCATCAACAGAGGGCACTTGGAAGGCGGCCTGCTTCTTGTAAGGACTTGGTCGAAGGCCTCGTCCAGCAGTGGCCTTTTTCTTCAGCAGAGAGGGGCCAGCTGTGGAATTTCGAGCAACTGAGGAGCTTGCAGATGCTCCTGAGGCAATTGAGAAGCCTTGAGTCCTTTGGCACGAGGCGAGATGCACAGGTGCCGAGGATTTGGTCGGAGCAGATGAAGATTTGACGGAGGAGCTGAGGACTTTGAAGGAGCAGTACGAGGAATTTGCCATGAGGACCTTGAAGAATCTGGCCTTGAGGGCATAGTAGAGGAGCTTGGCCGTGAGGGCATTGAAGGTGAAGCAGTGGACTTATGCGCAGGCTTCTTATGCATTGCCTTCTTTGGCTGACTAGCAGAGGCAGCAGCAGCAGCAAAGTCTGTGTTGAATTTCTTCACTGCTTCCTTTGCTTGCTTGGCCAATTTGGCCTGGCGCTTTGCCCATTCATCAGCATAGTCCTCACCGTGCATGAGGCTAGTGGGATCTGCCAATTGGCCTGGTGCCAATGGAGGTCTTGAGCATGGAGGGTTTAGCGCGAATTTCTTCATATACTTGGGAGTAACATACCTGTACTCCCTCCATTCTCGTGCCCATCTCCTCTCTATCCTTTTTATGCGCACCTTGCACTGATTCTTGTCCTCCTTGCCAAACTTGGCTTCATCAGGAGTGCAGTATCTAGCAAAAATGTCCTCAGGAATTTCAAACGCGGTATTGACCTCAGGCCTCTTTCCTCCCTTCTGTGGCTTCTTGTCAGCCATTTTCTTCAGCTAAGGAATATGAACAACTGAAGTTTCTGAAGAGGTGTGCAACTTTTCTTCGATGAACGCTGCAAATGAGTTAAGTTGATGAGAACCTAGTGATTCAGCAGCGGACATTTGTACATGTGAACAGAGTATAGTTGCGAGGAATTTGGAGAGGTCATATGCGTTCTCAGAAGGTTTTTCAAAAATGAATAGGTTTTGAGGAATTTGACCAGATGAGTCTTGAGGAATTTCACTAAGCGTACTTTGTCTTAGGTTCCAGAGTTGTATAGATTGAAAATCCACACAATTGAGGAATCTTGAAGAAAATCATTGCTTAGAGAAACGAATCAAGAGCAGTGTAAGTGCATCTAGTGCCACCCCTAGTTGGTTTTCGAGTATTGAGGACAAAGTCGGTTGAGGGACTAATGCGTTTGTGAGAATTGCAGGATAACGCAGGTAGTGTCCCTCATCGATTCGGTTTACCTATCGGAGATGACCCCTAAAAATGTATGAAGACATTGAAGACAATTGTGGTATGAGAAGATATTCATATTGAAGACTATGACATGAGAAGACATTGTGTGAAGACTATGGAGCACGAAGACTGTGTGGTTTCGTTGCTTCCTTTTCTTCTTTGTTGAGTCATAGGAACCACCATCTTTGTTAAGTGGGGTACAAGTGAACTAAGTCGAGTGGTCAAGTGATGCTCAACTCAAATCCTATGTCTTGGCGAAGACAATGAGAGCAAACCTTATCCAGAGTGGATGAGTCAGCTTTGCTTGTAGCCCAAGTAAAGTTGCCGCGTGTGTTTGAAATCTGACCATTGGAACACGTGTCAGTTCCTCAGTGACCCAGGGTCATTTTGGACAAATCAGGTCAGGTTGCCTAGTGGCTATAAATAGCCCACCCCCTACACCATGAATTGGTGGCTGCTCAGAGTTAGTGCACGGCTTTTGTCGTTTGAGAGCAACCCACCTCGAAGCATTTGGGAGAGAGAAAAATCCTTGCGAGGATAAAGCCCAAACACCCAGAGCCAAAGAGTGTTAGGCATCATCTGAAGTCTTTACATGCATGTGACTGAAGACTTATTACACTTGAGGGCTGTGAATCCTCCGGCCGGTTAGGCATCGTGTTCGAGCATCCAAGAGTCATTGTGGATTGCCCGTGAATGAAGTCTGTGAAGGTTTGGAAGTCTCCCTTGAAGACTTACGAGTGATTAGGCGAGGACTGGGTGTCCTTAGCTCAAGGGAATAAGGTGAGGACACGGTCTTACGAGTTAAATCTCAGCGTCCCTAACTAGGCGTCACAGTTGTCACAGCAACTAGAACTGGTCTAACAAATCCTGTGTCTTCAACAAGCAACTGGTTCTATCCCTTCCCAACCTTACTTAAGTTTGTCTTCGTGAAGTCATTACCTATCTGTGTATCTGTTTGACTTCATTGCTTGACTACTACTGTTGATTGGCTTCATACTATCTTCTATCCTGATCCTTACTACCTAGCTGCTATTAGTCCTGTACTTTCACATCATTGCATACTTGACTATGGCTTGCTTAGGGTAGTTTATCTTCTGCTGCATAACAATTAGATCAATTCTGTTGTTTGTCTTCGAAACTTCCAAGTTTTGAAGACTTTCATAAAAATCGCCTATTCACCCCCCCCCTCTAGTCGATACTAGCACTTTCAATTGGTATCAGGGCAAGGTACTCCCTTGTTCTGTGTGATTCGGTTTATCCACCTGGAGTTTCAGCTATGTCGACTACGGGGATAATCAAGGTCTTCGCTGCTTGCCCCGTGTTCGATGGAACTGAATATCCCTACTGGAAGAATAAGATGCGTATGCATCTTGAAGCCATTGATGTCGACCTCTGGTATGTCGTCAAGAATGGCGTTCCCAAAACTAGTGAAGGTGTCACCCCATCGATGTCAAGAAGTTCATTCAAGCTGGACTCTCTGCAAAGAACATCATCTGTGGTCATCGACCAAAGGACGGTATGGCCGTGTGAGTGCTCTGGAAGCGTCGAAGCTAGTGCAGGACTGGCTATCCAAGGTCGATGAAGGCATCTCAACCTAGAGATCAAAGAATCGGTGTTCTTCGCAACCTCTTCAACCGCTTCAAGAGAAAGCGACAATGAAAATGTCCAGCTCACGTTTGATCGCCTCACCGATATCACAAATGAACTTCAAGCTCTTGGCTCAACCGAGATTACCAAGCATGAAATCGTCAAGACATTCTTTGAGATCACTTGACAGCTCCTTTGACACCCTTGCCCTCATGATACAAGAACGCCCCGACTTCAAGTCACTCGATCCGTCGATATTCTTGAGAGGCTCAACACACATGAGTTCGACTATCGAGAAAAGAGATATCTATGGCCCAAACTATGGCGAACTTCGCTTTGAAGGAAAAAGTTGTTTCCTCATCGAAGAAGAATCATTGCGATTCGAAGATCACGAAGACATTGGAAAGGAACTTGCTATGCTTGTGAAGAAGTTCCAGAAGTTCACTAAGAAGAAAGGTTTCAGAAAGTCTTCACGATCCAGCTCAAGGAATGATGAAGCTTCCACCCATGACCACAAAAAGAGAACCTGCCACAAGTGCAAGAAACCTGGTCACTACATATCTGTGTGTCCACAGTGGGACAATGAGAAGAAGAAGAAAAGCAAGGAATATGATTCCGATGACAAGAACAAGAAGAAATCCTCAAAGTTTTCTAAGTCTTCTTCCAAGTCTTCATCATACAAGAAGAGCTCATCTCGCAAGGCTCGTGCTTTTGTTGGCAAGGAAATGGATTCAGAGGAGGAGTCTGCTTCGGAGGAGGCGGAGGTGGAGTCTGGAGAGGAGTCTGACCCTGGCGTTGCAAGTCTGGCTCTAGCCATAGCCTATGTCACTAAGTCCATCTTCAACACTGCAGACAATGACTTCCACACCAATGCTGAAGCTAATGACGAAGACGATCCTACTCCCACCTACTGCTTCATGGCACGTGGTGCCAAGGTAAAATCACGCGATGCTTACTTTCAAACTTCAAGTGAAGATGACTCTGATTGTGAATCCAAACAGAGCTACAAAACACTTGCTAAAATTCCAAATGAACAACAAAAGGCTATGGAACATACTCAAAAACTGTTAGACAAAAGCGATGACCTGTTGGACGCTGAAATGACACGTTCACAGTCCTTAGTTAATGACATAAAAAATCTTCATGCTAAGTACCAAGAACTTGAAGGTCATCATGAATCGCTCTCAACTACTTATGAAAGGCTATACTATGATTATCTTCAAGGAAACAAGAGCTTGAGAAATTGAGAGCAGCTCATGAAGATCTTCAAAAGGTGAATGAGTCACTTCGCGCTCAACAGATCAGTTCCGCTCAGGATGGATTTGAACCACCATGTCTAAAATGCATTGAGCGTGATAACGCTACATCTGTTCTTTGAATGTTCCTTCGCTGCTATTGTTTCATTGTCTTCACCTACTTGATGTGGTTACTAACCCCTCTGCGGAGGATACCACTTCTTGTTCTTGATGAAAATGCTATGTTGAAGACATTGCTTGAAACAGGATGTACAAAAGTTTGAAGGGACATCGGACTCTCTCGATGTCCTCAAAAGCGGATTCTGAACGAAACCCTAGGAAAGAGGGTGTTGGGTTTGAAAGGAAAATAAATGTTGATGGCTCGTCTTTGGAAGCCTGAGCGGTACCCCAAAACCACATGGGTTGTTGCAAAGGAACCTTGAGAGATCCATCCACCTTATCTGGCTTTACTGTGCTAATCCTATTATCATTGATGAATCCTTTGATGCAAACTATAAGCTGTTCAAAAATCAGAATGGTGAAGTGTTTGCGGTACATTGGTACTAAGCTGCAGGAATGGACCACCTATGAAGAAGATCTGGGTACCTAAGCGGTACATTGAGAATCTTCTGTGAATGTCGTCATGACACCACCAAGGAAGAAGACAAACCCAGACCTATAGCTTCATGTGGCCCAAAGGCTTCATCTGAATCTGAGGACTCACATGAGTCAACCTAACGCCAATATTTTGCGGGAAATCATGCTCGGACTTATGAATATGGCGTGTATCTTCAAACCGCTATATTCATAGGACTAAGAACTTTTCAGCTTATTCATATGAGTATCATTCATCTCTGCAAGGCTATTTGCTAGGGCTTCAAAGCCAAAATTCTCGAGATGCTGCACTTAGACTCATTGCTTCTAAGCCACCACTAAAGATGTGGGTGGCAAGAAGAACTAACTCTCTTTTGCGTAAAACGGTCTCCGACCAGCAATCAATGGTGTCCGATACTATTCTTTGGGGACCTAAAACTCATTTAGGACATACGATAAAATGTCATTATATATACTTCACATCTGAATCTCTTATAAGTCATATTATGTCCTAACCTTGATATAATTTGTGATTGTCCTGTATGTGTCAAATGCTTATGCTTCACAACACTCTTGTGAAGCCTATCCTCCTAACTCGCTTTGTAGGGTACATCACCAAAAGCTTGAGAATGGATTATGGACGGTGGATGCACAAATCACATATTTGGTGATCGAAGTCTTCTCATGGACTCAACCTTACGTCCATCAGACAAGAGTCACATTACATTTCTTGACCTTTGGTAAAAGCAAGGTATTGGGTCTAGGTAGAGTTGCAATCTCAAAGGATCAACACATGGATAAAGTGATGCTTGTTGAATCCCTTGGTTTCAACAATATCATCTCAATGCTTTGTGACTTGAACATGATTGTGATATTTGGCAAATATCGTTGCCTTGTACTAATGGAATCTGACAAATCTCTAGTCATTGAAGGGTATCGAAAAGATGATCTATACATGGTAGATTTCTCAGCAGATCCACAGCTTGCAGTATGTCTTCTCACAAAAGCTTCAAAATGCTGGCTCTGGCATCGAAGGTTAGGACATGCTGGCATGAGGAACTTACACTCACTCGTCAAGAAGAAGCATGTCATTGGCATCGAGGATGTCAAGTTCAAAAAGGATCATCTGTGTGGTGCTGTGAAGTGGAAAGATGACAAGGGCAAAGCACCCTCGAAGACAATCATGACAACGTCTCAACCCTTGAGCTGTTACACATGGACTTATTTGGACCTACTCACTACTCCACCCTCACAACAACTGCTGTCTCTATGGCCGTCATTGTTGATGACTACTCAAGATACACATGGGTCCATATAATTCTTTACAAGACTGAAGTGCAAGATGTCTTGGTAACCGCCAAATCGAGCAATGAACAATTATGGCGTGAAGATCAAGCACATCGAAGTGACAATGGCATGAATTCAAGAACACTTGGACTTGATCTCATCTGGATACAATGGGAATCACTCATGAGTTCTCTGCTCCATACACACCTCAGCAAAATGGCATCGTTGAGCGCAAAAACAGAACCCTCATTGGGATGGCTCGAACAATGCTAGATGAGTACAAGACACCAAGAAAGTTACGGCTGAAGCTATTGATACAGCATGTCACATCATCAACCGTGTGTACATCCATAAGCTTACGAACAAACATCTTATGAGCTCCTTCTTGGCAAAAGCCAAGCGTCGATTACTTGAGTAGATCTTTGGATCAAGGACCCCCATCACAAGTCAAAATTTGCACCTAAGGCTCACGAAGGCTTCATGCTTGGCTATGGAAAGGATTCACACTCCTCTGAGTCTTCAACCTTTATCTCTACAAAATCGTTGAAGCTGTGGATGTGAAATTTGATGAAACCAATGGTTCACAGAGAGAGATTCTGCCAAGTACACTAGATGAAGCTCCTTCAAGCGAGTCTATCAAGTTGATGGGAACTAGTGAAATCATGCCCTCTGAAGCACATCACGAAGAGGAACTTATCATCTCGCACCAAATCAACTTTGAAGACAATGCTCGGACCGAAGACAATCCTCCCAATGATGACAATGATCAGCGAGCAAAATCTTAATCCTGTTCATCCTTGTGTTGCAAATGAAGTTCAAATAGAAGATAATTGACAGCATCAATGCACTGGTCCGCTCACTCGATCTGAGCAACACAGCTAGCAAACTTCTGTGGGCACTTTTCATTTGTGTCAATATCGTAACCCAAGAAAGTTCTTTGAAGCTTTTATGGAACTGAATGGATTGAAGCCATGCAAGATGAACTTCAGCAGTTCAAACTGAATAATGTCAGGAACTCGTCAAGCGACGACCCTCGCAAACATAACATTATTGGAACAAAGTGGATATATCAAAACAAGCAAGATGAGCATGGTCAAGTCGTCAGAAACAAAGCACGTCTTGTGGCTCAAGGATATACTCAAGTTGAAGGAATTGACTTCGATGAAACATTTGCTCCTGTTGCTAGGCTTGAGGCTATTCGCATACTGCTAGCCTATGCTAATCATCACACCATCTTGCTATATCAAATGGATATAAAGAGTGCATTTCTCAATGGCAAGATTGAAGAAGAAGTATATGTCGCACAACCACCTGGCTTTGAAGATCCAAAACATCCTGATATGGTGTACAAGCTAAACAAAGCATCGTATGGCCTCAAACAAGCTCCTCGTGCTCGGTATGATACAATCAAAGACTTTCGAAGAGCAAAGGCTTCAAACCTGGATCCTCGATCCCACACTCTTCACGAAGACATATGATGGTGAACTGTTTGTGTGCCAAATATATGTGGATGACATAATCTTGGTGCACCAACCGAAGTATAATGATGAGTTTGGGTACATGATGCAAGAGCAATATCAAATGTCCATGATGGGTGAGCTGAAGTTCTTCCTTGGTCTACAAATTAAATCGACAAAGGAATGGCATCTTCATATCTCAAGAAAAATACCTCAAAGATTATGCGAAGAAGTTTGGAATGGAAGGCGCAAAGGCTACACGACGCCAATGCCGACCAAACACCATCTTGGTCCCGACGACAATGGTAAAGAGTTCGATCAAAAGGTATACCGCTCCATGATTGGTTCTTTGCTTTATTTATGTGCATCTAGGCCAGATATTATGCTTAGTGTTTGCATGTGTGCTCGATTCCAAGCGGCACCAAAGGAATCGCATCACTTAGCTGTGAAACGAATTCTTCGATATTTGTCTTACACCCCAACACTCGGATTATGGTATCCCAAGGGCTCAAAATTTGATTTGATTGGATTCTTGAATGCTGATTATGCTGGTGACAAGGTGGATCGCAAGTCTAGATCAGGCACATGTCATTTTCTTGGTCGATCACTTGTGCATTGGTCTTCAAAAAGAAGCGTAACTGTATCACTCTCAAGCTGCTGAATCTGAATACATTCTCTTTGGATCTGTTGTGCTCAGCTTCTATGGATGAAGCAAACTCTCAAGGATTATGGCATCAACCTGAAACAAGTACCTCTCTTCTGCGACAACGAAAGTGCCATCAAAATAGCCAACAATCCAGTCCAACACTCGAAGACAAAGCACATGGAAATTCGTCATCACTTTCTCAGAGATCATGTTATGAAGAAAGATATCGATATCATTCACGTCAACACTGAAGAGCAATTGGCAGATATCTTCACAAAGCCCTTGGATGAGAAAAGGTTTTGCAAGTTACGGTGTGAGCTAAATATCTTGGAATCTTCTAATGTCATGTGATCAGGCACACATCCTAACACTTATGCATGTTGATGACTTAGATGTGCAACACACTAAGTAATGTATATCTTCAATCAATGAAGATTTACACTCTGAGTGTGAATACATTAACATGGAATTTGACCTCGGAGCGCCACGATAATTGTGCGCCGTGTCTGGGTCTAATACTTCCTATACGGTGGGTAACGCCGCCACCAACTTTCTCTGTTTGAAGTGTTTCACTCATGGTGTTATATTGCAATGACTCCGCATTTGGTTTGTCTTCAGTTTCAATTTTTCTTCATGACTTTCTACACTATGATGATTTGATTGCTTTCTGATATATATATACACTAGTGTTCTGTCCTGTACAGCATTCACTTATAGCTATGTCTTCAAGATTGGATCTTTTGAACTAAGTGAATGTGATCGGACCCCAACCTCTCTGTGCTTCCTATCTCAAACTCTATCTGTCCAAATCATATGCATTCTATTGAAGCTGTCAAATGTCTTCTCTGCATCCTAGTCAGCAGAAGGCAAAGTGACAAACATTAAATCTGTTTTAAATGACTTACCTTTATTGTTGAAATCCGGAGAAGCCGGAACAACTCTCCGACATGCCTGGCAGGCGTGGGAACGTGGGACAACTCTGAGTATGTTGCATGCTTGCCACGTGCCCCTCAGATGTGAACCGCCTGGGGCACCAGCGTAATTGCATTGTTCTCTCACCTACTTATAAATACTTGTCCCCTGCGGTAAAGAAATCCTTCTTCCACCTCTCCACCTCCGTCAAAACCCTAGCGCCACCACTAGCTCGCGATGACGCTGGCGACGAAGCGCTTAGCTGCCGCGACTTCTCCGACGCCGTCCTCACGCCGGCCGCGGACATCTTCCTCTCCGCCGTCGCCGTAGGTGTCCTCCATCGCCAAGTTAGGGCACGGTGGGCTGAACTGCTCGGTCTCCTATTCATCCAATCTAGCAGTTCTTCGTGCGGTAATTATAACTCTATTTTTACCACCTTTTTCATCTTCAAGATTCATCCTGTTTACCAAAAGTGGTTTCTATCTATTCAATGCTAGATCTATTCTGTCTGCATCTCATACTGCCTAGTCAATTCACTTAGATTTCCTGTCTAGTTTGATTCCTCACTTGTACTTATTCACGGATTGGTACAAATCTGGAACCAAATCACCTATATAAGTGAATGTCTTCGCATCATGAGGTCAATGTCTTCAAACTGATTTATCTTCAAAATCTTCTAAGAATGCATATGACCTCTTCCCCTTCCCTCGCATCTCTAATGCTGTCACAGGTACATGTCCGTGGGAGAATCCCTTGGTTCTCATAGTGCGCATTCGTTTGCGAATACTTACGACATCATATCAATTCTCCTGAAGCGGTTCTGCTTGACCAGCAAGCGTAAGTCTCTGAAGCCTTTGAACGTATTGAAGCCATTCAGCTTGAAGTTCATGGCTACAGAAAAATCAGCAAGGAAGGGTGGCAGACAGCGTAGAGAAGGAACATCCAAAGATCTGCCTGATGACTTAGCAGAACTCTACAAGACAGATCCCGAAGAGAATTATCATCATAGAAAGACGCGAATCCAATGGATTCGACCCTATTGGGCTGAGGAATGGTTCAAGTACAAGTTTGTGACGAAGGAATATGGAGAGAAGAATGCCATCAAGAGACCTTGGGGTGATATCCTCTATCGAGGCCTTCAACCCAAGAACAGAGCTGAAGCCATTGATCAAGGCTTCTATCCTTGCATGGTTAAGTGGACCACGTGACCGAGAACGCCGATCCCACCTCACTACTCTGGTGTCGTGACAACTCTCTCTTCAAGCGCAACTACCAGTTTGCTGTGGCTTTGGCCAAGAAGAACAAGAAGTCCTTGGGCTTGGACTTCAATCCTGGTCCCTCTGCTCCCCGTGCTGACGGCTCCCGTGATTCTGATCCCAATGTGATCGGCCCCTTCTCCAACCTTGACGGCCTCATCACCTACATCGTGGTCCAAGGCGCCAGAGTAGATCATTCGAAAATGATCTTGACTCGATGAAGCCCTGCTCCTCCTCCAAAGCATGAAGCAAAAGAAGCCAAAGGCTTCAAGATCATTGCACCTCCAAGACATCTCGTCGAAGCCGCTAGCCTTGCACCTCCACGAAGCCAGTGCGATCGAAGATCAATCCCATGTCTCCAAGAGAACGAAGAAGAAAAAGGAACTTGTCAGACCATCTGATCAAAGAGCCTTGACTCCTGCCGCCATTCTGCGTGAAGAACCCATTGATCTGTCAAGTGATGAAGATCTTGCTGATGATGCCCTTGAGCAGCTGATAAAGAGCAAGGAAGAAGCAGAAATCTTCAACAACTTGCCTCTCTTTGATGTGACCATCATCCACAATTTCATTGATGAGTGGTTCGACACCCCCAATCTCAGCTTTGAAGATTTCTGACTTACCATTGGCCTCGATGTCGCCTTCAATGGCGCCATTGCTTCTGAGCTAGCTCTCGCTCAGCGCATTGTTGAGCTCAAGAACAAGATTGATTATGAGAAGGCTCAATTCAAGAAGCATGTGGCCAAGCTAAGTGTTCAAGACGTCAGAAACTTCAAAGTCATGCTACATGAGCTTAAAGAAGCTTTTCTGAAGAAGCGTGAAGAAGCTCAGGGCTCTCGAGAGCGCATGAAGAGTTTGGCTGATAAGTGTGTGCTCGCCTACAATGAGGCTGAGAAGCGCAAGTCACTTGGCTGTCCTGGCATTGACCCCATGATGGCTGCTGAAAGTGCATTATATCGACTAGGGGGGTGAATAGGCGATATTTATGAATTCTTCACTGAGGAATTTGCTGGTGAGGAAATTCCTTAGCGAAGAACTACTTGCAGCGGAATAAGTACCCAGAAGTAAGCACAACAGAATACAAGCATGGTCATCATGATGAAATGAAGACAAGAACAGAGTACAGAAAGCGTAATCACAGGATAACACAAGATGAAGACAAACAGACTGAAGAAATTGAACTGAGGAAATTGAGAAAGTCTTCAGTCAATGTCTTCAGGCACAGATATGAACAAACACTCAACACAGTAATGAGGAAATGAAAGGGTTGAGGAAATAGAACCAGTTAGTTTGTTAAGACAATGATTTGGTAAACTAGTTCCAACTGTTGTCTCAGTTGTACGTCTGGTTGGAGCGGCTGAGTATTTAAACTCGAGGACACGCAGTCCCGGACACCCAGTCACTGAGCACGCAGCTCAGGACACCCATTCCTCACCGTATTCTCCTTGAACTAAGGCCACACAGTCCTCGTCCAATCACTCGTGGTAAGTCTTCAGGTGACTTCCAAACCTTCACAGACTTGGTCACTCGGCGATCCACAATTCCTCTTGGATGCTCTAGACCATGACGCCTAACCGTCTGGAAGAAGCACAGTCTTCAAAGGTAACAAGCGTCAGATCCACGTAGGATCAATTTCTTCAGTGATGCTCAATCACTTTGTGTTTGTGGGGGTATGGTTTTCGGATTTTCCTCACTTGATGATTTTCACTCAAAGTCCTCGGAGGATGGGTTGCTCTCACATGACAAGTGTCAAGTTCTCTCGGAGCAGCCAACCAACTAGTAGTTGTAGGGGGCGGCTATTTATAGCCTAGGGAGCAGCCCGACATGATAAGACATAAATGCCCTTCAATGATATGACTGTTAGGTGGATAAGATATTTTGGAACAGCCGGACGCAGCACAACAACAGTCGGAAATTTGACTCTCAAATTCCTGAGGGCTATCATGTTCCTCACTGTGTAGGCAATTCGCACTGGCGAATTCCTAACTCCTCGATCGAGCAAAGTCCTCAATGAATGTAAGAACTGCGTCTTTGTCCTTTGAAGAAATTGACTGAATCTGTATGAGATTTCAATGGCTTCACTCGAAGGGATTGGTAGGTGTAGGATTTTGAGTTGAGCATCGATGGAAATTTTTCCTTAGTATTTCCTCGACCCCTTTAACGAAGACGGTGTTTCCTATGACTCAAGAAAGAGAAAATGAAACTATGAAAACAAAAGTCTTCACGCTTCATGTTCCTCAAGTGAATATCAAGTCTTCAAGGTCACACCAATTTCTTCACTTTCAAAGTCTTGAAAGTCTTGAATATCAAAGTCTTGATCGAAGAACTTCATTTTTAGGGTCGACTTTCTCTGTAAATATCAAACTCCTCATAGACTTATAGACCTGTGTACACTCAAAAACGCATCAGTCCCTTAACCTATAAGTATTCAATACACCAAAATCACTAAGGGGCACTAGATGCACTTACAATCTCCCCCTTTTTGGTGATTGATGACAACATAGGTTAAGTTTTCAACGGGGATAAACATATGAAGTGTAAATACTGATATTGAGGAATTTGATTGCAAGATATAGAAGAACTCCCCCTGAAGATGTGCATAGTGAGGAATTTGCGTTTGAGGCAATGCACATTTGAAGAGTTGAATCATGGAGAACTCCCCCTATATCTTGTAATTCATACACGCATTTGATATATAATATGAAGAATTTGAAATGCATGATGAGATATGGTGCCTGATGAAATTCAGCATGCCTGCAATAATATTAACGAGGAATAAGCATGCCGAAAGCATCAAAAGTATCGGAGCGTAGTGCAACAAAAGTATCAGAGCACCATCCAAAAGTATCAGAGCACCATCGGGTTTAAGATTACAACTCGATCCAATAAAAGTTTCGGAAGAACGAGAGTTGTAACTTAAGAAAAACGCCCATAATATAGACCCGCTTGAAGACTAACTCAAATTTCTCCCCCTTTGTCATCAAATGACCAAAAGGATTGAAACTGAGGACTAACGCCCCTGAAGAACTTCAAGTCGATGGAGGAGCGCCAGCGTTGTCGGGGTTGTTTGTTGTAGCAGGCCCTGCCGCAGTGTCGTCCAAATCTTCATACTCATCAGTGTCTCGCGATGAAGAATAAGAGCTGGCCACCAGATCAGGAACTTTGACCCTCTTGAATTTCCTCGGAGGAGGTGCAGACCAGTCAAATTCTTCCTTGAGACCCATAGTCTTGAGTTCTTGGCGCTATAGACATGAGTGAGGACAGCCAGTGCGGTTGAGGGTTTCATGAAGGTAGTAGTGGTTTTCTTCTTTGCATTGTGTGTTGAGGTCATATTGTGAAGAAGTGCACCAAAGCGACGCTTTACCCATTTGTGATTGCGATCAACCTTCCGATGAAGCGAGGAGTAACTCACGGTCGGTCATCACCACAGGTCTTTGTGGCTTGAGGATTTTGCTTAGCTTAGGTATTTTTGGCGGTGTCATGTGTGGCGAGTCGTCATTGGTAGAGTAAGATGTAGCCAGGCGAAATTGACCATCCAATGGACGAATGCCTTCATCGATCACAGCAGCTGCCTTGCCCTTATCATCAGATGATGAAACTGGCCGTTTGAGGACTTCAATGAGAGGCAAGTAGCTACCGTGGTTCAGAGTGTCAGCTTTGTAATTCAGTGAAGATCTTGCCCTTATGAATCTCATAATCCAAGGCGCATATGGCTTCAGCTCAAAAGGTGACATAGCAACATTGGCCAGAGTCCTCATGAAGAAATCATGGAAGTTGACGGGAATGCCATGAATGACGTTGAAAAGCATATTCTTCATGATGCCAACGACATCTTCATCGTTTGAGTCGTGGCCTTTGATAGGACTCATTCTCTTCGTCAGAATGCGATAGACAGTCCGAGGCACATAGAGCAATTCCTTGACGAGGAATTTGGTTCGTGGGGCCTGCCCAGGCTCAAAGGCTTCATGAGCACTTGCATATAGTGATTTGTCAATTCAGGGTCATTGTAGATGCAACGTGCACTGTCATGGGGAGGATCGAGAGGAAGGACACGAAGCAATTCAGTTGCGGTGCCTTGTAGTGAGTGTTTTCGGTCATCAATCCAACACCCATGAATTGACATCTTGAGCGTTCCGGTGATATGCGAGGTCGCGTAGAGGCGAAGAATGAGTTCTTCATTCCAATCGCAAATGTCGGTCAGAAATTCAATAATCTGCATCATGAATAACACCGAGGACTGGCTCGAAGCATGGCAGAGATTCCATATCCACGTGAGGAATATGTTCATGATCAAAGATTTTGTCCTTGTCAAACAGCACTGAGGAATAGAAGTTGGCTTGACTAGCAGTCCAGAAACGCCTCTTCCTTATGCGAGCAAAGTCATAGGGGTTGTAGTTAGGGAAAAACACATGCTCGAAAAAGAAGTCTTCAGCCTTGAATTTATGTTTGCTTGAGAACGGATTCTTCGGCTTCGGCAGAGGGGTGTCAGTGATTTGCAGTACCACCTTAGGAATCGCGAGCTCAGGTTCTTCAGGCTGAGGAATTTCTGGTTCCTCTTCTTGTGCAACCTTATGATCATCTGCAGCAGGTTCTTCAACACTAGCGGCTGGAATTTCTTCATGAACAGAGGGAGTGGGATGAGTTTCTTCAGAGCCCATTTGAACTGTTGTTGCCGGGGACTGAGGAATCTGTTGAATAGGAGTGAAGAGAGGAGTATTGGGATTCTGACTTTCCCAGAAGTCATCGTTCATCACAGGTGTGGTGTATCCAATATCCACATCTTCATCTTCAATTTCCTCAACACCAGCCTCTTCAGCTTTGAACTGAGGCATAGGTGAGGAATTGACTGTCGTTGAAGGGAGTTTATCACTTCAATTTCTTCATCAATCTGCTCTGACGAAGCAGCAGAATGATTTTCTTCATCAGATCCGCTTGGGATCTTATAGTCTTCTCCGAAAGGAACAATTTCCTTCGATGACATGGAGGAAATTGGAACAGCATCAATTGGATGTTCAAGTGAGCTGGTCATTGGCTTCATTTTCTTTGCAGCCGAAGAATTTGTTGTGCCTTCCTTTTCTTCACTGCAGCTCGCTCTGCAGCCTTGGTCTTCTTCACTTCATAGGCAGAAGGAAGAATTGGAGTTGGTGTAGGCGCGGGAGGAGCTGAGGAATCTAGTTGATTTTCTTTAGGCGAATCGATACAGTCTGATTGCCTGATCTCTTCGATTTCTTCAGCGCACCACTAGTGGATGCCCAGCAATTTCTTGGTGGCTGGAATGGACTCATCAGCCTCGAACTTGTATTTTCTTCAAGCAGTTGAAAGTCATCAGCGGTGTCTTGGCATGTTCTTCAAACAGGCTGAGCAGAGTCTGCAGCCTGAAGATTTTCTTGTTGCGATGGGGCTACAATAGTTGTCATTTTCTTCGTCGGGTTGATGAATCTCACTTTGGCTCCTTGCCAATCAGCATAGTATGCATCGAAGTCTTTGCTGAGGGCTTGGATTTCAGATCGAGCTGGAGAAGTTCCTCAGGTGTCATTCTGACAACATTTTTCTTGAGAGCTTCTCCTTTCGTATTGCGCTTTCTTGATCTCTCTTGCCTTTTCAAACTTCCATTTCTCTTGAGTGATGAAATGGGTGAGATGTGACTTTGGCCGAGTTAGTTGAAAATCAGGCATGGGGTGTTTGGATCCTTGTGCGAGAGGTCAATGTAGTCGAGGATTTTCCTCGGATCCAAAAGAAGGCACCGATGTGCCTTTGGCTCTAGCGGCCTTCACTTATCATCTCGATGATTTCGCAAGTTCATCATCGAAGCTTCATCATCGAGGGCACTTGAAATGCGACTGTTTCTTCCTTGGACTTGGCAGAGGACCGCGTCGAGCTGTTGCTTTAGTCTTCAATAGTGTGGGGCTGATGAGGACATTGGTGCGGTGAGGAACTTGCTGAGACACGAAGCAATTGAGAAACCCGTAGTCCTTTGACATGTAGCCGGATGCACAGGAGTGAGGACTTTGTAGGAGCTCTTGAGGACTTTGGTGGAGCGATGTGATCTGAGGAATTTGCCGTGAGGGCATAGCTGAGGAACTTGGCCGTGAGGGCGCTCTTGCTGAAGCACTTGGCTTACGAGCAGGCTTCTTTGGCATTGATTTCCTTGGTCTGACCGAGGTCTCAGCAGCAGCAGCAGCGGCAGAATCCTCATTGAATTTCTTCATAGCCTCCTTGGCTTGTCTTGCCAATTTGGCTTGGCGCTTAGCCCATTCTTCAGGAAAGTCCTCACCACTTTTGATGCTAGTGGGATCAGCTACTTGGCCAGGTGCCAATGGAGCTCTTGGGCATGGAGGATTTAAAGCGAATTTCTTCATGTACTTTGGAGTTACATATATGTACTCCCTCCATTCTCTTGCCCATCTCCGTTCAATTCTCTGAATGCGCACTTTACGCTGATTTTTGTTCTCTTTGCCAAACTTGGCTTCATCGGGTGTGCAATAGTCCTTGTATATGTCATCAGGGATCTCGAAAGCAGTCATGACCTCAGGCTTCTTTCCTCCTTTCTGCGGTCTCTTACCTTCAGCGATATTCTTCAGATGAGGAATTTGAACAATTGAACACTCTGAAGAAGTATGTAGTTTTTCTCCGGGGAACACTGCAAATGAGTTAAGTTGATGAGAACCTAGTGATTCAGCAGCGGACATGAGTACCTGTGAACAGAGTGTAGGTGCGAGGAATTTGGAGAGGTCATATGCGTTCTTAGAAGGGTTTTCGAAAAGACAAGTTTTGAGGAATTTGACCAGTTGAGCCTTGAGGAATTTCACTAAGCGTTCTTTGTCTTAGGTTCCAGAGTTGTACAGATCGAAGATCCACACAATTGAGGAATCTTGAAGAAAATGATTGCTTAGAGAGATGGATCAAGAGCATCTGATGTGTGAGGTGTTCATATGTGAAGATTTGAAGAATAAAACACCTTTGAAGATTTTCAGAAAGCTTGAGAATCAAAGTGAGTAATAAAAGTAACTTTTAATTACCCGAATGAAGAACGCGATTTAACCGAGATGAACAGAGGTGAAGTTCGTCAAGTTAGATCTCCCACACCCTAACTTGGCAGAGGGAAACAGCTACGGCGGCGGCGGAGTGAAGATTTCCGCAACCGGCGCGAGTACGATGGCGACGAGGTCGAGTCAGCGAAGCTCTTCCACACCAGCGACGATGGAGTAGCGGCGGCGCTAGGGTTTGAGGAGCTCGAGCGAGAGACAGCGATCGAGCGGAGTAAATGAAGTGAGGAAGGGAGAGGGGTATTTATAGCCACGGTGAAAAACTGTTCGCCCGAAGATTTTGGGACGAACATGCCCCTGCCCTTTCTCCTTCACGCGACATGTGTCACCCGCGTACTATGCAGATGAGATCGTGTAAGATCGTGGGTGAATATAATCATGCATCGTGGGATGCGGAACAGTTTCAACCGCAAAACCGAAAATCTGGATAAGATTTGTTTTAAAGTTTCGTTCGCAATTTCTTCAGCTGACAAGGACACAGTGAAGACTTTGAACGAGTTTCAAATAGAACGCACATGAAGAATTTGTGAATAGATTGGGTTGAGTATAGCATAGAGGGGGAAGGGTCCCATCACATTCACTTAGCAGAAAAAGCAACTTGAAGAAATAGCCATAAGTCAATGCTGTAGAGGACATAAACTCATATATATATATAGCCAATGAAGAAAAACGACGGAAACAGTGAAGATTTTGCAAAGTTGAAGAATTTGAAAAAATGAAGAATTTTAAAAATGAGGAAAAACTCAAATTGAAGATTTTCAACTTTTTGTGGTGGCGTGACCCACCGTATAAGAATGATGATTTCAGACACCGTGTACAATTGTCGTAGGGTTCTGAGAATCAAATTCTTCATTAATTTCTTCACACTTAGAGTGTTATTCTTCATTGATTGAAGAAAAACATTTCTTCATGTGTTGCACATTTAAGTCATCAATTTTGCATAAGTGTTAGGATGTGTGTCCTTTTCAAAGAACATTCGAAGACTCTAAGATATTTAGCTCACACCGCAACTTGCTAAATCTCTTCTCATCCAAGGGCTTAGTGAACATATCAGCTAGCTGTTCTTCAGTCTTCATGTGCTCGATGGAGATGTCGCCCTTCAACACATGATCACGAAGAAAATGATGACGAATCTGAATGTGCTTTGTCTTTGAGTGCTGAACTGCGTTGTGAGCAATCTTGATGGCACTCTCATTGTCGCAGAGGAGAGGCACATTCTTCACGTTGACGCCACAGTCCTTGAGGGTTTGCTTCATCCAAAGCAGTTGAGCACAGCTAGAGCCAGCAGCAATGTATTGAGCTTCGGCAGTAGAAAGTGATACGTAGTTCTGTTTCTTCGAGGACCAACAGACCAAAGATCATCCGAGGAAATGACAAGTACCAGATGTTGACTTGCAGTCCACACAATCACCAGCATAGTCAGAGTTAGAATATCCAATGAGATCAAAAGCAGAGCCCTTGGGGTACCATAATCCTAGTGTTGCTGTGTGAGCTAGATAGTGAAGAATATGCTTCACAGCCTTATGGTGTGATTCCTTCGGTGCAGCTTGAAATCGGGCACACATGCAAACACTAAGCATTATATCTGGCCTAGATGCACATAAGTACAATAAAGAACCAATCATGGAGTGGTATACCTTGTGATCGAAGTCAATACCATTTTCATCAGTTCATAGATGGCCATTTGTGGGCATAGGAATTTTGACGCCTTTGCAATCTTGCATGCGAATTTCCTCAATTACATCTTTGAGGTATTTCTCCGAGATATGAATATGCCATTCGTCATTGTCGAATTTGAAGACCTAAGAAGAATTTCAACTCTCCCATCATAGACATTTGATATTCTTCACTCATCATATAGGCAAATTCATCACTATAACGTTGGTCAAGACAGCCAAAGATAATATCATCAACATATATTTGGCACACAAACAATTCACCATCATAAGATTTAGTAAAGAGAGTAGGGTCGAGTGAACCGGGTGTGAAGCCATTCTTCACGAAGAATTCCTTCAATGTATCATACCACGCCCGAGGGGCTTGCTTGAGGCCATACAGGGCCTTATTGAGTCTGAAGACTTTGTCAGGATTCTTTGGATCTTCAAAACCTGGGGGTTGAGCAACATATACTTCTTCCTCAAGTTTACCATTGAGGAATGCACTTTTCACATCCATTTGATATAAGATGATATCATGATGGTTAGCGTAAGCAAGTAATATGCGAATAGCCTCAAGTCTAGCAACAGGTGCAAAAGTTTCATCAAAATCAATTCCTTCAACCTATGTGTAGCCTTGAGCTACTAGTCATGCCTTATTCCTCACCACAAGGCCATTTTCATCTTGCTTGTTGCGGTAGATCCACTTTGTGCCAATGATATTATGCTTCATGAGGATCCGGGCGATTGACCAATTCGGACATTGTTAAGCTCGAACTGATGTAATTATTCTTGCATAGCCTAAATCCACTCCGGCTCCAGAAATGCTTCATCTACCTTAGTGGGCTCTGTGATAGAGACAAAAGCATAGTGCCCACAAAAGTTAGATAAATGTGAAGCTTTTGAGCGTGTGAGAGGACCTGGTGCACTAATGTCATTGATGATCTTCTCCACTTGCACTTCTTTTGCAACACGAGGATGAGCTGGTTGTCATTTGAGGAATTTGATCAGCATTTTCTTGACACCATTTTCCTCATCATGTTCTTCAGGTGCATCAGCTCGGCGTTCTTCATGAACAGGAATGAATTCTTCAGCAGATTCTTCAGTAGGAATGACATCCTCAGTTGCCTTGAACTTGATAGAATCCTCAGGTGCTGGTTCATCTAACATAGAAGGTAGGTGCTCTCTTTGCGAGCCATTAGTTTCATCGAACCGCACATCTACAGTGTCAACAATCTTGTGAAGAACAATGTTGAAGACTCTGAGGTGTCGTGAGTCCTTTCCATAACCGAGCATAAAACCTTCATGTGCTTTCGGTGCAAATTTAGAGTTGTGGTGAGGATCTCTAATCCAACATTTAGCACCGAAGACTTTGAAATAACTCACATTGGGTTTCTTGTCAGTGAGGAGTTCATAGGCCGTCTTCTTGAAGAATTTGTGAAGATATACTCTGTTGATGATGTGGCATGCAGTATCAATTGCATCAATCCAAAAATGCTGAGGCGTTTTGTATTCATCAAGCATAGTGCGAGCCATATCAACAAGAGTTCTGTTCTTGCGCTCCACGACGCCATTTTCCTGAGGAGTATAGGGAGCAGATAACTCATGAGTAATACCAAGTTCATCAGGATAGGCATCAAGACCGAAATTCTTGAACTCAGTTCCATTGTCACTTCTGATGTGCTTGATCTTCCCACCAAAGTTGGTTGAAGCCCTCGAGGAAAATCGTTTGAAGACTTCCTGCACTTCATGTTTGTAAGTAACAATGTGTACCCATGTATATTGAGAGTAATCATCAACAATGACAAAACCATATAGAGATGCATCATTAGTGACTGCTGAGTAATGATTAGGTCCGAAGAGGTCCATGTGAAGCAATTCGAATGGACGAGTAGTGGTCATGATAGTCTTATTTGGATGCTTGGCCTTGGTCATTTTTCCAGCTTCACAGGCTCCGCATAAGTGATCCTTGAGGAATTTGACATTCTCAATGCCAATGACATGCTTCTTCTTTGCAAGCGTGTGCAAATTCCTCATGCCTGCGTGACCAAGTCGTCGATGCCATAGCCAGCCTTCTGAAGCTTTTGCAAGTAGACACACGGATGGTTGTGGTCCTATAGAGAAATCAA
The DNA here is from genome assembly GCA_021437245.1 of Aegilops speltoides. NCBI lineage: Eukaryota > Viridiplantae > Streptophyta > Magnoliopsida > Poales > Poaceae > Aegilops > Aegilops speltoides. The sequence continues at coordinate 250,113,598 of CM038146.1, forward strand.
CAATATACAAATATCCTCTCCTAAAGCCTTCGAAGACTTTGGAATTGTCAGCTTCCATAATCACAACACAACGATACTTGCCAAAGACAACAACCATATCAAGATCACAAAGCATTGAGACTGACATGAGATTGTATCCTAAGGACTCAACAAGCATGACTTTGTCCATGTGTTTATCCTTAGAGATTGCAACCTTACCAAGACCCAATACCAGACTTTTGCCTTTGTCCGCAAAGATGATATGCTTCAGATGTGATGGTGATAAGGGAGCATCCATCAATAGATTCTTGTCACCAGTCATGTGATTTGTACATCCACTATCGAGGACCCATTCAGTAGTTTTGGGTTAATCATCCTGCAGATGAATTTGTGTAGCTTACAATCTCATATGCTACATCAGTGAAGAATATGATATCAAGTTCATCAGATGAATTTCATCAAGCAGTAAACAGATATAGCTGTATTAGGACGTGTGAAATGAAAGTTCATTTCATCATGATTCGCCTGCGTCCTTTCGAGCAATTTCGTCAGTCCCCACAAATTCTTGAGACGTTAAAGCACGCCCGAGAGACTGACCCGCAGGAGAGATTAGTTCTTTTCTTCACCACCCACATCTGAAGGGGTGGCAAAGAGTTCATCACTCTGTGAGCACCATATGAGAATGGTGGCAAAGATGCCAAACCATTTCGTTTCACATACGAGGGGTTAGGATAAGCATATGAATAAGCAGAGAAACTCTTCGAGGACTTATGAACATAATGGTTTGAAGAATAATGCACATATTCATAGCCCTTAGCTCTACCCTGCGATACAGAGTTGTTAGCATGATGATAATGAAAGTGCGTTATATCGACTAGAGGGGGGTGAATAGGCAATTTTTATGAATTCTTCACTGAGGAATTTGCTGGTGAGGAAATTCCTTAGCGAAGAACTACTTGCAGCGGAATATGTACTCAGAAGTAAACATAACAGGATACACACATAGTCAGCATGATAAAATGAAGACTAAGAACAGAGTACGGAAAGCGTAAACATAGGATAACAAGATGAAGACAAACAGACTGAAGAAATTGAATTGAGGAATTTGTGAAAGTCTTCAATCAAAGTCTTCAAGCACAGATATGAGTAACATGCAACACAGAATGAGGAAATGGAAGAGTTGAGGAAATAGAACCAGGCAGTTGGTGATGACAATGATTTGGTAAACCAGTTCCAACTGTTGTCTCAGTTGTACGTCTGGTTGGAGCGGCTGAGTATTTAAACTCGAGGACACACAGTCCCGGACACCCAGTCTCTGAGCCGCAACTCAGGACACCCAGTCCTCACCGTATTCTCCTTGAACTAAGACCACGCAGGCCTCGTCCAATCACTCGTGGTAAGTCTTGAGGTGACTTCCAAACCTTCACAGACTTGGTCACTCGGCGATCCACAATTCCTATTGGATGCTCTAGACCTTGACGCCTAACCGTCTGGAAGAAGCACAGTCTTCAAAGGTAACAAGCGTCGGATCCACGCAGGATCAATATCTTCAGTGATGCTCAATCACTTGGGGTTTGTGGGGGTTTGGTTTTGGGATTTTCCTCACTTGATGATTTTCGCTCAAAGTCCTCTGAGGATGGGTTGCTCTCAAATGACAAGTGTCAAGTTCTCTCGGAGCAGCCAACCAACTAGTGGTTGTAGGGGGCGGATATTATAGCCTAGGGAGCAGCCCGACATGATAAGACATAAATGCCCTTCAATGATATGACCGTTAGGTGGATAAGATATTTTGGGACAGCGGTAGCAAGAAGACAAGCAATGGTCGGAAATTTGACTCTCAAATTCCTCGGGGCTATCATGTTCCTCTTTGTGTAGGCAATTCGACTGGCGAATTCCTAACTCCTCGATCGAGCAAAGTCCTCGATGAGTAAGAAAATGCGTCTCATCATCGATGAATTTGATTGAAGCGTATGAGATTTCAATGGCTTCACTCGAAGGGATTGATAGGTGTAGGATTTTGAGTTGAGCATCACATGGAAATTTTTCCTTAGTATTTCCTCGACCCCTTTAACGATGACGGTGTTTCCTATGACTCAAGAAAGAGAAAATGAAACTACGAAAACAAAAGTCTTCACGCTTCATATTCCTCGAATGATTATCAAGTCTTCAAGGTCACACCAATTTCTTCACTTTCAAAGTCTTCAGAAAGTCTTCAGAATGTCAAAGTCTTCAGTCGAAGAACTTCATTTTTAGGGGTCGACTTTCAAGTAAATATCAAACTCCTCATAGACTTATAGACCTGTGTACACTCACAAACACATCAGTTACTTAACCTATAAGTCTTCAATACACCAAAATCACTAAGGGGCACTAGATGCACTTACAATCTCCCCCTTTTTGGTGATTGATGACAACATAGGTTAAGTTTTCAACGGGGATAAACATATGGAGTGTAAATACTGATATTGAGGAATTTGATTGCAAGATATAGAAGAACTCCCCCTGAATATGTGCATAATGAGGAATTTGCTTTTGAGGCAATGCACATTTGAAGAGTTGAATCATGGAGATCTCCCCCTATATCTTGTAATTCATACACGCATTTGATATATAATGTGAAGAATTTGAAATGCATGATGAAATATGGTGCCTGATGAGATTCAGCATGCGTGCAATAATATTGACTAGGAATAAGCATGCAGAATATCACATCAAAAGTTTCAGAGCTCAAGTATCTCATTCAGAGCTTAGTGCTTCAAAAGCATCAGAGCATCAACCGTATCAAAGCACGACCAAAAGTATCAAGGCACCATCGCTTGAAGACTAACTCAGATTTCTCCCCCTTTGTCATCAAATGACCAAAAGGATCGAAACTGAGGACTAACGCCCCTGAAGATTTTCAAGTTGATGGAGGAGCGCCAGCATTGTCGGGGTTAGTTGTTGACGTAGGGCCTGCCGCAGTGTCGTCCAAATCTTCATGTTCATCAGTTTCGCGCGATGAAGAATAAGAGCTGGCCACCAGATCGGGAACTTTGACTCTCTTGAATTTCTTCGGAGGTGGTGCAGACCAGTCAAAAGCTTCCTGGAGACCCATAGTCTTCAATTCTTCGGCAGAATATACATGATTAAGAACAGCCCAGGTGCGGTTGAGGGTTTCATGAAGGTAGTACTGATTTTTCTTCACTGCATTATGCGTTGAGGTCATGTTGTGAAGAATTGCAGCAAATTGACGCTTCACCCATTTCTGATTGCGTTCAACCTTCTGATGAAGACTGAGGAGTAACTCACGATCAGTCATCACCACAGGTCTTTGTTGCTTGAGGCTTTTGCTTGGCTGAGGTATTTGCGGCAGTGTCATGTGTTGCAGAATTGTCATTGGTGGAGTAAGATGTAGCGAGACGGAATTGACCATCCAATGGACGAATGCCTTCATCAATCACAGCTGCTGCCTTGCCCTTATCATTAGATGATGAAACTGGTCGCTTGAGGTCTTCAATGGGCGGCAAGTAGCTGCCATGGTTCAGAGTGTCAGCCTTATAGTTTAGTGAAGATCTTGCCCTTATGAATCTCATAATCCAAGGTGCATATGGCTTCAGCTCAAAAGGTGACATTGCAACATTGGCCAGAGTCCTCATGAAGAAATCATGGAAATTGACAGGAACGCCATGAATGATATTAAAAAGCATGTTCTTCATGATGCCAACGACATCTTCTTCATTTGAGTCATGGCCTTTGATGGGACTCATTGTCTTCGTCAAGATTCTATAGACAGTCCGAGGCACATACAGTAATTCCTTGACGAGGAATTTGGTTCGAGAGGCTTGTCCTGGCTTCAAAGGCTTCATAAGCACTTGCATAAAGTGATCGACACGATTCGCGATCATTGTAGATGCAACGTGCAGATTCATGGGGAGGATCAAGAGGAAGGACACGAAGCAATTCAGTTGCTGGTGCCTTGTAGTGAGTATTCTATGTCATCCAATCCAGCACCCATGAATTGATATCTTCAGCATCTCCGGTGATGTGCAGGGTGGCATAGAACTGAAGAATGAGTTCTTCATTCCAGTCACAAATATCAGTGTAGAAATTCAGCAGCCCCGCATCATGAATGACCCTGAGGACTGGCTCGAAGCATGGCAATGGTTCCATATCCACATGAGGAATATGCTCATGGTCGAAGATCTTGTCCTTGTCAAATAGCACTGAGGAATAGAAGTTGGCTTGAGTTGGAGTCCAGAAGCGTCTTTTCCTCATGCAAGCAGAGTCATATGGATTATAAGCAGTGAAGAACACATGCTCAGAAAAGAAGTCTTCAGCCTTGAATTTTTGTTTGCTCGAGAATGGATTCTTTGGTTTGGGCAGAGGAATGTCTGTGATTTGCAGCACAACCTCAGGAATCGCAATCTCAGGTTCTTCAGGCTGAGGAATTTCTGGTTCCTCTTCTTGTGCAGTTTGGGGATCAGCAGTGGGTTCTTCAGCGCTAGTGGCTGGAATTTCCTCATTAACAGAAGATGTGGGATGAGTTTCTTCAGAGCCCAATTGTACAGTTGTAGCCGGGGACTGAGGAACTTGTTGAATCGGAGTGAAGAGAGGAGTATTGGGATGCTGACTTTCCCAAAAGTCATCGTTCATCACTGGTGTAGTGCACCCAATATCCACGTCTTCATCTTCATTTTCAATTTCCTCAACACCAGCCTCTTCAGCTGTGAACTGAGGCATGGGTGAGGAAACGACTGGCGGTGAAGGGAACGCTTCCACTTCAATTTCTTTATCAAGCTGTTCCGAGGCAGCAACAGATTGATTTTCTTCATCAGATCCGCTAGGGATCGAGTAATCTTCTCCATAAGGAACAATTTCCTTAGACGACATGGAGGAAATGGGAATGGCATCAATAGGGTTTTCAATCGAGCTGGTCATTGGCTTCATTTTCTTCGTAGCCGAAGAATTTGACGCAGCTGATGCCTTCCTCTTCTTTACTGCAGCTCGTTCTGCAGCCTTTGTCTTCTTCACTTCATAGGCAGAAGGAAGAATTGGAGTTGGTGTTGGCGCAGGAGGAGCCGAGGACTGTGGTACAGTTTCTTCAGGCACAACTAGTGAAGTTGCCCTGATCTCTTCAGTTTCTTCAGGCGCACCGCTAGTGGATGCCCTGGGAATTCCTTCAGCGGCTGGAATGGAGTCATCAACCCTGGAACTTGTGTTTTCATCAGCATGCTGAAAGTCATCAGCAGTGCTGGCATGTTCTTCAGCAGGCTGGCGAGTCTTGACTGAGGATTTTCTTGTTGCGATGGAGCTGCAACAGTTGTCATTTTCTTCGTCAAATTGACGAATCTCACCTTGGCTCCTTTCCAGTCAGCATTGTACGCATCGAAATCCTTGCTGAGTGCTTGGATTTCAGATTGAGCTTTTAGAAGTTCTTCAGGAGTCAAGTTGACGATGTTCTTCCTCAGAAGCTTCTCCTTTCTGGCTTGTGTTCTCTTTAATTCACGAGCCTTTTCAAATTTCCATTTCTCTTCACGATGAAATGGTTCACATATGACTTTGACCAGAGTCGATGGCAGATCCGGTATGGGAGTGTTTGGATCCGATGCCATAGGTCGATGAAGTCAAGGATATTCTTGGATCGAAGCGAGGCACATTTGTTCTTTTGGCTCTAGCGGCCTTGGTCGATCTGTCTCGATGATTTCGCAAGTTCTTCATCGAAGCTTCATCATCGAGGGCACGTTGAATGCAACCTGTTTCTTCTTTGGACTTGGCGAGGACCGCGGCCAGTGTGGCTTTGTCTTCAGCGGTGGGGCTGATGAGGACATTGGTGCAGTGAGGAACTTCTTTGAGACACGAAGCTATTGAGAAACCTTGAGTCCTTTGACATGTTGCAAGATGCACAGGTGTTGAGGACTTGGAGGGAGCTGCTGAGGATTTGGAGTGAGCAGCAGCAGTCTGAGGAATTTGCCATGAGGGCGTGGCTGAGGAACTGGGCCGTGAGGGCGCTGATGGTGAAGCACTTGGCTTGCGAGCAGGCTTCTTCGGCATTGATTTCCTCGGCTTGACCGAGGGCTCAGCGGCAGCAGCAGCAGCAGAATCCTCATTGAATTTCCTCACTGCCTCCTTGGCCTGTCTTGCCAGTTTGGCTTGGCGCCTAGACCATTCTTCAGGAAAGTCTTCACCACGCTTGATGCTGGTGGGATCAGCGATTTGGCCAGGTGCCAAAGGAGCTCTTGGGCATGGAGGATTTAAGGCGAATTTCCTCATGTACTTTGGAGTAACATAGCGATATTCCCTCCATTCTCGTGCCCATCTTCTTTCTATCCTCTGTATGCGCACTTTGCGCTGATTTTTGGTCTCCTTGCCAAACTTGGATTCATCAGGTGTGCAATAGTCTTTGTATATTTCATCAGGAATCTCAAAGGCAGTCATGACCTCCGGTTTCTTTCCTCCCTTCTGCGGTCTCTTGCCTTCTGCCATTTTCTTCAGATGAGGAATTTGAGCTATAGAGCACTCTGAAGAAGTATTCAGTTTTTCTTCAAGGAACGCTGCAAATGAGTTAAGTTGATGAGAACCTAGTGATTCAGCAGCGGACATGAGTACCTGTGAACAGAGTGTAGGTGCGAGGAATTTGGAGAGGTCATATCGTTCTCGGAAGATTTTTCAAAAAGGAACAAGTTTGAGGAATTTGACCAGTTGAGCCTTGAGGAATTTCACTAAGCATTTCGTCTTAGGTTCCAGAGTTGTACAGATTGAAAATCCGCACAATTGAGGAATCTTGAAGAAATGAATGCTTAGAGAGATAAATCAAGAGCATATAGTGTGTGAGGTGTTCATATGTGAAGATTTGAAGACCAAAAACACTTTTGAAGATTTTAAGAAAGATTTGAGAATCAAAGTGAGTAATAAAAGTGATTTTTAATTACCCGAATGAAGAACACGATTTAACAGGAATGAACTGTAGTGAAGTTCGTCAGTTAGATCTCCCACGCCCTAACTTGGCAGAGGGATACGGCTACTACGGCGGCGGAGTGAAGATTTCGCGGCCGGCGCGAAAGTACGACGGCGACGAGGTCGAGGCAGTGAAGCTCTTCCTCACCGACGGCGATGAAGTAGCGGCGGCGCTAGGGTTTGAGGAGAGCTCGAGCGAGAGACAGCGATCGAGCGGAGTAAATGAAGTGAGGAAGGGAAAGGGGTATTTATAGCCATGGTGAAAAACTGTTCGCGCGAAGATTTTGGGACGAACATGCCCCTTCCCTTTCTCCTTCACGCGACATGTGTCACCCACGTACTGTGCAGATGAGATCGTGTAAGATCGTGGGTGATTAAACTAATGTTTCGTGGGGAGTGGAACGGTTTGAGCGGTAAAACCGAAAATCTGGATAAGATTTGTTTAAAAAAAATTTCGTTCGCAATTTCTTCAGTTGTCAAGGACACAGTGAAGACTTTGAATGAGTTTCAATCAGAACGCATATGAAGAATTTGTGAATAGATTGGGTTGAGTATAGCATAGAGGGGGAAGGGTCCGATCACATTCACTTAGCAGAAATCACAACTTGAAAAATTACCAGTAAGTGAATGCTGTAGAGGACATAAACTCACATATATATAGCCAATGAAGAAAAACGACGGAAACATGGAAGATTTTGCAAACTTGAAGAATTTGAAAAACTGAGGAATTTCAAAAATGAGGAAAAACTCAAATTGAAGATTTTCAACTTTTGTGGTGGCGTAGCCCATCAGATAAGAATGATGATTTCAGACACGCGTACAATTGTCGAGGGTTACGAGAATCAAATTCTTCATTAATTTATTCACACTTAGAGTGTTATTCTTCATTGATTGAAGAAAACGTTTCTTCATGTGTTGCACATCTAAGTCATCAATTCTGCATAAGGGTTAGGATGTGTGTCCTTTTCAAAGAACATTCAAGATTCTAAGATATTTAGCTCACACAGCAACTTGCTAAATCTCTTCTCATCCAAGGGCTTAGTGAAGATATCAGCTAGCTGTTCTTGATCTTCACATGCTCGATGGAGATATCGCCTTCAACACATGATCACGAAGAAAATGATGACGAATCTGGATGTGCTTAGTCTTCGAGTGCTGAACTGGGTTGTGAGCAATCTTGATGGCACTCTCATTGTCGCAGATGAGAGGCACATTCTTCACGTTGACGTCATAGTCCTTGAGGGTTTGCTTCATCCAAAGCAGTTGAGCATAGCATGAGCCAGCAGCAATGTATTCAGCTTCAGCGAGAGAGCGGTGATACACATTCGCTTTCTTCGAGGACCAATGGACCAAAGATCGTCCGAGGAAATGACAAGTGCCGATGTTGACTTGCGGTCCACACGATCACCAAAGCATAGTCGAGTCGTAATATCCAATGAGATCAAAAGCAGAGCCCTTGGGGTACCATAATCCTAGTGTTGGTGTGTGAGCTAGATATCTAAGAATATGCTTCACAGCCTTATGGTGTGATTCCTTGGTGCAGCTTGAAATCGGGCACACATGCAAACACTAAGCATTATATCCGCCTAGATGCACATAAGTACAATAAAGAACAAATCATGGAGCGGTATACCTTGTGATCAAGTCAATACCATTTTCATCGTGCATAGATGGCCATTTGTGGGCATAGGAATTTTGACGCCTTTGCAATCTTGCATGCGAATTTCCTCAAGACATCTTTGAGGTATTTCTCTGAGATATGAATATGCCATTTTTTCTTGATTTAATTTGAAGACCTAAGAAGAATTTCAACTCTCCCATCATAGACATTTGATATTCTTCACTCATCATATAGGCAAATTCATCACTGTATCGTTGGTTAGTACAGCCAAAGATAATATCATCAACATATATTTGGCACACAAACAGTTCACCATCGTATGGTTTAGTAAAAAAAGTCGGGTCAAGTGAACCGGGTGTGAAGCCATTCTTCACGAAGAATTCCTTCAAAGTGTCATACCAAGCCCGAGGGGCTTGCTTGAGGCCATAGAGAGCCTTATTGAGTCTGAAGACTTTGTCAGGATTCTTGGGATCTTCAAAACTTGGGGGTTGAGCAACATATACTTCTTCCTCAAGCTTACCATTGAGGAATGCACTTTTCACGTCCATTTGATATAAGATGATATCATGATGGTTAGCATAAGCAAGTAAAATGCGAATAGCCTCAAGTCTAGTAACAGGTGCAAAAGTTTCATCGAAATCAATTCCTTCAACCTGTGTGTAGCCTTGAGCTACTAGTCGTGCCTTATTCCTCACCACAAGGCCATTTTCATCTTGCTTGTTGCGGTAGATCCACTTTGTGGCAATGATATTATGCTTGCGAGGATCTGGACGATTGACCAATTCCTCGACATTCTTCAACTCGAACTAATGTAATTCTTCTTGCATAGCCTGAATCCACTCCGGCTCCAGAAATGCTTCATCTACCTTAGTGGGCTCTGAGATAGAAACAAAAGCAGAGTGCCCACAAAAGTTAGATAAGTGTGAGGCTTTTGAGCGTGTGAGAGGACCTGGTGCGCTAATGTCATCGATGATCTTCTTCACTTGCACTTCTTTTGCAACGCGTGGAGGAGTGGGCTGTCGCTGAGGATTTTGATCAGCATTTTCTTCAAAGATCATTTTCCTCATCATGTTCTTGAGTGCATCACTCGATGTTCTTCATGAACAGGAATGAATTCTTCAGCAGATTCTTGAAGAGGTATAACATCCTCGGTTGCCTTGAGCTTGATAGCATCCTCGGTGCTGGTTCATCTAACATGAAGGTAGGTGCTCTCTTTGCGAGCCATTAGTTTCATCGAACCGCACATCTACAAATGTCAACAATCTTGTGAAGAACAATGTTGAAGACTCAGAGGTGTGTGAGTCCTTTCCGTAACCAAGCATAAAACCTTCATGTGCTTTCGGTGCAAATTTAGAGTTGTGGTGAGGATCTCTAATCCAACATTTAGCAATCAAGACTTTGAAATAACTCACATTGGGTTTCTTGTCGTTGAGGAGTTCATAGGCAGTTTTCTTGAAGAATTTGTGAAGATATACTCTGTTGATGATGTGGCAAAAGTATCAATTGCATCAATCCAAAACGCCGAGGCATTTTGTATTCATCAAGCATAGTGCGAGCCATCTCAACAAGAGTTACGTTCTTGCGCTCCACGACGCCATTCTCTTTGAGGAGTATAGGGAGTAGATAATTCATGAGTAATACCAAGTTCATCAAGATAGGCATCAAGACCAGAATTCTTGAACTCAGTTCCATTGTCACTTCTGAAATGCTTGATCTTCACACCAAAGTTGGTTGAAGCCCTCGAGGAAAATCATTTGAAGACTTCCTGCACTTCATGTTTGTAAGTAACAATGTGTACCCATGTATATCGAGAATAATCATCAACAATGACAAAACCATATAAAGATGCATCATTAGTGACTGCTGAATAATGGTTAGGTCCGAAGAGGTCCATGTGAAGCAATTCGAATGGACGGGTAGTGGTCATGATGGTCTTTGCTGGATGCTTGGCCTTGGTCATTTTTCCGGCTTCACATGCTCCGCATAAGTGATCCTTGAGGAATTTGACATTCTCAATGCCAATGACATGCTTCTTCTTCGCAAGCGTGTTCAAATTCCTCATGCCTGCATGACCAAGTCGTCGATGCCATAGCCAGCCTTCTGAAGCTTTTGCTAGTAAACACACGGCTGGTTGTGGTCCTGTAGAGAAATCAACAATATACAGATCTCCTCTCCTAAAGCCTTCGAAGACTTTGGAATTGTCAGCTTCCATAATCACAACACAGCGATATTTGCCGAAGACAACAACCATATCAAGATCACAAAGCATTGAGACTGACATAAGATTGTATCCTAAGGACTCAACAAGCATGACTTTGTGCATGTGCTTATCCTTAGAGATAACAACCTTACCAAGACCCATACCTGACTTTTGCCTTTGTCAGCAAAGATGATATGCTTCAGAGGTGACGGTGATAAGGGAGCATCCATCAATAGATTCTTGTCACAAGTCATGTGATTTGTACATCCACTATCGAGGACCCATTCAGTGGTTTTGGGTTGATCATCCTGCAGATGAATTAGTGTAGCTTACAATCTCATATGCTTCATCAGTGAAGAATATGACATCAAGTTCATCAGATGAATTTCATCAAGCAGTAAAAAGTTATAGCAGTATGAGGACGTGTGAAATGAAGGTTCATTTCATCATGATTCACTTGCGTCCTTTCAGGCAATTTTGTCAGGTCCTCAAAGCAAATTCTTCAGACGTTAGAGCACGACTGGAGACCTGACCCTGCAGAAGAGATTAGTTCTTTTTCTTCACCACCCACATCTGAAGGGGTGGCAAAGAGTTCATCATCCTGCGAGCACCATGTGAGAAAGGTGGCAAAGATGCCAAACCATTTCGCTTAGCACGAGAGGGGTTAGGGTATGCATATGAATAAGCAGAGTAATTCTTCGAGGACTTATGAACATAATGGTTTGAAGAATAATGCACATATTCATAGCCCTTAGCTCTACCCTGCGAGACAGATTTGTTAGCACGATGATAATCATATGAGGACTTTGATCCAGTTGAGGAATTTGATCCTCGTGAAGAATTTGGTCCATATGAGGACTTGGATCCATATGAAGAGTTTGGTCCATATGAAGAATTTGATCTGGGGTTCCTGTTCTTCACAAGTGGTGTCATGAGGACATTCACTTGAAGATTTTCAACACAACTTTTGGGAACCCAGATTTTCTTCATAGGGGAACCATTCCTGTAGTTAGTGCCAACATATCTTGCAAATACTTCACCATTCTGATTTTTGAACAGTTTATAGTTGGAGTCAAATGACTCATCAGAAGAATGAGGAGATTCACATGTAAAGCCAGATAAGTTAGATGGATCAACTGGAGGTCCCTTTGCAGCAACCTATGAGGTTTTGGGATACTGCTCAGGCTTCCAATATGTTCCATCGGCATTGAGTTTCCTCTCAAAGGCAATACCCTCTTTCCTAGGGTTTCTGTTGAGGATCTGCTTTTTGAGCACATCACAAAGTGTCTGATGCCCTTTGAGGCTTTTGTACATGCCTGTCATATACAATTCCTTCAGCCCTGCATTTTCAGTGATACTAGCAATGTCCTCAGATGAGGAATTAGTGATAGCAGAGACAGATGAAGAATTTGTAACAGTTGAAGCATTTGAACATTCAGGTGAAGAATTAGCAGATTCACGTTCAATGCACTTTAAGCATGGAGGAACAAATTCTTCCTGAGAAGTGCTGATTTGTTGAGCTAGTAATGAATCATGCTCCTTCTGAAGATCTTCATAACACACTCTTAGCTTTTCAAGATCTTCCTTTCTTTGAATGGCTTCTAGAGAAAGCTTCTCATGATCAGTCAAGAGGGTATTATGTTGATCTTGAAGGGCGTCAAACTTGGAGTGAATTCTCTGAAGACATTCACCCAATGCTTTTGACTGATCCATTTCTTTGCGCAACATATTATCACTTCTTTCTAGCATATCTTGAGTTTGTTCCAAAACTGTTTGTTGTTTAGTGGCAACGCAAATGAGTTTAGTATAGCAGGATTCAATGTCATCATCAAATTCATCATTATCAGACTCCTCATTATCAGATTCATCATTACAAGACTCGGATGAGGAGCATTCAGTTACCTCAGCACCGTTTGCCATAAGACACGATGCAGAAGCTGATGATTCTGGCTCGAAAGTCATCGTTTTGAGAGATTCCTTGAAGTCCTCAAACCAGGGATCATGACAGGTTCGATGACCTTCATAGACATCAGAGATTCAGTCCCAGATGAGCTTTGAATTGCCAAGATGCATAATTCGCCCGAATTGGTCTCTGGATAGGCAGGAGCAGATGATATCCTTCGCTATGATATCAAGTCGAGTGTACTTGCGAATATCATCAGCATTCGCCATCTTGCATAGATCAGTAAGACCAATCTCAGTGACGGTCCACAGCTTGCTGTTCTTTGCCATGAGGCGCTTCTTCATCATGGCCTTCCACTTGGGATAGTCATGACCGTCAAAGATAGGGCATGTCACTTTCTTCATACCTGCGGTCGACATAACTAAAACTGCAGGCGGTTAAACCAAAATCACACAGAACAAGGGAGTACCTTGCTCTCATACCAATTGAAAGTGCGTTATATCGACTAGGGGGGGTGAATAGGCGATTTTTATGAATTCTTCACTGAGGAATTTGCTGGTGAGGAAATTCCTTAGGGAAGAACTACTTGCAGCGGAATATGTACTCAGAAGTAAACATAACAGGATACACACATAGTCAGCATGATAAAATGAAGACTAAGAACAGAGTACGGAAAGCGTAAACACAGGATAACAAGATGAAGACAAACAGACTGAAGAAATTGAACTGAGGAATTTGTGAAAGTCTTGAGTCAAAGTCTTCAAGCACGATATGAATAACATGCAACACAGAATGAGGAAATGGAAGAGTTGAGGAAATAGAACCAGGCAGTTGGTGAAGACAATGATTTGGTAAACCAGTTCCAACTGTTGTCTCAGTTGTGCGTCTGGTTGGAGCGGCTGAGTATTTAAACTCGAGGACACACAGTCCCGGACACCCAGTCTCTAAGCCGCAACTCAGGACACCCAGTCCTCACCGTATTCTCCTTGAACTAAGACCACGCAGGCCTCGTCCAATCACTCGTGGTAAGTCTTCAGGTGACTTCCAAACCTTCACAGACTTGGTCACTCGGCGATCCACAATTCCTCTTGGATGCTCTAGACCTTGACGCCTAACCGTCCGGAAGAAGCACGATCTTCAAAGGTAACAAGCGCCGGATCCACGCAGATCAATTTCTTGATGATGCTCAATCACTTTGGGTTTGTGGGGGTTTGGTTTTGGGATTTTCCTCACTTGATGATTTTCGCCAAAGTCCTCGGAGGATGGGTTGCTCTCAAATGACAAGTGTCAAGTTCTCTCGGAGCAGCCAACCAACTAGTGGTTGTAGGGGCGGCTATTTATAGCCTAGGAGCAGCCCGACATGATAAGACATAAATGCCCTTCAATGATATGACCGTTAGGTGGATAAGATATTTTGGGACAGCCGTGGCAAAGACAAAGAACGGTCGGAAATTTGACTCTCAAATTCCTCGGGGCTATCATGTTCCTCATCGTAGGCAATTCAGACCGGCGAATTCCTAACTCCTCGATCGAGCAAAGTCCTCGGTGAATGTAAGAACTGCGTCTCATCATGATGAATTTGACTGAAGCGTATGAGATTTCCAATGGCTTCACTCAAGGGATTGATAGGTGTAGGATTTTGAGTTGAGCATCACATGGAAATTTTTCCTTAGTATTTCCTCGACCCCTTTAACGAAGACGGTGTTTCCTATGACTCAAGAAAGAGAAAATGAAACTACGAAAACAAAAGTCTTCACGCTTCATATTCCTCGAATGATTATCAAGTCTTCAAGGTCACACCAATTTCTTCACTTTCAAAGTCTTCAGAAAGTCTTCAGAATGTCAAAGTCTTCAGTCGAAGAATTTCATTTTTAGGGGTCGACTTTCTCAGTAAATATCAAACTCCTCATAGACTTATAGACCTGTGTACACTCACAAACACATCAGTTACTTAACCTATAAGTCTTCAATACACCAAAATCACTAAGGGGCACTAGATGCACTTACAGATAATCATATGAGGACTTTGATCCTTTTGAGGAATTTGATCCATGTGAGGAATTTGGTCTGTATGAGGACTTGGATCCATATGAAGAATTTGGTCCATATGAAGAATTTGATCTGGGATTCCTGTTCTTCACAGGTGGTGTCATGAGGACATTCACCTGAAGACTTTCAACATAACTTTTGGGAACCCATATTTTCTTCATAGGGGAACCGTTCCTACAGTTAGTGCCAACATATCTAGCAAATACTTCACCATTCTGATTTTTGAACAGTTTATAGTTGGAGTCAAATGACTCATCAGAAGAATGAGGAGATTCACATGTAAAGCCAGATAAGTTAGATGGATCAACTGGAGGTCCCTTTGCAGCAACCCATGAGGTTTTGGGGTACTGCTTAGGCTTCCAATATGTTCCATCAGCATTGAGTTTCCTCTCAAAGGCAATACTGATGTAGGGTGGAACCCTAATTCGTCGATCTTTCACGTTTGGAGGGGATCCTACGGATAACACGATGAACACGGGGAAGAACGGAGAGAAATCACAAGGGGAAACACTCAAGAACAAGTCCAAATCACACATCCACTAGATAATCAAACACACAAGATCACAAGGTACATGAACAACAAAGGGAAAGATACAAGGTAAGGTTCATCTCCAAGAGGAGGTCTTGATGATATCCTAGATGGATCTTCCCAAAGGGGTCTTGATGATATCCATGAGGATCTTCTCACATGGAGGTCTTGAACTCCATGGGAGTGGTAGTCTCTCTCTCAAGAGTAGAGGTAGGAGCAAAGCTCACCTAAGAATGAGCTATCATATTTGCTAACCCTAGAAAGGAGGTGGAGGTGGTCTATTTATAGTCTAAGCCACGAAGGGGTAAGTGGGAGAGGGATACAAGGCCAAGGTCCATGGGGCTTGACAGCAGGGCGGTAGTACGGACTCATGGGCGGTAGTACCGCTTGAGCGGTAGTACTGCTTGCTTTGGGCGGTAGTATCGCTTGAGCGGTAGTACCGCTTGCTTTGGGCGGTAGTACCGCCCTTTCTCGGACTGGGCAGGTCCTTCTTCTTCCGCTTCGCTTCCATGCTTCCTCATGACGGTGTAGGCGTTCCTTGGCGCTTGCACTCCTCCTCGTCGTGCGTGAAGCTCCAACAATACCTATGCATGCACACGAGTGGAGTGTCAAGTAGTATACCATCCTCAAAGGGGTCAAGTGAACATGTGTAAAGGAGAAGATTCACCTTTATGTATGAGAAGTAGAGGTCGCATGTGTCACTTGCCAAACGGACTCTTGACATGGTGATGACCGTAGGATGCTCCGCATCATCCCCTCCCCCTTGGAAAAGATCCGACCTCGGATCGAAAACCAAATCACCATGGGAAAGAGATGGCTTCGCCATGAAGAAGTGGATGTTCACCAAGTACTCGTCATCTTCAAGCTCGCAATGGGCACTCTCCAATGTCGCACCATCTTGGGGTTCCTTCAAAATGAGCAAGGACAACAAACACTTGGAAAAACAAATGTGGTTAGCATTAGTGCAAAACCAAGCATTCAAGAGGTGATTCGCCAAACAAGTGTTGTCATCAAGCATAGCATATGGTTTGACAAAGGATTGTGACATGGCATGTAAGCACATAAATTGAGCACAAGCAAAGATATCATGGGGACAAGCATGTAAATGTGAGGTAGAGATGCAAATATATGTGACAATAGCATAAGCATCCACCTCAAGGTCATAGCAAGCATGCATAAAGCGCTCGACAAATGGTCGATGGTAGGCATATGAATCATTCACAACACCAAATAAGATGAGATGTCTAAACACATGGGTCAAGTGCAAGACAATCCAAGCATAATGTGCATAGGGTGTAGTGAGTATAGTGTGGCACTCAACACAATAGAAAGAGCAATTGTTCATCATGTGTGAGGCAATCAAGTGAATCATGTGACAACCAAAGGAACATGGCATATGTGAAGAGATGGTATTGGTGCAACCAACCATATGATAGTAGCAATTAGTCCAAGAATTGGATGCAACACACAAGGTATATATATCATGAAGCATGGAAATGCTAAAATGGTAAGGCGAGGCAAGATCTCTAATATGTGCGCAATCAAGTAGTCCAAGATGACCCATAAGTCTCATGGTGCAAGCAACACAAGTAGTATGATCCACAATATCCATGCTCAGGAAGGATGTCACCTTGAAAGCGTGTCCTTGTGCATTCTTCACAATGCCGAAGTGGTAGGAAATGTGGTGTAGAAGCGAGTCGTGGTAGAATGTATGAGGCTCGCTCTCAAGAGCTCGAATGGTCAACTCACGTGAAGTGGAAGTCGACACGAAGCCCAAGTATCCTACACATGCAGAAAACAAGGCAAAGAACGTATGCGCATGGTAGATAAACACATCATCCATCATGATGGTCTTTTGCACATAACCATTAGAAGCAAAAGTGCATGAATAATATGATGCAACAATGGCGATATTCATGGCACTAGGTATATGGTGCAAAGAAGTAAGACAAGCATGCTTCACAAGAATTGTGTCAAAATCTCCAAATATATGCGAGAATGCTATGGGGGTAATCTCATGAACAAGAAGAGAATCATTGTTGCACTCAATACATTGCAAATCATCGTGCATGAGAGAGGCAACACATGGAGATATATGACAAGAGGCAATCTGAATCATGTGCAAAGCATATAGATGGTTGTCATCAACCGCATGAGATGAGCAAGTATGACACAAGAGACAATGATCAAGATATATCATGTGAGAGGCATGAGCATATATGTCATCAACCCAAGAAAGCAAGTAATAGTGGAACATGGGTGATGCAACATAACAAGCAATCATAGCAATCAAGTCAAGTATGCTAGTAGTGCGAAGATGCGACATACTAGAATGAATCATGGCAAACATGTCCTTGGTGCAAATAGTGGGCATGAATAATTCACATGTCATAGCACAATCATGAAAGCAAGATATGAGGTCAATAGCATGGGGCACATGATAAACATGGCAATAGCAACAAGGATCTCCACCAAGCATGCAAATACACATAGAAGTAGCATAATGATGAAACATGGGTAGATGCAAGCAAGGGTCACAATTGCATGGCAAAGGCATAGAAGCAAGCATAGCATGCAAAGTGAACACGGTAAAATGAGCATAATGTGAGAAGTGGTAAATGGCCCATAGCCGTGTGAGAGCCAAGTAGAGGAGTTGCGCGTAGTCCTTGCGCGAAGGGAACGGTGGTAAAGATAGTCCACGGGATCCCAAATTGTCATTGCTCTCAAGAGCTCGTTTTGTCAACTCGTGGGATTGCGAGGTTGACAAGTATTCATGGGTACCTACACAAAAGAGACACAATCCAAAGAAATTGTGCGCGTGGTAAATGTACACATCATCCATCATGATGTGTATGTGCACGTGTGAGTTAGCACAAGATAAGCAATGCTCAAAGAAATTTGAGGCATGGTATATGAACATGTCATCCATCATGAAAGAATAGTTGTTATGTATGACACGATGGGGACACAAATTGAGAATGCAAGTATATGACACATCAATATCATGTTTAATCATGGGGAGCATATGGTGCACACAATTATGGGGATCATGCAATGGAAGGGATGGATCAATATCTCCTAACATGTATGAGGAAACTATGGGGTCTCCTCATGAACAACATTGGAAACATCATATCGAGAAAATGGACAACATCCAAAACAATGCATATCCGGCTAGGTGGTCATGGCATGGCATATGAGATGGATGATAAAAGGAGCATATCAATATCATCACAAGAAAAACAAATGCCAATAACCATGGGCTTGTCATCTATGCCATATGTGCAAATTGGGTTCATTTTAATGGCATATGCATAGTCACTATGAAGAGATTGCAAATAAGACATATGATGGATCTCATGCATAGCATATGACAAGTCAAGCGGATTATCAAACATGACGTGACCTAAAGAATTGTCACAAGAAATCCTATGTAACATGGCATCACAACTAATAGACTCCACATGAGAATCATCGTACTCATCATAAATGGGCAAATCATCACATGGGGAAGTCATACTAGAATGAAACAAGGTACTAGGTGGATCAACATCATGCAAGCAATCAATCTCGAGAAAGTCCACTAGTGGGACTAGAGCATCACCGTCACCTTTGTTACCTTTGTCATTCCACTCAAGTGGTGTAGGTGAGGTGGGAAAGACCAAATGGTGGTCATCTTCATCTTGATGGAACCATCTGGGGGGTGCATCATATTCCACCATGGCCATCGTCTTGTCCAAAGGGAGGACGAAGTCGTCGAGGATCGGCGCGTCATCATAAATGGGACCTAGCACCAAACGAGAAGACACAATAGAGGTAGAGGTCAAGTTGTTAGAAATGCAAATGGCCTCACAAGACCTATCAACTATCTCACTATCTCTATGTGGTGGTTCACTCACTCCCTCAAAATAGGTGCACTCAAACTCACGATGATGGAGTCACTCATCTCACTCAAGTGGTGGGGGTTGTGGCTCTCCTCACATGGGAATTGTGGCAACTCATCATATATGGGGCTAGTGGTGAAGTCACTCTCACTCTCAATATGGTGGCACAAGTCACTCAAGTCATCATACGTCGCCGTGGTCGAAGGGAAGATCCCATGCTCAACCATCTCGTCATTGTCGCCGTGGATGAAGGCCGAAGATGGCACATCATCACTCTCCTCCGTGACGAAGGAAAATCCCATGCTCGATCATCTCGTCACCGTCGCCAGAGATGAAGGTCAAGATGGCACATCATCCTCTCGTCGTGGATGAAGGCTGAAGATGGCACATCATCACTCTCGCCTCCTAAGATGGAAGCATCATCCTTGCTCGCCACCTTGTCTCTCGCCTCAAAGCTTGGTCCTTGGGAGCATCGCCTTGGAGCTCGTCGGGCTTGGACATCTTGGTGGTACTAGCCTCATGCTTGTCGAGAGCTTGGTCGCGTGAAGTTTGCTTGGGGTGGAGAAGCCTTGGCCTTCATGAGTTCTTGTTCCGCCTTGAGAGCACCAATGTAGTAGTCGCCAATGGACTTGTAGTTCTCGAGGAAGATGGTCTTGGAGATGTCACAGTAATCCCATCATGAAGTGGAACTTCATCGAAATGGGGTCGCCCACGCTGCTCGTCAGAAGGCAATCTTCATCTCCTTGAAGTACGTGTCGATGGACTTGGATCCTGGGTGGTGTCCTCCAATTGGCGCCGGTTGTTCCGTAGGTTGGAGGCACAAACTCGCCGTAAAGCTCTCTTCGTCTTGGGCCAACTCATGCCGTAGTACTCCGAAGGTGTGTGAAGCCACCATGTCGAGGCGTAGTCGTGGAAGTTTCTTGTGGCGCACTTCACTTGATCTTCGGGACGAACTTGATGTAGCTTGAGGTAGTCGTCCATCAAACGCTCCCACTCGAGGTACTCCTCGGGTTCGTGAGTCCCATAGAAAGGAATCTTGTGGTCGTTGTCGAGGTCGTAGTAGCTCGTGGAAGTCGCGGACTTGAGCTTGGGTAGCTTCTCTTGAGTGTAGTCTTGAGGTGCTTGTTGGCGAAGATGCTGTATGTCCGTAGGCGAAGATGCCTTGAAGTCGCTTGGCGAAGATGCCAAGGGAGATGGTGAAGTCGTTGAGCGGTTGTTGGTGTTGAGCTCTTGACCTTCACGTTCTTGTTGGTGATGGTGTCGATGCCGATGTGATCTTGCCGGAGATGGTAGCTCGGAAGCATGTGCTCTTGAGCGTCTTCTCGAACATGAGGAAGATCGCTTGTAGGACTTGATGAGGGCTTTGATCTCCTCCATTTTAGCTTGCATCTTGGCGTCGGAGTTGTTGTTCATGGCATCGAACTCGTCGTTGTTGTTGTAGACCGAAGATGAAATGCCTTGCCTATCCATCACAAGACTCGAGTAGAGGTGAGTAGGAAATGAGATAAACAATACCAAGTTACCTTTTCCCCAAGTTGAGGATGTATCTCATTTCACTCAATGTGAGATGAAAGAATAGTGGAATTGGTACCGGACTTGTTCACTCACACCTATCAAGTAAAGCTTATGGTAGACCTCGTGAGGATAGTGGCACAAAATGTAATGCAAAATGTTAGCAAGAGTCAATAATGTTGAAAAAGATTCACAAATTCGCAAGTGAAACAAGTAGACCAATAGCAATGAAAGGTACACGGAAACACACACACGGATAGATAAATGGGGTCGTGCAACCAAGGAATGAGCTCAAAATGTGGAATCCACCAAAACGCTCGTGTTGCACAACTCAAGAGAGACGCTAGCACGATTGCTCAATAGGCGGATATGACACTTGTGCACAACCTATAGATGCGAAATGGATAAACTTCTATCCCAAGTATGCTATGTATGTATGGTTCCCGGTGTTTCTCTCAAGCATGATATCATATGATGTAGATTTTGGTATGGCTCTTATGTGCAATGGGGTATGATGCTATGGCACTTGCTCACGAGCTCTTTGCTCTCTTTTGCTTAAAAGCTTTTTTCTTTTTTTTCTATGGCCACTTTTGTACAATGCACAAACCAAGATAGCAATTGTGTATATGCGGGAACAAACTTGAGGCACAATGGATGATATGATACCAATATGATATGGTATGTATGCAATGGAAGTTATGGACCACTAATGTGCACAAGTAACGTTGCCGGCAATACTCAAATGGCTAGTCTCGATAGGTAAGTGACGCAAAATGGGCTAGGGGTTAACAATGCAATTGCAAGGAATATACAATGGTGTCGTCGAGGTTACCGCCCTTTGCGATGATGAGTGGCGGTGTTCTTGGTGTAGATACCAAGATGATGGAGACTCGTCCCTAAGTAGTCAAACACCTTAGGAAACGGAAAAACCGCAAACTCAAAATCTCAAATGACAAATGTCAAATGGTGGTAGCGGAAAGCGGTGGTGGTGTTGCACTAGGCAATGCGGAAGTGGGATGATGGGTTATACACGGTGTAAGAGTTGGAAGCACATGGTCCCTAAGTAGCCGAAACACCTTAGGAAACACAAGCCACAACTTGAAAAAGCTCAAACAACAATTGGGTTAAGTTGGGTTGTCGGAAGTGTATGGTGGGCAAGGTTATGTGGAAGTGGTGGCGGTGGTGGTGGTTGATGAAGAAGCAACCGTCCCTAAGTAGCCTAAACACCTTAGGAGACTCAAATCACAACTCAAACAACCACTAATGCTATAAGGAACAAAATGGGTTAGGTTGCGGATGTCGGTGGTGGTTATGCGGATGTTGTGGTGGAAGCCCTAGGCAAAGATGCCAAAATTCACCAAATGTGATGGAGTCAAATGATGTTGGTAGTATTTTTTGGGATGGGGATGTCAATAGCTTCAAAACGAGCTAAAGAACGCCAAAACGGACTCGGATGAATTAGTTATGGGCAAAACGGTGAAACTCGGAAAGCTGAAACTGGCCAGGGCGGTAGTACTGCTCGGGAGGGCGGTAGTACCGCTCGTGTCGGATTTTTCGACTGTTTCGGCTGAAACAGGGCCTAGCAGTAGTACCGTTAGCGGGCGGTAGTACCGCTTGAGGTTCTCAGCGGTAGTACCGCTCTGTAGGGCGGTAGTACCGCTCGTGTCGATTTTTCGCAGATCGAATCGGGCGCGATTTTGGGGCGGAAATGGATGATTTCGGGGGCAAAATTGGATGGATTTCGTGGATGAAAAGAGGTGAAACTTGGGGAGATGCTAGATCCACTTGAAAGCAAGCAAATCCATGGATCAAAATCAACAAAACATCATCAAACCAACCAAATCACAAAAAAATTTGGGGGCTATTTTTGGTGGGGATTTTCGGATTTAGGACGAAAACAACAAAATCAAGCTAGAAAACACGGGGTAGGGGCTCCAAAAACGTGATCAACGTGGCTCATGATACCATATGATGTAGGGTGGAACCCTAATTCGCCGATCTTTCACGTTTGGAGGGATCCCACGGAGAACACGATGAACACGGGAAGAACGGAGAGAAATCACAAGGGAAACACTCAAGAACAAGTCCAAATCACACATCCACTAGACAATCAAACACACAAGATCACAAGGTACATGAACAACAAAGGAAAGATACAAGGTAAGGTTCATCTCCAAGAGGAGGTCTTGATGATATCCTAGATGGATCTTCCCAAAAGGGGTCTTGATGATATCCCGCAGGATCTTCTCACATGGAGGTCTTGAACTCCATGGGAGTGGTAGTCTCTCTCTCAAGAGTAGAGGTAGGAGCAAAGCTCACCTAAGAATGAGCTATCATATTTGCTAACCCTAGAAAGGAGGTGGAGGTGGTCTATTTATAGTCTAAGCCACGAAGGGGTAAGTGGGAGAGGATACAAGGCCAAGGTCCATGGCTGCAAGACAGGCAGGGCGGTAGTATCGACTCATGGGCGGTAGTATCGCTTGAGCGGTAGTACCGCTTGCTTTGGGCGGTAGTACCGCTTGAGCGGTAGTACCGCTTGCTTTGGGCGGTAGTACCGCCCTTTCTGGACTGTGCAGGTCCTTCTTCTTCCGTCTTCGCTTCCATGCTTCCCCCGCGGACGGTGTAGGCGTTCCTTGGCGCTTGCACTCCTCCTCGTCGTGCGTGAAGCTCCAACAATACCTATGCATGCACACGAGTGGAGTGTCAAGTAGTATACCATCCTCAAAGGGGTCAAGTGAACATGTGTAAAGGAGAAGATTCACCTTTATGTATGAGAAGTAGAGGTCGCATGTGTCACTTGCCAAACGGACTCTTGACATGGTGATGACCGTAGGATGCTCCGCATCAAATACCCTCTTTCCTAGGGTTTCTGTTGAGGATCTGCTTTTTAAGCACATCACAAAGAGTCTGATGCCCTTTGAGGCTTTTGTACATGCCTGTCATGTACAATTCCTTCAGCCCTGCATTGTCAGTGATACTAGCAATGTCCTCAGATGAGGAATTAGTGATAGCAGAGGCAGGTGAAGAATTTGTAACAGTTGAAGCATTTGAACATTCAGGTGAAGAATTAGCAGATTCACGTTCAATGCACTTTAAGCATGGAGGAACAAATTCTTCCTGAGAAGCGCTGATTTGTTGAGCTAGTAATGAATCGCGCTCCTTCTGAAGATCTTCATAACACACTCTTAGCTTTTCAAGATCTTCCTTTCTTTGAAGAGATTCAGAGGAAAGCTTCTCATGATCTTGCTTTTCTTGAAGAAATTCATAAGAAAGTTTCTCATGATCAGATAAGAGAGTGTTATGATGACTTTGAAGGTTATCAAACCTAGACTGAAGTCTCTGAAGATTTTCAGTCAGGGCTTTAGTGCGATCCATTTCTTCACCCAACATATCATCACTTTTGTCTAGCATGTTTTGAACCTTTTCAAAAGCCCGTTGTTGTTTTACAGCAATCTTAGCAAGTTTAGAGTAGCTGGGCTTGAGATCCTCATCAGATTCATTTTCACTAGATTCAGAGGAGTTGTATTTGAGTACCTTTGCACCTTTCGCCATGAAGCAATAGGTGGGAGCGTAGCCATCATTATCTTCATCAGGCTTGTCGGTGGGGTCAGTTTCTTCAGTGTTGAAGATGGACTTGCTGACGAAAGCAGTAGCGAAGGCCAGACTCGCCACACCAGATTCAGATTCTTCAGACGCCTCCTCTTCATCATTTTCCTCAGATTCAGCTTCAGAGTCCATCTCCTTGCCAATGAATGCCCGAGCCTTCTTGGAGCTGCTCTTCTTGTGAGATGAAGACTTCGAGGATTTTGATGACGAAGATTTTGACGATTTCTTCTTCTTCTTCGCATCATCAGAACTGTAATCCTTGTATTTCTTCTTCTTCATTTCCTTTTCCCACTAAGGACAATCTTGAATATAGTGACCAGGTTTCTTGCATTTGTGGCATAGCCTTCTCTTATAGTCACTGGATGAGGAATCACTGCTTCTTGAGGATTTTCCAAAGCGACCACGTCTTGAGAACTTCTGGAATTTCTTCACGAGCAGTGCTAGCTCCTGGCTCAATTCTTCAGGATCACCAAGGCTACTACCAGAATCCTCACATTCAGAGTCAGACACAGCCTTGGCCTTCAGGGCACGTGGTTTGCCATAGTTTGAACCATAGAGATCTCTCTTTTCAGCAAGCTGGAACTCGTGAGTATTTAGCCTTTCAAGGATATCGGCAGGATCAAGAGACTTGTAATCAGCACGTTCTTGTATCATCAGTCCCAGAGTATCAAATGAGGAATCAAGCGATCTCAACAGTTTCTTCACCACTTCATGATCAGTGATGTCAGTGGCACCGAGGGCTTGAAGCTCATTTGAGATGTCAGTGAGGCGATCAAAGGTTTGTTGGACATTTTCATTGTCGAGTCTTTTGAAGCGGTCGAAGAGATTCCGAAGAACATCAACTCGAGAGTCACGCTGAGTTGAGACTCCTTCATTCACTTTGGACAGCCTATCCCAGATAAGCTCAGCAGTTTCCAAAGCACTCACTCTTCCATACTGTCCTTTACTCAGATGGCCACATATGATATTCTTCGCTTGAGAATCGAGTTGCTTGAATCTCTTCACATCGGTAGTGTTCAGTGAGGGTGAGACAGCGGGAACACCATTTTCCACAACAAACCAGAGATTGTTATTAATTGCCTCAAGATGCAATTGCATCTTGTTCTTCCAGTAGGGGTAGTCCGTCCCATCAAAGGTAGGACACCCAGCCGAGACCTTGATCATACCTGCGGTCGACATAACTAAAACTCCAGGAGGTTAAACCAAAATCACACAGAACAAGGGAGTACCTTGCTCTGATACCAATTGAAAGTGCGTTATATCGACTAGCGGGGGTGAATAGGCGATTTTTATGAATTCTTCACTGAGGAATTTGCTGGTGAGGAAATTCCTTAGCGAAGAACAACTTGCAGTGGAATAAGTGCTTAGAAGTAAGCACAACAGAATACAAGCATGGTCATCATGATGAAATGAAGACAAGCACAGAGTACAAAAAGCGTAATCACAGGATAACACAAGATGAAGACAAATAGACTGAAGAAATTGAACTGAGGAAATTGAGAAAGTCTTTAGTCAATGTCTTCAGGCACAGATATGAACAAACACTCAACACAATAATGAGGAAATGAAAGGGTTGAGGAAATAGAACCAGTTAGTTGGTGAAGACAATGATTTGGTAAACCAGTTCCAACTGCTGTCTCAGTTGTACGTCTGGTTGGAGCTGCTGAGTATTTAAACTCGAGGACACGCAGTCCCGGACACCCAGTCACTCAGCACGCAGCTCAGGACACCCAGTCCTCACCGTATTCTCCTTGAACTAAGGCCACGCAGACCTCGTCGAATCACTCATGGTAAGTCTTCAGGTGACTTCCAAACCTTCACAGACTTGGTCACTCGGCGACCCACAATTCCTCTTGGATGCTCTAGACCATGACGCCTAACCGTCTGGAAGAAGCACAGTCTTCAAAGGTAACAAGCGTTGGATCCACGCAGGATCAATTTGTTCAGTGATGCTCAATCACTTTGGGTTTGTGGGGGTTTGGTTTTGGGATTTTCCTCACTTGATGATTTTCGCTCAAAGTCCTCGGAGGATGGGTTGCTCTCAAATGACAAGTGTCAAGTTCTCTCGGAGCAGCCAACCAACTAGTGGTTGTAGGGGGCGGCTATTTATAGCCTAGGGATCAGCCCTACATGATAAGACATAAATGCCTTTCAATGATATGACCGTTAGGTGGATAAGATATTTTGGAACAGCCGGCGCGCAGCACAACAACGGTCGGAAATTTGACTCTCAAATTCCTCAGGGCTATCATGTTCCTCATGTGTAGGCAATTCAGATGGCGAATTCCTAACTCCTCGCCGAGCAAAGTCCTCAGTGAATGTAAGAACTGCGTCTCTCACATCAAGAAATTGACTGAACTGTATGAGACTTCCAATGGCTTCACTCGAAGGGATTGGTAGGTGTAGGATTTTGAGTTGAGCATCACATGCAAATTTTTCCTTAGTATTTCCTCGACCCCCTTTAACAGTATGGTGTTTCCTATGACTCAAGAAAGAGAAAATGAAACTACGAAAACAAAAGTCTTCACGCTTCATGTTCCTCAAGTGAATATCAAGTCTTCAAGGTCACACCAATTTCTTCACTTTCAAAGTCTTCAGAAAGTCTTCAGAATATCAAAGTCTTCAGTCGAAGAACTTCATTTTTACGGGTCGACTTTCTCTGTAAATATCAAACTCCTCATAGACTTATAGACCAGTGTACACTCACAAACGCAACAGTCCCTTAACCTATAAGTCTTCAATACACCAAAATCACTAAGGGCACTAGATGCACTTACAGCTGCCAAGAAGAAGAAGAAGCTTCCTGCTGAACAGCCTGAACCTTCAAGCCAAGAAGCCCCTCGCATTATCTTCCCAAGCAGCATGACTGGCTCGAAGCCAAAGGTCACCACAACTGCTTCAGAACAGAAGAAGACGAGGGCTGCCGAGGCTGAAGCCAGAAAGAGAAAGAACACTGAAGCCTCTGATGCCGCTCCCTCCAAGAAGAAGCGCAAGACCAAGAAGACTAGGGCTGCTTCCACAGAGCCCTTAGTTGTTGAACCCATTTCAGTGGTTCGCCCAGCGTCAGAACATCAAGAACGAAGGATGATAGTCCATGAGCCTGCTCCCACAGAGGCTCATGAAGCTGAAGATATTCCAGCAGTTGAACCCACCGCTGCTGAAGACATTGGTCATGATGACAATGTAGCTGATGATGAAGTTCTTCCTCAGATCGAACATGACGTGGTATCATCGCCTGTTCATACGAACAGCGAACTCATCAGCATTGGTCGTCCACTGACACCAATTGCTCAGGATGCATCGTGGGCTGATCACCCACAACTACAAGACTCACCCAGTACTCCCCAACAATAACAACAAGCTACACCCCCCGTGCAAGAAGAGGATGAAGACTTTCAGGCCCAGCCAACTCCATCTCCTCAGGTGTTGCCAGCATTTCGTAGGCTTCGCAAAGGACAAAGGCCTCAAGTCCCTCTGTCGAGCGTTCCAGAAGGAGAAGTGCAACGTTCACCTGTTGCACGTCAAGTATTTTCTCAACCTGCTCCAACTGTGAATGTCTTCGAGTCTGAAGCACATGCTGCTGAAGACATTCAGGCTGCATCAGCCGAGGAAAATCAAGAAGAAGTACGTGTACCTACTCCCCCAGTAATTGAAGAAGAAGCAGTTCCTGATGTGAACGTGCCTGTGCCCGACCCTCCTGTTCGTCAAGAGGAGGTTGACAATGTTGAGGCTGCCACCGCCAACGCCAATGAAGCCAATGACGTAGTCATGGCTGACACTAATGTGGAGCCTGCACCAACTAGTGTGCCTGAAGCAAATGCGGCCACTGAATCTGAAACCACTGAGGCTGCTGCACCTAAAGCTAATGAGACCACGGCTCCCGAAGCACCTGTTGTGCAGCCTGACGCCTCAGCTGTTGCCCCTGCTCCTGTTCCGCCACCAAGGCCTCACACAATTGAGCAAGCATACAGTCATGGTCAGCTTACAACTGTCCGATGGCCCATTCTGGTGCCTCTGCCTACTGCCTCAGGGCCTCAATTTGACTATCATATTGAGCATAGGCCTCACGCCCAGAAGCCAAAGCCTAGGTTGCCAAGGTTTCCAGGTACTAGAAACTCACCAGGGTCCTTCAATGCAAATGGCTTCAAAAGCCACAATACCTTCTTTGACAGCGCTAAGAACCCCTACTCCAAGCCAAGGATATCATCAGATCGGTTCTGGAGCTATCAGCAGAGAAGCTATTACTCATGCGTACTATATGATCAAGGGCGCATTTTCCCTCATATGCGCCTTGATACTGAAGCCATTGCTGGACTGCCGTGCTTAGAAAAAGCACTTGATTGCTTTCGTGATGCTGATCTGCTCCACTTTGTGACAGACAAAGAACATTGGAATGAAGAGCTATTGCTTCAATTCTATGCTACTCTACACATTCGCGGCTACTACACAGACATCAAGACATGGGTTCTTGAGTGGATGACTGGAAATGTTCATCATGAAGCCAAAGCTATGGATATCATCGAGCTTACAGGGCTAGCCACTCCTGGAGAAGTATATGAACCTGACTGTCAGCTACACCGCAATGCTGTAGAGAGTATCTTCCATAAGCCAGAACCCAATATGAGCCAGATGTTGAGCATGATGAAGCCCTTGCAATCTAACGCTGAATATCCAACAGATTTCTTTGTTGAAGACCTTGAGTATCTGTCTCGCACCATATATCATATCATCAGGTGAACTCTATGGCCTGTCAAAGGACATTCATCAGTGGCCAAGCTTGAAGGAGCTATGAAGACTTTGGTCTTCTATATTCTCAATGGCATCAGCTTCAACACTCAAGAATTCTTCATCAGGCAACTTGCTGCTTCTGGCTCTGACCTATTTGGTCTGAAGTTTTATGCTCCCTGGGTCATGCGCCTCATCAAGAGACACTCATCTGTCAATTATCAGCCCTCTACTTTCAATCATATGATCTTTCTGCCAGAGGTTGATATGTCAGTTGAAGCTATATACTCTGACCCTGCCAAGAGGCCTCTTTGTCTTCAGAATGCCGAGCACAAGAGCTTCACTCAACCCATTGAAGGTGTTCAAGCAGCGACACGAATCTATCCATTCGCTGGAAACACTCGTCTGCCTCATCGGGCACCCACTGAAGCCACTGAAAGCACCATTGCACAAAGGCCTCGGAAGCGTTCTCGCGTTCTCAATGACCGAGAACTTCTTGTGGCCCTTCATCAGAAACAGGATAAACATCATTTCTGGCTCAAGAGACAGATGCAAAGTCTCTTGGTGGATGTCAATCGCATTCGCAACCTTGCCACCAAAAATGCCTTTGTTGCTCATGAAACTTGCCGGCGATCATGGAAGAGTTTGACCCTGCTTAGTGCTGAAGCAGATCTTCAAGACGATGGCTTCAATGAAAGATTCCAGTTTGACTCCACTCCTCCACGGACTGCTGTCCTATGTCGCACTCCATCTCTTGAAGACTCTGAATATTCTTCCTCAGTGGCAACGGTAAATGCCAGAGTGATCAATGATGAAGATGATGCTACTTCACCACCTCCTACTACTGCGCGCATCGACACTGCACCAAGTTCATCTGCACCGCCAACCAACGACAACAACCCTGCTGCTTCACCTACTCATGATGATGAGTAGATGCTCTATGTCTTCAAACCTTTTTGGTCCTTACTGACAAAAGGGGGAGAAGCGTATGAGTTGATAGTCTTCAAGCGGGTTCATATGGGCGGTTGCATTATATTTTGCCTCGTGCTTACAACTCTTGGTTTTTAAAACATTTGGTTCTTTGAGTTGTAACACCTAAACTTGATGGTCGTCTGCTACTTATTTGCTTTACTATGATGTGATGATAAATTCCGCATGTGCGATGATAACTTCCGCACTTAGATCATTCTGCAGACATCCATTTTTCATTATGCATGTCATTCTACTTGCTATATCATTTCATGCATATTTAATTATCTTCATAAGTTGAAGAGGATCTCCACAAGTACAACCTGCCATGTGCATTTGCATTCCAAAAGCAAATTACTTATATGCACATCTTCAGGGGGAGCCCTTGCTACTTATGAAGACAATTCCCTATCCTTACAATTTCACATACTTTATCCCCGTTGAAAACTTCAACCAGTTTGTCATCAATCACCAAAAAGGGGGAGATTGTAAGTGCATCTAGTGCCACCCCTAGTTGGTTTTGGAGTATTGGCGACAAAGTTGGTTGAGGGACTAATGCGTTTGTGAGAATTGCAGGATAACGCAGGTAGTGTCCCTCATCGATTCGGTTTACCTACCGGAGATGACCCCTAAAAATGTATGAAGACATTGAAGACAATGGTGGTATGAGAAGATATTCATATTGAAGACTATGACATGAGAAGACATTGTGTGAAGACTATGGAGCACGAAGACTGTGGTTTCGTTGCTTCCTTTTCTTCTTTGTTGAGTCATAGGAACCACCGTACTGTTAAGTGGGGTCCAAGTGAACTAAGTCAGAGTGACTGAAGTGATGCTCAACTCAAATCCTATGTCTTCGAGCGAAGACAATGAGAGCAAACCTTATCCAGAGCTGGATGAGTCAGCTTTGCTTGTAGCCCAAGTAAAGTTGCCGCGTGTGTTTGAAATCTGACCATTGGAACATGTGTCAGTTCCTCAGTGACCCAGGGTCATTTTGGACAAATCAGGTCGGGTTGCCTAGTGGCTATAAATAGCCCACCCCCTACACCATGAATTGGTGGCTGCTTAGAGTTAGTGCACGGCTTTTGTCGTTTGAGAGCAACCCACCTCGAAGCATTTGAGAGAGAGAAAAATCCTTGCGAGGATAAAGCCCAAACACCCAGAGCCAAAGAGTGTTAGGCATCACTGAAGTCTTTCTGTCTGTGTGACCTGAAGACTTATTACACTTGACGACTGTGAATCCTCCAGCCGGTTAGGTGTCGCGTTCTGAGCATCCAAGAGTCATTGTGGATTTCCGGTGAACGAAGTCTCTGAAGGTTTGGAAGTCTCCCTTGAAGACTTACCAGAGTGATTGGGCGAGGTGATAGAGGCAAAGGTGTCCCGTCTTTCGATGAGATGGTGGATTTCGCTTTGGTGGAAGTCGACTTTGACGATCCGACTACGAGCGTGCGAGGACGTCGCGCCTTAGCAATCGCTAAACCAACTCCGAGAGGTTATTGACCACGCCGGAGCACGATCAACCTGACCACGACGGTCTGTTTCCTGCGAGCAAACGAAGAACAAGCAAGAAACTGAGATTGCAATCTGGATATTGCGAATATAAGATGAAAGCTTTATTGATCAAGGTGGGGTTCTGTGACGCCTTTGTTTGGTCGTTGAACACAAACGAAGTACGCGAAGTTGCAGCTATGGCAAACTTTTAATCTAAACAAAACACAAAGTCTAAACGGTGCCCTAAGGGCTGTATATATGGAGGAAGAGGGGGTGAATTTCGTGGCCCTTGGTGGAGGGGTCCGAAACTAACCCTATCTCTTGTTTCCCCACACATACGGACTCTAAAAATAGCCTATACTTATGTATTTCGAAATTACATGGGCCTGGCCCAATAATAAAGGTGACGCATCACCTAGAATAGCCTCTGGACGAAATTTATGAAATGGCATCTTGTATATTTCATCCAAAGTTTCATGCACTCATTATGGTGGCTTCAAAGTCCTGAAATCATCACTTGTAACTCCGTTCTTGTTCCCCTTGCGCATGCCATCATCTCCATGCTTGTTCTTGCTCCAATGTTCATCCTTCTCCAAGCTAGGCCCTTCATTTGTAAGCAAAACAAATGTATCCAATTTAGGCAGCATCATATTCTCATGAACATTAGAATCATTACCAAGAAACGGAAGTACCTTGTAATTTAGTTGGCGTGCGCGAGCTCTAGTAATTGGTCCAGTATGTATAGCAGCAGGGGCTGTGGGTGTAACAATGGTATTGATGTCCTCATCATCCTCCCTGAGGGAGTCCTGGACTAGGGGGTGTCCGGATAGCCAGACTATCGATATCCGCCGGGCTCCCAGACTACGAAGATAGAAGATTGAAGACTCCGGCTCGTGTCCGGAAGGTACTTTACTTGGCGTGGAAGGCAAGCTTGGCAATACGGATATGTAGATCTCCTACCATTGTAACCGACTCTGTGTAACCCTAGCCTCGCCGGTGTCTATATAAACCGGAGGGCTTTAGTCCGTAGGACACAACATTACATCTCAACAATCATACCATAGGCTAGCTTCTAGGGTTTAGCCTCATTGATCTCGTGGTAGATCTACTCTTGTACTACCCATATCATCAATATTAATCAAGCAGACGAGGGTATTACCTCCATCGAGAGGGCCTAAACCTAGGTAAAAACATTGTGTCCCTCGCCTCCTGTTACCATCCGCCTAGACGCACAGTTCGGGACCCCCTACCCGAGATCCGCCGGTTTTGACACCGACATTGGTGCTTTCATTGAGAGTTCCTCTGTGTCGTCACCAATAGGCTCGATGGCATCTTCAACCTCCAATGCTGTCCAGGGTGAGACTTTTCTCCCTAGACAGATCTTCGTATTCGGCGGCTTTGTACTGCGGGCCAATTCTCTTGGCCATCTGGAGCAGATCGAAAGCTACGCCCCTAGCCATCAGGTCAGATTCGGAAGCTTAAACTTCACGGCCGATGACTGCGGAGACTTGATCTTCGACGGACTCGAGCCGCACTGCAACGATGGGCATGATCTAGCTCTGCCGCCGGACAGTGCTTTGGTGGCCGCACTTAAATCCGCCCCGGCCACTTGCCCGGAGCCGATTGCCCATGACGAGGGTCGGTGGATAGACGCCGCCCCGGGGGCTTCAGCATCTATGGCGATGGAGCCGAATACCGATTTTGTCCCTTGCGAAACTCATGATCCCGAGACGTCGGACTCCTCGCCGGACTCCGAGCCTCCCGCGCCCCCGCCAATTAAGCCAGATTGGGCGCCGGTTATGGAATTCACCGCCGCGGACATCTTTCAACACTCGCCTTTTGGCGATATCTTGAATTCTCTGAAGCATCTCTCGCTATCCGGAGAATCCTGGCCGGACTATGGCCAGGACAGTTGGAGTTCGGACGACGAAGAAATTCAGAGCCCACCCACCACCCATTTTGTAGCCACAGTCGAGGATCTAACCGACATGCTAGACTACGACTCCGAGGACATCGACGCTATGGACGACGATGCCGAGACGATCAGACCCAGCGCCCACGGGCAATCGGAAGGCCACCTCGCCATACGACGCCTACATGGTGGATACCCCAAAGAAGGGATGGCGAAAAAGCAGCGGAGGAAGATTCTTTGAAGAAGCAGCCTAAACGCCGGCGTCGTGGCGCCGCCTAAATCCCGCCACAACAAGAATGGAGAATCCGCACGGAGACAATAATACTCGGAGAGTGCCGAAGACGATCCCTCCTCGCAAGACTCAGCGCGGGAGGACGAAAGCAAGCCCTCACGATAGGGCGGGCATTTAAGGGGTTGAGGACGATAAGTATATGCCTCCCTCCGAAGACGAAACGAGCCTCAACGATGACGAATTCGTCATACCCGAGGATCCCGTCGAACAAGAGCGCTTCAGGCGCAGGCTCATAGCCACGGCAAATAGCCTAAAGAAAAAGCAGCAACAGCTTCAAGCTGATCAAGATCTGCTAGCCGATCGATGGACCGAGGTCCTCGCGGCCGAAGAGTATAAACTCGAACTCCCCTCCAAAAGTTACCCAAGACGCAAGCTGCTCCCCCGATTAGAGGAGGAAGCATACATACCTTTATCACCAGCGCACGACATGGCTGACCGACCGCCCCGCGGTCGCGACAGAGAGGCATTCAAGGCCCCAGCCAAGACCGTACCCCGACAGCGATCTAGGAGTACGAAGCCAAAAGGGAACGCGCCGGACTTGCGAGACATCTTGGAGGACAAAGCAAGGCAATCCAGATCCATCTATGGATCACGTGGGCGCCCTACGATCCACGACGAATACCGTCGCGCCGGACATAACACCGGCCGAGCCGAACACAGCAGACAGCGCTCCCTCGAGCTGCGTCGCGATATTGCTCAATATAGGGGCGCCGCACACCCGTTATGCTTCACTAATGAAGTAATAGATCACCAGATCCCCGAAGGGTTTAAACCCGTGAACATCGAATCCTACGATGGTACAACAGACCCCGCGGTGTGGATCGAAGATTATCTTCTCCACATCCATATGGCCCGCGGCGACGATCTACATGCCATCAAATATCTCCCGCTCAAGCTTAAAGGACCATCTCGGCATTGGCTTAACAGCCTGCCCGCAGAGTCGATTGGGTGCTGGGAAGACCTGGAGGCCGCGTTCCTTGATAACTTCCAAGGTACATACGTGCGACCACCAGACGCCAACGACCTAAGCCATATTATTCAGCAGCCAGACGAATCGGCCAGACAGTTCTGGACGCGGTTCTTGACGAAGAAAAATCAAATTGTCGACTGTCCGGATGCGGAGGCCCTCGCCGCCTTCAAACACAACATCCGGGACGAATGGCTAGCCCGGCACCTTGGGCAGGAGAAGCCGAAATCCATGGCAGCCCTCACATCATTAATGACCCGCTTTTGCGCGGGAGAGGATAGCTGGCTAGCCCGCAGCAATAATCTCCGCAAAAATTCTGGCAGCCGGACCCCAAGGACAATCATGGCAGGTCGCGTCGAATCAAAAACAAACGCTGTACTAACGGTGACGACAAAGAGGATACGGCAGTCAATGCCGGATTCCGAGGCTCCAAACCCGGTCAACTGAAGAAGCCATTCAAAAGAACAACTCCGGGCCCGTCCAATCTGGACAGAATACTCGACCGCTCATGCCAGATACATGGCACCCCCGAAAAGCCAGCTAATCACACCAATAGAGATTGTTGGGTGTTCAGGCAGGCTGGCAAGTTAATTGCCAAACACAATGACAAGGGGCTAAATAGCGACGACGAGGAAGAGACCCGGCCGCCGAACAACAGAGGACAGAAGGGTTTCCCCCCCGCAAGTGTGGACGGTGAATATGATTTACGCAACCCATATACCCAAGAGGGAGAGGAAGCGCGCACTACGGGACGTCTATGCGATGGAGCCAGTCGCCCCGAAGTTCAATCCATGGTCCTCCTGTCCGATCACTTTCGATCGACGAGACCATCCGACTAGCATACGCCATGGCAGATTCGCCGCATTGGTCCTAGACCCAATCGTCGATGGATTTCACCTCACAAGAGTCCTGATGGACGGCGGCAGCAGCCTGAACCTGCTTTATCAGGACACAGTGCGCAAAATGGGCATAGACCCATCCAGGATCAAACCTACTAAGACAACCTTTAAAGGTGTCATCCTGTGTTGAAGCCAAGCGCATGCGAGCTCACACACCGAAGTGGTCTTGGATCCCGGATAATTTCGAAGCGAAGAGTTAATCTTCGATATAGTGCCGCTCAGAAGCGGCTATCATGCCCTGCTTTCGGACGCACCGCTGCTTGCAAAATTCAACGCAGTGTCGCATTATGCATACCTAAAGCTCAAGATGCGGGCCCTCGTGGAGTCATTACGGTCAATGGGAATACGGAACGCTCCTCCGAACGGAGGAACATACAATGCTCTCATGGCGGAAGTACAGAGCAGCCTCCCACGGCAACTCTCTAGTCCGCAACTAAAAAGCGGACACATTAAAGCAGCGCCCGAGCAACACTAACTAAGACCACTGGCGCGATCGAGCATCGCCAGAGTAATGCGTTCCCCACCCTCGCCCATGTATGATCACAAGAATAACACTCCGCGTACATCATTATGCTTTGGAGATACCATGGGCGCAGGGGAGGGGCTTAAACTCAAGGATTGAAGAGTGCGGCTCGACCGCACCAGGGGCTCATGCTAGCGCCCCCCTTGGTGTTATTTTTTATCTTTTCTTTTTATATATGCAGGACTCTACCAAATAGAAGCCCTGCCCGACGGCGAACTTGCTGAACTTACGATACAACAGTCAGGGATTAAAGAAGGCTGCGACGAACACTCAGGTGGTCTCCATTACGAGCATTAAATTCAATTACATACACCAAGTCTGCATCTTATCCCTGGAGGGGGACATGTTAATTTAGTCCGAATCCCTTGCTTACCACACTATTTGTATCAGTCCGCTTTATTAGCAGACCTTCTGTCATAAATAACGCAGCACTTCCCTTTTTGCAAGTTTATTACCTTTTCATGGCAATTGCGTTATCCTTTACAAATGTTCACTATATGACATATTGCACCCGTACACTTTGGTACGGCCGAATACACCAGGGGCTTCTGTTCCCCATATTACGGTGTGATTAAGTCCGAACACTTTCACAAGTGCGGCACCCCGAACTTATAGCATTATATGAATCAGCTCCGAATCATGTCTTGGGTCAATAGTTGGGTTTGCCCGGCTCCTATGTTTTGGTGCCTTACGTTCCGTTCCGTCGGCTAAGGTAGCACTAGGAGAACCACTGCGATTGCGCCCCGGTTTAGCCAGGTTAACGCCTCAGTGGAGAAAGCTAAAACTGACTGGCATGATAAGGTGAGAGGCTGGTCGCTGTTCGAGAGGTTCTTTCGGGTCCTTAAAGGCTCAAGCCGCTTCGAGCGAAGTTCCGGATGATGTCCGACGAAGGCGTGGATAGTGCCCCGGATTCGGTCTTCCGAATACCAGGGGCTTCGCCGAAATTTAAAATTATAGAATTCTATGGCTAAGTGAGAGTGTTCAAGCATTATAAGTCCGGTCGCCTTGTTCCTCGTGTTGAGCGCCTCCCTAGATGGACCCAAAGATGGGAACAAGAGTGCTCAAGTTTATCACCGAACACCCCAGCACTCGTGGCTCGGGGGCTGAAGCCAACGACTTGCCATCTCTCAGATTTAACAAATGGCCGCACAGAAGGTAATATTTTAAATTAAACAAAAACATTGCTCATAGCGCATATAAACGAAGTTCTCGGCGCACAGGATAAACATACAGCGAGTTCACTCAAGGATTACATTAAGGGGGCACTCATCCGCAATATCGCGGGCTCCCTTCAGGACAAGTTTATAATATCGCTCCGGCGTGCGGTGCTCCTTGCCCGGCGGCGGCGGATCCGTGAGAAGCTTCTCCGCGTCCAGCTTGCCCCATTGCACCTTTATGCGGGCAAGGGCTCGACGAGCACCCTCAATGCAGGCGGATCGCTTGATCACATCCAGCCTTGGGCACGCATCAACTAGCCGCCGCACTAGGCCAAAGTAGCTGCCAGGCAGGGCCTGCTCGGGCTACAGCCGGATTGTGAGGCCCTTCATGGCCTCCTCAGCTACCTTGTGGAGTTCGACCAGCTGCTTCAGCTGGTCGCTTGGGGGCACCGGATGGCCGGCCTCAGCGTACTTAGACCAAAAGACCTTCTCCGTTGAGCTCCCCTCCTCGCCACGATAGAACGCAGCGGCATCAGACGCACTACGCGGCAGATCTGCAAATGCCCCTGGAGAGCTCCGAATTCGGGTAAGTATCCGGTAATTTACATTAACATGCTTGCTCTTCATGAAAAACGCCTTACCCGCTGCTATCTTCCTCATGTCCTCTATTTCCATATGGGCCCTCTGGGACTCGGCCCTGGCGGACTCGGCTCCATCGAGAGCCGAGGCAAGCTCGGACTCTCGAGTCTTCGAGTCACTCTCCAAACTCTCATGCTTTTTCATGAGAGCTTGGAGCTCTTGCCGAACTTCCGCCACTAGCGCCGCTTGCTTTTCTCGCTCAGTCCGTTCTATGGCCGCATTGCGTTCGGCCACGGACACGGCATCCTTGAGGGCTGCCACCTCATTAGGGGCCCCTGCATTGCACATATTATCCTCGTTTATCTTGTTTGCAACCAAAACCCTTTTCTGTAAGGTGCAAATTTAAAGTGGTGTTATTCACCTTCTTTTTCCTTGAGCTGCCTCTTGGCATGGCCGAGCTCTTGCTCCGACCGCTCAAGGTCCTTCTTTAGCGCCTCGACCTCCGCTGTTAATGCGGCAGAGGTCAACAGCGCAGCCTGCAAACCCATATTGACATATTTTAGAAACCCTGCGTATATCTTGTTAAAGATCCTTAGTCCGCTTTTCTTTCCGAACACCGGACTAAGCATCGAGAACTCTTGTCTATGCGGTATTATATTGCCTAATTTTAAACTTCTTACCTCAAAGCTTTGTTAGAAGGCTGTTGCGAGCTTCGGTCAACCCGCCCTTGGCGAAGCTGGACCTTCTCAATCACCGCACTCATGAGAGTGCGGTGTTCTTCGATGGAGGCCTTTGGCGCCTCCAGCAGGTGTCCGGTGCCTCCGGTTGGGACGGAGGCCGCCGGCGTCCGATCTGCCCCTCCTTCGAGGGCTGCTCGCCGGACTCTGGAACCGCTACGGGTTCCGGAGTAGAGTCCGGCACAAAGTCCGGGAGGCTGCCTGACGGCACCTCCGGAGCCTCCTCCTGGCGCGTCCCCCTATGGGATTCCGCCTCGTCGTCTTCGGCGCGTGGGATAGAGGCAGTCGGGATGGAATTCACATCCGACGGCACCAACGACCCGCTCATCGAGTCGGGAAAGTCGTCACCCGCCGGACTACAGAAACAGTGCGGCATTAGAAGGACACTGCGTGACATATTATAATACGGCTTATGAATGATCCGGATACTTACGATCTTGCCGGACGCCGGGCCCTTGGAGGCCACTCTCCCTCGCCAACGCTGATGTTGGCGAAACTGTCCGGGGGGATGGTTCTCCCCCTCTTGGACCCTTCGGCCGCCTCGATTGGGGAGGCCTTCCTCTTCTTCTCTCCCTCCTCCGGGAGAGAGTATTCCTCCTCCTCCTCCTCGTCTTCGGGGGAGGAGTCCTCGTCGTCGTCGGGCGCTTGATTCGGGAACTCTTTGAGTCCCCGCGCCACCTTCTTGGCCTTCTTCTCCGGCACCACGTGACGGTGCGGGACCAGCAACCTCGCTAAGCGGGCATTCATGGTTCTTCCGCATGGGAGCCGGGCTGATAAGCAGCTCGGCCTTCTCCATCCATTCCTGTCAAAGGAAGAGGCAGATTAAAAACCTCGCTAGAGTCAATCTAATTACTACAAGTGTCCCGTAATGGGGTCGAATCACTTACCCCGTCAAACGGAGACTGCAAGCTGAATCCGCGGTCTTCGGTCGCGGATGCGGGCGCATCAGCGCTCTTGAACAGCACCCTCCAGGCCCCTTCGTATGTTGTATCGAAGAGCCCGCTCAACATCTAGTGCTGTTCCGGATTAAACTCCCACAGATTAAATGCCCTTTCTTGGCATGGGAGAATCCACCGGAGGAGCATGACCTGGACTACGTCGACAAGCCGGAGCCCATTGCTCACCAGCTTCTTGATGCAGGTTCGAAGTCCCGTCACCTCCACCGGCTCACCCCACTGCAAGCCCTTCTCTTTCTAGGAGGTGAGCTGCGTGGGGATTCCAGATCTAAATTCGGGGGCCGACGCCCATGTAGGCTCGCGCGGCTCGGTGATATAGAACCACCCCGATTGCCACCCCTTGACGGAGTCCACGAAGGTCCCTTCTAGCCAAGGGACGTTGGGCAGCTTGCCCAACATAGCGCCTCCGCATTCCGCTTGTGTCCCCTTCACGATCTTGCTTGCGTTGAAGGTCTTGAGCCACGAGGCGAAGTGGGGCGGATGCGAGAAAGGCCTCGCATACTGACGATAAACGCCGAGATGTTGAGGACGAAATTCGGCGCCAGATCGTGGAAATCCAGGCCGTAGTAGAACATGATCCCCCGGACGAATGGATGGAGCGGGAAGCCCAGTCCGCGGAGGAAGTGGGGAAGGAAAACAACCCTCTCGTGAGGTCCTGGGGTCGGAATGAGCTGCCCTACGTCGGGCAGCCGATGCGCGATGTTTCTGGAAAGGTATCCGGCGTCGCGCAGCTTGGTGATGTCCTCCTCCTTGGCGGTGGAGGTCATCCACTTGCCTCCCCCTCCGGACATGTTCGGAGAAGGGTCGAGGCGGAATGCGCGAGCTTGAGCGTTGGAGCTTGGGTTCACGGGGATGGATGAGCAAAGGAGGAAGAAGGCGAGGTGAGAAGGTAAAACCTTATCCCTTATATATAGGCGACGAAACTATCGTCCCTGCCGCCTGGTAAAACTCGCTTATCTCCCAAGCGCCACCATCAATGGCGCGGTCGGGTTACCCACGCGTATTGATGAGAATCCGGATAAAGGGAACACGATCTCTGCTTTGACAGGGGCGTGCCAAGGAAACGCGCCGCTAAGCGTGCAAGCGGTACAGTAATCAAGCAAAGGCTTGGTGTCGGTAGCGATGTCATGCCGCATAATACGTCGCCAGATTGGATCGGTGTATATGTTTTATTCTCTCTATGTTGGAATGTGGAAATTATTTTGCGAGCGGACACTATCCCGGTGTTCATTATCTTCTCCGGACTATTGAGGAGGAACCCGCCTTGCAATGCCGAACATTATGCACGCCGGACTTATCGTCATTGAAGACTGGTTCGAGGCGTCGAGGAGTCTGGACTAGGGGTGTCCGGATAGCGGACTATCGATATCCGCCGGACTCCCGGACTACGAAGATAGAAGATTGAAGACTCGGCTCGTGTCCGGAAGGTACTTTACTTGGCGTGGAAGGCAAGCTTGGCAATACGGATATGTAGATCTCCTACCATTGTGACCGACTCTGTGTAACCCTAGCCTCTCCGGTGTCTATATAAACCGGAGGGCTTTAGTCCGAGGACACAACATTACATCTCAACAATCATACCATAGGCTAGCTTCTAGGGTTTAGCCTCATTGATCTCGTGGTAGATCTACTCTTGTACTACCCATATCATCAATATTAATCAAGCAGGACGTAGGGTATTACCTCCATCGAGAGGGCCTGAACCTGGGTAAAAACATTGTGTCACTCGCCTCCGGTTACCATCCGCCTAGACGCACAGTTCGGGACCCCCTACCCGAGATCCGCCGGTTTTGACACCGACACTCCCCTTCTTGAAATGAAGTCGTCCTCGACGGAAGTTCATCTTCCTCACCCAAATATGGCTTCAAATCTGCAATGTTAAAAGTGGGACTAACCCCAAAATCTGCAGGCAGCTCAAGTTTATATGCATTATCATTTACTTTCTCCAACACCTTAAAGGGACCAGCAGCACGTGGCATTAGCTTTGATTTGCGCAAATCAGAAATCTATCCTTACATAAATGTAACCAAACAAGATCTCCAGGTGCAAACACAACATGTTTTCTACCCTTATCTCCAGCAAGTTTATATTTAGCATTCATACTCTCAATGTTTTCCTTAGTTAACTCAAGCAATTTTAAAATCAATTCAGCACGTTCTTTAGCATCAAAATTAACCTTCTCCGAAGATGGAAGAGGCAACAAATCAATAGGTGCACGAGGTAGGAAACCATACACAACTTCAAAAGGGCACATCTTAGTAGTAGAATGCAATGAACGATTATAAGCAAATTCAATATGAGGCCAGCATTCCTCCCACATTTTCTTATTATTCTTTAGAACAGCCCTAGGCATAGTAGACAATGTTCTATTGACTACTTCAGTTTGTCCATCAGTTTGGGGGTGACAAGTAGTACTAAAAAGCAGTTTAGTCCCCAACTTAGCCCATAAACATCTCCAAAAGTGGCTAAGAAATTTAGTATCACGATCTGAAACAATAGTATTCGGCACACCATGCAAGCGAATAATTTCACAAAAGAACAAATCAGCAACATTAACAGCATCATCACTTTTATGACATGGTATAAAGTGTGCCATTTTCGAGAATCTATCCACAACAACAAATATGCTATCCCTCCCCTTCTTTGTTCTAGGTAAACCTAAAAGAAAGTCCATAGATATATCCTCCCAAGGAACACTAGGTACAGGCAAAGGCATATATAAACCATGAGGATTGAGTCGTGACTTAGCTTTTTGACATGTAGTGCAGCGAGCAATAAAACGCTCAACATACCGTCTCATCTTTGGCCAAAAGAAATGTGTAGCTAGTACGTCCTCCGTCTTCTTCACGCCAAAGTGTCCCATTAGTCCTCCTCCATGCGCCTCCTGCAACAACAAAAGACGAACGGAGCTAGCTGGAATGCATAGCTTGTTAGCACGGAACACAAATCCATCATTAACGACAAACTTGTTCCATGTTCTTCCGTCTTTACAATTCTGCAATACATCTTTAAAATCAGCATCATGCACATATTGATCTTTGATGGTCTCCAAACCAAATATTTTGAAGTCAAGTTGTGAAAGCATAGTATAGCGACGAGACAATGCATCGGCAATAACGTTTTCTTTACCCTTCTTGTGTTTAATGACATAAGGGAAAGTCTCAATGAACTCAACCCATTATCATGTCTGCGATTCAGTTTAGCTTGACTTTTAATATGTTTCAAAGATTCATGATCAGAATGTATAACAAATTCTTTGGGCCATAAATAATGTTGCCATGTTTCTAAAGTCCGAACAAGAGCATATAATTCTTTATCATAAGTGGAATAATTCAGACTAGGCCCACTCAATTTTTCAGCAAAGTATGCAACAGGTTTGCCATCTTGTAATAACACACCTCCTAATCCAATTCCACTAGCATCACATTCAAGCTCAAAAGTCTTATTAAAATCAGGAAGTTGGAGTAAAGGAGCATGTGTCAACTTATCTTTCAATACCGTGAAGGCTTCTTCCTGTGCGGTACCACAAACAAAAGTCACATCCTTCTTTGTAAGCGCATTGAGAGGTGCATCAATGGTGCTGAAATCTCTCACAAAACGCCTATAGAATCCAGCGAGGCCAAGAAAACTCCTCACTTGTGTGACCGTTTTGGGCTGCGGCCAACTCTCAATAGCTTCAATCTTGGCTTTATCAACTTCAATTCCCTGTGGAGTAACAACATAGCCAAGAAAAGACACTCGGTCGGTGCAAAAGGTGCACTTCCCAAGGTTACCAAACAAACGTGCATCACGTAGAGCAATAAAAACAGCACGTAAATGTTCCAAATGTTCCTCCAAAGATCTGCTATAAATCAATATGTCATCAAAGTAAACTACCACAAATCGTCCAATGAAAGCACGTGAAACTTCGTTCATTAATCTCATGATAGTACTAGGTTCATTAGTTAACCCAAAAGGCATGACTAACCACTCATATAATCCAAACTTAGTTTTAAATGTTGTTTTCCATTCATCCCCCAATTTCATACGAACTTGATGGTATCCACTACGCAAATCAACTTTGGAGAATATTGTAGAGCCACTCAATTCATCAAGCATATCATCTAGCCTAGGAATAGGATGACGATAGCGAATAGTAATATTATTAATGCATCTACAATCAACACACATACGCGATGTACCATCCTTTTTCGGCACTAGAATAATAGGAATAGCACAAGGACTAAGGGATTCGTGTATATAACCTTTGTCGAGAAGCTCTTGTACTTGACGCATAATCTCCTTCGTCTCCTCTGGATTGGTATGGTATGGCGCACGGTTTGGCAGTGAAGCACCGGAATTAAGTCAATCGATGCTCAATCCTCGAATAGGCGGTAATCCCGGTGGCACGTCTTGTGGAAAGACGTCAGCGAACTCCTGCAAAATGTTAGTGACAGCAGGAGGCAAAGAAGAAGGCACGTCCTCGAATGAAAATAATGCCTCTTTGCACACAAAAGCATAGCAAACAGATTTGCTAAAATCTAGCTCATCAATATCAGATTTAGTATCAAGTAAACATGCACTTTTCAATTTCATTTCAGAAGCAACACTAGATGGTTTACTATTAGGCTTCATATGTTGCTCAAATTCTTTTGCCACAATCTAATTTTCACTCTTATTTTTCTCCTGTTTTGGTTTATTAGCTCTATTAATATCATCTTTCAAAATGGACTCAGGAGTCGTAGGAAGCAAAGTAATATTTTTATCCTTATGAACAAGAGTATACTGATTGTTTCTACCATGGTGTACAGAATTTTTATCAAATTGCCATGGTCTACCAAGTAATAAGGAACATGCTTGCATAGGTACCACATCACAATCAACATAATCAGCATATGTAGAGATACTAAAATGCACACGAACAAAGACGTGTTACATTAACCTTGCCGCTGTTGTTGAACCATTGGATGTAGTAAGGATGTGGATGTGGTCTTGTGGTGAGAGATAGCTTCTCCACCATCTCCATGCTAGCCAAGTTGTTGCAGCTCCTCCGTCTATGATGACGCGCACGTAACGTTCCTTCACAACTCCTTGGTATGGAACAAATTGTGCCTCTGATTTTGCTCAGCTTGTGTGACCTGCACACTCAAAACACGTTGAGCAACTAAACATTCATACCTGTCAGCGTCTTCAGGAGCCATGTATTGCGTCTCATGATCAGAATCATCTCCACCGTGTTCTTCACGTGTAATAAGAGCCAACGTCTCCTCATCATATTCACTAGCGGACTCATACCC
The DNA here is from genome assembly GCA_021437245.1 of Aegilops speltoides. Taxonomy (NCBI): domain Eukaryota; kingdom Viridiplantae; phylum Streptophyta; class Magnoliopsida; order Poales; family Poaceae; genus Aegilops; species Aegilops speltoides. The sequence continues at coordinate 250,158,297 of CM038146.1, forward strand.
ACCATCCTCAGTAGCAATCATCACATGCTGAGATTTGCATTCTCTCGCATAATGACCTCTTCCCTTACAACGACGACAAATAATATCACTGAATATCACTGGTGTGCCCAGTTGATGCCATGGAAGAAGAAGAGCTCTGTGTAGGCCCGGCAGGTGCGCTCTTGGCAGATAGTGGAGGTTGTGCCTGCATTCTTGTATCACGGCTGGAGGTAGCAGCTGATGGAGGTGCTGGTGTAATGGAAGTAGAGGATGCACGCGGTGTCCATAATGAAAGTCGACCTGCAGAAAAGTTAGTTCGCGCCAATGCTTGTCGATCCTGCACTTCACGTTCAGCTTTACAAGCAAGATGGAATACACGAGTGATATTAGTATACTCCTTATACTCTAGAATGGTTTGAATCTCTCTATTTAATCCACCTATAAAATGTGCAAGCATAGCTTCATTCTCCTCAACAATACCACATCTAATCATGCCAGTTTGTATTTCCTGATAATATTCTTCTATAGAATTTTTTCCTTGTCTTAAACGCTGCAATTTTTGAAGCAATTCACGTTGATAATATGGTGGAACCCAACGAGTACGCATAGCAGTTTTCAAAGCAGCCCAAGTAGCGGGAATAGGATATAATCTACAATGTTCAGACCACCATACACATGCAAAACTAGTGAAAGCACAAACAGCAGCAGCGACCCGTCTCTCCTCGGGATATTGTAAACATGTAAAACGTCGTTCAGTTTCTAACTCCCAAGTAAGATATATATCAGGAACATATCTACCCTCAAATGGTGGAATATTCAATTTCAGTTTAGGAATATGGACATCATCTCGTACCTAAGGTGGTGGTGCAGGCCTACCATTACGAATATATACCTGAGGTCGACCTGCTGGTAGTGGTGCTAGTGGCTGCACGTAGGTCTGATTTTGATCAACCTCATCCTCATAATCGCCCGCATACTCATCATCCTCCTCGGTACCAGCAACAGCAGTAGCAGGAGCCAAAGAAGCACCAACAACAGTAGCAGTGGCACCAGAAATTTGTCCTGGCTCAATAGGAACACGCTGAGCTCGTCCATACTGATTCGGAAGGGGGCGTAGTTGTTGTTGTTGTTGCAGAGGTGCGATAGGTGCAGCCGGCGGTGGTTGTGGAAAACGCGCGAGCAATTGATTAAACTTGCTATCAAGCTTTGTTTCAAACGTCTTCTCAATGCCATCTATCTTCTCCATGGCCTCGTCAAATCTGTTTAGCACATCTTGCACCTGTCCACTCATCATTTGCTGAAATTTATCATGTAGCTGTTTGTTCGCCAGGTTCTCCCAATCAGTCTCATCGGCTTGTGATCCTACCATGGTTAGCAGCAAATAGAAACACACAAGAATATGATCCTCTGAGACTACTAAGAAGTGGTGGTGGTGTATCACAAACCCGTCAAGCAAATCTCAAATTCTTACGGTTCTTACCCAAAGCGGTGGTGATCGGCAACCGTTGTAGTCAAAACTCTCAAAGCTTGGATATAGCGATTACCGTGGAGAATCAAGCGACAACGTAGATGTATGTGGAGCTGGGAAGGCTTATAATATGGTAGCAAAAAAGGTCAGCAATAATCAATTCAGAGATGCAAAGTTGAATAAACGCTCAACGACGGTACTGTGCTGGTCCTAGGCTAGACCGTGCTAGAGACGCGAGCCTAGAACACTAACAACATCACGGTGCTGCACGTAAACAAGGGAAAAGCACACTCTGGAATTTTTTATTTTTTCGCTCCTCTTTTTTTTTGCGCTGCTTTTTTTTGCGCTGCTCTTTTTTTTGGGAAAAATCACTATAATGGCGAGTGTCTCAAAACTCTTCCCAGGTCAAACTGACAGGATGGGCACGAAATTTTTTTGGACCAATTTTTTTTACGCTGGACCCAAAAACTGGAAACGGGTCAAAAAAAACTTTCTATAACGGCGACTGTCTCAATACGCTTAGAAACACCTAAAAATAGGATAGCCAGAATTTTTTTTGTCAATTGCGTTTTCGGAAAATTTTGGGCCTAAACGGAGGGTGGTTTCCGGACTCTTTTTTTTTTGAAACCAACCTCTTCTACGGATGGCAAAAGATTGCTGGAATCCGAAACCTACTGAGACAACACGAATCGGAAAACTAGATGGATCCTGAAAACAAACCTAATATGCAAGGAACTCGGATTGGTGGTGATATATGGCAGCGGTGGTGGTATATGGATACGGATTCGAAGCGGTGGCGGATAAGCGGCGGTGGTATATGGATACGGATTCGAAGCGGTGGCGGATAAGCGGTGGTGGTTGATGGCAGGGCGATGATGATGGTGCGGCGCGGCGTGACAACTTATGACCGAACTTGAAACTCTAAAGACTAGACTCTAAGACCAAGAACTCGACACGGCGATGCAAGCGCAAATTCAACAATGCAAATCTGAGAAAAGATTATGCAAAGGCTCGGACTGGTTCGGATAGGATGAACTAACCCTAATTTTTTGTGGCTTTTTCATGGACTGTAGGTATGAAGAACAGACTCGATCTAAACTACTTAAAATCGTAAAATCTCACCGAGCAACACGGAAATCTGATACCACTTGATAGAGGCAAAGGTGTCCCGTCTTTCGATGAGATGGTGGATTTTGCTTTGGTGGAAGTCGACTTTGACGATCCAACTACGGCGTGCTAGGGCGTCGCGCCTTAGCAATCGCTAAACCAACTCCGAGAGGTTATTGACCACGCGAGCACGATCAACGACCACGAGTCATTTCCTGCGAGCAAGCGAAGAACAAGCAAGAAACTGAGATTGCAATCTGGATATTGCGAATATAAGATGAAAGCTTTATTGATCAAGGTGGGGTTACGTGGCGCCTTTGTGCGGTCGTTGAACACAAACGAAATGCGCGAAGTTGCAGCTATGGCGAACTTTTAATCTAAACAAAACCCAAACTCTAAACGGTGCCCTAAGGGCTGTATATATGGAGGAAGAGGGGGTGAATTTCGTGGCCCTTGGTGGAGGGGTCCGAAACTAACCCTATCTCTTGTTTCCCCACACATACGGACTCTAAAAATAGCCTATACTTATGTATTTCGAAATTACGTGGGCCTGGCCCAATAATAAAGGTGACGCAGCACCTAGAATAGCCTCTGGACGAAATTGATGAAGTGGCATCTTGTATATTTCGTCCAAGGCTTCATGGACTCATTAAGGTGGCTTCAAAGTCCTGAAATCATCACTTGTAATTCCGTTCTTGTTCCCCTTGCGCATGCCATCATCTCCATGCTTCTTCTTGCTCCAATGTTCATCCTTCTCCAAGCTAGGCCCTTCATTTGTAAGCAAAACAAATGTATCCAATTTAGGCAGCATCATATTCTCATGAACATTAGAATCATTACCAAGAAACGAAAGTACCTGGTAATTTAGTTGGCGTGCGCGAGCTCTAGTAATTGGTCCAGTATGTATAGCAGCAGGGGCTGTGGGTGTAACAATGGTATTGATGTCCTCATCACGAGGACTGGGTGTCCTTAGCTCAAGGGGAATAAGGTGAAGACACGGTCTTCTGAGTTAAATCTCAGCCTCCCTAACCAGACGTACAGTTGTCATAGCAACTGGAACTGGTCTAACAAATCCTGTGTCTTCAACAAGCAACTGGTTCTATCCCTTCCCAACCTTACTTAAGTTTGTCTTTGTGAAGTCATTGCCTATCTGTGTATCTGTTTGACTTCATTGCTTGACTACTACTGTTGATTGGCTTCATACTATCTTCTATCCTGATCCTTACTACCTAGCTGCTATTAGTCCTGTACTTTCACATCATTGCATACTTGACTATGGCTTGCTTAGGGTAGTTTATCTTCCGCTGCATAACAATTAGATCATTTCTGTTGTTTGTCTTTGAAACTTCCAAGTTTTGAAGACTTTCATAAAAATCGCCTATTCACCCCCCCTCTAGTCGATACTAGGACTTTCAAGCAGATGACATGTGAGGTGTTCATGTGTGTGAAGATTTGAAGAATAAACACCTTTGAAGATTTTCAAGAAAACTTGAGAATCAAAGAGGGCAGTAAAAGTAACTTTTAATTACCCGAAGTGAATAACGCGGCGAACTAGAAAGAGTAGATGTTAAGTTCGTCAGTTCAGATTTTCCACGCCCTAACTCGGCAAAGGAAGACAGCTACGGCGGCGGCGGAGTGAAGAAGTCCACAACTGGCGCGAGTACGACGGCGACGAGGTCGAGGCAGTGAAGCTCTTCCTCACCGGCGACGATGAAGTAGTGGTGGCGCTAGGGTTTCGGGAAGCTCGAGCGGGAGAGAGCGCGAGCAAGGTGAAAGTGAAGTGAGGAAGAGACAGGGGTATTTATAGAGGGAGTGAAAAACTGTTCAGCCGAGGAAATCGGACGAACGTGCCCCTGGCCCTTCTCATTCGCGTGATATGTGTCACCCACGTATTGAGAGGTGGAGATCGTGTAGGATCATGGGTGAATAGATAAGTATTGTCATGAGAAGTGGAACGGTTTGGGCGGCAATGCCGAAAATTTAGATAAGATAAGTGTAAAAGTTTCGTTCGCAATTTCTTCAGCTGTCAAGGACACAGTGAAGATTTTGAACGAGTTTCAATTAGAACGCACATGAGGAATTTGTGAATAGACTGGGTTGACTTTAGCATAGAGGGGGAAGGGTCCGATCACATTCACTTAGCAGAAGAAATCAACTTGAAGAATTAGCAATAAGTGAATGCTGTAGAGGACATAAAACTCATATATATATATATATATATATATATATATATATATTCAAATGAATAACAACACCGGAAATAGTAAATACAATGCAAAGTTGAAGAATTTGAAATACCGAGGAATTTCAAAAACGAAGAAAAACTCAAATTGAAGATTTTCAACTTTGGGTGGTGGCGTAACCACCGTATAAGAAAGCTGATTTCAGACACCGCGTACAATTGTCGTAGGGCTCTGAGAATCAATTTCCTCATTAGTTTCTTCACACTTAGAGGGTTAGTCTTCATTGATTGAAGAAAAACGTTACTTCGTGTGTTGCGCATCTAAGTCATCAAGTCATCATAAGTGTTAGGATGTGTGTCCATTTCAGAGAACATTCGAAGATTCTAGGATATTTAGCTCACACCGCAACTTGCTAAATCTCTTCTCATCCAAGGGCTTAGAGAAGATATCGGCCAGTTGATCTTTAGTGCTGACGTGGTCGATGGAGATGTCGCCCTTCAACACATGATCACGAAGAAAATGATGACGAATCTGGATGTGCTTGGTCTTCGAGTGTTGAACTGGGTTATGAGCAATCTTGATAGCACTCTCATTGTCACAGTAGAGAGGCACATTCTTCACGTTGACGCCATAGTCCTTGAGTGTTTGCTTCATCCATAGTAGTTGAGCACGGCACGATCCAGCAACAATGTACTCAGTTCCTGTAGTGGAGAGTGATACGCAGTTCTGCTTCTTCGAGGACCAACAGACCAAAGATCGTCCAAGGAAATGACATGTGCCTGATGTTGACTTGCAGTCCACATGATCGCCAGCATAGTCAGAGTCTGAATATCCGATGAGATCAAAAGAAGAGCCCTTGGGATACCATAATCCAAGTGTTTGTGTGTGAGCTAAGTATCGAAGAATATGCTTCACAGCCTTATGGTGTGATTCCTTCGGTCTAGCTTGAAATCGGGCACACATGCAAACACTTAGCATAATATCTAGCCTAGATGCACATGGGTACAGTAAAGAGCCAATCATGGAGCGGTATACCTTTTGATCGAAGTCTTGACCATTTTCATCAGTGCATAGATGGCCATTTGTCAGCATTGGAATTTTGACCCCTTTGCAATCTTGCATGCTGAATTTCCTCAGTACGTCCTTGAGGTATTTCTCCTGAGATATGAATATCCCATTGCGCTGTTGACGAATTTGAAGACCTAAAAAGAACTTCAGTTCTCCCATCATAGACATTTGATATTCTTCACTCATCATATAGGCAAATTCATCACTATATCGTTGGTCAGTACAGCCTAAAATGATATCATCAACATATATTTGGCACACAAACAATTCATCATCATAAGACTTAGTGAAAAGAGTTGGGTTGAGTGAACCGGGTTTGAAGCCTTTCTTCATGAGGAATTCCTTCAAAGTATCGTACCACGCCTGAGGGGCTTGCTTGAGGCCATACAGGGCCTTGTTGAGCTTGAAAACTTTGTTAGGACTCTTTGGATCTTCAAAACCTGGTGGTTGAGCAACATATACTTCTTCCTCAAGCTTACCATTGAGGAATGCACTTTTCACATCCATTTGTTGTAAGATAATATCATGATGGTTAGCATAAGCAAGTAATATGTGAATAGCCTCAAGTCTAGCAACAGGTGCAAAAGTTTCATCGAAGTCAATTCCTTCAACCTGTGTGTAGCCTTGAGCTACAAGCCATGCCTTATTCCTCACCATAAGGCCATTTTCATCTTGCTTGTTGCGATAGATCCACTTTGTGCCAATAATGTTGTGCTTGCGAGGATCTGGACGTTTGACCAGTTCCCAGACGTTGTTGAGTTCGAACTGATGTAATTCTTCTTGCATAGCTTGAATCCACTCAGGCTCCAGAGATGCTTCATCTACCTTAGTGGGCTCTATGATAGAGACAAAAGCAAAGTGCCCACAAAATTTAGACAAATGTGAAGCTTTTGAGCGTGTGAGAGGACCTAGTGCATCAATGTCATCGATGATCTTCTCGATTTGAACTTCGTTTGGAATACGAGGATGAGCGAATTGTCTTCAAGGAATTTGATCTGCATTTTCTTCAGGTGCATTTTCCTCAGCACCATTTTCTTCAGGTGCGCCAGCTCGACGTTCATCATGTTCTGGAATGAATTCTTTAGCAGATTCTTTAGTAGGAATGACATCCTCAGTGGCTTTGAACTTGATAGAATCCTCAGGTGCTGGTTCATCTATCACAGAAGGTAGGTGCTCTCTTTGCCAGCCATTAGTTTCATCGAACCGCACATCCATAGTTTCAACAACCTTGTGAAGAATGTTGTTGAACACTTTGTAGGTGTGCGAGTAATTTCCGTAACCAAGCATGAAACCCTCATGTGCTTTCGGTGTAAATTTAGAATTGTGATGAGGATCTCTAATCCAGCATTTAGCACCGAGGACTTTGAAGTAACTCACATTGGGTTTCTTGTCAGTGAGGAGTTCATAGGCAGTCTTCTTGAAGAATTTGTGAAGATATACTCTGTTGATGATGTGGCACACAGTATCAATTGCCTCACTCCAGAAACGACGAGGCATCTTGTATTCATCAAGCATAGTGCGAGCCATCTCAACAAGAGTTCTGTTCTTGCGCTCCACGACGCCATTCTGTTGAGGAGTATAAGGAGCAGATAACTCATGAGTAATACCAAGTTCATCAAGATAGTCATCAAGACCGGAATTCTTGAACTCAGTTCCATTGTCACTCCTGATGGGCTTGATCTTCACACCATAGTTTGTTGAAGCCCTCGAGGAAAATCGTTTGATGACTTCCTGCACCTCATGTTTGTAAGTGACAATGTGTACCCATGTGTAACGAGAGTAATCATCAACAATAACAAAGCCATATAGAGATGCATCATTTGTAACAGCAGAATAATGATTAGGACCAAAGAGATCCATGTGAAGCAATTCAAATGGTCGAGTGGTAGTCATGATAGTCTTCGCTGGATGCTTGGCCTTTGTCATCTTCCCAGCTTCACATGCTCCGCATAAGTGATCCTTGAGGAATTTAACATTCTCAATGCCAATGACATGCTTCTTCTTCGAGAGCGTGTGTAGATTCTCATGCCAGCATGACCAAGTCGTCGATGTCATAGCCAGCCTTCTGAAGCTTTTGCAAGTAAGCATACGGCTGGTTGTGGTCCTGTAGAGAAATCAGCAATGTACAAGTCTCCTCTCCTAAAGCCTTCGAAGACTTTGGAATTGTCAGCTTCCATGATCACAACACAACGATACTTGCCAAAGACAACAACCATATCAGGATCACAAAGCATTGATACAAACATGAGGTTGTATCCTAAGGACTCGACAAGCATGACTTTGTCCATCTGTATGTCCTTAGAGATCGCAACCTTACCTAGACCCAATACCTGACTTTTGCCTTTGTCAGTGAAGATGATATACTTCAAATGTGACGGTGATAAAGGAGCATCCATCAATAGATTCTTGTCACTAGTCATGTGATTTGTACATCCACTATCGAGGACCCACTCATTGGCTTTGGGTTGATCATCCTGCAGATGAATTAGTGCAACTTACGAACTCATATACTTCATCAGTGAAGAATATGACATCAATATCATCAGATCAATTTCATCAAGCAATAGAACGGATAAATTGGTAGGAGGACGTGTGAAATGAAAGTTCATTTCATCATGATTAGCCTGCGTCCTATCAGGTACTGGTCAGGTCTCCAGCAAAAACTTCAGACGTTTTGTGTACGTCTGGAGACCTGATCCTGCATAAGAGATTAGTTCTTTTTCTGCACCACCCACATCTGAAGGGGTGGCAAAGAATTCATCACTCTGTGAACACCATATGAGAAAGGTGGCATAGATGCCAGTCAACTTCGTGTCACATAAGAGGGGTTAGGGTAAGCATAAGAATAAGCAGAGAAATTCTTTGACTTATGAACATAATTATTTGAAGAATAATGCACATATTCATAGCCCTTAGCTCTACCCTGCAAAACAAAAGGGTTAGCACGATGATGATCATATGAGGACTTTGATCCTTTGGAGGAATTTGATCCGCGTGAGGAATTTGGTCCACTTGAGGACTTGGATCCATATGAAGAATTTGGTTCATATGAAGAAGTTGATCTGGGGTTCCTATTCTTCACAGGTGGTGTCATGAGGACATTCACCTGAAGACTTTCAAGGCAACTTTTGGGAACCCAGATTTTCTTCATAGGGGATCCGTTCCTGCAGTTAGTCCCAACATATCTAGCAAATACTTCACCATTCTAATTTTTAAACAGTTTATAGTTAGAGTCAAATGACTCATCAGAAGAATGAGGAGATTCACATGTAAAGCCAGATAAGTTGGATGGATCAACTGGAGGTCCCTTTGCAGTAACCCATGAGGTTTTGGGGTACTGCTCAGGTTTCCAATATGTTCCATCAGCATTGAGTTTCCTCTCAAAGGCAATACCCTCTTTCCTAGGGTTTCTGTTGAGGATCTCCTTTTTGAGCACATCACAAAGAGTCTAATGCCCTTTGAGGCTTTTGTACATGCTTGTCATGTACAATTCCGTCAGCCCTGCATCATCGGTGATACTTGCATTGTCCTCAGATGAGGAATTCGTGATAGTAGAGACATATGAAGAATTTGTAGCAGTAGAAGCATTTGAACATTCAGGTGAAGAATTAGCAATTTCATGTTCAATGCACTTCAGACATGGAGGAACAAATTCTTCCTGGGTAGCGCTGATTTGTTGAGCAAGTAGTGAATGACACTCCTTCTGAAGATCTTCATAATACACTCTTAGCTTTTCAAGATCTTGCTTTCTTTGAAGAAATTCATAAGAAAGCTTCTCGTGATCAGATAAGAGAGTGTTATGATGACCTTGAAGATTGTCAAACTTGGGCTGAAGTCTCTGAAGATTTTTAGTCAAGGTTTTAGTGCGATCCATTTCTTCACCCAACATATCATCACTTTTATCTAGCATGTTTTGAACCTTTTCAAAGGCCTTTTGTTGTTTTACAACAATTTTAGCAAGTTTAGAGTAGCTAGGCTTGAGATTTTCATCAGATTCATCCTCACTAGAGTCAGAGGAGGCGTATTTAGTTACCTTGGCACCCTTTGCCATGAAGCAATAGGTGGGAGCGTAGTCATCATTGCCTTCGTCAGTCTTGTTGGTGAAGCCATTTTCTTCAGAGTTGAAGATAGACTTGTTGACGAATGCAGTAGCGAGAGCTAGGCTCGCCACACCAGTCTCGGACTCCTCACATGCCTCCTCTTCCTCATGTTCCTTAGATTCAGCCTCAGAGTCCATTTCCTTGCCAATGAATGCCCGAGCCTTCTTGGAGCTGCTCTTCTTGTGAGATGAAGACCTCGAGGATTTTGATGATGAAGACTTTGAAGGTTTCTTCTTCTTCTTCACGTCATCATAACTGTAATCCTTGTATTTATTCTTCTTTGATTCCTTATCCCAGTGAGGACAATCTTGGATGTAGTGACCAGGTTTCTGGCATTTGTGGCATAGCCTCTTCTTGTAGTCACTGGATGAGGAATCATTGCTCCTTGAGGGTTTTCCAAAGCGACCACGTCTTGAGAACTTCTGAACTTTCTTCACGGCGGTGCTAGTTCTGGCTTAGTTCTTGAGGTCACCAAGGCTGCTAGCGAGTCTTCATCTTGATACGAGACCGCCTTGGCCTTCAGAGCACGTGATCTGCCATAGCTCGAACCATAGAGATCTCTCTTCTCAGCAAGCTGGAACTCATGAGTATTTAGCCTCTCAAGGATATCAGCTGGATCAAGTGACTTGTAGACAACACGCTCTTGAATCATCAGTGCCAGAGTATCAAATGAAGAATTGAGCGATCTTAGCAATTTCTTAACCTCATGGTCGGTGATGTCAGTGGCGCCAAGCGCTTAAAGCACATTTGAGATGTCAGTGAGGCGATCGAAGGTTTGTTGAACATTTTCATTGTTGAGTCTTTTGAAGCGGTTGAAGAGATTGCGAAGAATGTCAACACGAGAGTCACGTTGAGTTGAGACTCCTTCATTCACTTTGGACAGCCTATCCCAGATAAGCTTAGCAGTTTCCAAAGCACTCACTCTTCCATGCTGTTCTTTGCTCAGATGGCCACATATGATATTCTTCGCTTGAGAATCGAGTTGCTTGAATCTCTTCACATCAGTAGCGTACAGAGAAGGTGTGACTGAGGGAACACCATTTTCCACAACATACCAGAGATCGTTGTCAATTGCCTCAAGATGCATTCGCATCTTATTCTTCCAGTAGGGGTAGTCAGTTCCATCGAAGGTAGGACACCCAGCAGAGACCTTGATCATACCTGCGGTCGACATAACTAAAACGCCAGGAGGTTAAACCAAAATCACACAGAACAAGGGAGTACCTTGCTCTAATACAAATTGAAAGTGCGTTATATCGACTAGAGGGGGGGTGAATAGGCGATTTTTATGAATTCTTCACTGAGGAATTTGCTAGTGAGGAAATTCCGAAAGGAAGAACTGCCAACAGCAGAATGAGTACTCAGATTAAACATAACAGAATACAAGGATAGTCATCATGACGAGAAGAAGACAAGCACAGAGTACAGAAAGCGTAAACACAGGATAACACAAGAAAGAAGATGCAGATGATGAAGAAATTGGGCGAGGAAATTGAGAAAGTCTTCAGTCAAAGTCTTCAAACAGATATGAACAGGCACACAACAACAGACATGAGGAAATGAAAGAGTTGAGGAAATAGAACCAGTAATCTCGGTGAAGACAATGATTTGGTAGACCAGTTCCAACTGCTGTCTCAGTTGTACATCTGGTTGGAGCGGCTGAGTATTTAAACTCGAGGACACCCAGTCCCGGACACACAGTCCTCACCGTATTCTCCTTGAGCTAAGGTCACACAGACCTTGCCCAATCACTCGTGGTAAGTCTTCAGGTGACTTCCGAACCATCACAAACTTGGTCACTCGGCGATCCACAATTCCTCTTGGATGCTCTAGACCTTGACGCCTAACCGTGTGGAAGAAGCACAGTCTTCCAACGAAACAAGCATCGGATCCACACAGGTTCAATCTCTTCAGTGATGCTCAATCACTTTGGGTTTGTAGGTGTTGGGTTTGGGTTTTCCTCACTTGATGATTTTCGCTCAAAGTTCTCAGAGGATGGGATGCTCTCAAATGACAAGTGTCAGTTTCTCTCGGAGCAGCCAACCAGCTAGTGGTTGTAGGGGGCGGCTATTTATAGCCTAGGGAGCTGCCCGACATGATAAGACATAAATGCCCTTGTCTGATATGACCGTTAGGTGGGTAGATATTTTGGAACAGCTGGCGCATAGCACAACAACGGTCGGAATTTTGACTATCAAAATCTCAGGGCTATCATGTTCCTCACTGTGTAGGCAATTCGCAATGGCGAATTCCTATCTCCTCAGTCAGAACAAATTCCTCAGAGACCAGAAGAACTTCATCTCATCACATGAAGAATATGGTGAACTGTATGAGATTTCAATGGCTTCACTCGAAGGGATTGGTAGGTGTAGGATTTTGAGTTGAGCATCACATGGAAATTTTTCCTTAGTATTTCCTCGACCCGCTTTAACAGTACGGTGTTTCCTATGACTCAAGAAAGAGAAAATGAAACTACGAAAACAAAAGTCTTCACGCTTCTTGTTCCTCGAATGATTGCCAAGTCTTCAGGGTCACACCAATTTCTTCACTTCCAAAGTCTTCAGAAATACAAAGTCTTCAGTTGAAGAACTTCATTTTTAGGGGTTGACTTTATCTGTAAATATCAAACTCCTCATACACTTATAGACCTGTGTACACTCACAAACGCATCAGTCCCTTAACCTATAAGTCTTCAATACACCAAAATCACTAAGGGGCACTAGATGCACTTACATGTGCTCTCTCGAGCGTGCCTACCAAGTTGCAGCGGTCGAGAACCCTGAAGATGAGGGCGATGTTCTCCCTCCTGAGGTCGCCCCCAAGACAAAGAAACCGCTCCTGGGCCAGGGATCTCGTGAGGAGGCATCGCTCGACAGTGCCGCGTTGAGCCTCGCGTCCGTGGATGGGGCGCCTTCACCTAGCGCATAGGAAGGCGTGCCCAGTGCCCCTCTCAGGCTGTGCTCAGGGGCTCTCCTCTAGAGGGTCTTAGACCTAGCCAACGTCACGAGGGAGGCGCTCAGGCACCATTTGGAGGCATGCTTCAGCGCACGCTTCATAGGAGATGGCACTGCGTGAGGCGCTAGGTGCTCAGGAATTCATCAGCAAGGCGGTCAAGGAGATTCAGGAGGCAAGGGCTCTGCAGGGCAATCACCGCCCACCATCAGGCACGTCTCCTTGCCCTGGAGAGGGTAAGGAGTTCCGCGTCTGCATCGACATCCCCGGTGTTGTAGGGTGGAACCCTATGTGGAGATCTGTCACGAATTGGAGGGGAAATCCCCAAGAGCACGAAGAACACAAAGAACACAAGATAGGGGAAACACTCAAATTGACTAGATCCAAGAACACACAAGAAGTCACAATGATCCAAGAACAACGAAGGAAATATACAACGTAACTAGTTCATCCCAATCCTATGAGGAGAGAGGTCTTGATGATCCTATGATGGGGATTCTTCCCTAGATGGGGTCTTGATATCCACAAGAGGATCTTCTCCCTTAGGAGATCATGATCTCCATGGGAGGAAGATGAGCAAAGCTCTCTCTTTGTCTATCCAATACTTTGCTATCCTCTAAATGAGCTAGGGAAGGGGTATACATAGTCAAGGGACAAATTATGAGGGAGAGAGGGGTACAAAGGTCATTATGCCCATAGTCCACGCAGGCACAGCCGGAGGGGTCTGGGCACCCGGAGTAAAGGTGTCCGGGCACCCAGAGGGAGATGTGCCAGGGGGGCGGGCACCTGGGATGCGGAGGACAAGGCACCCGGTCCGGTCAGGGAGGCCGCCGCCTTGAGGCTGTAGGGGCCGGGCACCCGGGGGTTGATGGCCCGGGAACCCGGTGCGGGCTAGGCTGCGCCCAGGAGGAGGACGGGCACCGGGCGTGATGGCCGGGCACCGGGGTCGGCACCCACTGGGGGCAGCAGCACCAGTATGCCGAGGCCAGGCCAAAGAGGGCCGGGCACCCGGGGTCTTCCAGGCCGGGCACCCGGGGCGGCCAGGGGCTCACCCAGCCGGCTGTAGGAGGTGGCCGGGCACCCGGGGTAGTCCGGCACCTCCTTTGCTTTGCGTCTCGAGCGTCCTACCTCTGTCTCTTCCTCCATAGGTGCTTGCGTGTCCGTCCTCGCCTCTTCACGGACTTCTTCTTGGTACCTAAGAATGCACAACAAACCGTTTGAGGTAGAATCCAATTCTCGTGTGAATTTGAAGGGAGTTTGAAGAGGAAGGAGTCAACTTCGGTTTCGGTGGCACGCGTGTGTGCTCTTGTCATCGGTATTCTCAGTTCTTGCGGTGGTGGTGAGCCATGGTGATGGTCGAGGGATGCTCCGCATCATCTCCCCCTCCTCGGGAGAGATCCGTCCACGGATCGTGATCTTCATTACCATGGGAGAGAAAGGGCGTCGCCATGTGGAAGTTGACAACCACCAAGCACTTATCAAGTTGAAGCTCGAAATGGGCACTCTCCAATGTCGCACCGTCTAGTGATTCCTTCAAAAGTAGCAAATATAACAAACACTTGGAAAAACAAATGTGGTTAGCGTAAGTGCTAAACCAAGCATTCAATAGGTGATTCACCAAACAAGTGTCGTCATCAAGTATGGCATATGGTATGACAAGGGATTGTGACATGTCATGTAAGCACATAAATTGAGCATAATAAAGTACATCATGGAAACAATCATGTAAATGTGAGGTAAGGATGCTAAAACAGTTGACAAGAGAACAAGTATCAACCTCAAGATCATAGCAAGCATGCATATGACTCTCAATGAACGGTCTATGGTAGGCATAAGAGTCATTCACAACACCAAATGAAAGGCAATGTCTAAACACATGGGTCAAGTGCAAGACAATCCAAGCATAATATGCATATGGTGTGCTGAGGATGGTGTGGCACTCAACACAATAGAAAGAGCAATTGTTCATCGTGTGTGAGGCAATCAAGGCAAGCATGTAGCAATCAATGGGACATGGCATATGTGAAAGAATGACATTGTTGCAACCAAACATGTGATAGGAGCAAGTAATCCAAGAATTGGATGCAACATGGGAAAGCATAGAAATCAAGTCATGCAAACTAGTGGAGCGAAGTTGCAACACACTAGAAGAAATCATGGCAATCATGTCATGTGAGCAAATAAGAGATATAGGTAATGCACATGACATATCGCGAGCACGAGCATAATGCAAGATCATAGTTTCATCATAGGAATGGACCACAAAGGAAACATGGCAAGAACAAGCAATATCTCCACCATGTTTGCAAATACACATACAAGTGCTAGAATCAATCATCATGTGTAATGCAAAGCATGGGTCACCAATGCATGGCCAAGGCATAGGAATGAGCATATCATGCAAAGTGAACATGGCAATATGGGTATAGAATATGTAATGGACGATAACTCGT
Source organism: Aegilops speltoides (assembly GCA_021437245.1). NCBI lineage: Eukaryota > Viridiplantae > Streptophyta > Magnoliopsida > Poales > Poaceae > Aegilops > Aegilops speltoides. The sequence goes on from CM038146.1 coordinate 250,173,607, forward strand.
AACCATGTGAGAGCCGTGTAGAAGAGATGCGTGAAGTCTTTGCGTTAAGGGAACGGTGGTAAGGACAATCCATGGGATCCCAAATCATCATTGCTCTCTAGAGCTCGTTTTGTCAACTCGTGGGATTGCGAGCTTGACAAGTATTCATGGGTACCTACACAAAAGACACACAAACCAAAGAAAGTGTGTGCGTGGTAAATGTACACATCATCCATCATGATGTGTATGTGCATGTGAGTGTTAGCACAAGATAAGCATCGCTCAAAGAAATTTGATGCATGGTGTAAGAACATGTCATCCATCATGAAAGAATAGTTGTTATGTATGACACGATGGGGACACAAATTGAGAATGCAAGTATATGATACATCACTAGCATGTGTATTCATGGGGAGCATATGGTGCACACAAGTAGTGGGATCATGCAAAGTATGGGATGGATCAACATCTCCTAATATGGATGAGGAAACTATGGGGGTCTCCTCATGAGCAATAGCAGAAACATCATATGGAGAAAATGGATAACATCCGAAACAATGCATATTCGAAGCTAGGTGTTCATGGCATGGCATATGAGATAAATGATGCAAAGGGAGCATATCAATATCATCACAAGAAAAACAAATGCCAATAACCATGGGCTTGTCATCTATGCCAAATGTGCAAATAGGGTTTATGTTGATGGCATATGCATAGTCACTAAGAAGAGATTGTAAATATGACATATTATTGATCTCATGCATAGCATATGACAAGTCAAGCGGATTATCAAACATGATGTGACCTAGAGAATTGTCACAAGAAATCCTATGTAACATGGCATCACAATTAATGGACTCCACATGGCAATCATCAAACTCATCATAAATGGGTAAATCATCGCATGGGGAAGTCACACTAGCATGAAGCATTGTAATAGGTCGATCAACATCATGCAAGCAATCAATGCCAAGAATGTCCACTTGTGGGACAAGAACATCACCTTCACCTATGTTACCTTGTTCATTCCACTCAAGTGGTGTAGGTGAGGTGGCAAAGACCAAATGGTGGTCATCATCATCAACTCGATGGAACCATGTGGGGGGTGCATCATATTACACCATGGTCATCGTCTTGTTCATAGAAAGGACGAAGTCGTCACGGATCGGCGCATCATCATATATGGGACCTAGCACCAAATGAGAAGACACAATAGAGGTAGAGATTAAGTTGTTAGAAATCAAAATGACCTCACCCTCTCTATGTGGTGGTGGCTCACTCACTCCCTCAAGGTAGGTGCACTTAATGTCACATATGGTTGAGTCACTCATCTCACTCAAGTGGTGGGGGTTGTGGCTCTCCTCACATGGGAATTGTGTCAACTCATCATATATGGGGCTAGTGGTGAAGTCACTCTCACTCTCAATATGGTGGCACAAATCACTCAAGTCATCGTACGTCACCGTGGTCAAAGGGAAAATCCCATGCTCAACCATCTCATCATGGTCGCCGTGGATGAAGGCCGAAGCTGGCGCATCATCGCTATTCTCCATGGCCGAAGGGAAAATCCCAATCATCTCGTCACCATCGCCAAAGATGAAAGCTGATGTAGGCATACTCGTCGAAGGTAGGCGAAGATGCCGACGTCCAAAGGCGAAGATGCCTTGATAACACTTGGCAAAGATGCCGAAGTGGTGGTAGAAGTCATAGCCTACTCGTGGTGGTGCTCTTCTCTCGGTCTTCTCTTGTGCTCATGTTGATTTTCTTGACGGCGCCGCGTGGTACTTGCATCTTGTGGCCGTTCTAAAGACTTGCGACTTGAGCGTCTCCGCCTTGAAGATGACGAAGAGGAAGAAGACTTGTAGTTGGCCCACACGTGCCGGATGTCATCCAATTATGCATCCAACTTGGTGTCGATGTAGTCCCTTGTCCGTGCTTTGCATTGGTGAATGTCGACGGGGAGTCGCTCAATGCCTCGCATTGCTCGTTCTAGTCCGAAGATGGGCGTTTTGGTGATATAGTTGTTCGCACCATCATTGTCGTGTAAGACCGAAGATGAAATGCCTTGCCTATCCATTACAAGACTCAAGCAAATGTAAGTGGAAGAAAGGAAAGAACTAGACCAATGTACCTTATCCAATGTTGAAGATGGATCAATGATCACTCAATAATGTAACAAGGAAATATCACAATTGGTACCGGATCTTGTCAATTCTCACACCTACACAAGTAAGGCTTATGGTGGAGCTCGGTGAGGATAGTGGCACAAAAATTTGATGCAAAATGTTAGCAAGAGTCAGTAATGTTGGAAAAGATTCACAAATTCGCAAGTGAAACAAGTAGACCAATAGAAATATGTGGCACACGGAAACACACACACGGATAGATAAATGGGGTTGTGCAACCATGGAATGAGCACCAAATGTGGAATCCACGGAAAACGCTCGTGTTGCACAACTCAAGAGAGACGCTAGCACGATTGCTCAATAGGCGGATACAACACTTGTGCACAACCTAGAAGATGCAAAATGTATGAGCTTTCTATCCCAAGTATGCTATGTGTATGATGTTCCGGTGTTTCGCACAAGATGATCCAAGATGATCAATATGGTATTATGGTATGCGATGTGGCGATGCTATGGTATGATGATCCGGTGTTTCGCACAAGCTCTTTGCTCTCTTTTTGCTTAGAAGCTTATTCTTTCTTCTTCTTTTTTTGATATGGCCACTTATGCGAAATGGACAAACCAAGATAGCAATTGTGTAAAAGCGGGAACAATCTTGTGACACAAGGGATGATCTGATGATACCAAGATGATACCAATATGATATGGTATGTATGCAATGGAAGGTACGGATCACTAATGTGCACAAGTAACATTGCCGGCAATACTCAAATGGCTAGTCTCGATAGGCAAGTGACGCAAAATGGGCTAAGGGGTTAACAATGCAATGGCAAGAATGTACAATGATAGGATACCACAATACCAAGATGATATAGAGGGTACCATTCTTGCTTACGGTTAGGGTGTCCAAATGGTGAAGTGGTCAATGGAGAATACTTTTCAAAGGTGAGCGGCGTTGTTGTCGATGTCGAACCGTTCCTAGTTAGCCGAAACACCCTAGGAAACGGAAAGAACCGCAAACTCAAAATCTCAAAGGAAACAGTCAAATGGTGGTAGCGCAATGGTGGTTCCGGAGTTAGTAATGTGGAAGTGGTGGTGGTTGATGACGAAGCAACCATCCCTAAGTAGCCGAAACACCTTAGGAGACTCAAGTAACCCCTCAAGTAACCACAAATGCTATATGGAACTAACATGGGTTCGGTGGCGGAAAGCGATGGTGGTTTTGCGAATGATATGGTGGATGGCCTATGCAAAGATGCCAAAATGCCAAAATTTTGATGGAGTCAAATGGTGTTGGAACCTATCTAGATGGATGGGATGTCAATAGCTACTCAATGAGCTAAAGAACGTCCAAATCGGACTCCGGGAGCAAAAGTTATGGCTGAAATGGTTTTTGTTTGTGGGCTGTTTCTGGGTCGTGCGGGTGCCCGGGGGTGGAAGGTGCGGGCACCCGGGGTGGTCAGGGAGGTTGGGAAGAAGGAGTGGCCCGGGGGTCCAGGTGCCCGGGGGTAAGGGGTGCGGGCACCCGGGGTGGTCAGCGGGGTTGGTCGGGGGGTCCGGGTGCCCGGGGTTTGAGGTCTGGGTGCCCGGGGTTTGAGGTCCGGGTGCCCGAGGGTGACGGATTTGGGCGGAAATTCGTGGAGAAATGAAAGAAATTGGTGCATTTCGTGGAGAGAAAGGTGGAGATAGATGGGGGGAAAGCTAGATCCACTTGAAACCAAGCAAATCTATGGATGAAATCCAACAAAATCTCATCAAACCAACAAATCACAAAAATATTTGGGGCTATTTTTGGTGGGGAATTTTCAAAATTGGGGACGAACACAACAAAATTAGGCTAGAGAACAACATGGGGGATCCGATTTCGTGAGAAACCATCGCTCATGATACCATGATGTTGTGGGTGGAACCCTATGTGTAGATCTTTCACGAATTGGAGGGGAAATCCCCAAGAACACGAAGAACACAAGAGAGGGGAAACACTCAAATTCACTAGATCCAATCACACATATGCTAGATCCAAGAACACACAAGTGGTCACAATGATCCAAGAACAACAAAGGAAAGATACAAGGTAACTAGTTCATCCCAATCCTATGAGGAGAGAGGTCTTGATGATCCTATGATGGGGATCCTTCCCTAGATGGGGTCTTGATATCCACGAAAGGATCTTCTCCCTTAGGAGGTCATGATCTCCATGGGAGGAAGATGAGCAAAGCTCTCTCTTTGTCTATCCAATACTTTTCTATCCTCTAAATGAGCTAGGGAAGGGGTATATATAGTCTAGGGGCAAATTATGAGGGAGAGAGAGGTACAAGGGTCATTATGCCCCTAGTCCACGCAGGCACAGCCGGAGGGGTCCGGGCAACTGGAGGGAGATGTGTCGGGGGGGCACCTGGTCCGGTTAGGGAGGCCGTGGACTTGGGGCTGTAGGGGCCGGGCACCCGGGGATTGATGGCCGGGCACCGGTCTTGGTGACCCGCGCCAGGAGGAGGCTGGGCACCGGCGTGGTGGCGGGGCAGCGCCTGAGCTGGTGGCTGGGCACCCGGGCAGCCGCCAGCAGTGGCCGAGGATAGCGCCAGCGAGGGGCGGGCACCCGGGCAGCGCCAGCAGGTGGCCGAGGCTAGTGCCAGGCGAGGGCCGGGCACCCGGGGCCTTCTAGGCCGGGCACCCGGGGCGGCCAGGGGCTCCCCCAGCCGACTGTAGGAGGTGGCCGGGCACCCGGGCTGCTGGTGGCCGGGCACCCGGGGTAGTCCGGCACCCTTTCCTTCACGTCTCGAACGTCCTTGCTCTGTCTCCTCCTCCATAGGTGCTTGCGTCTCCGTCCTCGCCTCCTCACAGACTTCTTCTTGGTACCTAAAAATGCACTACAATACCGTTTGAGGTAGAACCTGATTCTCGTGTGAATTTGAAGGGAGTTTGAAGAGGAAGTAGTCAACCTCGGTTTCGTTGGAACGCATGTGTGCTCTTGTCATCAGTCTTCTCTGTTCTTGCGGTGGTGGTGAGCCGTCCATGGTGATGGTCGAGGGATGCTCCGCATCACCAGGGCTCAATAGGGCCGCGTCTCGGCAGCTTTCCTGGCCGTCCCGTGTTGGCCGATGGGAGGGTCCCCCTCACAGCTACATTCACATGCACTACAAAAAAAGACACATCCGTGACATTTTGGGCCGAACGAAATTTTTTTCTGTCATACATATGACACTTCTATGAAGATAATTGTGACAAAACCGGTATCATCATAGATGTGGTGGGCTCCTACTTCTATGACAAAAATCATGATGAAAATGGGCTTTTTCGTCTGGGCCGGAGACGCAGCTGCATGACATTCTTTGGGCCGTCCATGACGGAAAAACCATGGTAGAAGCGAGGGAGAGGAAAATTTGAGGAGTTGCGATTCACGGTGGGAGAAGCGATCTGCGTTTCTTTCACTCTGGTATCTTGGCGTGTGTGCGGCGTTGGCTCTAATCGAACCCGCGCGAGGCGTTGGGCTCTAACTGAACCCGAGCGATTTCACTGCAGGCTACGTGTTACTGAACCCGAGGGATCGATCGATGGCTGTTAACTGAACCCGATGGGCGATTCGCCGCTCTGCTGCTAACTAAAGCCGATCGATTGGATGAGCAAGTGGCGTTGCGGGGAGGGGGTTTGGATGAGCAAATGGCGGTGGCGTTGCCTCTGGATGAGCAGGAACCCGTGGTGTGGAGGGCTGGATGAACAATAGGCGGTGGAGGGTGGCCGTGGAGGGTGGTTGAACAAGACCCCGTGGTGTGGAGGGCTGGATGAACAGTAGACGATGGAGGTGTGCCAGTGGAGGGGTGGTTGAACAGAACCCCGTGGTGTGGAGGGCTGGTGAACAGTAGATGGTGGAGGGGTGGCCGTGGAGGGGTGGTTGAACATGACCCCGTGGTGTGGAGGGCTGGATGAACAGTAGACGATGGAGGGGTGCCCGTGGAGGGGTGGTTGAACAGTAGCCGGTGGAGTAGCGCGCGATAGAGGCTGGATGAACAGGAGCCTGTGGAGGCTGGAGGAGGTCGACGGTATCCCGTGGAGGCTGGAGGAGGTCGACGGTGGTGATGAACAATATCCCGTGGAGTCCTGTTTTGCGGTAGGCCACACCCCTCCCCCCCCGTTTCGACCGTAGCGCTCCAACACAAGTCCGTTTCATCCGTTTAGCGGTACGCCACACCCCTCCCGATGAACAGGACCCCCGTTTCGACCGTAGGAGGTCCGTTTCCTCCGTTTTGCGGTACGCCAGGCCCCTCCAGATCAACAGGACCCCATTTCGAACGTGGCCCGTCGAACACAAGGCCGTTTCCTCCGTTGTGCGGTACGTCAGGCCTCGTTTTCATCGCCTGTTCCGTCCATGCCCTCCCGATGAACACGACCACACATTCCGTTCCGACCCAGCCGGTTGGCTCCCACGCGTTCCGTTGCCTCCCGATGAACACGACGCATTCCGTTGCCTCCCCATGAACACGACGACGACGCTGTTTCTCCGTTCCGACCCAGCCATGTACGTATGCACGAGTAGGCATTCGAGACCCTGCCCGTATGTACGTACATGGCCGGGTTTTCTTTCTTGCACCCTCGAAGCTGTACGTACGTGTACGTGCGCGCCTCTACTACGACCAGTATGTACGTACACATTCGGGACCAGAATGACAACGCTACGTACGCTTCGACTAGGCGGGTCCCGACTGTCAGGCACTTCCTTGCCTGCGAAGAAGTAGCTGGTGGGTCCCAGCAGTCAGGGGGGCGAATCGTTTTTTTGCCTGGATGCACTTCCTTGCGTGCAAAGATGTAGCTGGTGGGTCCAAGCAGTCAGGGGGCGAATCATTTTTTTGCCCGGACGCACTTCCTTGCGTGCGAAGATGTAGCTGGTGGGTCCCAGCAGTCAGGGGGACCTTTTTTTTGCAAAATACGGTGGCCCGTCTGGTGGGTGCCCGCTGTCAGGTGGAGGAATAATTATTTTGCGCGTAATAAGGATGCACTTCCTTGCGCCCGCCATGGACCCAGCTGTCAGCCTCTCCATGCACATTACTGTTCCGATGGAAGTCGGTCGTTAACCACATTGACCACGCCGCGCCGAGAGCACCACGGCGGTGGACGACGGCGAGGCCTAAGAAGGGGACGACGCGGAGCCGGGGAAGACGCAGCAGTGGATGCCCACGTGAAGAGGAGTACGAGGGTGAGGCTGCGTCGCCGCATGAGAATAACAGCGGTGTGGGTGAGTAAAGGGATGGCTTTGGCCAGCGGTGGGAGTAGTAGGCGGTGAGGCCTCCGCGGCATCTGACCCGACCACGGGAGGCAGGAGCGGCGGCATGACCGGCGCTGCTTTGGGCGGCCTGAGCACGAAGACCAAAGGTTCAAGAAGCACTACGGCCGTTGGATGGACATCGTACGGTCACTGGAGCTAGATTCGTTCATATTGACTAAGTTGACAAAGCCCTCCGTCCCCGTAAAGTTAGTAGGCCCACAAGTTAGCCTCCCACCAAGGTGAGTCCCAGCTAGCAGGGGGAGTATTCATTTTTTTGTGCGTAATAAGGAGGCATTTCCGGTGGGTCCGAAATGATGTTAGGGGCGTTTTTCGCGAAATACACAGACCCTTCCGGTGGGTCCCGGCTATTAGGTGGAGGAATCATTATTTTGCGCGTAATAAGGAGGCATTTTCCTGTGTGGGCCCCTACTGTCAGCCTCTTTCGATGGCTGTTATTTGTTGACCATGTTGACCTCGCTGCGCCGAGAGAACCACCCGGAGCCGGCGAAGCCACCGCAGCGGATGCCCACGCTGAGGGGAGAACAAGCACTGACTGGTCGGCTGTGGGGTGAGGCTGACGTCGCCGGAAAATAACAGGATGTGTAGGTGGTTAGAGGGATGGCTGGCGGCAGCAAAGCCAGCCACGAGAGGAGGGAGCAGGTAGTCCCGCCGGTGCTGGTTTGGGCGGCTGGAGCAGGAAGATGAGAGATTGAAGAAGCACGGCGGCCGTTGGATGGACATCCAACAGTCACTGCTGTGTGTTGACTAAGTTGACAAAGCCTTGCGTACGCGTCAAAAAAAATTAGGACAGCGTCATCGTCAACCTAGTAGGCCCAGAAGTCAGCCTCCAAATCTCTGGAAAACATCATACATCCCATTAGCCATTATTTTCAAAAATTTATAGCCCATTTGCTAATTCTTAAGGATATTTAAAGCTCATATTCTTTTTATTAGCATTACAGACCATATATTCTGGGCACTGCTAAAAAAATTCAACGAAATTTTGCATATTTCGGTGGGGTCCGAACTCTTTTAATCATGAAATTTCGAGTTACGTTAAAAATAGTTTTCAAAAAATTATATCAAAATAAAATTCAAAAAACAATTCTCCGCAAAAAAATGAATGAAATTTAGAATCTTTACTAGCAAGATGCCCGTTCATTGGACGGAACATGAAGATGCATTTGTATGAGTAGTTTATCTTGTGGGTGAAAAGATGATATTTTAATGTAATTGCCAGTTGGCTTTGGTTTTTATAAGAGTAGAGAGTAGACAAATCCTGAAAAAATGATATTTTAATGCAATTCCCGGTTGGCTTTGCTTTAAAAATTTACAGCCCATTTCTTACAACTTATAGCCCGCTTTCTGGGGAAGCCCATTTCTTATCCCTCCCCGTCTTGAAAGATTTGCAGCCCAGCAGGGCTGAGAAAAACAAGTAGGCCTCGGTTTTGGTATTCTCCGAAAAAAAAGAACTTAGCTAGCCAATTTCAGAAAGAAAAAAAATATCAACTGGGCTCATCATGTGCTTAATAAAAGCATAAGCGTGGGCTAGACGGGCCATAGCCCCCGCACAGCGCGCAGTTGAGCTCCGTCTCTGAAACTAAAAACAACTGGGCGAGCTGCTGGGTCCCTGGTGTTATCTGCTCGTTGTGTAATTTTATCGTTTATTGACTACATTGACAATGGCGTGGAACCTAGTTGTCAAACAATTAGGAGGAAGTATTGTTTTGGCTTGTAATAACGAGGCACCTGCTTGCGAAATGCAATGACCCTGGTGGGTCCCTACTGTCAGCCTCTCCACGTACTATCATCTCCTGATTCCTCTTGGTTGTTGACCATGTTGACAACACCAGACGGCGGCAAGCACAGCGAGCTAACCAAGGCAGAGAACGACGGCAAGGCCTCGGACGGGAACGAACAGCAGCCATGAAAGATGCGGCAGTGTAGTGGCAGGTCGAGGGGAGTATGAGGGCAACAACATGCAAGTCAAGCATACAAATGGTACAAAAATGCCAAGGATTAATTGTTCATCAAATTTTTAGACAAAACCCAGATTGAACATGACAGTAACATCTAACCCAACCACTCTTTTTTGCAGTCACAAAAAAATGGATCGGTCTGATCCATAAAATCAACATCCTGTGCAAAAAAAAATTATTTCAGGATGTCTACAACTTATTGTAAATATAAGCCGAGCACGTTTAGAAGCCCATTTGTCCACCTGAAACTTCTTTTTTTGCTGTTCAACATGTTCGTCCGTGAGAAATCTCTTGCTGTAAAAATTAAGCCTCATGGACAATAGTAACCTCGCGTTCAACAGGATGAATGTGACAAAGCTTCTGTTTACCTGGTTGGATGCATATCGTCCCATCGTTATTGTCCTCAAACGAATGTCATGAGAATTGAGAAAATCCTTGTGCTTATTACACCAACGATTGGTTATTTGTTTTTGTCCATGTGGTTCTCCCTAAGTAGACATGAAGATTGAAAATAGTTAAGGTCTGAAAAAAGAGTATGTCAAAAGAACGACAGTTGAACAGTTAATTCTAGTACAATATATACGGGCTTTCAATGTGCATGAAATCATCACCTCTATGTATAAATTCTCCAGAGATCGAAAGCATCGCAGCAAGCCAATAATTATGTCCAGATCAAAACTATACATTCTGATATATATGATCTTGACAGAATCCAGCAGCATTGATAGGCTATCAATGGACGAACTCTTCATTGAGCATATAACATGATATAAAACTTATGCGCACAAATGAAAAATGCAGCGTATGATGACAAATGTGTAGATGAAAATATACGGTACCTGAAAAAGTGAGGAGCCAAACACCAACTCCTTGTGATTATTAAATGGGTCACGAATTACACCCAAGGTCTCCAGTTTGGGCGTAGAGACGACAGTTATTTCTGAAGGTGTATAACAACTATGAAGGAGCAACCTTTCAAGTGAAGGGGCATCTTCGATGATGAGCTGCTGTCCTTTAAAACAAATTCCAATGCTTTTAAGGTGAGGCGACTTTATTTGGAGACAACTGATACCGATTTCTATTCCCAAAACAATCAGCAAAGCGCTCGAGGCAGGGCAACTGGAGTGGATGATGTTGTGCGATGAGGCTTGACGGATAAACCACAACAAGCGAAAGATTTTTTAGCAGTGGGAGTCGAAGCATTTGTACCAGATCGTCTGGTAGATGGCATCGGGCGAAGGTGGCGGTGTGGAGAGAGGAGGAAAACCGCGAGATGGACAATGGTGGTGTGGGAACGAATTCTCGGTATGTTCGTGGTATGAAACTTTCATGGTAATGGTAGAACTCAAACTGCCGGAGTTTTCCGAATTCAGGGGATGTCAGCCAAGCGTCCACCTTGCCGGGTATGGATAGCAGGTAGCTTGTCGGGATGCAGAGGCATTGAACGGGGCCCTACTGGTGAGAAGAGACGATGGCTCTGATGAGATCAAATTCAGGAAGGACAGATATCTGACGACAGTCGAGATTGAGGGGCGCAGTGCGCCATAGAGGGTGCCACCAAGTGAGAGGACTTGTCTGCGGCAGCAATCCTTGGTGGGGAGAAGCGAGATGATCTCCTCAAGGATGACGTCCGGGAGATCGCTGATGCGGTCCACCGGAGATTCTACCGGTTCCTCAGATCCGGGTGGGGGGGCTCGCCACTTCTCCCTGCGCTACCGGGTGTGGGATCTACAACTGGCGTCGCCGCTGGCGGGAGCCTCATCTTCTTGGCGCTGGGGCCAGCCGACTCCATTTTCCTTGTGGGCGTCGTGCCGAGCTCACGGGTTTGAGGAGAGTAGCCAGAGACGAGCCTAGTGGCAGTGTGAGTGGGGAAGAAGGAGGGCTGGGGATTTTTGTAGGAGTGGGGAAGAAGGAGGCTGTGGTCGTCTTCGTCTCCGACTAGTAGTTGAGCAACGACGGCAAAGAGGTACTGCAAGAGATGCGTATGCGCCGTTGCGTGTGAGCTTAGCCGTAGCACGACGAACCGGACGTCACCGCGGATGGCGCACGCCTCCATGCAGCCGAGTGTGTGCGCATGCATGTGTTATTCACGTGCATTCTGCGGCTGAGCGTGTGTGCATGCACGTCTTGTGTACGTTCGTTGTGTGCTCCATGCTGTGTGCGTATGTGCATGAGTTGGATTGGATGGAGTAAGTGCGTTCGCTTGTGTACATATTTTAGAGTGTAGATTGACTCATTTTGTTTCGTATGTAGTCCCTTATTGAAATATCTAAAAAGACTTATATTTGGGAACGGAGGGAGTATAAAACATCTTCAACTTAGGATCCTGATGTACCGTTTCTAGTGGTTAGCAGAAAGTTCATGTTCGTTTAGTTGTTTATAGGTGGGCAGGCGGCAAAAAACAGGGGAAAACGCTCAAGGTTCCTTGCAGACGCTCCACTGCGAGGTTCCTTGCTCCTCCTCGGTCGTCGGGAATCTATGCTCTTCAACTCTTTTCTTTTACGTGAGCTTTGTTCATCCTTTTCCCAACACGCGAGACATCTAGCATCAAGGTGCACGTGTCATGCAAGAAAATGGAGATAATCAGATAAGCACTGCGTAAGTGAGTCGTGTGGGGGGGAAAGCGGGGGGAAACCCTTTTCCATAAGTGAGTCGTGCACTTCGATGGCACCTACGCAATATTTTTTCTCCTCGATGGCACGTGAATGGCACGTGAATAGTGCACGTACTCAACGACGGAGCACAGGATGGTAGCAATGACATGGTCAGCCATTTTTTGGAGAGAGTGCGTACTACTAGTAAATAACTTTGATTTGTCCCATCAACTTGCAGAACAACGAGAAGCTTGATTACGCCTTCTCCCTCGCCAACGCGTGCGTGGTGGCTCGCACCACGAGGAGAAACTTTTGCTTACAAGCGGATCATTTGGTGTCAGATTGCCAGAAGCACTACTGTAGAACCATCGACTTCCGGAAGAGGCGAAGAGCCAAGCGCAAGGTCACCTACTAACCTTAGGATAGGCGTAGTGGGAGTAACATAAGTAGAGGTATCTCCTTTTTTTATTCTTGAAACAACCACACACGAATATCAAGGTGCTTGTTACATAGAACAAATTTCCTGCAGTCCATGCTTAGCACTCCTCTATCTCTCTTCTCAGCCAGCCAGCGGACGCGCGGAGCCCATCATCTGTTTGCTCACATGCGGCCCCACATGTCAGTGAAAACGCAAGCAGACCCACTGAACCTGCACATCTTTCACCTCGACGTGCTGGTGATGAAAAACAAATCCAAGAAAGATATTCGGTGGCCGCTTTTGGAGTTACTCAAGAGTAGTAAGATTCTATTTACAGTTTAACCCAAGATGCACATCTCATGGCTTCAACTTATCAACTACCACTCTATTTTGTTTCATGACACAACCTGGATGCTGGATGTCTCACGTGTCGGCAAAAGGAAGAACCCGACCAAATCTTCGGTTGTGCTCTCGGATTAGACTAGTTGTGCTAACTTTTAAAAAATTTATTGTGTACTCCCTCCATTCCAAAATACTTGACTTCCATTTGTCCAAAAATGGATGTGCCTATATACTAAAACATGTCTAGATACATATATATTTTGACAAACATGTCTAGGTACATGTGTTGAAGCCATGTATTGTGCAACGGAGGGATTAGAATGGATGCAAATTTTTGTATTGGGAAGAAGAGTACATCCATATATTGATATAGCGTTGGAGTTGGCCTTACAAGTGGGACCGCAGTTGAGGAAACCGACTATCGGCAAACTCCCACCTCGCCCGCCGTGCGATGGCTGAGTTAGAGAAACGATGAGGTTGAAGAGATTGCTCTAGCACGGACTCCAAGAAATTTGGTGTCAGATGGAAGTCGTGCTGGTGGCGTGTGCCATACTCCTGGACGTGAATGCTTGTTCTAGCCCATGCCACCCTACTACTCCTACTACTTACAGTATATAGTACTACTAGTATCGAGCATTCGAGGTGCTGGTTACGTATGGCTACAGTAAAAACACCCGCACGACACGCGAAGCATTTGAAGCTAGTACTACAAATAGTGTACTACTATTGTTGATGATTGGCCTCATCCGATAACCTATTGCAATGCACGTACAATTATGTATTCGGAAAATATTTTTTTGCCTCGTTGCACCACTCACTCACAGAAGCAACTCGAAAGCCATTCATAAATTTAGTAAGTTTATCACAGGCATATCATTTTATTACATACAACAGGTCATCAACCCACATCGACAACGAGGATACATTATAAATACTAAAGTTTTCACCACACAACAAATAACAAGCAATGAAATGAACTTCAACTCAACCATTCCTCGGCGTTGGAAACGCTTGCTTTGAACCACAAGTGATTCTCTCGGACGGGGCATCTATTGTCGATCTCGAGACAAACGCAGGACTGATCATCCAAGCTAAAGCGGCCTACTATATCAGTACCAAGGTGGGGAACCACCCAAATGTCCGAGGTATAGACACAGTTGCTTCTCATAAATGGTGCTAGTAACGTTGTGTCAACAACAGTTGGATTGCCTTTCACCATTATCGGATAGTTTTGTCCAAGGAAGAGCGAGTTTTCTCCAAGACTATCAATTCTGTACCAGGGAGAAGGTGTTGGCGCTAGCACACTAGTATCCATCCCGAATACCATGCAACGGGTGTTGGAATAGGTCCGGAGAGTGCGACCATGGGAGACTACACCTGCTTCCTTAGCAGTAACATCATTAGTGGGCTGTATACACACGAGAAGAGGTGATCCATCGGAATTAGTTGCCAGGCGCCAACGAGTATATGGGCGCTGCTCGTCCTCATGCTCGTGATCATCACCATCGTCATCTCCCCCTTGGTTATAAAATTTTTCAAGTATAGGTGGTGGAATTTTCACAGGACCTTGGAAACACAAGAAGAAGGTTAATTAGTAAAGGGAAACTTGCTAACCCGCATGCATGTGGATGAAACAATTATAATTATGGTGGAAGACAAACGTACCGAAAGCATAACGATTCCATGCAAAAACATTGCCACGAGTGGTGGCAGCAAACACAAGGCCCTCGTATTCAATTGCATCACAGTACTCATCTGCGTACAGAAAATGATTTTTGAGCAATGTCCATCGAGTCAAATCATCAACGACGGCAACAAGCTTGTCAAAGATAGCAACAACTTCATAGTTGTTGTAATTCCAAGAGCGGGCGGGAACTCGAGAAATTGCTATCTTCCATAGAAGACAGTCACCATGATTGTATTTGAACGTGCGTACAATACCGGTGTGCTCAACCTCTGGGCAGTCTGCTGAGATTTTTGGAAGTGGAACCCGTTCACAAGTGTACACATTCACAAGTTCCCACTCGCAGTTGGACCCAATGTAAACAACCCAATCTCCATTTACGCCTGCCCAGGCCTTGCCCTCAAGCGATGGCATTTTAACATCATACGTATCATTATCAAGCGGCATCAACTTGTACAGGGCGAGGCCTCCGTTGTGACGACACCGGTCATCAGGGTCACGGCAAAGAAGATAGGGGAGATCAAACCGTTCTTGTACTCTTGGGGTTCCTTGTAATGATGTTATTAGTTGAGTCAAGAATGGGCTTGAACGAACCTGCCATGCTAGCCGAGGTGATGACGTCGCACCGATCAATGAGTTCCTCCACCACGTCATCTTTCAGATTGGGGCAAGAATAACGGGGTCGTTTCCGTCCTGTTCCCTCCATGGGGAAGACAATCGAACAATGGCAGAAGAAAGCGTGAAGGGCTGAAGGAAAATGGAGGAGGGAGAGGAAGAGCGTGCGACAGCAGTTCCAAATCGAGAGGGAAAGGCGAAGTGTCGGTGGAAGGTTACCAGTTTGCCACGGTTCATGAAGGGGCGCCTCGGCCTACACGTCGGTTCGGAAATACTCCTACTACTCGCCGTCGTCTCACTGATATGTGGAACGGGACCACATGTCAACGAGACATGGTGTCTAATTTCTCGTGCAAAATGCGATCTGGCCGCGTTGGCCCGAAGTGCCGCATTAGTTTTTTTTTTGAAAGTTTGCCGCATTAGTTATCGACCTTTATTTTTTTTAACATGCAATCTGAATGGATAGCTCCTGTGGTCATCACGCATGAGAGGATATAGTGATGGTTGATTCGCCCGAGCAACTTTACTGTGGGAATATGGGAGTACTAGCGAATTCAAGGAAGAGAGAAATGATGGTTGCTTCGTCCGAGCAACTTACTGTGGCGAAGGTGGGGCTCTGTGATTTGACTGCTCACTAGTCATTACTACTGCGACGCAACGACCGGGGTGAATCGTTCCCTGAAGTTGTGTTGTGCACTCAATATTGCTGCATGGCAGGTGGAGCCGGATGAAGGATGTCCAACATGTCGGCGAAATGAAGTTGAATTGTTTCTGGCATTGCTACCAATCCTTCAGGATTTGTTTATATGTATGCATAATTTTGATGAAATTGTACTGTGATGCTATGAAGGTTTCAACTCTGGTTCCCTTGAGGAAAAAAGGTTTCAACTTAGGATTCATGTGTCTTGCCTCGAGATTATCTCGTTACAGCATTCCATCAAATACAAATGAAACTACCATGGCTAATGCATCTCAATGGTTCGCAGATCAGCGCTAATATTCACATCACAACTGAAGACAAAGTTGTGAGAAGGTGTACAAATAAAGAAAAAAATATAATTGATCGATGTTGTTCGTAGGCATGGCTCCATTTCCTTGGCACAATGTTCATTGCTTGGCAGCTAGTTTCACCCAGCTCTGTAGCCAAAAAAGAGGTGTATGAAGGACACCACAATACGATCATTTTGTGCAGCTCCACTAAAATCGGGCGGACCATCCCTGTTTGCAAAGATATCCAGTCAGTGTGATTACAATAATAGTGGAACTACATGATGAAACATAACACACATAAATAGAAGCCGATCACCTCTACGATCTCTCTTTAGGACTAACTTCTTGTCAGAGAAGATTAGGCATGGAGTAGGATGAGGAGGATAGCAAAACCAATCTCCCTTTCCGCAGTCCCACAGAGATGTAAAAACGTTGCCCGTGTGACATTTTGGCGGAACTGCACAAAACACTCTTCAGAAAAGTGATTTGTGCAGTTCACCAAAAGGTCGCAATAGCAACGAGGTGAAAATGGATAGCCCTGTTTGCAAAAGGAGGTCGAAAGGAAACAATTACTGCCCAATAACACGAGTTGAAGACACATACGCCGACAAAAAATAAGCATGTTCCATGTAAAAAGGGAAAGATAGCACATGGTGGTTTATCAAAAATGGTTTGAGGACGAGATTGCAAGACGGAAAGTACGCCGGCCGAGATACGATTTAAGCAAACAACTAAAGAAGATCCACATGCAGCAATGTGGGAAGATGGGCAGTGGAGCAAGGCCGGAGGAAGATGTACCTGAGGGTCGTTGTTACTAGGAGGGTGCCGACGGCCGGGATCTGCCCATTTTGCGGCAGCGAGCAAGTGGTGAAGGCCCTACCGCGCCGGAGCTTGGTCAGAGAGAACGGCGGGTACCGCAGATCGGGACGAGCTGCCTCAACGCCGTCGAACGGTGAGACGATGCACATCTTCCCTTTCCGCCGACGGACGGGATGCGGTCGGATCACTAACCAACGCTGAGAGAGAGAGTCCACGGCGGCCTGGTGTAAGATTGTGTGACGAGACTCACGAGAGACAAACCCATTTTTCCATTTTCCCCACGGCAATCGTTTTATATTCTGGGCGTGGTACCCGATCCTCCTTCGAGTAAACAACCGCTACACGTGTCAAATTATCACATGGGCTGCCTTTTCGTACAGAAACAAACTCCACCGTGTACCCGCGCGGGTGTGGCCGGGAACGAGACATGAGTACGTGCGTCCTGCGTGCACTTCTTCTTTAGGTGCAGGTACGTACGTGGGTGGGTGTGAGAGACATGGTTTGTGCGAAAGCAGAGGCAATGTGTTGATGATATCTCAATTGGAAAAACGTAACATATGCAATGTGTGTGAAACAGAGTCATGGACGTGAGATATCGATAGAATTGAAAACAGGGATGAAGTGTGTGGCTGCGCGATCGATAAAGAGTGCCATCGAATTTGTGTTTTCCCACGTCAAAGATATAGGGCGGCTGGCCTACTGGAATTTGAGAGGGCAGAGGTGCAGTTCTTCTCTGTGGCATGGATACCTACCTACAACGTTCGACTATCGGTGTGTGTGGGGGGGGGTAGAGACCGGTCGGCTAGTATGTGTCTGGGGAAGGAGAGAGACCTAGCTATGTATTGAGGGAGATCGACCGACATCCATGGATATGTGTAGCAGAGGAATAAGGTTGGGAAAAAGACAAACATAGAGCGTCGGAGGGTTGGTGGTGGAGTGGCGTCACACAAATGGTGGGAGAGGCCTGCTAGACAAACGGAGGGTAGGAGTGCAATATCAATAAGAGAGGGCGGGGGATGCATGTCTATCTGTCTATGCACGTGCGTGTGAGAGACGGGTAGGGAGGTATTCAAGGAAGATGAGGGGAGAAGATATGGTTGTGGTAAGCATGCGTAACTACATAGGAAGATCAACTGTCGTGTGTCCGAGAAAAGGAGAGACATAACTAGCGAGGTAAGTATATCGGTGCTTGGTGAAAACGAATTATAGTCGACCTGGATATATGTAGCGAGATCAGTTCATATACACGCCTGCATGTGTTAGAAGCAAATAAGGTCCGGAGAGGAAGACAGGGGAGAGAGTGTAGCTAGGAGGTGGTGCGAGAGGCCTACCATGTCGAGGGGGGAGGAGTGTGCGAGCATGTGACTAATGAAAAGAGGGGCGGGAGTGTGCACCTACGTGGAATCGTATTGGACATATGGGGGCATGGACGGTGAGAAGAGAAGAGGGGAAGTATATATGTGTTTGTTGTAGGCACACTTGGCTAGAGAGGTATATCGACCGGTGTGTGCGAGAAAAAAGGAGCAGGGGCCTACACACACGCGGTGGGCGACCTAAAGAGAAATAATGAACGTGTGCGATGGAGGGGACGCTAAGGGTGTGTGAGGGGGGCGGGCGTGTGCATGCATGATAGAAAGTTAGCGCTAGCTAGCTACAAATAGAAGAGGATCGTGAAGGTGTAAAAGATGAACAAAGATCATAATTCATTATAAAAAGGTGGATACGGATACTTGAAGAAGATATCATAATGTACAACATTTATTATAATTTTGGCTAATGTGTGGCTTTTGCAACTCAGGTCTAAATACTTGTCATAATGTAGGGGGCGGGGCACTATACTTTGTGTGATAGACACGGTGTACGTATGGAACGTGGTTTAGATTATGAATATATAGTTAGTACACCAAATGTGCTATTATTTGGAATCAACATCAAGTGTATTCAAAAAATAGAATTCGTGTTCATGTAGTACACATAGTTCATATCTATCTCTATAGTAATCATGTGGTGTGTTATTAAGGTAATACACGAATGATGGTTGAAGATGGCAACAATCATGATTGTAGATTCTTATTGAAATAGAGAAACGAATTCGAATTTAGTTCGAATTGCAGCGGTAGTATAGAAATTTGGAATGCACTAAAATGTTGGTATGAGTAGGTTACATGCATTATACAGCAAAGCGAAAAAATTTAATCGGACATAACATGGATTCATACTCCCTCCTTCCATCTATATAGGGCGTAATGAGATTTTTAAGACCGCCTTTGACTGTTGACAAGATTAATAGTACATGACATCCACAATGTGAAAATTATATCATTGAAAGAACCTTTCACAGACGAAGTTAACGGTGTGCTTTGTGTAGTGCATGTCATATATCATTGCTCTAATATTTGGTCAAAGTTAGCATCAAAAAACGCATTAGGCCCTATATAGATGGAAGGAGAGAGTAGCTTTGAATAGCATTTGTATAGTAAAATGGGGCAAGACTCTCTCTTTGTGTGGTGTGAATATATAGTTTTATTTTTTTCGTTTTCTTTTTGGTTGAGGGAAGTGCGAATTGATTTGGTACGTACAAGTACAATATTACTATGCAGTCAAAAAAAAGTACAGTATTACTACACGTTAGGCTTGTCCCTAAAATTCAATCCGCGTCTTGTTATGTCCCGAAAATTCAGATATCGTGCTCCCAAAACTGGTGCCTTCACAACCCGCGCCTTGCTATCCCAAAATTGCAATGCGCGTGAAAACTCCCTCCAGCTGCCAAATCCCGACACGCGAAATCCCCCTTCTAACCCTGAGCCGAAAGGGCCGCTAGTTTAAATCGGTGGGGGGTACTTTTGTAACACACCCTACATTTTGGACAAGCGCGTCCCTAAGTCATGCTTCACCCCCTCCCATCGCCCCCTTTTCGCCATTCGAAATACCAGGCCGCCATAACCTCTCCGCTCCAGCCACGAAACCCCACCCTCCTCCATCCGCCACATCACCGCTGCCTAGCCGGAGCCTCTTCCCCGACGACGTCGTCCACCGCAACAGCTCGACATCCCTCGTCCACCTCCTCGGATGAGGATCCGTTGTCCATCTCGCCGTCCCGCCGGTTCAGCCGCCCCGTCCTCCACCTCCAAGGAGCTGCTCCGACGATCGCCTCGTCTATCGCGGCTGCTCCATCCCCACAGTGCCGCCTTAACCTTGTCCACCCGAACCGCCGCATCCTCACCGACTCGTCGGACGAAGCCGAGGCCTACTCGGCGCCACCAAAGAGGTTGTACACTCATCGTATCGCACCTTCTCCTTAACTCGACCTCCCGGCGCCGACGGTGGTCCATCCCACACCCCCATGGAGCGGATACCTTGAAGCCGACGCCGCGGGCGACATCTCCATGGCGGCTCTCCCCCAGTGAGAGGCCCCTTCGGCGGCGGCGTCCATACCAGCCGGATCTGCTGCTGCTGCTCCGGCTCTCGCTCACTCGCTCGCGCTGCTGCTGCTCCGGCTCTCGCTTGATCGCTCGCTCGCCCAGTTGCTGCTGCTGCTCTCCCCCTCGCTCGTGCTGCTGCTCTGCTCCGATTAAGCCACACTTGATCGGTGAATCGACTTTTGGGTCGATCGATTTTCAGGGGTTGGGGGCTCACGGAGTTAAGGAACAACCACCCTTGGCGGGACGGGGCTCACGGAGAGCTACCCTACTATCTATCTTAGGGTTGAGGTGGGGGCGGGGGCCTAGAGGGCTGGCAGGCGGCGGTGGTGAGTTGTTTGAGGCGGCGAGGCTGGCTGGGCAGCGGTTCGGTCGGTGGTGGCGGCGGCTCGAGGGTGTGCAGAGTTGAAGATGAACTACATGCCCTCCCTAAACTACATGTCAAGTGTCTCTCTGCTACCATTGCGTTCAGTTTGAAGTAGCATTCAGATTCCTGATTAATTTCAGTTTCGATAGTAAAGTTCAGAGTCAACAGTTTTACCTCATCTGTTGTAGTCGGTGGTTTTGGTGATGTCAATTTTACATCCATTTTCATCATCTATTGGAGATGCTATTAGAATCCCACTTGAGATTGACGATGTCATCTTGTGCTGCTTCAGCCTTGACATCTTCTGCTCACGGATCTGCTCCAACGATAGAACGATCCATCACTGTGAGCAAAGGCTCTGGGCGCCTTCTCTGATTCCTCAGATCTTCCTCCACACCTCCGACAGCCACCTCTGCCTCAGCTGCTTGGCGACCAACCCAATGATCTTTGAGGTCGACACGGCACTGACAAAGAGGTTGTACACTTGTTGCGTCACTTATTACTATACATTCACGTCGATCCATTAGGGCTATTTTGGTTCAACGGAAAAACATAGCAATAGGGAATTTTCCAATGGCACTCTACTATTCAATTATTCATGCACTTTGTTGAAAGGAATGAAGCAAAACATCCAACTGGACCTACTTTTCAAAATCCTATGCATGAAAACAAGACAAGTGCATTAGTGCCAGAATAACATTCTAACTATACACGCTTTCATATGGTTTCTCTTTATTTTGGCCATGTTTCTTTGCATTCCTCTGCTCTTCCAATTCCTGTAAACCAAACACCCAAGTTGATAGAAATCCTGTGTTTACAAATGCTCTGTTTACCATGTGCATTTTCCTATCCTACTCCTGTGTTTTTCCTATCCCTGCGTTTTAAGAATCATGCAAGCCAAATGAGCCCTTAAAGAATTACTTCAGTTACAGGTACGTGTCGAAGGGAACTTTTTGTGGTTTGTCTTGCTCCTGCCACGACGTTGTCCACCTCACCTGAGCTGCTCCATCGACAGAAGCATCCACCAAACCAGACATCACGACTCCTGACCGTCTTCCACTACCTCAGATCTGCTTCCCTGCCGCCGGCATGCACCCCAACGGCATCACCATCATCGACTCAGCAGATGAACCTGAGGAGTACATGAGTCCACAAGAGAGGTCGCACTCTTTTGTTTCTGCTTATGTTATGCATTGCTTAAACCTACCTGCTACTTTATCATCCTGTTCAGCTCTTGGACTCCCAACTCGGGTCTAAATTCATGTTCAAACTTGAGTTCTAAATTAGTTGTGGGGCACATATCGAGGCAGCAATGAATAGTATGTCTGTCTAATATCTGGTTCACCTAGGGTATGCCTATGTTGTTCATCTTGGGTGGGAAACAAATAGTAAAGCAATCATCATCTGTCTTTTTATTAATTTAAAGCAATCATCAACCTACTATCATTATTTTTGGATCCATCCACTGGTTGTTACCATCACCCTAAATTTCTGCATGCTCTCCTTACATAATCTCACCATATTTTTTCGTATGCATGTCAGATATTGTACACAGTCATGCTAAACATGTAGAGAAAAAGAGAAGAGTTTTGTGTGGCAATATAATGTCATGCAGACATTGCTCCATGGTGGGTTCAATGGCAAACCCTCCCCACCCCTCTCCAGATTGTAATCTAGAGGAAGATATCTGCTCGAGGCGATTGCACGCCTTGTGAGAACTCCTACTTACCCCCCAAGGTGTTTGCTCTACCTTGGCATGATGATGTTAGTCATATCATGCATATGTTGCCTTGCAGTGCCTACTTTTGACATCATATATGTCATCTGCTTGGATTTAGACATGTTACGTAATGCCACTGTTTAGTTTCTATATCATATATGGGAATTATGCGTCTCATGTCTTGTAGCCAGCCATAATATATGTGAAATGTGCAATGCCATCCTGTTTAACTAGGCATCATATATTTGAATGATATCTTGCCCATCCTTTTCTTCATTACATTTCCATTTGTCGACAATGTTTGTACATTAAACTACTCTTCCCGTGAATCAGCCATTTTGGTGGGAGATGAAAAAATCTGGAGTGAAAACAAGGCCTTCAGAGCAGACAGTGCTACCTGTCGAAGCAGATCTCTTGTTGGGTCCCGATAGCTCCTCAGAGATGGATTCAGAGACAGATGACCAGTCCTATTCCCCTACTGACGTGTATGCTCTAACTTGGCACGGTTATACTGCTCAAATCATGCGTACGGTGTCTTGCATTGCATAGTTTAGACATCATATACACAATATTCAACACCATGTTCTTAGTTCATACATCATATCGAATGCCCTCTGTTTAGCATATAAATCACATATGTGAATTAAATGATGCAATCCTGATTACTTAGATAACATGTAGGTGAATTATGTCATGCGATCCTGTTTTGTTATTCATCATATCTTTGAATTATGTTATGCTATGCTATCCAGTTTAGATAGACATCATATATGTGAAATTATGTCATGCTATCCGTTTTAGTTAAACAATATACATGTCAACTATTCCATGCCCTCTTTTTTCCACACTATCTATTGCATCTATCTCTCATACAATGTCTGTACATTCAACTATGTTTCCTCTTTATCAGCCATTTGAATTGGAGCGGGTGATGCCAGTATCTAGCGGAATAAAAACACGGTCTTCAAATAAAACAGTGCTACCTATTGGTGGAGATAGCACCCCGGTTGTACATGCACAAGAACCAGCCCTACCAGACATAACCCAAACTCTCGCAGATTGTACCCCTACTGCGATGGACAGAGAACCAGCTTCACCCAATCTAACCCCAACCCCAGCCGATAGTAACCCAGTGTCTGTTAACACAGCACCATCTCCACCACAGAGCTCCCAAACAAGGGCAGTTAGTAAGGCAGCTCCAGTGCCCAAAGGGCCAGTACTATCACGGCGAAGCCCAGCTCCACGAGTTAGTACGCCTATTCCCGTGCAGGAAGCACAACCAGCCAATCATAGTTATGCATAGATTAAGCGTAGTTATGCGCAATGTGTTTGGCTAATGCCTAGAGCCTAGGCGCGCTTAAGCGCTCGCTTAGGCGCGCCTTTTTTAACTATGATTGCTTTGCTCTTGTATCATTGTATTTACTCATACAAACTTATTTTTAAATTGAAGGATCCAATCGAAACTCCAATGGCACGGCAGGTATGTTCACGCATGTTTCTTTAACAGGTTTGCTCTTATCAATAGCTCTTTTTATTTCAATTTCAATTGTGTATACAGTTGACTTTCATATCATGCACATTACTAGCATCACAACAGAGCCAATAGTGTTGTTGTACATGTAGACCCGTGGTACCCATCTGAAATCTTGTTGTGCCGTGTAGTTTTACACGCTTTGTATTCTTTCCTTCTTTGCTTTGTCTTGAATCGATATGATTTGAACCGTGTCTCTATTTTGATTTAGCAAGGCAATGCAAATTGACCATAGGACATAGATATATGTTTGTTTGATGCTTTTATTATGTACTAGTACTTGGCAATAGAAGACTTGGTAGTTTAATCCTGTCCACCTTACTAATGAACTGGTTCACGAAATGATTTTCATATACTAGTACATGCTAAACTTGTTATGTGTGCGCTTGTTTCTTCTTTTAGAATCTTGTGAGAATATTGGGGAAGAGTGCCTTATTAAGCAATGTTAAAGGAAGTAATGAGATAAGGTTAGGGATAGTGACACATCCTTGTTGGTCTCCAACAAAGCTGATAAAAGAGCTAAGGAAGACTATCTTGAAGACAATGAGACAACCCCAAAGTCTGTCTTGGTTTAGTGTTCGAAATTATCGCCACTACCGCTTGCACAAGCTATTCAAATTCCTTTATCGAATCAGTTCGGTTTCTTGAGTCTCAACTACAAGTGAAAGACATCGATCAGTGTCTTTGCGACAAGAAGCGGAAGGATCATGGAAGTCCTGGAGCATTCAGATGCATACTTTCTGGTGCAACAGCAAGCGTTGGAGGATTTTAGCGCCAAACAGGACAAAGCTAATCAGCTTGCTAAGCTTATTGCCAGCATGGTGGATACCCAGGATAACATTTCTTGAGCTCTTCTGAAGTTGTTTCAGTTATGCTCTTGTTTTGCTGCCACGTTTATTTGCACTGGTGGCCAATTTTGATGGCCAAGTGTATGTAATATGCTGCTTTGTTCCCTATATTTGCACTGGTGGCGAACTTTGATGCCCAGTGGATGTAATATGTGTAATAGCGGTAATAGGCTAGTCTTAATTGCTTGCTTATTTATCTCCTTATTGTCTTGTTTAGTTGTTTGCTTGTAGTCACTGCAGTTCTTTTTCTGTGTTTTTCTAGTGGCCACAATAGCCTATTTTTGGTAACTAGGCCAAAATAATCATGGCAACACACGGACTGTTGTAACCATGGGCCTCCTGCAGGCCGTATGATCCATGGGCCTTCTATACGGGCCATAGGATCCATCGGCCTTCTATACGGGCCTTAGGGATCAATGGGCCATCTATACGGGCCTTAGGGATCAATGGGCCTTCTACAGGCCGTAGGGTCCATGGGCCTTCTACGGGCCGTACTATCCATGGGCCTCATACGGGCCGTAGGATCCATGGGCCTTATACGGGGTGTATCATCATTTTGCCAATCATGGGTCGTACTATTCGTGGACCATAACGGGCCGTTAATAGGCCGTATTTGATAACCCTATGGAAACAGACCAACGGGTTTTTTTTGACATGAAAACGGCCCAACGTATTAACGGACTGCAAACGGGCCGACTATAACGACGGGCTGAATTTGGCCCACAAGCAGAAAATGACAGTAAGGGGCCGTATGTAACCGAATGCTGCAAATGAGCCCAAGAATCAATGGGCCCTGAGAAGGACGAAATATAACTTGGGCTGGAAATGGCCCAATGGAATAGCGGGCCGTTAATGGGTATAAAGTGATACACTGTTCATTACGGGCCAGTTTCACCACGGGCCGTTAATGGGCCATGAGTTACAAAGGTCCTCATATGGGCCGAAAGAAGTCATGGGCCACACACTCGCTGGAAGTTAAAACGGGCTGAATCATATTGGACGGCCCAGATGACGCTACTAGGCCTAAATCGGATAGGGCATAACGGGCCCTGGGTTAGCGGGCTGTAAATGGGCTATATGCAAACATGCCGTTAACAGGCTTCCCGTGGGCCGGCCCGCCACCTTTTGACCAAGTCAAACGGGCCGGCCTTTTCACAGGAATGGGCCTTTGTTGGGCCGTGCCACGTGTCGCCGTATCATAGGCGCCTTTAGTCCAATGAGCGGGTGACATTTGTCCCAATAGTGAGCCGACACGTGTTTCCTCCAGCCAATAATGATTTTACACGTGGAAAATCCCCATTGGTCGGGGCTGTTAACGGGTTATCGGATCCAAAACTCGACCCGATAGCTTAACGGCGTTCCATTACGGTGGATGCCACGTGTCGGTCACCCTTGACGAAAGCAGTTCTGTGACGCGCGATTTATCGTCATGGAAGTGGACACTTCCGTGATGATAATTTTGGTAATGTCATGGAACACTTCTACGACAACACAGGTATGACTATCTTGATTCTGTCATAAATTTGTCATGGATGTACAATGACAAAAAACGTGACCTACTGTGACAAACACGTATCATCACGGAAGTGTATTTTTTTATAGTGATGCCATTCGGCTTGCCGAGCGCGGTTGTGGTTTTTCAGTGCGGCATGCAGGACGTCCTAACGGCTCGGGAGTCTAGGCACCAGGCGATCCTGGCGGAGATGGAGATGAATCCTGAGGAGTCCACCAGGCCCCCAGAGCCTCCCGAGGCTCAGGGCCAAGGCGGCTCATGAGGAAGGACTTCAGCAGCGCGCATCATCTGCTACCCCGACATGTCTTCAGCAACGGTGCCAGGTGACATCTTTTAGTTCGTTCAGTTGGGGGTGCCCCTTGGGCAGCATTATCCCCAAGTCACGTGGCTCCGTCCCTGCGGCACGAATCCTTCTTGCGTTCGTTAGAATTGCCTAACCATCTCTCATGAGCTGTGTTATTACCATCACCTGCTTGCTTTGAGTCCTGTTCGCTCTGCGGTCTCCCCACATTGCAGACTCGTCCTATGCTCGTCCCGCATCGGGGGCTACTCACGACATCACAACGCTTGTGCTCAGCTCCGAACCAGCAACGCTGATAAACCCGAGAATCGAGCTCTGGCTCGCGACCCGCCTCGCGCACGCCACCTCACCAGGTCCTCGGTGCCTCATTTATCCCACGAAAGGTTCGAGGGTAGCGGCCAGCACCATAGGAAGTTGCATTCTCTTCTACTAGCTGAAAGATAGGTATTCCTGAGGCATATCTATGGGCGGGTCCCGGCGGTCACCACCTTGCCCCGCGAGTCACTTGCACGTTAAAGGGGGGCTCCTGAGCATCGCGCCTCAGGAGCTACTACTGGCTCTCCAGCTCTCACCCACTGGCCTTGACCATAGCATCGTGACCTGGCATACCAGCGGCGGCTGAGCCTGCTCGAGGGCCGGGACACGGATACGTAGAGCATGAAGACAAGCAAGGAAAGCGAATGAGCGTCGCGGGCCCTACCTCGTGACGCTACCGTGAAGGCGTGAATGGGTACCATCCATAGGAATCTCTATGGGTTTGCTAAAAGATAAGTCGCTCACATGACGGCATAAGTCTCACAACTTGCTCACTCTAGCCTCGCAGTCCCGCTCCAGCAGTTTCACTTCCCTTTCCGTTTCTTGGGCAGCTGCTTGCACGCCAAGGGGGACCTCGTGAGCATCACGCCTCATGAGCTCTCACCGGTCCTCAGGCCACTCACCTCCTAGCCTTGACCACGGCATCGCAACCTGGCATACTAGCGACGGCCGGAGCCTACCTGGGGACTGGGTCCCGACAGCGTAGAGCGCTACGCTACCTAAGGGTAGGAAAGGGGGGAATCATGCCAGATCGGGATACGCAATTTCATCATAAAGACAAGAAGAACAACGCTGGAATTAAGACATTTCGATTCTTACACGCCCTCGCGGGGCCAGTCCAAATTCCGCACAGGGAAACAAAAGAAGAAAAGGCCTCCAGGAACAAGGCCGACATCACCGACAACGCCGAGCAGCTGCTGCTGCCGTGTTCCGGCCACGACGGGTGCTTGGAGCACGTAGCTGTCGTCGCTGGACTCCAGAGATTCTCTGGGCTCAGGAGAGTAGTTTGATTCCTAGAAGTCATCACTGCTACTGGAGGAGACGCCGGTGGGGGCGGAGACGGGTCCAGCGCCCATGGCCGAGTCCTGTGGGTTGCTTCCTCCGAGGCAGCATTCTAGCCGCCGGCCCTCCTCGTCGAAGACCTTGAAGAACAGGGCGGAGGCGCCATCGTACTTGAACTGGATCGCGAGGGCCCCCTCTGCGCGGCAGCCTCGGGCGACCTCGCCCCATCCGTAGGTCATTAAGACATTGCCAGGGGGCACCACTCGACCTCAGCCGCGGTGGCCAGGCTGCAGGACCTGGCGTGCTGCAGCCACAGCTCAAGTGGCCCCCTCGGCGGCACCTCGTCTGCAAAGAACCTCGGGAGCTGGATCCACGAGACGGGTGTCATCTCTGCCCACACCACGAACTCGCGTGAGCTACCCTCGGTGTGGGTTCGCGGCTCAGCAGGCAGGATTGCAGCGGCTCATTCTTCGCCACCTGGGGTTGCTCACCGGCGCGCGTCGCTGTCCTGCACCCGGGCATATAAGGGAAGGGGAAAGCCCGACAGAGGCCTTGATTGCCAAGGTCTGGTCACGTGCTGCCTCGCGCCGGCATCGCAGGGACAGTAGAACTACTTCTTCGGCGGAAGTGATCAGGCCCCTCCTGAGGGGCTTTTCCCTTTTCGGCCGCAGAAAACCTTCTGATCGGCACCATGGAAGCAATAGCAAGATGGAGAAGGAAACGGACAAGCAGCAAGGAGATAGAGGAAGAGATGAGCGAAGGGGGCTTTGCCCCTTCCCACATTTATAGCCGGAGGGAGGCCAACCGCCGGAATCCACAACCTCGCGTAATGATGATCTTCTGCATGCAGCATCGACCCGTCAAGTCAAACAGTTGCCGAGGCAACATGGTGAAGTGGAGACGCCCACGTCCCATCAATCGCCACACAATGTTCAAGGCCGCAGGCGGTTAGGGCCTGCGGCGCTTCGCACTTGCCGTTTGGCTTTGCCTAGAAGCCAAGTGTGAGCACTCCTTGGGCCCGAGGGCTATTGTCGGTGTTCTGGATACGAGGGTACCCATACATACCTGCTTGCGGCCCACCGCATGGCTCCATCAACGGCCTGGTATGACCCAGCTCCAGCATCAACAACTCAAGACTCTCGCGAGGGGCCAAGCCTTGCGAGGCAGACGACGAGCGGAGACTTCTATGCAAGGTGCACCTCACGAGGCTCAGCTGATGTGAGCCATGACGACCAAGGCCAGACGGGCGCCAAGCGGGCACTAGCGGGCACATAGTTCCAGTTTCCTCTTTGGTGCAAGGAAGGCAAGCAGCTGGCACGGAGTCCCAAAGAACCAAAGTAAGGTTTCCATTCTGGTGCAACAAGACCAAGACCGCCAGGAAGGCAGGACATAGGTCATCGCCGAGCCCACCGCGGCGTCACGACCAGGGGATTTTGCAGATGAAGACCACTTTAGTCAGGATAGGATGTACTTTTTGTCCCCATTCAAATCTGGCCATTGTGGGATTCCTTTCCGCCAATATTCGGGAAGAGGACCAAGACCACTATAAATAGGACTTAGCGACCACCATAGAAGGGAGGAGGTCTGAACAGAGCGAAGCCATTCCTCCTTCACCAGCTCACTTGAGCTCAGGAACACCTCCCCTCCTGAGGTTGTTCATCCACTGTATTAGTTAATCCTCAATCCCTCGAGGCAATCCACCACAAAGCTGGCGTAGGGTATTACACCGCAAGGTGGCCCGAACCAGGATAAACTGTTGTGTCTCTCCATTCCTTTGAGCTCGACGCGCTAGGCTGTGAGGATCGCGAGTAGGCAGGCCGGGTAGGTTTAGATCTCCGCACGCTCCCCAGAGTTCGAACCTCTCAAGGGTTTTCAGAACCCAAAATCTGACAGTCGTCTCAGCCTACCAATTGGAGAGGGTACTCCGTAGCCCTAACGCTGCTAGAAGGGTCGCAGAGTGGAACATCTAGCTGCAGGCGTTCCAGCTGGAGTTCAGCAACGCCAGGGTCATCGAGGACCGGCCCTCGCAGATTTTGTGGCAGAATGGACCGATGTCCCTGACCGTGAAGTATGCGAGGACCGTTCCCTCTTGACCGGAGATGAGACACCGGATGGGTGGATCATGCACTTCGACGGTGCATTCGCGTGTCAGGGCGCGGGGGCTGGAGTAGTGCTCATTTCACCCACCAAGGACAAGCTCTACTACGTTGTACAACTCTGCTTCCAGTAGGGAGAAAAGGTCTCCAACAACATCGTGGAGTATGAGGGCCTAATTGCGGCCCTGAGAGCTGCAGTGGCACTGGGGGTGAAGCGCCTCACCATTAGGGGTGACTCCTAGCTCCTCGTCAACTTCTCCAACAAAGAGTACACCCTGAAGGACGACACATGGAAGCATACCTGGAAGAGATACACAAAATGGAAAAACAATTCTGGAATTACAGCATGTGCCACGAGGCACAAACAAGCAGGTGAACGACATCGCCAAGAGGGCGTCCCGGAGGCTGCCTCAGGAGCGAGGCATTTTTTAGGAGCGGCTCTTCAAGCCGTCATCAGCTCCCCCTACTGCAGAACCAACACCGCCTTAGGAGGATCTTCTGCGAGGCCCTACGGCGGGTGCCCTGCAGCCCAACCTCGGGGGTCTGTCTGCTCCTGGCGCTCTAGCCTCGGGAGGGGTGCTGGACAGAGGAGTTCAACATGTACTTGCTTCAGGGGACCCTACAGAAGGAGGAAGATGCAGAGCATGTGGCTCGCCAGGCCACCGCATACTGCATCCAGGATGGTGAGTTGTACCATAAGCGGCACAACGATGTTTCTTTGTGGTGCATCTCCAGGGAGCAGGGGCTCGAGCTACTGGCCGACATACATGGCGGGGACTACAGACATCACTCTTCATGACGCACCCTCGTGGACAAGGCGTTCTGCAGTCGGTTCTACTGGCCCACGGCACTCAGCGACGCCACCAAGTTGGTGAAATCCTGTGAAGCCTTCCAATTCCATGCCAAGCAGATCCATCAGCCTGCTCAGGGCCTCCAGACCATCCAACTCACATGGCCGTTCACGGTCTAGGGGTTGGATATCTTGGGACCATTCGCTCGAGCGCCTGGGGCTACCGCTACCTCTACGTCTCCATCTACAAGTTCACCAAGTGGGCGGAGGTAGAAGCTGTCCACACCATCCCGGCCGGCTCGGCCGTCAAGTTCATCAAGGGCCTCATGAGCCGGTTTGGGGTTCCTAATCGCATTATCACCAACAATGGTGCACAATTCACCACAACCTTTTCAAACATAATGTGCTAACCTTGGAACGCAGATATGCTATGCTTCGGTGGTACATCCCAGGAGCAACGGCCAGGCTGAGCGCGCCAACGCAGAGGTCCTGAGAGGCCTCAAGGCAAGGACCTTCAAGAAGAAGCTCGAGGCCTGCGACAGGGGCCAGCTCGACGACCTCCAATCTGTGCTATGGTCCATCCGCACCATCGCAACCAAGCTGACGGGCGAGACCCCGTTCTTGCTCGTCTACGAAGCTGAAGCGGTTCTCCCACACGAGGTCAAGCATCACTCCATGCGGCTCCTGGCGTTTGACGAGGCACGCCAGGATACCATGCGGGGGATGGATCTCGTGCTGGGGGAGGAATGCCGCCATCAAGCCTCACTCCGAGCGGCAAGGTACCAGTAGGCGCTGCGGCGGTACCACTATTGCAGCGTCCGCCCTAGGACGCTCGAGGTGGGCGATATAGTCTTGAGGAGGGTGCTCTCCAGGGAAGGGCTGCACAAGCTCTCACCCATGTGGGAGGGCCCGTTTAGAATTGCCCGTGTCTCCAGGCCTAGCGCCACGCGCCTGGAGACAAAGGACGGGATCCCCATCTAGAACACCTGGAACAACCAGCACCTCCGGAAGTTCTACCCATGAAGCAAGGCTCATGCCTGTGAAGGTCTCCGTTCGTGACACTCTCGTGTAATAATGAGTGCGGCTGTACATGCCCCGGATTCTCCTAAGTGTCACCCGCGGGCCTCACGGGGGCTCCCTCCCACATCCTATTGGCAACACTTAGCTCCGCGCTGGTGAGAAGACTAGACTAGGTGCCGGACGCGGCTGTTCATTTGCATTCCGTAGTTGTTTCACAATTTTTTAATGGAATTTGGAGTTTTTGTGTTTTGTTCGCCGAGTTGGACTTTTCCTCCTCTTGTTTCTTTCGTTCTCAGTCTTGGCCCAGGAAGAGCGGCAGCTGCCCATTGCTCCTCCTCGCACGTCTCGTGCGTGGGGGCTAGGCAGGTGTGCGCGTTGGGTTTGCCTGCACGCAAGCACACTTCATCGAAACCCCGTTGCCCCAGCGCTTCGGCTCCCTTAATCCTCGCGAGAAGCCCTCGGTCGAGATCATGGGAATGCGCACCCTCTTGTGTCCGCGCCCCCTGGGCAGCGCGACACGGTGCATTTAAGCCACAGCTAAACCCGCGGTAGGGGGCTCACGCAAGGAGGAATGAGATGCCCCGTCAAGGTTTTTTTTAACAACCCTACAACAGCTCTACAAAGCCTCCCGAGACCAATGGCTCCCGAGTCATTAGGAAGGGGGCTTCACTAGGCATCAAGAGTCTGCCCTCGCGAGGTGGGAAGCTACCGCGAGCATATCAAGCTAAGTTATGTTATCTATGCCCACTCGAAATACAAACATCACAACACAACATCAAAATAATAAGCATAGCATAATGGCATAACTGCCGTAGTTCATTATACACCCCAGTGGGGCACTCTACTTTTTTCAAAATGCAGAACGAAAGGTTAAACAGAGGCGGCCCGCACGACCGCAACAGCTCTTGAAGCCAAGCTCGGTAGCCCCGGGCTCAGTTGGGCCCTCCTCCTACTTCACCGGCGCGCGATGGTGAGACGACCCATTCCCTTCCCCAATGCGAGCTCGGCGGTACGTGGGCTGGTCGTAGCTGCCGCTGCTAGAGCTCTCGCTTGAAGAGGAGCCATCGCCACTGGAGGAAGCACGACCGTCGTCATGGGCAAGCTCACCCTCGTCAACGTCGCGGCCGTCATCAAGGCCAAGCTCATCATCGCCGCTCCCGTCTTCTGGGCAGCACCCTGCGTGGCGGCCGTCCTCCCCGAACATCCTCACGAAGAGGGTCGCGAGGCCGTCATACTTGAAGTGGAGGGTGCACCTCCCGCTCAGGCCTCGTGCATGGGCAAACGCATGCCATCCATGGGTCAAGACCATGCTGCCTGCCGCGGAGACCTCAATCCCGACCCACGAGGCCCTGCTGTAGCAGCCGTCAGCCTGCAGCCAGAGGCCGTCGAGCCCAGTGGCCGGAAACTCACCGGTGAAGAAGCGTGGAAGCCGAAGCAAGGTGCCGACGGGCTTTTCCGACCACACGACAAACTCCGGGAGCACATCCACCAAGGGGAAGCACGGTCGATGAGGCCGGGTGATCATGGCGCGCCTCCCCTCATCCCAGGGGCTGCCCCACTGCCGGTGGCCCCCGCCACGAGAAGAAGCGCCGCCAAGGCCGCCAAGAGAGACACTAGCTCTCGGAGAAGTGCGCCTGCACCCCCTAGAAGCCGCCGCCAGGGTTGCAGCATGCTTGCGGGGACGGCCACGGCCCCTCTTGGGCAGTGGCGAAGCTCGCCCTTCCTTAGGGGCCTTCCCCCTTTCAGCGGCTGTGAACCTCCTCATCGGCGTCATGAGCTCTGCAACTACAGCAAGGCGGAGAATAAGAAGGAACGGGCAGCAAGAAGACGAAGATAGAGATAAGCGAGGGGGGCTCTGCCCCTCCCCCCTCATTTATTGCCAGTGGGAGGCCAACGACCGGCCTCCACGATCCCACACAATGACGGTTTCCTCTGCATGCAACAGTGACTCGTCAAGTCGGAAGGTTGCCGAGGCAACGTGGGGAAGCAGAGACGCCCACATCCCATCATGCACTTACCTATTGGCTTCGCCAAGAAGCCAAGTCCGAGCGCGCATTGGGCCCGGGGGCTACTGTCAGCATTCTGGATACGGGGGTACCGAGACTTGCCTGCTTGCGGCCCACGACATGGCTCCATCAATGGCCTGGTATGGCCCAGCTTCGACATCGACAAATCAAGACCCTTACGGGGGAAGGGGGCAAGCCTCCCGAGGTGGACGACGCCAAGACCTCCAAAGGGATCAGCCTCCTCTGGCTGGCTCACGAGGAGCGGAGATTTTTATGCAAGGCTCACCTTGTGAGGTTCGGGTGACGTGAGCCATGACGATCGAGGCCAGGCGGGCGCCAGCAGGCGCAGTGTGCCGGTTTCCTCTTTGGTGCAAAGGAGGCAAGCAACAGGCGCGGAGTCCCGAGGAAGCAACCAAAGGTTTCCATTCCCGTGCGACGAGACCAAGAACTCCAGGACGGCAGGACGGAGGTCATCGCCGAGGCCACCGCGGAGTTACGACCAGAGGCTTTTGTAGGTGAATACTAGTCAGGATAAGATGTACTAGTTGTCTTCCTTCAAATTTGGCCATTGTGGGATCCCTTCCCGCCTTCATTTGGGAAGAGGACCAAGGCCACTATAAATAGGACATAGCCACCATGGGCAAGGAGGGGGACGGATCAAGTCGACCGCATCCATTCCACCCCCACCAGCTCACTTGAGCTCAAGAACACACCTCCTGAGGTTGTTCACCACTATACTAGTTCGTCCTCAGCCCCAAGAGGCAAATTCACCACAAAGCAGGAGTAGGGTTTTACACCGCAACGTGGCCGAACCTGGGTAAACTGATGTGTCCCCTTTCCTTTGAGCTCGTCATGCTAGGCTGTGAGATTGGCGAGTAGGAAAACTGGGGAGGTTGAGATCTCCGCACACACCCCAGAGTTCGAACTTCTCAAGGGTTTGCGGAACCCGAAATCCAACATCTGGCAAAGGCTTCAGAGTGCTGGCTATGACATCGTCGGCTAGGACATGAGGGCATGACGAACTTGCATACTCTCTTGAATCAGAAGCACATCATTGGCATCGAGGGTGTGAAGTTCATGAAGGATCATCTATGTGGTGCTTGTGAAGCTAGGAAGATGACTAGAGGCAAGCATCCCTCGAAGACAATCATGACTACCTCACGTCCCTTCGAGTTGCTTCACATGGACTTATTTGGCCCTACTCACTACTCTACCCTTACTACCACTTCCACATCTCTATGGCTTCATTATTGTTGATGATTATTCGAGATACACCTAGGTACACATAATTCTCTATAACAATGAGGTGCAGGATGTCTTCATATGCTTCGCAAATCGAGCCATGACGAATTATGGCGTCAAGATCAAGCACATCTGAAGTGACAGAGGCACTGAGTTCAAGAACGCCAGCCTCGACATTTATCTTGATACTTTGGGCATCACACATGAGTTCCCTGCTACATACACACCTCAGCAGAATGGCATCATGGAGCGCAAGAACAAAACGCTCATTGATATGTCACGCATGATGCTCGATGAATACAAGACTCCTACAAAATTCTGGCCCAAAGCCATTGATACTGCATGCCACATCATCAACCTAGTTTATCTTGACAAGTTCTTCAAGAAGACATCATATGAACTTCTGACTGGTAAGAATACAAACGTTAGTTACTTCAAAGTCTTTGGTGCTAGTTGCTAGATCAAGGATCCACATCACACTTCTAAATTCGCACCAAAAGCACATGAAGGTTTTATGCTTGGTTACGGAAAGGATTGACACACCTACAGAGTCTTCAACCTCTTTCACTATAAAGTGGTTGAAACTATAGATGTGCAGTCCGATGAGACTAACGGCTCGCAAAGAGAGCACCTGCCAAGTGTGCTAGATGAAAGCTATACTAGGTGAAGCTATCAGGCTAATGGGTACTGGAGAAATCATACCCACCGAGGAACACGCAGAGGATGAGATCATCATTTCTTCACCTAATCAACAAGAAGACAATGCTTAGTTTGAAGCCAATCCTGAAGATGAAGACAATAGTCAGCCTGATCAAAATCTTCGTCCAGTTCATCCTCGGGTTGCAAATGAAGTCCAAATTGAGAAGATCATAGATAGCATCAATGCACCAGGTCCTCTTACTCGATCAAGAGCTACGCAACTAGCAAACTTCTGCGGTCACTTTGCCTTTGTCTCTATATCTGAAACCAAGAAAGTTGAAGAAGCCTTCATGGAACCTGAATGGATTCAAGCTATGCAAGAAGGGCTTCAATAGTTTGAGCATAATAATGTCTGGGAACTTGTCAAATGTCCTGATCCTCACAAGCAAAATATCACAAAATGGTTCTATCGCAACAAGCAAGATGAACTTGGACAAGTTCTCAGAAACAAAGCTCGCCTCATTGCTCAAGGTTACACGCAGGTGGAAGGAATTGACTTTGATGAAACCTTTGCTCTCGTGGCTAGGCTTCAAGCCGTTCGCATACTGCTAGCCTATGCAAACCACCACAACATTCTTCTGTTCCAAATGGATGCGAAGAGTGCCTTCATCAACAGCAAAATCGAATAAGTGTATGTTGCTCAACCGCCTGGCTTTGAAGATCCAGAACATCCTGATATGGTATATGCTACGTCTTGAGCTTGCGTTGGTTTTCCTCGAAGAGGAGAGGGTGATGCAGCAAAGTGTAGCGTAAGTATTTCCCTCAGTTTTGAGAACCAAGGTATCAATCCAGTAGGAGGCTCCTCAAAAGTCCCATGCACCTACACAAACAAAATGAGAACTCGCAACCAACACAATAAAGGGGTTGTCAATCCCTTCACGGCCACTTGCGAAAGTGAGATCTAATAAAGATAGTATGATAAGATAAATATATTTTTGGTATTTTATAATATAGATGCAAAAAATAAAGATGTAAATAAAGGTAGACTGAAAGCAAATATGATGAGAGATACACCCGGGGGCCATAGGTTTCACTAGAGGCTTCCCTCAAGATAGCATAAGTATTACAGTGGGTGAACAAATTACTGTCGAGCAATTGATAGAAAAGCACATAGTTATGAGATTATCTAGGCATGATCATGTATATAGGCATCACGTCCATAACAAGTAGACCGACTCCTGCCTGCATCTACTACTATTACTCCACACATCGACCGACTCCTGCCTGCATCTAGAGTATTAAGTTCATAAGAACAGAGCAACGCATTAAGCAAGATGACATGATGTAGAGGGATAAACTCATGCAATATGATGTAAACCCCATCTTCTTATCCTTGATGGCAACAATACAATACGTGCCTTGCAACCCTTTCTGTCACTGGGTAAGTACACCGCAAGATTGAACCCAAAGCTAAGCACTTCTCCCATGGCAAGAAAAACCAATCTAGCAGGCCAAACCAAACTGATAATTCGAAGAGACATGCAAAGATAACTCAATCATACATAAAAGAATTCAGAGAGGATTCAAATATTATTCATAGATAAACTTGATCATAAACCCACAATTCATCGGATCTCGACAAACACACCGCAAATAGATCTCCACAAGAGAGGGGGAGAACATTGTATTGAGATCCAAAAAGAGAGAAGAAGCCATCTAGCTAATAACTATGGACCCGTAGGTCTGTGGTAAACTTCTCACAACTCATCGGAGGGGCGAGGATGTTGATGTAGAAGCCCTCCATGGTCGATTCCCCCTTCGGCGGAGTGTTGGCGAATGCTCCAAGATGGGATCTCGCGGATACAGAAGGTTACGGCAGTGGAAATTGTGTTTTGTGGTGCCCCTGGATGTTTTCGGGGTACGTAGTTATATATAGGAGGAAGAAGTACGTCGGTGGCCGCCCGAGGGGCCCACGAGACAGGGGGCGCGCCCTACAGTGGGGGGGCACGGCCCCCTATCTCGTGGGGCCATCGAAAACTTCTTGACTTGCCTCCAAGCTCTCCGGATCACGTTTGTTCCAAAAATCACGCTCCCGAAGGTTTCATTCCGTTTGGACTCCGTTTGATATTCCTTTTCTTCGAAATACTGAAATAGGCAAGAAAAACAGCAATATGGGTTGGGCCTCCGGTTAGTAGGTTAGTCCCAAAAATGATATAAATGTGTAAAATAAAGCCCATAAACATCCAAAAGGGGTAATATAATAGCATGAAACAATAAAAATTATAGATACGTTGGAGACGTATCAAGCATCCCCAAGCTTAATTCCTGCTCGTCCTCGAGTAGGTAAATGATAAAAAGAAGTTTTTGATGTGGAATGCTACCTAGCATAATTCTCAATGTAATTTTTTTATTGTGGCATGAATGTTCATATCCAAATGATTCAAAATAAAAGCTTATAAAACATAAAAATAATAATGCTTCAAAGCATACTAACAAATAATCATGTCCTATCAAAATAACATAGCCAAAGAAAGCTTATCCCTACAAAATCATATAGTTAGGCCATGCTTCATTTTCATTACACAAAATACTCCCATCATGCACAACCCCGATGACGAGCCGAGCAATTGTTTCATACTTTTTAACGCGCTTCAGCTTTTCAACTCTTACGCAATACATGAGCGTAAGCCATGGACATAACACTATGGTGGTATATGGTGGTGGTTGTGAGGACAAAAAGAGGGAGAAGATAATCTCACATCAACTAGGCATACTAACGGGCTATATAGAGATGCCCATCAATAGATATCAATGTGAGTGAGTAGGGATTGCCATGCAACGGATGCACTAGAGTTATAAATATATGAAAGCTCAACAAAAGAAACTAAGTGGGTGTGCATCCAACTTGCTTGCTCACGAAGACCTAGGGCATTTTGAGGAAGCCCATCATTGGAATATACAAGCTAAGTTCTATAATGAAAAGTTCCCACTTAGTATATGAAAGTGACAACATAGGAGACCCTCTATCATGAAGATCATGGTGCTACTTTGAAGCACAAGTGTGGAAAAAGAGATAGTAGCATTGTCCCTTTTCTCTTTTTCTCTCATTTTTTTCCTTTCTTTTTTTTTCTTTGGCCTTCCTTTTTTTTCTTTTTGGCCTTTCTATTTTTTTCTTTTTCTCATCATTTTTTTCTTTTTGTAAAGTCCGAAGTCTCATCCCGACTTGTGGGGGAATCATAGCCTTCATCATCCTTTCCTCACTAGGACAATGCTCTAATAATGAAGATCATCACACCTTTATGGATTTACAACTCAAGAATTACAACTCAAGGCTAGAACAACATATGACTCTATATGAATGCCTCCGGCGGTGTACCGGGATATGCAATGAATCAAGAGAGACATGTATGAAAATTATGAAAGTGGCGTTGCCACAAATACGATGTCAACTACATGATCATGCAAAGAGCAATATGACAATGATGGAATGTGTCATGGTAAACGGAACGGTGGAAAGTTGCATGTCAATATATCTCGGAATGGCTATGGAAATGCCATAATAGGTAGATATGGTGGCTGTTTTGAGGAAGGTAAATAAAGGGTTTATAATACCAGCGAAAGTTGCACGGTAATAATAAAGGCTAGCAAAATGGAAGGATGAGTGTGCATATATCCATGGACTCACATTAGTCAAAAAGAACTCATATACTTATTGCAAAAGTCTACTTAGCAGTCGAAGCAAAGTACTACTACACATGCCCCAAGAGGAATAAATTGGTAGGAAAAGACCATCGCTCGTCCCCGACTAACACTCATAAGGGACAATCAAAAGAGCACCTCATGCAACAAATTTGTCACACAACTTTTACCATACGTGCATGCTATGGGATTTGCCAACTTCAACAAAAGTATTTCTCAATTTCATAATTACCCACTAGCATGACCCTAACATTACTACCTTTATATCTCAAAACAATTATCAAGCATCAAATTGATCATAGCATCCAATTCTTTTTCTATGATAGATTATACCCAACTTGGATGCTCATCATTCTAGGACCAACTTTGTGACCATAGCAAATACCATGCTGTTCTAAAAGACTCTCAAAAGATATAAGTGAGGCATGAGAGACTAGAAATTTCTTCAAAATTAAGACACCACCGTGCTCTAAAAGATATAAGTGAAGCACTAGAGCAAAAACTATCAAGCTCAAAAGATATAAGTGAAGCACATAGAGTATTCTAGCAAATTCTAATCAAATAGGCTTCTCCCAAAAGGTGTGTACAGCAAGGATGATTGTGGTAAACTAAAAAGCAAAGACTAATATAATACACGACGCTCCAAGCAAAATACATATCATGTAGCGAATAAAAATATAGCTCCAAGGAAAGTTACCAATGAACGAAGACGACAGAGGGGATGCCTTCCCGGGGCATCCCCAAGCTTAGGCTTTTGGCTATTCTTGAATATCTTGGCGTGCCTTGGGCATCCCCAAGCTTAGGCTCTTGCCACTCCTTATTCCATAGTCCATAAAAGCTTCACCCAAAACTTGAAAACTTCACAACACAAAACTCAACAGGAAATCTTATAAGCTAGGTTAGTGAAAGAAAACAAAACCACCACATAAGGTACTGCAATGAACTCATTCTTTATTTAATTTGGTGTTAAACCCACTGTATTCCAACTTCTTTATGGTTCATAGACTGAATTACTAGCCATAGATGCATTGAAATAAGCAAACAACACACAAAAAACAGAATAGTCTGTAGCAATCTGTAACTAATGCAAACTTCTGGAACTCTAAAAATCCTACCAAAATAGGAAGTCCTGGACAATTTGTTTATTGAACAGAAGCAAAAATAATCAACGCAAAATCACGTTCCTGTGATTTAGCAAAATTATATTCGTGCGCGCAAAGTTTCTGTTTTTCAGCAGAATCAAATGAACTATCATCGTAGGTTATCCTATAGGTTCTACTTGGCACAAACACTAATTAAAAGATAAAAACACATCTAAACAGAAGATAAATGCAAGATTTATTACTAAACATGAGCAAAAAAAAACATAAAGAAAATTGGGTTGCCTCCCAACTAGCGCTATCGTTTAACGCCCCTAGCTAGGCATAAAAAGCAAAGATAGATCTAACGAGTGCCATCTTTGACACTAAATTCATAAGTAGCACGCATGATAGATTCATAAGGTGATTTGACTTTGTTTCTTGGAAAGTGCTCCATGCCTTTCTTTAAGGGAAATTGGAATCTAATGTTCCCTTCCTTCATATCAATAATCGCACCAATCGTTCTAAGGAAAGGTCTATCAAGAATAATAGGGCAAGAAAGATTGCAATCTATATCAAGAATGATAAAATCTATGGGCACCAAATTTCTATTTACAACAATAAGAACATCATTGATCCTTCCCATAGGCTTTCTAATGGTGGAATCCGCAAGGTGCAAATTTAAAGAGCAATCCTCAAGATCACGGAAACCTAGAATATCGCATAAAGTTTTCGGAATCGTGGAAACACTAGCACCCAAATCACACAAAGCAAAACACTCATAATCTTTAATTCTAATCTTTATAGTAGGTTCCCACTCATCATTAAGTTTTCTAGGTATAGAAACTTCCAAATTAAGTTTTTCATCATAAGATTGCATCAAGGCATCAACAATATGTTTGGTAAAACCTTTATTCTGACTATAAGCATGAGGAGAATTAACAACGGATTGCAACAAGGAAATACAACCTTTTAAAGAACAATTATCATAATCAAATTCCTTGAAATCCGAGATAGTAGGTTCAACATTATTAGAAATTGAGGATTCTCCAACCTCACTTTTACCAAATTTAGCATCAAGATCTAAAGACTCCGAATTCTTGGGACGCCTTCTAGGCAAAGTTGATTCATCATCAGTCCCATAATCATCAAAATTCATATTTCAAAACATATATCTAATCATAGACACATCAATAACTTTAAGATCTTCATCATTATTTTCATGGAAACTAGAGGAACACACTTTTATAAAGCTTTCTTTTTTAGCACGCAATCTAGCGGTTCTTTCCTTGCACTCGTCAATGGAAGTTCTCATTACCTTGGGAGACTCATTGATATCATGCTTAGGAGAAGAAGATCCAAGTTTAAGAGAATTAACATCAACCGAAAGTCTATCAACGTTCCTAGCCAAATCATCAACTTTGAGCAATTTTTCTTCAAGCAAAGCATTAAATTCTTTTGAGAAATCATAAATTCTTTCACACTATTCTCAAAATCAGAGGGAATCTTATTAAAATTACCATAAGAATTATTGTAGGAATTTACATAATTATTAGAGGGATTACTAGGGAATGATCTAGCATTAAAGTTTCCTCTATAAGCATTGTTTCCAAAACTATTCCTACCAACAAAATTCACATCCATAGATTCATTATTATTCTCAATAAAGGAAGACAAAGGCATATCATTGGGATCAAGAGGAGTATTTTTAGTAGCAAACATCTTCATAAGTTCATCCATCTTTCCACTCAAAACATTGATTTCTTCTATAGCATGCACTTTTGTACTAGAAGATCTTTCGGTGTGCCATTGAGAATAACTAGCCATAATATTATCAAGTTTTGTAGCATCTCCTAATGTGATTTCCATAAAGGTGCCTCCCACGGCCGAATCTAAGAAATTTCTAGAAGTAAAGTTCAAACCGGCATAAAAATTTTGTATGATCATCCATAAATTCAAACCATGAGTAGGGCAATTGCGAAGCATCAATTTCATTCTTTCCCAGGATTGGGCAACATGCTCATGATCCAGTTGTTTAAAATTCATAATATCATTCCTAAGAGTGATGATCTTAGCGGGAGGGAAATACTTAGAGATAAACGCATCTTTGCACTTGTTCCAAGAATCAATACTATTTTTAGGCAAAGATAAAAACCAAACTTTAGCACGATCTCTAAGTGAAATTGGAAGTAACTTCAATTTGACAATATTGTTATCCGTATCTTTCTTCTTTTGCATATCACACAAATCAACAAAATTCTTTAGATGAGTAGCGGCATCTTCACTAGGAAGGCCGGCGAATTGATCTTTCATAACAAGATTCAGCAAAGCGATATTGATTTCACAAGACTCAACATCATTAAGACGAGCAATCGGAGTACTAAGGAAATCATTATTATTGGTATTCGAGAAATCACACAATTTGGTATTATCTTGCGCCATGGCAACAAGTAATCCAACACACAAGCAAACAAAAAAACGGCAAGCGAAGAAGAGAGGAGGAGATTGGGAAAGAGAGGGCGAATAAAACGGCAAGGGTGAAGTGGGGGAGAGGAAAACGAGAGGCAAATGGCAAATAATGTAAATGCGAGGGAGATGGTTTGTGATGGGTACTTGGTATGTCTTGACTTGAGCGAAGACCTCCCTGGCAACGGTGCCAGAAATCCTTCTTGTTACGTCTTGAGCTTGCATTGGTTTTCCTCGAAGAAGAGAGGGTGATGCAGCAAAGTGTAGCATAAGTATTTTCCTTAGTTTTGAGAACCAAGGTATCAATCCAGAAGGAGGCTCCTCAAAAGTCCCATCCACCTACACAAACTAACTGAGAACTCGCAACCAACACAATAAAGGGGTTGTCAATCCCTTCACGGCCACTTGTGAAAGTGAGATATAATAAAGATAGTATGATAAGATAAATATATTTTTGGTATTTTATAATATAGATGCAAAAAGTAAAGATGCAAATAAAAGTAGATTGATAGCAAATATGATAAGAGATAGACCCGGGTGCCATAGGTTTCACTAGAGGCTTCTCTCAAGATAGCATAAGTATTACGGTGGATGAACAAATTACTGTCGAGCAATTGATAGAAAAGCGCATAGTTATGAGATTATCTAGGCATGATCATGTATATAGGCATCACGTCCATAACAAGTAGACCGACTCCTGCCTGCATCTACTACTATTACTCCACACATCGACCAACTCCTGCCTGCATCTAGAGTATTAAGTTCATAAGAACAGAGCAACGCATTAAGCAAGATGACATGATGTAGAGGGATAAACTAATGCAATATGATGTAAACCCCATCTTGTTATCCTCGATGGCAACAATACAATACGTGCCTTGCAACCCTTTCTGTCACTAGGT
The DNA here is from genome assembly GCA_021437245.1 of Aegilops speltoides. Lineage (NCBI taxonomy): Eukaryota > Viridiplantae > Streptophyta > Magnoliopsida > Poales > Poaceae > Aegilops > Aegilops speltoides. The sequence continues at coordinate 250,217,365 of CM038146.1, forward strand.
AAGGACACCGCAAGATTAAACCCAAAGCTAAGCACTTCTCCCATGGCAAGAAAAACCAATCTAGTAGGCCAAAACAATCTGATAATTCGAAGAGACTTGCAAAGATAACTCAATCATATATAAAAGAATTCAGAGAGGATTCAAATATTATTCATAGATAAACTTGATCATAAACCCACAATTCATCGGATCTCGACAAACACACCGCAAAAAGAGTTTACACCGAATAGATCTCCACAAGAGAGGGGGAGAACATTGTATTGAGATCCAAAAAGAGAGAAGAAGCCATCTAGCTAATAACTATGGACCCATAGGTCTGTGGTAAACTACTCACAACTCATCGGAGGGGCAAGGATGTTGATGTAGAAGCCCTCCATGGTCGATTCCCCCTCTGGCAGAGTGCTGGGGAAGGCTCCAAGATGGGATCTCGCGGATACAGAAGGTTACGGCGGTGCAAATTGTGTTTCGTGGAGCCCCTGGATGTTTTCGCGCTATGTAGGTATATATAGGAGGAAGAGGTACGTCGGTGGCCGTCCGAGGGGCCCACGAGACAGGGGGCGCGCCCTACAGGGGGGCGGCCCCCTATCTCGTGGGGCCCTTGGAAGCTTCTTGACTTGCACTCCCAGCTCTCCGGATCACGTTCATTCCAAAAATCACGCTCCTGAAGGTTTCATTCCGTTTGGACTCCATTTGATATTCCTTTTCTTCGAAATACTGAAATAGGCAAAAAAACAGCAATATGGGCTGGGCCTCGGGTTAGTAGGTTAGTCCCAAAAATGATATAAATGTGTAAAATAAAGCCCATAAACATCCAAAAGGGGAAATATAATAGCATGGAACAATAAAAAATTATAGATACGTTGGAGACGTATCAGTATCCAAGCTCAACAAGGCACTATATGGCCTCAAACAAGCACCTCACGCTTGGTATGACACACTCAAAGAATTCCTGAGGAGCAAAGGCTTCAAGCCTGGTTCTCTAGATCCAACTCTGTTCACGAAGACATATGATGGTGAACTATTTGTGTGCCAAACATATGTGGATGACATTATCTTCGGCTGCACTTATAAGAGATATAATGATGAGTTTGGATACAAGATGTAGTAGCAATACCAGATGTCCATGATGGGAGAGCTAAAATTCTTCCTTGGTCTTCAAATCCGTCAACAGCGAAATGGCATCTTCATATCACAAGAAAAATACCACAAAGACTGCCAAAAGAAGTTTGGAATGCAACACTGCAAAGGGTACATGACGCCAATGTCAACCAAAAGCCATCTTGGCCCCGACGGCGATGGTAAAGAGTTCGATCAAAAGGTATACCACTCCATGATTGGTTCTTTATTGTACTTATGTGCATCTAGGCCTGATATTATGCTTAGCGTTTGCATGTGTGCCCAATTCCAAGCGGCACCAAAGGAATCGCATCACCTCGCAGTGAAGCGAATTCCTTGCTATTTGGTTCACACCCCAACACTAGGATTATAGTATCCAAAGGGCTCAGCTCTTGATCTAGTTGGATACTCAGATGCTGATTATGCTAGTGACAAAGTTGATCGCAAGTCTACATCAGGCACATGTCACATTCTTGGACGATCTCTTGTGGGTTGGTCTACAAAGAAGCAGGACTGTGTATCTCTCTCCACTGCTGAATCTGAATACATTGCTGCTGGATCTTGCTGTGCTCAGCTTCTCTCGATGAAGCAAACTCTCAAGGACTATGGCATCAACGTGAAGAATGTGCCACTCTTCTGCAACAAGGAAAGCGCCATCAAGATTGCCAAGAATCCAGCACAACACTCGAAGACAAAGCACATCGAGATTCGTCATCGCTTTCTCAGAGATCATGTTATCAAGGAACATATTGATATCATTCACGTCAACACTGAATAGCAACTGACGGATATCTTCACGAAGCCCTTGGATGAGAAAAGGTTTTGCAAGCTGTAGTGTGAGCTAAATATCTTAGAATCCTCGAATGTCTAGTGAATGGACACACATCCTAACGCTTATGCATGTTGATGACTTAGATGTGCAACACACAAAGTAATGTATTTCTTCAATCAATGAAGACTTACCCTCTGAGTGTGAATACATTAATGTGGAATTTGACTTCAGAGCGCCATGATAATTGTGCGCCGTGTCTGGGTCTAATATTTCCTATATGGTGGGTAACGCCACCACCACACTTTCTTGAAGATTTTCATTTGGCATCATGATTGCATTATCTTCATATTTGGAGTCTCTTCAACATTGATTTGTCTTCAAGATCTATATCTTCACAATGTTGATTTACCTCGTCTTCCCCGCCGCCGTCGTAGGTGTCTTCCATCGCCAAGTTACGACACGGGAGATTGGACTGCTCGGCGTCCGTTCTGCCCTGTCGAGCAGTTCTTCAAGTGATAAATAAAACTCACTTTTGACCGCTTTTTCAAACTGTCAAATCCGTCCACTTCACCCAAAAGTGGTTTTTGCACTTCCTAGATCTTTCTGTTTCCGAATCTCATATCTTGCAAAGTATATTCTCTTATGCTTCACAACAAGTTAGATTCCTCACTTTTACTTATTCTTAGTTTCGTACAAATCTGGAACGAACTCACTTCAAATAAGTGAATGTCTTCGCCCATGAGGTCAATGTCTTCTAACTGATTTATCTTCAAAATCTTCTGAGAATGCATATGACCTCTTCCGGTTCCCTCGCATCTCTAATTCTGTCATAGGTACATGTCCGTGAGAGAATCCCTTGGTTCTCATAGTCTGCATTCATTTGTAGAATTCTTACAGCGGCACATTGAATCTCCTTAAGCCAGTTCTTGTCTGACAAGTCGTCGGAAGCCTTTCACTGCTTTGAAGCCTATCTGTCTGAATATTATGGCTACTTAAAAATCAGCAAGGAAAGGTGGCAGGCAACACCATGGCAATACTGCTCTGGACCTGCCACTAGATCTTTACGAGCTCTACATGTCTGATCCTGAGGAAAGTTGCACCCAACGCAAGACCAGAATCTAGTGGATTCAAAGATATTGGGCTGAGCATTGGTTCAAATATAACTTCGTCACACCAGAGTATGCAGAAAAGTTTGCTATGAAGCGCCCGTGGGGTGACATTCTATACAAGAATTTGCAACCAAAGACGAAGCCTGAAGCTATTGCTCAAGACTTCTATCCATGCATGGTCCGAGGACCTCAACCAGAAAATGCCGACCCATCATCTCTTCGATGGTGTCGTGACGATGATCTCTTCAAGCGCAACTTCTAGTTTGCCAAGGAATCTGGCACCAAGAACAAGAAGGAATTCAGACTCAACTTCAACCCAGGTCCGCCTGCTCCACTGTCTGATGGCACACGAGAAGCCAAGGAAAATAGGATTGGTCCCTTCAACAACTTTGATGGGCTCCTATCCCATATTGCTGCTCAAAGGGCAACAGTGGAACAATCTGCTAATGATGCAGACTCTGAGGATGCTACTGCACCACCAAAGCAAAAGAAGAAGTCAAAAGCTTCAAAGCCCTTTGCTGCTCCAAAGGCTTCGACTATGAAGCCATTGAAAACTGCACCACCTGAATCAAGTGTGCAGTCTGAAGATCAGTCCCGCATATCCAAGAGAACCAGGAAGCCAAAGCCTAAGAAGGTATCTGGGCAGGCACTCACTCCTGCTGCCGTTCTGTGCAATGAAAACAACACCATTGATCTGCCAAGTGATGAAGACCTTGCAGATGATGCTCTACAATAGTTGATCAAGAGCAAACAGGAGGCTGAAATCTTCCAGGATTTGCCTCTGTTCGATGCTGACATTATCAAGAACTTGATTGATGAATGGTTCGAGAATCAGAACATCAACATTGATGATTTGCAGCTGCCAGTGGACATCAGCGTAACTTTTCAAGGAGCCATTGCCAACAAACTTGCCATTGCTCAGAAAATTATTGAGCTGAAGAACTAGATCGACTATGAGAAGGCACAGTTCAAGAAACACATGGCCAGGCTCAGTGTTGCTAATGTGCAAAACTTCAAGCAAATGATGCATGACCTCAAGGACCAGTTCAACAAGAAGCGTAAAAAGACAAAGGCTCACGGGAGCGCATGACGTACAATGCGCAGAAGTGTGTGCAAGCGCACAATGAAGCTGAGAAGACAAAGGCACTTGGGCGTCCAGGCATCGACCCCAAGCTTGCTGCAAAGAAGAGCAAGAAGCCTGTTGAAGCCAAACACGATGCTCAAAGGAGGGAACGACCTAGCATGGTCTTCTTTGCTAGCATGACTAGCTCGAAGCCAAAGGTCACATCAGCGGCTTCTGAGCAAAAGAAAACTCGGCAAGCTGAGGCTGAAAAGCCTGCAAGAGGAAGCTTCAAGACGCCTCTGACACTGCTCCCTCCAAGAAGAAGTTGAAGACTAAAGCTTCAAAGTCTTCATGAAAAGAGCATGTTTCTGCACAAGAACCGCTAGTCGTCGAACCAATCTCTGTTGCTCTACCTGCCTTAGCCAACCACAAGCATCGTCTAGTGATTCATGAGCCTGCTTCCACAGAGGCTCCTGAAGATGAAGAAATTCTAGTTGCTGATCCCATCACAGCTGAAGACATTGGTCATGAGGACCATGTTGAAGATGATGAAGTCCTTGCTCTGATTGAACCAAATCTCGTGGTATCATCGCCTGCACCAATGAGCAGTGAATTCATAAGTATTGGCCGTCCTCTGACTCCCTGTCCCATGACGTCAATCACTCAAGATATGCCCTTAGATGACGAAGCTATTCTGCGCACTCCAATAGATCAAGTTACCACTCTGGTGCTTGAGACTAATCAAGAAATTCCTGAAGACTTCGATTTCACAATCCCTTCACCTCAGGGGTCGCCTTCCTTCAAAAGGCTTTGCAAAGGTCCTAGGTCTCAGGCATCCATGTCAAGCATTCCAGAAGAAGATGTGCAACCCACTAGCTCAGTAGTACGTCAAGTATTCCCTGACGCCATCCCTTCTGAAACTGCTCATGGGTCTGAAGCAGAGGGTGTTTAAGACATTCCGGCCGCATCAACCGATGAACACAAAGAAGATGATCAAGAAGTTATTCCTGCTGCTGGTGCAACTGTTGTGCGAGAAGAAGAAGAAGTGGTTGTGCCCGACCCTCCAGTGATTGAAGACATGGAGGTTGAAACCAATGTGGCTGCCACCACCAACGCCACTGAAGCCAATGACACTGGCATGGCTGAAGAGAATGTGGAGCCTGAAGTCAGTGTTGCAACTGAAGATATTGTGCAGCCAATCCCATCTGATGTAAGTATTCCTCCACCAGTGCCACACACTATGGAACAAGCTTACAGTGGTGGTGTGTTGGTGACTGTCAGATGGCCCATTGTGGTTCCTCCCTCTACTCCAGGCCCTCAGTACGATTATCATATGGAGCAAAGGCCTCAAACTCTGAAGCCAAAGCCAAGACTGCCAAAGCTTCCAAGGGCTGCAACAACCCATGGCTCTTTCAGTGTGCTCAGCTTCATAGAGCACACTTTGACAGCGCCAAGAACCCATACAGGAAGCCCAGGATCTCCTTTGACAGGTTTTGGAGCCGTTAGCAATGAAGCTATTACTCTTACATCCTATACAACCAAGACCGGATTTTTCCTCATAAGCGTCTGGATTGTGATGCTATTGCTGGGATGCCTTGCCTTGAAGAGGCTCTCGACTGCTTCAGATATGTTGGGTTGCTGCCATTTGTGATTGATAAAGAGCACTAGAACGAAGAGCTTCTGCCGCAGTTTTATGCAACATTGCACATTCGAGGCTACAACTAGGATCCGAAGACTTGGATCCTTGAGTGGATGACTGGTGACGTCCATCATGAAGCAAAGTTCAGGACATTATTGAGCTTACTTCCCTGCCCACTCCTAGTGAACTGTATGAACCAGGTTGTCAGCTCCATCAAAATGAACTACAGAGCATCTTTTAGAAGCCTGAGCCCAACATGAGACAGATGTTGAGCATGATGAAGCCATTGCCCCATGATGCCAAATACCCCAAGGAGTTCTTTGCCAAGGACCTCGAGTACTTGCCCCGCATAGTATATAATATTCTCAGGCGTACTCTGTGGCCCATCAAAGGAAAATCGTCTGAAGCTAAACTCGAAGGTGCCATGAAGACTTTGGTCTTCTATACCATCAATGGCATCAGATTCAACACTCATGATTTCTTCTTCCGACAGCTTGCTACTTCTGGCATTGATCTCTTTGGGCTGAAGTTTCATGCTCCCTAGATTATGCGCCTAATCAAGCTTCATTCCACTGTTGACTATCAATTCAGCATGCAGTCACATTGTATTCTTGCCTGAAGTTGACATGTCCTATGAAGCCATCTACACTGATCCAGCAAAGAAGCACTCCACCTGCAGAATGCTGAATATCAAAGCTTCACTCAACCTATTGAAGGCATTCATGTACCAAATTCTGCTACTCCTGCTTATCCCATGGCTGGCAACTTGCGTTTGCCGCATCCTGGCAATACTGAAGCCACTACCAGCGCAATTGCTCAAAGGCCTCAGAAGCGTCCCTGTGTCCTCAATGACTGTGAGCTTCTGGTATCTCTGCATCAAAAGCAGGATAGGCATCATGAATGGATGAAGCACCAAATGCAGAGTCTTCTGGTTGATGTTAATCGCATGCGCAACTTGGCCACCAAGAACTCTTTCGTCGCGCATGAAGCCTGTCGGCAGTCCTGGAAAAGCCTTACATTGCTCTGCTCTGAAGATGATCTTCGAGAGGATGGCTTCACAGAGAGATTCAAGTTTGACTCCAGGCAACCACAATCTGCAAGTTGGCATCCAACACCCTCCATTGAAGATTCTGAGTATTCATCTTCGGCTACAACTGTTGTTGCGAGAGTCGTCAATGAACAAGATGATGCCACTTCACCAGCATTAGCTTCACCGCGTCAAGATTCTGCACCAGGCCCGTCTGCACCACCCAACTCCAAAATCGACCCCGCGCCTCCAACATCGTCTCCACCTCAGAATGCGTAGAACCTATATGCCTTCAAACCTTTTTGCTCCTTACTGACAAAAGGGGGAGAAGCATATGCAGTTGGTAGTCTTCAAGAGGGTCCATATGGGGTGGTTGCATTATTTTTGCTAAGTGCTTGCAACTCTCGTTTTGAAACTATTTGGCTCTTGAGTTGTAACACTTAAACTTGATGGTCGTTTGCTACTTTTGCTGCTACATTGTGATGCGATGATAAATTCCGCATGAAGTCATTCGGCACACATCCATTTCTCATTATGCATATCATTATCCTCATTACTTTCATATATGCATGACAAATTGTCTTCATGACTGAAGATGGTCTCCACAAAGAAGAACCTTCCATGTTAATTTGCATTCAAAAGCAAACTACTTATATGCACATCTTCAGGGGACCCTCCTTTAATCTATGAAGACAATGCTCATAAACCTAAACTTTCACATACTTTTATCCCCGTTGAAAACTTCAACCAGTTTGTCATCAATCACCAAAAAGGGGGAGATGGTAAGTGCATCTAGTGCCACCCCTAGTTGGTTTTGGAGTATTGACAACAAACATGGACGAGGGACTAATGTGTTCGTGAGAATTGTAGGATAACACAGGTAGAAGTCCCTCATTGATTCGATCTACCTACCAGAGATGACCCCTAAAAATGTATGAAGACATTGAAGACAATGGTGGTTCGTGAAGACATTCACGTTGAAGATAATGACGTGTGAAGACATTCACGTAAAGACTATTGAGTGTGAATACATAGTTTCTTTCTTAGTTTCATTTTCTTCTTTCTTGAGTCATAGGAACTAGCAAACTGTTAAGTGGGGTCCAAGTGAACAAAGTCAGACGACTGGCGTGATGCTCAACCCAAATCCTATGTCTTTGAGTGAAGACAATGAGAGTAAATCTTATCTAGAGTTGGATGAGTCGGTTTTGCTTGTAGCCCAAGTCAAGTTGCCGCGTGTGCTTAAAATCCGACTATTGGACACACGTGGTTCCTTAGTGACCCAAGGTCATTTTGGACATATCATGTTGGGTTGCCTATTGGCTATAAATATCCCACCCCCTCCACCATAAATTGGTGGCTGCTCAGAGTTTGTGCACGGCTTTTGTCGTTTAAGAGCAACCCACCTCCAAAGCCTTTGAGAGCGAGAATACTTGCGAGGAGAAAGCCCAAAACACCCAGAGCCAAAGAGTGTTAGGCATCACTAAAGTCCTTCTGTCTGCGTGACCTGAAGACTTGTTACACTTGAGGACTATGTATCCTCCAGCCGGTTATGCGTCATGTTCTGAGGATCCAAGAGTCATTCTTGATCACCGGTGAACGGAGTCTGTGAAGGTTTGGAAGTCTACCTTGAAGACTTACCAGAGTGATTGGGTGAGGACTGGGTGTCCTTATCTCAAGGGGAATAAGGTGAAGACGTGGTCTTCTGAGTTCAATCTCAGCCCTAACCAGATGTATAGTTGTCACAACAACTGGAACTGGTCTACCAAATCCTTGTCTTCACAAAGCAACTGGTTCTATCCCCTACACTACTTACTTTTCAGTTTGTCTTCGTGAAGTCACTGCTTGCCTGCCTGATCCATTTGACTTCACTGTGTGAAGACTTATACCTATTTGGCTTCATACTGTCTTCCTTTCTGATCCTGTCTAGCTGCTAATAGTCTTCATGCTTTCTCTGTACTGCTTGCTTGACTATTACTTGCCTAGTGTAGTTTACATTCCGCTGCATATCATATAGGTTCAATATTACCTATTTATCTTCAGAGCCCTTGTGTTTTGAAGATGTTCATAAAAATTGCCTATTCACCCTCCTCTAGTCGATAACTAGCACTTTCAGGTTCATGCCCGATGTTCTAAGGAAGGCGACCTTGTCCTTAGGCGCGTTTAGTCCTGTCACGCCCAATATGCGACCCTATCCAAAAGGACCTCGAAGGTCCCACCAAGGATAGACCCGCATATTGGAACGCTTTTGCAAGGTGGATATCATTACATCAACATTACATAATAGATGGGGATACATACAAAAGGCATACAATGCCACACGAATACAACATACAAGAACAACATCCGACTACGGATGAATCATAAACAGAAACTCAAACAATATCCACCCTGCTAGCCCAGGCTGCCGACCTGGAACCTATCCCCTGATCGAAGAAGAAGCGTAGCGAGAACTCAACGCAAGCAAGCATCGCTCTCGCGTCATGAACATCGCATAACCTGTACTGCAATCGTTGTTGTAGTAATCAGTGAGCCACGAGGACTCAGCAATCCCATCGCCATGGGTATCAAGACTAGCAAAGCTTAAAGGGAAAGGAAGGGTAAAGTGGTGAGGTTGTAGCAGCGACTAAGCATGATATGGTGGCTAACATACGCAAATGAGAGCGAGAAGAGAAACAAAGGAACGGTCGTGAAGCTAGCAATGATCAAGAGGTGATCTGAACTCCTACTTACGTCAATCATAACCCGAAACCGTGTTCACTTCCGGACTCCGAGAAGAGACCATCACGACTACACACACGGTTGATGCGTTTTAATTCGGATCTGGTGTCAAGTTATCTACAACGGACATTAACAATTTCCATCTACCACATAACATGGCACGGCTCTCGAAAGTTTATACCCTGCAGGGATGTCCCAACTTAGCCCATGACAAGCTCTCGCGATCAACGAAGGAATAGACCTTCTCCCAGGAAGACCCGATCAGTCTCGGAATCCCGGTTTACAAGACATTTCGACAATGGTAAAACAAGACCAGCAAAGCCGCCCAATGCGCCGACAATCCCGATAGGAGCTGCACATATCTCGTTCTTAGGGCAACACCGGATAAGCGAAGCGTACAGGTACCGACGAATCCAAGTTGCCAAGGAATGGTCCCGCACGGTGCTCTAGTTTGGACCAACACTTAGACAAGCATTGGCCCGGGGGGGCTATAATAAAGATGACCCTTGGGTTAATTACTCCCAAGGGAAAAGTAGGTGGTGGTGAGGCAAATGGTAAAACCAAGGTTGGGCCTTGCTGGACAAGTTTTATTCAAAGCAAACTGTCAGGGGGGTCCCATAAATCACCCGACCGCGTTAGGAACGCAAAATCCGGGAACATAATACCGGTATGACGGAAACTAGGGCGGCAAGAGTGGAACAAAACACCAGGCATAAGGCCGAGCCTTCCACCCTTTACCAAGTATATAGATGCATTAATAATATAAGGGATATTGTGATATCCCAACCAAAATCCTATCCACCATGGAGAAATCTTCAACTTCACCTGCAAGTAGCAACGCTATAAGAGGGGCTGAGCAAAGCGGTAACATAGCCAATCAATGGTTTGCTAGGAATGGTGTCAAAGGTTAGAGGTTCATGGCAATTTGGGATGGCTTGATAAACAGGTGATAGGTAGCGCAGCATAGCGATAGAATGAAGCAACTAGCATAGCAATGATAGTAGTGAGATCCAGGGTAGCGGTCATCTTGCCTGAAATCCCACAAGGAAGAAGAACGAGTCCATGAAGAAGATGAAGCCACGAAGGCGAACCAAGCGTAGACGAACGAATCCTCACGATCGCAACGAAACAGGAACTAACAAGAAGAAGCACACAACATAGGCAAACACACCACACATGAACAAGGCATGATGCACAACAAGCATGATGCATGACAAAGCTACATGAAGCTACTCATGGCAAGAGATGATGCAAACAAGAACAACACATCAAGGCAAGTTTAAATGAGGCCGGAAACAACATATAACAAATCCGGTAAGTCCTCATATGCAAATTTAGAAATTGGTCCAGAACTGAATAAACCTTATGTTCAAGTTGTTAAACAGCAAGTTAAGATGCACCAAGATGATCTACACGAAATTCTAGTCAAGTTACATATAAAGTTCATTAGATTCGGAGCTACGGCCTAGAAGATATGAGCAAAACAAGTTAAACATGGCATTGATGCAAAATGCACCCAAAAATCAAGCAAACACACCAAAACAAGGATGCAACATGGTAATATGAAACTACATGCAAAATCAAGCAAGTTTCATATAGAGCACACTCAAAACGGAGCAACGGTGCAACACACACACACACACTATACAAGTCATAACAACAATCTGTCTATAACAGCAACTAGGCATATTGCAAGCATCAAAACAACATGCTACAGCACACCAACATAAGAACAAAAGGCATGGGCTTGAAGTATTGGTAAAGCATAAAAAAACAGGAACACTGAGCTATCTCCAGAAATCACTAGAACACGCTCCAAAACACATCGTAAGATTGCAAATAATAACAGTTTCAGACTTTAGCAGAAATAACATCAGGTTGCAATGTTTAGAGCTAACAAACAACATGTTATAGGAACTTATCATGGCAAACAAAGGCATGGCATGAATCTACTCAATGCATAGAACAACAGTCCCTTACTGACCATCAGCCAAAAAGGATCAGAAGATAAGATGGCACCCATGTAAACATGGCAGGTTATATTACAGATTCAAACATGGCAGGAACAACAATAAGTAGGCATGTTCGTGAGCTTGAACCACTCACCACAGAGCAATACATGGCATGGCAAGGCACCCAACAGTAAGAAGGCATGTTTATGAAGCTAAGAATGGCAAGAGCAAGTTCATAGGATACATGGATCACTAGGAAAACACATGGGAACAAGTGAACTTAATGTTAACAGGTTGACAGCAACATTTTCAAGCAAGTTTGGAGCAAGATAACAACATGTTCCAGCAAGCTATAATTCCAACTAAGGGCATGAATGGAAAGAGCATGACATGTAGATCAAAACATATTTATAGGACATCTCCAGATTATGCATAGAATGATAAGTAGCAACATGCTAACATAGCAACAAAATATAACAGAATCTGTCAGGAAAACAGCAACAGCAACTACCCTACTTAGCAAGGTTGATACACTCAGCACACAACTCACAAAAATACATGGCATACACCCCTGGAAAGATGGCATGGCATAAATCAACATACATGTAGACATCAACCTCATAGGATGCACACATCAATCATGGCAAAAATGATAAAACAACAAGTTATAACAGCCAAAGAGATTAACATCAACATGCACTCTTCCAACAGCATTTCGGGCATCAAGAGGAGCTCAAATGAAAATGATGCAATGGAATGAAATGAAGTACTCGTCGAGACGAACAATTTGACATATTATACGCACGAAACGGAGCTACGGATGCAGAGATGTGATGCGATGAACATGGCAAAATGCAACATGCAAGCAAAAGACATGGCAATGACAGCGACTAACTGGCGGACACCCGGCGCATCGATTCCGGGGCGTTACAACACTCCTCCACTAACAAGAGATCTCTTCCCGAGATCTTAGGACCGAGACGGAAGGCAAAAGGAATGAGGAGAAACAAGAACTCAAGAGAAGAAGCAAAGAATCGATAGCACTCGAGAAGAAGAGAGGAACGCGAGAATGACGAGAATCAAAAGCTCACGGAATCAGATAGACTATGAAACCACTCGTTCTAACCGGAGTGATTAGAATGAGAAAAGAACGAATAATACTAAAAGGATTTAGGCAGCACTCCGTCTGAAACATGGAGGAATAGAACACGAAGAACTCTTGAACAAAAATCTTGATGAACTCTTGAAGAATGAATTAAATCATGAAGAACCACCGTGAAGAACTCCGGTAACCAAAAAGATGATGAGATAGAATTGGAAGATGAAAGAATAAGATAAAATCTCACGATGAATTAGATGGAGGTTCTGACGAAATGGTCGAGGAAATTTAACTCCGGAAAAGAAAAGATGAAAACACTTGGAACTAGAATTTATTCAACAAGAACAAACTCCGAAGAAAAGGATTAATCACTTGGAGGAAATAAGAATAAGATTTATTGTATGCTTATCCATCATCAAATTAAATTGATGACAATATGGATTTTGCATATTACTTATTCTTCTTAGAAAGGATTGAGAAGTGACATATCGCAAACTTGAGAAGGTATTGATGGAACCACCGGTAGGATTGAAAGAACGAATGGATTACTATGATAAACAAGGAAAAGAATCTTAAAGAACCACCGTGAGAATTCGGAAATGACTGATGAAAGAGACTGAATCACCGGGAAGAATTAGAAGAAAAATATGCTTGAGGGGATTTAGAAGCAAAAGAACGAAGAGATCCTGAGCTGATTGAAGAATACTTGAACAAAGCATCGGGATAATATTGAGACGACTGAAGCTGAAAACTTAGAATGAAGAAATCTTCCGAAAAGATGACCTCCGGATGATCGAGAGAGAAAGCAACTCCTGAAATGCTCTGGATGGTTAAGAAAAGAATATCGGACAAATAGAATAATTCGAGAGGATAATATGAAGCTAGCACCACGGAACTCCGGGAGAACGGACAAGATTTAGGGGGAAAACTCTTCTTCAATCTTCAAATGATGACGAGAAACACCACCAAAATTACTGAGATACTCCGGGAGAATGAAAAACAAAGAGGTTGAGCCAATAATCAAATGATTTGAAACCGATCTTGGACAAGGCATGTGACTGATGAAATTCATTCTTACGTCACAATTGAAAAGAATTAGTGATGGCTCCGGAATAGTTAGAAGAGTCAGGTAAGATCCTGGGAAAAGACCTATGGGTTAGGTCCCACTAAAAGAAAACACCGTTGGAAAGGATTGTTGAACAGATAGATGAAGCACCGGAACAATGAAATATTTGAATGAGGTGACCACTTCGAATTAATTCAAACACAGACGAATCTCCTGAGATTTCTTCCGAACTCCGGAATGATAAACTGGCGAGAGGCGAACGAGCAGGGAAAACACTTGAGCTGCGGAAAAGAATATGATCAGCCCGAAAAACTAGAATTGAATCCACCGGAGAGATAAAGAGATGAAGAATGTCCACCGAGACGAGAATTCGCCGGTAGAAATGATTGACGAAAGACTGAAGAGGCTCCACACGAATGGAATTGATGGTCGGGAGAGAGTCAGACTCCGGGAAGAAAAAGGGTGGGAGGGCGGGAAAACACAGGCAACTTGGAAGGGGAACCGACGAATAACTTGAAGATAAAACACCGGTTGAAATCATTGAAGAAAGAAAGCAAAGACTTCGCACGAGTAGGATGGATACTCAATTACGGACTCCGGTTCCGAGGAGAAAAAGGGGAGGGCGGGTGGGAAAGAAAACAACTGAGGATTGAACTTGGCAAAGGTGAAGAGGCTCGAGTCACCTTGACGAGAAATGCACCGGATGCAAAGAGCTGGGAACCAAAGATCGGAAAACCAACTGCGTGAACCTAAAGAAAAATTTGAAGGGGAAGAGGAGTAGTTCAAAACACCTACGTCAAGAATCCTCACCAAAGCGACGAAGGGGCTGAGAAGTAAAAAGAATTCCTACTCTCCGATATAACTAGACTCCGAAAATAGTTTTCTTCTAGACTCAACAACGGCCAACAATCAAGGGGGCTCCTATGGTCGGTTGAGGCTCTGATACCAACTTGTCTCACCCAATATGCGACCCTATCCAAAAGGAACTCGAAGGTCCCACCAAGGATAGACCCGCATATTGGAACGCTTTTGCAAGGTGGATATCATTACATCAACATTACATAATAGATGGGGATACATACAAAAGGCATACAATGCCACATGAATACAACATACAAGAACAACATCCGACTACGGATGAATCATAAACAGAAACTCAAACAATATCCACCCTGCTAGCCCAGGCTGCCGACCTGGAACCTATCCCCTGATCGAAGAAGAAGCAGAAGTAGAACTCAACGCAAGCAAGCATCGCTCTCGCGTCATGAACATCGCATAACCTGTACCTGCAACTGTTGTTGTAGTAATCTGTGAGCCACGAGGACTCAGCAATCCCATTACCATGGGTATCAAGACTAACAAAGCTTAAAGGGAAAGGAAGGGGTAAAGTGGTGAGGTTGCAGCAGCGACTAAGCATGATATGGTGGCTAACATACGCAAATGAGAGCGAGAAGAGAAACAAAGGAACGGTCGTGAAGCTAGCAATGATCAAGAGGTGATCCTGAACTCCTACTTACGTCAATCATAACCCAGAAACCGTGTTCACTTCCCAGACTCCGCCGAGAAGAGACCATCACGGCTACACACACGGTTGATGCGTTTTAATTCGGATCTGGTGTCAAATTATCTACAACCGGACATTAACAAATTCCCATCTGCCACATAACCGCGGGCACGGCTCTCAAAAGTTTATATCCTGCAGGGGTGTCCCAACTTAGCCCATGACAAGCTCTCGCGATCAACGAAGGAATAGACCTTCTCCCAGGAAGACCCGATCAGTCTCGGAATCCCGGTTTCCAAGACATTTCGACAATGGTAAAACAAGACCAGCAAACCGCCCGATGCACCGACAATCCCGATAGGAGTTGCACATATCTCGTTCTCAGGGCAACACCGGATAAGCGAAGCGTACAGGTACCGACGAATCCAAGTTGCCAAGGAATGGTCCCGCACGGTGCTCTAGTTTGGACCAAAACTTAGACAAGCATTGGCCCGGGGGGCTATAATAAAGATGACCCTTGGGTTAATTACTCCCAAGGGAAAAGTAGGTGGTGGTGAGGCAAATGGTAAAACCAAGGTTGGGCCTTGCTGGACAAGTTTTATTCAAAGCGAACTGTCAGGGGGGTCCCATAAATCACCCGACTGCGTTAGGAACGCAAAATCCAGGAACATAATACCGGTATGACGGAAACTAGGGCGGCAAGAGTGGAATAAAACACCAGGCATAAGGCCGAGCCTTCCACCCTTTACCAAGTATATAGATGCATTAATAATATAAGAGATATTGTGATATCCCAACCAAAATCCTGTCCACCATGGAGAAATCTTCAACTTCACCTGCAACTAGCAACGCTATAAGAGGGGCTGAGCAAAGCGGTAACATAGCCAATCAATGGTTTGCTAGGAATGGTGTCAAAGGTTAGAGGTTCATGGCAATTTGGGATGGCTTGATAAACAGGTGATAGGTAGCGCAGCATAGCGATAGAACGAAGCAACTAGCATAGCAATGATAGTAGTGAGATCCGGGGTAGCGGTCATCTTGCCTGAAATCCAAGGAAGGAAGAAGAACGAGTCCATGAAGAAGATGAAGCCACGAAG
This sequence comes from Aegilops speltoides, assembly GCA_021437245.1. Classification (NCBI taxonomy): domain Eukaryota; kingdom Viridiplantae; phylum Streptophyta; class Magnoliopsida; order Poales; family Poaceae; genus Aegilops; species Aegilops speltoides. The sequence continues at coordinate 250,233,524 of CM038146.1, forward strand.
GCGAACCAAGCGTAGACGAACGAATCCTCACGATCGCAACGAAACAGGAACTAACAAGAAGAAGCACACAACATAGGCAAACACACCACACATGAACAAGGCATGATGCACAACAAGCATGATGCTTGACAAAGCTACATGAAGCTACTCATGGCAAGAGATGATGCAAACAAGCACAACACATCAAGGCAAGTTTAAATGAGGCCGGAAACAACATATAACAAATCCGGTAAGTCCTCATATCCAAATTTCGAAATTGGTCCAGAACTGAATAAACCTTATGTTCAAGTTGTTAAACAGCAAGTTAAGATGCACCAAGATGATCTACACAAAATTCTAGTCAAGTTACATATAAAGTTCATTAGATTCGGAGCTACAGCCTAGAAAATATGAGCAAAACAAGTTAAACATGGCATTGATGCAAAATGCACCCAAACATCAAGCAAACACACCAAAACAAGGATGCAACATGGTAATATGAAACTACATGCAAAATCAAGCAAGTTTCATATAGAGCACACTCAAAACGGAGCAACGGTGCAACACACACACACACTATACAAGTCATAACAACAATCTGTCTATAACAGCAACTAGGCATATTGCAAGCATCAAAACAACATGCTACAGCACCCCAACATAAGAACAAAAGGCATGGGCATGAAGTACTGGTAAAGCATAACAAAACATGAACACTGAGCTATCTCCAGAAATCACTAGAACACGCTCCAAAACACATGGTAAGATTGCAAATAATAACAGTTTCAGACTTTAGCAGAAATAACATCAGGTTGCAACGTTTAGAGCTAACAAACAACATGTTACAGGAACTTATCATGGCAAACAAAGGAATGGCATGAATCTACTCAATGCAAGAACAACAGTCTCTTACTGACCATCAGCCAAAAAGGATCAGAAGATAAGATGGCACCCATGTAAACATGGCAGGTTATATTACATATTCAAACATGGCAGGAACAACAATAAGTAGGCATGTTCGTGAGCTTGAACCACTCACCACAGAGCAATACATGGCATGGCAAGGCAGCCAACAGTAAGAAGGCATGTTTATGAAGCTAAGAATGGCAAGAGCAAGTTCATAGGATACATGGATCACTAGGAAAACACATGGGAACAAGTGAAGTTAATGTTAACAGGTTGACAGCAACATTTTCAAGCAAGTTTGGAGCAAGATAACAACATGTTCCAGCAAGCTATAATTGTAAATAAGGGCATGGATGGATAGAGCATGACATGTAGATCAAAACATATTTATAGGACATCTCCAGATTATGCATAGAATGATAAGTAGCAACATGTTAACATAGCAACAAAATATAACAGAATCTGTCAGGAAAACAGCAACAACAACTACCCTACTTAGCAAGCTTGATACACTCAACACACAACTCACAAAAATACATGGCATACACCCCTGGAAAGATGGCATGGCATAGATCAACATACATGTAGACATCAACCTCATAGGATGCACACATCAATCATGGCAAAAATGATAAAACAACAAGTTATAACAGTTTCAGCAGATTAACATCAACATGCACTCTTCCAACAGCATTTCGGGCATCAAGATGAGCTCAAATGAAAATGATGCAATGGAATGAAATGAAGTACTTGTCGAGACGAACAATTTGACATATTATACGCACGAAACGGAGCTACGGATGCGGAGATGTGATGCGATGAACATGCCAAAATGCAACACGCAAGCAAAAGACATGGCAATGACGGCGACTAACTGGCGGACACCTGGCGCATCGAATCCGGGGCGTTACAAGTCCGCCAAGGGTACAAACAAGTTGACGCAAAAGTGGGAAGGCCCTTACCGGGTAGTACGAGTCACCAGACCTGGCGCAGTCCATCCGAAGACCGGAGATGGCATTCAATTGCAAAACTCATGGAATATTGAGCATCTTCGCAAGTTCTACCCGTAAGGCGCGGCTCACGGGTCCTGCCCGGCTGCCACCTTTTTGTACAGGCCTTGCCTCAGTTGCATGTAAGCCCTTGTACAAAGCCAGGCGCAGACCCTGAGCAACAGACAAATAAATTAAGCACTGGCCCCCCCTACAAATTGCATGCGTGCATAAGCATATAATGAGCATCGCATGTTGATTTAGATAAGATCGCATCTGGCATCACTTTCATATGCATAAACTGTAGGCTCCTGCCATGGACTTAGTCCCCAAGAGGAGATGAGAAGACGAGCCTACACTGCGATCTCCGGCAAGCCAAACAGATAAGTTCTTTCTCTTATCCATATGTGTTCTGTAAGTAAGGATTTGTGCATGAGAAAACCCTTCTATCCTTTGAAACTTAGGTGCTCCCAAACATCGACTCGAACATTGTTACGGTCAGGGTGGTCGTAGTGGCCTTTGATGGAAAAGGACTGGCAGGGGGCTGCTCCCTCTTCATGATTTGTGCTCGGTAGGCCTAGCTCCCTAGCAACAATAGAGAGGGTATCGGTAGGATAGCCTACCGGGGGAACTCATTTACTTAAAAATATAGAGGCATCCAACCTCTGCATGGACATATACATGCACAAGTCCCCGGCAAGGTTTATATTTTTCATTAATATGCTGATCAAACAAGTACAGACCTTACACGACACAAACATGGATTCAAGAGATTACATTATTTGAACTAAAATTTGGCAAGTGCCTACAAATTTAAGACTGAAAAAAGACAAGTGCCCCATAAACTCCTCTCCCTGTCCCTCTTATCCCAGGTATTGCGGTGGAAAGAGAAGAGGACAGGAGGGGTGCCTAAGCAGACGCCACCCCAATCCCGTCAGGGCCTCCCAGGCGCAGCTTGACAAGATGAGGACTGGCAAGGTTGCGAACAACAAGGGCGGAAGGAGCAGCTCGGCGGTGCCCTGGTGACCACCTCCAGGACCAGTCAGAAGCCCCAGCGCGAGCACCGGCAGGGAGGGCCACTGGAGCTCAGTTGGAAGATTGCTGGAGGAGGCGAAGGCACCAAGAGAGCGGCCCCCTCCCCGGCGACTGGGGGGCGGTGATGATGGTGCCGGGAGGGGGAAGGATGAAAAGACGAAGCAGCAGGTCGCATGTACGAGACGAATGCGTCAATGCCATCATAGTTCGACCAGACGGCCTGCCTCCCGCCTCCTACGTCTTCCCTGGCTTCATCTTCATCAACACCACTCTAGGGAGACGCCGGATCCCCAAGCTGTCGCCTCCCCCGGAGAAGAGGCTAGCAGCCGAGACGACCAGGGGGCACAAGGTGCGCCGCTCCCCACCATGGCGGGAAGGAAGACGTCCTCCTCTTCGACATCAGCCCTTGTTCCGAGGGAAGGGGCAGTGCTGGGATTACAAATGACCCCGAGCCCTGCATCCCGGACGGGCATCAAAGGCTCCAAGAACCTGGTCGCCAGGCCGACGAGCTACAATGGCTCGCGGTCGGGTGCCATGCTCCCCACTAGACGGCCAGCCAAGGCAAAGGAGGCAAGCATTGCACCACAATGGGGAAGCTTGATATCTCATGCACCGCGAATGGCTCACCCACAGTGCCGCCTATGGACCCGGACTAGACTGACTCCCCAAACATCAGCATGAGCATTTGGCATCATCAACTCTAAGCTAGTTCTCGGGGCCTAGCCCGGGGCTCTCCCTTTCAGCATACCCAGGAGAAAGCAGAGAATGGAGGAAGAGAGGAATGTGGATGAGTGCCTCCGCTCCTCCTTTTATATGTGAACTGGGGCTGAGGGCTGATTCACTGGCGGGTAACCACCGTCCACCTCCACCAATCCAAAAATACCAGGCCCCTGCCTTGATGCTCTGCCACACCAAGCGCCTCCATTACCTACCGCACTCAATGCATGTAGCATGCGTGGTTAAGGATAAGGGTGTGGTGGGAAGAGTGAATTGCCAGTTACCCGCTGAGGGAGTCCTGGACTAGGGGGTGTCCGGATAGCCGGACTATCAATATCCGCCGGACTCCCAGACTACGAAGATAGAAGATTGAAGACTCCGGCTCGTGTCCGTAAGGTACTTTACTTGGCGTGGAAGGCAAGCTTGGCAATACGGATATGTAGATCTCCTACCATTGTAACCGACTGTAAACCCTAGCCTCTCCGGTGTCTATATGAACCGGAGGGCTTTAGTCCGAGGGACACAACATTACATCTCAACAATCATACCATAGGCTAGCTTCTAGGGTTTAGCCTCATTGATCTCGTGGTAGATCTACTCTTGTACTACCCATATCATCAATATTAATCAAGCAGACGAGGGTATTACCTCCATCAAGAGGGCACGAAACAGGTAAAAACATTGTGTCCCTCGTCTCCTGTTACCATCCGCCTAGACGCACAGTTCGGGACCCCTACCCGAGATCCGCGGTTTTGACACCGACATTGGTGCTTTTATTGAGAGTTCCTCGTGTCGCCACCGATGGAGCGGATGCCTTCACCCGCCTTCAAAGACGGTGTTTTTACCGGAGAAGCCTTGGCTGCCGGTCAAACTATCCAGCTTGGTGGCTTCCTTATGGCCGCCTCTCCGCCGCCGCTTCGCAATGACTTTCAAGTCGTCGAAAGCAATCTTCGCGTCAGCCCTAAAGCTGCCGACAGTTAGATCCGATCGAGCTCTCGCTCATCAACGAGCTCTTGGATCGCATCGCCGCCTCGAGTCGCAATGACTATAATCAGATTGGGCTTAAAACCGATCCGAGAGAGATTAACTCTCCCCAGGCTACCCACCACATCGAAGTGGTAGAAGAACAACTCAGCAATTCGTTGACATTGTTGAAAACAATCTGTATCCGGATTCCCGAACCCTCCATGCCGGACTCCTGCAGAGGGACGGACTCTGATCGAGCATCGAACCTAAAATCGTGCGTCGCCCCGGACTCACTGGGCTGTTTCCAGCAAATCAAGCTTCCGAATTCGGAAGTCCCTCGGCCATTGAGCCCAAAGACGGGCAGGGATCCAGATTTTATTCCACCCTCCCGCCCAGACAGACGCGACCTATCTCTAATTCGGCAAGAGCCCTCAGAAACAGTACATCATTACTGGGCCAGATTCCTCCTAGTTATGGACAGGATAAAGGACTGCCGAGAGGAGAACGCAATCTCAATATTCTGCAATAACTACACGGACAAGGGAAACCTGAACGCCATCGATCGTCGCAAGATTATGCGTTTTACCGATCTGGCGTCCATAGTGCGAAAGTACTGTGCGACGGAAAGTTTTCGGAAAACTGAAAATCAATTTTGGGATAATCCGCCCCAAACCCAGTCCAGCGGTAAAAGGGCGCCACAATCAGGCCCCGGATGCAAAAATCAAAAGCAAAAACCCAGAAGGGAAACGGAACTGTCATCGAGGGATGGCTCAATGGACCTCAGAACTTCACAACACGGGGAGCTGTCCCAACGATAGCCTTCGAGCATGTTGGATATTACGGTAGGTGGCCAAAAGTGGCGAAGAGCTTCGCCCGGAAACCACTCCAACAATACCAGCACGGTGTCAACAATCTTGAGACTTTCGCATCAAATAATATGCGAAACGAACAATCCGCGAACTCGCCAAGTCTACCAAGTAGCAACAAATCCATGGAGCGACACAGCTATCACCTTCAGCGCTTAGCGACGAGCCCACATCTCGAACTACCGAGCCCCACCAAGACCGGTACTTAGTCCCATAGTGGACGGCTTCCGATCGACAAAGGTCCTCCGGACGGCGGCGGCGGACTAAACCTCATTTACGAGGAAACCTGCGGAAAATGGAAATCGACCGAGCCGATTGAGCGAAGCAAGACAACCTTCAGAGGAATAATCCCTAGCCGAAGCGCGCTGCACCGGAAAAATCACACTCGACGTGGTGTTCGCTCTCCTGACAATTACAGATCCGAAGAAGTCACGTTCTGTAGCCCCGCTCAGCAGCGGCTATCACGCCATATTAGGACGAGAGGCATTCACAATTTTTCCAAGCAATACCTCATTACCGTACATGAAGCTCAAAATGCCTCGGCCCAGCGGAATAATCACTCGCCGCTGATCCGGACACAAAGACTCGCGCCAAAAATAAGACAGCCGCACTAGCCCTCGAGGCACTATCCGAAGCCTTAGCGGCAGAGGAACTTACCGCGCTATGCTCTACGGTAAACAGGGACGACGTGATACTTGATAAAAGATCCAAGTCCACCTCCTTCAAACCAGCAGAGGAGATAGTTAAATTTCAGGTCCACCCAACGGACCCAACAAAGACGGCCTCCATCGGGGCACAGTTGAACCCCGAAGTCGACGCCGAACTGCGCGAATTCCTTCGGGAAAATTGGGACATCTTCGCCTGGCACCCTTCGACATGCCGGAATCCTCGCAGTTGGCGTAACACAGCCTAAATATCTGAAAGGATTCAAACCAATCAAACAGGCTCTTCGACGATTTTCCGAGCCCAAAAGACAAGCAATGGGAGAAGAGCTAGCCAAGTTATTGGAAGCCGATTCATCGAGATATCAAACATCCGGATGGCTAGCAAATTTGATGATGGTACCAAAGAAGGACAAACTGGCGCCTCTGCGTCGACTTCAAAGACCTCAATAAGGCTTGCCCAAAGGATCCTTTTCCTCCCCGCATCGATCAAATTATCGATGCCACGGCAGACACGATTCGTTGTGCTTCACGGATGCATACTCGCTATCATCAAATCAAGATGGCGGAAGGCACCAAGCCGCAACGGCATTTATCACTCCATACGGACCATTCTCGCTTCAACACGATGCCCTTCGACTCAAACGCGCGGTGCAATATATCAGCGCATGATTCAAACATGTCGGCTACCCATATAGGCAAAACAATGAGGATACGAGACGACGAGTCGTCAAAACAAAACACGTCGAAACTTTAGTAGACGATTTGAGGCTCACATTCGACAACCTCGAGCATATGACATTAAGTGAATCCGGAGAAATGTGTTTTCGGCATCACCGGAAGCTGCTGGGCTTCATTGTATCCGTATAGGAATCAAGCAAACCGCCAAGATCCGAGCTCATCACGCTTGGATATCCCAAAGGACCTCAAGCAAATACAAAAATTGACAGGATGCGTGGCAGCCTTAAGCCGTTTTATCTCCCGTTTAGGAGAGAAGGCGTTGCCCCTTTATCGCCTCCTAAGGCGCACCGAACTCTTCGAGTGGACGGATGCGGCCACTGCCGGACTCGAAGAAATAAAGGCCATACTGGCAACAAATCCGGTCCTGGCTGCGCCCACTCAAGGCGAACCGATGTTGTTATACATCGCTGCAACACATCAAGTTGTGAGCACCGCCCTCGTCGTCGAACGAGCAAATGTAAGGGCATAAATTCCCTCTTCAAAAACCAGTGTATTACGATCCACTGTGTTAACCCCCTGCAAATCCCGTTACCCGCACTATCAAAATATAGCATATGCGGTGTTCATGGCATCCCGGAAGCTCCGGCACTACTTTCAAGAGTGTTCGATAACAGTGGCCTCTGAAGTACCACTCAATGACATTATAAATAACCGCAACGCAACGGGCAGGATTGAAAAATGGGCCATTGAGCTCTTGCCATTCGACATAACTTACAAACCTCGACGAGCCATAAAGTCGCAAGTCTTGGCTGACTTCGTCGCCGAATGGATGGGTTTAACTACCTAAAAAGTACGGCGATACTCCAATTGGACTATGCACTTCGACGGCTCCAAAATGTTGGCCGGATGGGGGCTGGCGTCGATCGACGTCCCCACCGGAGATACTGATCCAAGATGTACTTCAAATAATGTACACGGACTCCAACAACGCAGCGAATCACGAGGCCTTGTTACATGGTCTCCGGATGGCGATCTCCATGGGCATTCAACGCCTAGAGGTGCGCGATTCAAACCTCGCAATATCCCAAATAAATGGAGACTTTAACGCCAAGGATCCGAAAATGGCAGCATATCGTAATGCTGTCCGAAAATGTCACCGGTTCGAAGGACTCAATTCCATCACATAGCCCGAGATAACAACCAAGCGGCCGACATTCGGCATGCATCGGTGCTAAACGTGATGTTGTCCTCCAAATATCTTCCCGAACGGCTCTTCAAGCCATCCGCATTGTGGGAAGAGGAGTCCGTAGCGACAAACCGAGAGAGCCGCACTAACCGGTGATTCAGCGGATAACGAACACAATCCGCCCATGATATAATGGCGAATCGCGCGTGGATGTAACCTTTCCTAGCCTACTTACTCGGCAGGAACTTCCGAAGACCAAAATGAGGCCCATTGCATAGTCCGCGATCTAAGGCCTACAAGGTTCATGAGGGAGAACTTTATAAGAAAAGTACTACCGAGTCCTTCAAAGGTGTATCTCCAAGAAGAAGGGCGAAACCTCTGGCTGAAATCCATGCGGACTAGGTGGACACCACGCAGCAGCCGGTCCCCTGGTAGGAAAGGCGTTCGTGCATCGATTTTATTGGCGAACAGCTCGGGCAGATGCACAGACTTGGTCCAGCGATCGTCGGTTGCCGCTCTTCGCTAATCGAGCCATATGCCACCCACCGCCTCAAAACCATACCCATTACGGCCGTCAGTGGTCAGGGGCTTGACATGGTGGGACCCCTTAAAGGGGGAACCCACAAGAAAAATACCGTTGGTCATGGTGGATAAATTCACCAAATGGATAGAGGCCAAACCGTCAAAACGGCAGAGTCGGACCAGTGATAGACTTTATATCGAGGTGGTACACCGTTACGAGTCCCCATAGCATCATCACCGATAACGGCACGAACTTCACAGCCAATGAGGTCAAGGCATGGTGCAAAAATATGGGCATTAAGCTCGACTATGCGTCAGTCTATCACCCTCAAACCAACGGTCAAGTGGAAAGAGCAAACGGTCTAATAATGAGCGGCATTAAACCCGCACTAGTTAGGTCACTCACTAAATCAGACACCCAATGGGTCGAGGAGCTCGACTCCATACTCTGGGGCTGTGGACAACGCCAACCGTATTTCACCGGATTCACACCATTTTTATGGTACGGGCAGAGGCGTTCGCCTGCGACATTATTCATGACTCACCTCGAGTGCGCATGTATGAGGAAAGAGAAGCCGAGCTCGATCGGCGGGACAGCTGGACACATTGAGGAAGAACGTGACGTCGCGAAGGCTCGCTCCGCATTTTACCAAAAAGCAGGCCGAAGATATCAAAGTAGAAGTACGGGCCAAGACCTATAACATTGGCGAACTAGTTCTACGCTCGCCGGACAAGAAAAGGACAAGCTCAAACCCGGATGGGAAGGCCCTTCATTATTGATCAAGTACTAACCGGCGGAGCGCATCCGTCATTTAAATGCGCTTGACAACTGACTCGAGCCGAACCCATGGAACGCAGCCCGACTCCGGCGATTTTATGCCTAGCGCCGGACTAAGAGTTCGTCCCCTTCCCCCGTCCAACCTTTTAAATTAACAAAACCCCTCGGGGCCCATTTTTCGCATTTTTTGCATACATACGATGTGCCACCTGCACTCGTTATTCCTGGGGGCTTCTTTTACAGAAGCTCAACTATACGGGTTTTATACCCAACACATGTGTCATGCTTCCACATGTACCTTTTACTCGCCATTATATGCATCGATATGACTTAAGTTTTGGCCAAGCTGGGTTGCCTGGCTCCTATGCTTACCCCTACGTTCCCGATTGTTCGGCTAGGTGGTAAAGGGACCACCTCTGCGATTGTTATCGCGGTCACCAGATGTGTACCTCGACGGGTGAAGCGAAAGCTAGCGTTCTTAAGGGAATATTCGATCGGTGATTTAAAAGATGACTTTTACCTATTTTTTCCATCTGCCCCAGATGTTTTATCGCTCCATTGGCAGTCCGGACATGCACTTTAGGGCATGCCACCCCAACAAAAGGAACCCTTAACGGAACTATTCTCCCCGAAGATGTTTCTTACTAACCATGTAATATAACATAACTAGTTGGGCACTTGCACGATAAAGCACTAATGACCCCTACGCCTAGTCTCCATGCATACCACGGTTATTTATTAACCAAAAGGTATTGAGACACACTCCGGTCTCTAGGGTCCCAAGGTCGGCTTAAAAGGTCGGCAACAAACAAGCGATCTACAATCCGCTAGAAGGCATTTCACATGTCATTTTTAAGGATAACATACATTGTCAAGTTTATTGATTGTATTCCTCCTCAATCCGCCTAACAGGCTGTCTAGCTTACTGATCCCGTTGGGAAAATTTAGCAGCCAGTTCTACTGGCTGTACACTAAACTCACAGCGATCTCCTTCCCGTCGGGCCCCACCGGTCCAACTTTGGCCATATGGTTGGGATCCGCCTTCTTGTACCGCGTCTTCACCATGGCCCAAGCCTCCTCGGCACCTTGACGCAGGCTGAAACCTTCCACAAACGGAAGCGCTGCCAGACTGTAGCTTCTCGCAAGCTCCCGAGGCCCCTCGGGGGCAAGGATGGCCATAAAGCTTGTCTGGCGCCACTCATTACTGCCGAACTCGTTCGCACAGCTACAACAGTTCGGAAGTTGATCACCCATCGACACGGGCATCTCCTCCGCAGGATGGCCCGTGAGTATACCCGCAAGACATGTTATGTCAAATCACTTCCTCGCCGAACTCTTCTTCCTTAGAGAGTTCGCCAAGCACTTACTATAGATGCCGCGACGAAGTCGTTGATTCTCCTTGACCGAGCGGACAGCTCGGCTCGCGCGCTTTTAAGCTCTTCTCCGAGCTTGGCGTTGGCATCTTGGAGTTTGTTCTTTCTCGCTGAACTCGTTCAAGACGTTCTCGCCGCCTTTAGTTGGCAGCAGCAGCGCTGCTGTCGAGATCTTGTTGGCGGCACCGCAGATCATTATTAGACTCACGCGCATAACGCACAACGCTTATATTCATTTATACAAATGTGTTACCAGGAGGGTCTTTCCGTCTCCTCTGCGGCAGCAAGTGCGACCTCAAGTTGGGCCTTGCAATCTTGCAGCTCCGGGACAGCCGGGCGTTCTTCTCGTTAAGAGCTCGAAGTTTACATGATCCATAAATCAGTTAACATAACTACTTTAAGTCTCGGGGCTACCGTGTATACAACCATTAAAATTCCCTTACCCGTATGTCTTTAACATACCGCTCCGTGGCTCGTAAAACCATTTCGAGCAGCCCGAGATCGCGTCCCCTGCTAAAGGCATCCAATGCCTCGGGAAAAGCACACTTCTTGAAAACGGTCCGCGGCGTCTATGATTCATAGCGCCTCCACCTCTGATTGGGTGGCGGACAGCTGTCGGTATCCTCCGCTGGAGTAGGGTCCGTTCGCGTCTTGCGCTTGCCTCCCCCCTCCGGTCCAGCGCTGAGCCCGGCTGGTGTTGGTTGGGTCGGCAATTCCTGCGCTCGCAGATCCGGCGCAGCGCTTTTCTCCTATAAAATCATGAGCACTTAGATGTTTCCCCGGAGCGTTGCTCCAAAAGATCAAACACGATCTATACCTCTGCGGCGACGTTTCTGCCCGCACGGCGCTCCTTTTCCTCCTGCTAGTTCGGACTGACCTCTGTAGGTCGGCCGCCGCAGTTCGGCTTCTCGCCGTAATGGCGCTTCTGCAAAATACCATCGTTCGCGAAGGTCAGAAACAGGCAAGGATAGGATAACAGTGTCCGAACTTTGGTTGTGGTCACCTGGGATGCCGAACTTAGCCCGGGGTAGTCCGCCGTAATGGCGACCAAAGCATTGTCAATGCTGAGCTGGTGATACACCCCGTCAATCAGCTCCACCCCGATGTCCGGATCCTCTTCGGAGGCCGGACCCAAGGACCCTTCCGGATCCTCGGGTTGTGGGGCAGGACTCACCATGTCCTCCACAGTCCGGCGTAGACCCTGCACCGAAGACATAATGTAGGAAGCTTAAACTTCGAAAGCACGGGTAGGACCCTTCGAGGTGTTTGCTTACCCATCCTCTGGGATTGACCATAGAAAACCCATCCACAGGGTTCGGACGAAGGAAATCCTCCTTCTCCCCCTTGTACAGACCGGACAGGATCTTCACCAGATCCTCGGTCGAATCCGGCCCTTTGCGGCCGTGCCGGGTCGCATCGTCCTCCCGCTGAAATCCCACATGGGGTGGCCTCAGATTGCAGTGGCTGCACCCCCGCTGATGCACGCCGCCATGACTCCAAACATGGTCAAGCCGAATGAGCCATTAATCTTATCCGCCCATCAAGTAATGGACGCTCTTGTCTTCCTCCAAACGGGGCTCATGGGCGCCACCGAGGCGTTTCTTCAGGGAGCAGATCAAACTCCGGAGGCCAATCCGGACTGGGTCGGCAACGGAGCGCCTACTATATAAAACCACCCGAGGGCGATCTTGGACGCCCTCTTGGGGTGCCGGAGAGGTATCCGTCCCGCCGATGCGCCATATTTGGCGCCGCCCACTTGATATATGGACCCTGGTGAGAACGGGCACGAGGCGTAATAGCCTCTTCCACAATGCGAAATGGGGCTCGATGCCCAGAATAGCTCAAGAAGAGCTACGAGCCCGCGATGTGCAACATGAAGCGAAGGTGGTGGAGCTGAAGTCCGTAAAACTTCAGGAGCCAGCGGAGGAACGGGTGTATTGGAAACCCGAGGCCCCTTATTAGATAAGGAACAAAGCACACCCGCTCTCCCCTGTTGGGGCTTGGGGTGTCCTCCGCCTGCTCCCTCCTCGATAAGTAACCAGTCCGGCTCGGACCGGAACCAAGAAGGCTGGAGGAAGCCATCCTCTGCTTGGAGCTTTACTAGCTCGTTGTGCGAATAGAGCACCTCCTCCAATCCCCGGCGATGGGCTGGGAGCGCGTGAGGAAGAGCCGCTGACGATCCATGGTGGAATGGATTTGAGTCGAGGCGCTCGATGCGGTATACGCTGGAGGAGGATGGTGCGGTTTGGATCTCGATCCCTGCCCTTTAATAGGCTGGTGACCCGATAACCAGGGGTGAAATGTAAAGACTCCTGGCTTTTCGCATTCGTGCGACGCGTGGAAGAGGGCCATAATTTGGCGTGAGAAGCCAAGAAGCACAAGATTCGAGGTAAAGCCGGACGCTGCTCGGCAGAACATGGAATTCAAGGAGAACCCGCTTTGCAACACCAAGACTACAAGCACGCTGGACTTATCGTCATTGAAGCCTGGTTCGGGGCTACCGAGGAGTCTCGACTAGGGGTGTCCGGATAGCCGGACTATCAATATCCGCCGGACTCCTGCATCACGAAGATAGAAGGTTGAAGACTCCGCTCGTGTCAGGAAGGTACTTTACTTGGCGTGGAAGGCAAGCTTGGCAATACGGATATGTAGATCTCCTACCATTGTAACCGACTCTGTGTAACCCTAGCCTCTCGGTGTCTATATAAACCGGAGGGCTTTAGTCCGTGAGGACACAACATTACATCTCAACAATCATACCATAGGCTAGCTTCTAGGGTTTAGCCTCATTGATCTCGTGGTAGATCTACTCTTGTACTACCCATATCATCAATATTAATCAAGCGGGACGAGGGTATTACCTCCATCGAGAGGGCCCGAACACAGGTAAAAACATTGTGTCCCTCGTCTCTTGTTACCATCCGCCTAGACGCACAGTTCGGGACCCCCTACCCGAGATCCGCCGGTTTTGACACCGACACCCGCCCATGCGTTAAAGTCATCCACGGGCCATTACAAGAATGGCCCCACCACAATTGGCGTTGCACTACAGGAATCTGCTACTTTGCCATCTGCCACGGCGGACGGCAAAGGCATGGATGGCAGACGGCAAAGGTCTTTCCCGTCGGCCGCGGACGGCAAAAGTGGACGGCAATGTAAGGGACGGCAAAGAGCTAGATTGCCGTCCGCTTCGGGGGGCTGACGGCAAAGGGTCCTTTGCCATCAGCTGCCGATGGCAAAGAATGCTGACGGCAATATTTGCGCTGTTACTCCGTCAGGTGGTTAACGGCAAGCCTTTGCCGTCCGCCGCTGTAGGCAAAGTTTTTTTCCTCTTTGCCGTCCGCCGCTGTAGGCAAACTTTTTTTCCTCTTTGCCGTCACCATTGTTGGCAAACCGACCAAATAGGTCAGCCTCCTAGGAAGCACTGATTGCACCTTGCCCGTGGCCTCTTTGCCGTCATTTGCCGATGGCAAAGAGCCCTTTGCCATCGGTGGCGGACGGCAAAGAGCCCGTGATAATGGCTTTTTCCTGTTTTTAAATCCAACAATTTTCACAGCAAATATATATGACATATATAGATATATTTCACAGGGCTATTTAACAGCACATAAGTTTCATCATACATACATATATAGTTCCATCCACTCATACATAGCATGTGCAATTTAACAGCACATAAGTTTCATCGTACATACATATATAGTTCCATCCACTCATACATAGCAAGTTGCACATACAAATAAGTTGCAACCATTAGGAGCTTGCACATACATATTACAATGCAAAGTTTCATCAAGATAGCAAGTTCCATCGTAGCATACACATAAGTTGCAACCATTAGAAGAATACTAGAAGAGAATGAAATAAAAAACAAGCACTCCATAGCAAGCTAGCTTCCGAGAAGTGAATGAAATCTGCAAAATGGCAAATAAGAAAGTTAGGGAAAGGTGACTAGAAGAAGAAGACTAGAAGAAGAAGCACGCCATCGTTTGTGAGGTAACTTAGGTGAAATGGATCGTTTATGAGCTAACTTAGGTAAAATGCATCATTTTAGAGCTAATGTAGGTAAAATGGATCATTTATGAGCTAACTAAGCTAATTATGTCGTTTATTACATAAGTAAGGTAAGTACATGTCATTATTGAGCAAACCTAGTTAACTAAGCATATTATAACTAACTTAGGTCATTTTGGAGGAAACAAAGCTAAGTATAGATCGTTTTAGAGCTAACTTAGGTAAAATGGCTGGTTTTGGAGGTCGGTAAGCTTATTAAGTCATTTTGCAGGAAAAGAAGCTAACTCTAGGTCATTAAGGTAAGCATATTGGATGAAATAAAGCTAAATCTAGGTCTTTATGCATTTGTTAAGCAAAAAACTAGAGAAACTTACCTTGATCATGGAGGTGTGGGAGCGGGCTGGCTCATGCCAGTAGCTGGAGAAGGATCGTGTGATGCTTGTGTGGAGTTACGCTGCACCAAAGATCATTTCCAATGTTGCATGATGACACTCAAATGTTAAGACTAGCAAGTAACATCCATTCAAATTAAACTCACCGTGGTCTCAGGAGCAATCTCTGGATCAATGGCTATGGAGCCATGGGACCTCATCACCTGCTCTGGATTGTAGGGGATCTGGCTCGGGTTAAACTCCTCCCCTTCCCTCGCCTTCCCCTTGACTTGCTTGTAAGAGGCAGTGTGGGCCATGGCATATGTGTCGTACCCTCTCCGCACCTTATTCCTCTTATTGTAGCATGCCCGAAAGAGAGAAACAAAGTAAATTAGTAATTAAAGGGCTCAAGCTAGCATGATGAATGAATTGCATTAATCATGAAGCAAACCACATTACCCAATTCCGCCCGAATCGATATAAGTGGAGCTACCTTGATGGTGTGGCACACCTTCAATTTGGGCATGTTTGTCCTTGGCCTCAGTCGGCTCCCCTTCCATCTTTCAACACCTGCCATGACAAAGAGTAAACGAAATTAGTACAACATAAAAAAAATACCGACATGAATAATAATATGTATATCACTTAAGTGTATCATCATCAAGTACAACATAAAAAAATTGAATACCTAACACTACTAATAATCTCGATCAGTATCATCAATAAATGCATAATCATCGTCATCACTATAATCAATGACGGGCTCATAGGGTTCAGTGGCATCAACATGTGGAAGGCCACCTTTACATAATCGGTCAAGCATTGAGAGGTCTTCCGCAGCAGTAACCTCTTCTTGTTCCGGCTCTTCTTGTTCCTCCTCCGGGGTGATGCGGATTCCTTGTCATTGTCTACTTCAATGTTTTGGGGTGAAGTATACCGGTTCTTGAAACGCTTTTTGGAAAGACGTGTCTCTTGGAAGAATTCTCCTTCATATGTGTCTCGGTTAATGTGAGGTTCATAATCCTCTTCCTTTGGGGGAGATAGTCTAGCACGTGGCGGCACTTCATAAACGACATCCCAACCTTTCAGATTTGGATTAGTTTGGCAGGCCCAGGGTAGATAGAATACTTGGGTCGCCTGTTGAGCCATAACATCAGGAACATCTAAATGGGTGCTTTGGTTGATTTCAACTAGCCCTATATGTTGATGAGGCCTTCTAGTCTCCTTCGGCTGAAACCAATAACATTTGAAGACTTCGACATTCGGTGGGTTTTCACCATAGAATAGAAGTTCATAAATTGCTTCAACTCTCCCATAATACTCGGTACCTCCTTCGCTGATAGCAGATACACAACAATTTATAGACTTTCGGTCGGCCATAGATAGCTCTTTGCCATAGGTACGAAAACGATACCCGTTGATGTCGTATTTGTCAAATGAATGGACCTTATAGTCAAAACCATTAGCGACTTGTCTCAATTCGCCGTCCATAGACTCTAAATTAGCCTACAAGTTTAATATGAAAGGATTGTTGCATTACGCACAAATTAGCGAATGAAATGAAATTGTCTAATAGAATTTACCGTTTGTTTGAACCAAGAGATGAAACCGGGATAGCCGCCTCCTTGCTTTGCGAGAAGCTCATACTCTTCGACGGAATCCTTTTGGATCACCGCTCCATACGAGAATAGGGCGACATATCAACTGTATGAAATATCCAGGAATAAGAGCAGTTCAAAGGAAATAGAAGTTGTGAAACAATGTACCGAGAACTTACTCGATGTACGGCCGCACTTCTATCAGGTTGGTGAAGATATACAACGAAATGGTCCGCCATTCTTCGTTATCCAAAGATATTGGATTTGAAACACTGGCTGGTGCGAGATTGCCTTTGAATAGGCGGAGGTTGGATCCACCCTTTTTAGGCTCGTCAGCATTGTACCGAGGCTTCGGATTATGCAAATGACGATTTTTGGTTTCGTAGTGTGCTGTCACGAAGTTTGCCGCCTCCTCAGTGATGAATGCCTCAGCCATAGACGCTTCAATTCTACGTTTATTTTTACATTTTTTTGGAAGCGTCTTCTGCATCCTCTCAGTTGGGTAGCACCGACGATTTTGCACGGGCCCCCCAATCTTGCCTCTGTCGGGAGATGCAAAATCAAATGCTGCATTGGATTAAAGAAGCCCGGTGGAAAGATCTTCTCTAACTTGCAGATCAACTCTGGCGCCAACTCTTCCATTTCTTCTAGCACGCCAGGCGATAGTTCTTTCGCACAAAGAACACGGAAGAAATAGCTGAGTTCTACCAGTACTAGCCATTCATCCTCAGGGATGAAGCCCCGCAACATCACCGGCATTACCCGCTCAATCCATATGTGCCAATCAAGACTCTTGAGACCAAATATCTTCAATTTATCAAGACTGTCTCCCCTCTTTAGATTTGCTGCATACCCATCAGGGAACATCAACTGCATTTTCACCCACAAGATAATTTCCCTCATAGCTGGCCTTCCAAGATTGAACCATGCCTTTGGCTTCGTCCAGTTCTGCTTTCCTTTCGGTTCTTTCATGTTTTGTAACGGCCTATCACATAGCGCCTCCAGATCGACTCTAGCCTTAGTATTATCCTTTGACTTCCCATCTATGCCGAACAATGTACCAAAAAGTGCCTCGGCGATATTCTTCTCAGTGTGCATCACGTCGATGTTGTGTGGGCAAAGGAGGTCTTTGAAGTAAGGCAGATCCCATAAGCATGTTTTGTGAGTCCAGGCGTGCTCAGAATTATACCCCTTGAAGTACCTCGGGACGCCTGGATCATCTCGAGAGCGTTTAATCGATCCAGGTGCTGTTGGCTGTCAACGCAGTGGTGCGAGTTTTTACAACTCTACCTCTAATGAAGTTCTTCTTGTCTTTCCGAACTTATGGCGAGGATCCAGAACTGTCTATGCATGTCGAAGCAAGAAAACTTGCGACCGCCCGAAGCCAACAAAACTCAAGAGCTCCCTTGCATGTGGGGCACGGAACCTTCCATGCACACACCAGCCAACGAATAGCGATACGCCGCAAGTCATGCGTCGAGTACATGTACCGGACACGCATTATGAAGTTTCGTTTGCTATAGGCGCCGATGTCTTGAACCCATTATCCCGTGCTTCTTGCAATTCGTCCTAAGCGGCTGCATGTACACATTTATATTTTTCCCGGATAGTTGGGCCTGGAATTATCAACGCGGGAAAATGTTCTTTGTTTGCATAATCTATCCGGGGAGATTGGTGGAAAGACAAATACGGGCCAACAATCGTATTGGGCTGCCGTCATACCAAACACATCGAACCCATCGGTGCCGATGCGGATCGAGGATGCCTCGGATCTACCGCTTTGTCAAGATGTAATTCATCAAACCTTTTCGACGCAACACCATCCGATGTGTGTACCATCATCGATTTCCCATCCGCATCTAGTTCGGTTCTTTTGCCTGTTTTGTGCCATGTCATCTGTCGGCCGCCTCTTCGACCATGAAAAGACGTTGAAGTCTTGGTACGATTGGCATATACCAAGAACACTAACAGGATTGTGGTCTGTGTCTTCTCACCCATACCGTTGTCTACCACAATATACCGAACACTTGCAAATGGGACAATAGTTCAAGTCCGCATAGTCAAGCCTAAATAAGGCACATCCTTTCTCACAGGCATGTATCTTCTCATAGGGCATCTTGAAGGCACGGAGGATTTTGTCCAACTCAGACAGGTTTGCGGGCATTACATGGCCTTTGGGTAGAAAGCATCCAAATCTTGTCATAATTGCGCCATAGCATTCTCGCCCAAGTTGAATCGAGCCTTCAAAGCCATTACTTGTGAGATGGCATCCAACTGACAAAGCTCAGTGTGCTCGTGGAGCGGATGTTTTGAAGACTCCAACATTTCATTGAAGGCCTTTGCAGATTCCTCCATCTCCTCGTCCGAGTCACGAGCATCATCATAGTCTTGCACCATGTTTTCCATCCTGGTACCATGCTTGTCGGTGCGACGATGATCCACCTCAGCTCGGTCACGTTGGGCAGACTCACCATGAAATGTCCACACCGTATAATCGGGCGTAAAACCATTCTTCTACAGGTGTTTACCCATTTCAGCCTCTGTCCTCTTTTCTCAATTGCCGCATCGGAAACAGGGGCACCAAGTTTTTCTCTGGCCATTTGCAAATGCGGCTTGCACAAACCCCTTGGTTTTTGTGAACCATTCAGCGCTCCATTTGTTCTGACCAGTGTGACCGGTATACATCCATGCACGATCACTCATCTTGACTTTCAGAGCTACTGGACACACAACAATTATATATATATAATTCACCATGTATATATTCATCAGTTGATCTACTTTGTCAATTTTATTACGTCCATCCAACCTACACTCTAATAGGTAATGATAGGTCCTAATCCCACCCGAGTATGTGTAGATTGGGTTCATTTTCCCATATGCTATGCTCCGGATCCGACGCAAAATTTCGGCAGCACCTCCCCGCTGTTCTCCTCATACACGTCTCTACAATAAACAGAGAGAATGTATACCCGGAGAACAACAGGGAGAAATCGCATTTAAATTTATGCGCCGGATCCGAGCAAAGCATATGGGAAAACGAACCCAATCTACACATACTCGGGCTGTCCATGGATAGCGTTGGACAATTCGAAAGAATCAAGGTTATAAATATGCAAATGCATGCACATTTATAACTATGACGCTTTCGAACGGGAGACACATATTGGTTACGCATACTGATGATTCAAGACACATATATAGCTAGCTACCAAATTTCATGCCATTTGTGCAAATAATTAATGGGGGAGAAGGACATGTCATTTGTGCTCACCCACGAATGAAGGGGCAGAGCTCGTCAAACGCACGGCGAGGTCGTCGAACACCAAACCTCGCAGCGATGAAACAACTGCACATTTAAATCTACCCGATCAACACAATTATATATGATGTTTTTCATAACAAAATCGAAAAATATATGACCTAACTAATAATTCACAAATATATAACCCCGTCGGCCTCTAGAAGGCCAAAGAGCACCTTTTCGGGAGGTTTAGGGGGTTGGGGTGTCATGTCGGTGTCCGGGTGCTGTTTGAGTGGTAAGGGTGTCGGTCGGGTCGGGGTGTCGGGGTGTGGTGTCGTGGTGCGTGTGTCGGGTGTGGTGTCGGGTCGGGTGTCGGGGTCAGGTGTCGGGTCAGGTGTCGGGGTGTGGTGTCGGTGTCGGGGTGTCGGGGTCAGTGGTTGGGGTGTTTCCTTCTATCCTTCTTCTTCTTTCCTTCTCTTCTTCTTCTTCTTTCCTTTCTTCTTCTTCTTCTATCCTTCTTCTTCTTTCCTTTCTTCTTCTTCTTCTTCTTCTTCTTCTTCTTTCCTTTCTTCTTCTTCTTCTTCTTTCCTTTCTTCTTCTTCTTCTTCTTCTTTCCTTTCTTCTTCTTCTTCTTCTTTCCTTTCTTCTTCTTTCCTTTCTTCTTCTTCTTCTTTTTTCATCTTTTTTCTACTTCTTTTACTTCTTTTCTTTTCTTCTATTCTTATTCTTCTACTTCTTCTACTTCTTTTCTTCTTCTTCTTTTCATCTTTTTCTACTTCTTTTCTTTTCTTCTTTTCATCTTTTCCACTTCTTCTTTTCTTCTACATATTCTTTTTCTAATACTAACACTAAATTTTCTTCTTTTCTAACACTAAATCTAACACTAACACTAACACTAACAATTAAACAAGAATTAAACAGCAAAAAAGAAAACAGAAAAAAAACTCACCAGAGTTAGGGGCGACACTGGCACTGGGTGGTGGGTGGGAGGGGGACGGCGGGTCTGGTAGTGGGATGGTGGTGGGCGGGTGGCTGAGGGCGGGCGGGGGGAGGGCGGGGGCAAGGCCGGGTGGACGGGTGGGGCGGGGGGGGGAGGGTGGGGAGGCAGGGCGGGCGGCGGGGCGGGGGGCGGCGGAGGGGGGGGGAGGGGGGCGGGGGGGCAAGATGGCGGAGACGGGGGGTGGGGATGGGGAGGGGAGGGGATGAGGCGGCGCCGGGCCGTGGGGCGTGGTGGCGGCAGCGAGGTTGGGCCGGGCCGGGCGGGGGCGGAGGAGGTCGAGGGAGAGAGATGAGTAACGGGCGGGGGAGGGGGGCTCGGCCGTTAGTTAGGTTAGTTAGGGCAGCCATTGCCGTGCGCCCTCCTTTGCGGTCCGCTTTTCTTCATATTTGCCGTCTGCGGCGGATGGCAAAGCGGGGGGACGTTAAGTATTTTTAACCAGCTCCTCAGTGGGGCCCCCCTCCCTCTTTGCCGTCGGCTAGTCGACGGTAGAGATTCTTTGCCGTCGCCTAGCGGACGGCAAAGAGCTGGCTGATGGCAAAGGCTTTCTTTGCCATCGGCCGCTTCTTTGCCGCTGCGCTGGTAGTCGATGGCAAGAGCTTTTTTCCGTCCGCTAGCTGACGGCAAAGAGCTGACAGATGGCAAAGTAGCTGATTCCAGTAGTGTTGCATGGTGCCGGGAGAACTGGAAACTAACCCAATCTCGGGTTAACGAAGAAGCAAAGAAGATCTGAAAGAGCGGAGCCACTCTTGCGCTCCTACCTGTGCACTGGTTAGGGCCTACCCCAACGACGTCTGACAGCGCGTTCGTGCCAAACCAGGGGGCTCTTGTCGGTGCAACAAACACTGGGTCTGTTGCCCGAACTGTGCAGAGGCCCAAGGACAAGTTTACAGCACCAAGATCGGACCAAGCAAGCGCGATCAATTCTTTGACAGGGTCAAAGTGCAAATCAAGAAGACCAAGATGAGCCAGAGAAGTAGGATATCGCTAAGGAAACAACCTCCCTTGCCGGGCAGGCGAGCCTCGCAAGGTTGGGTTTGCACCGGAAGCAAGCTTCCAGATCGTCCCGGCAGGCCTGCCGGGGCTTGCGGAGGCAAGCCACTCCACCGCTCCACCTCACGAGCGATGCAAGTCATCGATCAGTGTTGTGTCAAGACCCAAAGTGACTAAGTGTATGCTTTTTGCCACATGGCAGACACTTCCTACAGCAAACACCTCCATATGACACATGTCCCGAGACGTGTCAAGAAAGAAGAAACAAAGTTGGCAAAACAGCCTGGCAAGGGTTGCCGGGCATGCTGTGATGTGACACTCGATAGCGCCATTTAATTCACTTCTTCAGCCTGCAGAGTTAGGTATGATAGCACTATTTGCTACCTAATCAGTACGTAAAGACTGATTTGCCACTGTGGTGACCCCTTGATCTATAAAAGGAGGCCCATGGCAACCATAGAAAGGATTAGGACCCTCACACATTCATACGCGTATAGCCACTCTCGCCCTAAGGCAACCGTGTCAGGCAAGTGTGTTGCGTTCACCACCATTATCCACCATCAATCCACCAAAGCAGGAGTAGGGTTTTACGCCTCATGGTGGCCCAAACCTGGGTAAAACTTCCCGTGTGATCTCTGTCACGCAGTGTTATGCTTCTCCACTCTTTGTGCAACGTGCCCATCCCCCCCCCCGTTGAACCAAAAGGGGCTCATGGCCCCATAGGTTGCCATGGTTTCCCATGACAGGTGTCCTTAGCTCAAGGGGAATAAGGTGAAGACGTGGTCTTCTAATTTCAATCTCAGCCTCCCTAACCACACGTACAGTTGTCACAGCAACTGGAACTGGTCTACCAAATCCTTGTCTTCACCAAGCTAATGGTTCTACACTGCTCTAATGTTTGTCTTTGTGAAGTCATTACTTGTTCGTCTGATCTGTTTGACTTCGCTGTTCGGAGACTACTACCTGTTTGGCTTCATTCCGTCTTCCATTCTGATCTATTCTACCTAGCTGCTATTAGTCGTCGTGCTTTCATTACTATGCTCATGACTATGGTCTGTCTGTAGTAGTTCATCTTTCACTGAATTTCATATAGGTTCAATTTGATTGTTTGTCTTCAAGGATCTTGTGTTTTGAAAACTTCCATAAAAATTGCATATTCACCCCCCTCTAGTCAATTACTAGCACTTTCATCCAGGGGCACCTGAGTAATTATACTTTGCCATTCCTCTTCCTTATAAGTACGCAAGCCCTCGCAGTCATTATTTCTTACTCCCACTACCGTCCCGCACAAACCCTAGCGCCTTCGCTAGTTTCTATCATCGCTAGAGAACGAAGCGCTTCGCTGCCGTGACTTCTCTGTCGTCGTCACGCCGGTCCCGGGTCTTCCTCCTTCCGCCGCTACTGTAGGTGTCTTCCGCCGCCAAGTTAGGGCACGGGAGATTGGACTGCTCGGCCTCCATCCACAACTCATCTAGCAGTCTTATCTGTTCTTGAGTGTTAATTAAAAGCCTATTTTTACCGCATGTTTGATCCATTGAAACTTTCTATGTCTTTAGAAAGTTGTTTCTTCACTTCCAAATCTGGAACTTTACTTCTATGCATCTCATATCTTGCAAGTACTTCCACTTATGCTTCACAATTAGTTAGATTCCTCACTTGTACTTATTCATGGATGCGTACAAATCTGGATCCAAATCACATCTACAAGTGAATGTCTTCATGCTATGAGGTCAATGTATTCAAACTGATTTATCTTCAAAATGCTCTGAGAATGCATATGACCTCTTCCCCTTCCCTCGCATCTCTAATGCTATCACATGTACATGTTCGTGGGACAGTCCCTTGGTTCTCATAGTCTGCATTCATTTGCAGAGTTCTTACAGTAGCATATTGAATCTCCTGGAGCCAGTTCCTTTCTTACGAGTCGCCTGAAGCCAAACATAGTTGTGAAGCCCTTCAGTCCGAAGCCAATGGCTAGTGGCAAATCTGCAAAGAAAGGTGGCAGACAGCACTGTGACAACACTGCCTTAGACTTGCCACCAGATCTATATGAGATGTATAGTTCTAACCTTGAAGAAACCTATGGTGAGCGCAAGTCTAGAGTCCAATGGATTCGCAGATATTGGGCAGAGCAATGGTTCCTATATCATTTTGTGACTACAGAATACGCAGACAAGAATGTTGTGAGGGCCCCATGGGCAGATATCATATACAAGAAGCCGTAACCCAAGACCCAGGCTGAAGCAATTTCTAAAGGCTTATTTCCTTGCATTGTCCGCCGTCCAATGTCAAGAATATGCCAACCCATCAAATCTGCGATGGTGTCGTGAGGACGGCCCATTTGAAGTCAATCTTCAGTTTGCTAAGGCTTCATCAGTTCAAAACAAGAAAGACCTTGGGATTGACTTCAACCCAGGTCCAGCTGCTCCAAGGCCAGACTGCAGTCGTGAAGCGGAGCCAAATCTCATTGGCCCCTTTGATGATTTTGACTCATTTCTGCCACACTGTGCCGCTCAAAGGGCCACTGTTTAAGAAGTAGCTGAGGAAGAGGAACATGCTGAAGTTCCAATGCCCCCGAAGCCAGTGAAGAAAGCAAAGGCTTCAAAATCTTCTGCTGCACCAAAAGCTTCACGAGTGAAGCCGCTCAAATCTGCACCTCCTGAATCCAGTGTGCAGTCTGAAGACTTGTCTCGCATCTCCAAGAAGCCGCCTCCTGTGAGATTGGTGTCATCGGACCCCCGGGCTCTTCCTTGGTTGCAGGATCCAAACCGCGTGCGTACGTGCCTATCGAATCAGATTGGGCACCCGTCATGGAGTTCACCGCTGCGGATATTTTTCACCACACACCCTTGGGTGACGTGCTGAACTCATTAAGGTCTCTGTCCTAGTCAGGAGATCCTTGGCCGAACTATGTACGGATCGAGTGGGGAGCAGACGACGAAGAAATTCGTCCCCCACCCACCACCACTTTATAGCCGCTGTCGATAACTTAACCGACTTGCTCGACCTCGAGTCCGAAGACATCGACGGTATGGACGACGATGCAGGAAAAGAACAGGGACCACTGCCTATAGGACGCTGGACCGCCACCTCCTCATATGATATTTATATGGTGGATACCCCCAAAGAAAACAATGGTGATGAGGCAACGGAAGATAACGCATTGGGGAAGCAACCTAGACAACGGCGTCATCGGCGCCGCTCCAAGCCCCGCCATAGCAAAAATAGTGATACCGACACAAGGGATAACAATGTGGATGGTGCCGAAGACGAATATAATCCTGCCCAGCCAGGCTCCGAGCAGGCCGAACAAGAGGATGGGCAAGCTAGCCCTAGAGAACAGGCTAGTGATGGAGAATCAGAGGACGATAACTGCATGCCTCTCTCCGAAGACGAAGTGAGCCTTGGCGACAAAGAATTCATCGTGCCGGAGGATCCCGTCAAGCAGGAGCGCTTCAAACGGCGGCTTGTAGCCACTGCAAAAAGCCTGAAGAAAAAGCAGCAACAGCTCCAAGCTGATCAAGATCTGCTAACTGACAGATGGACTGATGTCCTGGCTACCGAGGAATACGGACTCGAGCGCCCTAGCAAAAGCTACCCAAAGCGCAGGCTGCTACCTCAACTCGAGGAGGAGGCTTTAAAACCCATGCTACAAGCGCATGATGTAGCTGACCGGCCACCCTGTGGCTGCGACAAAACAGCGTACCAGCCAAAAGTACAGACCGCACCCTGTGGACAATCAAATAATAACACTAAAGCCCGGGGCTACACGAAGGACCTGCGAGATGTATTAGAAAACAAAGCAGGACAGTCTAGATCGATCTATGGATCACGGGGCCGCACCACAAGACATGATGATGAACGTCACGCCGGATACAATAAAGTAAAGTCCGGCCGGGCCGAATACAATAGACCGGACTCATTTGAACTACGCCGGGATGTAACCCGGCATAGAGGCGCCGCACACCCCCTATGCTTCACTGATGAAGAAATGGATCATGAATTCCCGGAAGGATTTAAACCCATGAACATTGACTCATACGATGGTACCATAGAGCCCGCAGTATGGATAGAAGATTTTTTCCTCCAAATTCACATGGCCCGGGGAGACGATCTACACGCCATCAAGTACCTGATGTAGGGTGGAACCCTATAGCGTCGATCTTTCACGTTTGGAGTGGGATCCCTCGAAGAACACGATGAACACGGGGAAGAACGGGGAGAAATCACAAGGGGAAACACTCAAGAACATGTCCAAATCACACATCCACTAGACAATAAACACACAAGATCACAAGGTACATGAACAACAAAGGGAAAGATACAAGGTAAGGTTCATCTCCAAGAGGAGGTCTTGATGATATCCTAGATGGATCTTCCCACAAGGGGGTCTTGATGATATCCCGCAGGATCTTCTCACATGGAGGTCTTGAACTCCATGGGAGTGGTAGTCTCTCTCTCTCAAGAGTAGAGGTAGGAGCAAAGCTCACCTAAGAATGAGTTATTATATTTGCTAACCCTAAAAATGGGGAGGAGGAGGTCTATTTTTAGTCTAGTGGGCGAAGGGGTAAGTGAGGGGGCGAATGGGTACATCGGCCTCGGCCCGAAACGTTGCACGCAGGCAAGGCCCGGATGATCCGGATGGGGGTCCAGATGATCCGGCCGTCGTCCGGATGATCCGGGAGGTGGCCCGGATGATCCGGCTTCAGGAGGACCCTTCGGGTATCTCGCGCAGTTATCCGGATGATCCGGAGGGGACCCGGATGATCCGGTGGTCCGGATGATCCGGACGGCGGTCCGGATATCCGGCTATCTTCAGCCGCTGCTCCGTCTTCTTCTCCTTTCTTTCGTCTTCTCTTCCATGCTTCCCTCGCAGATGGTGTAGACGTACACTTGCGCTCGCACTCCTCCTCGACATCCGTGATTTTCCGACAATACCTATGCATGCACACGGGAGAAGTGTCAAGTAGTATACCATCCTCGAGAGTGTCAAGTGAGCATGTGTAAAGGAGATGACTCACCTTTGTGTATGTGAAGTAGATGTCGCATGTGTCACTTGCCAAATGGACTCTTGACATGGTGATGTCCGTAGGATGCTCCGCATCATCCCCTCCCCCTTGGGAAAGATCCGACCTCGGATCGAAAACCAAATCACCATGGGAAGGAGATGGCTTCGCCATGAGGAAGTGGATGTTCACCAAGTACTCGTCATCTTCAAGCTCGCAATGGGCACTCTCCAATGTCGCACCGTCTTGGGATTCCTTAAAATGATCAAGGACAACAAACACTTGGAAAAACAAATGTGGTTAGCGTTAGTGCAAAACCAAGCATTGAAGAGGTGACTAACCAAACAAGTGTTGTCATCAAGCATGGCGTATTGTTTGACAAAGGATTGTGACATGGCATGTAAGCACATAAATTGAGCACAAGGAAAGATATCATGGGAACAAGCATGTAAATGTGAGGTAGAGATGCAAATATGTGTGACAAGAGCATAAGCATCCACCTCAAGTTCATTGCAAACATGGGCAAAGCGCTCAATGAAAGGTCTATGGTAGGCATAGGAATCATTCACAACACCAAATAAGATAAGATGTCTAAACACATGGGTCAAGTGCAAGACAATCGAAACATAATGTGCATAGGGTGTAGTGAAAATAGTGTGGCACTCAACACAATAGAAAGAGCAATTGTTCATCATGTGTGAGGCAATCAAGTCAAGCATGTGACAAGCAAAGGGACATGACATATGTGAAGAAATGATATTGGTGCAACCAACCATATGATAGTAGCAAGTAGTCCAAGAATTGGATGCAACACACAAGGCATATATATCATGATGCATGGGAATGTGATAATGGCAAGTCAAAGCAAGATCTCTAGAAAGTGCGCAATCAAGTGGTCCAAGATGACCAATAAGTCTCACGGTGCAAGCAAAACAAGTAGTATTATCCGCAATATCCATGCTCAAGAAAGATGTCACCTTGAAGGCATGTCCTTGTGCATTCTTCACAATGTCCTTGAAGTGGTAGGAAGTATGGTGTAGAAGTGTGTCGTGATCGAGTGTATGAGGCTCGCTCTCAAGAGCTCGAATGGTCAACTCATGTGAAGTGGAAGTCGACACGAAGTCCAAGTATCCTACACATGCACAAAACAAAAGAAAGAGCGTATGCACATGGTAGACAAACACATCATCCATCATGATGGTTCTCTTCTCTTGCACATAACCATTATACGCACAAGTGCATGAATAATATGATGCAACAATGGCGATATTCAAGGCACTAGGTATATGGTGCAAAGAGGTAAGACAAGCATGCTTCACAAGGAATATGTCAAAATCTCCAAACATGTGTGAGAATGCTATGGGGGCAATCTCATGAGCAAGACTATAAGCATTGTTGCACTCAATACATGGCAAATCATCTAGCATGAGAGATGCAACACATGGAGATATATGACATGAAGCAATATGAATCATATGCAAAGCATATAGATGGTTGTCGTCAACCGCTTTAGATGAGCAAGTATGACACAAGAGACAACACATGTAAGAGGCATGAGCATATATGTCATCAACCCAAGAAAGCAAGTAGTGGAACATGGGTGATGCAACATAGCAAGCAATAATAGCAATCAAGTCAAGTATGCTAGTAGTGCGAAGATGCGACATACTAGAAGGAATCATGGCAAACATGTCATTGGTGCAAATAGTGGGCATGAATAATTCACAAGTCATAGCACAAGCATGAAAGCAAGATATGAGTACAATATCATGAATGTATTGGCGAGAGGCCATATGTGAATAGCAATGGGTCATCATGACTCTCCCAACACAACAAGCATCAGTAGAATGGGGCACATGATAAACATGGCAAAAGCAACAAGGATCTCCACCAAGCATGCAAATACACATAGGAGTATCATAATGGAGAATCATGGGTAGATGCAAACAAGGGTCACAATTGCATGGCAAAGGCATAGAAGCAAGCATAGCATGCAAAGTGAACACGGTAAAATGGGCATAATGTGAGAAGTGGTAAATGGCCCATAGTCGTGTGAGAGCCAAGTAGAGGAGTTGCGCGTAGTCCTTGCGCAAAGGGAACGGTGGTAAGGATAGTCCACGGGATCCCAAATCGTCATTGCTCTCAAGAGCTCGTTTTGTCAACTCGTGGGATTGCGATGTTGACAAGTATTCCTAGGTACCTACACAAAAGAGACACAAACGAAAGAAATTGTGTGTGTGGTAAATGTACACATCATCCATCATGATGTGTATGTGCACGTGTGAGTTAGCACAAGATAGGCATCGCTCAAAGAAATTTGATGCATGGTATAGGAACATGTAATCCATCATGAAAGAATAGTTGTTATGTATGACACGATGGGGACACAAATTGAGCAAACAAGTATAAGGCACATCAAAAGCATGTTTATTCATGGGGAGCATATGGTGCACACACGTATTGGGATCATGCAATGGATGGGATGGATCAAAATCTCCTAAAATGTATGAGGAAACTATGGGGGTCTCCTCATGAGCAATATCGGAAACATCATATGGAGAAAATGGACAACATCCAAAACAATGCATATCTGAAGCTAGGTGGTCATGGCATGGCATATGAGATAAATGATGCAAAGGGAGCATATCAATATCATCACAAGAGAAACAAATGCCAATAACCATGGGCTTGTCATCTATGCCATTTGTGCAAATTGGGTTTATTTTAATGGCATATGCATAGTCACTATGAAGAGATTGCAAATAAGACATATGGTTGATCTCATGCATAGCATATGACAAGTAAAGCAGATTATCAAACATGATGTGACCTAAAGAATTGTCACAAGAAATCCTATGTAACATGGCATCACAACTAATAGACTCCACAATAGAATCATCATACTCATCATAAATGGGCAAATCATCGCATGGGGAAATCATACTAGCATGAAGCATGGCAATACGTGGATCAACATCATGCAAGCAATCAATGTCAAGAATGTCCACTAGTGGGACAAGAGCATCACCTTCACCTTTGTTACCTTTGTCATTCCACTCAAGTGGTGTAGGTGAGGTGGGAAAGACCAAATGGTGGTCATCTTCATCTTGATGGAACCATGTGGGGGGTGCATCATATTCCACCATGGCCATCGTCTTGTCCAAAGGGAGGACGAAGTCGTCGAGGATCGGCGCGTCATCATAAATAGGACCTAGCACCAAATGAGAAGACACAATAGAGGTAGAGGTCAAGTTGTTAGAAATGCAAATGGCCTCATGAGACCTATCAACTATCTCACTCTCTCTATGCGGTGGTTCACTCACTCCCTCAAAGTAGGTGCACTCAAAGTCACATATGGTCGAGTCACTCATCTCACTCAAGTGGTGGGGGTTGTGGCTCTCCTCACATGGAAAGTGGGGCAACTCATCATATATTGGGCTAGTGGTGAAGTCACTCTCACTCTCAATATGGTGGCAAAAGTCACTCAAGTCATCATACGTCGCCGTGGTCGAAGGGAAAATCCCATGCTCAACCATCTCGTCATGGTCGCGTGGATGAAGGCCAAGATGGCACATCATCACTCACGCCGTGGATGAAGGCCAAGATGGCACATCATCACTCGCCTCCTAAGATGGAAGCATCATCCTTGCTCGCCACCTTGTCGCCGCCTCCAAAGCTTGGTCCTTGAGGGTCTCTGAGTCGTGCTTGTCGCTGCACTGCCTTGAAAAAGAGTCGAAGTAGACTCGGCATCCTCAATGCCACAAAGAGGGATGGCGGTGAAGTCACACTTGGGAGCATCGCCTTGGAGCTTGTCGGCCTTGGACATCATGGTGGTACTATCCTCATGCTTGTCGAGAGCTTGGTCACCGCTAAGTTTGCTTGGGGTGGAGAAGCCTTGGCCTTCATGAGTTCTTGTTCGCCTTGAGAGCACCAATGTAGTAGTCGTCGATGGACTTGTAGTTCTCGAGGAAGATGGTCTTGGAGATGTCGCAGTAATCCCATCATGAAGTGGAACTTCATCGAAATGGGGTCGCCCACGGCTCGTCGCAAGGCAATCATCATCTCCTTGAAGTATTTGTCGATGGACTTGGATCCTTAGGTGGTGTTCTCCAATTGGCGTCGAAGTTGTTCCGTGTAGGTTGGAGGCACAAACTCTCGCAGTAAAACTCTCTTCGTCTTGGGCCAACTCATCTCGTAGCTCTCCGACGGTGTGTGAAGCCACCATATCGAGGCGTAGTCATGGAAGTTTCTTGTGGCGCACTTCACTTGATCTTCGGGACGAACTTGATGTAGCTTGAGGTAGTCGTCCATCAAACGCTCCCACTCGAGGTACTCCTTGGGTTCTTGAGTCCCATAGAAAGGATTCGCATGGTTGATGTCGAGGTCATAGTAGCTCGTGGAAGTCGCGGACTTGAGCTTGGGGAGCTTCTCTTGAGCGTAGTCTTGGGGTTCTTGTTGGCGAAGATGCCGTATGTCCGTAGGCGAAGATGCCTTGAAGTCGCTTGGCGAAGATGCCAAGGGAGATGGTGAAGTCATTGAGCGGTTGTTGATGTAGAGCTCTTGACCTTCACGTTCTTGTTGGTGATGGTGTCGATGCCGATGTGATCTTGCCGGAGATGGTAGCTCGGAAGCATGTGCTTTGAGCGCCTTCTCAAGATGAGGAAGATCGCTTGTAGGACTTGATGAGGGCTTTGATCTCCTCCATTTTAGCTTGCATCTTGGCGTCGGAGTTGTTGTTCATGGCATCGAACTCGTCGTTGTTGTTGTAGACCGAAGATGAAATGCCTTGCCTATCCATCATAAGACTCGAGTAGAGGTGAGTAGGAAATGAGATAAACAATACCAAGTTACCTTTTCCCAAAGTTGAGGATCTATCCCGTGTCACTCAATGTGAGATGAAAGAATAGTGGAATTGGTACTGGACTTGCTCACTCACACCTATCAAGTAAAGCTTATGGTAGAGCTCGGTGAGGATAGTGGCACAAAAATTTAATGCAAAATGTTAGCAAGAGTCAATAATGTTGAAAGAGATTCACAAATTCGCAAGTGAAACAAATGGACCAATAGCAAAGAAAGGTACACGGAAACACACACACGGATAGATAAATGGGGTCGTGCAACCAAGGAATGAGCACAAAATGTGGAATCCACGGAAAACGCTCGTGTTGCACAACTCAAGAGAGACGCTAGCACGATTGCTCAATAGGCGGATACGACACTTGTGCACAACCTATAAGATGCAAAATGGATATTCTTTCTATCCCAAGTATGCTATGTATGTATGGTTCCCGGTGTTTCTCTCAAGCATGATATCATATGATGTAGATTTTGGTATGGCTCTTATGTGCAATGGGGTATGATGCTATGGCACTTGCTCACGAGCTCTTTGCTCTCTTTTTGCTTAAAAGATTTTTCTTTTTTTTTCTATGGCCACTTTTGCACAATGCACAAACCAAGATAGCAATTGTGTATATGCGAGAACAAACTTGAGGCACAATGGATGATATGTTACCAAGATGATATGGTATGTATGCAATGGATGGTGTAGACCACTAATGTGCACAAGTCACGTTGCCGGCAATACTCAAATGGCTAGTCTCGATAGGCAAGTAACGCAAAATGGGCTAGGGGTTAACAATGCAATTGCAAGGGAATATACAAAGGTGTCATCGAGGTTACCGTCCTTTGTGATGATGAGTGGCGGTGTTCTTGGTGTAGATACCAAGATGATGGAGACTCGTCCCTAAGTAGACGAAACACCTTAGGAAACGGAAAAAAACCCGCAAACTCAAAATCTCAAAAGACAAATGTCAAATGGTGGTAGCGGAAAGCGGTGGTGGTTTGCTCTTGGCAATGTGAAAGTGGGATGATGGGCTATACACGATGTAAGAGTTGGAAGCACACGGTCCCTAAGTAGCCGAAACACCTTAGGAGACACAACTCAAAACACAAACAAAATTGGTTAAGTTTGGGATGGCGGAAGTGTATGGTGGGTAAGCTTATGTGGAAGTGGTGGTGGTTGGTGAAGAAGCAACCGTCCCTAAGTAGCCGAAACACCTTAGGAGACTCAAGTCACTACTCAAACAACCTCAAATGCTATGGGGAACAAAATGGGTTAGGTTGCGGAAGTCGGTGGTGGTAATGCGGATGATATGGTGGAGGGCCTAGGCAAACTTGCCAAATTTCAGAAAATATGATGGAGTCAAATGATGTTGGTGGTATTTTTGTGGGATGGGGGATGTCAAGAGCTTCACAACGAGCTAAAGAACGTCAAAATCGGACTCCGGATGAATTAGTTATGGCCGAAACAAGAATTCAGCCGAGTCAGTGTCAGGGTTAACCGGACATCCGGGAGGAGGTCCGGATGATCCAGGCTAGGTCCGGATGATCCGGGTGTACATCCGGATGATCCGGGTTCCTCAGCTCCGGTTCTGTTTTCTGGGTGCGTGGGGTATCCGGACGTCCGGGAGAGGGTCCAGCTGATCCGGGAGATGTCCGGATGATCCGGGAGAAGGTCCGGATGATCCGGGCAGGTCAAACTGCTCGGGATTTCCTCTCGGGGCTGAATTTTTGGGCGGAAATGGATGATTTTCGGGGCAAAATTTGATGGATTTCGTGGATGGAAGGTGGGGAAACTTGGGGAGATGCTAGATCCATTTGAAACCAAGCAAATCCACGGATCAAAATCAACAAAACATCATCAAACCAACAAATCACAAAAAAATTTGGGGCTATTTTTGGTGGGGATTTTCGGATTTGGGACGAAATCAACAAAATCAAGCTAGAAAACACGGGGTAGGGGCTCCAAAAACGTGATCAACGTGGCTCATGATACCATATGATGTAGGGTGGAACCCTATAGCATCGATCTTTCACGTTTGGAGTG
Organism: Aegilops speltoides; assembly: GCA_021437245.1. Lineage (NCBI taxonomy): Eukaryota > Viridiplantae > Streptophyta > Magnoliopsida > Poales > Poaceae > Aegilops > Aegilops speltoides. The sequence goes on from CM038146.1 coordinate 250,267,293, forward strand.
GGATCCCTCGAAGAACACGATGAACACGGGGAAGAACGGGGAGAAATCACAAGGGGAAACACTCAAGAACATGTCCAAATCACACATCCACTAGACAATAAACACACAAGATCACAAGGTACATGAACAACAAAGGGAAAGATACAAGGTAAGGTTCATCTCCAAGAGGAGGTCTTGATGATATCCTAGATGGATCTTCCCACAAGGGGGTCTTGATGATATCCCGCAGGATCTTCTCACATGGAGGTCTTGAACTCCATGGGAGTGGTAGTCTCTCTCTCTCAAGAGTAGAGGTAGGAGCAAAGCTCACATAAGAATGAGCTATTATATTTGCTAACCCTAAAAATGGGGAGGAGGAGTCTATTTATAGTCTAGTGGGCGAAGGGGAAGTGAGGGGGCGAATGGGTACATGGGCCTCGGCCCGAAACGTTGCACGCAGGCAAGGCCCGGATGATCCGGATGGGGGTCCGGATGATCCGGTCATCGTCCGGATGATCCGGGAGGTGGCCCGGATGATCCGGCTTCAGGAGGACCCTTCGGGTATCCTCAGCGCGGTTATCCGGATGATCCGGAGGGGGACCCGGATGATCCGGCTGGGTCCGGATGATCCGGACGGCGGTACGGATGTCCGGGCTATCTTCAGACGCTGTTCCGTCTTCTTCTCCTTTCTTTCGTCTTCTGTTCCATGCTTCCCTCGCGGATGGTGTAGACGTACACTTGCGCTCGCACTCCTCCTCGACATCCGTGATGTTCCGACAATACCTATGCATGCACACGGGAGAAGTGTCAAGTAGTATACCATCCTCGAGAGTGTCAAGTGAGCATGTGTAAAGGAGATGACTCACCTTTGTGTATGTGAAGTAGATGTCGCACGTGTCACTTGCCAAATGGACTCTTGACATGGTGATGTCCGTAGGATGCTCTTCATCAGTACCTCCCACTAAAACTAAAGGGACTGGCTCAGCATTGGCTGAATTGCTTGCCGGCAAACTCCATCGGGAGTTGGGAGAACCTGGCAGACGCATTCCTCGACAACTTCTAGGGCACTTACGTGCGACCACCAGATGCTGATGATCTAAGTCACATAACCCAGCAGCCCGGAGAGCCAACCAGGAAATTTTGGACCCGGTTCCTAACAAAAAAGAACCAAATTGTTGATTGTCCGGATGCCGAAGCCCTAGCGGCCTTTAAGCATAACATCCGTGATGAATGGCTTGAACGGCATCTCGGTCAGGAAAAGCCAAAGTCCATGGCAGCTCTCACAACACTCATGACCCACTTTTGTGCGGGGGAGGATAGCTGGTTGGCCCGCAACAATGATACAGCAAGCAATCCGGGCACATCGAAAGCTAAGGATAGCAATGACAAATCACCGCGCAACAAGCACAAGCGCCAGAAAAAAGGGGGATAATGCCGAAGACACCTCAGTCAATGCCAGATTCAGCGGCTCCAAGTTCGGTCAGCGGAAAAACCATTCAACAAAAACAATTCAGGCCCGTCCAGTTTTGACCGCATACTCGACCGTCCATGCCAAATTCATGGCACCCCTGGAAAACCAGCCAACCACACCAATAAATAATGCTGGGTCTTCAGACAAGCCGGTAGGTCAGACGCTAGAAACAAGGGGAAGGGGTCTCAAAGCGACGACAATGATGAGGAGGAGCCCCGATCACCGAATATAGGAGGAAAGATGAAATTCCCTCCCCAGGCGAAAACGGTGAATATGATACGCGCAAGCCACATTCCTAAGTGGAAACATGCACTACGGGAGGTCTATAAAATCAACCCAAATTTCAACCCATGGTCCTCTTACCCGATCACCTTTGATCGCAGGGACCACCCTACAAATATCCGTCATAGCGGTTCGGCCGCATTGGTCCTCGACCCCATCATTGACGGATTCCACCTCACCCAAGTCCTTATGGACGGAGGGAGCAGCCTGAATCCGCTTTACCAAGATACAGTGCGCAAAATGGGCATCAACCCCTCAAGGATAAAGCCCACAAAAACCACCTTTAAAGGTATAATACCAGGCGCAGAGGCCTGTTGCACAGGCTCAATCACACTGGAAGTGGTTTTTGGATCTCCGGACAATCACCGTACCAAAGACTTAGTCTTCGACATCGCCCCCTTTTGCAGTGACCATCAAGCACTTCTCGGACGAACCGCATTCACTCGGTTCAACATGGTGCCACATTATGCCTAACATAAATTAAAGATGCCCGGTCCATGTGGCGTCATTACGGTTAATGGCAGGTCCAAACTCCCCCTCAGGTCGAAGAGTCTACTACCGCTTTAACAGCAAGAACAACGGATGACACCTTACAGTTGAACCTCGAGTCGAATGCCAAGCTCTCGGACACCACCAAAGGAGTCCGAACTACTGCGCGGCAGGATAGCCCAGCCCGCCCGGAGATTAATTAAAAACACTCCGAAAAAGAATAATACAAGCCACATACTGCGGCTAAACCGACAGGTGGCGCAAAACTATTTCTTACGTTTTCTTTACAGGTTCACCTCTATGTAGGCCAGGATGGAGGGCGTGGGAACAGTTCGAGCGCATAAGGGAACCTCTAGATATTCGTCTATAATCGTCCGACTACACCCCAGATCCGAACACAAATTCCACACGCCCGGTATCAGCAGGTCCTCCAGTCATATTTCCTTTATCACATCATCTGTACTCGTACGCATTGACGTATTACTCAAATACAACACTTGGATTTATGTGATGCTTACATACTGCCATCTCTCATTTAAAACTCTTTTTAAAAGATGGCCACTTATCGCGATATGCCTTAACATGCCAGGGGCTTAGTCATGCCCATACTACGGCAAAAAAGTTCGAACAACTTCACGGTAGTCCGGCACCCCGAACTTATAGCATTATATGCATCAACTCCCAATCATGTCTTGGGTCAATAGTTGGGTTTGCCCGGCTCCTATGTTTTTGTACCTTATGTTCTGCTATATCAGTTAAGGTAGCACTGGGAGAACAACTGCGATTGTGTCCCGGTTCATCCGGACGAGCACCTCAGTAGAGAAAGCCGAAAACTGACTGTCATGATGCAGCGAGAGCTTGTCAGCTGTTCGGGAGGTTCTAAAATCTTTAAGGATTATTTCCGCACAATGCTATAACCAATGCAGCGTGCGACGGATCGGACTTTTCCGCTCAGGCGCTTATAGAGCCCCTAGTATGGTCTTTCAAACACTAGGGGCTGTGCCTACCTTCCTTGAAACAACTCCTATGGCTAAGTGAGAGCGATAAAGCCGTATAGTCTGATTGCCTGGTTCACTGTGCTGAACACCCCATTTAGGGACCCACAACAGGGATAAAGAGTGCTCAGGTTTATCCCGAACACCCCCGTACTTACTACGCGGGGGCGGAAGCCAATGACTGGCCGACTCTCAGAATTACTATATTCAACGGCCGCACAAGATGAAAAACATTCATGCGACAAAGCAATAGATGATAAGAATGCTCTTGTTCAAATGTTACCATGGACGAACATGACCGGATTCATGGAAATATAACGTACTTGGTGCATTGCTCCGCCGCAAGGCGGGCTCCTTTCAATACATCTTCATAATACAGTTCGGGCTTGCAGTGCTCCTTCCCCTCCGGCGGTCCCTCGGTCATCAGCTTCTCCGCATCCATCTTCCCCTAATGCACCTTGGCACGGGCGAAGGCCATTTGCACACCCTCTATGCAGACCGATCGCTTGATGACTTCGAGTCGAGTGCAGGCACCTGCAAGCCGCTTCACGAGCCCGAAGTAGCTGCTTGGAATCAGCTCAGCAGGCCACAGCCGGATAATTAAATCCTTCATGGCTAATTCGGCCGCCTTGTGTAGCTCGACCAGGTGCTTCAGCTGATTGGAGAAACGCACTGGATAATTCGGCGCTAGATACTGCATGCAGAAGAGCTTATCCGCAGTATTCTCCCCTTCGACTCGGTAGAATTGAGCGGCATCAGATATGTTGCGCGGCAGCTCTGCAAACACCCCTGTATACATCAAAACTCAAGATTGTCAAATTCGATATTCTCATCCCCTATACTTGCTTTTTATAGAAAAAGCCTTACCAGCCGCAATCTTCCTCGCCTCCTGGATTTCCTTCAGGGCACCTAGGGCTTCCCCCCGGGCAACACTTGCAGCTTGGCGAGCCTGGGAGAGTTCGGATACTTTCCCTGCTAAACTCTGCTCCAGGGTCTCACGTTTCTGCACGGCCTCTTGAAGCTCTCGCTCAGCCTTAATAACCCTGGCCTCGTGCTTCTCACGGAGCATTTGCTCCGCGGCTGCTTTCTTCTCGGCTTCGGCCACAGCCTTTTTCAAGGTCTCAATTTCTGTCGACGCCCCTAGAGCACATTATCAAAAAATTGTTATCATGCACACTCATCCTATTGTGCTACATAAACAAGCTTTCTATATACCTTGATTATCCCCCAGCTATCTCTTCACTTGGCCAAGTTCTCCTTCGGCCCGCTTCAGACTACGCCTCAGTTCAGATACTTCCGCAGCTTGAGAGGCCGCATTCGCTACAGATGCCTGCTGGTTAAACAGAGTGATAAATATTATCAAGTGAGTCTCCCGCGAACATGAGTTTGATCCCCTGTCCGGTTCTTTGTTTCACCAAACAGTGTATCAGGGGCTACTATCTATACCATGACATTCTCCCACAAACTCATAAAACATACCTGAAGGCCTCTTATGAGGCTGACACAGGATTCGTTCAGTCCACTCTCAGCGGACTGAATCTTCTCAATCACCACACCCACGATGGCACGGTGTTCATTAATGATGGAGGCACCCTGCAGCGCCGCCAATAAAGTACCCGGCGCCCCTGGTTGGACAGAGGCGTCCGGTGGATGGGACTCGGGGACCTTATGGGTCTCTACAATAGTGTCCGGCTTGGGTCTGGATTCAAGATGACCCTCTCCATCGACACGCACGGTATTTTTCTCTCCCGTGTAATCGGCCCCAAAAGTATGGCCTCCTGGCGCCGCCTTCGCGACCTGCTCCCCCCTCCGTGGCCAGGGTCCTTCTGGGATGAAACCTCGGTTTCGTTCCTACGTTCGGAGGAAGAGGCCTTCAGGGGTGTCCCGCTCTCCATAGCATCCGAACCCAGCAGATCCTTTGACGAGGATTGCTCGGCGCGGGGCTTCGCCGGACAGAAAAAGAGAAACACGGCTCAGATTAGAATGTGATGCCACGATAAGGCCGGACGCATGAGCTTATTCGGATTTTATACTTACGAGTTTACCAGGGGCTCGGCCCTGGGATCCCACTCTGGTCTGCTATCGGTGGCGCCAGTGGACTCCTCTTGAAGAAGAGTTTTTCCCCTCTTAGGCGAATCGGCCCCCAAAGAGCTGGAGGCCGTTCTTTTCTTCTTTCCCCCTACGGGGGATTCGTCCTCCCCCCCCCGTCCTCTTTGGAGGAAGAATGGGCATTAGAGTCTTCAGATTTTGTGTCCGTGGTACCACGGCAACAAAGGCCGCCCCTGGTCTTTTTGGCCTCCTTCTCGGCCTTCTTCTTCGGCACTTTATATAGCGCCAGGACCAACATCTTCGTCAGAAGTGGGCCGGCCGGTTCTTCTGGTAGAGGGGCGGGACAATAGATCTGCCCCGCCTTCTTCACCCAGCCCTAGGAAAAATATGGGAAATACGTTAAGTATCTCTCTAAGGATGTATGGACAGAATGTATGAATTATCAGACATTCAGTTGCTTACCGAACTTGCGGGGCGGGACAGTTGATATCCGCGGTCCTTGGTGGAGTCCGGCCACGGTTTGCCAGACTTGAAAAGCACCTTCCAGATGTCCTTGTGAGTAGAGCCAAAGAGATCTAGCAGGGTCTGGTGCTTGGCTGGGTCGAGCTCCCATAGATTGCAAGCTCGGTGTTGACATGGTAGAATCCGGCGAACCAGCATCACATGGACTACATTGACGAGCTTGATGCTCTTGTGTTCCATGTCTTGGACGCGCGTCTGGAGCTCTGATAGCTCGTCAGACGAAGCCCATCTCAGGCCCTTCTCATGCCATGACGTAAGTCACAGGGGGGCACCAGATCTGAACTCCGGAATGGAGCTCCACTCCTTGCCACGCGGCTCGGTGATATAGAACCACTGCTGCTGCCACTCCTTGACAGAATCATTGAAAGTTCCTGTCGGCCATGTGACATTGGGCATCTTGCTCACCATGGCGCCTCTGCATTCAGCATGCTCGCCGCTGACTACCTTGGGCTTTACATTAAAAACCTTCAGCCATAAGCCGAAGTGCGGCGGAACGCGGAGAAAGGCCTCACACACGACTATGAATGTCGAGATGTTGAGAAAGGAATTTGGGGATAGATCATGGAAATCAATCCCGTAATATTACATGACATCGCGAACAAATGGGTGGAGGGGAAACCCTAGCCTGCGGACAAAATGAGGAAGGAATACCATCCTCTCATGGGGTTCCGTAGTGGGGACTATCTGTCCCGCCGTCGGAAGACGGTGGACAATTCTCTTGGCCAGATACCCCCCCCCCCCCCCCCGTGAAGCTTTTCGATGTCCTTCTCCCGGACGGTAGAGGCCATCCACTTGCCTCCTGCTCCATATCCGAACATTTTCAGGGAACCTTTTTCAGGCGAAGAAGAGAAACGCTTGGGCGCTAGGGCTCGGGCGGAAAGGAATGGATGAATACGAAAGGGCGTGGGTGAAGGGGAAGACTCTTCTCCCCTTATAAAGGCAGCGAATATCCTGTGCCCCCCCCCCACTCGCCCGCTAAAGTCGCTTAATCCCTACGTTTAATGGCACGGTTGGGTTACCCATGTCTATATTGATGAGGATCCCGTGATAAGGGGACACGGTCTCTGCTTCGACAGGACGTGCCGATAAAACCGCTTCACGATGCGGTGGTTGGTTGGGAGAAAGTTCAAATAGTGACTGGACCGTGGCGTGATGTCATGCTATAAAAAGCTGTCAGCAGATTAGATTTGTGGAATATTATACTCTCCATGATGGAATGTGGAGTTCGTTTTGTAGAGCCGGACACGACCCTTGTGTCCTAAATCTTCTATGGAGTATTCGGAGAAGGAACCCGCCTTGCAATGCCGAAGACAATATGCGCAACGTACTCATCGTCATTGAAGCCTGGTTCAGGGGCTACTGAGGGAGTCCTGGATTAAGGGGTCCTCGGACAGCCGGACTATATACTTTAGCCGGACTATTGGACTATGAAGATACAAGATTGAAGACTTCGTCCCGTGTCGGGATGGGACTCTCCTTTGCGTGGAAGGCAAGATTGGATATTCGGATATGTATATTTCCTTCTCTGTAACAGACTTTGTGTAACCCTAGCCCCCTCCGGTGTCTATATAAACCGGAGAGTTTAGTCCGTAGGACAACAACAATCATAATCATAGGCTAGCTTCTAGGGTTTAGCCTCTACGATCTCGTGGTAGATCAACTCTTGTAATACTCATATCATCAAGATCAATCAAGCAGGAAGTAGGGTATTACCTCCATCGAGAGGTCCGAACCTGGGTAAAACATCATGTCCCCTGCCTCCTGTTACCATTAGCCTTAGATGCACAGTTCGGGACCCCCTACCCGAGATCCGCCGGTTTTGACACCGACAGATACTGAGGGTTGGGTCAGGTGGAGAACAAAAGTCCTTGGTTCCATAGGAAGCTTTTGCACGGCGCATTTTGACAGATGGTAAGCTATGATGTTTTTTGCACGCGGCACATGCTCTGTTTGCAATCCGTCAAAATGCTCCACCAACTTTCTCACTTCCTCCACATATGCCTCCATCAATGGACTTTGGTAATCAGTGTTTACTTGTCTCACCACAAGCTGTGACTGTCAGTGTCAAAACCGGCGGATCTCGGGTAGGGGATTCCGATCTGTGCATCTAAGGCTAATGGTAACAGGAGGCAAGGGACACAATGTTTTACCCAGGTTCGGGCCCTCTCGATGGAGGTAAAACCCTACTTCCTGCTTGATTGTTATTGATGATATGGGTATTACAAGAGTTGATCTACCACGAGATTCTAGAGGCCAAACCCTAGAAGCTAGCCTATGATGATTTTGATTCTGTGTCTAAGGACTAAACCCTCCGGTTTATATAGACACCGGAGAGGGCTAGGGTTTACATGGAGTCGGTTACAAAGAAGGAAATATAATATCCGGATCGCCAAGCTTGCCTTCCACGCAAAGGAGAGTCCCATCCGGACACGGGACGAAGTCTTGAGTCTTGTATCTTCGCGGTCCAACAATCTAGCCAAGGTATATAGTCCGGCTGTCCGGATAACCCCTAATCCAGGACTCCCTCAGTAGCCCCTGAACCAGGCTTCAATAACGATGAGTCCGGCGCGCAGTTTGTCTTCGGCATTGCTAGGCGGGTTCCATCTCCAAATACTCCAAAGTACCTGTTGCAACGAACAGTGCCCGGCTTCCCATCAATGTTGTACTCCTCGGCTTCTGTGCTTCAATAATGACCATCTCCACGTGTCGAGCGAATACGTTGAGCCGGGGCATTTTTGCATTCTCCACCCCCGGTCCTGTAGGAAAACCGTCTATTTGAAGGGACGGGGATTCTCAGATCCAAGCTTCACCTTCTTCCCCTTGAGCGAGCATCAAACGGAGCGCTCCGGAAAAAATCATTCCAACATGGCCGGCCGCCGCGGCTCTTCTTCTCGTTCCCTTCACTTCAAGCCAGGTGACTGGGAAGAGTGTTCAGTTCCTGAAAGCTGTTTGATAGAGTTACAGACCCAAGGGTTTCTTCCACCGGCGTTCATGGTCCTCGTCCGAGCCGGACTAGCCACCTATAATGGCGGGGAGCAGGCGGAGAAATCTCCTAATCCATCCCCAGAGGAGCGAATATGCCTCATCTCGCATCTGCTAAGGGGCGTCTGGTTTCCAATCCATCCATTCCTTCGCGGGCTCTTGGAGTTCTACGACCTCCAGTTGCACAACTTCACCCCTGCCTCCGTGCTGCATATAGCAGGATACGTTGCCCTTTGTGAACTATTTCTGGGCTGCGAGGCTCACTTTGGGTTATGGAAGAAGTTGTTTTGCCTCGTCCCTCGCAACCAGGGGGAATCCATATGTCAAGTGGGCGGAGCCGAAGTATGGCGCATCGCCGAGACCGGATACCTATCTGGTACTCCCAGGAAGGCACCTGAGAACTGGCCCTCGGAGAGGTTTTATGTTGATGATGTTCCCCTTCCGGATCCAGTCCGGGCTGGTCTCCTGGAATTCAGTAATGCTCCACCGAAGGCACACCGAAGTTGGCGCCCTCAAGACCCTCAAGAGGAGGATACCAGAGAAGTATACTTCTGGATGAATAGAATAAAGATACTGGCCACATAAGGGATGACAATAGTCGAGGTTATGGCAATATGCAAAATGCAGGGAGTGCAGCCGCCTCAATACCGGGGGAAGCCCATGTGGCATTACAACGGGGAAGATGATGCCACCCGCAGTGGTCGTAAAGGTCCGGACTCCACCACTGCTCTGGCGAGGATATTGTCTGATTTGTATATAGGAGAAGAAGAAGAAGAATTCCTTCACATTAAACCGCGGGATGGGTTTTCTATGTACAACCCCCCAAGCTGGGTAAGTCGCCACTCTTTCCCCCCACTCCATTCCTTCTGGCGTCCTTCGTCATGATTATTTATCTCAATATTTCCAAGCAGGAACTGAGGAGGGCCGTAGAAGGGTTCAGCAGCCCCTCCCCGCAGCTAGAGGACCCCGGAAGGGTCTTCAATGCCGGACTTGAAGAAGATCCGGATATTACTGTGGAGCTTGTCAACGGGACATTTTATCAGGCCAGCTGTGATGGTGCCTCGGTGGCTATTGTCACTGACTATCCCGGACTGCTGCCTTCATCGCGTGTAAGCAAAGCCAAAACCCTATCCTCCGAAGAGGACTCCTTTCTGATGCCATGCCTGAAATATTGTATTTTTGTAGAGACGACCGTCGGAACGCGGCGCTGAGCCCCTGGGGGCTCGTCGGCAAGGGGCGTCTGGATCGGGCAGGCTTAAGAGGAAGACAGTTAGGGCCGAAATGCCGCTACAGAGGTATGGTAAAAACCTGCTCCGTGATTATTGTGTTTGAAAATGTAACAGCGTCCTTCGTGTCCTGGCAGAAAGAGGAGTAGCCGGACTATATCCGAAGATCCTGCCAATCACGCCTCCACCAGCCGGATTCCAGAATCGACTTCGAGAGAGGAAGCGGACGCGGGGCCGATGCCGAATTGTCCTTCGACAGAGGATGCGGATATGCTCTCCGCCACAAATTCCAAAGTAGAGAGTGCCATAAATCACCGGCACCAACGGCCCATACTTCGCAACAACATCTTTTCCGAAGAGGCATTTAATGCTTCCAATTCGGGGGACACATACATCCGAGCTGCTCAAGGCGGGCTTGCCCGAGCGACGGACCAGTATGCCAAAGATATATGGGTAAGAAAATTTGATAAGCATGTATAGCAGTAGCCCCTGAGACTTGAAACGGTTGGAACAACTGTTTTAAGGATCAATTTATGCACAGGTCCTTGTAGATAAGAATGCCCAATTGTCTCGAGAGCTGGAGGAGTGCAAGACCCAGCTGAGGGCCACGGTTGCCAAGTTAGAGGAATCCCAGAAGGCCTGATCTGGTAACATTTGTCTCAATTGTATGGAAATGTACCAGTTAGTAAGTGGCTTGTACAATAAGTCTAACAGAAAATTCTGCAGACAATCCCGGGGTGAATCCAGAGGTCGTAAGAGACAATGAGTCACATCTCCAAAGGCTGCTAAAAGCTAGCGAGCATGTTCTTACACAAGTTAGGCAGGAGAAGAACAATCTTCAAGATGCCAATATCCGGCTGGGCATCGGATTAAAAGATGTTCGAGCTCAGCTGGCGGACTCCGTTAGGGAGAACAAAAGGCTTCGTCGCGATATTTATGGTAAGTGCCGAGATGAACTGTAGTACAGCTCGGCGAGGAAGCATATTGACAGAGTTTATATCTGTAGGTAAGTTGACGGGCCGCCCTGAAGAGGAGATGCCCTTGTCCGCAGGTGATTTACTTCAGGAACTCTCTCAGCTGCACGAGCGATCTCGGCAGGTGATGCAGGGTATTGCCCAGGCCTTCTGGCCATCCACCTCTCTGCCAAAAGGCATGGGGGGCTCACGGATATGCTCCAAGGAGCACAGTGGCGCTTCCGATTGTGGAAGATGTCAGCCTGCCGACAAGGTGCAAGAGAAGCCTGGGCCATGGTTAAGACGCGATACACCAAGCTTGACCGAAACCATATGGCCGAAGTTGGACCGGCAGGGCCAGATGGGCAAGAAATTCCTGTTAGTCTGGTGTACGACCATGTAGCGTTAGCCGCAAAGTATTCCCAATAGGATTGCAAGCTAGATAGACTGTTGGACGGTATAGAGGAAGAATATAGTCAGTCCAAGTGACTATGTAATTCAATGGACATATGTAGTCCCTTGCCGGATTAAAAATCATTTGTCATGGCGGACCTTTTCGCTTTAGCCCCTGGATCCGATAGTCTGGGGTGTATCCGAATACCCGCTTAGTTATGCAGAACCGGGGTATGCGTGGAAACCAGGCGTAGGGATCATAAGTGCTTGAATAGACAATACCCAACTAGCTATGTTATATTACATGGATAGTAAGAAACATCTTCCAGGGAGAATAGTTCCGTTAGGGGTTCCTTTCCCTGGGTACGCATGCATCGATGTAAATGTCCGGACTATGAACAGAGACGCAGGATACAAAACTTCTAGGGATTCTTGTTGTAATAAACGAAAGGAACATCTTTTGTTCACCGAATAAATATTCCCTTAAGAATGCTAGCTTTCGGCTTCACCCAGTCTGAGGTACACATCCGGATGAACCGACAGTAACAAACGCAGAGGTGCTCCCCTTATGCCCCAGCCAAATTAAAGAGAACGTAGGGCATAAACACAAGAGCCAGGCAAACCAGCATGGCCACATCTTAAGTCATATCGATGCATATAATGGTGAAGAAAAGGCACATATGGAAAAAGAATGCATATGTGATAGGCAAAAAGCCATTAAAGTAATTATATTTAGCTTCCGTATAGGAAGCCCCCAGGTATGGCTTTCATACATAGTGCGGCCGGAGTGATCCGAGCGTCCGCATTGTATTGAGTACTTTGTGTGAAGAAGGAAAAAGGTTAAGAAAGGAAAAAGGAGGGAACATAATTAAAAAGAAGGGGGTAAGGAGACGAACACTGAGTTCGGCGCTAGGCGTAGAATCTCCGGAGTCCGCCGCTCCATGGGTTCGCTCGAGTCATTATCGATGCATTACGTAAGCGGTACGCTCCTCCGGTGAGAACTTTATCAATAACGAAGGGACCATCCCACTTAGGTTTGAGCTTGTCCTTCTTCTTCTCCGGTAGGTGTAGAACGAGTTCGCCAATATTATAAGTTTTGGCCCGCACTTCTCTGCTTTGGTACCGTCGAGCCTGCTGCTGATAGAACGCGGAATGGGCTTTTGCGACATCGCGCTCCTCCTCCAGGGCATCTAAGTTGTCCTGCCGATCTAACTCGGCTTCCTTCTCTTCGTACATGCGCACGCGAGGCGAATCATGTATTATGTCGAAGGGTAGTACTGCTTTTGCGTCGTACACCATAAAAAATGGTGTATATCCGGTGGTGCAATTCGGCGTGGTCCGCAGCCCCCAGAGTACGGAGTCAAGCTCCTCGACCCAGTGCGTGTCCGATTCTGTCAAGGATCGCACTCGTCTGGGTTTGATGCCGCTCATGATGAGACCGTTTGCACGTTCGACCTGGCCGTTTGTTTGGGGATGATAGACGACGGCGTAATCGAGCTTAATGCCCATGTTGCCGCACCAAGTTTTCACTTCAATGGCTGTGAAGTTTGAGCCATTGTCAGTGATGACGCTGTGGGGGATGCCGTATCGGTGTACAACCCCGGATACGAAGTCTATCACTGGTCCGGATTCGGCCGTTTTGACTGGTTTGGCTTCTATCCATTTGGTGAACTTGTCCACCATGACCAATAAGTATTTTTTCTTATGGCTTCTCCCCTTAAGGGGTCCGACCATATCCAGGCCCCAAACCGCGAAGGGCCAAGTGATGGGGATTGTTTGGAGAGCGGTTGGGGGCATGTGGCTTTGATTGGCAAAGAGCTGGTAGCCGATGTAGTGTTGGACAAGGTCTTGTGCGTCTGCTCGGGCTGCAGGCCAATAAAAGCCTGTGCGGAAGGCCTTGCTGACAAGTGTCCGAGCCGCAGCGTGGTGTCCGCCGAGTTCGGCATGGATTTCAGCCAAGAGCTGCCGCCCTTCCTCTTTGGAGATGCACCTTTGGAGCACTCCCGTCGCACTTTTCTTATAGAGTTCCCCCTCATGGACCTTTTAGGCTTTTGAACGCCGCATGATGCAACGTGCGTCATTTTGGTCCTCGAAGAGCTCCTGCCTATTTAGGTAGGCCAAGAAAGGCTCAGTCCACGAGGCGATTACAGCCATGATTTCGTGGGCCAAATGTGTTATTTCGGTGGCGGAGCCTCCGATTACATCTGATGGTTCGGAATCTGGGGGTGTATTCGGATCCGTGCTAGTGTTGCCGGACTCCCCTTCCGATAGCACGGATGGCTTGAACAGCCTTTCCAAGAATATGTTAGGTGGGACAGGGTCGCGTTTAGCGCCAATGCGGGCGAGGATATCCACCGCTTGATTGTTTTCTCGAGCCACATGGTGGAATTCGAGCCCCTCGAACCGAGCTGACATTTTGAGGACGGCATTACGGTAGGCCGCCATTTTTGGATCCTTGGCATCAAAGTCTCCGTTTATTTGTGATATTGCGAGGTTTGAATCCCCGCACACCTCCAGGCGTTGAATGCCCATAGAGACTGCCATCTGAAGACCGTGCAACAGAGCCTCATATTCGTCTGCGTTGTTGGAGTCTGTGTATAATATTTGGAGTACGTATTGGACCGTGTCTCCGGTGGGAGACGTCAGGACTACACCTGCTCCCAATCCGACCAGCATTTCAGAGTCGTCGAAGTGCATGATCCTGTTAGAGTACGCGTCGTACTCTATAGCGAGTTCGGCTTCTGTCCATTCAGCAACAAAGTTAACTAGTACTTGCGACTTGATGGCCCGCCGTGGTTTGTATGTTATGTCGAACGGAAGGAGCTCGATGGCCCATTTAGCAATTCGGCCTGTAGCGTTGCTGTTATTTATTATGCCGTTGAGTGGTACTTCGGAGGCCACCGTAATCGAACACTCTTGAAAGTAGTGTCGTAGCTTCCGGGATGCCATGAAGACCGCGTATGCTATCTTTTGATAGTGTGAGTATCGGGATTTGCATAGGGTGAGGACCGTGGATACGTAATATACCGGCTTCTGGAGCGGGAATTTGTATCCATCAGCCTCTCGTTCGACGACGAGCACTGCGCTTACAACTTGATGTGTTACAGCTATGTACAATAGCATAGGTTCACCGGTATTTGGCGCTATTAGGACTGGATTACTGGCCAATAAGGTCTTTATTTCATCCAGTCTGGCCGCGGCTGCATTTGTCCACACGAAGTGTTCGGTGCGCCGAAGAAGGCGGTAAAGATGTAATGCTTTTTCTCCTAACCGGGAGATAAAGCGGCTTAAGGCAGCCACGCATCCATCTAGTTTCTCGATATGCTTGAGGTCTGTTGGTATAGCCAACTACGACAGAGCTCGGATTTTTGCCGAATTCGCTTCAATTCCTCTATTGGAAACAATGAAGCCGAGCAGCTTCCTAGAGGGCACGCCGAAAACACATTTTTCCGGGTTCAGCTTGATGTCATATGTTCGGAGGTTATCGAGCGTAAGCCTCAAGTCGTCTATTAGGGTTTTGACGTGTCTTGTTTTTATGACCACGTCGTCCACATATGCCTCCACTGTTTTGCCGATTTGCTTTTCCAGGCATGTTTGAATCATGCGTTGATAGGTTGCGCCGACATTTTTAAGCCCGAAAGGCATAGTGTTGAAGCAGAAAGGACCATATGGCATTATGAAAGCCGTTGCAGCTTGGTCGGACTCTGCCATCTTTATTTGATGGTATCCAGAGTATGCATCAAGAAAACACAGTGAGTTGTGTCCTGTGGTGGCATCGATGATTTGGTCGATGCGGGGGAGGTGGAAGGGATCCATGGGGCAAGCCTTGTTGAGGTCTTTGAAGTCAACGCATAGGCGCCAGGATTTGTCCTTCTTTGGTACCATCACCAGATTTGCCAGCCAATCCAGATGCTTGATATCTCCGATGAATCCGGCCTCGAGTAGCTTGGCTAGCTCTTCCCCCATGGCTTGCCGTTTGGGCTCTGAGAAGCGCCTAAGAGTCTGTTTGATGTGCTTGTATCCTTTCAAGATATTGAGGCTCTGCTCGCCAACTGCGTGGGATTCGGCATGTCCGAAGGATGCCAAAGTAAAATGTCCCAATTCTCGCAGAGGAAGTCTCAGAGGCAAGGCGTCCATTGTGGGGCTCAAGCGTGTCCCAATGGAAGCTGTCTTCGTGGGATCTATTGGATGTACCTGGAATTTGACTATCTCGTCTGCGGGTTTAAATTAGGTGGACTTGGGTCGCTTGTCGAGTATCACGTCGTCCCTGTCCACGGTGGCGCGTAACGTTGTTAGTTCTTCGGCTGCTAGAGCTTCGGATAATGCTTCCAGGGATAGTGCTACGGTTTTGTTTTCGGCGCGAAGCGCGATGTCCGGATCACTGGCTAGAGTGATGATTCCATTGGGTCAGGGCATTTTAAGCTTCATGTACCCGTAACTGGGTATAGCTTGAAAGCTAGTGAACGCGTCCCGCTCTAAAAGGGTGTGGTATCCGCTGCTGAAAGGAGCCACTTGGAATGTTATTTCTTCGGACTTGTCATTCTCCGGAGTGCCGAATACCACATCGAGTGTGATTTTTTCCGCACACCGTGCTTCCCGACTAGGGATGATTCCCCTGAAGGTTGTGCCGCTTTGCTCAATGCGGCTTTTATCAGTTTCCATCTTGTTGAGTGTTTCTTCGTAGATCAATTTTAATCTACTTCCACCGTCCATCAGTACTTTAGTGAGCCGAAAGCCGTCCACGATTGGGCTAAGGACCAAAGCGGCTGGTGCCCGGACTGTCTGAAATTGAGTCTCATCACTGGCACTGAAAGTTATAGCAGTGTTGTTCCATGGACTTATTTTGCCACGTGGCAAATTTCAGCAAAATTTCGTTGAGCTCGCTTGCGCCTATTGTTTGAGGCGAAAGTCTCGAAAACTGTTAGTACCGTATTGTTTTGTTTGGTGGGATGTTGTTCTGCTTTATGGCTTACAAGAAGATCCTCGCCACTTTTTGCTACATCCGGAGTATCCAACATGCTCTAAGGCTATGTGTTGGTGTAGTGTCCGGCGTGCTGTGGAGTTTACATGGCCCATTGAGCCATTCTTCCAATACGGTTCCACGCCCTGGGGTGGGCTTTGGTTTCTTGGGGATTGGATCGGCTGACTTACGAGAGTTAGCTCGTTTAGTTCGGACAAAGGTTTTAGTGAGAGCCGGACTATCCCAAAATTCTACTTGGGTTTTCCTGGCGCTTTCCATCGCACAGTACTTCTGTACTATGGCTGCTAAGTCAGCAAAGTGTGCTATGTCACGGCGACTTATAGCATTAAGGATCCCTTTGTTCGTGCAGTTTTTGCAAAAAAGTGAGATTGCGTCTTCCTCACGACAGTCCTTGATCTTGTTTAGCACAAGGAGGAATCTGGCCAAATAGCGATGTACTGTCTCTTGGGGCTCTTGTCTGATATGGGAGAGATGATTTAAGTCCGGGTGGGTGGGTGTAGCCTGGATTTTGATCCGATCTGACGCCCAGGGGAAGAGGAGTTTCCGGGCTTGATAGCTCGGGATCCGGGGTGCTGCCCGATTTTTCCGGTCTGATACCCGATTCTAAGTCCGGGGTCTGGGTCATGTCCTCCCGTGAACGGGTATCCGGCTTAGAGAGCTCGGTGATTCGGACATAATTCGTCCTCAAAATAGAGGGATAATCCGAATGTGGCTCCTCCACTATTGCTATCTCGTGGGTGACCGGCGGGGATTTAATATCCCTTTGTTCGGGTTTAAGACCGATCCGGTCATAGTCTGTAGCGACTCCCAGAGTGGCGATGCGATCCAAGATCTAATTAAGGGAGGAGAGCTCCCTTGGATCCATCTGTTCGGCGAGTTCCGAATTGACGTGGAGGTTATTCGTGATGACCCGAGAGGTCATCATCGGCGAGGTAGCCGATTGGGCGATCATGACGAAGTCGCCTAGTCGGAGAGTTTGGCCTATAGCCAACGCTCCCCCAGAGGTGATGTTGTCCTGGACAACAAGACAGGCCATCGAGCCTTGCAACGACGACACAGAGGAACTCTCAATGAAAGCACCAATGTCGGTGTCAAAACCGGCGGATCTCGGGTAGGGGGGCCCGATCTATGCATCTAAGGCTAATGGTAACAGGAGGCAAGGGACACAATGTTTTACCCAGGTTCGGGCCCTCTCGATGGAGGTAAAACCCTACTTCCTGCTTGATTGATATTGATGATATGGGTATTACAAGAGTTGATCTACCACGAGATCATAGAGGCCAAACCCTAGAAGCTAGCCTATGATGATTATGATTCTGTCTCTAAGGACTAAACCCTCCGGTTTATATAGACACCGGAGAGGGCTAGTGTTTACATGGAGTCGGTTACAAAGAAGGAAATATAATATCCGGATCGCCAAGCTTGCCTTCCACGCAAAGGAGAGTCCCATCCGGACGGGACGAAGTCTTGAGTCTTGTATCTTCGTGGTCCAACAGTCCGGCCAAGGTATATAGTCCGGTTGTTCGGATACCCCCTAATCCAGGACTCCCTCAGTGAGTCTCCACGAATAATCAACTTCTTCATTCCCAACTCTGTTGCGATCCTGAGCCCGACAAGGAGTCCCTCATATTCTGTAGTGTTGTTGGTAGCTTTTCCTCGGGGAAATGCATTTGGATGACATACTTTAGGTGCTCTCCAATGGGTGCGACAACGAGCACGCCAGCTCATGCACCTTGCCATGAAAAGGCTCCATCAAAATACATGATCCACTCTTGGGGGTACTCTTTACCGGGGATAGCTGTTTCGGGTGTCTCCTCATCTGGGGTTGGCGTCCATTCCGCAGTGAGCTCTGCCAATACTCTACTCTGAATGGTTGACGTACTCTCATACTTCAGACCAAAGCTTGACAATTCCAATGCCCATTCCACTATTTTGCCAGTGGCCTCATGTTCCTTATTATGCGTTGCAAGGGGAAACGAGTGACAACTGTGATCTCATGGGCTTGGAAGTAGTGGTGCAGCTTCCTTGAGGCCATGATGAGGCCAAATATCAACTTTTACACGGTAGAGTACCTTGATCTAGCCCCCTACAACAGGGAGCTGACAAAGTACACCGACCGCTGCACTACCTTCTTCTTTACAGTGGTCTTGGGATTGTCTCTGTTATCCTGCTCTTCTTTCTCCTGATCTGCTCCCGACCTTGTCGGGAGACGTTCACTTTCTTCTTCGGAGGGGACAGTAGTTGCGACTGCTTCCTCATCTATTCCCGCTGCACCACCAGCGCTGCACTAACCACTTGATTGGTTGCCGCTAATTATAGCAGCAATGGCTCTTGTGTTTTAGGAGCAACCAAGGTGGGAACAGAGGAAAGATAGACTTTCAAGTCTCGCAGCGCTTCTTCTGCTTCCGGGGTCCACTTCATTGGCCCCGCCTTCTTCAGAAATTTGAAGAATGGCAAAGCACGCTTGGCTGACTTGGAAATGAACCTACTCAGGGCGGCAACACATCCGATCAAATGCCTCATGTCCTTGACTGTCTTGGGTGCTTGAATCTGTTGATCACTCTAATCTTGTCGGGATTGGCCTCTATCCCTCGGTGAGACACAGAGAAGCCAAGTAGCTTGCTAGAGGGAACGCCAAACACACACTTCTCTGGGTTCAGCTTCAAGTTGATTCTGTGCAGGTTTGCAAAGGCTTCTTCCAAATCCTGAATAAGTGTTGACCTGTCCTTGGTGTTGACCACTATGTCAGCCATATAGGCCTCAATATTCCTGTGTAGCTGAGATACAAAACCAATTTGCACTCCTCTCACAAAGGTGGACCCGACGCTCTTTAACCCAAAGGGCATCCGTACAAAGCAGTACGTGCCACACCGGATTATGAACACGGTCTTCTCCTCGTCTTCCTTGGACATGAATATCTGGTGGTATCCATAGTAGGCATCCAAGAAGGAAAGCAGATCACACCCAGAAGTGGAATCCACAATCTGATCGATGTGCGGCAAGAGCAACGGGTCCTTCGGGCATGCTTTATTTAGATCTGTGAAAATCTATGCAAAGCCTCCGTTTCCCATTCGCCTTACGCACTGATACGTCCATTTTGCATCATGCTTTTATATCAATATTTATTGCATTATGGGCTGTTATGTCACGTTATGTCACAATACTTATGGCTATTCTCTCTTATTTTACAACGTTTACATGAAGAGGGAGAATCTCGGCAGCTGGAATTCGGCCGAAAAGGAGCAAATATTGAGACCTATTCTCAAGAACTCCAAAAGTCCTGAAACTCCGCGGAATATCTTAAAATAAATAAAGAACAATCGTCGCCAAAGAGGAAGGCCAGGGGGGCCACACCCTACTCACAAGGGTGGGGGTGCGCCCCCCCTACCTTGTGGGCCCCCTGGTGGCTCTCCAACACCCATCTTCTCCTATATGAAGTCTTTCGATGAGAAAAAAGTAGAAGGCAACCTTTCGGGACGAGACTCCGCCGCCACGATGCAGAACCTTGGCGGAACCAATCTAGGGCTCCGGTAGAGCTGTTCTGCCGGGGCCACTTCCCTCTGGGAGGGGGAAATCATCACCATCGTCATCACCAACACTCCTCTCATCGGGAGAGGGCAATCTCCATCAACATCTTCACCAGCACCATCTCATCTCCAAACCCTAGTTCATCTCTTGTATCCAATTCTTGTCTCCAAGTCCGGGATTGGTGCTAGTAGGTTGCTAGTAGTGTTGATTACTCCTTGTAGTTGATGCTAGTTGGTTTATTTGGTGGAAGATCATATGTTCAGATCCTTTATAAATATTATTACCCCTCTGATTATGAACATGAATATGCTTTGTGAGTAGTTATGTTTGTTCCTGAGGACAAGGGAGAAGTCTTGCTATTAGTAGTCAGGTGAATTTGGTATTCGTTCGATATTTTGATAAGATGTATGTTGTCTAGCCTCTAATGGTGTTATGTGAACGTCGACTACATAACACTTCAACCATTATTTGGGCCTAGAGGAAGGCATTGGGAAGTAATAAGTAGATGATGGGTTGCTAGAGTGACAGAAGCTTAAACCCTAGTTTATACGTTGCTTCGTAAGGGGCTGATTTGGATCCATATGTTTCATGCTATGGTTAGGTTTACCTTAATACTTTTGTTGTAGTTGCGGATGCTTGCAATAGAGTTAATCATAAGTGGGATGCTTGTTCAAGTAAGAACAGCACCCAAGCACCGGTCCACCCACATATCAAATTATCAAAGTCCTGAACGCGAATCATATGAGCGTGATGAAAACTAGCTTGACGATATTCCCATGTGTCCTCGGGAGCGCTTTTCCTATTATAAGAGTTTGTCCAGGCATGTCCTTTGCTACAAAAAGGATTGGGCCACCTTGTTGCACTTTATTTACTTTTGTTACTTGTTGCTCGTTACAATTTATCTTATCACAAAACTATCTGTTACCACTTATTTCAGTACTTGCAGAGAATACCTTGCTGAAAACCGCTTATCATTTCCTTATGCTCCTCGTTGGGTCGACACTCTTACTTATCGAAAGGACTACGATAGATCCCGTATACTTGTGGCTCATCAAGACTCTTTTCTGGCGCCATTGCCGGGGAGTGTAGCGCCTTTGGTAGGTGGAATTTGGTAAGGAAAAATTTATATAGTGTGCTGAAATTTTCTGTCACTTGTTACTATGGAAAGTAATTCTCTGAGGGGCTTGTTCGGGTATCTTCACCCGTCCCAAGAGAGCAAAGAGTTGCTCCTCAACCTACTGAACCTATTGAAAATGAAACTCCTTTTGAATTTCCTTCGGGTATGATGGAAAAACTGCTAGCTAACACTTTTACAGGAGATGGAACAAAGCATCATGATGAACATCTACTCTATGTGGATGAAGTTTGTGGACTATTTAAGCTTGTAGGTATACCCGATGATGTTGTTAAGAAGAAGGCCTTCCCTTTATCTTCGAAGGGAGACGCATTAACATGGTACAGGCTATGTGATGATACGTGATCATGGAACTATAAAAGATTGAAATTGGAATTTCATCAAAAGTATTACCCTATGCATCTTGTTCATGCCCCGCGAAGGAGATTTTTGGCCTCGCGAAGGAGAAAGCATCTCTCAAGCTTGGGGGAGGCTTAAATCAATGTTATATTCATGCCCCAATCATGAGCTCCCAAGAGAAGTAATTATTCAAAGTTTTATGCTCGGCTTTCTAATAACAATCGCACCATGCTCGATACTTCTTGTGCTGGCTCTTTTATGATGAAGACTATTTAATTTAAATGGAATTTACTGGATAGAATTAAACGCAACTCTGAAGATTGGGACCTCGACGAAGGTAAGGAGTCAGGTATGACTCCTAAGTTTGATTGTGTTAAATATTTTATGGATACCAATATTTTCCGTAAGTTTAGCACTGAATATGGACTTGACTCTGAGATAGTAGCTTCTTTCTGTGAATCTTTTGCTACCTATGTTGATCTCCCCAAGGAGAAGTGGTTTAAATATCATCCTCCCATAGAAGTAAAAGTAGCTGCACCTATTAAAGTTGAAGAAAAGACTATCACTTATAATGATCCTATTGTTCCCACTTCTTATGTTGAGAAACCACCTTTCCCTGTTAGAATGAAGGATCATGCTAAAGCTTCAACTGTTGTTCGTAAAAGCAATATTAGAACTTATACACCTCCTGAGCAAGTCAAAGTAGAACCTAATATTGCTATTGTTAAAGATCTCTTGTCCGATAATATTGATGGGCATGTTATTCAATTACGTGGTGAAACTGCTAGAATTGCTAAACCTTGTGCTAGAGATAAACATAGACCTGTGATAGGCGTGCTCGTTATTTCTGTTAAAATAGGAGATCATTGTTATCATGGCTTATGTGATATGGGTGCTAGTGCTAGTGTTATACCTATTACCTTGTATGAAGAAATTAAGCATGAAATTGCACCCGCTGAGATAGAAGATATTGATGTTACAATTAAACTTGCCAATAGAGATACTATTCTGCAATGGGAATTGTTAGAGATGTTGAAGTCTTGTGTGGAAAAACCAAATATCCCGCTGATTTTCTTATTCTTGGTTCTCCACAAGATAGCTTTTGTTCCATTATATTTGGTAGACCCTTTGTCGTGGGAACAAACACCTATGGGGCCGGCGGACCAGGCCCCTTTCGGTTCGGCGGGGGGCGGAGATCGCACGAAGAGCAGATCGAGGCGAAGCACACGAGCGATTTACCCAGCTTCGGAGCTCTCCGGAGAGATAGTACTCCTACTGCTGCATGTCTGATTGTATTGTGTTCTTGCTCGGGAGCGCTGAATGCTACAGTACACTCTAGCTGCTAACGAGGCCGACCGTGAGTGTTTTCTGACTTCCAACCCCCCTCTACGTTGCACCTGGGCCTCCTTTTATATGCTCAAGGGGTCACCGACAGGTGGCAACGTTGACAAGGGTAAAACTGGAAAGGAATTGTGGTTGGTACAACTACTTTTAAAGTGTATCCTACCTAACCCTGACGACAGGGGACAAAGGCATTAAATGCCCGTCTGTGTCGCCCAAACAGTGCAGAAAAGGGACCGCCAGGGATGCCACCGCTTGCCACGATGGTAATCTTGTCGGCGTAAACGCCACCAAGACCACCTGGCTGCACAGCCTCTTGCCACGCGCACCTGGAAAGGCCTCAGGGCGACATGTTGGTGGATGTGCTGGAGCGCGGGTACAGAGTGGTAGCTTGCCGCGGCAAGCACCTTGCCGCGGTCGTTGTCTTGCCGCGCCCGGAAGCTTGTCACTCACCGGGCCTTGCCGGGACGCGTGGCGCGTCGCGGCAAGTTCCTTGAAATGCCTTGGTTGGCCTACCCGGCAAGCTCCTCTTGCCGGGGCCTTGTCTTCTTGGCTTGAACACTTTGTTCTTGAATGCTCCAAATGAACCACGGAGGACCTTGGCGGTCAACCGGCAAGCCTTTCCGCAGGGTGCTGCGACTGCTCGTGCACAAGTTTGGGATACTAGGGTACCCCTACTCTAGTACACCGACAGGAGCCCCCAGGCCTGGGCCACACACGGTGCCGAGTGCTGTTGGGCCAGGCCCAAAATAGGGCACGGCACGCGCCCGGGTTACGCCAGATCTTACTCAGACGACCGCGCCCTCCCCGAACGGCACGCATCGAATGCGGCGTCGTGGGAGAGATCGTGGGTGGTTTCTTTATTCGGAAAGATGGAACGTCCGCCCCCTCCCCCTTTATAAGCAGGGGAAACAGGGGCAGTTCACCCATCTCGCCATTGCTATTCCAATCCCAAAAATCTCCGCCGCTCCCCCCTTCTTCCAAAGCCGAAAGAGAGCAGCGCCCGCTTCATCGCCACCGGGCGCCACTAACACCGCCGATCTCCCCACCACCTCGCCATGGCTCCGAAGCCGGAAGGCCGTGAAGTCGGCCGAGGCATAGCGGCTCGAGGCGCCGCGAAGGAGCGGCAATCTTCCTCCCGAGCTCGCCGCTGAAGGAGCTGAGGGAGTACTACTACTCTTTCGTCGACGGAGACGCGAGCGCATCCGCAAGACGAAGGTACTCTCTCCGCCGCTGAACGGGCTCGAATGGATATCCCATCTTCGCGTTGTTCTTATCGCGGGCTCGCCCGCCTTTTTTGAATTCTTCGTGATATCATGAACACCCACGGGTTCCACCTCCTTGACTTCACCCCCAATGCCGCTTCGACCATGGCAGCTTTTCACAAGATCTCTGCGAAAACATTGTCGGAGTCCACCCAAACGTAGCTCTTTTCCGCCACTTCTTTATGCCCCGAGTTGAGAGAGGAGAGCCTTTATCCGCGGAATCACCGGATCTCGAGAGCCGCAAGAAGGAAGCTTATCTCGGAGGGGAGCTCCGCAGCAAATGGGAGGAGTGGAGAGCAGACTGGTGCTGGATTATCGAGGAGAACCCGCAGCCATTTACTGCCCAGCGCTAAGCCCCAGCAGTGCGCGGCAACGATTGGAGCAGCGTGGCCCCGGAAGACGATAGGCTGAAGATCGCCGTCACCGGATCTCGCGCCTCAGCTTGCGGGCTCCATCAGGCGCCGTTGGCGCAGATTTTTTTCGCCGCGACGCTTCGCAGAGAGGAGGAGACCCGCCGAATTCGGGGTCGGCGGACATTATGAGGCTGCGCCGGCCTTAACTTCAACTTCACCGCCACGAACGGGACGCGATGCTCAAGGAATTGTTCAAGCACGACCCTCAACATCCCGAATGGTTCAGGTTGCCGAAGGGCGTCGTTCCGCTGTGCAACAATTCCTCGCTCGACCGCATCCGTGCAATGATGCCGTTGTGCGATTCGCATGGAATTGTTCCAACTTGGCAAGAGCCCGCAGACGACGTCGTGCAGGAGTTCTTAGACGGCTTGGTGGAGGTAGCGGTCCGCTCTGATGAACAGAAGAGCCTCACCCGCGACACCACCGATGCGGAGATGCAGCGCATCGCCACTAGGGCGGAAGAGGCGGCGGCAGCCGCTGCCGCGGGCGAATTTGGATTCACCATGGAGGAGGCAGAGGCAGCAGAGGCGGCAAGCCTTGCCGAGCGAGAGTGGCTTGCCGGCGAGGAAGAGCTTGCCGGGCCTGACACCGAGTCGAGCGAGCCCGCCGAGGGTGCGAGCGGCCCGCCATCTTCAAGCAGCTTGCCGCAAGCAGAGCCCCCAGCGCAGCCCCCAGCTCCACCAAGAAGGCGTCTCTGCAAGGCCGGGGACGTAGCAGGGCGACAGACGAGTCAACAGCCGTCGCGCCGCGCGACGCGCTCCACCGCGACAAGCACTGTTGCCGCGGGAGTACCTCACGCCGCTGCGGCAACTGGAGCGGGTCCTCCTGCACCACCACTTCGCTCCTCGCTGCTGCCCCGCCAAGCGGTTAAGGGAACCCACCCCGCCTCGTCGCGCCAAGGTGGGCGGACTTCACCTCTCCGCACTCAGCTCCGACGAGGAAGAAGAAGAGTAAGATTCTTTGTCTGTACTTGTAGTTCTTCAATTCTTGCTGTTTTTGTCTTATATCTGATTTGCTTTACTCAACTCATTCCTTTCTGTGACCTGGCCCAGAGAGCGGTGAAGAGAGCCAAGGCTCCGTGATTGTCATCGAGGACGAGCCCATCATGACAAAGCAGGGCTGCGCCGAGACCACCTTGCCGGACCCGCAATCATTCCTCAGTAGTTCTCAGCGCAGCCTCCAACGTAAGTATATGGTTTACTTCCCGCTGTTAGGCGCGCATGGGTGTTCTTTCTTTTGCTGACATCTGACTGTTGGTTTGTGTAGGAGCAGAGCAGCCTCACCAGGAGCACCCGGAAGCCGCCCTCGAGATGCTATCTGCTTCGACTACACAGCCAAGGGAGGATTCCCCGGCAAGGGAGCGTTCTCCGGCAAGGGAGAAGTCTCCGGCAAGGGATAGTTCTCCGGCAAGGGACGGTACCAGCGACCCCCCGGTGGTGGAGCCCATGACTGCAAATCCTAGTACTGGTAATCCTCTTGCGCGAAAACTTCCCTTGGGTTCTTCTTCTGATTTTCTTTTTGGATATTTGCTTGACTTTTCTCCCTTTTCCGGCCTTCAGATCCACCTGTCACGGAGCCGATGGAGACCGAGGTTGCCGGTGAGGAGAACGCGCGCGGCAACACCAACGACGCCGCTGCTACCGAAGAAGCAGCTGGCGCTGAGGATCCCGCCGGCAAAGAGGTCGCCAAAGCTGCCGCCGCAGGAGCTGGCGAGGGATCTGGCGATCGCACTGACGGCCCCGAGGCCGCAGGAGCGTCAGGCGCTGCATCGACCGCCGATCCCCCCGCTGCTGCCGCAGCGTCAGGCTCCGAAGAGCCCCAGCCCGGCGCCTATTTGAAGGCCGGCGATGGCGTCTTCATCAAGCTCCCCTGGGCGTCAAGCTCCAGGGCGCCGGTCGAAGGAGAAAACTTTGATGGAGAGGTGCTTGCCTCCGCTGGGCTGACGCTGGTTGACGCGTCAAGTAGCAGCAGCGGCGAGTCTAAGGAGGAGCAGCTGCTGCGGAAGCTGGTGTCGCTCTACCGCGCCCGACAAGCCAAGGTGGATTCCCGGGAAGCGCTTGTCGCGCAGGCGAGAGTGGACATCGGGAAGCGCGCGGAGGAGCTCCAGAGTCACAACTAGGAAGCTCTCCGGTCCCTGGCAGTGGAGCGGGAGCAACTCGCCGAGGCGCGGAAAGCCTTCCTCCTCGAGAAGGCTGAAGCCGAAGAGCAACAACGGCTTGTTGCCGAGGAGCTGTTTGCGCGGGAGGGTGAGTTGGCGCAGCGAAAGGTTAATCTTGACAGCCATGAGGAGGAGCACATGAGCAAACATTCAAGGGGCTCTCAAGGAAGCAGAGGATGCTGCCGCAGCTGCCGAGGCCGCCAAGAAGGAGCTGGAGACGAAGGTGGCGCAGCTGGAGGCCGATCTCAAGGCAAGGGGTGAAGAGCTTGCCGCGCTCAAGCATGAGCGTGAAAGGATGCCTACACCCTTGGCGAGCTGCAGGGTAGTCTCGTCGAGAAGGGCAAGGAGCTTAGCGCCGTCAAGGACTCCAACGCAGATCTTGAGTTGAAGCTGACCACTTTGACCAAGACGCTGGACGGTGCCAAGGAGCAGGAGGTGGCCTTGAAGGAGGAGATCAAGGCCAACGAAGCGCTGCTGACGAGGGCCGCTGAAACCCAAAACACTTTTAGGGAGACTGTGGAACTCTGGACAGAGGGTCTCGTGAATATCGCCGCAGTTATTGACGGGGAGCTGGCGCAGCTGGGGATGGAGGATCTCGGGTACTCCTCCGACGAGAACCTCCAACCCAGCGCCAAGCTCACCTTGTTCTTCAAAGGCGTGGCGACGGCCCTCCAGCGACTCCGGGAAAGGATCCCAAAGCAGTTGGCCGACGAGTCGCGCACGATCTGCGCGGGAGTTCTGCAAAAGGTGTTGGTGAAGGTGGCCTTCCGCAACCCAGGCCTTAACCTCTTCAACGTCCTCAAGAAGCTGCCGCCGGATGCTGATCTGGAAGCGCTCAAGGCCCTTGTCGCACCCATTGTGGACAAGGTGAGCGAGATCAAGAGGGTTGAGGGCGATCGCGTAGATTAGGCCGCCCGTTTTCTCCTTTTCTTGTCGCTGCTGGTCTTGTTACGAGAACAATCCATTAGAGATGCGACAAGCTATCTTGTAATATAACTTTATCTTGGGTATCGATTGCTATGTTATTTCCATTACTTGATTCCTTCCTTTGTATGTTTTTGCCCTACGCTTTTAGGGAACTTGCCGCATGAGCACCTTAGCCATGAAAGCGCTGAAAAGCGGACGTCAAGCCTCTGTTGGCGGTGTCGCTACCGACAAGAAACCTTGTCGCAACTAGTCGCAGCTCACTTAAGTTGTTGAGCGGACTCGAAACAAAGTAAGGGCGCAACTAGCTACGAGTTGGTTCCTCCGCGCACAGGTTTCCATACAAAGCACGGTCGTTTGAGGAAGATAACTTAAATTTTTTAAAACTGATTGCTCAAACTTTGGCAACTTAGCTTTTCTGTCGTTTGCATCCCGGCAAGGCGAAACTTTCTTGAACGACGCCTGGTCCACACCATTATCGCCTCCGCCCCCGGCAAACTTTTGGGCGAGGGAACCTTCCTTTCTTTGAGAAAGAGAAAGAAGAGAAAATAAAGATATGGAGCCTTAAGGCTCGTTATTGCTTACCGGGGGTAGGTGCTGCATAAAGTGTCAGATAACACATGCAAAAATTGGAAAACATGAAATTGACAAGATATGCGGAGCACATGAGCTCTACTTATGCACGGCGTCTGCGCCCGGCTTTGTACAAAGGATTACATGCAACAGCGGCAAGACTTGTACAAAAGGTGGTTGCCGGAACAGGTTCCGGCAACCGCGTCCTACGGGTAAAACCTACGAAGATGCTCAATATTCCAGGAGTTGCTCACCGGAGTGCCATCTTCGGTCTCAAGGCGGACAGCACCAGGCCTAGTGACTCGTTTCACCCGGTAAGGGCCTTCCCACTTCGGCGTCAACTTGTTTGAATTCTTGGCGGACTGAACGCGCCGAAGAACAAGGTCGCCTTCCTCGAGACTTCTGGCATTAACTTTGCGGCTATGGTAGCGGCGCAAAGCTTGCTGGTATCGAGCAGCTCGTACCGCAGCCTAAAGACGGTCTTCCTCAAGGAGCAGCGCGTCATCTTGTCGCAGCTGCTCTTGCTCAAGCTCATCATAAGCGAGCACTCGAGGCGAACCGTATACGAGTTCCGTGGGGAGAACTGCCTCTGCTCCATAGACTAGAGCGAAGGTGTCGGCGATGGCTCGACGGCATCGCCCCGACGACTAAAGAACCACCGGCAGCTCCTCGATCCAGTTCTTTCCGCACCGGCGCAGCCTATCGAAAGTCCTGGTCTTGAGCCCATGCAGCACTTCAGCATTTGCCCTCTCCGCTTGACCGTTGCTTCTCGGATGAGCAACAGAAGCGAAGCAGACCTTGGCGCCAAGATCTTGGACGTACTGCATGAAGGTGCGGCTCGTGAATTGTGTGCCGTTGTCGATGATGATCCTGTTAGGGATCCCGAAACGGCAAACAATCGACCTGCAGAACTTGACTGCTGACTGTGCTGTCACCTTCCTCACTACTTCCACTTCCGGCCACTTTGTGAACTTGTCGATTGCAACGTACAAGTACTCAAAACCCCCGACAGCTCGGGGAAAGGGGCCGAGGATGTCGAGCCCCCAGACCAAAAATGGCCAGGATAAAGGGATCGTCTGGAGAGCTTGAGTTGGCTGGTGTATCTGCTTGGAATGGAACTGGCACGCTTCACACTTGGTTACTTGTGCAGTTGCATCCTGGAGGGCTGTCGGCCAAAAGAAACCTTGCCGGAATGCTTTGCCGGCAAGTGCTCTTGCGCCAATGTGGTGACCACATATGCCTCCATGTATCTCTGCCAATAGCTTTTGTCCATCTTCCCGGTGAATACACTTCAATTTCACACCGTTGAGTCTTCTTACGCAAAGGCGTTGTCGACAAACTGGTACATACTTGATCGCCGGGCTACTCTTTCCGCTTCTTCTTGCTCTTCGGAAGTTCTCCGTCTCAAGGAAACGGACAATCTGCTGTGCCCATCTTTGGAGCTCGTGGCTCGACAACAAGGACTAAAGGCACATATCTTTGCTGCATGGAACATCCGCTTCTACGGTGAGAACCTGCGGCTCAGCCGGAGCTTGATGTTCCCCGGCAAGCTTGCCGGAGCAAAACTTGTCGGGAGCGTCTGCTTCAACGGAACAAACCCTAGGGCTTGCCGGAGCAGACTGCTCCTCAGCACCCTTGGTGTTGATCTTGGGGACCTTCTTGGCGGCGGCTTCAGGGAGCTCTGCCGGAAAATAGTCACCAGAAATCAACTTCCTCTTCTTGCTCTGTCCAGTTGATGGCGTTACATACGGTTGAGTCAGTTTGAGCACAAAGATCCCTGGTTCCACAGGTAAAGTGCAGCGCACTTTGATAGGCCATCGGCAATGTCGTTCTGAGCTCTTGGAGCATGTTCCATCTGTAGGCCGTCAAAGTGCTCTTCTAACTTTCTCACTTCATCAACGTAAGCTTCCATCAACGGACTCTGATAATTCTTGTTCACTTGGCGGACGACAAGCTGTGAGTCACCCCTAACAATGAGCTTCTTGATCCCAAGGTCTGCCGCGATCCTGAGAACGGCAAGCAAACCTTCATACTCTGCGGTATTGTTCGTTGCTTGCTCCATGGGAAAGTGCATCTGGACTACGTACTTGAGGTGCTCTCCGGTGGGAGCGACAAGTAGCACGCCCGCACCGGCGCCTTGCAGCGAGAAGGCACCATCAAAGTACATTAGCCACTCTTTGCTTGCTTCCTTGACAGGATGCTCGTTTCGAATTTCTTCATCCGTGTTGGCGCCCACTCGCTATGAATTCTGCCAATGCTCGCTCGATAGTTGAAGTGCTCTCAAACTTGAGGCCAAAGCTTGACAGTTCCAAAGGCCCACTCGACAATCCCGCTGCTGCTTCGGATTCTGCGCAGATCCTCTTCAGCGGAAAACGAGTGACAATTGTGATCTCATGTGCTTGGAAGTAATGGCGCAGCTTTCTCGAGGCCATGAGAAGGCCGAAAAGCAATTTCTGCACACCAGAGTACCTCGATCTAGCCCCCTGCAGAAGGGAACTGACAAAGTAAACTGGGCGCTGCACCATTCTCTTCTGTATCTCTTCACGCGTCTGCGCAGATCCATCTTTGTCGGGACCAGAGCTTGTCGGTGAAGTCCCCTGCTTGTCGCTGGGTGCATCTGCCATGGTTGCTGGCTCATCATCCGCCTCCCTCTCCGCTACTAATGCAACACTAACCACTTGATTGGTTGCCGCTATGTACAGCAGCAACTTTTCTTGTGGCTTAGGTGCGACAAGTGTTGGAGTGGAGCACAGGTACCTCTTCAAGTCCTGCAGCGCAGCCTCCGCTTCCGGAGTCCATTTCATTGGACCTGCCTTTTTCAATATTTTGAAAAACGGCAGGGCGCGCTCAGCAGACTTAGAGATAAACCTGCTGAGAGCCGCCACGCAACCGGCAAGCCTTCGTACATCCTTGACGCGCTTTGGTGCTTCAATCTGCTCAATGGCCTTGATCTTGTCGGGATTGGCTTCAATTCCCCGCTGAGACACGAAGAACCCGAGAAGCTTGCCGGAGGGGATTCCAAACACACACTTCTCGGGGTTAAGCTTGAGGTTGATCTTGCGCAGATTTGCAAAGGTTTCGTCTAAATCTTGAATCAGAGTTGCCTTGTCCTTGCTCTTGACCACTATGTCATCCATGTAGGCTTCCACATTTCTGTGTATTTGTGGCTCAAAAGCGTGATGGACTACCCTTCCAAATGTTGAACCAGCATTCTTTAAACCGAAAGGCATCCGTACGAAACAGTACGTGCCACACGGAGTGATGAATGCGGTCTTCTCCTCATCCTCTTCTGCCATGAAGATCTGATGGTATCCTGAGTATGCGTCAAGAAATGAAAGCAAGTCACATCCGGCCGTGGAGTCAACAATATGATCAATGCGCGGCAAAGGAAATGGGTCTTTGGGACAAGCTTTATTAACATCGGTAAAGTCGATACAAAGCCTCCATTTCCCGTTTGCCTTGCGCACGACTACAAGATTGGCCAACCACGTAGGATGGAGCACTCCCCTGACAAGGCCTGCTCCTTCCAACTTCTTGATTTCGTCTGCGATGAATTCTTTGCGCTCCACTGCTTGTTTCCTGACTTTCTGCTTGACGGGCCGCGCACGAGGACAGACGGCAAGGTGGTGCTCGATTACTTTCCTGGGAACACCAGGGATGTCGGACGGTTGCCATGCAAACACGTCGACATTCGCCCGCAGGAAAGCAACAAGCGCCCTTTCCTATTTAGGGTCGAGAGTGGCACTGATGGTGAAGGTACCACCAGTGCCGTCCTCCTTGGCGGGCACCTTCTTGGTCTCTGGCGGAGCTGCCATTGCCTTCTTACACTTGCCGGTGGAGCTCGATGGTGCGTCATCGACGGTAGCGCAGCACTCCGAAGAAGTGTGCTTGCCGTAGTGGGCATCAGAACTCTTGCCGGACTTGGTCTTCTTCTTCCCTCCGGGAGCTTCAGCGGCAAGTGACTTGTGATCTGCTGCGGCTGCTTCTTCCCGGTAGATCTTGTCGGTGCAGATAAGAGCATCCTTCTTGTTGTCAGGGACAGAGATGACACTTATCGGGCCTGGCATCTTCAGCATGTTGTATGCATAATGAGAGGCTGCCATGAATTTGGCGAGTGCTGGACGGCCGAGTATCCCATTGTAAGGCAATGGAAAGTCAGCAACGTCAAAAGTGACCCTCTCAGTCCTGAAGTTCAATTTGCTGCCAAATGTCACCGGCAACGTGATCTTTCCCTTCGGCTTGCTCCTTCCCGGGTTGATTCCTTGGAATGTGCCGGTCTCTTCGAGCTCGCTGTCAGGGATCTGGAGTTTCTGGAGTACCGCGGAGGAGATCAGGTTCAAGCCGGCCCCACCGTCAACGTGACTTTGAGGTTGCGGATATTTGGTGAAACCAACATCGGCAAGCACCCGACCGCAGTTATGCGATCAGGGTGGTCCTCAATATCAAAGATGATAGGCGTGCCGGACCATTTCAGAGGCTTGCATTACTCGACGGGTGGTTCTACCGCATTGACTTCCCGCACCCACTGCTTGAGCTGGCGGTGTGAAGTATGCAGAGAAGCACCACCGTCAACGCACAGGACCTCTGTAGCTTTCTGGAACTCCTGCTCATCGGCC
Source organism: Aegilops speltoides (assembly GCA_021437245.1). Lineage (NCBI taxonomy): Eukaryota > Viridiplantae > Streptophyta > Magnoliopsida > Poales > Poaceae > Aegilops > Aegilops speltoides. Next base: position 250,299,907 of record CM038146.1, read on the forward strand.
TCGTCATCATCCATATCTTCATCGTCGTCATCATCTTCATCCTTGTCGCGGCCGCGGGGAGGCCTGTCTCCTTGCCGCTGCTTGGCCTTGCCGCGGCGTCCTCCCCGGCCGGGACGTTTCTTGCCGGATCCTCCAGTACCTTCTTGGGCCTTCTCCTTGTCGCGCCGCTCGTACTCAGCCTTTTGCTGCTCGACAAGCTGCTCGACCTTCTTGCAGCTCTGGAGATCATGGCCCTTGGTGCGGTGGATTTTGCAGTACTGCTTGTCGGTGCTGTCCTGCTTGTCGGCGACCGCCACAGCTTCAGCTTTCTTGGCGCCACCTCTGTTGCCGGACTGTTCAACGACTAGCACATCTTTGCCTTTCTTCTTTCTGTTGTTCCGCCGGTTTTTCTTTGTCGGGGCAGCATCCTCGCTGTCAGATCCCCCTGCTCCTGTATTCTCTCCGGGGAGTTTCTCCCTTCCTCAGCCCGTGCACACTTGTCGGCCAGGGCGTATAGCTCACTGACGTCTCTGATCTTGCACATCGCCATCTCCTCCCGCATCTTGCGGTTTCGCACATTCTGATGGAAAGCGCTGATGATTGCGGCAGGGTGGACATCTGGGATGTTGTGCTGCACACGGGTGAATCTCTGAATGTACTTGCGCAGGGACTCTCCTTCCTTCTGGGCGAGCAGATGAAGGTCGCTCTCTTTGCCATGAGGTTTGTGGCCGCCTTTAAAGGCGCTGACAAACTGATGGCATAGGTCTGCCCAGGAGGATATGGAGTTGTCCGGCAAGTGCATGAGCCAGGACCTGACATTGGGCTTGAGCACCAGCGGGAAGTAGTTGGCAAGGATCTTGTCGTCCCGCCCCCCAGCAACTTGCACCGCGATGGTGTAGATGCTGAGGAACTCCGACGGATGCGACTTTCCTTCGTACTTCTCTGGTACGTCTGGCTTGAAATTCTTCGTACTGGGCCACTAGACTTGCCGCAGCTCACGAGTGAACGCAGGGCAACCTACCGCGTACGGCAAGTCGCCTGGTTCCCCTGGCGCATGCATGTCGACAGAGGGCCCAGCGCGCTGGTCTGATTGACGCCGCGCTTCTCTTCGACGCTCGATGCGAGTACGAGCGTCTTCTTGCTGCCGTTCGTGAAGAACTTGGCGCTGATCGCGACGAGCTCGTGGATCTGATGACGCGGTGGAGTCGTTGTCGAGGTTGACTCGGCGAGTCGGCGATCTTGGCCTTCGGGGTGGAGAGTGCACGGTGGTCGCACCCCCACCGGTTTTGTCGCCACCGGCCTGTGCCTGGCAGTCTTGCCGCGGCTGCGATGCATTCGGCTGCCGCGGAGTGTCGCCGTTGGCAAAGCCGATGAGACTCTGAATGGTGGCCCTCCATTCGTCGATCTTGTCCGCCGTTGGAGGGTAATCCAGAGCGATTGAGCTCGTGCGAGCTTCGCTGGAGTGGAGGGTGGCGATGGCGAGCGGTGCGAGGAGCGGATATGCTCGGACTTCTAACTATGTTAGAAGGAGCAGCATCCCGTCCAGGCGACCGTGTCTTGCTCGTGCCAGCATGTTGGCGCGCATGCTGGTCTTGAGCATCCCGAGATCCACCAGCTTGATCTCGGTCCAACAAACGTATGGTACCGCGAGTACCATGACGCTGTTGGTCCCACACCTCCTGAGATGGGCGCGGTGCATGTACGGACGCCAAGGTCTGTGCAGCCTTGTCCTTGGACCTGGCAGCACCGTGAGCTCCCTCGTCGACGCCCGTTCTTCCGCCGGCGTCTACCCCACCACCCGTTTGCTCCGGCGGTGGTGGGATCGACATGGACGGAGCAGCCACCTCCGAAGCCTTCTTCTTCGGTGGCATGTCGATGAAGATGATGAAGATCTAGCTCGTGTGAATGCCGGATCAGGTTCACACAACCTCGATGCCCCCTACCTGGCGCGCCAAAGATGTTGTGGGAACGAACACCTATGGGGCCGGCGGACCGGGCCCCTTTCGGTTGGCGGGGGGCGGAGATCGCGCGAAGAGCAGATCGAGGCGAAGCACACGAGTGATTTACCCAGCTTCGGAGCTCTCCGGAGAGATAATACTCCTACTGCTGCATGTCTGATTGTATTGTGTTCTTGCTCGGGAGCGCTGAATGCTACAGTACACTCTAGCTGCTAACGAGGCCGAGCATGAGTGTTTTCTGGCTTCCAACCCCCCTCTACGTTGCGCATGGGCCTCCTTTTATATGCTCAAGGGGTCACCGACAGGTGGCAACGTAGACAAGGGTAAAACTGGAAAGGAATTGTGGTTGGTACAACTACTTGTACAGTGGATCCTACCTAACCCTGACGGCAGGGGACAAAGGCATTAAATGCCCGTCTGTGTCGCCCAAATAGTGCAGAAAAGGGACCGCCAGGGATGCCACCGCTTGCCACGATGGTAATCTTGTCAGCGTCGCTTGCCACCTCGCACCGCTGGCTGCTGACCTCTGCCACGCCGCTTTGGAAAGGCCTCGAGGCGACACGTTGGTGGATGTGCCGGAGCGCGGTACAGAGTGGTAGCTTGTCATGAAGCGCCTTGTCATGTCGTTGTCTTGCCGCGCCCGGAAGCTTGTCGCTCACCGGGCCTTGCCGGGACGCGTGGCACGTCGCGGCAAGTTCCTTGAAATGCCTTGGTTGGCCTTCCCGGCAAGCTCCTCTTGCCGGGGCCTTGTCTTCTTGGCATGAACACTTTGTTCTTGAATGGCTCCAAATGAACCACGGAGGACCTTGGCGGTCACCCGGCAAGCCTTGCCGCGGGGTGTTGTGACTGCCCGTGGACAGGTTCGGGATACTAGGGTACCCCTACTCTAGTACACCGACACCCTTCTTGAATACAGTTAATGCTAAGATAGACCGCGAAAAGAATGTTGTTACTATTGGCTTGGATGATATGGTTCATGAGTTTAATTTCTCTAAATTTAGTAAACAACATCGTGACGAAGAATTGCCTAGTAAAGATGAAATTATTGGTCTTGCTTCTATTGTCGTACCTCCTAGTGATCCTTTAGAACACTATTTGCTAGACCATGAAAATGATATGTTCATGAATGAAAGAAGGGAAATAGATGAAGTATTCTTTAAACAGTAACCTATTCTGCAACACAATTTGCCTGTTGAAATCCTAGGGGATCCTCCTCCACCCAAGGGTGATCCCATGTTTGAGATTAAAACGTTGCCTGATAATCTTAAATATGCTTATCTTGATGAAAAGGAAATATATCCTGTCATTATTAGTGCTAACCTTTCAGAGCATGAAGAAGAAAGATTATTGAAAACTCAAGAAGCACTGTGCGCTATTGGATATACTCTTGATGATCTTAAGGGCATCATCCCACTCTATGTCAACATAAAATAAATTGAAGCGGATGCCAAACCAGTTCGTGATCCTCAACGACGCTTGAATCCTAAAATGAAAGAAGTGGTAAGAAAAGAAATACTCAAGCTTCGGAGGCAGGTATAATTTATCCCGTTGTTGATAGTCAGTGGGTAAGTCCTGTCCATTGTGTCCCTAAGAAGGGAGGTATTACTGTTGTCCCTAATGATAAAGATGAATTGATTCCGCAAAGAAATATCACGGGTTATAGGATGGTAATTGATTTCCACAAATTAAATAAGGCTACTAAGAAAGATCATTACCCCTTACCTTTTATTTATCAAATGCTAGAAAGATTATGCAAACATACACATTCTTGCTTTCTAGATGGTTATTCTGGTTTCTCTCAAATACCTGTGTCGGCTAGAGATCAATCAAAGACTACTTTTACATGCCCTTTTGGTACTTCTGCTTATAGAAGTATGCCTTTCGGTTTATGTAATGCACCTGCTACCTTTCAAAGATGCATGATGGCTATATTCTCTGATTTTTGTGAAAAAATTGGTGAGGTTTTCATGGACGATTTTTCCGTCTATGGTTCCTCTTTTGATGATTGCTTGAGCAATCTTGATCGAGTTTTGCAGATATGTGAAGACACTAATCTTGTCTTGAATTGAGAAAAGTGCCACTTTATGGTTAATGAAGGTATTGTCTTGGGGCACAAAGTTTCTGAAAGAGGTATTGAAGTTGATAAAGCCAAGGTTGATGCTATTGAAAAGATGCCATGTCCCAAGGACATCAAAGGTATAAGAAGTTTCCTTGGTCACACCGGATTTTATAGGAGGTTCATTAAGGATTTCTCAAAGATTTCTCGGCCTCTGACTAATTTACTACAAAAAGATGTACCATTTGTCTTTGATGATGATTGTGTAGAAGCATTTGAAATACTTAAGAAAGCATTAGTCTCTGCACCTGTTGTTCAGCCACCTGATTGGAATTTACCCTTTGAAATTATGTGTGATGCTAGTGATTATGTTGTAGGTGCTGTTCTAGGGCAAAGAGTTGATAAGAAATTAAATGTTATCAATTATGCTAGTAAGACTCTAGACAATGCTCAAAGAAATTATGCTACTACCGAAAAGGAACTTTTAGCAGTTGTATTTGCTTGTGATAAATTCAGACCCCATATTGTTGATTCTAAAGTAACTATTCACACTGATCATGCTATTATTAAATATCTTATGGAAAAGAAAGATGCAAAACCTAGACTTATTAGATGGGTTCTCTTGCTGCAAGAATTTGATTTGCATATTGTTGATAGAAAAGGAGCTGAGAACCACGTTGCAGATAACTTATCTAGGTTAGAGAATGTCCTTGATGACCCACTACCTATTGATGATAGCTTTCCTGATGAACAATTAAATGTCATAAGCACTTCTCGTAGCACCCCATGGTATGTTGATTATGCTAACTATATTGTTGCTAAATTTATACCACCTAGCTTCACATACCAACAAAAGAAAATGTTTTTCTATGATTTGCGACATTACTTTTGGGATGACCCACATCTTTATAAAGAAGGAGTAGATGGTGTTATTAGACATTGTGTACCTGAGCATGAACAGGAACAGATCCTACGCAAGTGTCACTCCGAAGCTTATGGAGGACACCACGCTGGAGATAGAACTACACATAAGGTATTGCAATCCGGTTTTTATTGGCCCACTCTCTTCAAGGATGCCCATAAGTTTGTTTTGTCTTGTGATGAATGTCAAAGAATTGGTAATACTAGTAGACGTCAAGAAATGCCTATGAATTATTCACTTGTTATTGAACCATTTGATGTTTGGGGCTTTGATTATATGGGACCTTTTCCTGCCTCTAATGGATATACACATATTTTAGTTGATGTTTATTACGTTACTAAGTGGGTAGAAGCTATTCCAACTAGTAGTGTTGATCATAACACTTCTATTAAAATGCTTAAAGAAGTTATTTTTCCGAGGTTTGGAGTCCCTAGATATTTAATGACTGATGGTGGTTCACACTTTATTCATGGTGCTTTCCGTAAAATGCTTGCTAAATATGACGTTAATCATAGAATTGCATCTCCATATCACCCGCAGTCTAGTGGTGAAGTAGAATTGAGCAATAGAGTGCTCAAATTAATTTTGCAAAAGACTGTTAATAGGTCTAGAAAGAATTAGTCCAAGAAACTGTATGACGCATTATGGGCCTATAGAACTGCATATAAGAATCCTATGGGTATGTCTCCGTATAAAATGGTTTATGGAAAAGCATGTCACTTACCTCTCGAACTAGAACATAAGGCATATTGGGCTATTAAAGAGCTCAACTATGATTTCAAACTTGCCGGTGAGAAGAGGTTGTTTGATATTAGCTCACTTGATGAATGGAGAACCCAAGCTTATGAAAATGCCAAGTTGTTTAAAGAAAAAGTTAAAAGATGGCATGACAAAAGGATACAAAAGCGTGAGTTTAATGTAGGTGATTATGTATTGCTATACAACTCTCGTTTAAGATTTTTTGCAGGAAAACTTCTCTCTAAATGGGAAGGTCCCTACGTTATCGAGGAGGTCTATCGCTCCGGTTCCATAAAAATCAACAACTTCGAAGGCACAAATCCGAAGGTGTGGTAAACGGTCAAAGGATCAAACACTATATCTCAGGTAATCCTATAAATATTGAAACCAATGTTATTGAAACCGTAACCCCGGAGGAATACATAAGGGACGCTTTCCAGACCGTTCCAGACTCCGAAAAGGAATAGGTATGTGGTACGGTAAGTAAACCGACTCCAAAACAATTTTTAAGGCAATATTTCTCCGTTTTGGAATATTTAGAAAAATAGAAAAATAAGTGGTAGTCCGGGAAGGACACGAGGGCCCCACGAGGGTGGTGGGCGCGCCCTACCCCCCTGGGCGCGCCCCCTTACCTCGTGAGCGCCTCGTGTGCCCTCTGGACTCCGTTTTCTTGCATGATACATATTTTGGTCGGTAAAAATTCATTATATATTCTCCCGAAGGTTTTGACCACCGTATCACGCAAATATCCTCTGTTTTCGTTTCGAGCTGTTTCCATTGCAGATTTAGAGCACCATGACTTCTCCCTCCTCCAACAACGAAGACAAGGATGCTTGGCTATTGAAGATAGAGTTGAAAAGAGAGGAACCAGAAGAGATCAAGAAGGCCATTGAGGCTCAAGCTCCGGTGGTGAAAGAAGAAGACACTCCTCAACCTTTACCTAACCTTTTCACTCCAACATGGATTGAAGCTTTCAAGATGATTGAGTTAGCCCGCATACAGAACAAGTATCTCACAGAGGAGAATATTTTGTTGAAGGATCATATTGCTGGGCTCAAGGGCATTATCCGCAAGTTGGAGGAGCTTTTACGCTCGATGTGCGATTATCCACCGTCATCATCACCACCTCCATCACCAAGGAAGGAGACATAATCACATGAGTATGGGCACTCCCCCTTGGCAACTGCCAAGCTTGGGGGAGGTTCCCTTGTATCGTATCACCATCACATCTCCTATCTTTACCATTTTTCTTAGTTCGATCCTTTTAGTAGTATCTTGATTTAGTAGAATAAAGTCATGGCATGATCTAGTTTTGAGTTTTGCTTTATGATCCTTCTTTGTAATCGAGTCCGTGAGCTATATAATAAATATTAGTGTTGAGTCAAGGGCTTGATTATTTTGCCATGATCTTGGGTGAATAAAAAAAAGAAGAAAAAGAATAAAAAGAATCAAAGAGTTCATATTGATCTTATTGAAAGTAATGACTTCGCATAGAAAGAGTATGATGATTGAAAGTTGTTGGGAGTTGGCAAATATAGCTTTGGTCATCGTTGCAATTAATAGGAAGTAATAAGGAAAGAGAGGTTTCACATATAGATATATTATCATTGACATCTTTTATGATTGGGAGCACTCATTAAAATATGACATGCTAAATAGTTGAGGTTGGACAAGGAAGACAACATAATGAGTTATGTTTTCTTACATCTGAGATAAAGTATGTTGTCATGGATCCTCTAATGTGTTGAGCTTGCCTTTCCCCCTCATGCTAGCCAAATTCTCAGCACCAAGTAGAAATACTACTTGTGCTTCCAAATACCCTTAAACCAGTTCAGCCATGACAGTCCACCATATCTACCTATGGATTGAGTAAGATCCTTCAAGTAAGTTGTCATCAGTGCAAGAAATAAAAATTGCTCTCAAAATATGCATGACTTATTAGTGCAGAGAAAATAAGCTTTGTACGAACTTGTTGTGGAAGTAATAAAAGCGAATTTGCATAATAAAGGTCCACATACAAGGGGCAATATAAAGTGACGTTCTTTTGCATTAAGATTTTGTGCATCAACCCTAAACGCGCATGACAACCTCTGCTTCCCTCTGCGAAGGGCCTATCTTCTATTATTATCCTCTACCTTATGCAAGAGTCACGGTGATCTTTACCTTTCCTTTTTCATTTTATCCTTTGGCAAGCTCAGCATGTTGGAAAGAACATGATATATATATATATATATATATATATCTAATTGGATGTAGGGGAGCATGAATTATTATTGTTGACATTACCCTTGAGGTAAAAGGTTGTGGGGCAAAACTATAAGCCCCTATCTTCTCTCGTGTTCGATTAAAACTCAGAACCACAAGTATTGCGTGAGTGTTAGCAATTATGAAGGACTAAGTGATAGTTGAGTATGTGGACTTGCTTTTAAGCTCTGACATAGACTCTTTCCGATGTTACGATAAATTGCAATTGCTTCAATGACTGAGGTTATAATTTGTTGGTTCTCAATAAGGTTTCTGATTCATACTTCTGCATTGCGAAAAGATCATCACTTGAACAGAAGTAATCATATGACAAAAATATATATGTTGCTGTTATGGAAATAATCATGATGCCTTCATGTCCGTATTTTATTTTTATCGACGCCTCTACCCCTAAACATGAGGACATATTTATTGTTATCGGCTTTTCGCTTGAGGACGAGCAAGGTCTAAGCTTGGGGGAGTTGATACGTCCATTTTGCATGATGCTTTTATATCAATATTTATTGCATTATGGGCTGTTATTTCACGTTATGTCACAATACTTATGGCTATTCTCTCTTATTTTACAAGGTTTACATGAAGAGGGAGAATGTCGGCAGCTGCAATTCTAGGCTGCAAAAGGAGCAAATATTGGAGACCTATTCTGCGCAACTCCAAAAGTCCTGAAACTCCACGGAATATCTTAAAATAAATAAAGAAAAATCGTCACCAAAGATGAAGGCCAGGGGGCCCACACCCTGCTCACGATGGTGGGGGGCGCCCCCCTGGGGCGCGCCCCCTATCTCGTGGGCCCCCTGGTGGCTCTCCGACGCCCATCTTCTCCTATATGAAGTCTTTCGATGAGAAAAAAATAGAAGGCAACCTTTCGGGACGAGACTCCGCCGCCACGAGGCGGAACCTTAGCGGAACCAATCTAGGGCTCCGGCAGAGCTGTTCGCGGGGACACTTCCCCAAGGGGGAAATCATCACCATCGTCATCACCAACGCTCCTCTCATCGGGAGAGGGCAATCTCCATCAACATCTTCACCAACACCATCTCATCTCCAAACCCTAGTTCATCTCTTGTATCCAATTCTTGTCTCCAAGTCCGGGATTGGTGCTAGTAGGTTGCTAGTAGTGTTGATTACTCCTTGTAGTTGATGCTAGTTGGTTTATTTGGTGGAAGATCATATGTTCAGATCCTTTATGCGTATTATTACCCCTCTAATTATGAACATGAATATGCTTTGTTAGTAGTTACGTTTGTTCCTGAGGACAAGGGAGAAGTCTTGCTATTAGTAGTCATGTGAATTTGGTATTCGTTCGATATTTTGATAAGATGTATGTTGTCTAGCCTCTAGTGGTGTTATGTGAACATCGACTACATAACACTTCACCATTATTTGGGCCTAGAGGAAGGCATTGGCAAGTAATAAGTAGATGATAGGTTGCTAGAGTGACAGAATCTTAAACCCTAGTTTATGCGTTGCTTCGTAAGGGGCTGATTTGGATCCATATGTTTCATGCTATGGTTAGGTCTACCTTATTACTTTTGTTGTAGTTGCGGATGCTTGCAATAGAGGTTAATCATAAGTGGGATGCTTGTTCAAGTAAGAACAGCACCCAAGCACCGGTCCACCCACATATCAAATTATCAAAGTACCGAACACGAATCATATGAGCGTGATGAAAACTAGCTTGACGAAATTCCCATGTGTCCTCGGGAGCGCTTTTCCTATTATAAGAGTTTGTCCAGGCTTCTCCTTTGCTACAAAAAGGATTGGGCCACCTTGCTACACTTTATATAATTTGTTACTTGTTGCTCGTTACAATTTATCTTATCACAAAACTATCTGTTACCACTTATTTCAGTACTTGTAGAGAATACCTTGCTGAAAACCACTTATCATTTCCTTCTGCTCCTTGTTGGGTTCGACACTCTTACTTATCGAAAGGACTACGATAGATGCCCTATACTTGTGGGTCATCACGCACTACTAAGGGGTTCGCCAACCATGTTGGATGCAGTACTCCTCTGACGAAAGTAGCTGCTTCGAGTTTCTTGATCTGCTCGAAAATGAACTACTACCGCTCCAAAGCTTGTTTTCTGGCCTTCTGCTTGACGGGTTGGGCATGAGGGAAGACAACAAGGTGGTTCTCAATTACCTCCTTGAGAACGCCGGCGATGTCGGATGGTTGCCAAGCGAACACATCGATATTCGCCCACAAGAAGGCAATGAGCGCGCTTTCCTATTTGTCGTCAAGGGTGGAGCTGATAGTGAATGTACCATCAGCGCCAACTAGCCCTGACGGGACCTTCTTCATAGTAGGTGCAACAACCTTGGGCCTCTTGCTAGTGGAACTCTCCGGCGAGTCATTGACAGGTGAAGGGCGCTCCGGGGAGGCGTGCTTCCCGGATCCCTTGCCGGCATCCCTATTAGCTTTCCTTCCTTTCTTATTTTCCTTGACGGGGACTGTGGTATTTGCGGCCTCGGCAGCGACTGTGTCTCGGTACATCTTATCCACGCATATAATTCCGCCCTTCTTGTCTGACAGGACGGAAATGACGCCCATCGGCCCTGGCATATTCAAGGTGTTGTAGGCATAGTGGGATGCCGCCATGACTTTGCTAGGGCAGGTCGACCAAGTATCCCATTGTATGGAAAGGGAAGCTCGGCCACGTCGAACACAATGTTCTCAGTCCATTTGTTCAATTCTCATCCAAGTTGGCAGCATGATCTTCCCCTTCGGACGACTCCTACCGGGGTTGATCCCTTGGAACGTACCAGTAACTTTGAGCTCTTCATCTGATATCTGTAGCTTGCTGATTACCTTGGGGGAAATAAGATTCAACCCTGCCCTGCCATCAACCAACATCTTTGTGACCTTGAGATTGTGGATTGTTGGTGAAACCAACAACGGCAAGCATCCTACCACGGTAGTGTGGTGAGGGTGATCCTGTTCGTCAAAGATGATGGGTGTGCGAGACCACTTGAGAGGTTTCCAGGAATCTACCGCTGGCTCCACAACATTGACCTCATGTGAACACTATTTAAGCTCATGGTGAGAGGAGTGCAAAGATGCACCACTGTCAATGCACAGAGCGTCAGTGGCTTTCCAAAACTCTTTCTCCCTAGTTTCCTCTTCATTCCCTTCATCGCTTTCGTCATCACCTTCCTTCTTCTCTCGGCCTTGAGCAGGTTTCCTTGATGCTGAGGGACCTTGCCGGGGTAGCCTCCTGTGCAACCTTGGCCGTTCCCGCCAATGCCTTCTTGGTCTCTCTCCTTGTCACATTTCTCGTACTCAGCTTTCTGTTTCTTGACGAGTTGCTTAACTAGATGAAACTCTTGGAGATCATGGCCCTTGGTCCGATGGATCTTAGAATACGGCCCGTCAGCCTTCCCAGCCTTCTCGGCCGCCGCAGCTTCCCGGCAGTCAGTGCACGCGGAAACTTCTTTGCTGGGAGCTTCGGTCTTGGCCTTCTTGCCGGTACTAGGGGACCTAGAACCTTCGATAGCCAGCACTGCCTTATCCTTACACTTCTTGTTGTGTTTCTTGTTCTTCTTCTTCTGGTTGGCAACATCATCGTCATCCTCGGAGTCAACTTCGATGATGTCTTCCTCTCCAGGGAGCCTTATCCCCTCCTCTGTACGAGCACACTTGTCCACCAAGGTGTAAAGCCAATTCATAGTCTTGGGCAACCAGGCGTTCATCTTGGAACGTATCCCATAGTTGCGCACGTTGGCCTGGAACACCGCCATCACACCCGTCGGGTGGATATCTGGAATGTTCCTGTGCATCCGGCTAAACCTCTCCATGTAGTTCCGCAGGCTCTCCCCTTCCTTTTGTGGAAGGAGATGCAAATCGCTGGGCCGCCATTGTTCTTGACGGCTGCCCGTGAAGGCACCAATAAACTCATTGCACAGATGAGCCCACATTGAGATGGAGTTATCCAGCAAGTGCATCAGCCATGACCTCATGTTCATCTTGAGTGCCAAGGGGAAGTAGTTAGCGAATACCTTTTCATCCCTTCCTCTAGTGGCTTGAACGGCGATGGTGTTGTTGCTCAATAACTCTGCTGGGTTCAGTCTTCCATCATACTTCTCTGGTATCTCTGGCTTGAACACACTTGCTGATGGCCAAACGGACTTGCCGCAGTTCACGAGTGAAGGCAGGACACCCGACCTCGAAAGGCAAGTATCTGCCTTCACTGGGCACGGGTTCTTCGACATTGGGGCCATTGCATCCGTCAGACTGGCGGCAGGTTTCGCGGCATCGTTCTATGGTGACACGCACGTCTTCCCTCCGCCTATCTTCTAGGACCTCCCGCTGATCTGATGGGCTCGAGGATTAGATGAAGCCATCGACACCTTGTCCGGTTATCGGTCGCGTGTCTCTAGCTATTGCCCCCATGTTGTTTGCCGTGGAGGGGACTGCACCGTCGGAGTGGCCCATTCCGCACGGTCAGCAGTTCGGGCTGTTGTCGCCGCTTGCAGGTGCCGTGTCCGTCCTGCCCGCTGTGATCCTCCTGCCTCATCAAAACAATCAAGCTCGGAATGGTGGATCTCCACTAATCCATTTGATCGACCGCTGGAGGGGATTGCTAGGTCTTGAGCTTGCGTTGGTTTTCCATGAAGAGGAAAGGGTGATGCAGCAAAGTAGCGTAAGAATTTCCCTCAGTTTTTGAGAACCAAGGTATCAATCTAGTCGGAGGCTCCTCAAAAGTCCCACGCACCTACACAAACAAACAAAGAACTCGCAACCAACACAATAAAGGGCTTGTCAATCCCTTCATGGCCACTTGCGAAAGTGATATCTGATAGAGATAGTATGATAAGATAAATATATTTTTGGTATTTTATAATATAGATGCAAAAAGTAAAGATGCAAATAAAAGTAGATTGAAAGCAAATATGATAAAACATAGACCCGGGGGCCATAGGTTTCGCTAGAGGCTTCTCTCAAGATAGCATAAGTATTACGGTGGGTGAAAAAATTACTGTCGAGCAATTGATAGAAAAGCGAATAATTATGAGATTATCTAGGCATGATCATGTATATAGGCATCACGTCCGCAACAAGTAGACCGACTCCTGCCTACATGTACTACTATTAATCCACACATTGACCGACTCCTGCCTGCATCTAGAGTATTAAGTTCATAAGAACAGAGTAACGCCTTAAGCAAGATGACATGATGTAGAGGGATAAACTCATGCAATATGATATAAACCCCATCTTTTTATCCTCGATGGCAACAATACAATACGTGCCTTGCAACCCTTTCTGTCACTCGGTAAGGACACCGCAAGATTGAACCCAAAGCTAAGCACATCTCCCATGGCAAGAAAGATCAATCTAGTAGGCCAAAGCAAATTGATAATTCGAAGAGACTTGCAAAGATAACTCAATCATACATAAAAAAATTCGGAGGAGATTCAAATATTTCCAATAGATAAACTTGATCATAAACACACAATTCATCGGACCTCGACAAACACACCGCAAAAAGAGTTTACATCGAATAGATCTCCACAAGAGAGGGGGAGAACATTGTATTGAGATCCAAAAAGAGAGAAGAAGCCATCTAGCTAATAACTATGGACCCGAAGGTCTGTGGTAAACTACTCACAACTCATCGGAGGGGCTATGCTGTTGATGTAGAATCCCTCCGTGGTCAATTCCCCCTCCGGCGGAGCGCCGGCGAAGGCTCCAAGATGGAATCTCGTGGATACAGCAGGTTACGGTGGTGGAAAATGTGTTTCGTTGGCTCCCTGGATGTTTTGGTACATAGGCTTATATATGAGGAAGAAGTACGTCGGTGGCCGCCCGAGGGACCCATGAGATAGGGGGCGCGCACAGAGGGGGTGGGTGCGCCCTCCTGTCTCGTGGCCGCCTCGTCTGCTTCTTGACTTGCACTCCAAGTCCTCTGGATCACGTTTGTTCCAAAAATCACGCTCCCGAAGGTTTCATTCCATTTGGACTCCATTTGATATTTCTTTTCTTCGAAATACTGAAATAGGCAAAAAAAACAGCAATATGGGCTGGGCCTCCGGTTAGTAGTTTAGTCCCAAAAATGATATAAATGTGTAAAATAAAGCCCATAAACATCCAAAAGGGGTAATATAATAGCATGGAACAATCAAAAATTATAGATACGTTGGAGACGTATCAAGCATCCCCAAGCTTAATTCCTGCTCGTCCTCGAGTAGGTAAATGATAAAAACAGAATTTTTTTATGTGGAATGCTACCTAGCATAATTCTCAATGTAATTTTCTTTATTGTGGCATGAATGTTCAGATCCAAATGATTCAAGATAAAAGCTTATAAAACATAAAAATAATAATGCTTCAAAGCATACTAACAAATAATCATGTCATATCAAAATAGCATAGCCAAAGAAAGCTTATCCCTATAAAATCATATAGTTAGGCCATGCTTCATTTTCATTACAAAAAATACTCCCATCATGCACAACCCCGATGACGAGCCGAGCAATTGTTTCATACTTTTTAACGCGCTTCGGGTTTTTTTTCAACTCTTACGCAATACATGAGCGCAAGCCATGGACATAGAACTAAGGTGGTATAAGGTGGTGGTCGTGAGGACAAAAAGAGGGAGAAGATAGTCTCACATCGACTTGGCATATCAACGGGCTATGGAGATGCCCATCAATAGATATCAATGTGAATGAGTAGGGATTGCCATGCAACGAATGCACTAGAGCTATAAATATATGAAAGCTCAACAAAAGAAACTAAGTGGATGTGCATCCAACTCGCTTGCTCATGAAGACCTAGGGCATTTTGAGGAAGCCCATCATTGGAATATACAAGCCAAGTTCTATAATGAATCCCACTTAGTATATGAAAGTGACAACATAGGAGACTCTCTATCATGAAGATCATGGTGCTACTTTCAAGCACAAGTGTGGAAAAAGAGATAGTAGCATTGTCCCTTCTCTCTTTTTCTCTCATTTTACTTTTTTCTTTTCTTTTTTTTTCTTTGGCCCTTTTTTTCCTTTTTGGCCTTTCTCTTTTTTTTTTCTTTTTTTTCTTTTTAAAGTCTGAAGTCTCATCCTGACTTGTGGGGGAATCATAGTCTTCATCATCCTTTCCTCACAGAGACAATGCTCTAATAATGAAGATCATCACACTTTTATGGATTTATAACTCAAGAATTACAACTCAAACCTAGAACAAGATATGACTATATATGAATGCCTCCGGCGGTGTACCGGGATATACAATGAATCAAGAGCAACACGTATGAAAATTATGAAGTTGGCCTTGCCACAAATACGATGTCAACTACATGATCTTGCAAAGAGCAATATGACAATGATGAAACGTGTCATAATAAACGGAATGGTGGAAAGTTGCATGGCAATATATCTCGGAATGGATATGGAAATGCCATAATAGGTAGGTATGGTGGCTGTTTTGAGGAAGCTAAATAGAGGGTTTATGATACCGGCGAAAGTTGCGCGGTAATAATAGAGGCTAGCAAAGTGGAAGGATGAGTGTGCGTATATCCATGGACTCACATTAGTCATAAAGAACTCATATACTTATTGCAAAAGTCTACTTAGCCCTCGAAGCAAATTACTACTACGCATGCCCCAAGAGGATAGATTGGTAGGAAAAGACCATCGCTCGTCCCCGACTGCCACTCATAAGGATGATAATCAAAAGAGCACCTCATGCAACAAATTTGTCACACAACTTTTACCATACGTGCATGCTACGGGACTTGCCAACTTCAACAAAAGTATTTCTCAATTTCATAAATACCCACTAGCATGACCTTAACATTACTACCTTTATATCTCAAAACAATTATCAAGCATCAAATTGATCATACCATCCAATTCACTTCCTATGATATTTTATTATACCCAAATTGGATGCTCATCATTCTAGGACCAAATTTGTAACCATAGCAAATACCATGCTGTTCTAAAAGACTCTCAAAAAGATATAATTGAAGCATGAGATACTAGCAATTTCTTCAAAATTAAACCACCGCCGTGCTCTAAAAGATATAAGTGAAGCACTAGAACAAAAACTATCAAGCTCAAAAGATATAAGTGAAGCACATAGAGTATTCTAGCAAATTCTAATCAAGTGGGCTTCTCCCAAAAGGTGTGTACAACAAGGATGATTGTGTTAAACTAAAAAGCAAAGACTAATATAATACACTACGCTCCAAGCAAAACACATATCATGTGGCGAATAAAAATATAGCTCCAAGTAAAGTTACCAATGAACCAAGACGAAAGAGTGGATGCCTTCCCGGGGCATCCCCAAGCTTAGGCTTTTGGCTATCCTTGAATATCTTGGGGTTCCATGGGAATCCCCAAGCTTAGGCTCTTGCCACTCCTTATTCCATAGTCCATAAAAGCTTTACCCAAAACTTGAAAACTTCACAACACAAAACTCAACATGAAATCTTATAAGCTTCGTTAGTGAAAGAAAACAAAACCACCACATATGGTACTGTAATGAACTCATTATTTATTTATTTTGGTGTTAAACCTACTGTATTACAACTTCTCTATGGTTTATAAACTATTTTACTAGCCATAGATGCATCAAAATAAGCAAACAACACATGAAACACAGAATCTCTCAAAAACAGAACAGTCTGTAGCAATCTGTAACTAACGCAAACTTCTGGAACTCTAAAAATCCTACCAAAATAGGAAGTTCTGGACAATTTGTCTATTGATCAGCATAAAAAAGAATAAACGCAAAGTCACGTTTCTGTGATTTAACAAAACTAAATGCGTGCGCGCAAAGTTTCTGTTTTTCAGCAGAATCAAATCAACTATCATCATAGGTTATCCTATAGGTTCTACTTGGCACAAACACTAATTAAAAGATAAAAACACATCTAAACAGAAGGTAGATGCAAAATTTATTAGTAAACAGGAACAAAAACAAAAAAACACAAAGAAAACTGGGTTGCCTCCCAACTAGCGCTATCGTTTAACGGCCTTAGCTAGGCATAAAAGCAAAGATAGATCTAAGTAGTGCCATCTTTGGCACTAAATTCATAAGTAGCTCGCATGATAGATTCATAAGGTAATTTGACTTGCTTTCTTGGAAAGTGCTCCATGCCTTTCTTTAACGGAAATTGCAATCTAATATTCCCTTCCTTCATATCAATAATTGCACCAATCGTTCTAAGGAAAGGTCTACCAAGAATAATAGGGCAAGAAAGATTGCAATCTATATAAAGAACGATAAAATCTACGGGCACCAAATTTCTATTTGCCACAATGAGAACATCATTGATCCTTCCCATTGGCTTTTTAATGGTGGAATCCGCAAGGTGCAAATTTAAAGAGCAATCATCAAGATCGTGGAAACCTAGAATATCACATAAAGTTTTCGGAATCGTGGAAAGACTAGCGCCCAAATCACACAAAGCAAAATACTCATGATCTTTAATTCTAATATTTATAGTAGGTTCCCACTCATCATTAAGTTTTCTAGGTATAGAAACTTCCAAATTAAGTTTTTCATCATAAGATTGCATCAAGGCATCAACGATATATTTGGTAAAAGCTTTATTTTCACTATAAGCATGAGGAGAATTCACAACGGATTGCAACAAGGAAATACAACCTTCTAAAGAACAATTATCATAATCAAATTCCTTGAAATCCGAGATAGTGGGTTCAATACTATTTAAAGTCATGACCTCTCCAATCCCACTTTTACCAAATTTAGCATCAAGATCTAAAAACTCTGAATTCTTGGGACGCCTTCTAACTAAAGTTGACTCATCTTCAGTCCCATAATTATCAAGATTCATATTGCAAAACAAAGATCTAATAGGAGATACATCAATAACTTTAAGATCTTCATCATTAATTTCCTGGAAACTAGAAGAACACGCTTTTATAAAGCAACCTTTCTTAGCACGCAATCTAGCGGTTCTTTCCTTGCACTCATCAATGGAATTTCTCATTGCTTTGAGAGACTCATCGATATCATGCTTAGGAGGAGAAGATCTAAGTTTAAGAGAATCAACATCAAGCGAAAGTCTATCAATGTTCCTAGCTAAATCATCAACTTTGAGCAATTTTTCTTCAAGCAAAGCATTAAAATTCTTTTGAGAAATCATAAATTCTTTCACACTATTCTAAAAATCAGAGGGCATCTTATTAAAATTACCATAAGAATTATTGTAGGAATTTCCATAATTATTAGAGGAATTACTAGGGAACGGTCTAGGATTAAAGTTTCCTCTATAAGCATTGTTTCAAAAACTATTCCTACCAAGAAAATTCACATCCATAGATTCATTATTATTCTCAATCAAAGTAGACAAAGGCATATCACTGGGATCAAGGGGAGTATTTTTAGTAGCAAACAATTTCATAAGTTCATCCATCTTTCCACTCAAAACATTGATTTCTTCTATAGCATGCACTCTTTTTACTATAAGATCTTTTGGTGTGCCATTGAGAATAATTAGCCATAATATTATCAAGAAGTTTTGTAGCATCTCCTAGCGTGATTTCCATAAACGTGCGTCCCGCGGACGAATCTAAAAGATTTCTAGAAGCAAAGTTCAAACCGGCATAAAAATTTTGTATGATCATCCATAAATTCAAACCATGAGTAGGGCAATTGCGAATCATCAATTTCATTCTTTCCCAAGATTGGGCAACATGCTCATGATCAAGTTGTTTAAAATTCATAATATCGTTGCTAAGAGTGATGATCTTAGCGGTAGGAAAATACTTAGAGATAAAAGCATCTTTGCACTTGTTCCAAGAATCAATACTATTTTTCGGCAAAGACAAAAACCAAACTTTAGCACGATCTCTAAGTGAAAACGGAAATAACTTCAATTTAACAATATCGTTATCCGTATCTTTCTTCTTTTGCATATCATACAAATCAACAAAGTTGTTTAGATGAGTAGCGGCATCTTCACTAGGAAGGCCGGTGAATTGATCTTCCATAACAAGATTCAGCAAAGCAGTATTGATTTCACAAGACTCAACATCATTAAGAGGAGCAATCGGAGTACTAAGGAAATCATTATTATTGGTATTGGAGAAATCACACAATTTGGTATTATCTTGCGCCATGGCAACAAGTAATCCAACACACAAGCAAATAGAAAAGGCAAGCAAAAGAGAGGAGGAGATTGGGAAAGAGAGGGCGAATAAAACGGCAAGGGTGAAGTGGGGGAGAGGAAAAGGAGAGGAAAATGGCAAATAATGTAAATGCGAGGGAGATGAGTTTGTGATGGGTACTTGGTATGTCTTGACTTGAGCGAAGACCTCCCCGGCAATGGCGCCAGAAATCCTTCTTGCTATGTCTTGAGCTTGCGTTGGTTTTCCTTGAAGAGGAAAGGGTGATGCAGCAAAGTAGCGTAAGTATTTCCCTCCGTTTTTGAGAACCAAGGAATCAATCTAGTAGGAGGCTCCTCAAAAGTCTGACGCACCAACACAAATAAACAAAGAACTCACAACCAACGCAATAAAGGGGTTGTCAATCCCTTCACGGCCACTTGCGTAAGTGAGATCTGATAGAGATAGAATGATAAGATAAATATATTTTTGGTATTTTATAATATAGATGCAAAAAGTAAAGATGCAAATTAAAGTAGGTTGAAAGCAAATATGATAAAAGATAGACCCAGGGGCCATAGGTTTCAGTAGACGCTTCTCTCAAGATAGAATAAGTATTACGGTGGGTGAACAAATTACTGTTGAGCAATTGATAGAAAAGCGAATAATTAT
Source organism: Aegilops speltoides (assembly GCA_021437245.1). Taxonomy (NCBI): domain Eukaryota; kingdom Viridiplantae; phylum Streptophyta; class Magnoliopsida; order Poales; family Poaceae; genus Aegilops; species Aegilops speltoides. The sequence continues at coordinate 250,319,573 of CM038146.1, forward strand.
GAGATTATCTAGGCATGATCATGTATATAGGCATCACGTCCGCAACAAGTAGACCGACTCCTACCTACATCTACTACTATTACTCCACACATCGACCGACTCCTGCCTGCATCTAGAGTATTAAGTTCATAAGAACAGAGTAACGCCTTAAGCAAGATGACATGATGTAGAGGGATAAACTCATGCCATATGATATAAACCCCATCTTTTTATCCTCGATGGAAACAATACAATACGTGCCTTGCAACCCTTTCTGTCACTAGGTAAGGACACCGCAAGATTGAACCCAAAGCTAAGCACTTATCCCTTGGCAAGAAATATCAATCTAGTAGGCCAAACCAAACCGATAATTCGAAGGGACTTGCAAAGATAACTCAATCTTACATAAAAGACTTGAGGATATTCAAATATTTCCCATAGATAAACTTGATCATAAACCCACAATTCATCGGATCTCGACAAACACACCGCAAAAATAGTTTACATCGAATAGATCTCCATAAGAGAGGGGGAGAACACTGTATTGAGATCCAAAAAGAGAGAAGAAGCCATCTAGCTAATAACTATGGATCCGAAGGTCTGTGGTAAACTACTCACAACTCATCGGAGGGGCTATGTTGTTGATGTAGAAGCCCTCCGTGGTCGATTCCCCCTTCGGTGGAGCGCCAACGAAGGCTCCAAGATGGAATCTCGCGGATACAGAAGGTTACGGTGGTGGAAATTGTATTTCGTTGGCTCCCTAGATGTTTTCGGGGTACGTAGGCTTATATAGGAGGAAGAAGTACATCGGTGGCTGCCCGAGGGGCCCACGAGATAGGGGGCATGGCTAGAGGGGATGGACGCGCCCTCCCGTCTCTTGGCCGCCTCGGCTGCTTCTTGACTTGCACTCCAAGTCCTCTGGATCACGTTCGTTCCAAAAATCACGCTCCCGAAGGTTTCATTCCGTTTGGACTCCGTTTGATATTCCTTTTCTTCGAAATACTGAAATAGGCAAAAAAACAGCAATACGGGCTGGGCCTCCGATTAGTAGGTTGTCCCAAAAATGATATAAATGTGTAAAAGAAAGCCCATAAACATCCAAAAGGGGTAATATAATAGCATGGAACAATCGAAAATTATAGATACGTTGGAGACGTATCAGGAATCTCAGCAGGAGCTGGGCTCGCAGCATGGCTTGCGTAGCGGTGCTGGGCATGGACGACCACACAGACGGTGACGTCCCTAGACTCCTAACGGTACCGGTAGTGGCGGCGCCATGCTCTTGTCGCCCCGAGCTAGTCGCCATGGCGGCATGACGATGAGAATGATGCGCCTCGGGGTTGACGGCCCCATTCAACTCTTCGTCTAGATGACCTTGTCGTAGGGAAGGCGCGCGCCCCGTAGCTATGCCTGCAGCAAGGACAACTAGGGGGTTGCGATTCGCGCCAGAAAGGGCGTCATCACTACGGCTGCACCCATCAGCGAGGTGGAGAGGTGTAGACTGAACATTCTCTACGCCCGCGCATTGTGGAGCGTGGTCGCCAAGGTGTTGTTGATGCTACCCTCCTCCAACATCTTCTGCTCCTACTTCGGCCACGGGGGGAACAATGATGGTGCCACCTGCACCGGCCACGTTCCCCGCGCCGGCTGCGTCCCCCGACGCCACCACAGCCCTCGCGGTACTGGTGGTTGCATGCGAGGGGGCCTTCGAGGTGGAAGGGTGAGCTGTTGCGCCGGACTTCTTCTTGGGCTCCATGGATGCTGAAGCGACCAATGAAGAAGAAGATGTTGAAGATTGGCACACGGCTTACGACGACGAGTTCGCGCAAGTGTTCCCCCTACCCAGGGCGCCAAAGATGTTGTGGCAGAACACGATCACCTATGGGTCCATCGACCCCTTGTGGTTCGGCAAGGGGGAAGGGCACATTGCACAAAGAGATGAGACCGTGGAGTAGCACGGCAGTGGTGACGCTGGTGGTTTTTACCCAGGTTCGGGCTGCCATGAGGCGTAAAACCCTACTCCTACTTTGGTGGACTGATGGAGGGATTGTGAAGAATGTGTGGCGCTCGAGCCCGGCAAGGTTTCCTCGGGAAGAGTAACTACGCACATATGAGTGATGCGGTGGAGCGGTGGCGTCTTGGAGTCTTCGCAGGAAAGTGGACTGCCAGCGGCCCCGGCAATCCTTGTCGGGGAAGTCTTGGGACTTGTTTTTGGGGTGTCCTCGACCTGACCAGGCTCACCTGCCCGGTAAGGGAGGCTTTACCTTGGTGAAATCTTGCTGACTTGGCTTGTTTTGGTCTTCTTGATCCGCACGTTGATTCTTCAAAGAGCTCTCTCTTTGGCTTGGTCTTGTCTTGGATACTTGGTGAAGCTTGCATCCTTGTTGCCATGCCTGTGTACAGTCCGGGAAACATACGCGAAGGTTTGTTGCACCGACACTCAGGGGCCACAAGCCCAGGGGCGTGCCTACCCCCCTCCCAGGGAGCGCCCCTTCTTGTGGGCACCCTGGACCATCTACAACCCTAACTCCAACTCCATATATACATATTCGAGGAGAAAAATCAGGTAGATGGATTCATCGTGCCTTACGATACAGAGCCACCGCCACCTCCTGTTCTTCATCAGGAGGGCTGATCTGGAGACTGTTCGGGGCTCCGGAGGGTGGAATCCGTCGCCATCGTAATCATCAACCTTCCTACATCACCAATTCCATGATGCTCATTGCCGTGAGTTAGTAATTCCATCGTAGGCTTGCTCCGTGGTGATGGGTTGGATGAGATTTATCATGTAACTGAGTTAGTTTGGTTAGGGTTTGGTCCCTAGTATCCAGTATGTTCTGAGATTGATGTTGCTATGACTTTGCAATGCTTAATGATTGTCACTAGGGCCCGAGTGCCATGATTTCAGATCTGAAATTATTATGTTTTCATGAATATATGTGTGTTCTTGATCCGATGTTGCAAGTCGTAAACACCTATTATGAGTTATGATCCGCATACCCCAAGGTGACAATAATTGGAATTCTTTCTGGTGATTACCTTAGTTTGTGGATTTCATGTATTCACTAAATGCTAATGCTTTTTTCCAGTTCTCTATTAAAAGGAGGCCTTAACATCCCTTAGTTTCCATTAGGACCCCACTGCTACGGGAAGGTAGGACAAAAGATGTCATGCAAGTTCTTTTGCATAAGCACGTATGACTATATACGGAATACATTCCTACATTATAGTGATGAATTGGAGCTAGTTCTGTGTCACCCTAGGTTATGGCTGCTACATGATGAATATCATCCAACACAATTATCATTGCCAATCTGCTTATGAGCTTTTAACATATTGATATTTGCTAAGTTACTTTCGTTGCTACCGCTAAGTTACTATTGCCACTATTACAGTTACTATCATATTAGTTAGCTACCATATACTTTGATGCAAATATTAAGTGTTTCGGGTGTGGTTGAATTGACAACTCAACTGCTAATACTAGTGAATATTCATTGTCTCCCCTTATATCGAATCAATAAATTTGGGTTGAATACTCTACCCTCAAAAATTGTTGCGATCCCCTATACTTTTGGGTTATCATAGTGGTAGCGGTTGAATGTCCAATGGGGACAAAGGACTGAAACCGTAGACGATCTCGAAGCGGGATTTGCCGATAGTCGAATGTCTTGCGCTTGTATGCATACTTAGCGATGTGTAAGCACTCCTCCCACTCCATGATGTTCTTCTTGATAAATACGCGCAGGGGAGTAGACAGCGTCTGGTTCATGTCCTCCGTTTGGCCATCGGTTTATGGATGTTATGCGGATGAGAAGAGTAGCTTTATTCCGAGCTTGGCGCATAGGGTCTTCCAAAAGTAGCTAAGGAACTTGACATCGCGGTCCGGCACTATAGTCTTTGGCACTCCATGTAGACGCAAGATTTCCCTACAAAAGAGATTTGCAACATGTGAAGCATTGTCTATCTTGTTACATGGAATAAAGTGTGCCATTTTAGAGAAGCGATCCAAAACAACAAATACTGAGTCCTTTCCATTTTGAGTCCTAGGCAAACCAAGCACAAAGCCCATACTAATATCTTCCCATGTGTGATATGGGAATAGGAAGTGGCATATAGAGACCATGGGATTGAGATCTAGATTAGGTTTGTGCCACGTAGAGCATCGGTTGGTGTAGTGGGAGACATCACAAAACATCTTGGGCCAAAAGTAGTACTTGGAGAGCATTGCAAATGTCTTATCGTGTACAAAGTTTCCCATAATCCTCCTGCATGAGCCTCTTGTAGAAGTAACAAACGAAGAGAAGAATCAGGTATACAAAGTTTGTTAGCTCTCATTAGATAATCATCCTGGATATAATATCTCTACCAAGATGTATGCGTCAAGCATTTCGTATAAGGAACAGCAAAAGCAGGATCATGCGCATACAAGTCCATGATATGCTCAAATCCAATTACATCCAATTCAAGTTAAGTTACAAGCATGCATTTGCGGGAAAGGGCGTCCGCCACAACATTTTCCTTAACTTCGATGTACTTGATCACATAAGGAAAAGACTCAATGAACTCACTCCATTTGGCATGCTGCTTGTTCAATTTCGTTTGACCCTTAAGATATTTAAGCGTTTCATGATCCATATGAAGAACAAATTCATGAGGGCGAAGATAATGCTCCCAAACATGCATACTCTCACTAAAGCATATAATTGTGATCGAGGCAAAGGTGTTCCATCTTTCGATGAGAAGGCAATTATCATTTTTGGAGGAGTAGACTATGACGATCCGACTATGAACGTGTAAGGACGTAGCGCCTTAGCAATTGCTAAACCAACTCCGAGAGGTTATTGACCATGCCGGAGCACGATCAACCTAACCACGAAGGTTTATTTCCAATGAGCAAACGAAGAACAAGAAAGAAACTAAGATTGCAATCTCGATATTGCGAATATAAGAGGAAAGCTTTATTGATGAAAGTGGGGTTCTGTGACGTCTTTGTCTGGTCGTTGAACACAAACGAAGTACACGAAGTTGAAGCTATGGCAAACTTTAATCTAAACAAAACCCAAAGTCTAAATGACACCCCAAGGGCTATATATATGGAGGATGAAAGGGGAATTTTGTGACCCCTTGAAAAGAGGGGTCCAAAACCAACCGTAACTCTTGTTTCCCTACACGTACGGTCTCTAAAAACAACCTACACTCAAGTATTTCAAAATTACATGGGCCTGACCCAAAAATAAGGTGGCGCAACACCTACTATAAGCTATAGATGAAATTTATGAAAGAGCATCTTGTATCTTTCATCCATGTCCTTGTATGTCATCAAGGAGGCTTGAAAGTACTAAAATTTGCACCAGAAACGCCGTTCTGGTTCCCTTCGCGCGCGCCTTCATCTCCATGCTTGTTTCTACTCTAGTCTTCATACCTCTTGTCCATGTTAGTCCCTTCATTAGTAAGCAACACAAATGTATTCAATTTAGGCAGCATCATATACTCATGAACATTAGAATTGTTACCAAGAAACGAAAGTACGTGGTAATTCAATTGGCGTGCGCGAGCTCTTGTGATTGGTCTAGTATGTATAATAGCACGGGCTGTGGGTGTAACAATGGTATTGATGTCCTCATCATCCTCCCCTTCTTGAAAGGAAGTCATCCTCGAGGGAAGCTCATCTTCCTCACCCAAATAAGGCTTCAAATATGCTATGTTAAAAGTTGGTCTAACCCCAAAATCTGCAGGCAGCTCAAGTTTATATGCATTATCATTTATTTTCTCTAGCACCTTAAAAGTACCATCACCACGTGGCATTAGCTTTGATTTGCACAAATCAGAATATATATCCTTACGCAAATGTAACCAAACAAGATCTCCAGGTGCAAACACAACTTGTTTTCTACCCTTATATCCAGCAAGTTTACATTTAGCATTCATACGCTCAATGTTCTCCTTATTAACTCATGCATTTTAAATATCAAATCAACATGTTGTTTAGCATAAAAATTAACCTTCTCCAAACATGGAAGAGGCAATAAATAAATGGGTGCACGAGGTAGGAAACCATACACAACTTCAAAAGGACAAATCTTAGTAGTAGAATGCAGTGAACGATTATAAGAAAATTCAATATGAGGCGAGAATTCTTCCCACATTTTCCTGTTATTATTTAAAACAGCCCTAAGCATAGTAGACAATGTTCTACTGACAACTTCAGTTTGTCCATCAGTTTGCGGGTGACATGTAGTACTAAAAACTACTTTAGTCCCCAACTTAGCCCATAAACATCTCCAAAAGTGGCTACGAAATTAAGTATCATGATCTGAAAAAATAGTATCTGGCACACCATGCAAACGAATAATTTCACAAAAGAACAAATCAACAACATTAGCAGCATCATCTCTTTTATGACATGGTATAAAGTATGCCATTTTGGAAAATCTATCCACGACAACAAATATGTTATCCTCCCTTCTTTCTTGAGGTAAACTATATATATATATATATATATATATATATATATATATATATATATATATGTATATATATATATATATATATATATATATATATATAGACGGTCTATTCTGCTAATATTAGCAGAATAACTATTCTGCACACCACTTCGGCACTGCACGCTCAACAAAAGCGCACTGCATCATTTTGACGATGAGCACTGCAATAGAGACTAGTGAACTTCGTGTCGAAAAAAACTGCACGCGGTGTTTTTTGGTACTGTTTTCGCTCTAATTTTTTAACCGTTTATCGGAATGAGGCGTGTAATATACCGTTGAAAAGCTATGGATTAGGCGCAACTTCTACATGTTGAACACTTTTCGAGATTCCACACGGTTTAAGAGCAGTTTTGAAAATAGTGCGGCGGATGACAAGTGGCAGCGAGCGTTTTTTCGCGTTTTTTTTCTAAACCACTTGTCGGAATGAAGTAAATGATACGTCGTTGGATAGATATCGTCGAGGCGCATCTTTTTCATATATAAAGCTTTCTCTAATTCATTACGGTTTAAGAGCAGTTTCAAATTTACTAAATCGCGGAATTCCGTTTTTCAAAAAAATTCAAATTTTCGGTACTGTTTTCGCTCTAGTTTTTGAACCGTTTGTCGAAACGAAGCGTGTGATACGCCGTTGGAAAGCTACGAACGAGGCGCAACTTTCATATGTTGAAATATTTTTGAAATTCCTTACGGTTTTAAGTTAACTTTTGAAAATCATGCGGCGGGCGACGAGTGGCAGCGGCCGTTTTTCGCGAAATTTTTGCCAACCGCTGGTCGGAATGATTCAAACGATACGCCGTTAGAAAGATATCGACGATACGCAACTCTTTCATGTAGAACACTCTTTTTAATTCTTTACGATTTAAGAGGAATTTCGAATTTACCAAAATGCGGACACTCTGTTTTTTCGCGACCCAAAATCGTCGGATGTACTGCATCAGACAGAAAACCGCACTGCTTTCAGACCAAAAGACCGCACTTCATCAGACGAACAAGTGCACTGCATTATTTCTTTTTGTGGGACATAAATTTTCCCAAACGAGGCACCAAACCGCACTTCTTTAGACCAAAACCCGCACTCCATCAGACGGACAAATGCACTGCATGATTTCTTTTTTGTGGGACGTAAATTTTCCAAACGAGGTACCAAACCGCACTTCTTTAGACCAAAACCCGCACTTCATCAGACGGACAAGTGCACTGCATGATTTCTTTGTTGTGGGACGTAAATTTTCACAAGCGAGGTGGAGTGCACTTCACGCCAAGCGTTGGTGAACCGCAATACTACGAAAAGTGAACCTCGAGACTACTGTAAATGGGTCGTACTGCATCAGACAGAAAACCACACTTATATAGATTAAAAACCGCACTTCATTGGACAGACAAGTGCACTCCATGATTTAAACTATGTCTACACATTTTTGCGAAAATATTTTCCTCCAATAATAATAAAAGTGAACTCCTCTGTATGATGCAGTGTACTTCAAATCTAAACGGATAATTTGTTTTATAAACTGTACTAGAAGAGTCCGAATCGAGCTCCATGACCAAGAGTACAACACATCAACCCAATTCTAAATGGATTGCATGCAAGAGGGTGTGTCCATCGAGAGAGAGAGAGAGACAACTACAAAGTTTTTCTTCATAAAAACATTGCCGCACTTGCTTTTTTACAACCGAACTCATGATTACACATGCTTCACTGCATGAACAAGACACAAAATCCCGACGGGGCGAGAGTGGCATGGGCATTGTACTGTACATGGAAGCGCCGGCAGATTGCACGGAAGAGGATCCCTGTCCAAATTACATGAGCAAGAACTGCAAAACAAAATCTGAAAAACGCAAAAAATTGAACCATCAGTGTGCGACCATCATCTAGGAGCCCGCGGGTGAATAATGATAAAAAAACAATCTAGCATTGGGATCCCAGTACTGCACTATCCCGTGCACTCTTTGTTCTTCCCAAAATCAAAAAAGTAAACAGCAACAACAACCCCAAACGCTTTGTTTGTGATAAGTGGAGAAGAAGAAGGGGGAGGCCAGTGCGCTTGGGAGAACCTCCTGGCCGGAGAGGGCGGATTGCAGCGGAGCCCGAGGTGGACTGCATGGGGGTAGTCAGTGCGGGGCGGCGCGACTTAACGGGCGGCTAGGGCGGTGGCGGGCCGTGGTGCCGCAAGGAGGATGGGGAGGCCCGACCTCTTATCCATGGAGGCGGCAGTGTCGCGGCTCTGAGGTGGTGGAGAGATGCACCATGACCGCGCGAGGAGGAAGACGCACCACGCGGGGAGGAAGAACCTGCGATCCCCGAAGCCGCGATAGAATCACCACCTCCTCGACGCGGATCCGCGGATCCGTGGGTGCTCCTTCCCCAACCTCCTCCTCCGACAGTCACCCGAGCCACCAAAGCCCGGTGGCTAATCAAGGCGTGCTTCGCCGGATCTGGCGACGCCGAGGAGGATCCATGAGGGATCTTGTGACTAGGAGATGCAGTGGGCTGGCCATGTGCATTGAAGAAGGGTGGAAGAAGGAAGGGGATCCAGGCGGTGGCGATCCGGGAGCAAGAAAAAGCTTGTGCCTTGGCCGTGAGGAAGAGGAGAGTCATGGCCGGCCGGGAGGAAGAGGATGGGCGGTGGTGGCGGCCAGGAGGAAGAAGGGTGGGGTGGTCGTGGGGCGCTGGGGGTGAGGTGGTGGTGGGGCGCCGGGTGGTGGGTGAGGTGGTGGTGGGGCGCCGAGGGTGGGAGGTGTCGGGAGAAGAAGGTGGGGGTCGGGGGTAGTGGGCTGCCTGGTTCAGGTCGGTGGGTGTGCTTTTTAGCGAAGGAGAGGTGTTAGCGGAATAAGGCTCCGGTGTGCAGAATAAGGTCTTAAGGGGTGTTATCATAATAGACCCACCTATATATATATATATATATATATATATATATCCTCCCATGGAACACTAGGTATAGGTAAAGGCATATATAAACCATGAGGATTGAGTCGTGACTTACCTTTTTGAAATGTAGTGAAGCTGCAAACAAAATGCTCAACATCCCGTCTCATCTTTGGCCAATAGAAATGTGTAGCTAGTACGTCATCCTTCTCTTTCACGCCAAAGTGTCCCATTAATCCTCCTCCATGCGCCTCCTGCAACAACAAAAGACAAAAATACCTAGCTGCAATGCATAGCTTGTTAGCACGAAACACAAATCGAACATTAAGGACGAACTTGTTCCATGTTCTTCCCTCTTTACAATTTTGCATTACATATTTAAAATCAGCATCATGCACATATTGGCCTATGATGGTCTCCAAAACAAATATTTTAAAGTCAAGTCGAGAAAGCATAGTATAACAACGAGACAATGCATCGGCAAAAACATTTTATTTACCCTTCTTGTGTTTAATGACGTAAGGGAAAGTCTTAATGAATTCAACCCATTTAGCATGTCTATAGTTCAGTTTTGCTTGACTTTTAGTGTGTTTCAAAGATTAGAATGTATAACAAATTCTTTGGGCCATAAATAACGTTGCCATGTTCCAAAGGTCCGAACAAGAGCATACTATTCTTTATCATAAGTAGAATAGTTCAAACTAGGCCCACACAATTTTTCCGAAAAGTATGCAATAGGTTTTCCGTCTTGTAATAACACACCTCCTAATCCAATTCCACTAGCATCACATTCAAGTCAAAAGTTTTATTAAAATTAGGAAATTGGAGTAAAGGAGCATGTGTCAACTTATCTTTCAATACCATGTAGGCTTCTTCATGTGCGGTACCCCAAACAAAAGGCACATCCTTCTTTTTAAGCTCACTAAGAGGTGCTGCAATGGTGCTAAAATCTCTCACAAAATACCTATAGAACCAGCGAGGCCAAGAAAACTCCTCACTTGTGTGACCATTTTGGGTTGTGCCCAACCCTCTATAGCTTCAATCTTGGCTTTATCAACTTCAATTCCCTGTGGAGTAACAACATAGACAAGAAAAGATACTCGATCGATGCAAAAGGTGCACTTCCCAAGGTTACCAAACAAAAGTGCATCACATAGAGCAATAAATACAACACGTAAATATTCCAAATGTTACTCCAAAGATCTGCTATAAATCAATATATCACCTATGTAAACTACCACAAATCGTCCAATGGAAACACGTAAAACTTTGATCATTAATCTCATGAAAGTACTAGGTGCATTAGTTAACCTTAGGGGCCTCCTTGCCAAGGAGGGCAGTTTCCACAATTTCTTCATCAGGAGTTGGCATCCATTCTGCATGAATTCCGCCAGTGCTCTGCTTTGGATGATGGTTGTGCTTTCAAACTTCAAGGCAAAACTTGACAGCTCCAGAGCTCATTCTACTATTCTGACGGTGGCTCCGAGGTTCCTCAAGATTCGTTGTAGTGGGAGGTGAGTCACAACAGTAATATTGTGGGCTTGAAAGTAGTGGTGCAGTTTCCTTGAGGCCATGAGAAGGTCGTAGATCAACTTTTGGACTCTAGAGCACCTTGACCTAGCCCCATGCAAGAGGGAGCTGACAAAGTAAACTGGTCACTGCACCACTTTCTTTCTTGTTAGCCCCTCCTGTTCGCTAGCACTGACTTGTGGTCCCCCTTCGATGTCGCCAACAGGCTTTGCCGGGGATAAAGCAGGCCTAGCACTGGTGTCGGCATTCTGGGAACGGGAGTCCCCACACTTGCCTGCCTGCGGCCTGCGGCATGGCTCAAGGGGTGGCCCAGTACAGCCCGTCTACATCAACCCAAGCTCAAGACCCTCGCGAGGGGCCAAGCCTCGCGGGGCGGACGATGCAATGCTTCCTCAGGGATGGCCTCACCAGGCAGGATCGCGAGGAGGCGGAGAGATCAAGGCAAGGAGTACCTCGCGAGGTGCTCGTGGTGCAAGCCATGACGATCGAGACCAGGCGGGTGCTAGGCGGGCACTAGCCTACGCCGTGTCCTTGTTTCCTCTTTGGTGCAAAGGGGGCAAGCGCAGGCGCGGAGTACCGAGGCATCAAGCAAAGGTTACCATATCGGTGCAACGAGACCAAGACCAGCAGAGTGGCAGGACGGAGGTCACCGTGGAGCCCAAGACGGCATCATCGCCAGTGCCTTTGGCAGTCGAAGCCCAACTTTAGTCAGGATAACTTGTACTAACTGTTCCCCTTCAAAATGGCCAGTGTTAGCTCCCTTCCCGCTCAATATTTGGGAAGAGGACCAGGGCCCCTATACATAGAGATAGACACCACAGTAGAGGGATCGGATCTCATCTAATCCAGAGCTGAGCAAATCCACCCAAGTAGAACAATGCGCCAGCTCAAGAACACCTCTCGCGAGGCTGTTCTTCCTCTGTACTGTTCGTCATCAGCCCCAGAGGCAATCCACCACACCACACACTAGAGTAGGGTATTACACCACAACGGTGGCCCGAACTAGTATAAATCTTGTGTCCCTTGTGTTGTTCAACGTGTAGCTTAGATTCATGGCGAGGCGTTGGGACGTGGATCGGTAGGGGGAAGATCTTCGTGTGCACCCCAGAGTTCGAACCTTAAGGGTTTTGCCGGAACCCGATATCCGACATTTGGCGCGCCAGGTAGGGGTGCGCCGAAATCCTCTTCCCACCGACCCGCGTTCCCTTGCTTCGTCGCGTCCATGTCCGGCGACCCGATGGCTAGCGCCGACCGCTGGGCAGCATGGCCAGCTCACGCCGCGCCGCCTGCCCAAGGTGACCTCAACCCCGCGCCTCAGGCAGCCCACGCTGTGCAGAATGCTGTGGGGCGCGGGCGACACGGTCAAGCGTCACCCGCCCGCACCCCACGGCAGGTGCGATCAGCGGCAAGGGCCTTAAACCACGCCACTGCCGCAGCATCGCACACTCGACGGGGAGCAGGCGAACATGAGGGCCGCGCTCATGGTGGCTCGAGAGCTGCTACGGTGCAGGCTGCAAGAGAGCGGCCATGACGTGCTGCTGGAGCGCGTCGCCGAGCTCCTAGATGCTGCTGCATCAGGGGCACCTCCTTTCTGCGTCCATCTTCCACCCCAGGCCCCTGGCGGGTCACACGGCGGACCCATCCGCGCCCGTGTGCCCTCGGGCGTACCCCAAGGCTTCATCAACACTAGCTTGACCATCAGCGCTGGGCGTCAAGCGGCACAAGCACAGCCCCTGGTGAGCGAGGACATGTGCATCGCTGCCTACGGCCCGAGCGGGCCGCCGCCCTATCACCCTAAAGACGGTGCGTCGAGCCAAGCTGCGTGGAACATGGGGCAATACGGTGAAGTCTTCGGGGCCAGCGACCTCGGAGGCTTACGTGCCCCACATGGTGGATCAGGAATATGCACTGGAAGAAGACCACGACTCGTTCCTCGAGTCAGGCTAGGAGGAAGAAACGCCAGAAGCCGAGCCTTTTCAGGAGCCTCGAGGAAGCCTCGCCAATCACGCCAGCGGCAGCAGTTATCGGGTATCGCTAATTCCTCAGGAGCAAGCTTATGCTAACCATGGGTCGCAGGAAGTCCAGGTCGCTACAGCGGAAGGCTGCCCTAGCTCGGTAGCCTCCCTTCCGCTAGGAGGGGCGCACTAGGGGCTGCAGGAGAGGGTCCGGGATCCAGGCCCCTCCCCACGGTGCGCGAAGCAAGGCGTTTCTCGGAGGTAGGCCCTCCGCTGGGGAGGTGCCGCGAGGCCTACCCCTGGCGGAGGACCCGTGGTCGTCAGGGGAATCACTGGCGTCCCCATTACCCCATTGGCGTCGTCCTTGGTTTCCGATCCCCGTCAATGGCGGTCGAGGGTGGCGCAAGGCGGGGCCCTCGTTTGGCGATATGAAGCAAGGTCGGTACCTGTGAAAAAGGCCCAGTGCATGTGAAACTCGCCGCCTGTGACACTCTCACGTAATAATGAGTTGGGGCTGTACACGCCCCGGAGTCTCCGGAGAGCCGCCCTCGGGCCTCGGGGGCTCCCTCCCACGCCCAGTGGCAGCACTTAGCTCCGCGCTGGTGAGAAGACGTCGATGACTAGACTAGGTGCCGGACGCGGCCTTTTATTTTTCGCTTCCTTATATGTGGTCGAGCTTTCTCTCTTCGGATTTAAGTTGAAGTTCAATTTGTATTTGCGTATGCGGGGAGGGGCATCTTGTCTTGTTCGCGTGATTTCTCGTATTCCGGTTTCTGCCCAAGTCGGAATTCGCACTAGCTGCCCCCCCCCTCGCGAGCCACTCGCGGGCGGTGCTTGGTTTGGCACCCTCGCGCATGCCGTCCCGTGGGCAGCGCTCGCTCTCGCGAGGCCCTCAACAAATGGCCAACAGGACTCCCGAAGGACCCTCGGATAATCACCACAAGCCTACTCAAGGCTCGCTCAGGATAAAGGTAAATCACAGCAACTAACCCGTCGCAGGGCCCGTAACATCATACAGGCGCCCATTCGGCACCGTCCTTAACAACGTGTGGGCAGTAATCCTTTTTTACATGAGGGGCTTCCCCTCCCAAAATGCTCTCACAACCCTCAGGGCCACGCCGAGCTTTTTTCGCGCAGGATAAACAACAGGGGGCGCAGAATCAATCGGACATGTCGCTCAATGCATCCTCTTAATCGCCTCTGGAAGCATCGCTGGCGCCACTGTCGCTATCGCTGGCTTCACCATCACCTTCGTTGGTGCCATCTTCGCCACCGTTCACCATGTCACCTTCATCCGCAGCAACTACCACCCCGTCATCATCAAAGGTGAAGGCCCGGACAAGTGCATCCACGTTCTCCTCCACCCACCGCGCTAGGTGGCCTCGAATGGCCATGGGCACCGGAGCAATGACAGCGTCGAAGTAAAAGTGAGGATCCCTATCCTGAAGGTGGTTGAAGACACGAGAACGCACGCGCGAGCAGGCCGCGGCTCCTCTCCTCGACAAGCAGGCGAGCACTCTCGGAGTGATTCTCCAGATGCGTCACCACGTTAGTGAAGAACTGGAGATTGCCGGTGTAGTTGGTCTATATGAGGTTGTTCAGCAGTCGCGTCGCAGAGATTGCCCACGGCCGTGTTGGCCTTTTCCCTGAGTGTTCGGAGCATGGGGCCATGCATGTGCTCCAGCGTCTGCTGCTGGCGAATCTCATCTTCGTTCCGCCGCGCAACGGACTCAGCGTCATCCACCCTCCGTTGGAAGAGAAGCAGCTCGGCACGAGAGGAGGCCAACTCAGCTTGCGCTGTGACTAGGGCGGCTGCAATGGCCTCCACGCGCTGCGTCGCTTCAGCCAGCTTGGTGCCGAGAGCGGCAGTCCTGCCCGCGGCCTCGGCCTTAATCAGCTCCAACTTCTCGCCATACTCATGCACAAGACCCGCGCGAACTTCCTCCATGCGGCGGTCGATCTCTTCTTGGATTCGGGCCTCCCGCGCGCCAACATGATCCGCCGCCTGGGTAACCTGGCGCTCCCTCGTCTCCAACCGATCAAGATCGAGGCTGCGCTCGGCAGCCTCCAGCGTCAGCGCCTCCTCGCGCTTCCGGAGCTCCTCCTCTTCGACAAGCGTCCCTTTCAGCGACGCAAGGGCAGCTTGGCGCAGCTCCACTTGCCGTTCCAGAGAAGTGCTCCAGGCTTGGAGCTCCCACGCGCGCTTCTCCGCGATCTCGCGTCGACGGTCGGCCTCCTGAGACTCCTCAATGGCTCGGGAGCAGGCCTTTCGCGAGGCCGCGAGAGATGCTTTGGCCTTTGCATTGTCAAGATCACGTTGACGACGCACAAGGCTGACGGCCACCTTCAGCTTGCGCCGCTCCTCAACCAGCCGCAGGCCTTCGACTTCAAGATGCGCGTCCACGTCCGCGAGCTCTCCACCGAGCTGGCCCATCGCGTTCGTCGCCTTCCGGAGAAACTCTTGGTGGATGGCACTGCGCTCCCGCGCACGCTTGAGCACATCGTCGATATCGTCCTCCGCCGTCAGCATTGGTGGAGTGCCCTCAGGAGGTTCACCCCCTCTCGGCAGGGGGCTGGGGGCTGGTGCCCCCATAATCACCGAATGGGCCCCGCGAGGGACCCAGCCCGGCGCTGATCCATCACCAGAAGAAGAGCCGAAGATCGACTTCAACCATTCCCCGTCCACGATCAGAGAAGGGGCCCGGGGCAAGCTAATCATGTCCAGAGCCAGGTCGCGAAGGAAAGGCGGCGAGGACACGGGCTCGAGGCACCATGCGGGCTGGCTTGCTTCTCCGGAGGAATCCGCGTCAGGGCGGCACGCAAGCTCGGGGTGCTCAAGGCCAGCGATGGAGGAGAGGCCTGAGGAGGTGGCTTCTCAGCTGGCTCCGCAGGCTTGGCATGAGGGATCCTAAAAGGCCACAGTCAGCAAAGGGAGCAGCGAATGAGGAATTACAAGAAGGAGGGACTTACTCATCCATGGCGAAGCACTTCCTATGCTTCAACGGCCGGCAGGGGCGCTCGCTGCCGCTCGAGGACTCCTTCCTTTTGCGGAGGACGTCGAAGTCTATGCGGAACCAACCCAAGCTATCGATGTGGGGGCCGGTGCATGGCATTGACGACGAAGCACCAAGGCGGCCTGCCTTAGGGGCGCCAGGCTGGGAGGAGTGAACAGGCATGACTTCTTGGTGGCCTGCCGAGGCCTCAGAAGCTTCGGCCTCGGGAGTCGCAGGTTGCGTCCCCTCATCAACAACCGCCTCAGGACGGGCTTCGCATGCTCCAGAGGATGACACCTCGGGAGCCCCGCGCGACACAGGCATCTCGACGCCGGATCCCCCGGCCTCCAGCGATGCTTGCCTCCCCACACCACCTCCTGAGGCAAGATCGATCTAGGTGACGGGGAGAGGAGCCATGACGACGGGATTTTCGTGGGGCCCCACGAGGTCGGCCAGGCGCAATCCCCATTCGTCAAAGTGGGGCATTTGCCTCGCGAACTCGGCCCTGCCTGAGCAAAGATACAGGAGGCCGCCCCCGTGCCGGATGTCGCCCGGAGAGGGATCGCCAGTCAAGACCTCTAGCACCTTCTTCAGTGTTTCAGGCGCAAGATCCTCTCTCTTGAAGCCTCATGAGGTCCTGATACCCAGTCAGGGTCCACATCGGTCCAGAGTGACGCTGGAGAGGAGCAATGCGACACTGGAGGAACTCCTTCACCACCTGGGGCGCCGTCACGCCAAGCACCCTCATCCTCTCGAATCAGCGCCAGACGAAGGCGAGCTGGGGGCTCGCGAGCTTCTCGTCGCCCCAGCCTGAATTGGAGATAGCAGGCAATGTCGGATGCTCGAGCAGGGGGCTAGGCACCCTGACATCCACGTACAGCCACCGCGTTCGGAACCCGCTCATGGAAGGTGGAAGGCCAAAATCAATCCCTGAGGCCGCCATCTCTAGCACGGCCTGGAAGCTCACACACCCCAAGCATTGTAGTGGGTCGGTCAGGTGCAAGGAGAAGAAGTGGAACAAGAGGGCAATGGAAGGGGCAATGCCCACCATAGCTTCACAAACGAAGGCGAATACAGCAAGAGTAATGGATTGAGGATCGAGATGCAACATATGGATCTGGTAGTGGGAAAGCATCGCATTGAAGAAAGCAGATAAAGGGGGAACCAGACCAGCCCATGGAGCTTCGGCGAAGAATCGAACCTCCGTGACGATCCTGTCAAAGGAGGCATGGGACGCAGGCCAAGCCGTCGTCCTTCCGCAATCGTTAAAGCTATAGGCGAGGGCGGAGCGGACCTTCTCCAAGGCTTCTGGATTGAGTATCAGTGACCGGCCGACGGCGGGCGCGATTGACGGAGGCGAGCTAGCTGAGGGCGCGGGCTTCTTCCCTTTCTCCTTTTTTGTTGGCGCCATGGAAACAGAAGGGGGGAGAGCTCAGGTCAGATTGGAGGTGGAAACGGAGGCTCAAGGAAGAAAGGGGAACAAGAAGCTCGCAGGCAGCAAGGAGGGAATAACTGTGTAAAGTGTCGTGGCCGCCTAGCCAGGCGGATATTAGGGGATCGTGGGGAAGTGGAGACGCCCACGTCCAATCAACTGCCACGCGGCAACCAAGGCCGCAGGCTGTTGGGGCCTGGGGTGCTCCACCCTTGCCCTTTGGCTTTGCTGCTAAGCCAAGTCCGAGCGTGCCTTGGGCCCGGGGGCTACTGTCGGAGTTCTGGGAACGGGGGTGCCCAGACTTGCCTGCCTGCGGCCTGTGGCGTGGCTCAAGGGGTGGCCCAGTACGGCCCGTCTACATCAACCCAAGCTCAAGACACTCGCGAGGGGCCAAGCCTCGCGGGGCGGATGACGTAAGGCTTCCTCAGGGAAGGCCTCACCAGGCAGGCTCGCGAGGAGGCGGAGAGATCAAGGCAAGGAGTACCTCGCGAGGTGCTCGTGATGCAAGCCATGACGATCGAGACCAGGCGGGCTCCAGGCGGGCGCCAGCCTGTGCGGTGTCCTCGTTTCCTCTTTGGTGCAAAGGGGGGAAGCGCAGGTGCGGAGTACCGAGGCATTAAGCAAAGGTTACCATATCGGTGCAACGAGACCAAGACCAGCAGAGGGGCAGGACGGAGGTCACCGTGGAGCCCAAGACGGCGTCATCGCCAGTGCCTTCGGCAGTCGAAGACCAACTTTAGTCAGGATAACTTGTACTAACTGTTCGCCTTCAAAACGGCCATTGTTGGCTCCCTTCCCGCTCAATATTTGGGAAGAGGACAAGGGCCCCTATAAATAGAGATAGCCATCACAGTAGAGGGATCAGATTTCATCTAATCCAGAGTTGATCGAATCCACCCAAGTAGAACACCGCGCTAGCTCAAGAACACCTCTCGCGAGGCTGTTCTTCATCTGTACTATTCGTCATCAGCCCTAGAGGCCATCCACGACACCACATACTAGAGTAGGGTATTACACCACAACGGTGGCCCGAACTAGTATAAACCTTGTGTCCCTTGTGTTGTTCAACGTGTAGCTTAGATTCACGGCGAGGCGTTGGGACGTGGATCGGTAGGGGGAAGATCTTCATGCACACCCCAGAGTTCGAACCTTAAGGGTTTTGCCGGAACCCGATATCGGACAACTGGCTAGTTCTGCCGCAATAGCTTTTCCAGTATCCGCTTCGCTTTGAGCCACCAAGGCAGCACTAACGACTTGATTAGTTTCCACTAGATGTAGTAGCAACGACTCCTGAGGCTTGGGTCCGACCAAGGTTGGGGCAAAAGAAAGGTAAGTGAGGGAGTCCTGGACTAGGGGGTGTCCGGACAGCCGGACTATCATCGTCAGCCGGACTCCAAGACTATGAAGATACAAGATTGAAGACTTCGTCCCGTGTCCGGATGGGACTTTCCTTGGCGTGGAAGGCAAGCTTGGCAATACGGATATGTAGATCTCCTACCATTGTAACCGACTCTATGTAACCCTAGCCCTCTCCGGTGTCTATATAAACCGGAGAGTTTTAGTCCGTAGGACACACAACCATTACAACAATCATACCATAGGCTAGCTTCTAGGGTTTAGCCTCCTTGATCTCGTGGTAGATCCACTCTTGTAATTACCCATATCATCAATATCAATCAAGCAGGAGTAGGGTTTTACCTCCATTGAGAGGGTCCGAACCTGGGTAAAAACATTGTGTCCCTTGTCTCCTGTTACCATCCGCCTAGACGCACAGTTCGGGACCCCCTACCCGAGATCCGCCGGTTTTGACACCGACATTGGTGCTTTCATTGAGAGTTCCTCTGTGCCGTCACTGATAGGAAGGATGCCTCTTCCCGTCTTTAAAGACGGTATCTTCGCCAAAGGAGCCTTGGCCGCTGGCCAATCTATCCGGCTGGGTGGTTTTCTCATGACCGCCTGTTTGGCCATCGCTTCGACGACGATCTCCCAGGTCGTCAAAAGCAATCTTCGCGTTAACTTGGAATTTGCTGAGCAGTTGGATCCAATAGAGCTCTCGTCCGTAAACGAGCTCTTGGATTGCATTGCCGCCCTGGGAGTCGCTACAGACTACAATCAGATTGGGCTTAAAACCGATCTGAGAGAGATTAACTCTCCCCAGGTTACCCACCACGTTGCGGTGGTAGAGGAACAACACGGCGACTCTTCTCCTAGATTGAAAACTAGTCATGTCCGAGCTTCCGAACCCTCCATGCTAGATTTCCGCGGGGAGACGGACTTCGATCAAGCACTGAACCTAAAGTCAGGCGTCGGACCGGACTCGTTGGACAATGTCCAACGATCCAAGCTTCCAAATTCGGAAACTTCTCGGCCCTTGAGCCTCGAGACGGGTAGGATTCTGGACTTAATTCCACCCACCCACCCAGACATATGCGATCTATCTCAAATCCGGCAAGAGCCCGCTGAAACAGTACATCATTACTGGGCCAGATTCCTCCTGGTTATGAACAGGATAAAGGACTGCCGAGAGGAAAACGCAATTTCAATTTTCTGCAATAATTGCATGGACGAGGGAATCTTGAACGCCGTCAGTCGCCGTGAAATTACACGCTTCTCCGACCTGGCGTCCATAGTACGAAAGTACTGTGCGATGGAGAGTTTCCAGAAAACCGAAACTAAGTTTTGGGACAATTCGGCCCCAAATACAACCCTAGTCCATAACAAAAGGGTGCAGCACACTCAGGCACTAGGTGCAAAAACCAAAAAGCAAAAACCCCATAAAGGGCAAGGAACCGTACTGGAGGGATGGCTCAGTGGACCCTGTAAAATTCACAGTACAGAAGGCGCCACCCCAACACATAGCCTTCGAGCATGTTGGATATTGCGGCAGGTGGCCAAAAGTGGCGAGGAGCTTCTAGCCCCGGAAAACCACTCCAACAGTACCAGTACGGTGTCAATAGTCTTCGAGCCTTTCACATCAAATAATATGCGAAAACGAACAATCCGCAGCCTCGCCGAAGTCTACCAAGTAGCAACAACAAATCCATGGAGCGACACGGCCATCACCTTCAACGCCAGCGACGAACCTAAATTCCGAACAGCCGAGCACCAGCCGCATTGGTCCTCAGTCCAATAGTGGACGGCTTTCGTCTTACCAAGGTACTCATGGATGGCGGCAGCGGACTAAACCTCATCTACGAGGAAACTCTTCAAAAAATGGAAATAGACCGGAGCCGCATTGAGCGAAGCAGCACAACCTTTAGAGGAATAATCCCTAGCCGGGAAGCGCGCTGCACAGGAAAAATCACACTTGATGTGGTGTTCGGCTCGCCGGACAATTATAGGTCCGAAGAGGTCACGTTCCAAGTGGCCCCGTGCAGCAGCGGATATCACGCCATATTAGGACGGGAGGAATTCACAATTTTTCAAGCCATACCCCATTACGGGTACATGAAGCTTAAGATGCCTGGGCCCAGTGGAACAATCACTCTCGCTAGTGATCCGGACATAGCACTCCGCGCCGAAAACAAGACAGCCGCATTAGCCCTGGAGGCACTATCCGAAGCCCTAGCGGCAGAAGAACTCACTGCGCTACGCTCTACGGTGAATAGGGACGATGTGATACTCGATAAGAGATCCAAGTCCACCTCTTTCAAACGAGCGGACGAAATAGTCAAATTCCAGGTCCACCCAACGGACCCAACAAAGACGGCCTCCATCATAAGGGCATTGTTAAACCTCGATGTAGATGCAGACCGCGAGAATTCCTTCAGAAAATTGGGACATCTTCGCCTGGCACCCTTCAGATATGCCAGGAATCCCACGCAGATTGGCAGAACACAGCCTAACCATCCTAAAAGGATTCAAGCCAGTCAAGCAGGCTCTTCGGCGATTTTCCGAACCCAAAAGACAGGCAATGGGAGAAGAGCTAGCCAAACTACTGGAAGCCGGATTCATCAGAGACATCAAACATCTGGACTGGCTAGCAAACCTGGTAATGGTACCAAAGAAGGACAAATCATGGCGCCTATGTGTCGATTTTAAAGACCTCAACAAGGCCTGCCCAAAGGATCCCTTCCCCCTCCCCCGCATCGACCAAGTAATCGATGCTACTGCAGGGCACGATTCATTGTGCTTCCTTGACGCATATTCCAGCTACCATCAAATCAAGATGGCAGAAGTGGACCAAGCCGCAACGGCATTCATCACTCCATATGGACCATTCTGCTTCAACACGATGCCCTTCGGACTCAAAAACACCGGCGCAACATATCAGCGCATGATTCAGACATGTCTGGCTACCCAGATCGGCAAACAGTAGAAGCATACGTAGACGACGTAGTCGTCAAAACCAAACTCGTCGAGACTCTAGTAGATGATTTGAGGCTCACATTCGACAACCTCCAAGCATATGACATCAAGCTGAATCCGGAAAAATGCGTTTTCGGCGTACCAGCCGGAAAGCTCCTGGGCTTCATTGTATCCGTAGAGGAATTGAAGCAAACCCAGCCAAGATCCGAGCTCACACAGCTAGATATTCCAAAAGACCTCAAACAAATACAAAATTGATGGATGCGTGGCGGCCCTAAGCCGCTTTATCTCCCGCTTGGGAGAAAAGGCATTGCCCTCTATCGCCTTCTCGGCGCACGAACACCGAGTGGACGGATCGCCACCGCGGACTCGAAGAAATCAAAGCCATATTGGCAACAAATCCGGTACTAGCTGCGCCTAACCAGGGCGAACCAATGTTGTTATACATCGCGGCAACACATAAAGTTGTAAGCGCGGTACTCGTCGTCGAACGAAAACAGAAGGGCACAAATTCCCTCTTCAAAAACCAGTGTACTACGTATCCACTGTCTTAACTCCCTGCAAGTCCCGATACCCGCACTATCAAAAGATAGTGTACGCGGTGTTCATGGCATCCCGGAAGCTCCGACACTACTTTCAAGAGTGTTCGATAACAGTGGCCTCCGAAGTGCCCCTCAATGACATTATAAACAACCGCGACGCGACGGGCAGGATTGCAAAATGGGCCATTGAGCTCTTACCATTCGATATAACTTACAAACCTCGGCGAGCTATAAAGTCGCAAGTCTTGGCTGACTTTGTCTCCAAATAGACTGAAGCCGAACTCCCTAAAGAGTACGGCGCATACTCAAATTGGATTATGCACTTCGAGGGCTCCAAAATGTTGGCCGGCTTGGGGGCTGGCGTTGTATTGACGTCCCCAACCGGGGGCACAGTCCAATACGTACTTCAGATAATGTACACGGACTCCAACAACGCAGCCGAATACGAGGCCCTCCTACATGGCCTCCGGATGGCAATCTCCATGGGCATTCAACGCCTAGAGGTGCGCGGGGATTCAAACCTTGCAATATCCCAAGTAAATGGGGACTTTGACGCCAAGGATCCGAAAATGGCAGCCTATCGTAACGCTGTCCTAAAATGTCAGCTCAGTTCGAAAGACTCGAATTCCACCACGTAGCCCGAGATAATAACCAAGCAGCTAACGTATTGGCACGCATCGGCGCAAAACGCGACGCTGTCCCCCCAAACATCTTCCTAGAACGGCTCTTTAAGCCATCCGTACTATGGGAAGAGAGTCCCGAAATAACAACCCGGAGGCAGCCGCACCACCCAATACAGAACAGTCTAACATAAGCGGCGATTCAGCCGATGAAATAACACCTTCAGCCCATGAAATAATGGCAGGAATCGCCCCGTGGACAGAGCCATTCCTATCCTACTTACTCAGGCAGGAACTTCCCGAAGACCAAAATGAGGCCCGCTGCATAGTCCGGCGATCCAAAGCCTACAAGGTCCATGAGGGAGAACTCTATAAGAAAAGCACAACCGGAGTCCTTCAACGGTGTATCTCCGAAGAGGAAGGGCGAAACCTCCTGGCTGAAATTCATGTCAGACTAGGCGGACACCACGCCGCAGCTCGGGCCCTTGTAGGCAAGGCAGTCCGTACAAGATTTTATTGGCCGACGGCCCGGGTAGATGCTCAGGACTTAGTCCAAAGATGCGTCGGTTGTCAGCTCTTTTCTAACCAGAGCCATATGCCACCCACCACCCTCAAAACTATACCCATTACTCGCCGTTCATGTCCGGGGCTTGACATGGTCGGACCCCTTAAAGGGGGAACCCACAAGCAAAGGTACCTCTTGGTCATGGTGGACAAATTCACCAAATGGATAGAGGCCAAGCCAGTTAAAACGGCAGAGTCCGGACCAGTGATAGATTTCATATCCGGGGTAGTACACCGTTATGGTGTCCCCATAGCATCATTACCGATAATGGCACGAACTTCACGGCCGACGAGGTTAAATTATGGTGCAAAAATATGGGCATTAAGCTCGATTACGCTTCAGTCTATCATCCTCAAACCAACGGTCAAGTGGAACGAGCAAATGGTCTAATAATGAGCGGCATCAAACCCAGACTAGTGCGGTTCCTTACGAAATCTGACACGCACTAGGTAGAGGAGCTTGACTCCGTACTCTGGGGGCTGCAGACAACGCCCAACCGTACTACCAGATTCACACCATTTTTTACGGTATACGGCGCAGAGGCAGTTTTGCCCTGCGACACTATTCATGACTCACCTCGAGTGCGCATGTACGAAGAAAGAGAAGCCGAGCTGGATCGGCAGGACAGCTTGGACGCATTGAAGGAAGAGCGCGACGACGCCAAGGCTCGTTCCGCATTCTATCAGCAGCAGGCTCGAAGATATCAAAAGCAGAGAAGTACGAGCTAAGACTTACAATGTTGGCGAACTAGTTCTACGCCTGCCGGACAAGAAAAAGGACAAGCTCAAGCCCAAATGGGAAGGTCCCTTCATTATCGATCAAGTCCTGACTGGCGGAGTGTACCGTCTGTGAAATGCGTTGGACAACCGACTCGAGCCGAACCCATGGAACGCAGCCCGCCTCCGAAGATTCTACGCCTAGCGCCGGACTAAGAGTTCGTCCCCTTCCCCCGTCCAAAGTTTTACACTTCAGCTGTCTTTTGTTTCTCTTTTTTCTCTCACCCCTTTTCATAAAAGCCCTTAAAGGCCTACTTGCGCAGTGTTCGCACACACTTGATGTGCTATCCGCACTCATTATACCTGGGGGCTTCTTTACCAGAAGCTTACTTATAAGGGCTTCATGCCCAGCACATGTGTCAAACTTCCACATGTACCTTTTATTCACCATTATATGCATCGATATGACTTAAGTTTTGGCCAAGCTGGGTTGCTCGGCTCCTGTGCTTACCCCTACGTTCCCGATTGTTCGGCTAGGAGGTAAAGGGAGCACCTCTGTGATTGTTACTGCCGGGTCAGCCGGATGTGTACCTCAGACTGGGTGAAGCCAAAAGCTAGCGTTCTTAAGGGAATATTCGATCGGTGACTTGAAAGATGATTTTTTACCTATCTATTTATCTGCCCCCAGATGTTTTCCTGCTCTTTTCGCAGTCCAGACATGGACTTTAGGGCATGCCTCCCAGGGAAAGGAACCCTTAACGGAACTATTCTCCCTGGAAGATGTTTCTTACTAACCATGTAATATAACATAACTAGTTGGGCACTTGTCTGATAAAGCACTAATGACCCCTACGCCTGGTCTCCATGCATGCCCCGGTTTTTTCTTAACCGAGAAGGTATTCGGACACACTCCGGACTCTAGGGTCCCGAGGTTGAAGCGAAAAGGTCGGCGAAGACAAACGATCTACAGTCCGGCTAGAAGGCATTTTACATGTCATTTTAAAATACATTGTCAAATCAACTGACTGTAGTCCTCCTCAATCCCGTCTAACAGGCTGCCTAATTTACAGTCCTGTTGGGAATATTTAGCGGCCAACTCTACTTGGCCGTACACTAAACTCATAGGGATCTCCTTCCCATCGGGCCCCACAGGTCCGACCTCGGCCATGTGGTTGGGATCCGCCTTCTTGTACCGCGTCTTCACCATGGCCCAGGCCTCCCTGGCACCTTGGCGGCAGGCCGAAATCTTCCATAAACGGAAGCACTGCCGCGCTCCCTGAAGCTTCTCCGCAAGCTCTCCAAGGCCCTCGGGTAGGCAGAGGGACGGCCATAAGCCTGGACGACGCTGCTCATTGCCTGCCGCACTCGTTCGAGCAGTTGCACCAGCTCGGGAAGTTGATCACCCGTTGATACGGGCATCTTCTCCGTAGGGCGACCTGTGAGCACAACTACAGACATATTTTTGTCAATTGACTTCCTCGCCGAACTCTTCTTTTCAAAGGAGTTTGCTCAAGCACTTACTATAGATGCCGCGACGAAGCCGCTGATTCTCCTTCACGGAGCTAGACAGCTCGGCCCGAACACCTTTCAGCTCTTCCCCAAGCTAGGCGTGGGCATCCTAGAGCTTGTTCCTTTCCTGCTGCACCCTCGTCAGCACCCTCTCGCCGGCCTTCAGCTGGCGCATTAGTTCTTGCTTGTCCAGATCCTGTCCGGCAACACCTGCAATGTCATTGTCAGACTTCCACGCACGGCGCACACCGATTATCTTTTTGAAATGATGTGTTACCAGGAGGGGTCTCTGTGTTTCCTCCTGCGGCAGCTAGTGCGGCCTCAAGTTGGGCCTTGCACTCTTGTAGCTCCTGGGACAATCGGGTATTCTTCTCCGTAAGATCCTGCATATCAAATGATCCTTAAATCAGTTATTCCAACTACTTTAAGTCTCGGGGGCTACTGGCATATAGAATTATTAAAATCTCTTGCCCGTATGTCCTTTACATACTGCTTCGTCGCTCTGGTCAAACCATCTTGAGCAGCACAGAGGTGCGTGTCCCCCGCGTTAAAGGCATTCAACGCCTCAGGGGAGAAGCACGCGTCACGAAAAACTGTCCGGCGGCGCCTATGGTTCATAGCGCTCTCCACCTCAGACCTGGTGGCGGACAGTCTGTCGGCATCCTCCGTTGGAGGAGTATCCGGCTCGCGTCTTGCGCTCGCCTCCCCCTCCAGACCAGGCGTTGGAGCCTGGCTGGTAGAAGCTAGGTTGGCAACTCCTACGCCCACAGTCCGGCGAGCACTCTTTCTCCTGCAAAATTCATGAGCATTCAAACACTTCCTAGGAACTTTTTCCTAAATAACAACCGCGAGCTATACCGTTGCGGCGACGTCTCGATCCATGCCGCACTCCTCTTCCGCCTACTGGTCCGGACTAACCTTTGTTGGCTAGCCGCCGTGGCCTCGGTCTCCTGCCCTGAAGGCACCCCCTGTGAGACACCATTGCATACGGTGGTCAGAAATGGGCAAGGACAGAATAATGGTGTCAAGACTTCGGTCACAATCACCTGGGGAACCGGAGATAGGCCGGGGTAGTCAGCCGTAATGGCGACTAGAGCATTGTCCATGCTGAGTTGATGGAACACCCCGTCGATTAGCTCCACCTTTATGTCCGGATCCTCTTTGGAGGACGGATCAAGGGATCTTTCTAGATCCTCGGGCTGTGGAGCCGGGCTATGAATGCTCTCCACAGTCCGACGCAGATCCTGCGTCAAAACCATAAAGTAAGGTACTTAACTTTGAAAGCGCGGGTCGGATAAATGAACATTCGCTTACCCAACTTCGAGGGTTGTTCATGGAGAACCCATTCAATGGGCTCGTCTGGAGGAAGTCCTCCTTCTCCCCCTTGTACAGGCCGGACAGAATCTTCACCAAGTCTTCAGCCGATCCCGGCCCTTGGCGGCCATGACGAGTGGCACCATTCTCCCCGTTGAAATCCCACATGGGGTGGCCCCTCTATTGTAGTAGCTGGACCCCCCGCATAATGCATGTGGCCATGACTCCAATCATGGTCAGCCCGGAATGGGCCAGTAACCTTATCCGGCCCATCAAATAATGGACGCTCTTGTCTTCCTCCAGCTGGGGGCTCCGCGGACGCCAACTCAGGCGTTTCTTCAGAGGAGCATTACTGAACTCCGGGAGGCTGATCCGAACAGGGTCCGGCAATGGAGCGTCTTCTACATAAAACCATTCTGAAGGCCAGTCTTCGAACGCCTTCTTAGGGGTTCCGGATGGATATCCGGTCCCGGCGATGCGTCATATTTCGGCACCGCCCACTTGATATATGGACCCCTCATGAGAGCGGGGTACGAGGCAAAATAACCTCTTCCACGGCGCAAAATGGGGCTCGATGCCCAGAAATAGCTCGCAAAGAGCTACGAAGCCCGCGATACGCAAAATCGAGGCGGGCGTGAGGTGATGGAGCTGGAGTCCGTAGAACTCCAGAAGCCCGCGGAGGAACGGATGTATAGGAAATCCGAGCCCCCTTATCAGATAGGGGACGAAGCATACCCGCTCCCCTTTGTTGGGACTTGGGGTAGCCTCCGCTTGCTTCCCACCTTTGTAGGTGGCTAGCCCGGCTCGGACCGGAACCCAAAAGGCCGGAGGAAGATATCCCTCCGCTTGAAGCGTCACTAGCTCGTTGTGAGGGACAGAACATCTCCTCCAATCTCCTGGCAGAGGGCTGGGAGCGCGAGAGGAGGAGCCGCGTCGACGGTCCATGATGAAATGGATTTTTGGTCAGAGGCGCTCCGATGAGTACTCGCGGAAGGAAGATAGTGTGATTTGGATCTGGATTCTTGCCTCTCTTATAGGCAGATTATTTGCACAGCTAGGGGGTAAAACGTAAAAGATACCCTGGCTTTTCGCATTCGTGCGACGCGTGGAAGAAGGCCATTATTGGGCGTGGAAGCCAAGGAGCGCAACGTTTAAAAAAGAGCCGGACACTATTCGGTAGGTACATGGAACTTAAAGGAGAACCCGCCTTGCAACGCCGAAGACTATATACGCGCTGGACTTGTCGTCATTGAAGCCTGGTTCGGGGGCTACTGAGGGAGTCCTGGACTAGGGGGTGTCCGGACAGCCGGACTATCATCGTCAGCCGGACTCCAAGACTATGAAGATACAAGATTGAAGACTTCGTCCCGTGTCCGGATGGGACTTTCCTTGGCGTGGAAGGCAAGCTTGGCAATACGGGTATGTAGATCTCCTACCATTGTAACCAACTCTGTGTAACCCTAGCCCTCTCCGGTGTCTATATAAACCGGAGAGTTTTAGTCCGTAGGACACACAACCATTACAACAATCATACCATAGGCTAGCTTCTAGGGTTTAGCCTCCTTGATCTCGTGGTAGATCCACTCTTGTACTACCCATATCATCAATATCAACCAAGCAGGAGTAGGGTTTTACCTCCATTGAGAGGGCCCGAACCTGGGTAAAAACATCGTGTCCCTTGTCTCCTGTTACCATCCGCCTAGACGCACAGTTCGGGACCCCTTACCCAAGATCCGCCGGTTTTGACACCGACAGTAAGCCTTCAAATCCCGCACCACAGCCTCGGCCTCGGGGTCCATTTTACCGGACTAGCCTTCTTCAAAACTTTGAAGAATGGCAAGGCATGCTCAGGAGACATAGAAATGAATCTGCTCATTGCGGCTATGCAGCCAGTCAGGCGTCTCACATCCTTAATTGTCCTCGGGGCTTGGATATGTTCTGTCGCTCTGATCCTGTTGGGGTTGGCTTCTGTCCCTCGCTGAGACATAAAGAATCCAAGAAGCTTGCCGGACGGAACACCAAATATGTATTTCTCCAAATTAAGCTTCAAGTTCATCTTCCACAAATTTGCAAAGGTCTCTTCTAGTTCTTCTATGAGTGAAGATTTGTCTTTGGTATTGACCACGACATCATCCATGTATGCTTCAATGTTCTAATGCAGCTATGGCTCATAGCGAATCGGAACGGCCCATGCAAAAGTAGAACTAGCATTCTCTAGCCCAAAGGGCATACGCACAAAGTAGTACGTGCCGCATGGGGTGATTAAGGCGGTCTTCTCTTCGTCTTGCTTGGCCATGAAGA
This sequence comes from Aegilops speltoides, assembly GCA_021437245.1. Taxonomy (NCBI): domain Eukaryota; kingdom Viridiplantae; phylum Streptophyta; class Magnoliopsida; order Poales; family Poaceae; genus Aegilops; species Aegilops speltoides. Next base: position 250,348,715 of record CM038146.1, read on the forward strand.
TTTGGTGGTACCTAGAGTACGCCTCCAAAAAGGAAAGCAGATCACATCCAGAGGTGGAATCAATGATCTGATCAATGTGCGGCAAGGGGAAGGGATCCTTTGGACAAGCCTTGTTCAAGTCAATTAAGTCAATACAAAGTCTCCACTTCCCGTTAGCCTTGTGCACCACCACCAGATTGGCTAACCAAGTTGGATGCAGTACTCCTCTGACCAATCCTGCTTCTTCTAGCTTCTTGATCTCTTCAGCAATGAACTGCTATTTCTCCAAAGCTTGCTTCCTGACTTTTTGCTTGACGGGGCGAGCATGGGGACAGACAATAAGGTGGTGCTCAATTACCTCCCTGGGAACACCGGGGATGTCAGATGCTTGCAAGGCAAATATATCGACATTCTCCTGTAGGAAGGTAACGAGCGCGCTTTCCGATTTGTCATCGAGGGTAGCACTAGTGGTGAAAATACCATCAGTGCCATCCTGCCACGCCAAAACTTTCCTCGTTACCGGGGAGCAGTCTTGGAACTCTTGTTGGTTGAAATTTTCGGCATATCGCTGCTGGGTGCTGCATACTCCGAAGAGATGCCCTTCCTGGAGTCCTTGTCGTGATCCTTGAATTTCTACTCCTTCTTGGCAGGAGCTAGGGCCCCAACGGCCTATGCTGCAACCGTGTCTCTATACATCTCATCCACACAGATAATTGTGTCTCTCTTGTCTGATGGGATGGTGATAACCCCCATAGGACCAGGCATCTTCAAGGTGTTGTAGGCATAGTGGGACGCCACCATGAACTTAGCCAAAGCGGGCCGGCCAAGAATACTGTTGAATGGCAAGGGAAGTTCATCAAACACAATCTTTTCTGTCCTGAAGTTTATTTCCCTGCCAAACATTACTCATAAGGTAATTTTCCCTTTTGGCAGGCTCCTTCTTTGGTTGATCCCTTGAAAAGTGCCAGTCTTCTTCAAATCTTCAATAGGAATCTGGAGTTTCTTCAGCACACTCGGAGAAATCAAATTCAAGCCTGCCCCACCGTCAACCAACATTTTTGTGACTTTGAGGTTGCGGATCATTGGTGAGACCAACAATGGCAAACATCCTACCGCAGTGGTGCGGTCTGGATGATCCTCAATGTCAAAACTGATGTGCGTGCGGGACCACTTGAGTGGTTCTTGAGCGTTTGCTACTGGTTCTGTGGCGTTGGCCTCACATGCCCACTGCTTGAGTTGGTGGTGAGAGGAGTGCAAAGATGCAACCCCGTCAATGCACATCGCCTCGGTAGCTTTTTGGAACTCCTGCTCGCTAGTTTCATCATCTTCCTCTTCACTGTCATCATCATCTTCCTTCTTGTCATGGCCCCTTGCGTGTTTTTCCTTCTTTTGATCAGGCTTGCCGCGGTGTCCGTTACGACCACCGTGGCCTTTCTCGCCAGCTCCGTTCTAGTTTTCTCCTGGTCAATCCTTTTGTACTCAGCTTTCTTCTTCTCAACCAACTGCTCTACTTGCTTGCAATCTTGGAGATCATGACCCTTGGTCCTATGGATCTTGTAGTATGGCCCGTCAGATTTGCCGGTCTTCTCAGCAGCCGCTGCTGCTATGCAGTCATTACAAAGCGGTGACTTCCTTTCCGGCGTCTCAACTTTTGCCTTCTTCCTGGCGCTCAGATCCCCAATACTCTTGACGACAATCACTTCCTTCTCCTTCCGCTTCTTCCTGCATTTCTTGCTCTACTTCCTGGGGGCGGCAGCGTCGTCGTCATACGAGTCGACCTCTTCCCCGGGAAGTCATCTCCCTTCTTCAACATGAGCGCACTTATCAGCTAGCGTGTAGATCTTGCTGACTGTCTTGGACAACCGAACGTTCATCTTGGCCCGCATTCTGTGATTGCGCACGTTCGTATGGAATGCGGCAATCACAGATGCCGGATGTATCTTTGTGATGTTGCGGTGCAGTCGGCTGAACCTCTGCAGATAATTGCGTAAACTTTCTCCCTCTTTCTAATGGAGGGTTTGCAGGTCATGAGGCCAGCTCAGGTCCTGGTGGTCACCCATGAAGGCGCCCACGAACTCGTTGCATGGGTGGGCCCAGAAGGAAATGGAGCCATGACCTCACATTTGGATTGAGAGCTAGCGAGAAGTAGTTGGCGAGCACCTTTTCATCTCTTCCCCTGGCAACTTGAACGGAGATCGTATAGATGCCCAAAAACTCTGTCAGGTTCAGTTTTCCATCGTACTTCTCTGGTAGGTCAGGTTTGAGGGTACAAGACGATGGCCACTGGACTTGCCAAACTCATGTGAGAAGGTTGGGCATCCTACCTCATATAGTAGGTAGCCGCCAGTACTAGGCACGGGTTCGTGGACATCAGCGTCATTGCGCCTATCGGACTGATGACATGTCTCGTGACGCCGCTCAATGGTGATGCGGGTGTCTTCCTTCTTCCTTTCCCTCAGAACTTGAGGTTGGTTCTGCAGGAGTCATGGATTGGATGAGGCCACTGATGCCCCATCGCGATCCTTGACGTCTAGCAGCTGCTGAGCTCTCGTGGCTACCCTTGGGAGAGCTGCCGTGATGGGGATTGCACTGTGGGTGTAGTTCTCTGTGATGCCCTCGATTCAATCGTACACTAATCATACACGCAAATGTGTACGATCAAGATCAAGGACGCACGGGAAGATATCACAACACAACTCTAGACACAAATTAAAATAATACAAGCTTTATATTACAAGCCAGGGGCCTCGAGGGATCGAATACAAAAGCTCGATACTCAAGAGTCAGCGGAAGCAACAATATCTGAGTACAAACATAAGTTAAACAAGGATGCCTTAAGGAGGCTAGCACAAAAGCAACAACGATCGAAGAGGCAAGGCCTCCTGCCTGGGACCTCCTAACTACTCCTGGTCGTCGGCGGCCTTCACGTAGCAGCATCCATCGGCGGTGGCATCGGGCTCCAGGGATCCACTATCTGGTTGCATCAACCGGAAAGAAGAAAGAAGGGGGAAAAGGGGTAGCAAAGCAGCCGTGAGTACTCATCCAAAGTACTCGCAAGCATCAGATCTATACTAAGTATGCATTTGTACAAAAGCTCGATACTCAAGAGTCAGCGAAAGCAACAATATCTGAGTACAGAAATAAGTTAAACAAGGATGCCTTAAGGAGGCTAGCACAAAAGCAACAACGATCGAAGAGGCAAGGCCTCCTGCCTGGGACCTCCTAACTACTCCTGGTCGTCGGCGGCCTTCACGTAGCAGCATCCATCGGCGGTGGCATCGGGCTCCAGGGATCCACCATTTGGTTGCATCAACCGAAAAGAAGAAAGAAGGGGGAAAAGGGGTAGCAAAGCAGCCGTGAGTACTCATCCAAAGTACTCGCAAGCATCAGATCTATACTAAGTATGCATTTGTATCAAATGGAAGGGTTGTATCTGTGGACTGAACTACATGAATGCCAGAATAGAGGGGGAAAGCCTAGCCTATCGAAGACTAGCATCTTCACGCAGCTCCGAGCATCTTGCAGCATGTAGAAGAGTAAAGAATAGCAGTTTAATTAACAAACATGTTGTAACATTAATGCCCAGAGATCCTTCCTTGACTCCCTGCGAGAAAGCAATCATGGAGCCACATATTCAAGTATTCATTTGTAGTTGTATAAGATCAGGATATAGGTCTGAACGTCTGTTACCGTGGACACGGCTATTAATAGATAATCTCCCCCGCAGGGGTGCACCATGTTACCCAACACGCTCGATCACTCTGGCCGGACACACCTTTCTGGGGTCAATGCTCGCCCTCGGAAGATCAACACGTCGCAGCCCGACCTAGGCTCAGCAGAGAGGTCCCCGCCGGTCTACCTCCTAAGCACTCCGGGGTCTTGGGCCCATCGCCCGCAGCACTCCGGGTCGTTGCGCACAGGGTGAATACCAGCACCGCCTCGGATAGCCAGCACGATCCAACCGTGCCGCACTGCTGAACTGGACGTCTAACAAAGCTTCGGTTGATACTGCGACGTCGAGGCCCATATCTATTCTCGCATGGTGGTTAGTGCATAAAGGCTAGAGGCCAACTCAGAACAAATATCCAAACCATAGTGTATTATTAGCTTGCGGAGACGAGCAGAGACTCACGATCGAAAGTGACCCCGTCGCCCCGTCTCATGGACTTACGACAAGGGCTCAGAATGCCCGGCCGTGCCACGTCATTATATTGCGGGTGCTCTCCGGGCCCGCCCGACTTTCACCAAGGTCTCAAGTAAAGTCAATTGTAACCGTGTGTCCAGACATCAAGGGGAAAACCCGAGGAATAATCCCCGGTGGATTCCACTCAATGTAATCAACAAGGTGAACGTAAGAGGGACCACCCTCGAGGTTCACTCTTGAGGTGTTGAACGACAGAGCCGTATCGGGAATGGTGAAAGAGGAAATCACCCTCGATGACCACGACCGAATAGCTACACTTCAGAATTATCATCAGGAGTGCGTTATGAGGGATCACCCTCGGCACTCGATAGTAGCTCTGCAGAGTCGAGCAACTAAAGGGGCGTGATGTGATGTGAGGTGTCTGGCTCTGGTCGTCGATCACACTGATCGAGTCATCGATGATGAAGCACGGGCAACAAGGACAAGTTGGGGTCACTGATGGATCACTAACCAACCTATACTAAGCGTTTTAGATAAGCAGGTAGGTAACAATAAGCAGGTACAAAGACAGGCTATGCATCAGAATAGGAGCAAACAATAACAGTAGCAAAATCTAATGCAAGCATGATAGTATAGAATGGGAGATATCGGGATGATCAAAGGGAGGGCTTGCCTGGTTGCTCAGACAAGAAGGAGGGTCCTCGTCGACGTAGTCGGTCACAGCGGCACCAGCAGCGGTCTCGGGGTTTACCGGAGAGAAGAGGGGGAAGAAACAGTAAATACATAGCAAGCAAGTGCATAACATGACAACACGCAAAGCTAGACGTGTTCTAACATGGCGCTAGGCGAGACTGGCGAAGGGGGAAACATCCGGGAAAGTTTTCCTAGAGTTAGGCATTTTCGGACAGATGAAACGGAAGGGAAAGGTTGCATGCTGTCTATGATAGGGGCATGTGACAGATGAACGGACCGCGTATTCGGATTCGTCTCGTCGTTCTGAGCAACTTTCATGTAGAGAACTTTTTCATCCGAGCTATGGATTATTTTCTATGATTTATCAAAGTTTTAAACAATATTCTGGAATTAATATTAATTCGAAATTAATTGTTAAAAAGCTATGGGTACCCAGCTCTGCGTACACAGAAGTGTACCAGAGGCTGACAGGTGGGCCAGGGGGTCCCAATTGACCAGTCAATGTTTGACTGGTCAACAGTGGGTGGGGTCCTCCTGTCATGCATTGATTAGCCTAGCCTAACAGTTTTTTTTTTTGAATTCAAACCAGTCTTTATTTAATCATGAAATGCAGGAATCTCTGCTGACAAAAATTGCAAAATACAATCAGGTGGGACATTGTCCCATCTATTATTAGCCCTGTTTGCTATGCCTTCCTTTGCCAGAATATGCGCAACTCCGTTCGCCGTTCTCCGAGCCCATGTCACCTTGCACTCCCTTTCCGCCAGTAAGTTTTTAACTTCCATTATCATTGGCCCCAGGACAGACCTATCCGTCTCCATGCTTTGCAACTTGCGAACAACTTCCTGGCAGTCCATTTCAATATGAAGCTTTGGGAAATTGTATTCTCTCGCCAATTGCACTGCCCTCCTACATGCTTGAAGTTCCACCAAGGCTGGTTCACCACCATTAGGAAACCATTGACATTCTGCTGCAATGAAGGCAACATCCGAATTCCTGAAGACAACTCCCCCTCCTCCCATTCCCCCTCCTCGATCAGTTGCTCCATCCACGTTCGCCTTGGTCCATCCCTCGTCTGGAGCACACCATTTCTGAACCGGAATCAGTCTGGGAGTCTTGCACTTCTTCCCATTTACCTGTTGCCATTCCTCCATAAGCCTCCTGACCATCGCTGCTGTATCACCTGCTTCCTCTATTCGGGTCCCTTCACGAGTATTATTACGGGCCATCCAAAGAGCGTACAGTCCCTGCACCATTACGGCCCTCGCATCATCCAACGCCTCCGCAAACCAAGTCATAATCCAATGAGATAGCGCACTCTGGGAGCAGACCGACTCCGGCGGGATCACCGCCGGCACTCCCAACTCCGAGTACACTGTTTTCCAGAATTTTACCGAATGAGAGCAGCGCCAAAATCTGTGAGTATTCGTCTCTTCCCTGCCCCAAACTACAGAAAATACCCCAGGCTTGATCTTCCTTCTGTGCAGCTCCGCACCTACCGCCAACCCGTTCCTGATCAAACGCCAAGTATGTACTTTCATTCTCCCCGGGGCCACCGTATCCCATAGGTTCATCCATGCTTTGTGGTTGGCAACCGATGATGAGGAGCCTTGGTTCCCCAACTTGGCCCTTTTCTGTTCCATACCGAAGTGGTAGCCTGACCGAACCGAATATACCCCATCTCTCGTGTAGTTCCAGGCCACATAATCCTCCACCTCCGGCCCCCCTACTGTTATTTGCTTGATATCACATGCATCACTGGGAGAGAACATGTTCTGCACCTTCTCGCTATCCCATGCAGTTTTTGACTCGTTAAGCAGATCGTATACTTTATTGGTCCCTGGAACGAACACTTGGCCAAGTGGCTTCATGCTGCCCTTACGCGGGATCCAATTATCGTGATGAATGCTCACCTTTGTACCATCTCCAATGCGCCAGATCAGTCCTTCTCGCAGTAGTTCACGCCCGTGAATGATGCTTCTGAACGTAAACGACCCCCCATCCGGGCAAGTTGCGCTAAGAATGGAGGTACTAGGGTAGTACCTCGCTTTGAGCACGCGTGCACATAACGAGTCTGGTACCTGCAACAGTCTCCACGCTTGTTTTGCAAGCAAAGCTTGATTAAAGACTTCTGTATCTCTAAAGCCCAGTCCACCCTCCTGCTTCCTTGAGCACATTTTATCCCATGCAATCCAGTGTACTCTTTTTTCACCATTGGCTTCTCCCCACCAGAAATTTGAAGATATAGAAGACAGATTCCCGCACATCTTTTTGGTGAGTTGAAAGCAGCTCATAGTGAACGTAGGAGTAGACTGTAACCCTGATTTAATCAGTACCTCTCTGGCCATCTTGGACAGTCCCTGTCCCTTCCATCCTGTCACTTTCCCCTTAGCACTCTCCTCCACATACTTGAAAGAGCCGTCTTTGGATTTCCCCACCACTGTGGGAAGTCCCAAATATCTCTCGCTGAGTGCCTCCGAACTGATGCCCATGGTTTGCTTGAGAGCCAGTTTGTTTTCCTCCGCACACCCATTACCAAAAAATATGGACGAACTTTCCAAGTTTACTCTTTGCCCGGATGCCGCCTCATAATCCTGCAAGATAGTGCGAAGGCAAAGAAAGTTGTCGTGAGACCCCTCCAGGAATACAATGCTATCATCAGCAAAGAGTAAATGGGTGACCGTGGGGCCAGTGCTCCCAAATGATACACCCTTGATCTTCCCCTCATCTTGGGCATGCTTCAACAGCGCTGAGAATCCCTCCACACAGAAGAGGAACAAATATGGTGACAATGGATCCCCTTGCCGGAGCCCTCTAGACGGTAGAAAACTATGTGAGAGGCCACCATTTAGCTTGACTGCAAACCTTGCTGTCCTGACACACCTCATGATCATCTCTCTCCAGTGAGTAGAGAAGCCATATTTTGCCATCACTTGATCTAAGAAGGTCCACTCCACCCTGTCGTAAGCCTTCATCATGTCCACCTTTATTGCACATAGAGGTTTCCTCCTTTTCCTCTTCCTGATAGCATGAACACACTCATATGCCACTAACACATTGTCAGTGATCAATCTCCCCGGAACAAACGCACTCTGCTCCTCCGCTATCAACCTCGGCAACACCACCTTCAATCTATTTGCCAATGTTTTTGCCGCTATCTTGTACAATACGTTACATAAGCTAATCGGGCGGAATTGGGTAAGTATATCAGGTGATACCACCTTTGGAATCATGACGATGACAGTATCATTAAACCCCTCTGGCTCGTCCTTCCCGCCAGGAAATCCCGTATGGCAGCACACACGTCCTGTTTTACCAGCGACCAGTGTCTCTGGCAAAACATCGCTGGGAACCCATCCGGCCCCGGGGCTTTCGTTGGCCCCATCTGAAAGAGTGCAGTCTCAATCTCCAATTCTGAAAACGGCGCTGTTAGCTTATCATTCATCTCATTCGTCACCGATGTCTCTATGAGTTGTAAAATTCTGTCTCCGTCGCGCGAGCCTTCTGATGTAAACAGCACCTCATAAAAGTTCGCTGCCATTGCCCTCATGCCATCATCATCCATGCATTTAGAGCCATCCTCCCTCCATAACATCTTCACAGTATTTTTCCTTTTCCGATGCGATGCTCTATTCTGAAAATACTGAGTATTTTGATCTCCATATTGCAGCCAGTCAACTCTTGACCTTTGCTTGTAGTAGTTTTCCTCTCTCTCGTATAGTTCATGGAGCTGATCTTCTATATCTTTGATTTCCTGCATGTACCCAGTCCGCATAGCCCTCTCCTTTGCATCTTTAAGCTGCCATTTTAGATGTCCGATTTGCTTTTTTATTGACCCAAAAACTTCCCTGCTCCACGTCTGCATGGCCTTCGCCATCAGCGCGAGCTGCTTGCATGCCGCTCCAGCTCCCGGTTGCATGGGATTGGCTGCATGGGCCGCGTCCCATGCACTAGCTACCATAGCCTCGTAATCCTCATGTCTAGCCCATGCCGCCTCATACACAAAGGGCCGCTGCACCTTGGCTGCCTGGTCGACCGGTGTCGCCGCGACCCGCACAAGTATGGCCTAATGATCGGACTCCTCTGTTAGAATGTGTTGTACGTCGGATGCCGTGAAGATTTGCATAAAGGAGGCCGAACACGTTGCACGGTCCAGCCTGACTTGTATATTCTCATCCGCATGCCTTTTGTTATCCCAGGTAAACGGGTATCCCGAGAATCCCATGTCCGCAAGGCCACAATCAGCTAGGCAATCCCTGAACTCATCCATCTGTCGAAAGCATCTAGGCTTACCCCCCAACTGTTCTTTCTGAACCATTGCCTCATTATAATCTCCAACACATATCCATGGCAAGTCATCCTGTTTCCTCAGATACCTCAACGGTTCCCATGTTTTTGCCCTCTTTTCCACACAAGGCTCCCCATAGATTCCAGTGAATGTATAGGTCTTGCCTTCTACTTCCAGCTGGGCATCTATATAGTACTGACACCATGGTCTAACAGTTACCTTCACATGATCTCTCCACCACATCGCCAGTCCACCACTTTTTCCCACACAACTCACCGCCACTCCTCTACTGAACCCTAATCTCCATTGAAGCCTCTCCATTGATTTTGCCGTTTTCTTAGTCTCTGATAAGAACACCACCACTGGGTTGTAGGACCGTATCAGGTCACGGAGTTCGCCAACTGTCGAGTCCAACCCCAATCCTCGGCAGCCTGTGCTAAAGACTCATTGTGTCCGGCGGCCCCGCCTCGCAGGGTCCGCCGATACATCATTACCCTCCTCAATCCGGTCAAACACAGACGCCGTCTTCTGCCTTGTTTCTCTTATAAAGATCTCGCTACCCACCGGACACTCCCCGTCACCTTTAGCAACCCAGTGTTGTTTAGGTCTCCTCTTCCTCTCTCCCATGGACTCATGTCTCGGGCTATCAGGGTGGTGCCTCTCCTGTCTATATTCTGGTCTTGGTTTACGCACGTAATACCCTTGTCTCCTCTCCCTGCCCCCAACTTGACTTGAAGATCCAGCCCCATCATGCCACCTCTGCCCATTCTGCCTATAATTATTCCTTACTTCTGCCTGTTTTTCTTGTTGCCTCTGTCTCAGCCTGGACCGCAACTCCTTCTCCCTCTTCTGCTCCAGGTCCTCTCTGAGATCCTTCTCCTTTGCGGGGGACACCTCCTGCCTCTGCTTGCTAGCGTTGTTTCCCCCTTCATTTACTCCCTGACTGTCCCCGCCAGAGCGCGAGACCGCCGGAGTCATGAACTCCTTCTGCAAATTACGCTTTGTCGGCAGATCCCTAACAGACCCCGTCTTCTTACCATGTTTATCTCCTTCACTTGACCTGACACTGCCAAAGCTGTTTGTGCTCCCAGAAAAACCTCTGGCCGGCCCCTCCTTTTGGCCCCAGGACCTCCCAAGGGAAGCTTGAAGCCATCCTCCCCATTGCTGTTCTGAATCTCTATCTGGTACACAACCCTTCTCTCCATGAACGAGACACCCACAGTCAAATCAAAAGTGCGGAATCTTCTCATACTTGAAATCAAACCATGTTTTTTCCACATCCTCTTCAGACTTTTTCAAGAAAAATCCCCTCACCAGCGGCTCCATTATAGGTAGCTTAACCCTAAATCTGAGCTCCGAGCCTTTGCAAAACCATCTTTCTCCACCTCTACTCTAACAATCTTGCCCATCCAGTTTCCCAGACCCTCACCAAAAGCTTTCGATCTTTTGTCGAGCGGGAGATCATCAACCCTTACCCACACATCGACATGCTCAAACTTCATCTCGGATGGCCTTGTCGCTCCATCATAATCCTTAAGGACTAGCACATTGAAGTCGAATTGCCAGGGCCCATTATTGAGAGCATGTTTCCAGTCTCCCTCGCTGCCAAACGTCATTGCGAACAGGTTCTTACCAATAATTTTAAACTGTGCTTCTCTGTGCAGTCCCCATGCCCTCGTCATAGATTTCTCCAAAGCACTCTTATTCATCGGCCTTGGCGTGAAGGCTTTACCAATTGCCGACCATCTAGACGGCCTCACCTGATCCTGTTCAGTTTCCTTGAATATGAACCCATTGGCCTCTTTCTCCGTCAACACTAAGCCCCCCAGGCGAGCCATCAAGCCGGGGGACAAGGATGTTTGCCTAGTATGGGAGCCCAGTGGCGTCCTCATACCTGGATGGAGCGCCTCCTTGGGGTCTCCTGTCCTCGGCGTCGCAGCAGTTTTTGATGAGTTCGCTTCCCCCTCCGTCGCCTTCCCCGGCGCAGTCTTCGCATCTATCACCATCGCCTTTGTCCCATCTTCCTTCGACCTCTCCGTCATGGTGCACCTGTCGGAGGGAGCCCCACACCGGCTGCCAAGCCCGCTTGAGGACGCCGTCGCTCCCTTGCGTGCCGCCGAGATCCTCACCACCACCGTTCGAAAACCCTAACCCTAGCTCTCGACACAATCGCCTCGCGATCGCCTCAATCGCCTATCTGTGTTTTCGGGACGAGGTGGACCCACCTCTAGCCTAACAGTTTAGTTAATTAAACTAGTGATTAGGCTAATTAATCCTGAGTTAATTAAGCTAATTAATTAATTAATTAACTAATTAATTTACTTCTATATATATTTTATTTTATTTAAAAAAACAGGGCAACAAGGGCCCGCTGGCAGTGGCACCAGGCCAGCCCAGCGGGGCGGGTGTTAATGGGTGCGGGCGCCCGTGCCCGAGGGGCGCTGCGCTCGTGCGTTGGGTGAGGCCATCGGCGGCGGCGCGGTGAGGTCGGTGAGTGGCTCGGGTGGGGAGGGGGCTCCGGCGGAAACGCGGTGGGGGAGCCTGGCGCAAGCGGGAAGGGCCAGGGGGCGGCCATGGCCAGCGGTGAGCATGAGCCAGAGAGAGCTTCGACCATGGCGGGGCAGTCGTCCTACGGCGACGGTGAGTAGGGGAGAAGGGGGAAACGGGAGTGGCTCACCCCAGGAAGGTCGGGGGCGCTCTTGGGAGGCCGGTCGGAGAGGAGTCGGGGACGCGAGGGTGGGCGACGGGGAGGCAGGACGACGCGGAGGAGCAGCGTCAATCCGTCGATGGGGGTGCCGGGGCCTCATGCTGGTGGGCGGGACTGGCGAGCGACGATGCGGCGGAGCTCCCGGCCAGGTCGGTGTGGCGAGGGAGGGGGCCGAGGGCATGGCAATGGCGACGATGTAGCCGTGGTGGTGTTCGGGCGCGGATGAGATTGAAAGGGGAGAGGAGAGTGAGCGGGGGAAAGAGGGAAATATATGCGCAGGGAGGGGGGAGATGACGAGGCCGAGGGGGCTTGGCCTTATCCCCTCCATGCCGGTGAGCTGGTGCGGCTGTGCGGGTCGGTCGTCCCCCCGGTCGGTTGTATAGGAGAGGGAGAAGGCGATCGGGGGAGGCAAGTGCTGGGCCGGCTTGGGTGGGGTTAGGTGGGTCGGCTGCTGGGGTGTGCTAAAGCCCAGTGGGGCAAGGGGAGCTTCTCTCTTCTCCTCTTCCCCCTTTTTCTTGCTCTTTTCTTTTTACAGAAAAAATGTTTTTGCAATATTTGAGCTCCAAAAAGGATTCGGTAAAATGTGGGACTTGTCCACATAAATATATTGCAATAGTTGGCACTGCCACAAAAAGAATGTGAGGCTTTTGAAAAAGTTTGCCACTTTTATAAATTGAAAAGGCATTTAATCTATTGCTTTAGCCACTGCCTTAATTGGTTTAGGCCATTTAGACACCTTGCAAAAATGTTGGTTCACCACCAATATTTGTTATGGATTATTTGCCACAAGACGAACATTTTATTTTAGACATTTGAAAACATTTGTGTTTGACTTGATTTTGAAAATCGAATTTGGACCGGATTCGAACCAACGCGAGTTTAACAACAGTAATCATGATGACGTGGCATCATTAGCAGGGAATTACTGTAGCTTAATTATCCGGGCGTCACAATTCTCCTCGACTACAAGAAATCTCGTCCCGAGATTTAAGGGGTGAAGTAAGGGGGAAAGACTCGGAAAGGACGGAGCTCAACACAAGATAGGTACCTGGGGCTATCTCGACGATCATGGCATAGAGGCATCTCTTGAGTTAAAATTCAAGAAAGTCATCGAGAGCAAGGTAAGGAGGAGCAATAAGAAGTTTCAAGCAGGTAGGCAACCGTTCGTTGCATAAAACAGAGGGTGAAAGGGGGTTTAGAGCATCGGGAATAAGTATTGCATCTGATATCAGAATAGATCACTTGAAAGGTGGCTCGTGATTTACATACCAAGCCAAGTGCAAAGAATATTTTGGAGTCAAGGTTGTACAGGAGAGTCAGGTTTCGATCCTGTGGAACTGTGGGTTATGGGCCCACCATGTGGGTTAAAAGCAGGAAGGGTGCTAACATTTTGAACAGTCTTGATAGCAAGGAAGGTCAGAGGATAGCCTGTCAGTTATGTTGGCAACAACGCTGGTACCAAGGGCGAGTGACGAAGAGAACCATTTTCTTGCTCGTTAAGACGAGGCGGACCAATAGGCAAAGTTCGCGTCCATCGGTGGCTACCGGAATGTCATCAACAATTGTAACAAGGTCTTACAGACAGAGCTTGTACAACAAGGTGTTACGTAAGCAGGGAATTATCACTGCTTGGATATGTTAGGTTACAAGAAAGTTTAAACAAAACAATGGAAAGGCAAGCGTAGAGTCGAATCAGTTATCGGTGTTCTCGAGTGTCTAGCAACTCCGAACCCGTGGAAAATTTGAATCAGCGAGAAATATTAGTTGATGAAGAACTCATAAGAAGTTATGTAGTTCCATGATATTCTCGAGATAACAGAGTGTAATACTTGAAGGTAGAACATGATAGAGGTTGGACAAGTGAAAAGATCTGCAGAGGACAAGTACTTCAACTTGTCTGAGAAATCGGATCAAGGAAGAATTATATGGTCGGAACCACGGTTGCAAAGGACCAAATATAGATACAAGATGAACTTATCACAAGGGGGTTATCAATATAACAAGAAGCTTCCATGATAAGTTCCACATCGGGTTCATGGGCATGAACACAAAGGTTCAAGGTCGACTCCCACTTCTCTAATGCACAACTTTCCATTCACTTCTTGCTTTCAAATAAGTTGTAGCATTGAAATTTACCTGACAAAAAGCCAGTAGAGTATAACCCGCATAACTTTCGTGTCCACACGGATTTAGGGAAGACATAGATTCAAACCACTGGGCATCTTAGGAACAGATACCACAAACTTCACGAGTAAATAACTCAAGCTCGGAAGCCGAGTATGGTTGACGAGAGCAGGGGATACAATTTACTAAAAGCATTGTGTATCCGAGGAAAAGCTCACAAGGTTACTGAATAAGAAGGCGTTGTCGGATAAAACCCAACAAAGGACCTGGAGGTCCACAATAGATCTGATGTGAGTATCGGTACTCAACCAGAAGAAGAAAGAATGCAAGAAGGTCAGGTCATAGAAACAATTGACTAATTCAAAGCTCAAATGCAAAGGAATATTTCCAAAACGGGGGATCAGAAGAAGAGGCTCTGATCAAAGACAAGTAAGTTGAATAGACATAGACCAACAACCAATCAAGGTTTGATTTGTCGAACACTAGCTCATGTTAGGAGTGACGTCTGAGCCGAAGGGAAGAATTCCAATTGAGATGGATGATTGCAAGCATTTAAAAACATATCGAATAAAATGTTCAAAATGACGATGACAAAGGATACTACCAATATTGTCAGTCATATGGAAAGTATCCATAATGCAAGCAGACAAGTATTTGTAGATCAATAGTTGGAGAGGGTTATCAAAAGATCGAATAGTATTTCAGAGTATCTTGTGAACCACTTGATCAACTAGGAGTGAGCAAATCCTCGATAGGTGTGAGAAATTACTGTAGGGGTATGCAGGTGGCAAAGAATTACAAGGTAGTAGGCATAAAGTATTCTCGGAACAATAAGGAGAAATTCAGGGTATCTTGTAAAAACAAGATCAACGGGGGATGACAGTATGAACGACAATGTAGGTAGTTACACCTAAGGATTTACCGGTGGTAGGGACCGCAACGGCGAAGGGTACGAGGGACACGGTAAAACATCGGAGAGTATATTTAAAAACTTCTGGTGAAGCGGGCCATCATTTGGAATGAAGGGGCTCTCTGGGAGACGTATTTATGAGAACCTAGAGTTATAGTTTGCAAAACCATTTAACCCGAATAGAAGAGAGATCAGAGTCCCAGAGTATAGACGAGGAATAAAAGATCCTAATAGAACCCAATGGCGACGTGGGCCCGTAAGCCACACAGCCTTGTTAGTAAAACAGTTTTTCAAAGACTAGACTCAACTTCGGCCAAGGAGTTGGAACGGGGGATCCTACATGCAGTCGGCTCTGATACCAACTTGTGATGCCCTCGATTCAATCGTACACTAATCATACACGCAAATGTGTACGATCAAGATCAAGGACTCACGGAAAGATATCACAACACAACTCTAGACACAAATTAAAATAATACAAGCTTTATATTACAAGCCAAGGGCCTCGAGGGCTCGAATACGAAAGCTCGATACTCAAGAGTCAGCGGAAGGAACAATATTTGAGTACAGACATAAGTTAAACAAGGATGCCTTAAGGAGGCTAGCACAAAAGCAACAACGATCGAAGAGGCAAGGCCTCCTGCCTGAGACCTCCTAACTACTCCTGGTCGTCGGCGGCCTTCACGTAGCAGCATCCATCAGCGGTGGCATCGGGCTCCAGGGATCCACCATCTGGTTGCATCAACCAAAAATAAGAAAGAAGGGGGGGAAAGGGGTAGCAAAGCAACCGTGAGTGCTCATCCAAAGTACTCGCAAGCATCAGATCTATACTAAGTATGCATTTGTATCAAATGGAAGGGTTGTATCTGTGGACTGAACTTCAGCATGCCAGAATAGAGGGGGAAAGCCTAGCCTATCAAACACTAGCATCTTCACGCAGCTCCAAGTATCTTGCAGCATGTAGAAGAGTAAAGAATAGCAGTTTAATTAACAAACATGTTGTAACATTAATGCCCAGAGATCCTTCCTTGACTCCCTGCGAGAAAGCAATCCCGGAGCCACATATTCAAGTAACCATTTGTAGTTGTATAAGATCAGGATATAAGTCTGAACGTCCGTTACCGTGGACTTCCCTCCAGGGGTGCACCACGTTAGCCAACATGCTTGATCACACTGGCCGGACACACCTTTCTGAGGTCAATGCCCGCCCTCGGAAGATCAACACGTCGCGGCCCGACCTAGGCTCAGCAGAGAGGTCCCCGCCGGTCTACATCCTAAGCACTCCATGGTCTTGGGCCCATCGCCCAAAGACTCCGGTCGTTATGCCGCAGGTGAATACCAGCACCGCCTCGGATGGCCAGCACGATTCGACCGTGCCGCACTGCTGAACTAGACGTCTGACAAAGCTTCGGCTGATACTGCAACGTCGAGGCCCATATCTATTCTCGCGTGGTGGTTAGTGCATAAAGGCCAGATGCCAACTCAGAACAAACACCCAAACCATAGTGTATTATTAGCTTGCGGAGACGAGCAGAGACTCACGATTGAAAGTGACCCCGTCGCCCCGTCTCGTCGACTTACGACAAGGGCTCAGAATGCCCGGCCGTGCCATGTCATTATCTTGCGGGTGCTCTCCGGGCCCGCCCGACTTTCACCAAGGTCTCAAGTAAAGTCAATTTAACCGTGTGTCCAGACATCAAGTGGAAAACCCGAGGAATCACCCCCGGTGGATTCCACTCAATGTAATCATCAAGGTGAACGTAAGAGGGACCACCCTCCAGGTTCACTCTTGAGGTGTTGAACGACAAAGCCGTATCGGGAATGGTGAACGAGGAAATCACCCTTGATGACCACGACCGAATAGCTACACTTCAGAATTATCATCAGGAGTGCGTTATGAGGGATCACCCTCGGCACTCAATAGTAGCTCTACAGAGTCGAGCAACTAAAGGGGCGTGATGTGATGTGAGGTGTCGGGCTCCGGTCGTCGATCACGCTGATCGAGTCGTCGATGATGAAGCAGGGGCAACAAGGACAAGTGGGGGTCATTGATGGATCACTAACCAACCTATACTAAGCAGTTTAGGATAAGCAGGTAGGTAACAATAAGCAGGTACAAAGGCAGGCTATGCATCAAAATAGGAGCAAACAATAACAGTAGCAAAATCTAATGCAAGCATGAGATTATAGAATGGGCGATATCGGGATGATCAAAGGGAGGGTTTGCCTGGTTGCTCAGACAAGAAGGAGGGTCGTCGTCAACGTAGTCGATCACAGCGGCACCAGCAGCGGTCTCGGGGTTTACCGGAGGGAAGAGGGGAAGAAACAGTAAATACATGGCAAGCAAGTGCATAACAGGACAACAGGCAAAGCTAGACGTGTTCTAACGTGGCGCTAGGCGATACTGGCGAAGGGGGAAATATCCGGGAAAGTTTTCCCGGAGTTAGGCATTTTCGGACAGATGAAACGGAAGGGAAAGGTTGCATGTTTGCTACGATAGGGGCATGTGACAGATGATCGGACAGCGTATTCGAATTCGTCTCGTCGTTCTGAGCAACTTTCATGTAGAGAACTTTTTCATCCGAGCTACGGATTATTTTCTATGATTTATCAAAGTTTTAAACAATATTCTGGAATTAATATTAATTCGAAATTAATTGTTAAAAAGCTATGGGTACCCAGCTCTGCATACACAGAAGTGTACCAGAGGCTGACAGGTGGGCCAGGGGGTCCCAGTTGACGATCAATGTTTGGAGTCGGTCAACAAGGGTGGGTCCTCTGTCATGCATCGATTAGTTTAGCCTAACAGTTTAGTTAACTAAACTAGTGATTAGGCTAATTAATCCTGAGTTAATTAAGCTAATTAATTAATTAACTAATTAACTTATTCTATATATATATATATATTATTTTAGTTTAAAAAACCAGGGCAACAGGGGCTCACGGTAGTGGCACTGTGCCAGCCCAGTGGGTGGGTGTCAACAGGTGCGGGCGCCTGTGTTCGAGGGCGCCAAGGCTCGGCGCTGGGCGAGGCCACCGGCGATGGGGAGCCAGCTGGGCAGCGGTGAGGTCGGTGAGCTGCTCAGGCGGGGGGGGCTGGCCATGAAGCGCGGTGGGGAGCTGGCGCAAGCGGCAGGCTGGGCGGCCATGGCCAGCGGTGAGCACGAGCCACAGAGAGCTTCGGCCATGGCGGGGCAGTCGTCCTACGGCGACGGTGAGTAGGGGAGAAGGGGGAAACAGGAGTGGCTCACCCCAGGAAGGTCGGGGGCACGCTTGGGAGGCCGGTCGGAGAGGAGTCGGGGACGCGAGGGCGGGCGACGGGGAGGCGGGACGACGCGGTGGTCGTGGCGTTGGCCGACGCGGAGGACTGGCGTCAATCCGTCGATGGGGGAGCCGCGGCCTCATGCTGGTGGGCGGGACCAGCGAGCGATGATGCAGCGGAGCTCCCGGCCAGGTCGGTGTGGCGAGGGAGGGGGCCGAGGGCATGGCAATGGCGACGATGTAGCCGTGGTGGTGTTCGGGCACGGACGATATTGGAAGGGGAGAGGAGAGTGAGCGAGGGAGAGAGGGAAATATCTGCGCAGGGAGGGGGGAGATGACGAGGCCGAGGGGGCTCGGCCTTATCCCCTCCACGCCAGCGAGCTGGTGCGGCTGCGCGCGTCGGTCGTGCCCCCGGTCGGTTGTACAGGAGAGGCAGAAGGCGACCGGGGGAGGCAAGTGCTAGGCCGGCTTGGGTGGGGTTAGGTGGGCCGGCTGCTGGGGTGTCCTAAAGCCCAGTGGGGCAAGGAGAGCTTCTCTCTTCTCCTCTTCCCCCTTTTTCTTGCTCTTTTCATATTACAAAAAAAATGTTTTTGCAATATTTGAGCTCCAAAAAGGATTCGGTAAAATGTGGGATTTGTCCACATAAATATATTGCAATAGTTGGCACTGCCACAAAAAGATTGTGAGGCTTTTGAAAAAGTTTGCCACGTTTATAAATTGAAAAGGCATTTAATCTATTGCTTTAGCCACTGCCTTAATTGGTTTAGGCTATTTAAACACCTTGCAAAAATGTTGGTTCACCACCAATATTTGTTATGGATTATTTGCCACAAGACGAACATTTTATTTTAGACATTTGATAACTTTTGTGTTTGGCTTGATTTTGAAAATCGAATTTGGACCGGATTCGAACCAACGCGAGTTTAACAACAGTAATCATGATGATGTGGCATCATTAGCAGGGAATTACTGTAGCTTAATTATCCGGGTGTCACATTCTCCTATGTTGGCCATCGGTGGTAGTTGCCAACACCGGCGGCGGGCGCTGCTGCGGCTCTGCACCTGGTGGCTTGTTGACCTCAGTGAACTCGAGAATACTTTGAATGGTAGCTCTCCATTCGTCCGTCCTATCTGCTGCTGGAGGGGAATCCAGCAGCAGCTGAGCTCTTGCGACTACTTCAGCTGCCGTTTTGGGCATGGCGTGGGAGGCAGAGCACGACACTCCTTGACTTCTCGACAAACCTGAAGGAGTGTCGTCGGTCTCCCACCACCTTGGGCTAGTTGCTAGAGGGACCTGATGTGCTGAAGCTGTTCTTGGTGACCGGGATCTTGGTCAGCCGGGCCCTTCCCATGCAGGTGTGGTCGATGGGGATCAACGGCGCCGCTTGGGTGTTGTCGCGTTCGCCCGCCGTGGGGTGAAGTGTAGGCCTTGTGTTGCGCCCAAGATGCGGTTCTATCCCAATCACGTGATGAATTCATGATCGGGGCACAACCGCATTTCGAGGGCATAGCAAGGTGGATATCATCACAACATACCATGTACTGAATAGATGAGAATACAAGATAAAGGCCTACACTCGCCACAAGTTACAACATTCATACAACAATACATCAATACATAGCATTCATCAAGCAGAAGAGCAGAATCCGACTACGGATGAAATCAAACGAACAAGAAGAACGACATCCACCCTGCTAGCCCAGGCTCCCAACCTAGAACCTAAATCCCTTGATCGAAGAAGAAGCAGAAGAAGAACTCCAAACAAGCAAGCATTGCACTCGCGTCAAATCATCGCATTACATGTATCTGCAACTGTTGTTGTAGTAATCTATGAGCCACGAGGACTCAGCAATCCCATTACCATGGGTATCAAGACTAGCAAAGCTTAATGGGTATGGAATGGATAAGTGGTGAGGTTGCAGCAAGCGCCTAAGCAATGTGTGGTGGCTAAATCACGAGTACAAGAATAAGATGAGAAGCTACGCAGACGGTCTTAAACTAGTAATGATCAAGAAGTGATCCTGAACTACTTACATTCAAGCATAACCCCACCATGTTCTCTTCTCAAACTCACCCAAAAAGAGACCATCACGGTTACACATGCGGTTGGTGTATTTTAATTCGAATCTAGTGTCAAATTCTCTACAACCGGATATTAAAAAACTCCCATCTACCACATAACCGCGGGCACGGCTCTCGAAAGTTTAAACCCTGCAGTGGTGTCCCAACTTAGCTCATGACAAGCTCACGATCCGCGGAGACAATCCTCCATCGCGGGACATCCGTTCAGACTCAGGATCCCGGTGCACAAGACATTTCGACAATGGTAAAACAAAACCAGCAAGACCTCCCAGCATGCCGATACCCTGATAGTAGCCGCGCGTATCTCGTCTCAGGCCACGACCGGATGAGCACATCGTACAACAATTGAGACCCGAGTTGCCTTGGGGGAATCCGCACACGAATCTGTTTTGGACCAACACTTATGAGGAGCATTGGACCAGGGTGGTTGATTAAGAATCCTCGGGTGCTAGCCGGTCCCTATGCAAGTTTTAGTTGTTATTAGGCAAATGGTAAAACCAATGTTGGGCCTTGCTGGAAGAGTTTTATTCAAAGCAAACTGTCAAGAGGGTCCCATAAACGCTCATCGTGTTAGGGACGCAAAATCAAGGAACATAACACTTGTATGACGGAAACTAGGGCGGCAATAGTGGAACAAAACACCATGCAAAAGGCCGATCCTTCCACCCTTTACCAAGTATATAGGTGCATTAATTAAATAAGAGATATTGTGATATCCCAAGATATCCATGACATCCATGTCCCAACATGGAACAACCTGCAACTGCACCTGCAACTAGCAACGCTATAAGAGGGGCTAAGCAAAGCGGTAACATAGCCAAACAACGATTTGCTAGGATGGTTAAAAAGGTTAGAGACTGTTTCATGGCATATTGGGAGGCTTGCTAAACAAGTGGTAGGTAGCGCGACATAGCGATAGCATCAAGAGAACTAGCAAAGCAAGGATAGTAGTGAGATCCAGGGTAACGGTCATCTTGCCTGAAATCCCGCTTGGAAGAAGATCAAAGTCAATGAAGTAGATGAGCAAGCGTAGTCGAATGAATCCTCACAATCGTAACATTACCGGAACTAAGAAGCAACACCGAAAAGAAGCAAACAACATGGTAAATGCACAATCATAAACAAACAGCAAGTTAAACATTTTAAACATGGATGAAAGTTGGAAATTATTGAACTAGACAAAATTCTATGCATTTTGCATATATGAAGTTTTTACATATGATACATAGTTCATGAGTTAATATATGCATGAAGTTAGAGGGTTTTTCCTGTAAAACAGTAATTATGTGGATTATTAGGCAAATTCGCAGACAGGAAAAAAACTACATTGGGCTAAAACTACTAGCCCAAGAACGGAAAGAAAACAGGAGGGCGCTGGAGGTGGCCTCACCATGGGCCAAAGCCCAGTTCGGTGGAGAGGCCAAGGCAGACCGGCTTGGAGGAGCTGGGCCACTGCGAACAGGCGGCTTGGCAAGCCCGCACAAGCTCTCGAGGAGCGGTCAACGTAGACGGGCGGCTTCGTCATCCTCTCGTTCGTGAAGCAGGGAACAGGCAGTAGCAGGGTGAAGCAGAGGCCCCGGCGGGACATGGCAGCAGGGCGGCGGTGCGAACGAAGGTGAAGGAGAGCCAGCGTGGGTGCGGCCAGATCTAATCTCGAACGAGGCGAGGAGGCCGGACCTTGGGGACGACAGTGCAGGGCGTCAGCGTAATGGGATCGTGCCAGGGAACATCGGGGGCACCGCAGGCGGCATTCTCCTCGAGCACCTCCTCCGGGAAGAAGATGGAGGCGCCGCTATTACAAAGAAGAGAGAGGGAGTTCAGCAAGACGGGGAGAGCTCAGCGAAGGAGGGAAAGGAGCAGGGCGGTGAGGACGACCTGCTGGTTCGAGAGACTAGCGGCGGCGTGGACGAGGAAGAGGAGGCGGACGAGTGCTACCTCCTGAGCACTGCGTTGGATTTCCCCGAAGAGGAGAGGATGATGCAGTAAAGTAGCATAAGTATTTCCCTCAGTTTTTGAGAACCAAGGTCTCAATCGAGTAGGAGACCATGCACAAGTCCCTTGTACCTACACAAAACGATAGCAACTCGCAACCAACGCTTAGGGGTTGTCAATCCCTTCACGATCACTTACGAGAGTGAGATCTGATAGAGATAATATTTTTGGTATTTTTGATAGATAGATGCAAAGTAAAAGTAAAAGTAAAGTAAAAACAAAGAAAGTAAATAAAGTGATATAGATTGATATGATGCGAATAGACCCGGGGGCCATAGGTTTCACTAGTGGCTTCTCTCAAGAGCATAAGTATTCTACGGTGGGTGAGCAAATTACTGTTAAGCACTTGACAGAATTGAGCATAGTTATGAGTATATCTAGGCAATGATCATGTATATAGGCATCACGTCCAAAACAAGTAGATCGAAACGATTCTGCATCTACTACTATTACTCCACTCATCGACCGCTATCCAGCATGCATCTAGAGTATTAAGTAAAAATAGAGTAACGCTGTAAGCAAGATGACATGATGTAGATGGATAAATTCATGCAATATGATAAAAACCCCATCTTGTTATCCTTCATGACAACAATACAATACATGCCTTGCAACTCTTTCTATCACTGAGTAAGGACACCGCAAGATTGAACCCAAAGCTAAGCACTTCTCCCATTGCAAGAACTACCAATCTAGTTGGCCAAACCAAAAAGATAATTCGAAGAGACTTGCAAAGATAACTCAATCATACATAAAATAATTCAGAGAAGAATCAAATATTTTCCATAGATAATACTGGATCATAAACCCACAATTCATTGGTCTCAACAAACACACCGCAAAAAGAAGATTACATCGAATAGATCTCCACGAGAGGGGAGAACATTGTATTGAGATCCAAAAGAGAGAAGAAGCCATCTAGCTACTAGCTATGGACCCGAAGGTCTGAAGTAAACTACTCACACTTCATCGGAGGGGCTATGGTGATGATGTAGAATCCTCCGTGGTGGATGCCCCCTCGTGAGCTCCGAACAGCCCCAAGATGGGATCTCGTGGGTGCAGAAGGTTGCGGCGGTGAAATTAGGTTTTGGCTCCTGCTCGATCGTTCGGGTGCGTGACGTATATATAGGAGGAAGGAGTGCGTCGGTGGAGCTCAGGGGGCCCACGAGGTAGCGGCGCCTGGGGCGCACCTCCACCCTCGTGACCTCGTCGGAAGCTTCTTGGAGTAGGGTCCAAGTCTCCTGGATCACGTTCGGTTGGAAAATCACGATCCCGAAGGTTTCATTCCGTTTGGACTCCGTTTGATATTCTGCTTCTTCAAATACTAAAAAGGCAAAAACAGCAATTCTAGGCTGGGCCTCAAAGTTAATAGGTTAGTCCCAAAATAATATAAAAGTGGAAAATAAAGCCCAATATAGTCCAAAACAGTAGATAAAGTAGCATGGAGCAATCAAAATTATAGATACGTTGGAGACGATCAAGCATCCCTAAGCTTAATTCCTGCCGTCCTCGAGTAGGTAAATGATAAAAAGAATTTTTGATGCGGAGTGATACTTTGGCATAATTTCAATGTAAATCTTCTTAATTGTGATAAGAATATTCAGATCCGAAAGATTCAAGACAAAAGTTCATATTGACCCAAAAATAATAATACTTCAAACATACTAATCAAAGCAAGCATGTCTTCTCAAAATAACATGGCAAAAGAAAGTTCATCCCTACAAAATCATATAGTTAGGCCATGCTTCATTTTCGTCACACAAAGATGTTCCCAACTTCTATACCCCCGATGACAAGCCAAGCAATTGTTTCATACTTAAATAATCTCAAACTTTTTCAACCTTCACGCAATACATGAGCGTGAGCCATGGATATAGCACTATGGGTGGAATAGAATATGATGATGGGGATTGTGTGGAGAAGACAAAAAAAGGAGAAAGTCTCACATCAACTAGGCATATCAATGGCTATGGAGATTCCCATCAATAGATATCGATGTGAGTGAGTAGGGATTGCCATGCAACGGATGCACTAGAGCTATGAATGCTCAACAAAAGAAAACTAGTGGGTGTGCATCCAACTTGCTTGCTCATGAAGACCTAGGGCATTTGAGGAAGCCCATCATAGGAATATACAAGCCAAGTTCTATAATGAAAAATTCCCATTAGTATGAAAAAGACAACTTATGAGACTCACTACATGAGGAACAAGGTGCTACTTTGAAGCACAATATATGAGACTCACTACATGAAGAACAAGGTGCTACTTTGAAGCACAAGTGTGGAAAAAGAGATAGTAGCATTGCCCCCTTTTTTGGGCCTTTCTTTTTTTCTTTTTGGCCTTTCTCTTTTTTTCTTTTTTTGGGCAATGCTCTAATAATGATGATCATCACACTTCTATTGATTACAACACAAGGATTACAACTCGAAACTTAGAACAAGATATGACTCTATATGAATGCCTCGTGATGTACCAGGATGGTGCAATGAATCAAGAGTGACATGTATGGAAAATAATGCATGGTAGCTTTGCCACAAATACGATGTCAACTACAAGATCATGCAATGGCAATATGACAAAAGTAATGCATGTCATGATGATGGTGGTGGAAGTTGCATGGCAATATATCTCGGAATGGCTATGGAAATGCCATGATAGGTAGGTATGGTGGCTGTTTTGAGGAAGATATAAGGAGGTTTATGTGTGATAGAGCGATCGTATCACGGGGTTTGGATGCACCTGAAGTTCGCGCCAACTCTCAAGGTGAGAAAGGGCAATGCACGGTACCGAAGAGGCTAGCAAAGGCGGAAAGGTGAGAGTGCGTATAATCCATGGACTCAACATTAGTCAAAAGAACTCATATACTTATTGCAAAAATTTAGTAGTCATCAAAAATTCAAGTACTATGCGCATGCTCCTAGGGGGATAGATTGGTAGGAAAAGACCATCCCTCGTCCCCGACCGCCACTCATAAGGATGCACAAGCAAGGTACACTTCATGTTTCAAATTTGTTACACAACTTTAACCATACGTGCATGCTACGGGACTTGCAAACTTCAACACAACTATTTATCAAATTCATAATCACCCAACAAGCACGACTTTGATATTATCACCTCCATATCTCAAAACAATTATCAAGTATCAAACTTATCTTAGTATTCAATTCACTCAAAAGAAAGTTTCACATATGTTGAACACGAAGTATATTAACATTAAGCAAATTACCATGCTATTAAAGACTCTCAAAATAATCTAAGTGAAGCATGAGAGATAAAAATAGTTTCTTTAAAACAAATCCACCAACGTGCTCTAAAAGATCTAAGTGAAGTACTAGAGCAAAAATTATCACGCTCAAAAGATATAAGTGAAGCACTATGAGCAAAACTATCAAGCTCAAAAGATATAAGTGAAGCACATAGAATATTCTAACAAATTCCAATTCATATATGGCTCTCTCAAAAGATGTGTATATCAAGGATGATTGTGGTAGACTAACAAGCAAATACAAATAATACAAGATGCTCCAAGCAAAACACATATCATGTTGGTGAACAAAAATATAGCTCCAAGTAAATTACCGATGGAAGTGGGCGAAAGAGGGGATGCCTTCCGGGGCATCCCCAAGCTTTGACTTTTTGGTGTCCTTGGATAATCTTGGTGGTGCCATGGGCATCCCCAAGCTTAGGCTCTTGACACTCCTTGTTCCATAATCCATCAAAAGAATTCACCCAAAACTTGAAAACTTCACAGCACAAAACTCAACAGAAATCTCGTGAGCTCCGTTAGAGAAAGAAAACAAACGACTACTTCAAGGTACTATAATGAACTCATTCTTTATTTATATTGGTGTTCAACCTACTTTATTCCAACTTCCCTATGGTTCATAGACTGAATTACTAGTCATAGATGCATTGAAATAAGCAAACAACACATGAAAAACAGAATCTGTCAAAAACAGAACAGTCTGTAGCAATCTGTAACTAACGCAAACTTCTGGAACTCTAAAAATTCTACCAAAATAGGAAGTCCTGGAAAATTTGTTTATTGATCAGCAGCAAAGAGAATCACCGCAAAAGCACGTTCCTGTGATTTATCATAACTAAATGCGTGCACGCAAAGTTTCTGTTTTTCAGCAGAATCAAATCAACTATCATCGTAGGTTATCCTATAGGTCCTACTTGGCACAAACACTAATTAAAACATAAAACCACATCCAAACAGAAGGTATATGGATTATTTATTCCTAAACAGAAGCAAAAACAAAAAATAAAAAATAAAATTGGGTTGCCTCCCAAAAAGCGCTATCATTTAACGCCCTTAGCTAGGCATAAAAGCAAGGATAGATCTAGGTATTGCCATCTTTGGTAGGCAATTCTTCAATAAGGCAATTACCTCCTTTAGAGTTTTCTTTCTTCCTAGTAATTGATAAATTTTCGGGCAAACGATCAAAGAACTCATCTATAGCAAATTGTTCCTTAATGATGGAAAAAAGATTGGGATGAACACTTATAGATTTAAGATCCGCAGTTTCCTTACTAGATGATTCACCCTTATTCTTAGGAACATAAATAAGCTTAGTATTTTTAGTAGAAGAACTTGGAGTGTTTTGAACGGAAGAAAAAGCGGTTCCCAAGTTAGTAATGATACCCTCAAGTTTATCGATTCTTGTGGAATCTAGATTTATTTTTTTCATTAACAAGGGGTTCTTTTTCTTTAATATTTTTCAAAGTCATTACTACCTTAGATCCATATTGGGTAATTTGATTGTGGATCTTTTTATCAAGATTTTCAATTGATTCAATGGTAATAACTTTATTTTCAATAGCTTCAAGCCTTTGCATAACATGCTCCAAAGTTAACGTAGTTCCATTAATCAAAAGGGGCGGTGAACCAAATATATCTATTAAAGCATTACAAGAATCAAAAGTATGGCTACCCAAAAAATTCCCTCCGGTAATGGTATCAAGGATATATCTATACCAAGGATTAGCACCTACGTAAAAATTGCGAAGAAGAACTGAGGTAGATTGCTTCATGGTAGATTTATTTTGAGCATTGCAAATTCTATACCAAGCATCTTTTAGATTTTCTCCCTCCCTTTGTTTAAAATTTAAGGCCTCATTCTCGGGAGATAACGGAGACGATATGAAACTAGTCATGATGGAAAGCAAACTAACACAAGAGCAACAGAAAGGCAACGGGAAAAAGGCAAACGAAAAAAAAGGAGGAGATTAGGAAAGAGAGGGCAAATAAAACGGCAAGGGTGAA
Source organism: Aegilops speltoides (assembly GCA_021437245.1). Taxonomy (NCBI): domain Eukaryota; kingdom Viridiplantae; phylum Streptophyta; class Magnoliopsida; order Poales; family Poaceae; genus Aegilops; species Aegilops speltoides. The sequence goes on from CM038146.1 coordinate 250,376,168, forward strand.
GTGGGGGAGAGGAAAACGAGAGGCAAATGGCAAATAATGTAATGCGAGAGATAGGGATTGCGATGGGTACTTGGTATGGTTGACTTGCTTGCGTGAGCCTCCCCGGCAACGGCGCCAAAAATTCTTCTTGCTACCTCTTGAGCACTGCGTTGGATTTCCCCGAAGAGGAGAGGATGATGCAGTAAAGTAGCGTAAGTATTTCCCTCAGTTTTTGAGACCCAAGGTATCAATCCAGTAGGAGACCACGCACAAGTCCCTCGTACCTACACAAAACGATAGCAACTTGCAACCAACGCTTAGGGGTTGTCAATCCCTTCACGATCACTTACGAGAGTGAGATCTGATAGAGATAATATTTTTGGTATTTTGGATAGATAGACGCAAAAAAAGTAAAAGCAAAGTAAAAACAAAGCAAGTAAATAAAGTGATATAGATTGATATGATGAGAATAGACCTGGGGGCCATAGGTTTCACTAGTGGCTTCTCTCAAGAGCATAAGTATTGTACGGTGGGTGATCAAATTACTTTTGAGCAATTGACAGAATTGAGCATAGTTATGAGTATATCTAGGCAATGATCATGTATATAGGCATCACGTCCAAAACAAGTAGATCGAAACGATTCTGCATCTACTACTATTACTCCACTCATCGACCGCTATCCAGCATGCATCTAGAGTATTAAGTAAAACAGAGTAACAACGTAAGCAAGATGACATGATGTAGAGGGATAAATTCATGCAATATGATAAAAACCCCATCTTGTTATCCTCGATGGCAACAACACAATATGTGTCTTGCAACTCTTTCTGTCAGTGAGTAAGGACACCGTAAGATTGAACCCAAAGCTAAGCACTTCTCCCATTGCAAGAACTACCAATCTAGTTGGTCAAACCAAAAAGGTAATTCGAAGAGACTTGCAAAGATAACTCAATCATACATAAAAGAATTCAGAGAAGAATCCAATATTTTCCATATAAAATACTGGATCATAAATCCACAATTCATCGGTCTCAACAAACAGACCGCAAAAAGAAGATTACATCGAATAGATCTCCACGAGAGAGGGGGAGAGCATTGTATTCAGATCCAAAAATAGAGAAGAGGCCATCTATCTACTAGCTATGGACCCGAAGGTCTAAAGTAAACTACTCACACTTCATCGGAGGGGCTATGGTGTTGATGTAGAAGCCCTCCGTGGTGGATGCCCCCTCCGGCGGAGCTCCGGAACAGGCCCCAAGATGGGATCTTGTGGGTACAGAAGGTTGCGGCGGTGGAATTAGGTTTTTGGCTCCTGTTCTGATCGTTCGAGGGTACGTAGGTATATATAGGAGGAAGGAGTACGTCGGTGGAGCTCCGAGGGGCCCACGAGGTAGGGGGCGCGCCCTCCACCGTTGTGACCTCCTCGGAAGCTTCTTGGAGTAGGGTCCAAGTCTCCCGGATCACGTTCGGTTGGAAAATCATGATCCCGAAGGTTTCATTCAGTTTGGACTCCGTTTGATATTCTGTTTCTTCGACATACTAAAAAGGCAAAAAACAGTAATTCTGGGCTGGGCCTCCAGTTAATAGGTTAGTCCCAAAAATAATATAAAAGTGGAAAATAAAGCCCAATATAGTCCAAAACAGTAGATAAAGTAGCATGGAGCAATCAAAAATTATAGATACGTTGGAGACGTATCAACGAGCTCTGCTGGTCTTTGGGAAGAACGAGCGGAGGCGCGGAAGCTTGATGCCATCGAGGTGCTCGAAGCAGGGGATCCAGGGGCGCAGTTCCTGCTGGCGGCGATGCTTGCGGTCGGCTCGGGGAGAGGGCAGAGGAGGCATGCGAGATTGGCGCTCGGTGACGCGGGGATGGATCGAGAGGAGGTGGTTGGCTATGGTGCGACTGGTGGTTAGATCGAAGGATGGATCGATGGGATTGGGTGACAGTTAGGGCTGGACTAACGAGCAACTCGACTCGTTAAGCTCGTACTCGTTAAGCTCGTGCTCGTTAAGGCTCGACTCGTTAAGGCTCGACTCGTTAAGCTCATTAAGATTAACAAGCAGAAAATGTTGCTCGGCTCGGCTCGTTTGAAGCTCGTTAAGCTCGTGAGTGCTCGCGAGCGCTCGTTAACAGATTACAATGTGTTACGATATACATGATGAATGTGTAGGTATGGTTTTCAAGATGAATTATTGTGACTAGAAAAAGAAATGAAGTAGTATGATGCCTCATATGTCAAGTAGATTAAATAGATGGGATGAGGTGCTATAAAAAGTTTGTCACGTAATATGAAAATATATGTTGTGTTGTTACTAACGAGCTTAACAAGCTACTCGTGAAACTCGTTAGCTCGCTCGTTAAGCTCGTTAAGCTTAACGAGCTAAAATCAATGATTGGCTCTGTTCATTAAGAAGCGAGCTACGAGCTTAACGAGCCGAACTATCGAGCGCTCATTAAACTCGCGAGCTACGAGCTTTTGAGCCCTAGTGACAGTTGAGATCGAGTAGTGGAGTGGCTGCTGCGGGAAATCGAGGAGAAGCTGGAGGCTTGGCTGTCTCGATCAGGAAGGAGCAGGCTGGTTGGATCGGGGGCAGGAGAGGAAAACGAGGAGGTGGCGGCAGATGGGACGGATGGAATGGATGGAACTTATCCTAGGACTAGGGTTTGTCTGCTTATATATATAGTATAGGTAGGGTAGGGCTATCTCGTCCCATGATTATAATCGGACGACCGAGAAAATAAAGGCTAGGGGGGCCCAATAAGAAACCGATGATACTTTAGGGATGTTTGGGGATGATCTGAATCCAACGATGATGGCTGAGCGGGTCGGGTTTGGGAAAGTTTCAGACACGCGCGAGGGGTCTGACAAAAGGCAGCGAAGACAAGGGGTTTGATGGGCTGAGAGAAAAGAGAGAAGAGAGCGGTCCGTTTGATCTGAAAGGAGGTCAACAGAGACAAGGAGAGAAGCGACAACTATAAATGACTACGATTTTTATGAAAACATGCGGATGTAATGCACATGATGCCATGATGAAATGCAATAAGCAAAAATAAATCACACGGCGAAACTCATAATAGTTGGAAGTCTTCTGGAGCATCGGTCTCGGGGTGCCACACCTTGTCTCCGTTCCTCCGGGAGGAGGGGCTAGTGGGTCTCGGCTCGCGCCGGAGCGGGCGTCGACTTCGCATTAATTGAGCACGCCGGCGGGATGAGCAAGATGAAGCTGAGCACCTCCGTGACGCATACTGGCAGGACCTTGATCAGCGATGTGCTGAAGGGGTTAGGCCACGCCCATGGCCCTCGCCCCTGCGAGAGTGTTGGTGGCACCGCTCATCTCGCCGGCCTTGTCCGCTGCGGCCGCAACGCCCGCGGCCACGAAACGAGGCCTTCCAGGAGGATGGATGCGCTCCATGTCCACTCTTCTTCTTGGGAGCCATGGATGACGAAAGTCGACGAAGATCGACACGCCGGCTACTGCTTCATGTTCGCACAAGCGATGCCTCCTACCTAGTGCGCCAAAGATGTTGGCGTGGAAGCATGATCACCTATGGGGCAGGGATGCCCCTTTGTGGTTCGGCATGGGGACGGTCGCGTTGCATAAAGAGAAGAAACAATAGGGGATGGCGCGGTGATGGACAACTCTCTTTTTACTTAGGTTTGAGCCGCTTTGCAGCGTAAAACACTACTCATGCTTCGGTGGATTGATTCGGAGGTGGATGAAGGCTCGACGCACTCTGGCCCGGCAAGGGTTCCTAGGGGACAGTGATACAATTGTGGGGGCTTGAAGTGTTCGAACCCTTTGCTAGGTTGCCTCGGGCCTCCTTTTATAGGTTAAGCGGCGACTAGAGTGGCAAAATAGTCATTTGGATGTGATTAGATAGCTAAAAATGCTACCATACATAACTCTGTTAGTTAGGACAAAGTGCATTAAATGCACTGCTAGGTGTCACGTCGAGGGCGAATCCCGGCAAGCTTGCTGCACCGCTTATCCACCTCTTCTTATCAGCTTGACACACCTCCTGGATGGGTATCAATAAAGCTAATCCCTTATCTTTGATGCTGCCACGTGCATGACAGGATCCACCTGGTTGTTTGGTACCTTGATGTTGCACTGATAAGTGACTTGGGTGCGATGAAGTGGAGCGGTGGCATCTTGGTGTGCCCCTTCGAAGGAGCTTAGTGGGGTTTGATATTGATGGCCCTGGCAAACCTACCGGGGCGAGTCTGGGCTCAGCCTTGGGTGCGGCCTCGACCTGACCAGGCCCTCCTGCTCGGCAAGGGAGGCCTTCCCAAGGTAGTATTCCATTGACTTGTTATTCTTAATGCTCTCCTTGATCTCACGAAGAGCGGCTTCTCTGGCTTGATCTTGTGTCATGCATTGGTGCTGGATGTATGATCATCAGTACGCCTGTGCACGAGCTCGGTCGACAAACGTGAGTGTTTGTTGCACCGACACCATCTATGATGACGAGAACAGAAAATTCCTTCACAACTCCCATTGTGTGGAACAAATTGTGCCTCTGATTTTTCTTAGCTTGTGTGACCTGCACACTCAAAACACATTGAGCAGCTAAACTTTCATCCCTGTCAGCATCTTCAGCATCCATCACTGGTACAGTGAGGTGCTATACAAATGGTTTTTAACCCCTTTTACGCGACAGCATTCTGCCGGCGCCTAGTGAGTGGCTGTGATAGGGGGGTCCTTCCCACACGACCCAGATGCCGTCAGGGATATGCCCTCCTGGCACACACGGTCGGTAAAATGAGGTCGTGTGCGGCCGGCGAGCGATAAAATACGATATATAGGTACAGTTGTGCTAAAAAAAGTAAAATTATACATGCAAAATCATTTTCCTTCGTAAGTACATCCCACACAGTCAGTCCCCGCTAAACGTTTCCATTCGTATCTACATTCCACACAGTCAATCCAAGGAATATGTTTCCGTTAGTATGTACATCCCACACAGTATCCAAGAAGTATGTTGCCGTTCATATATACATCCCACATAGTCACTCCAAGGAAAATGTTTCCGTTCGCAGGTACATCACACACAATTTTCCCCATTAAATCGTTTGTGATAGTGTTGCCATTGCACACGATATTAATAAATTAATTGTTTGCGTTATTGAATGCATCACACATGGTGCGTAAAAGAAACTGTGTGGCAAAGGATGTCCATCACACACACTTTTTATGTGGTAAATGTTTGCGCAAGGTGGCCTAACGCAAACAGTTTTCAAGAGGATGTCGTGTGTGATTGTTCATTGATCCAACACAGTTTGTTCCTAGAAACTGTGTGCGTTGCCTGAGGTCATCGCCCACGGTCTTTTCTCATTAACTATTTGCAATAGAAAAACCCATTTAGCAGGCTAATTGGCCAATTATTAATAATCCATTACTAATCTAATTGACATTTCATATTAAGCACACAATATATTTCATTTCCATATTAAGGAAGCAGGATTTCATAATTGAAATACATCAGAGTACAACATCATATAGCTTCAGCACTCAGCTACCCCATTACACAATCGCACAAAGACCGAAGTTTCACATGCAACATCTAGAATCTTTCGAAATTAGCATCATAGATGGTACATAGACAGATGCATCTCATCTGGAAAACTGTTGAAGTGGAAGGCGAATATTGAGCCTTCATTGATGTTGAAGGTCTTTGCAACTTTAGGCCATTGCCTGTGGATGATTGACCGTCCATCCTTCGTCCTCTTCATGAACACTTCAATATTGAACCGTGAGTGTTGTACGAAACCCTTCCTCGCCTCCTGGCCATAGAGGTGGTATGAGAGCTAATCATTCGTGAATTGCTTTGGAAAGGCCTGCAAACAAGGATGTGCATAAATATTTTCTCTATATTGGAAATGGGGCAAAGGAATAAAAAAGTGAGGTATAATAATTAGTACTATATTGTAGTGAACTGATGTCTTCTTCATTGTGCAAACAAAGATCTTATTGTTTTTTGTCACTAATTTTTTTATCCTAATAATCTTTCTGAGTTTCTAGACTTGACTGATATTCATGGACAACACATTTCCCCATATGCAAAAAGGGTCGAACAATGGGTCAAAACCTCTGACGGCAGGACTTACATGTGCAAGACCAAATTGTTAAAAACCTAAATATTAGAATGTTACCTGCAATTGCACTATACTGTGCTATTAGACAAAGGACTATGCATGTGCAAACCTCGATTGTAAACCTCAGTGCTTCCCATTGTTTCCCCGTAACACATATAAGGTATTTAGTCATTAGGTTAAGTGAGGGTTTGCATGGTATTAGTAAAATATGTTGATGAAAAATAAGCACATTGCAGATTAATCAGATTAATTCAAGGCACATGGAAAAGCCATTTATCCAAACCAAGCATGATTAAGAACTAGGAAATATAGCAGTTGTATATGTTTATCATGTATTAAGTGCAACCAAATTTGATTTATTCCTCACATGCACAACAATACAAAATTCTACCCTCGACAATTGGACATCACATTGCAGAATTGAACCAATCAGTTAACTAAACACCACAAAAAATTGAACGAAACATTAACTGAGCACCACATCACACAATATAAAAAACTCCTAATAGAAGACCAGACAGTTAACCAAACCAAGCATGGTTAACAACTTGGAAATGTAGCAGTTGTATTTGTTTCTCATGTATTTGGTACAGCCAAATTAAATTTATTTCTCACATGGTATACAATAACAGAATGAACCCATAAAAATTGAACATCACATTGCAGAATTGACCAAACAGTTAACTAAACACCACAACAAATGAACCAAACGTTAATTGAGCACCACATTGCACAATATAACATACTTCTAATAGAAGATCAGACAGTTAACCCAACCATGCATGCTTAACAACTTGGAAATATAGCAATTGTATTTGTTTCTCATGTATTTAGTACAGTGAAATTCGATTTATTTCTCACATGATATACAATAACAGAATGCACCCACAACAATTGAACATCACATTGCAGAATTGAACCAAACAGTTAACTAAACACCACAACAAATGAACCAAATGTTAACTCAGCACCACATTGCACCATGTATGACATACTAGAAGATCAGACAGTTATAGCAATTGTATTTGTGAAATATAGAAATTGTATTATTTTTTCTCATGTATTTCGTAAAGAGAAATTTGATTTACTTCTCACATGGAAGACAATACAAAATTGCAGCTTGAAGAATTGAACATCACATTTGCAGAATTGAACCAAACAATTAACTGAAGACGACAACTAATGAACCAAATACTTAATAAGTGAGCACCACATTGCATGACATATAGAACATATACACTACAGCAACAGATTGCATGGTTCATTTAGATAGCACAATTCACTTGATTTTGTTAAGGAAAGGCAGGAGCAGAACATGCAACTGGTAAACTGAGCATGCTTAACCACCGTAGCTAGCGAACTGAACATGGGTCCTTATAGTGGGCTAATAAGACAAGCTACTCCTCATTTCAGAGATATCGATGATGATTGGCTCCCTAGACATGAAATAGGTTGAGGCCTCCACATCGTGGGTGCCCTCGTCGTAGTGGTGAGTTGCTTGAGCTGCTCCGGGCACCAACTTGCTGGTTCTTGAGTTGAGGTAAGCATGTGCACGCTGAGAAAATAGCTCGTAGTCTTCGTCGAAGGCACCAAGGGTGGCCTCGAGAAAATACCACAAACTGTCGTCTAAAGCAGCCAACCGTGTCGCGGTGTCGGCTTACGAGGCATCGATGGTGGCCTCGATGGTGAGGTGCTCCTCCAAGATCTGGGGGTCGGCACAAATGGCAGCAATCGCGACCTCATCCACGCATTCGGCCACGATTTGCTTCTCTGATGCCAAATGCTCCTTGAGCTCCTGGCTATACTACAGGCACCAAGGTTTAGGGCAACGCTTATTTGGTGGAGGGGTCGATGATTTGGGTGGAAGGTATCACGTCGGCGGTCGGGGCATGTGGGATGTGGAAGGAGGTGGATGGGGTCGGGTGTGGATTACCTACCTGGATATACGAGGCCGAGCAGCGTGAAGGAGGGTCGCTGGCGAGGAGGCAGCGCTGCAAGCAATGAGTGAAGGTTTCAACTTGGAAAGAAATGCAGAAACAGAGGAAATGTTGCTTTTGGTAACGGGGAGAGGCGTAGAGGTAGATATTTCCGCGGAAGCTGAAAATATTGAATCGGTGCAGCGAAAAAGCTGGCACGCAAAGTGTCATCAGACATGGTCCCTTATTCAGCACTGCGGACGATATGTGAACATCACAAACGATTCATATAGCTTAGCCCGTGTGTGATGAGTTTGAACATGCAAATTTTGGTTTGAATTTCCTTGGTTACGGTGGCCATCCACGTCATTGAATAATTTGGGTACAGAAAGGAGACTACAGCACACTCACACTTATTAATCGAGCAAGTTCAGCAATTAAACAAAGCTAGATGACCTAAACATTACTCTTACAAATTAAAGACCAGCGCTCTTAATTAAACAAAACAAAGAGTACTACTACGGCTGGTGATCGTCGATCTCCGCCTCCTCCTCCATGTCCAGCTCGCACCCGATAGTCTCCTAGAGAAGGGGCTCCATGGCATCCATCACACCATACTCGGCAAGCATCTCTCCATCCATGCCTGCCATGTCTTTGGAAAAGGCCGCCACGAGCTGGGCATGGGCGGCCGCGATCTGGGCTTGGACAGGCTCTGCCATGGCAAGGTATGCGGTGGAGGAACGGACAGCTGCTCGAACGCTCTCGGCGATTGCCAACTCTTCGGCCATGGGTTGCCGACCATTGTTGGAGAAGCTTCGTTCGATTTGTGCGGTGACCGCCACGGCTGGGCATGGGCGCCCTCGACATGGTGCTGTGACACTCTCGCCAGTTGCTATCCGTGAGGCAGATGTTGCTGCCACCACCTGAGAAGCAACACCGGCCGTTTGGGCTGCCTTGGCCACCCGATCGCAGATTGCGGCCGCGCTCATGCACCTTGTGAGCACACGCATGGTGGCTACGGCTGCGCTCTCGCTTCAGTGAGCCACCGAGGTTGCCCTCACGAAGCAGTTCCACGTCCCCATCTTTCACCCGCGATGATTGAATAGTGAAATGATATTTGGGGAGCGAGCTAGTGTGCTTGACACTCCGGCTGTGTCCTGTAGCCAACACACCTTCTCGCGTAAAGCCATAGGCGTACTATACTCCAACGGTGCTCCAAGATATTTTGTACTGCATCTCACACGGTTGGTGATAATAGACTGTGTGCGATCTACTTGATTTTTCGTCTTGATTTTAATTACATTGGGGTCACAGCGGGAATGGAGGGTGTTTGCATTGCTAGAACTTTATTCTGCAGTGAACATGCAACTATGTGTGTGTCGTAAAAAAATTGGAATTATTCAGGGTTTGTTTGGACATTTTATACATTAACTTGGTTTTATAGCCATTTCAGGTGCACAATTCAAAATTAAACTACATGCACATGCTCCGGTGCACCAACATGGGTAGTCAAATCATATATGTGTCCATGGATTTATGCTTATGTCCCATGCAAGTAATGGGGATGAATTTTGAACACGACGGCACCATGGCTCTCCGACAAACATTGAGGTACTTGCTTTTGTAATTCTAGTAAATCCAAAACCTGTCTGAAATTCATGAACCTTGGCATGCTATCATGGAATGGCATCAGCATGCTGGGGTAAAAAATATTGTCCCATTTGGGGCAGGTTATTGTATAAGCATCTCACAAACCAGAGCTTCTCACAATAAAGCCTCATGGTTCCGTTAGGTAAATGTGTCACTTTTGTGGACAAAATGATATTCGTCACCTCTTCTTGCTTTCCATTTTTTCCTGGTCTCGACATAGAACAATAGGAGTGTCGTGTTAAATTTTGGAAATTTTCGGGGATCGTTTGGACATTTTTATACGTTAACTGAGTTTTCTAGGCATTTATGTGCATAATTAAGAATTGAACTACATGCATACGCTCCGGTGCATAAAAACGGGTTGAAAAAACAAATGTGTGTCCTTGGTTGCAAGCTTAGGTCACATGCAAGAAATGAGAATGTATGTCAAATACCTTGACACTGTCGCTCGGCCGCTAACATTTGAGATACATGATTTTAAAATTCTAGTAAATCGGAAGCTCGTCTGAAATTCATGAATGTTGACATGATATCATGGAACGACATCGACATGTCGTGGCAAAAATATATTCCCATTTGGGGCAGATTTGGGTATAAGCTTCTCGCAAACCAGAGCTTATCTCATAGCAAGCCCGATGGTTTCGGTAGGGAACTTGCCATCTTGGGGGACAAAACAATATCTGTTGCCTCTTCTTACTTTCAAAAATTTTCTAGTGTCAACATAGAATAACAGGAGTGTTCTATCTTTTCCGGGGTTCGCTTGGAATTTTTTCTTAATTAATAGAGTTTTTTATGCATTTATGTGCACAATTCAAATTTGAACTATACGCACATGCTCCAGTACGTATAAATGGGTTGAAAATTGAAATGTGTGTCCTTGGTTGCATGCTTAAGTCCCATGCAAGAAATGAGAATGAATGTCAAACACCTTGCCACCGTCGCTCGGCCGCTAACATTGAGATACATGGTTTTTAAATTCTAGTAAATCGAAAACACTTCTGAAATTTATGAAACTTGACATGCTAGCATGGAACGGCATCAACATTCCGTGGTAAAAATATTGTCCCATTTGGGGCAGGTTGGGGTATAAGCTTCTCACAAACCAGAGCTTCTCACAACAAGCCTCATGGTTACGGTAGGGAAGGTTTCACCTTTCTGGACAAAACAATATCCGTTGGCTCTTCTTGATTTCAATTTTTTTCTAGTGTAAACATAGAACAACATGAGTGTTGGGTTATCTTTAGGAATTTTTCGGGGTTTGTTTGGACGTTTTTATACATTGGCTGAGTTTTCTATGCATTTATGTGCATAATTCAAATTTGAACTGCAAACACATGCTCCAGTGCATGTAAATTGGTTGAAAAATCTAACATGTCCTTGGCTGCATGCTTAGGTCCCTCGCTTGACCGCAAACATTGAGATAGATGGTTTTTAAATTCTAGTAAATCCAAACTCTTTCTGAAGTTCATGAAACTTGGCATGCTATCATGGAGCGGCATCAACATGTTGTGGTAAAAAATTTGTCCCATTTGGGGCAGGTTTGGGTATAAGCTTCTCGGAAACCAGAGCTTCTCACAACAAGCTTGATGGTTTCGGTGCCACCTTTGTGGACGAAATGGTATTCGTTGCCTCTTCTTGCTTTTAAAATTTTTCTAGTGTCACATAGAACGACAGGAGTGTTGTGTCAATTTTTGGGATATTTGGGGTTCGTTTGGACATTTTTATACATTAGCTGGGTTTTCTAGGCATTTTATGTGCATAATTCAAATTTGAACTACATGCACATGCTCCAGTGCAGAAAAATGGGTTGACATATCAAATGTGTGTCCTTGGGTGCATGCTTAGGTCCCATGCAAGAAATGGGAATGAAATTCAAACACCAGGGCATTGTTGATTGCCAGCAGAATGTTGAGATACTTTGTTTTTAAATTCTAGTAAATCCAAAACTCGTGTGAATTTCATGAAACTTGGCATGCTATCATGGAATGGCACCCAGCATACTGTGGTAAATTTTTTGTCCATTTTGAGGGAAGGCACACTCGAATAACAGCTAACAAGGGCATTTTGAAACAAATAGTTGTCACTTTAACATCTCAAACATTTGTATAATTTAAATCGTGAGCGTTCTGTTAACCATTCACGTGACGCCACGTGTCTGGCTTTTAATTGCTATAGGAGGTGTCGTGCGCACAACTACTTGACTGAGCGGGAGGTGTGCGAGCGCAGTCCAGTGCGCAAGCTGACCGAGAGGCATGCAAGTTGTCCTCCAATGCACAGACTCACCAGGAAGTGTGCAAGTTGTACACTGCGCAAGCTCACTGGGAAGCGAGCCCTTTGACCTCCATGGCTGCCCGCCTTGCTCGCATCCTCGCCATTAATGGCGCCCGAGCCGCTGTTTATATGGGAGGCCTTACTGTTCGCCTCCCATTCCCCTCCCTCCCGCAGACCTCTACCAACGCCATGGCGCAGAAGGATCATCCGCCACTAGTCTTCATGTTTGGTGAAGTCGACTCCTAGCCGGAGGAGATAGAGAATAAGGAGGAATGGGCACTCATGTTCATGGCCCTGAACGAGCTGTCCGCGGTGGATGCTATCCCCACCCGTCCCAGCTCCCATCCCCACACCGCCAGCGACAATCATGTAGCATTGACGGGCTGGTCGCCGAGCACTATCGCAGAGCTGGAAGCCACGAGCATCTGCGAGGTCTCTACGGACCCACGCGAGCTTGTGTACATGCCAGCGCCCGTGCCCGTGCACGCCCCTCCACCCACCGCGGCGCCGGTCCCCGTGTGTTTGCATACACCCGCCGTGACCATGCCCATGCGCGCTCCCCCATCAGCAGCATGTGACGCCGCCGTCGACCACTATCTCGCAGCACCACCAGTTGTCGACCTCCAGCGCCCAGCCCGTCGACCGCACAACGACATGATGTTTGATTTCCAAGTGTAGAACATTCTGTGCTGCCTTGAAGACTACAACAATGGCGCCCCGGAGGACGACAATGACAACGCCGGCGCGGCATGTCGCCTCCATCGCCGTATCTCGATCATATGAATATAAATTTGCAGTGTGACTGAATGAAATATATGGTTTGAATGAACTTGCGTTTTTCTCTCTTAATGTACAAACCTATCAAACAATTCTCTTGAAAAACGTCAATGGTTTTAAATATAAAACACTGACCGCAAACATTTTAGTTTGAACACCCGTATGCGAACCGACAGCTTCCCCAGGAAGCCAAAGGAAAATGTGTTGAGCAGGATTTCTGCAGCTCTTGATCGCAAACGTTTTAGATAGAACACCCGTATGCAAAGTGAGAGCTATGGTCTTCCCCTATAAGTCAAGGGAAGGATAATAGCGTAGGATTTGTCCATCTCTTCAACACAAACGGTTCAGATTAAATACGGTATGCAAAGCCAGACTTCGGTGCTAAGCCAAGAGAAGATGTGCCGAGCAGGATTTGTACATCCCTTCAACACAAACGGTTGTTTTCTATGACCTGTGTTCAACCATGTACAGATAATTTGGTGAAGATTTGCATCTTTCATATTGGCTATATTGCCATTTGTCAAACTGGAAAGATTAACATTTGTTGATCTAGTAACACTGCCATTTGTCAACCTTGTAACACAGCGATTTGTCAAAATATGCAGCTAAAAATCACTAGCACTATCTAATTTTTGCAACTAAAATCCAGTAATTAAGCATATATTTCATTCATAAGTTAAGTAGTTGTTCTTTAGACAAACAATTCAATTCGACAGCAGAACCGAACAAACTTTTCCCCAATTGTTGCCAACCACGTACTGAAATAGCTAGTTCAACTATATATACTAGCTAATTTTAAGTATGTTCTACAGTTTCACCACATCTATAGTCAGATGAATTGAACAAAATAGCCCCTAAACACTACTACTACGGAGGGGGTTTGTACTACTTCCAACAGCCTCTCCTTTGCCGAGCACGCTCAGTAAGAGGCGGAGGAGGAGGAGCCTACCGATGAGCTGGACAACTGCAATACCGTGTCAGCCGCTATTGTACCTTCATCGACGCTCGCCTCGAACGCCCTCTGCCGCTCTAGAAGACCCCTCTCGAAGCGGTGGTTCTCCTCGTAGATCTCCTGATTCCTCGCCTCTGCGGTGGTGTGTGCTGTGGCCACGATGGCGGTAAACCTCTTTGCATGCTCGACAAGGCGCTCCTCCTCCCACACGAACTCCATGTAGCCCGCAAGGTCGCCGACGCATGTGCGGGCCTCCACTTCCACCTCCCGCCTATGGGCGGCGGTGGCGGAGCAAGTGATGACCCCGACGGTTGATGGTGGGCTGGCAACCACGACGACCGATGATGGGGTGGCGGCCACGACCACCACCTCATGCCTTTGGGCCGCGGTGGCGGAGCGAGTGATGGCCATTGTGGCCGGCAATGGGGTGGCAGCCACGACGGCCCCCTCCCCCCTTTGGGTTGCGGCGACGAAGCAGGAAATGGCCCTGGCTTTCAACGGTGGGGTGGCGGCCATGGCGGCCAGTAACAGCTGCTGACGGGCAGCGGCGACGGAGCGTGTGGTGGGTGTTCCATGCACACCCAATAGGGATGCCACATGCACTACACTATGATGGGGACTACGCCGCCGCCGTGGTGTAGCCCAGCTGGAGCTGTCCTCTGATGATGGCGGAGTGGCTGAGCGGCGACAATGGACCGGTTCCATTGGCAATTGTGGGAGAAGCAGACGAGATAAGCTATAGGGGAGGGAGCGGAAAATGAGATGCATGACTCGCCGGCCATGAGGGTTTATATGGCAGGCCAGTCAGCATTAGGATTTTGGGGGATTTCACCGACTCGGGCGGGAAGCTTGCGCGGGAACAGGATCAGCAACGTTTGGCCAAAAGAACGTCCCCGTGCACTGCTCAAGCTTGCGGTCTAAGCCATCTATGGCAGTGGGGTGATAAGATGTGTGAGAGGAGGACGAAAGGACACATACACATATGGTTAATAAAATAAAAATGTTTGCGATTAAATCACCTAATACCCCCATCCTAGTTTAAAAGTCGTCTAAGTATTTTTGTGCCAAATTTTTACTATAGATTTAACTAATAAAATACGAATGCATGTCGTGAGAGATTATATCGTTGGATTTGTATTTGAACATAGTTTTCAATTATATAATTTTTGTAACATGCATTAACATTTTGTTGGTTAAATTTAAGGTCAAAATATGGCACAGAATATAAAGGGGGCTAATAGACCAAGACGACAGTAGTAGCACACGGCCGCTCTGTACGCAGCGACGCAACTGTCGGTCGGCTTGTAGACGATCATTTCCTACGTGTTCAACTGCTCTATGTGTGTGGTTGCTTGCGGTTGAGGCGACCGCGGAATGCTCTACTCACGTCCCGCCGCACGCGCTCTGCTCTCGCGTCCCTCCAGGCGCTGTGCCCTCGTCCCTCCATGCGTGCTGCCAGTTTTTGGGGCTGGCGCACGATCACACACGTTCATGTGTGTTGGTACTTTTGTACACCTTACTTGTGCACGGATGGTCGCAGCCACGCCTTCAGCAGGGCCTAGCGAGGCATAGGAGGACGGGAGGAGGCATGACAGGCACAAAGAATATCAAGATAGATGCTTAGAATAGCAAGCAGCATGCGGCAAGCAGGGCCACGCCCAGCCACAAGCCTTGCTGAGGCGACCTGCGAGGCCCCCGGCAAGCTCCTTGCCAGGGCAGCTTGCGAAGAGGCCCGCAGGGCCACCACCCTTGGGGTTGAGAGCTCTGACACCATAAACAATGTTAAAGACCAAGATTTGGAGAGCGCATGCCAGGCAGCATGCAGCCCCTCGCAAGGATTGGCAACCCACGGACCCACGTGGGATCCGAAGACGAAGACCCCCGGCAAGACCCTTGCCGAGGACGACTCCAAAGCCCCCAGCAAGCCTTGCCTGGGAACTGTGTCGCGGCCAGACCCGCGGCCGGCAAGGTTTCTCCACCTCAACACCACTCCAAAACGACAATAGGCATGCGAGCTAAGTAGACGCCTGCGTGGCGGCATGCAGATCTTCATGGAAGCCTACCATTTCGCCAACACAGCAGCTGGTTGGCCGGCGTGGCACTGCATGCCTTGTCGGCCCGGACGCATGGCGGGGCGAGGAGGAGCGGCGAAGGATGAGATGGCCTCTGTTGCCATCCCCAATATAGCGAGATGACATGTAGGCAACGCATTAAATACGCTTGTCCTATGTTGACCGAGCGATAAGCTCGTATCGCTGTAGCTTGCCACCCCCTGTGTGCCACTGTGGCGACCCCTTTGTGTATAAAAAGAGGCCCTAGGCGCACAGAGAGGGGTTCAGACTTTTGGACAAAGCACGCATCATAGCTAGTTCAAGAGCTCAAGAACACACATATAACCAGATAAAGCTGGACTAGGGTATTACACATCTTCGCGGCCCGAACCTGGATAAAAATCCTCTGTGTGCTAACAAATCGACCTGCTCTTCGTGCAACTAATCCCCCACCAAACGTAGAAGGGATCCTTGAGACCCCATAGGTGATCGGTTTCCCGGACATCTTTGGCGTGCTAGGTAGGGGGCGTCAGTTGTGAGGATCTGGTCTGTAGTTAGTATAGTAGCTCCTTTATCGCCATGGCTCCGAAGAAGAAGGCGAGCGGCAATGCCCACGGCTGCAACGACGATTTGCACAACAACAAAAAGCTAAGTTACCTTAACCTTGAGTAATTCTTTTTTTATGAGGTTATCCCCCTCGATGGTTTTGGTCCTTGTATGGGGAACCTGCACGCAAAAGGTACCCTGTCGCGATTGGCAATGCCCCTGTTCTGTTTCGAGTCCGCTTAATAGTTCGGGTGTTGCGCTATGCTAACAACGGTGGGGTACCTTGCCATAATCGACAGTGCCCCTGTTCTGCCTCGAGTCCGCTCCACAGTCCAGGTGCTGCACCAAGAGCGGCAGGGTAGCCCGTTGGCACCGACGCCCTCCACAGGTTGCTAAGGATCCGTCCTTCTAGCACCTATGGCAAGGGGCGCATGTGCCGGCAGGCCTGTCCAACTAAGCGTAGGGTGCCAAAAATACAAGGATGAACTAGAATGGGAAGATAACATGTAGCCAGTTCAAAGTACATCAAAACTTACATTACATCGAAAGTTGCAGCGATTCTAACTTATGATAATCTATCTTGGGTACGAACTCGCAGCAACTACAAGGAACGAAGCAGTTAGTCCCGGCGCTAGCCCTCCAGCCTCGCGACTCCGCTGACACAGTTGATGATGGGCTCGATGTGCTCCTCTAGTGCCTGACGGTTAACGTCCTCCGGCAAGCTGTCGAGCGCTTGAGCAAAGTCGACGCTAGGGTTCAAGTGTGCCACCTTGGTGAGCACCTTGATCAAGGCGTCCCAGCAAAGTTGTCGGGACTCCTTGTCTAGGTAGGCCGCCCTAGTGGACTGGAGAAGCTTTAGGGCAGCGAGGTCACGCTCGAAGAACTCGGACAACCTTTTGCTCTCAGCCACTCTCACCTCATGGGAGAACTTGAAGTTCGGCATGCCCATGGCAGCCAGCTGCGTGGTAATCTGCTCCGCAACATCCACAAGGTGGCTGGTCTAAAGCTTCATGGTCTCCACAAGCTCGTTGTGGGAAGAGGCGGCAGTCTTCAGTAGCAGTTGTTCGTCTGCAAGATCCTTTGCCAGGGTCTGCTCACAGGCTTTGGACTCCGAGAGCATCTTCTCCTGGCTGTCCAGCTTCCACCTCAGATCATTCATGGACTCGTTGGCATTGGAGAGCAGCTTGGTTTTGTCAGAAATGGTGGTCTGCATCTTCGCCAGGTCATAGAGTTTTCTCTCTGTCGTCCTTGAGCGTGGAGATCTCTTTGGTGAGCTTAGCCAGGTTCGCCTCCAGCTTCTCCACCTTGCTAGCCAGCTCCATCTTGGCGGCCTCTCCCGCCTCGGTGCGGTCGATGGCCTCCTTCATCTTGCCGACATGGTCAAGGGCTAGAGCATCGAGCGCTTTCTAGTGTTTTCGCGTCAGGTCTTGGGTCCGCTGCGCGATGAGCCGCTTTATCTCCTCGTCCTTGGCACGAAGCGTGGCGGCAAGCGCCGCATCGCGAGCGACCAAGTCTTCCTTCTGGACATCGAGTGAGATGCGGTGCTGCGTCTTGTCAGACTCATCCTTGGCAACCTTGGCCTTTGCCACCTCCCGCGCCTTGTCAAAATCATCCTGCTTCAAGAGGAGGTCCCGCTGGCGCTCACTCAGCTGGATTTGGGAGTCCCTCAGATCCTCCCAAGCCTTATCGAACCTGATGAGGACATCAATACCATTGTTACACCCACAGCCCCTGCTGCTATACATACTGGACCAATTACTAGAGCTCGCGCACGCTAACTAAATTACCAGGTACTTTCGTTTCTTGGTAATGATTCTAATGTTCATGAGAATATGATGTGCCTAAATTGGATACATTTGTTTTGCTTACAAATGAAGGGCCTAGCTTGGAGAAGGATGAACATTGGAGCAAGAACAAGCATGGAGATGATGGCATGCTAAGGGGACAAGAATGGAGTTACAAGTGATGATTTCGGGACTTTGAAGCCACCATAATGAGTGCATGAAGCCTTGGACGAAATATACAAGATGCCACTTCATAAATTTCGTCCAGAGGCTATTCTAGGTCTCGTCACCTTATTATTGGGCCAGGCCCATGTAATTTCGAAATACATTAGTATAGGCTATTTTAGAGTCCGTATGTGTGGGGAAACAAGAGATAGGGTTAGTTTGGACCCCTCCACCAAGGGCCACGAAATTCTCCCCTCTTCCTCCATATATACAGCCCTTAGGGCACCGTTTAGACTTTGGGTTTTGTTTAGATCAAAAGTTCGCCATAGCTGCAACTTTTGCGTTTCGTTTGTGTTCAACGACCGGACAAAGCGTCATAGAACCCCACCTTGATCAATAAAGCTTTCATCTTATATTCGCAATATCCAGATTGCAATCTCAGTTTCTTGCTTGTTCTTCGTTTGCTCATGGAAATAGACCCTCGTGGTCGGGTTGATCGTGCTCGGCGTGGTCAATAACCTCTCGGAGTTGGTTTAGCGATTGCTAAAGCGCGACGCCCTCGCGCTTCGTAGTCGGATCGTCAAAGTCGACTTCCACCAAAGCGAAATCCACCATCTCATCGAAAGATGGGACACCTTTGCCTCTATCAAGTGGTATCAGATTTCCGGGTTGCTCGGTGAGATTTCTGGTCTTTCGTAGTTTAGATCGAGTCTGTTCTTCATACCTACAGTCCACGAAAAAGCCAAAAAAATTAGGGTTAGGTCATCATATCCGAACCAATCGAGCCTTTGCATAATCTTTTTCGTATTTGCGTTGTTGAATTTGCGGTTGCATCGTCGTGTCTAGTTCTGGTCTTAGAGTCTAGTCTTTTAGAGTTTGAGTTACGGTCATAAGTTGTCACGCCGCCGCACCATCATCATCGCCCTGCCATCTACCACCACCGCTTATCCGCCACCGCTTCGAATCCGTATCCATATACCACCACCGCTGCCATATACCACCACCGCTGCCATATACCACCAATCCGAGTTCCTTGCATATTAGGGTTGTTTTCGGGATCCATCTAGTTTTCCGATTCGTGTTTCCTTGTCTGAGTAGGTTTCGGATTCCAGCAATCTTTTGCCGTCCGTAGAAGAGGTTGGCTTCCAAAAAAAAAGATTCCGGAAACCACCCTCCGTTTAGGCCCAAAATTTTCCAAAAACGCACGGGACAAAAAACTTTCTGGCTATCCTATTTTTAGGTGTTTCTAAGCGTATTAAGACAGTCCCCGTTATAGAAAGTTTTTTTTGACCCGTTTCCAGTTTTTGGGTCCGGGTAGTCGAAAAAAAAAAATTTGGGCGAAAAAATTTCGTGCCCATCCTGTCAGTTGGACTTGGGAAGAGTTTTGAGACACTCGCCATTATAGTGATTAAAAAAAAAAAAGCAGCAAAAAAAAAAAGGCGAAAAAAAATTCCAGAGTGTGCTTTTCCTTGTTTACGCAGCGCCGTGATTTTGTTAGTGTACTAGGCTCGCGTCTCTAGCACGGTCTAGCCTAGGACCAGCCACGAGACCGTCGTTGAGCGTTTATTCAACTTTGCATCTCTGAATTGATTATTGTCGACCTTTTTTTGCTACCATATTATAAGCCTTCCCAGCTCCACATACATCTACGTGCGTTTGATTCTCCCCGTAATCGCTATAGCCAAGCTTTGAGAGTTTTGACTACAACGGTTGCCGATCACCTTTCTTCTTTGGTAAGAGGCTGGTAAGAATTTGAGATTTGCTTGACGGATTTGTGATTGTCCACCACACCACCACCACCACTTCCTAGTAGTCTGAGGATCATATTCTTGTGTGTTTCTATTGTTGCTAACCATGGCAGGATCACAAGCCGACGAGACTAATTGGGAGAATCGGCGAACAAACAGCTACATGATAAGTTTCAGCAAATGATGATTGGACAGGTGCAAGGCGTGCTAAACAGATTTGACGAGGCCATGGAGAAGATAGATGGCATTGAGAAGACGTTTGAAACAAAGCTTGATAGCAAGTTTGATGAATTGCTCGTGCGTTTTCCACAACCACCGCGGCTGCACCTATCGCACCTCTGCAGAACGACAACAACTACGCCCTTCCGAATCGGTATGGATGAGCTCAGCGTGTTCCTATTGAGCCAGACAAAATTCTGGTGCCGCTGCTCTGCTGTTGGTGCTTCTTTGGCTCAGCATCTGCTGCTGGTGGTACCGAGGAGGATGATGAGTATGTGGACGATTATGAGGATGAGGTTGATCAACATCGAACTACGTGCAACCACCAGCACCACAACCACCGTGTCGTCCACATGCAAATAATGGCAATTTTAGGGCTCCCCCTCAGTGCGAGATCATGACCATCTCCCTAAACTGAAATTGAATATTCCACCATTTGAGGGTAGATATGTTCTCGATATATATCTTACTTGGGAGTTAGAAACTGAACAACGATTTACATGTTTACAATATCCCGAGGAGAGACGTGTTCTGCTGTTGTTTGTGCTTTCACTAGCTTTGCATGTGTTTGGTGGTCCGAACATTGTAGATTATATCCTGTTCCAGCTACTTGGGCTGGTTTGAAAACTGCTATGCGTGCTCGTTGGGTTCCACCATATTATCAACGTGAATTACTTCAAAAATTGCAGCGCTTAAGACAAGGAAAAACTCGTAGATGAATATTATCGGGAATTACAAACTGGCTTGATTAGATGTGGTATTGTTGAGGAGAATGAAGCTATGTTTGCACGTTTTCGGGTGGATTAAATAGAGAGATTCAGACCATTCTAGACTATAAGGATTATAATAATATCACTCGCTTATTCCATCATGCTTGTAAAGTGAACGTGAAGTGAGGATCGATGGGCATTGGCGCCGCACTAACTTTTCTCGCAGTCGACCTTCATCATGGACACCACGTGCATCATCTACTTCCACCGCACCATCACCTCTTTCGGTGCCACCTCCAACCGTGATACAAGAAAGCAGGCACAACCACCACTATCTCGCCAAGAGCACACTGCGCGGGCTGCACAGAGCTCTTCTTCTTCCATGGCGTCAACAGGCACACAAGTGATATTATTTGTCGTCGTTGTAAGGGAAGAGGACATTTTTTGAGAGAATGCAAATCTCAGCGTGTAATGATTGCTCTTGAGGATGGTGGGTATGAGTCCGCTAGTGACTATGATGAGGAGACTTTGGCTCTTATTACACATGAGGAACACGGTGGAGATGATTACGATCATGAGACACAATACATGGCTGTCAAGATCTTTGACAGTACGAATGTTTAGTTGCTCAACGTGTTTTGAGTGTGCAGTTACACAAGCTGAGCAAAATCAGAGGCATAATTTGTTCCATACAAAGGAGTTGTGAAGGAACGTTCTATTCGCATCATCATAGATGGAGGAGCTGCAACAACTTGGCTAGCATGGAGATGGTGGAGAAGCTATCTCTCACCACAAGACCACATCCACATCCTTACTACATCCAATGGTTCAACAACAGCGGCAAGGTGAAGGTAACACGTCTTTGTTCGTGTGCATTTAGTATCTCTACATATGCTGATTATGTTGATTGTGATGTGGTACCTATGCAAGCATGTTCCTTGTTACTTGGTAGACCATGGCAATTTGATAAAAATTCAGTACACCATGGTAGAAACAATCGGTATACTCTTGTTCATAAGGATAAAAATATTACTTTGCTTCCTATGACTCTGAGTCCATTTTGAAAGATGATATTAATAGAGCTAATAAAGCAAAAGCAGGAGAAAAATAAGAGTGAAAATCAGATTGTGGCAAAAGAATTTGAGCAACACATGAAGCCTAATAATAAACCATCTCGTTGCTTTCGAAATTAAATTGAAAAGTGCATGTTTACTTGCCACCAAATCGATATTGATGAGCTAGATTTTAGCAAATCTATTTGCTATGCTTTTGTGTGCAAAGAGGCATTATTTTCATTCGAGGACGTGCCTTCCTCTTTGCCCCTCGCTGTCACTAACATTTTGCAGAGTTCGCCGACGTCTTTCCACAAGACGTGCCACAGGATTACCACCTATTCGAGGATTGAGCATCAAATTGACTTAATTCCGGTGCATCATTACCCAACCGTGCACCATACCGCACCAATCCGGAGGAGAGATTATCGTCAAATGTGAGCTGCTCGACAAAGGTTATATACGCGAATCCCTTAGTCCTTGTGCTGTTCCTATTATTCTAGTGCCAAAAAGGATGGTACGTCACGTATGTGTGTTGATTGTAGAGGCATCAATAATATTACTATTCGTTATCGCCACCCTATTCCTAGGCTAGATGATATGCTTGATGAATTGAGTGGCTCTACAATATTCTCCAAAGTTGATTTGCATAGTGGATACCATCAAATTCGTATGAAATTGGGAGATGAATGGAAAACAACATTTAAAACTAAGTTTGGATTATATGAGTGGTTAGTCATGCCTTTTGGGTTAACTAATGCACCTAGTACTTTCATGAGATTAATGAGCGAAGTTTTACGTGCTTTCATTGGACGATTTGTGGTAGTCTATTTTGATGATATCTTGATTTATAGCAAATCTTTGGAAGAACATTTGGAACATTTACGTGTTGTTTTTAATGCTCTACGTGATGCACGCTTGTTTGGTAACCTTGGGAAGTGCACCTTTTGCACCGACCGAGTATCTTTTCTTGGCTATGTTGTTACTCCACAGGAATTGAAGTTGATAAAGCCAAGATTGAAGCTATTGAGAGTTGGCCGCAGCCCAATCACGGTCACACAAGTGAGGAGTTTCCTTGGCCTCACTGGTTTCTATAAGCGTTTTGTGAGAGATTTCAGCACCATTGCTGCACCTCTCAACGAGCTTACAAAGAAGGACGTGCCTTTTGTTTGGGGTACCGCATGGGAAGAAGCCTTCACGGTATTGAAAGCTAAGTTGACACATGCTCCTTTACTCCAACTTCCGATTTTAATAAGACTTTTGAGCTTGAATGTGATGCTAGTGGAATTGGATTAGGAGGTGTGTTATTACAAGATGGCAAACCTGTTGCATACTTTTACGAAAAATTGAGTGGGCCTAGTCTGAATTACTCTACTTGATAAAGAATTATATGCTCTTGTTCGGACTTTAGAAACATGGCAACATTATTTATGGCCCAAAGAATTTGTTATACATTACGATCATGAATCTTTGAAACATATTAAAAGTCAAGCTAAACTGAATCGTAGACATGCTAAATGGGTTGAATTCATTGAGACTTTCCTTATGTCATTAAACACAAGAAGGGTAAAGAAAATGTTATTGCCGATGCATTGTCTCATCGCTATACTATGCTTTCACAACTTGACTTCAAAATATTTGGTTTGGAGACCATCAAAGATCAATATGTGCATGATGCTGATTTTAAAGATGTATTGCAGAATTGTAAAGAAGGAAGAACATGGAACAAGTTTGTCGTTAATGATGGATTTGTGTTCGTGCTAACAAGCTATGCATTCCAGCTAGCTCCGTTCGTCTTTTGTTGTTGCAGGAGGCGCATGGAGGAGGACTAATGGGACACTTTGGCGTGAAGAAGACGGAGGACATACTTGCTACACATTTCTTTTGGCGAAAGATGAGACGGGATGTTGAGCGTTTTATTGCTCATTGCACTACATGTCAAAAAGCTAAGTCACGACTCAATCCTCATGGTTTATATATGCCTTTGCTGCACCTAGTGTTCCTTGGGAGGATATATCTATGGACTTTGTTTTAGGTTTACCTAGAACAAAGAAGGGAGGATAGCATATTTGTTGTCGTGGATAGATTCTCGAAAATGGCACACTTTATACCATGTCATAAAAGCGATGATCTTTGTCAATGTTGCTGATTTGTTCTTTCGTGAAATTATTCGCTTGCATGGTGTGCCAAATACTATTGTTTCAGATCGTGATACTAAATTTCTTAGCCACTTTTGGAGATGTTTATGGGCTAAGTTGGGGACTAAACTGCTTTTTAGTACTACTTGTCACCCCCAAACCGATGGACAAACTGAAGTAGTCAATAGAACATTGTCTACTATGCTTAGGGCTGTTCTAAAGAAAAATAAGAAAATGTGGGAGGAATGCTTGCCTCATATTGAATTTGCTTATAATCGTTCATTGCATTCTACTACTAAGATGTGCCCTTTTGAAGTTGTGTATGGTTTCCTACCTCGTGCACCTATTGATTTGTTGCCTCTTCCATCTTGGAGAAGGTTAATTTTGATGCTAAAGAACGTGCTGAATTGATTTTAAAAATGCATGAGTTAACTAAGGAAAACATTGAGCGTATGAATGCTAAATATAAACTTCTTTGGAGATAAGGGTAGAAAACATGTTGTGTTTGCACCGGAGATCTTGTTTGGTTACATTTGCGTAAGGATAGATTTCTGATTTGCATAAATCAAAGCTAATGCCACGTCTGCTGGTCCCTTTAAGGTGTTGGAGAAAGTAAATGATAATGCATATAAACTTGAGCTGCTGCAGATTTTGGGGTTAGTCCCACTTTTAACATTGCAGATTTGAAGCCATATTTGGGTGAGGAAGATGAACTTCCGTCGAGGGCGACTTCATTTCAAGAAGGGAGGATGATGAGGACATCAATACCATTGTTACACCCACAGCCCCTGCTGGTATACATCTTGGACCAATTACTAGAGCTCACAAGACGCCAACTAAATTACCGGTACTTTCGTTTCTTGGTAATGATTCTAATGTTCATGAGAATATGATCTGCCTAAATTGGATACATTTGTTTTGCTTACAAATGAAGGGCCTAGCTTGGAGAAGGATGAACATTGGAGCAAGAACAAGCATGGAGATGATGGCATGCATAAGGGACAAGAATGGAGTTACAAGTGATGATTTCAGGACTTTGAAGCCACCATAATGAGTGCATGAAGCCTTGGACGAAATATACAAGATGCCACTTCATAAATTTCGTCCAGAGGCTATTCTAGGTGCTCGTCACCTTATTATTGGGCCAGGCCCATGTAATTTCGAAATACATTAGTATAGGCTATTTTTAGAGTCCGTATGTGTGGGAAACAAGAGATAGGGTTAGTTTGGACCCCTCCACCAAGGGCCACGAAATTCTCCCCTCTTCCTCCATATATACAGCCCTTAGGGCACCGTTTAGACTTTGGGTTTTGTTTAGATCAAAAGTTCGCCATAGCTGCAACTTATGCGTGTCGTTTGTGTTCAACGACCGGACAAAGGCGTCATAGAACCCCACCTTGATCAATAAAGCTTTCATCTTATATTCGCAATATCCAGTTGCAATCTCGGTTTCTTGCTTGTTCTTCGTTTGCTCGCTGGAAATAGACCCTCGTGGTCGGGTTGATCGTGCTCGGCGTGGTCAATAACCTCTCGGAGTTGGTTTAGCGATTGCTATAGCGCGACGCCTCTCGACGCCTTCGTAGTCGGATCGTCAAAGTCGACTTCCACCAAAGCAAAATCCACCATCTCATCGAAAGACGGGACACCTTTGCCTCTATCAGAACCAGGTTTTCATCTGGGCAACGCGCTCCTGGAAGTCTGCCTCGGCTTTGTCCACAGCCACCATTCTGGAGTCTGCCTTCTCCTCGCGAGCCCGATGGAGAGCCTGAAGCTTGTGGAAGTTGGCGCCTATAGTTTGAAGGAGTTGGTCCTCCTTGGATACGCCACTGCTGACGCTCAGTTCGTTAGCAACCTAGAGCCCGGCAGCGGTGAGGATCTCCTCATCAAAGACCTCCCCCTTGATTGGTGTTCTGGTTCCTGCCTCTCCTGGGATGCTGATGAAGAGGTCATCGCCAACCTTCAAGTATCTGCTCGGGGCAGGGGCTGAGGAGGAGGAGGGTTGGTCATTAACCACCTCCTCCGTGGCAGGGTCCTTGGTGGCCTCTCCAGTGGTGGCCTTGCCGGCCTCCCCGGCAGGCCCCGTGGTGGCCTCCTCGGCAGTAGCCTTGCCGGCCTCTCCGGCAGGCTCCTAAACCACCTTCTCCCCGGCGGGATCCTTGCCAGCCTCCCCTACAAGCCCCGTGGTGGTGTCCTCTGTGGGCCCCTTGGCGGCCTCTTCAGCAGCAATGGTGGTGGCCTCGGCCTCGGCGTCCCTGGCGGTCTCCATGATCACAATGTCAACGTCTGCCCAGTCCGCCAAGGCAGGATCTAAAGCCAAGGGAGGGAGAAAGGCGAAATCGATATCAGAAAAGCTCAAAACAAAGAGAAGGGAAGAAGTCAAAACGACAGATAGCAAGGAGCATAATCCGTGTACTTACCCGCGGCGGGTGGGAAGGATGCGTCCCCCTCCCCGGTGACATCTGTTGCCGGGACGGGGTCACCAGCGCCTGTGCCCGCCTCCACCTCCTCTGAGCGCAAGAGCTCGTCAGTAGGTGCCCTTGCCGGGGATGCCCCTCAGGTCGGCGTAGTTGATGGGGGCGGCATGTCGGGGGCGGCCCTTAGGGGTCCTCCTGCTGCTTTTCCCTTCCTGCAGTCCCGGCAAGATCACCAATAAGAAGACATGCCCCAACGCCCGCCAACAAGAGATAAGCGGCAAACTTACGTTGGGGGCTGGAACAGGGGCTGCGCCGGGGCTGGACTCCGGGATGGTGAAGATCATCCCCGATGCACGAGAGTGCTTGCCGGGGGCTCATCACTCATCGAGGCCCTGGCCCTTTTCACCCACTGGCCCAGCGTCTCCGAGTCGCTGCAACAATCAAGCCAGATCAAGATAAACAAATTCAAGTAAGGAGTCAGAGAATAGATTGGGGAAACAGAGTGCATACTCGTCCTCCTCTTCTTTTGCCCTCCTCTTCTTCCTCGGGCTAAACGACCCAAGGTCATATTTGGTCGCTGGGACAGGGACCGCCGGGGAAGGAGACGGAGTCCTCATGCGCTCGGCCCCAGGAGAAGCAGCGATGCGTCTGCTCGAGAAAGAAGAAGCGGCGCCACGTCTGGTCGAGTAGGAGGCAGCAACTATGTCCATCTTCGCCGTTGCGGCCCTCTTTGCCGCTGCGTTCGCTTCCAGCGCCTCTGCGGCTGCGCGCCTCGTCTTTTGCATGGGCTCCGCCTGAGCCCCTTGTCGCTGCGCATCCTTGCCGGGGCGAACTGGCTCGTTGGAGCCGGCCCGTTGCAAGACGCGCCTCTTTTTCGGGGTCGAGGGCTCGTCCGCCCCAGACGCCTTCCCAGCCAGCTCTTCGGCCGCCTCCACGGCAGGGGGAGCTCCGGCACCAGCATCGTTGGTCTCTCTAGCGGGCCCCACCCACTTGAGGAATCTTTCCTCCTCTTCGGCCTCCTCGGCCTCGTCCTCCACGGCGCCGCAGCTACCGGCCTTCACGGCAAGGTCCGCCTCCTCCTCCTTGGCGGCAATGTACGCCAGCTCTTTGTCGATGGTGGCCCGGATGAGCTCTTTCTCGTCGCGGACAGTGCCCTCCAACAAGTTATCAAAGAACTGCTGCACCAACTCCGCCGTCGGCTCGGCCCAGGTTGGATCCATGGCGTGGACATTGAAGGAGGGCATCGTGGCAATAATCTCGGTCTGACGAGAGTTATTGCTCATTGGATGCACCCCTGCCAGCAACCTGAATGGGTGGCCGGTCTTGCCGGCCTTTGCGGCCTTGCCGAGCCACTTGGCATTGCCGTCCTCATCCATCTTGAGCTGAAAGAGCCTCTGGCAGACGGATGTGTGCTGCATCACCGTGAAATTGTGCTTCAAGCCAGGGAGGAGCCTCACGATATCTGCCACATTCCTGAAATCCCAAGCCGGCCTCCCCTCTGATGCAAGGGAGCGATACGGCGACGGATGAAGTCGGCTCTGACCATCTCCAGCGTGAGGTCGGCAGAGACGAGGCAGAGGATCCTGGTGGTGGCAACCGTGAGCTTCGCATCGTTGGGGTTGAAGTCGCTCCAGTCGTCACCGTGGACCGGCGGACTCCTACGGACCTCGTAGAAATTCCGTGGATCCTTCTCCACAATCCAGCACCACCGGCCCCGCCATTCATCCCACCGATCCTTCTGGAAGCCTTCTGGGTATGCGCTTTTGCACAGAGGCCTTGGGATCCAAGCGACGGTGCCAGAGATGGCGTCCCCTTGCTGAACCCGAGGGAAGAAATAGTGGCGGAAGAGCGTCGTGCTGGGGTAGAATCAGGCGAAGCCCTCGCAGAGATGGGCGAAAAGGGCCATGCACGCCACCACATTTGGCGTGAAGTCCAGGAGATGGAAGCCGTAGGTGTGCCAGATGTCATTGAAGAAATCTGAGAAAGGGGGGCAGAGGCCGCAGGATAAATAGTCGATGAAGAAAGGATAAATATTTGGGCCGGCCTTGGCGAAGGGAGCAGGGATGACCTTGGTGGCGGGATGCCCCGTCGTCTCCTTCCCCCACAAGCACAAGAAATGATCCTTGAGGATGAGCACGTCAATAGCCGGAGGGAAGAGGGCGTGCTCCTTCTGCATCTTCACCAGCTCACTCTTCGGCACCTCCTTCCCCACGGCGGCCTTGGCTGCTTTCTTGCCCTTGCTAGCTTTGGGCGCCATAGCAGCTAAGGAGGAGCAGGGGATCGAGAGGCGATGGAGGCGCGGCGGCGGTGAGTAGAGGCGCGGATCTCTAGTTCAAAATTGGGAAGAAAAGAGGAACGACGATTCCAAGATTGGGAGAAGCAGAGAAGGTAAATGAGTAATGCCCCGACGGTTTTTCGTTTTATGGGGAAGGCGCGGGCCAGCTCTTTACCATTTACTGTGGGGTGACGCATGCATGCCACGCCCATCCTGCGCACGACCCCCATGTCACGCGCTCAACGCAGGTCGTGGGGAAGCGCAACTGCCAAAAAGACCGTAGCGGTTCACCTCTGCCACGCCCGCCCGCGCACTGCTTCGGGCCTGGCTCAACTACGCCTTGCGCTTATGTGCGGCCCAGGCCCGGGGGCTTCTGTCGGTGTACAAATGTATGGGTACTTTTGTACCCCTTACTTGTGCACGGACGATCGCAGCCACGCCTTCAGCAGGGCCTGGCGAGGCAGAGGAGGACGGCAGGAGGCAGGACAGGTACAAAGAATATCAAGACAAATGCTTAGAATAGCAAGCAGCAAGAGGCAAGCAGGGTCACGCCCGGCAACAAGCCTTGCCGAGGCAACCTGCGAGGCCCCCGGCAAGCTCCTTGCTAGGGCAGCTTGCGAAGAGACCTGCAGGGCCACCACCCGTGGGGTTGAGAGCTCTCACACCATCAACAATGTTAAAGACCAAGATTTGGAGAGCGCATGCCTGGTAGCATGCAGCCCCTCGCAAAGATTGGCAACCCACAAACCCACATGGGATCAGAAGACGAAGACCCCCAGCAAGACCCTTGCCGGGGACGACTCCAAAGCCCCGGCAAGCCTTGCAGGGGACGATCGCTGGGCCGTGGCCAGACCTGCCCCCGGCAAGGTTTCGCCACCTCACCACCACTCCAACGCGACGATAGGCATGCCAGCTAAGCAGACGCCTGCGTGGCGGCATGCAGATCTTCGTGGAACCCTACCATTTCGCCAACACAGCAGATGGTTGGCCAACGTGGCACTGCATGCCTCGTCGGCCCGGACGCGTGGCGGGGCGAGAAGGAGCGGCGAAGGATGAGATGGCCTCTATTGTCGTCCCCAATAAAACGAGAGGACACGTAGGCAATGCATTAAATGCGCTTGTCCTACGTTGACCGAGCGATAAGCTCATACCACTGTAGCTTGCCACCTCCTTTGTGCCACTGTGGCGACCCCTTTGTGTACAAAAGGAGGCCCGAGGCGCACAGAGAGGGGATTCGGATTTTGGACAAAGCATGCATCATAGCTAGTTCAAGAGCTCAAGAACACACATATAACCAGATAAAGCAAGACTAGGGTATTACGCATCTTCGCAGCCTGAACCTGGATAAAGATCCTCTGTGTGCTAACGACTCGACCTGCTCTTCGTGCAACTAATCCCCTGACGAATGTAGAAGGGATCCTTGTGACCCCATAGGTGATCGGTTTCCCCAATAGTGTGCATGCGGTATGCAGTTACCCGATGCAAAAACTGCCATGCGGACACGCCGAGAATCCAGGCCGCCCGGGAGACACCCTGGATTTTGCCCTTTTCTTTTTCCTTTGATTTTCTTGGATTTATTGCTTTGAAATGCTTTTTCTGTGGCTATTTGGTTCCAAAACTTGGGAAGATCATTTCTTCCTAGGTTTTATAGTGGATTGTCGTCCTCATTATCATCCCTAGCTCATGTCATTTCCATCGTAGCCCAAATCCCAATATTCTTTTTATTGGGAATATTCCTTTTCTATTAAAGGAATTATCCTTTTTACCCTAGGTTGTGAAGCAACCCATCTTTTTGTCACTCCCAAAATTCCCAAATAATTCTCATAAATTGTTTGGGTCATATCTTGCTCAAATATGACAAAACGTTTCATTGCCATGTTCAAATATCATCCTCCAATAATTCTTTTGCTATTTTGCCCTAAATGGCACATTGTAAAGCAAGTGCTATTTATCTTTGCCCAATTGACCCCAAACGTTTTGGACATCTTTTCCTGTCCATATAAGTGCACCATGCCAAAATTCAACTCAATTTTCTTATTAAATATTCCTGAGCAATTTTTCAAAGTTCCTGTCTGAGGGATGGCATTGTGAAGGAAGTACTAGCTAGGCATATCCAAATGAGTTGAAATTTTGCAAGGTCCTTCATATGATCAAATCATCAATCTCCACCAAAATTTGAGCTCATGTAACCTATCTATGTGAGCCCAACTCCAAATCTTGGTTTCTTGTCACATTTTCAGTTTGTGAAGTGACGATATTTTATATTGCTTCATTTAAGCTGAAAATTTTCCAGCGCATTCTTCTACCCATATCTACTCTCTCCACCAAGTTTTGGCTCAATTCATTACTCCATTTGCCCTGTGGAATTTTTCCAAGTTTCTGGCCAGAGAGATGCTTTGTGAATCAAGTGCTATTTTGGTTCATCCAAATGGCATGAAACTTTTTGGGCATCCTCATATTCCTAAATCATTGGGCCATGACCATGTTCATCTCATTTCATGCACTTATGTGAGGCAGCTTCAAAATCCCCAAATCTAGCCATGTTGGCACTTTCTACAGCAACCACCCTTTAAACTCCTCCTCTTAAGCTGATTTTTGGTGATCAACATCACCTTAGTGTGTGATCATCACCAGACAAATCAGTTCCTTCGTCGCGAAGTTTGTGTCCCCTCTGTGCAGCACAAGCAGGTTGATGTCACAATGTTTTGGCCTCTCCTTCTTTTCTCTTCTTTGGACCTGGACCGAGTAGTTCCCACCTTTGAAGTCAAGGCACTAAGGTCAATGCTCTGGACATGATCAGACTAGCCAAAACTCTAAGTTTGCACCAGTGCGCTGGTGATCACGCTTGCATCATGATAAACTCGTGCTCTGGCGTGTTCTTGCCCCTATTCCCGTTGCCTCCCTCGTCGTCCGTCCATGTCCTGGAGTTAGCCCGTGATCTCCTACATCACCCTGCGTCGCTGCCCCGACCCATCTCGTCTCCGTTTGGTCGCCATCGCCACGCCCGTGACATGTCCTGTCCCTGACCTCCATTGTGTGCAATCTGGAGCTCGCCGTGAGTGCCAGAAGCCTCCTCCACGCCTATATAAGAGATGCCCGAGGCCGCCCGCTCTTCATTGCTCCCTCCCTCGACTCATTTGCCCTCTGGAGTCGCCAAAACTCACCGGAGTTCACCGCTCCTCCTCGGTGGTCGCCGGAGTCCGCTCTTTTCCAGCCACCGCATGCCCCTCTAGCCTCCCCTCCTCGTCCACGGCCTCCCCTGGTCCCCGCAAGCCGCCCGGACCCCTCATCCCTCACCGGAATGCCCTACTCCGACGAGCACCACCACCACCAAACGCCTCGGCCTCCCCTCGGTCCTCCTCCGCCCCCGCGTCCTCCTCTCCTCTCCGGCGGCCGTCTCCTCCCTGAATGGGTGCGGCGTGGCCACGCGGTCTGTTGGTGGCCTCGGCTGGGCCGGGGATCGCCTGAGCCGGCCGGCCCCTTGTCCTGTTCCCTCCCCTACCACAGCTCTGCTTCACGCGAGGCACAGGCGCGGGAGGAGGAAGACAACGTGCGCCCGTGCCCCCTCCCCTGCCACTGGGCCCGGCCCGTCAGTGGCCCAGGCGCCCCAGCTGATGTGGCAAGTGGAGACGTATTAGGGCGAGTGCGTCTTCGCATCCAAAAAGCGTATTCCCTGAAGTGCGCTTCCTCTTTGGACAGGTCCCTCTCCTTCAACAACTCATAACTTTTCAACCGTAGCTCCGATCGAGGTGAAACCAATGCTCACGTCTTCGTCTCGTCGAGCTCTTTCTATTGGTAACATTTTCACTAGGTGGTCCCACAGTGAAAAATGACCATTTTACCTGTCTCCTAATCAGCCCCCTTCGAGAGAAAACCGTCCGGCGTTTTGTTTCCGCAGCTTCACTGCGCTTCTTCCCGGAGTCTCCGTCACCCCAGGCAAGCCACAACAGCCACTTGCATGACAGTCATGCAGTAGCCTTGTTTTTGAACTTGAATATTTAAGAAAAGTTTGTTGTTATTTGCCTACTTGTTTGCTACTACTGTTGGTGCTTCGGTTATGCTCGTGGATGCTTGTTCACTTTCATGCTATGTTCCGATGCATCCTGTCAGCTTGTGGTACTGGCTAGTATCATGTTCGTAAGTCATGCTTGGTTGTAGTAATACATGCTGGTAGTAGTAATGTTCTTCGGATGCATGCTTAGTTTGTTATTCAGTACTGTTGCTATGCATGTTTCGTCACACCTAGTTGGTTACATGCTTACTTGGTAGTGTTCTTGCTATGTTCTTTCATGGTATTTATTCATGATGCTAGTGGTCATGCTACGGTTATGGTAGAGTTATGCTTGTGTTATTCATACTCGTCAGTATGCCATGCTCATTTAGATATATGATTCACTGTGGTTATGCTTGATGATTATGTTGCACCTCCATGCTTATGTTGGTATCATGCTCATGCATTGTAGTTGCATCATGTTATTTTAATATGGCTCAGCTTATTGCATTTAAGTTTAACCAAATAATAACAAACTTGAACAACTATTGGCCGAGTCATGGTGCCACTGAATCCAGCTGACCAGTGCAACCACATTTGCCTTTATGGGAAGGACCTAACTTGGTCTATTGTCATGACTCTCGCCGGTGCCTCCAACGAGGGAAGGTTATGGGCGCACTCTACACTGATTAGGTGCAGGATGCTGCTAACGCGACACCAGGATCAGAGACCTTTTGACGAAACTGTGTGGGATGCATTAATCAGCAAACGGTGGTGTAAAAACCGTCAAAAAAGGTGTAAAACGTTTGTGATGACGTATGCACCAAACACGATGCAGATTTTAGTTCCGTGTGTGATGTAGGGCATATGGTTCAGTGCAATTAACCATTTGCGATGATGAGCAGCAAAAGAAACGAGCAACCAGATGAAGGTGTGTGCGTTAAAGAGCATACGGTACACTAGGATGAACTGTTTGTGATTAGGCAACACAAAAGAAACGGTCAGTCAAATCAAGGTGTGTGCGGTATATGGCATGCGGTTCACGCGGATGAACTGTTTGTGTTGAGACAAGAGAACATAAATGGTTCAATATAACAAGATGTGTGTGATACGCAACAAATAGGTCTGTAATCAGAATTGTGTGCGAAGACCAATAATAACACAGACGATTGCTGCTAGTAAGACGTGTGTGTTGTGCGATGGGATTGCATATACAACAACAACAACAACACACACACACACACACACACACACACACACACACACACACACACTTATAAGGACATGGTTGCATAACCAAATTAAACATCCACTTACATAGGTGGCTACTATACCATGGCATTTGCACACACCAAAGTAAACTATTACATGCATAATTACATAGGTGGCTACTACACACATGCCGTTTCCACACACCAAAGTAAACTATATATTACATGCATCATTAACTACAATAAACGGTCATCTGATCATCATGTACTGCTTGTGATGCTTGCTCTGCTTGTGGCTCGATCCAGGCTCGTCGATTTGGGTAACGAGGAACTTCACCACGTCAACGATCCGCCTGTGCATCTCATAGCATGTGTACACGCTCTTGGCTGCGAACCTGAGGTGAGGTTCATCCAGTCGCCGCATCCGGGCCTTGTGCCAGGATACGGGACTTGTTCTCTGGGCATCGTGCTTCATCTTTTCGTAGTAGGGTTCGATGATGGCGGAGGCGAGTCCAACCAGGGAGTCCTTCTTCGTGCTGCCCCAGACCCTGTAGTGCTCACGGATTTCGACAAGGTTCTGGCGGGCCAAGCCCGTAACCCTGAGCGTTTTTACATCATCGGTGGTTTCCACCATAGCAAACTTGTAGTCGGTGCTGTTGACAAACCTGGCGAAACTACTACAAGGCTCTGTAGCCATGCAGTAGCGTAGATGTGGACATGATGGTGCACGTACAACTGGGCGACGAAAACCTTCTGATCTTTTCTGGGAACACCGGCGATGTACCGGAGGTCGATGCCAACCACCTTGTACTTGTCTCCAGCAAGCAACTGCTCAACGGTGTTGATGTAGTCGTCCACCACGGCCGGGTCGATGGTGTACACCACAGAGAGATCCTTCTTCCTTGTGTGGGTCTCCACTTTATGCTCGCCGAACTCCATTGGAGCGCCGCTAGACATCGCCTCTCAATGTGTCGTCATGGGTGTGCTTGTTGTGTTGGGGGGCGCGATGGAAAGGTTGAAGATACTAAGGTTATAATGGCCACGGGAATTAAAGGGGAAGCTGGACGGCCTGGAATATCAATCGGCACACCCTGGTGGATGTTCTAATTTGCAGCGCGTAACTCCATCGTGTCGCACATAGCTGCATCGCGTTGCAACGTGCACGGAGCAACCACATGCATATGGGGCCCCCGACGTGATCGTGCGTAGGCCCAACCGCTGGCAGAGCATGCGCGGACGGACGCGAGCATAGCGCTCTGCGGCCGCCTCAATGCCGAGCAACCATATATATATATATATATATATATATATATATATATATGCATATAGCAGTTGAACACGCAAGGAAAAGCTGTCCACAACCCGAGCGTGCCAACGGACGCGAGCAGAGCACGCCGCGGCGCCTAACGGCGAGCAACCATATATATGCATATAGCTATTGAACTGTTTGTATATATTAAGCACGGTTGCTTAATCTATGAATGAAATCTATGCTTAATTACTGAATTTTAGTTGCAAAAATTAGATAGTGCTAGTGATTTTTAGCTGCATATTTTGACAAATCGTAGTGTTACAAGGATTGACAAATGGCAATGTTGCTAGATCCAGAAATGTCAATATTTCCAGTTTGACAAATGGCGATATACCCAATATGATAGATGCAAATCTTACCAAATTGTCTGTACATGGTTTCACACGGGTCATCCAAAAAACCCGTTTGTGTTGAAGCGAGGTAGAAATCTTGCTTGCCAAATTTTCTCTTGGCTTAGCGCTGAAGTCTCGCTTTGCATACCTTATTCAATCTGAGTCATTTGCGTTGAAGAGATGCACAAATCTTGCGCAACAAATTTTCCCTTGGCTTACTGCGGAAGACCATTGCTCTAACTTTGCATACAGGTGTTCTATCTAAATCATATGCGATGAAGAGCTGCACAAATCCTGCTCGACACATTTTCCCTTGGCTTACTGGGAAGCTGTCAGTGTACATACGGGAGTTCTATCTAAAACGTTTGCAATGTTAGAGTGGCAGCTAGTTGTTTCAAAATGCCTTTGCTGACTGTTATTCGAGTGCACCTTCTTTCAAAATTGACACGAAAATTACCACAGCATGTCGGGTGCCATTCCATGATAGCATGCCAAGTTTCATGAATTTCAGACGAGTTTTGGAACTAGAATTTAGAAACAAAGCATCTCAATGTTTTGCCGGCAGTCAATAGTGCCCTCGTGTTTGAAATTCATTCCCATTTCTTGCATGGGACCGAAGCATGCACCCAAGGACACAAATTTGTTTTTTCAACCAATTTATATGCACTAGAGCATGTGCATGTAGTTCAAATTTGAATTATGCACATAATATGCCTAGAAAACCCAGTTAATATATAAAAAAATGTCCAAACGAACACCGAAAATTTCCAAAATTGAACACAACACTCTTGTTGTTCTATGTTGACACTATAATTTTTTTGAAAGCAATAACAGGCAAGGGGTATCGTTTCGTCCCCAAAGGTGGCACGTTTCCTACCGAAACCATCAAGCTAGTTGTGAGAAGCTCTGGTTTGTGAGAAGCTTATACCCAAACCTGCACCAAATGGGACAAAAAGTTTACCACGGCATGTCCGGTGCCATTCCGTGATAGCATGCCAGGTTTCATGAATTTCAGACGAGTTTTGGATTTACTAGAATTTAAAAACCAGGTATCTCAATGTTTGCGGCCGAGTGACGGTGGCAGGGTGTTTGACATTCATTCCCATTTCTTACATGGGACCTAAGCATGCAACCAAGGACACATATTTGAATTTTCAACCAATTTATATGCATTAGAGCATGTGCCTGTAGTTCAAATATGAATTATGCACATAAATGCATTGAAAACTCAATTAGTGCATAAGAAACGTGCTAACGAACCCCGAAAAATTCCAAAATTTAACACAACACTCATGTTGTTCTATGTTGACACTAGAGAAAAAATTGAAATCAAGAAGAGGCAACGACTATCGTTTTGTCCACAAAGGTGAAACGTTCCCTGCCGAAACCATCAGGCTTGTTGTGAGAAGCTCTAGTTTGTGAGAAGCTTATACCCAAACATGCCCTAAATGGGACAAAAAATTTACCATGGCATGTCGGGTACCATTCCATGATAGCGTGCCAGGTTTCATGAATTTCAGACGAGTTTTGGATTTATTAGAATTTAAAAACTAGGTATCTCAATGTTTGTGGCCGAGTGACAATAGCAGGGTGTTTGACATTCATTCCTATTTCTTGCATGGGACGTAAGCATGCAACCAAGGACACAGATTTGAATTTTCAACCAATTCATATGCATTAGAGCATGTGCATGTAGTTCAAATTTCAATTATGCACATAAATGGATTGAAAACTCAATTAATGCATAAGAATGTGCTAGCGAACCCCGAAAAATTGCAAAATTTAACACAACACTCATGTTGTTCTATGTTGACACTAGAGAGAAAATTGAAATCAAGAAGAGGGAACGGCTATCGTTTCGTCCAGAAAGGTGAAACGTTTGCTACCGAAACCATCAGGCTTGTTGTGAGAAGCTCTAGTTTGTGAGAAGCTTACACCCAAACCTGTCCCAAATGGGACAAAAAAATTACAACGGCATGTTGATGCCGCTCCATGATAGCATGCCATGTTTCATGAATTACAGACAACTTTTGGATTTACTAGAATTTAAAAATCAGGTATCTCAATGTTTGTGGCCGAGTGGCGGTGGCAGGGTGTTTGACATTAATTCCCATTTATTGCATGGGACCTAAGCATGCAACCAAGGAGACATATTTGAATTTTCAACCAATTTATATGCATTAGAGCATGTGCATGTAGTTAAAATTTGAATTATGCACATAAATGCATTAAAATGTCAATTAATGCATAAAAATGTCCAAACGAACCCCAATAAATTCGAAAATTTAACACAAGACTCATGTTGTTATATGTTGTCACTAGAAAAAGAATTGGAATCAAGAAGAGGAAATGGATATCGTTTCGTCCAGAAAGGTGAAACGTTCCCTACTGTAACCATGAGGCTTGTTGTGAGAAGCTCTGGTTAGTAAGAAGCTTATATACCCCAACCTGCCCCAAATGGGATAATATTTACACATGCATGTTGATGCCGTTCCATGCTAGCGTGTCAAGGTTCATAAATTTCAGACGCGTTTTCGATTTACTAGAATTTTAAAACCATGTATCTCAATGTTAGCGGCCGAGCGACGGTGGCAAGGTGTTTGACATTCATTCTCATTTCTTGCATGGGACTTAAGCACGTAACCAGGGACACACATTCCAATTCTGAACCACTTTATATGCACTGGAGCGTGTGCATGTAGTTCAAATTTCAATTATGCACATGAATGCATAGAAAACTCAGTTAATATATAAAAATGTCCAAGCGAACCCCAAAAACTCCCAAAAATGACACAACACTCGTGTGGTTCTATGTTGACATGAGAAAAATTTAGCAAGTAAGAAGAGGCAACATATATCGTTTGTCCCACAAGGTTGCACGTCCCCTATCGAAACCATCTGGCTTGTTGTGAGAGAAGCTCCTGTTTGCAAGAAGCTTATACCCAAACCTGCCCCAAATGGGAAAATATTTTTACCACGACATGTCGATGCCATTCCATGATATCATGTCAAGTTTCATGAATTTCAGCCGAATTTTCGATTTGCTGGAATGTTAAAACCATGTATCTAAATGTTAGCGGCTGAGCGACAATGTCAAGGTGTTTGACATTCATTCTCATTTCTTGCATGTGACCTAAGATTGCAACCAAGGACAAACATTTGATTTTGCAACCTGTTTTTATGGACTAGAGCATGTGCTTTAATTTTGGATTGTGCACCTGAAATTGCTAGAAAAACCAATTTAATGTATATCCAAAGGTAGGGATGGCAATGGGTCGGGTTTGGGGCGGGTGGAGCTGGTCCAAATCCAACCCATGACCCATCTTCCTACCCTCTGCCCATCCACCAAATTATCAATGGGCACAACTTGTGCCCATGCCCAAACCCGCTGGATACCCACATACCCATGGAGCTCCATGGGCATAGAAAAGTCAGCATGAAGCCTTCCCAATGATCAAATTAACTCATCATCATTTACTCAAAAATGTCAACATAAGGTACATGCATAAGTAGGCAACAAGTAATACGATGAGTCCTTAAGTGTGACATACCAGAGGTTGATTCTGCAGCATATAGATTATGGCACCAGTTGCATATTGCATGCCATTTCCCATTGATTCGTTCTTTCTATTGTCACTGGTATATGGCCCCACATGTCATACGGGTATCCATTGGATATCCATGGAGCACAAACTACAATCGTGCCCAACCCGATTGTTCGTGGGTATCCATATCCATGGACCCATGGGTAGAAATGCGCTCCATACCCTTGCCCAACCGGGTCGGGTATCCATGGGTATCCAGATCCATGGATAAAATTGCCATCCCTATCCAAAGGAACCCTAAATAATTACAATTTTTTATGACACAAATATAGTTGCATGTTTGATGCAGATAAAATGTCTAGCAATTCAAACACTGTCCATTGCCGCTGTGACCCCATTATGTAATTCAAATCAAAATGAAAAATCAAGTAGATCCCACACAGTTTATTATCACCAACTGTGTGAGATGCAGTACAAAATATCCTAGAGCACCGTTGGTGTATAGTATGCCTATGGCTTACACGAGAAGGTGCGTCGGCTATAGTCCACAGCCAGCGTGTCAAGCACACTAGCTCGCTCCCCCAAATACTCCCGCCTCTGTATCCCTCTCAATCTCAAAAATATTTTCTCGCCCTTGATCCAAATTTTTAGTAGCCCCCGCCTTGTTACTCCCGCCTTGTAAAATTTTCAGTTGCCGCGGTATTTCCTCAACACCACCTTAAACCCCCCCCCCCCCCACCCTTGCCCCCCTCCACAGACACCACACACTCCACAAAACCTGCGCTCACTGACACAGACCACCCACGTAACCACTGGTGGGTCACCGCCACCTCCATCCTCAACCTCTGCCTGTGTGCCGGGGAGCTCGAGGAGCCAATGGCCTAAGAGAGGTTTAGCGCGGCCTCTTCGACCGACGCCAGCAAGGTGGCCGCCGAGGTGTCCCCGTCGTCCTTCGCGGGATCTTTATCGATCCACCATCGCTGGTCCCCTGATCTGCCCGCCGCCATGCCCCTATGCAGGTTAGAGGACTTTTCCGTTCTCCCTCGGACCCAGCAACGGACGAGGTCCTACCACGGGGTCCGGCAGCGGTGGTGGGGGACGTCGGTCATCATGATTACAGATTGGGAGACCCACACCCGCCAGTGGCTCGGTAGCTTACACACGGCCGAGCTCGTGGCCATGGAGTACGACCGCTGGCAGGTCCTCTGCCATGGCGCGGCGGCTAGGCTCAATTTCCCCTTCGACACACGTCCGGTCCACCTTGTTCCGGCGGAGCCAGGGGTGGTGAGCTCGGCTATGGCGCGGGAGGACTGCAAGGCATGGGAGCACCTCGAGGAAGAGGCCACCGACGAGGCCTACATGCAAGAGCTCCGCCGGCAGCACCTGGAGCTCATGGAGGCGGAGCGGGCGATCTTTGCTGGCGCGGAGGGCAGCGAGGTTATCCCGCTCTCCTCTGATGACGAGGTCGAAGGCGGCGTGGACAGCGGCACGGAGGGCGGCGAGATTATCGCGCTCTCCTCTGATGACGAGGTCGAAGGCGACGAGGACGACGACGTGGAGGGCGGCGAGGTTATCGCGCTCTCCTCTGATGACGAGGTCGAATGCAGCAAGGACGGTAGTGCGGAGGGCGTCAAGGTGTGTGGCAAGGACGAGGAGATTGACGTCAACGAGTGGAGGAGTGCCTTCCCCAATGACCCCGATGACGGCACCGGCCTGACCCGGCTCATGGCACACTGTACCTGACAAGGAAGGATTGGCTCGACCTCTACTTTGACCGAAAGTAGTTTAGCTTAGTTTAAATTTATGTTTATGTTCGGCTATGCAAAACTATCTATATTTATGTTTGAATGCATGCTACTTTCGGTTGAACCTGCTTTGAACTTGATGAAATTGAAGTTTACAACATTAAGTTTAGGGGATCGACTAGAAACGACAAAAAATTGTTGGATTATATATATATATCCACTAATTGTTTTAGTCCTTTAACTTTTAAAGGATCAGCTAGAGATGGCCTTATGCCTTGTTTATTTTAGTTCTTCATAGTGTGATGCTCTATATGTGCAACTATTTGCCGTGCAATTCAATTTCATCAATAACAGTTTCAACAACACCACTATCAATTACGATATTTGGTTGCTGTTAAGGATATTGCAGTTAACATGCCTTTTCGTTTTTAACAATAACTAGTGTACTTTAGACCTGCACAATACCAGTTTGAATGACTATTTGCTTGTTTATAAATGTTATGCCTGATGCAGTTAACATAGCATTCCACTTCTTGTTTTGCTTAACTAGCATGCTTAAGCCTGCACACTGAAGCTATCATTTGTAGATTATGTTGACTACCATGGATATATTTGGTTGATGTTTAGCATGTTGTGCTTAACATGCCTTTATATGTACTCATGCAGGACAATATTGAGAACAGTGATGTTTTTTCCATTGAGGTTAGTTTCATCGCATTGATTATATGTACTCACTGTTCAGGATCTCGGTAGCTGGTACCATATAGCTTAGGGGCTGATAAGGGATTAATCGTCGAATCAGACATTTCAATGAATATATCTGTAACCCATTTATCAGTAGGTTAACTAGGGTAATATTTAATATATTTGAGGCTACATAGAAACATGCATTGTACTGAATGACTAAATATGCAATCCCAGGCTACATAGCAACAAGGAAGAGTGTTACCTTAATGTTTGTCTTATCTTAATGTTCTGATGATGTCTAGATATACGTGTATAAAATCTTATACAACGGGATGGAGCGAGTGTTGTACTACATCATTTTGCAATTGTTGTTTAGCTTCTAATATTAACTTGGTGCTTTTAGGTACACATGTCATTGCCAAATATCCACACTTCGGCCCTTTCTGCGTATGGGGCAATGAGATATTCATGAACCGGAACCAAGTGAGGAAACTGATAAAGATTGTTATTAAAATGGGTCAAAAGATGTCAATTGAACTATATGTTTACACTTTATGCAGGACAACAGTGAACTGCAGGATGGTAAGTAAGAACCTTGTAGCCTTCTTTTTATTGCCCGTAATGAGTTGTGTTAGATGACAATGTCTGGATCTTTTTTCCTTTGCAGTGGATCCTGAAGCAGTTTACTCAAGATTACCTCTCAAACTACATGATTGGCGGCCGGCCATCAGAAGGGGTTGGACTAGAGTCGTGTGTGCCTTCTGCATCCAAGAGCACAATAGGGCCATTCTGCTTCACCTTGTTCAGCAACCAGAATGGTTTTCGCCTCTTTCTTTACCATCTGTAATAGTACAAGTATAGAACCCTGGTTCATCATACTTTATTTGGTGCTTATGTAATTCTTAAACATATGTACCTGTCAATTGAATAATGCATTGGTTGTTTAAACCTGATGGATATGAATAAAGCTATAGCCTACTTTAAAGTTTAAATTAGGTACAATTTTAAATAGCAGCAATTAAATTAGGGCAAAATTACGGTGTGCAGGTCAATACGGCACACACGGTTAATAAAGCACAACATGTGCGATATACATCATAATCCGACACGGTTCACGGAGTGGAAACATGTGTAACAATGCACATAGTTGCTGTTTGCAAAGCATGTCAGATGTCAGACACTACCACATATGATGCGGGAAAACTAAATGTGTGTGAATGTCTACCTATCGTACACGGTTTATAGTCATGAACTCTTTGTGATGTGTTAGGCATCGTAAATGTAGAGCCAGTTTGGTATGTCCCTAGAAAACTCCCGTGCCTGGAATCTGCCTGGTTTTAGGTAAAACCACAAAACTCCGACTGCGATGGCAATGCGAGCACAAACAAGTAGCAAGGATGAAGCGTTTCAGATATGCGAGACGTCGGAAACGGTTATATAGGGGCAAGTGTATGCATCAAGGCCCCCTATACCCGACGGTTTCTGGGTCGTGTGGGAAGGACCCCCCTATCGCCCACACTCACTTGGCGACAGTTCCAAATGCCGTCACGGAAAGGGGTTAAAAACCGTTTGTATAGCACTAACGCGTACCAGTGTTATGGTACTTTGTCCCCGTTTGGGACCGTTTATTTTGCCACGATGGTGGTCATTGATGCCTTTGGTAGGCACGGGGCCACCCAGGACCTAGCCCAGAGGGGAGTTGGTCGGATTGATCGAGAGAGTGTCATGGGCAATAGAGCGGTTTTGGTCGAAACGCCTTTGGTCCACCCGAATGGGAGTGCGAGGCCTTGGGTTCTGTGGTGTAGGTACAGTGTGCTAACCTCTGCAGAGTGTGTGTTTAATCTATCGATAGCCGCATGCGTGGATAAGGGCCCAGTTCGGAGTTGGTCACACTGTGAGACAACAACAATAATAACTTGCTTAATAATAACCCCGATTCGATGATGAGAAAGATGTTGGTTGTG
The DNA here is from genome assembly GCA_021437245.1 of Aegilops speltoides. Lineage (NCBI taxonomy): Eukaryota > Viridiplantae > Streptophyta > Magnoliopsida > Poales > Poaceae > Aegilops > Aegilops speltoides. The sequence continues at coordinate 250,419,702 of CM038146.1, forward strand.
ATCAAGAGAGGATCACCGTGGTATCGTGGATGCCGAAGTTTGTTGGATATTTGTGATCGTGAGAGGATGACCGTGGTATCATGGATACCGATGTTGGTAAGTTTATGCATGTGTTGGTTACGAGGTAACCCGAGCAGAGTACGTTGGTGCATGATATTGTTAACCTGTTGCATGTAGTATCATCATGTTCATATGCTCATGCTATGCTTGTTTTAGCCGTATCATGTTCAGTTCGTGTATGCCATGTATCATGCTCATGATTGATTTAACCTGCTAATGCCATGCTGTTGTTTGTCTTGAATGCTTTTGGTTTATTGCGAGCTTGCAAGTACATTCAATGTACTGACCTGGCGTGTCATGCCAGTTTGCAGGTCGTGCCTGGATTTCTTGCTTGTTTGGTGTGGTTCCTGTGTTCGCGAGCTAGTATACACGTTCTAGCCAGAGTCCCTGCAGATTGGAGTCCATCATCGCCGTTCGTTGTTATGCTGCCTCGAGTTGTTATGCTGCCTCGAGTTGTTATGCTGCTTGCATAGAGCCAGTGTGGTTGGCGTAGTGTCGCCGTGCCGATATTATTCATTGTAAAATCGGAGACCTTGTATTCATATTCATGTTGTAATGGAAAGTTGGTTTGTTCTATGCTAAGCAGTGTCGTATTCCAGAAGACTTCATCTCGATCTCTAGGCTGGAATACAGGGTGTTCCGGTTTCTCTGAGCCGGGGTGCCACAGGCTTGGTGTCAGAGCAGGTTTGGTTGTAGAGCGTCCTAGTCCGTTGGATCATTTGAAAACGGTAGTATAGGGTCTGGTTGGTGCGCTTGCTTGCAGCATTTGGTTGTTACATTTGTTTGCTCCATATAGTCTTATTCGGTTACCCCTAACCCCTGTTTCTTGCGTAGATGGCGGTCAGTTTCCATGAGTTTAGTGCCATCCCAAGAGCTCCCGGTGATGTTCCTATTGCTTTCAGCCCCACTCCTGTACCTCTCAGCTTTGCCACCCTCCTTGGCTACATGTGGTGTAGCATTTATCCCCATGCAGATCCACTTCATTATCAAGTATTCCAGTTTTCTGTTGGAGGAAGAATCCTGGAGTATGTTGCCCATGTCCATCTGTTAGCCCTGATTCCTGTTGGTAAGCGCACCTACAATTTCCACAGTGGTTACGGTGGTACTCCCGAGCATGCCGTTCAGCTTACCGCAATGGCAGCAATCACCGGTCTTCATCATCAAGAGCGCATGGTGCAAGAGAACCGTGCTTATCAATTCTATCCCACCATCATCGAGAATCCTAAGCGGATCAAGTTCCCATCTGTCAGCCCTCAAGATGATCCGGCTATCTTCGCCATGTCCCGTTACATGACGGCCGAGTGTCTTCTTATTTCCGAGTTAGTCCGAGACGCCATTCGAGCCAGGAGATTGCTTGGTGCTTCGCTACCTCAGTCTCCGCTAGCTTCTCCAACCCCTCCACCTCATCCATCCGAAGTTTCGGAGTCAGCAGTTCCGTTCGCTACTCCTTTATCTTCTTCGTCAGCTCCGGAGCATTTGCTCAAGCGTACATTGTAGTCAGTCGTGTAGTACATGTGCATCTGTTGTAGTATCATTGCTTGTGTGTGCTTGTGTGTGCCTGGATGGACTAGTTTTCTAGCTTGTTTGATGTGTGCTTTATTGCAATCGATAGTTTTCTCATGCTTCTTTATTTGAATCTCCAGTGTTACCCCCTTATGGAAATTGCTCATCAGAAGAAGCTGTGAGAAATACAGATATACATCAAAGGAACTCAGCTAAAAGCAATGAGATTTTCAGCTGATAGCATCGTATTGCAGACATCCGGTATGAATACAAGTATAGTCTGCTCAGATTCTCAGTAACCAGTACCCGTCAGAGATACATGTTTATTGGAGCAATGAGTAAATCAGAAAGACAACAAAATTTGATCCAAGTCCAACCGTGCATTTCCAATTAGAGGTATGGTCTGTACCCGATGATTGATTCTGCCATGAGTCAGATTTGAAGCATGCGACACCCCAAAGTCAGTCCGGATATGCAAAGAATTCAGCAAGAAGGATGGTCAGACAAATTCTTGTTATAAAAGTAATAAGCAGCCAGAATGACAAGAATATATATGTTAATCCGTTCACAAAGAAGGTCAGTCCAGTCCTTCTCCACAATTTATTAGCAAAGCGTACAAGACATGATTCACCAGTCTGCAGCATAAAGATGTGAATGGATTCCAGTACAAGATATTCAATCATTTCAATTGGATACTACAAAATCTTGTGGCATAAGGTACTGACTCTTCCCTAGTAAGTCTTTAAGGGGGAAGCTTATGAGGTACGGTACCCAGTCTTCCTCAGCAAGATATCTGCAGAAAGTTCGAGCACAAGCTATCTAGTCTTCCGCAGCACGATACCTCGATGGATTCCGAGGCAAGCTGCCCAGTCTTCTTTAGTATGGCACTGGTATAAGAAAATAAACAATAGATTGTCAGCATATGGCAGTGTTTTTCAAGTGCAAATTTGCAACAGTTAAGTCAGACACAAGAATCAGTCAGAACAAAGCTATACCTCCAGAATCAGATATTTCTTCATACAGTGAGTATGATGTCAAGTTCATGCAAGTCTCTCACACAAGGAAGAATTCACGGTACGCATTCGACAACCTCACTGGATATGTAAGTGAAGGAAAACTAGTGGGTGATGCAATAATTGACAAGTCTTGAAGAAAGACAATATTGAGATATCATCTTGGTAGTAATTCTCGAGATCATCCCCGCACGTCCGACAAGGTGATGTTATTAATCCAATCACTGTCTAGTATAATCAACAACAATATTGGGATCTGTATAAGCACACGTGAACTAGATAAATATCTCGAGGCTCAAGACATGGACAAGACCAAGGTATGATTGCAAGGTATTACGCCTGACAAAACTCAGGGCCGCGAGAATAATCAAGGATATATAAGGCCCAGTGCTTTCGGTTAAGGATCCAGACAAAGAAAATAATAATGAAGGAGCAAGACCGACAATACAGGTATGCCAATCATTGTGTGAAAAATGTGGTATGGATACCCAAGACAGTCTGATATTTCACACCAAACGCAAGTGAAAAGGTACGCCTGAGAGGTCTACTCCAATGTGCAAGGACCTCATAGCAAGGCAACCATCTCAGTCCATAGTATGCTCAGAACTGTCAGCATTGAATACCCAAGTCTTCCAAGTCCAACCCAAGGACAACTTAACGTATGGACCGCAACACCAGTATTGAAGCATCACACGGACTGTTATCCCCATGGATATACCAGCAAAATAAAGAATCAGTGTGAGAGCACATAATTTGAGGATTGTTATCTCTCGCATATGGGAAGCAACTATAGAATAGTTGCCGTGAATGGGATTCTTTGCCAAGATCACCGCCAGTCAAGACTGCAAATGTGATCATCAGAAGATGATGCATTTTTCTATCAGTCACGTCAAGCGACAGTCACTTTTGGTACAGATTGGATATGAAAGACTATGAAGTCAGGCAAGATAAGTCAGCAAACTCCTGCAAGAAGTCAGAATCCATCAGAAAGACCAGTATTATTCCTATCACTGTTTTGAACCCAGAAGGTATGCATATATTCAAGAAGTCTGATATCTGGATAGAAGATATTCCTTGTTCCACGGGAAGATTGTGTTCCCCACCCCGTGGAATATTCTCGGTACTTGATACAAGAATAACATCTCCAGCAAGGATTAGTACCGATAAGGACACCTATGTTAGTAATGATAATGTTTGGGACCTCAGCTAAGCCAGCAGATGTGAAGGAAAAATTTGAGACAGTATGAGCAGGAACATATGAGGTAAGTCCTATCAGAATGTTAGATATGGTGAAGCAAACCACCCAGATCAAGGCAGACAGTCAGATCCAATTCAGTGTGAATATTTTATGAGAATGAATAAAAGAAACCCGGTTGGAAACGGTTTCTTCAAGTCAAAAAAATTATTTATCCCTGAGCAACCAAATCTCGAGAACGAGATTTCTTTAAGGGGGAAGGTTTGTGACACCCTGGATTTTGCCCTTTTCTTTTTCCTTTGATTTTCTTGGATTTATTGCTTTGAATTGCTTTTTCTGTGGCTGTGTGGTTCCATAACTTGAGAAGATCATGTCTTCCAAGGTTTTATAGTGGCTTTTCATCCTCATTATCATCCCTAGCTCATGTCATTTCCATCCTAGCACAAATCTCAATATTCTTTTTATTGGGAATATTCCTTTTCTATTAAAGGAATTATCCTTTTTGCCCTAGGTTGTGAAGCAACCTATCTTTCTGTCACTACCAAAATTCCCAAATAATTCTCATAAAATGTTTGGGTCATATCTTGCTCAAATATGGCAAAACTTTTCATTGCCATGTTCAAATATCATCCTCCAATAATTCTTTTCCTATTCTTCCCAAAATGGCACATGCAAAGCAAGTGCTATTTATATTTGCCCAATTGACCCCAAACTTTTTGGACATCTTTTCCTGTCCATATAAGTGCACCATGCCAAAATTCAACTCAATTTGCTTATTTAATATTCCTGAGCAATTTTTCAAAGTTCCTGCCTGACGGAAGGCACTGTGAAGGAAGTACTAGCTAGGCATATCCAAATGAGTTGAAATTTTGCAAGGTCCGCCATATGATCAAATCATCACTCTCCACCAAATTTGAGCTCATGTAACCTATCTATGTGAGTCCAGCTCCAAATCTTGGTTTCTGGATAGATTTTTAGTTTGTGGAGCAACTATATTTTATATTGCTTCATTTAAGCTGAAAATTTTCCAGGGCATTCTCCTACCCATATCTACTCTCTCCACCAAGTTTTGTCTCAATCCATTACTCCATTTGCCCTGTGGAATATTTCCAAGTTTCTGTCTAGAGAGATGCTTTGCGAAGCAAGTGCTATTTTGGTTCATCCAAATGGCATGAAACTTTTTGGGCATCCTCATATTCCTAAATCATTGGGCCATGACCATTTTCATCTCATTTCATGCACTTAAGTGAGTGCAACTTCAAAATCCCCAAATCTGGCCATGTTGGCACTTTGTACAGCAACCACCCTCTAAACTGCTCCTCTTAAGCTGATTTTTGGTGATCAATATGAAGGAAATATGCCCTAGAGGCAATAATAAAGTTATTATTTATTTCCTTATTTCATGATAAATGTTTATCATTCATGCTAGAATTGTATTAACCGGAAACATGATACATGTGTGAATGCATAGACAAAACAATATGTCACTAGTATGCCTCTACTAGACTAGCTTGTTAATCAAAGATGGTTATGTTTCCGACCATGAACAAAGAGTTGATATTTGATTAACAAGGTCACATCATTAGTAGAATGATCTGATTGACATGACCCATTCCATTAGCTTAGCACACGATCGCTTAGTATGTTGCTACCGCTTTTATCCATGACTTATACATGTTCTCGTAACTATGAGATTATGCAACTCCGTTTACGGAGGAACACTTTGGTGCTACCAAACGTCACAACGAATCGGGTGATTATAAAGGAGTACTACAGGTGTCTCCAAAGGTAGATGTTGGGTTGGCGATTTCGAGATTAGGTTTTGTCACTCCGATTGTCGAAGAGGTATCTCTGGGCCCTCTCGGTAATACACATCATGAAGCCTTGCAAGCATTACAAATAATGAGTTAGCTGTGAGATGATGTATTACGAATCGAGTAAAGAGACTTGCCGTAACGAGATTGAACTAGGTATTGATACCGACGATTGAATCTCGGCAAGTAACATACCGATGACAAAGGGAACAACGATGTTGTTATGCGGTCCGACCGATAAAGATCTTCAGAGAATATGTAGGAGCCAATATGGGCATCCAGGTCCCGCTATTGGTTATTGACCGGAGACATGTCTCGGTCATGTCTACATTATTCTCGAACCATAGGGTCCGCACGCTTAAGGTTTCGATGACTGTTATATTATGAGTTTATGTATTTTGATGTACCGAAGAAGTTTGGAGTCCCGGATGTGATCACGGACATGACGAGGAGTCTCAAATGGTCGAGACATAAAGATTGATATATTGGAAGCCTATATTTGAGTTCGAATGGTTCCGTGAAATCGGATTTTTTAGGAAAACCGGGGTTACTGGAACCCTCCGGAGGCTATTGGGCCTTAGTGGGCCACGAGGGAGAAGAGGAAGGGCGGCCAGAGTGGCTGTGGGCCCCTCCCCTAGTCCGAATAGGACAAGGAGAAGGGGCGGTGCTCCCCTTCTCTCTTCCCCTCCCCAATCCTACTCCAACTAGGAAGGGGGAGTCCTACTCCCTGGGAGTAGGACTCCTCCGGCAGCCTCCCTTGGGCCGGCCGCACCTCCCCCTCCCTCCTTTATATCTGGGGCAGGGGGCACCCTAGGACACACAAGTTTGATCTACGGATCGTTCCTTAGCCGCAGCGGTGCCCCTTCCACCATATTCCACTCGGTCATATCGTCAAGCTTAGGTGAAGCTCGCGCCGGTAGAACATCAAGATCGCCACCACGCCGTCAGGTCGTGGAACTCTCCTCGACACTCGGCTGGATCGGAGTACGAGGGACATCATCGAGCTGTACGTGTGTCAAGAACTCGGGGCGCCGAGTAACGGCGCCGGATCGGTCGGATCGCGAGGAGAACGACGACTACTTCCTCTACGCCAGATCGCTTCCGCTTCGGTCCACGAGGGTACGAGACAACACTCTCCCTCTCGTTGCTATGCATCACCATGATCTTGCGTGTGCGAGGAAATTTTTGAAATTACTACGTTCCCCAACAAGGGCATCCGAGCCTAGGTTTTTATGGTTTGATGTTTTGCACGAGTAGAACACAAGTGAGTTGTGGGCGATACAAGTCATACTACCTACCAAAGATGTCATACTTTGGTTCAGCGGTATTGTGAGATGAAGCGGCCGGACCGACATTACGCCAGACGCTTACGCGAGACTGGTTTCACCGCCACGAGCACTCGCTGCTTAAAGGTGACTAGCGGGTGTCTGCTCTCTCACTTTAGTTGAACTGAGTGTGGCTACGCCCGGTCCTTGAGAAGGTTAAACGGAGTCTATTTGACGAAGTATCGCTGTGGTTTTGATGCGAGGTGAGATTGGTTCTTGCTTAAGCCCGTAGCAGCCACGTAAAATTTGCAACAACAAAGTAGAGGACATCTAACTTGTTTTTGCAGGCATGTTGTGATGTGATATGGTCAAGACGTGATGCTATATTTTATTGTATGAGATGATCATGTTTTGTAACCAAAGTTATCGGCAATCGGCAGGAGCCATATGGTTGTCGCTTATTGTATGAAATGCAAACGCCTGTAATTGCTTTACTTTATCACTAAGCGGTAGTGATAGTCGAGAGGCAATAGATGGCGAAACGACAACGATGCTACGATGGAGATCAAGGTGTCGCTACCGGTGACGATGGTGATCATGATGGTGCTGCAGAGATGGAGATCACGAAGCACAAGATGATGATGACCATATCATATCACTTATATTGATTTGCATGTGATGTTTATCTTTTATGCATCTTATCTTGCTTTGATTGACGGTAGCATTATAAGATGATCTCTCACTAAATTATCAAGAAGTGTTCTCCCGAGTATGCACCGCTGCCAAAGTTCGTCGTGCCTGCACACCACGTGATGATCGGTGTGATAAGCTCACGTCCATCTACAACGGGTGCAAGCCAGTTTTGCACACGCAGAATACTCGGGTTATACTTGACGAGCCTAGCATATGCAGATATGGCCTCGAACACGGAGACCGAAAGGTCGAGCGTGAATCATATAGTAGATATGATCAACATAAGATGTTCACCATTGAAAACTACTCCATTTCACGTGATGATCGGTTATGGTTTAGTTGATTTGGATCACGTGATCACTTAGATGACTAGAGGGATGTCTGCTCTAAGTGGGAGTTCTTAAGTAATATGATTAATTGAACTTAAATTTATCATGAACTTAGTACCGATAGTATCTTGCTTGTTTATGTTTGATTGTAGATAGATGGCTCGTCTTTGTTGTTCCATTGAATTTTAATGCGTTCCTTGAGAAAGCAAAGTTGAAAGATGATGGTAGCAATTACACGGATCGGGTCCGTAACTCGAGGATTATCCTCATTCTGCATTGAAGAGTTACGCCTGGATGCACCACTAGGTGCCAGTGCCTGCGCAGAGAGCAACACCGATGTTATGAACGTCTCGCGAGCAAAGGTGATGACTACTTTATAGTTCGGTGTGCCATGCTTTACGGCTTAGAACCGGGACTTCAACGACGTTTTGAACATCATGGAGCATATGAGATGTTCCAGAGTTGAAGTTGATATTCCAAATGTAATGCCCGGATTGAGAGATATGAAGTCTCCAATAAGTTCTATAGCTGCAAGATGGAGGAGAATAGTTCTCGGTGAGCACATACTCAAAATGTCCGGGTATTACAATCACTTGACTCAACGGGAGTTAATCTTCCGGATGATTGTGTCATTGATGTAATTCTTCAATCACCGCCACCAAGCTACAAAGGCTTCGTGATGAACTATAATATGCAAGGGTTAGTAAAGACTATACCGAGCTCTTCGCAATGCTAAAGGCTGCGGAGGTAGAAATCAAGAAGGAGCATCAAGTGTTGATGGTCAATAAGACCACTAGTTTCAAGAAGAAAGGCAAAGGAAGAAGAAGGGAACTTCAAGAAGAACGGCAAGCAAGTTGATGCTCGGGAGAAGAAACCCAAGTCTGCCCTAAACCTGAAATCGAGTGCTTCTACCGCAAGCGATCGTTTCGAAGCGGAACTGCCCCAAGTATTTGGCGGATAAGAAGGATGGCAAGGTGAACAAAGGTATATGTGATATACATGTTATTGATGTGTACCTTACTAGAGCTCGCAGAGCACTGGTATTTGATATTGGTTCATTGCTAATATTTGCAACTCAAACAGGACTACGGATTGCTTAACACCGCAAAGGACGAGGTGACGATGCGCTGGGAAATGGTTCCAAAGTCGATGTGATCGCGGTCGGCACGCTACCTCTACATCTACCTTCGGATTAGTTTTAGATCTAAATAATTGTTATTTGGTGCTGCGTTGAGCATGAACATTATATCTGGATCTTGTTTGATGCGAGACGGTTATTCATTTAAATCGAGAATAATGGTTGTTCTATTTATATGAGTAATATCTTTTATGGTCATGCACCCTTGAAGAGTGGTCTATTTTGAGGAATCTCGATTGTAGTGATACACATATTCATAATGTTGAAACCAAAAGATGCAGAGTTGATAATGATAGTGCAACTTATTTGTGGCACCGCCGTTTAGGTCATATCGGTATAAAGCGATGAAGAAACTCCATCTCGATGGACTTTTGGAGTCACTTGATTATGAATCACTTGGCACTTGCGTAACCGTGCCTCATGGGCAAGATGACTAAAACCCGTTCTCGTGTACTATGGAGAGAGCAACAGATTTGTTGGAAATCATACATACTGTATGTATGTGGTCCGATGAATGTTGAGGCTCGTGGCGATATCGTTATTTTTCACCTTCACAGATGACTTAAGCAGATATGGGTATATCTACTTAATGAAACATAAGTCCGAAACATTTGAAAAGTTCAAAGAATTTCAGAGTGAAGTTGAAAATCATCGTAATAAGAAAATTAAGTTTCTACGATCCGATCGTGGAGGTGAATATTTGAGTTACGAGTTTGGTCTACATTTGAAACAATGCGGAATAGTTTCAAGAACTCACGCCACCGGAACACCACAAAGATAATGGTGTGTCCGAACGTCGAATCGTGCTTTACTAGATATGGTGCGATCTATGATGTCTCTTACAGATTTACCGCTATCGTTTTGGGGTTATGCTCTAGAGACGGCCGATTCACCTGAATAGAACACCGTCGAAATCCGCTGAGACGACACCTTATGAACTGTGGTTTAGCAAGAAACCAAAGTTGTCGTTTCTTAAAGTTTGGGGATGCGATGCTTATGTGAAAAAGCTTCAACCTGATAAGCTCGAACCCAAATCGGAGAAATGTGTCTTCATAGGATACCCAAAGGAGACAGTTGGGTACACCTTCTATCACAGATCCGAAGGCAAGACATTTGTTGCTAAAAATGGGTCCTTTCTAGAGAAGGAGTTTCTCTCGAAAGAAGTGAGTGGGAGGAAAGTAGAACTTGATGAGGTAATTGTACCTTCTCCCTTACTTGAAAATAGTTTGTCGCAGAAACCGGTTTCTGAGACATCTACACCAAGTAGTGAGGAAGTTGATGATTTGATCATGAAACTTCAGATCAAGTTACTGAGTAACCACGAGATCAACCAGAGTAAGATCCGCACTGAGTGGTACGGTAATCCTGTTCGAAATCATGCTACTAGATCATGATGAACCCACGAACTATGAAGAAGCGATGGTGAGCCCAGATTCCACAAAATGGCTTGAGGCCATGAAATCTGAGATGGGATCCATGTATGAAAACAAAGTATGGACTTTGGTTGACTTGCCCGAGGGTCGGCAAGCAATAGAAAACAAGTGGATCTTCAAGAAGAAGACCGACGACGGTAATGTTATCGTTTACAAAGCTCGACTTGTCGCAAAGGGTTTTCGACAAGTTCAAGGGATTGACTACGATGAGACCTTCTCACCGAGCGATGCTTAAGTCTGTCCGAATCATGTTAGCAATTGCCGCATTTTATGATTATGAAATTTGGCAAATGGATGTAAAGACTGCATTCTGAATGGATTTCGGAAGAAGAGTTGTATATGATGCAACCGAAGGTTTTATCGATCCAAAGGAGCTAACAAAGTGTGCAAGCTCCAATGATCCATTTATGGACTGGTGCAAGCATCTCGAGTTGGAATAAACGCTTTGATAGTGTGATCAAAGCATTTGGGTTCATCTGAGACTTTTGGAGAAGCCAGATTTACAAGAAAGTGAGTGGGAGCTCAGAGCATTTCGATATTATATGTAGATGACATATTGCTGATCGGAAATGATATAGAATTCTGGATAGCATAAAGGGATACTTGAATAAGAGTTTTTCAATGAAAGACCTCGGTGAAGCTGCTTACATATTGGGCATTAAGATCTATAGAGATAGATCAAGACGCTTAATTGACTTTCACAAAGCACATGCCTTGACAAAATTTTGAAGAAGTTCAAAATGGATCAAGCAAAGAAAGGGTTCTTCTGTGTTACAAGGTGTGAAGTTGAGTAAGACTCAATGCCCACCACCGCAGAAGATAGAGAGAAAATGAAAGATGTTCCTATGCTTCAGCCATAGGCTCTATCATGTATGCAATCTTGTGTACCAGACTGATGTGTGCCTTGCTATAAGTTTAGCAGGAGGTACCAAAGTAATCCAGAGTGGATCATGGACAGCGGTCAAGAACATCCTGAAATACCGAAAAGGACTAAGGATATGTTTCTCGATATGGAGGTGACAAAGAGCTCATCGTTGATGCAAGCTTTGACACCGATCCGGACGATTCTAAATCGCAGACCGGATACGATTTACACTAAACGGAGGAGCTGTCGGTTGGTGCAGTTCTAAACAAAGCGTCGAGCGAGATCTACATGTGAAGCGGAGTACATAGCAGCTTCGAAGCAGCTAATGAAGGAGTGCGGATGAAGGAGTTCATATCCGATCTAGGTGTCATACCTAGTGCATCGGGTCCAATGAAAATCTTCGTGACAATATCGAGCAATTGCCTTGGCAAAGGAATCCAGATTTCACAAGAGGACCAAGCACATCAAGAGACGCTTCAATTCCATCCGGATTTAGTCCGTGGGAGACATAGAGATTTGCAAGATACATACGGATCTGAATGTAGCGCACCTGTGGACTAAGCCTCTTCCACGAGCAAAACATGATCAACACCAAGACTCCATGGGTGTTAGAATCATTACTATGTAATCTAGATTATTGACTCTAGTGCAAGTGGGAGATCAAGGAAATATGCCCTAGAGGCAATAATAAAGTTATTATTTATTTCCTTATTTCATGATAAATGTTTATCATTCATGCTAGAATTGTATTAACCGGAAACATGATACATGTGTGAATGCATAGACAAAACAATATGTCACTAGTATGCCTCTACTAGACTAGCTTGTTAATCAAAGATGGTTATGTTTCACGACCATGAACAAAGAGTTGTTATTTGATTAACAAGGTCACATCATTAGTAGAATGATCGATTGACATGACCCATTCCATTAGCTTAGCACACGATCGCTTAGTATGTTGCTACCGCTTTTATCCATGACTTATACATGTTCCTGTAACTATGAGATTATGCAACTCCGCTTACGGAGGAACACTTTGGTGCTACCAAACGCCACAACGTAATCGGGTGATTATAAAGGAGTACTACAGTGTGTCTCCAAAGGTAGATGTTGGGTTGGCGATTTCGAGATTAGGTTTTGTCACTCCGATTGCTCTGGAGAGGTATCTCTGGGCCCTCTCGGTAATACACATCATGAAGCCTTGCAAGCATTACAACTAATGAGTTAGCTGTGAGATGATGTATTACGAGCGAGTAAAGAGACTTGCCGTAACGAGATTGAACTAGGTATTGATACCGACGATCGAATCTCGCAAGTAACATACCGATGACAAAGGGAACAACGATGTTGTTATGCGGTCCGACCGATAAAGATCTTCGTCGAATATGTAGGAGCCAATATGGGCATCCAGGTCCCGCTATTGGTTATTGACCGGAGACATGTCTCGGTCATGTCTACATTATTCTCGAACCGTAGGGTCCGCACGCTTAAGGTTTCGAAGGATGTTATATTATGAGTTTATGTATTTTGATGTACCGAAGAAGTTCGAGTCCGGATGTGATCACGGACATGACGAGGAGTCTCAAATGGTCGAGACATAAAGATTGATATATTGGAAGCCTATATTTGAGTTCGAATGGTTCCGTGAAATCAGATTTTACCGAAAACCGGGGTTACCGAACCTCCCGGAGGCTATTGGGCCTTAGTGGGCCACGAGGGAGAAGAGGAAGGGCCGGCCAGAGTGGCCGCCCTCCCCTAGTCCGAATAGGACAAGGAGAAGGGGGCGGCGCCCCCCCTTCTCTCTTCCCCCTCCCCCAATCCTACTCCAACTAGGAAAAGGGGGGGAGTCCTACTCCCGGTGGGAGTAGGACTCCTCCGGCGCGCCACCCTTGGGCCGGCCGCACCTCCCCCCTCCCTCCTTTATATACGGGGGCAGGGGGGCACCCTAGGACACACAAGTTTGATCTACGGATCGTTCCTTAGCCGTGTGCGGTGCCCCCTTCCACCATATTCCACTCGGTCATATCGTCATGAAGCTTAGGTGAAGCTCGCGCCGTAGAACATCAAGATCGCCACCACGCCGTCGGCCGACGGAACTCTCCTCGACACTCGGCTGGATCAGAGTACGAGGGACGCCATCGAGCTGTACGTGTGTCAAGAACTGGGCGCCGGAGTAACGGCGCCGGGATCGGTCGGATCGCGAGGAGAACGATGACTACTTCCTCTATGTTGTGATCGCTTCGCCGGGTTCACGAGGGTACGAGACAACACTCTCCCTCTCGTTGCTATGCATCACCATGATCTTGCGTGTGCGTAGGAAATTTTTTGAAATTACTATGTTCCCCAACACAATATACCTTAGTGTGTCATCATCACCAGACAAATCAGTTCCTTCGTTGCCAAGTTTGTGTCCCCTCTGCGCAGCACAAGCAGGTTGATGTCACAATGTTTTCCTCCTGGTTTTCTCTTCTATGCCCCTAGACCGAGTAGTTGCCGCCTTTGAACTCAGGGCACTAAGGTCAATGCACTGGACACGGTCGGCCTGGCCAAAACTCTCAGTTTGCACCACTACGCGTGGTGATCACGCTTGCGTCATGATAAACTCGTGCTCTGGCGCGTTCTTTCCCTTTTCCCGTCGCCTCCCTCGTCGTCCCTCCATGTCCTAGAGTTAGCCCGTGATCTCCTGCATCACCCTGCATCGCTGTCCCGACCCATCTCGTCTCTGTTTGGTCGCCGCCGTCGTGCCCGTGACATGTCCAGCCCCTGTCCTCCATTGTTTGCAAGCTGGAGCTCGCCCGTGAGCTCCAGAGCCTCGTCTGCACCTATATAAGAGATGCCCGAGGGCCCCTGCTCCTCATCGCTCCCTCCCTCGAGTCATTTGCCCTCTGGAGTCGCCAAAACTCGTCGAAGTTCATCGCTCCTCCTTGGTATTCGTCGGAGTCCGCTCGTTTCTGGCTACCACAAGCCCCCACTAGCCTCCCCTCCTCGTCCATGGCCTCCCCCTCTTCCCCACAAGCCGCCCGGACCCCTCAACCCTCCCCGGAGTGCCCTGCTCCGATGAGCACCACCACCAACTGCCTCGGCCTCCCCTCGGTCCTCCTCCGCCCCGCGTCCTCTTCTCCTCCCCGGTGGCCCTCTCCTTACTGAACGAGTGTGGCGCGAACCCGCGGCCCTCCCGGTGCCCTCGGCTGGGCTGGGGATCGCCTGAGCCGGCCGCCCCCTTGGCCTATTCCCTCCCCTGTCGCTACTTTGCTTCACGCGAGGCACATGCGCGGGAGGAGTAAGACGACGTGCACCCATGCCCCCTCCCCCTGCCCCTGGGCCCGACCCGTTAGTGGCATAGGCGCCCCAGCTGATGTGGCAAGTGGAGACATATTCGGGCGAGTGGGTCTTCGCATGCAGAAAGCGTATTCTGTGAAGTGCGCTTCCTCTTTGGACAGGTCCCTCTCCTTTAACACCTCATAACTTTTCAACCGTAGCTCCGATCGAGGTGAAACCAACGCTCACGTCTTCGTCTCGTCAAGCCCTTTCTGTTGGTGACATTTTCACTAGGTGGTACCACAGTGTAAGTGACCATTTTGACCTTTCACCTAATCAGCCCCCTTCGAGAGAGAACCGTCCAGCATTTCGTTTCCGTGGCTTCACCGCACTTCTTCCCAGAGTCTACGTCACCCCCATGCAAGCCACAACAGACACTTGCATGATAGTCATGTAGTAGCCTTGGTTTTCAAATTGAATATTTAATAAAAGTTTGCTGTTACCTGCCTGCTTGTTTGCTACTATTGTCAGCGCTTCGGTTATGCTCGTGGATTCTTGTTCACTTCCATTCTATGTTCCGATGCATCTTGTTATCTTGTGCTACTTGCTAGTATCATGTTCGTAAGTCATGCTTGGTAGTAGTAATACACGCTAGTAATATTAATGTTCTTCAGGTGCATGCTTAGTTTGTTATTCAGTACTATTGCTATGCATGTTTCGTTGCACCTAGTTGGTTACATGCTTACTTGGTAGTGTTCTTGCTATGTTCTTGCATGCTATTTATCATGATGCTAGTGGTCATGCTATGCTCATGGTAGAGTTATGCTTGTATTATTCATGCTCGTCAGTATGCCATGCTCATTCAGATATATGATTCATTGTAGTTATGCTCGATGATTATGTTGCACCTCGATGCTTATGTTGGTATCATGCCCATGCATTGCAGTTGCATCATGTTATTTTAATATGGCTCAGCTTATTGCATTCAAGTTTAACCGGATAATAACAAACTTGAACAACTGTTAACTGAGTCATGGTGCCACTAAATCGAGCTGACCAGTGCAACCACATTTACCTTTATGGGAAGGACCTAACTGGGTCTATTGTCATGCCTCTCACTGGTGCCTCCAACGAGGGAAGGTTATGGGCGCGCTCTACCCTGATTAGGTTGGCGGACATAAACGTTGTGTGCCCGTTGTTGTTGTTATGGTACCTTGTCCCCGTTTGGGACCGTTTATTTTGCCACGACGGTGGACATTGATGCCTTTGGTAGGCACGGGGCCACCTAGGACCTAGCCTAGAGGGGAGTTGGTCGGAGTGGCCAGGAGAGTGTCATGGGCAATAGAGTCATTTTGGTCGGAACACCGTTGGTCCACCCAAATGGGAGTGCGAGTCCTTGGGTTCCATGGTGTGGGTATAGTGTGCTAACCTTTGCAGAGTGTGTGTTTAATCTATCGATAGCCATGCCCGCGGATAAGGGCCCAGCTCGGAGTCGGTCACACTATGAGCCAACAATAATAATAACTTGCTTAATAATAACCCCGGTTCGATGATGAGAAACATGTTGGTTGTGATCGAGAGAGGATCACCGTGGTATCATGCATGCCGAAGTTTGTTGGATATTTGTGATCGTGAGAGGATTACCGTGGTATCGTGGATACCGATGTTGGTAGGATTATGCATGTGTTGGTTACGAGGTAACCCGAGCAGAGTAAGTTGGTCAATGATATTGTTAACCTGTTGCGTGTAGTATCATCATGTTCATATGCTCATGCTATGCTTGTTTTAGCCATATAATGTTCAGTTTGTGTATGCCATCTATCATGCTCATGATTGATTTACCCTGCTAATGCCATGCTGTTGTTTGTCATGAATGCTTTTGGTTTATTGCAAGCTTGCAAGTAGATTCAATGTACTGACCTGGCGTGTCATGCCAGTTTGCAGGTCATGCCTGGATTGCTTGCTTGTTTGCTGTGGTTCCTATGTTCACGAGCTAGGATAAAGTTCCCTGCGGATTAGAGTCCATCATCATCGTTCGTTGTTCCGCTGCCAATAGTTGTTCCACTGCTAATAGTTCTTCCGCTGCCAGTAGAGGTTCCACTGCCTCGAGTTCTTATGCTCCTTGCATAGAGCAACTGTGGTTGGCGTAGTGTCGCCGTTTCGATGTTATTCATTGTAATATCGGAGACCTTGTATTCATATTCAAGTTGTAATAGAAAGCTGGTTTGTTCGATGCTAAGCAATGTCGTATTCCAGAAGACTTCATCTCGATCTCTGCGCTGGAATACATGGCGTTCCAGTTTCTCTGAGCCGGGGTGCCACAACCCGGCTCCCATTTGTTCCTATGGCCATTTACCTTCTTCTCTCTCGCCACATGACACAATAAGCACTCCCGGGACGACACATACAGAGAGGACATCCAGTTGTTCCAATGGCACTCCCCGTGGCTCCAATGGCGTTCCCAGTGGCCGCCGACGACGACAGTTGGCAGTTCACCACACATCACGTAGTGGACACCCACGTGAGGGGGAAGGCCCTCTCGGTGGTGTACATGAATGAGCCGGTCTCAGTGGAGAGCTCCATCCAAACTATGGAGCGGTTGCTTGCCGAGGACAAGTACCAAGGGATTGGCTTCGACCTCGAGTACACCATCGGTCGTGCCTGGCATGATCAGAAGGTTGCCATCGCCCAGTTGTGCTGGCAACGTGACATCTTCGTCTACCACTACCACCTGGCCACAAGGCACTGCGAGCGGTTCTCCAGGTTTATCAACAGCTGCAACTACAGTTTCACTACGGTAGACACCACCAAGGTTTCGGGCTGGAAATGCTAGAATCTTGTCAACATCCAGGACCACTACAAGGTCTGGAGCAGCAACAACAACAAACAGAACTCCCTGATTGACATTGCCTCGACCATCATCGACCCCTACTACATGAAGATGAAGGATGAGAGCAAGAAGGACAAGTGCGCCTGACACAATGTCTGGCATGAGAGATTGGATGAACAAAACGTCAAGTACGTGGCTAAGGACGTGTAAACACGGAACGATATGTACATGCGGATCGTTGACATGAGGGAGTGTCTTCATCCTTCCCGAGAGGAGGGATCGAGCCACAGATTAGTGGCGGGAGTGTCACAAGAAGTAGATGACTAAACGATCGTTTGTCCCAGTTTAGAATGCATACAATTGTTTATTAAGGTGTGTGTGAATGATCTGTATAGTCACTTATGTAATTGGATGTTTATTTCAAAGCAAATCACACAACTTATTAGCAGCAATCGTCTGATTATAGACCTGTTTGCCACGTATCACACACACATCTTGTTCAATTGAACCGTTTCTATTGTGTTGCCTAATCACACACAGTTCATCCTAGTGAACTGTATGCCATATATTGCACACACCCTCATCTGGCTGCCCATTTCTGTTGTTCTGCCTCATCGCAAAAAATTCTGATGGATTAACCGTTTGCCAGACATCGCACACACCCTCATTTGGCTGCCTGTTTTTGTTGTTCTGCCTCATCGCAAACAGTTCTTATCGATGAACCATTTGCCACGCATCGCACATGCAACTCCAATCTGAACCGTGTTTGATGTCAGAGCCATCACAAACATTTTACATCTTTTTTGACGGTTTTATTACATCACCATTTGTGATTGATGCATCGCACACAGTTTCAACGAAGGGTCTCTGATTGGACTGCCGCAGGACCATCCTGCAGTAGTGCATGTATTGCGTCTCCTGTTCAGAATCATCTCCACTGTGTTCTTCACTTGTAACAGGAGCCAAGTCTCCTCATCATAGTCACTAGAGGACTCAAACCCACCATCCTTGATAGAGGCAAAGGTGTCCCGTCTTTCGATGAGATGATGGATATCGCTTTGGTGGAAGTCGACTTTGATGATCTGACTACGAACGTGCAAGGACGTCGCACCTTAGCAATCGCTAAACCAGCTCCGAGAGGTTATTGACCACACAGGAGCATGATCAACCTGACCACGAGGGTCTGTTTCCTGCGAGCAAACGAAGAACAAGCAAGAAACTGAGATTGCAATCTGGATATTGTGAATATAAGAAGAAAGCTTTATTGATCAAGGTGGGGTTCTGAGACATCTTTGTCTAGTCGTTGAACACAAACGAAGTATGCGAAATTGCAGCTATGGCGAACTTTAATCTAAACAAAACCCAAAGTCTAAACGGTGCCCTAAGGGCTGTATATATGGAGGAAGAGGGGGGAATTTCGTGGCCCTTGGTGGAGGGGTCCGAAATCAACCCTATCTCTTGTTTCACACACATACGGACTCTAAAAATAGCCTATACTTATGTATTTCGAAATTACATGGGCCTGGCCCAATAATAAGGTGACGCAACACCTAGAATAGCCTCGGGGCGAAATTTATGAAGTGGCATCTTGTATATTTCATCCAAGGCTTCATGCACCCATTATGGTGGCTTCAAAGTCCTGAAATCATCACTTGTAACTCCGTTCTTGTTTCCCTTGCGCATGCCATCATCTCCATGCTTGTTCGTGCTCCAATGTCCATCCTTCTCCAAGCTAGGCCCTTCATTTGTAAGGAAAACAAATGTATCCAATTTAGGCAGCATCATATTCTCATGAACATTAGAATCATTACCAAGAAATGAAAGTACCTGATAATTTAATTGGCGGGCGCGTGCTCTAGTAATTGGTCCAGTATATGTAGTAGTAGGGGCTGTGGGTGTAACAGTGGTATTGATGTCCTCATCATCCTCCCCTTCTTGAAATGAAGTCGTCCTCGACGGAAGCTCATCTTCCTCACCCAAATAAGGCTTCAAATCTGCAATGTTAAAAGTCGGAGTAACCCCAAAATCTGCAGGCAGCTCAAGTTTATATGCATTATCATTTATTTTCTCTAACACCTTAAAAGGTCCATCAAAGACGTGGCATTAGCTTTGATTTATGCAAATCAGAAATCTATCCTCACGCAAATGTAACCAAACAAGATGTCCAGTGCAAACACAACATGTTTTCTACCCTTATCTCCAAAGAAGTTTATATTTAGCATTCATACGCTCAATGTTTTCCTTAGTTAACTCATGCATTTTTAAAATCAATTCAGCACGTTGTTTAGCATCAAAATTAACATTCTCCAAGATGGAAGAGGCAACAAATCAATAGGTGCACGAGGTAGGAAACCATACACAATTTCAAAAGGGCACATCTTAGTAGTAGAATGTAATGAACGATTATAAGCAAATTCAATATGAGGCAAGCATTCTTCCCACATTTTCTTATTATTCTTGAAAACAGCCCTAAGCATAGTAGACAATGTTCTATTGACTACTTCAGTTTGTCCATCGGTTTGGGGTGACAAGTAGTACTAAAAGCAGTTTAGTCCCCAACTTAGCCCATAAACATCTCCAAAAGTGGCTAAGAAATTTAGTATCACGATCTGAAACAATAGTATTTGGCACACCATGCAAGCTTAATAATTTCACGAAAGAACAAATCAGCAACATTAACAAAGATCATCGCTTTTATGACATGGTATAAAGTGTGCCATTTTCGAGAATCTATCCACGACAACAAATATGCTATCCCTTCCCTTCTTTGTTCGAGGTAAACCTAGAACAAATTCCATAGATATATCCTCCCAAGGAACACTAGGTACAGGCAAAGGCATATATAAACCATGAGGATTGAGTCGTGACTTAGCTTTTTGACATGTAGTGCAGCGAGCAACAAAGCGCTGAACATCCCGTCTCATCTTTGGCCAAAAGAAATGTGTAGCAAGTACGTCCTCCTTCTTCTTCACGCCAAATTGTCCCATTAGCCCTCCTCCATGCGCCTCCTGCAACAACAAAATACGAAAAGAGCTAGCTGGAATGCATAGCTTGTTAGCACGGCACACAAATCCATCATTAACGACGAACTTGTTCCAAGTTGTTCCTTCTTTACAATTATGCAATACATCTTTAAAATCAGCATCATGCACATATTGATCTTTGATGGTCTCCAAACCAAATATTTTGAAGTCAAGTTGTGAAAGCATAGTATAGCGATTTAGACAATGCATCAAGAATAACATTTTCTTTACCCTTCTTGTGTTTAATGACATAAGGAAAAGTCTCAATGAATTCAACCCATTTAGCATGTCTACGATTCAGTTTAGCTTGACTTTTAATATGTTTCAAAGATTCATGATTAGAATGTATAACAAATTCTTTGGGCCATAAATAATGTTGCCATGTTTCTAAAGTACAAACAAGAGCATATAATTCTTTATCATAAGTAGAATAATTCAGACTAGGCCCACTCAATTTTTCAGAAAAGTATGCAACAGGTTTGCCATCTTGTAATAACACACCTCCTAATCCAATTCCGCTAGCATCACATTCAAGCTCAAAAGTCTTATTAAAATCAGGAAGTTGGAGTAAGGGAGCATGTGTCAACTTATCTTTCAACACCGTGAAGGCTTCTTCCTGTGCGGTACCCCAAACAAAAGGCACATTGATGCGGAGCATCCTTCCATCATCCCCATGGTCTCTACATCAACACCTCCAACCCCACAAGGACCTATGACTCGAGCACGTGCAAGAGCTCTTGAAACCGAGGTGACATCACTCCTCTCACAATTCGCTTTCAATTCACATGAGATATGGTTACTACCTCAAACGGAAATGCTATGCATACTCAGGTACCAAGGAGTCAACCATGAAGAAGCTAGGAGGCAAGGAGAACCGGAGGCGGAAGACATGCATGAAGACGGAGAGGAAAAATCACCAAGGACCAGGATGCCCGGACGATCCGGACCCCGGCCCGGACGATCCGGCTAAATCGCCCGAAGACTCCCGCAGCTCAAACCTGAAGCCGGATCATCCGGACCCCGTCCCGGATCATCCAGACCACCAGCCGGACATCCGGCCCGTCGCCGCCACCAGCCGAGCCTCCAACTCATCCGGGCCACCACCCGGATCATCCGGACCAGCCCGGATCATCCGGACCATCGTCCGGATCATCCTGCCAGCGCCTGTGTGCGCGTGTTGGGCTGAGCCCATGTACCCCTTTGCCCCAAGTCTATAAATAGGACCCCCTCTCCTCACTTTGAGACTTAGCATTGGATTAGCTCATATTTGTGTGAGAGCCTTTGCTCATCCACTTGGTTACTTCTCCTCGGAGCTCAGGACCTCTTCGGAGAAGATCCCCCAAGCGGATTCAAGACCCCTTTCTAGGGAAGAACATCAAGGCCTCCTCTTGGAGATGAACGGTTCCTTTGTATCCTTACCTTAGTTGACTTTGTATCTTGTGGATCTCATATATGTGTGGTGATCTAGCACTTGTGTGATCGATTCCTTGTTGGTTGAGTGATTCTCTCTCGTTTTCCCCGTGTTTCCCCTTGTGCTTCCGCGTGTTCTTCGTGATTTCCCCGTAGGATCCACTCCAAACGTGAAAGATCGACGCTATAGGGTTCCACCCTACATCATATGGTATCATGAGCCACGTTGATCACGTTTTTGGAGCCCCTACCCCGTGTTTTCTAGCTTGATTTTGTTGTTTTCGTCCTAAATCCGAAAATCCCCACCAAAAATAACCCCCAAATTTTTTTGTGGTTTGTTAGTTTTGATGATGTTTTGTTGATTTTGATCCATGGATTTGGTGTGTAACTCGTGGATCTTGCTTTTCCCCACCTTCTCCCCCTCGAAATCCATCCAAAATCCGCGAAATCGTCAAATTTCTCCCCGTTTTCGTGTTCTTCCCGAGCTGTTCCCGAGCGAGATTGACCTGCCCAGATCATCCGGACCCTGACCCCGATCATCCGGGCGCGCCCGGATCATCCCGCTCCTGGCCCGGATCATCCGGCTTCCTCTGCCGAAACTGCAGATTTGCAGTCCCCCTCCACCACCACCACCACCACCAACACTTACATACCACCTACGAACCCCAACCACCACCACTTCCACTTGTCAAAACCCCACGACACAACCTCCGTACTACCATTCGAAGTTGGGTTCGATAATTTGAGTTGAGATTTCCGTGTCCTATTGTGTTTCGGCTATTTAGGTGCGGTGAGACATCAACAACAAACGCTCATTTTCGTCGACTACTCATCTTCGCTACGGACGGTAACTTCGACGACATCTTTGTCATACCTTGCAATTGCATTGATAACCATCATAGACCATCTTTTGTGTTGCTTACCCATCGAGACTAGCCATTGAGTATTGCCGGCAACGTGACTTGTGCACATTAGTAGCATACTCCATATCATACATACCATCGTGGTGCATATCTCGGAATCAACTTGTGTGTCACAAAGTTCTCATCGCATACACAATTGCTATCTTGGTTCGTCAAGTTTGCATAAGAAAAGAGCTCAAAAGAGAAAGAGCCACCCAAGCTTTTAAGCAAAGAGGAAAGATAAGCAAAGAGCTTATGAGCAAGAAGCATAGCATCATACTACATTAAGATTGTCATATAAGATCATTTTGGATCATTGCACCGAAATACCATACATATAGCATACTTGGGATAGAGATCGTTGCATTTTTTCCTAGTAGGTTGTGCACAAGCTCCGTATCCGCCTATTGTGCAATCGTGCTAGCGTCTCTCTAGTATTGTGCAACAAGAGCATTTTCGTGGATTCCACATTTTGGCTCACTTTTGGCTTGCACAATCCCATTTATCTATTTACGTGTGTGTTTCCGTGTACCACTACTTGCTTGGTCTACTTGTTGCATATATGAATTTGCGAATCTTCTTCAACATTTTTGAGTCAAGCTAACGATTGCAATCAATTTTGTGCCACCATCCTAACCAAGCTCCACCAAAAGCTTTTACTTGTGTAGGTGTGAGAATCGTCAAGGATCGGTACCAATAGTGCTATTTCATTGTCCACATTTGAGTGAACTTGATTCATCTTC
This sequence comes from Aegilops speltoides, assembly GCA_021437245.1. NCBI lineage: Eukaryota > Viridiplantae > Streptophyta > Magnoliopsida > Poales > Poaceae > Aegilops > Aegilops speltoides. Next base: position 250,443,176 of record CM038146.1, read on the forward strand.
AACTTTGGTCAAAGGTACATTGGTATTAGTTCTTCTCCTTCTACCACTCACAATTTGCTTGAAATGATGGATAGGCCAAGTTCTTCTACAAATCCACTCTTCATCGAGCAAGATGACGACATGTCATCATACGTCACCAAGAGCCACCTCTTTGGCGCACAACGATCTCTACATCAAGAGCAACAAGCAATGAGCGACCGCATCGACAACCTCGCCACCGACTTGCAACTCTCCGAGCAACGTACAAGAGACTACTTCGACAACAAGCTCGATGCGCACAAGCAAGAGAACGATGCAAGAATGGACGAGATCCGCGCCTTGTTGGTGAACCGGCATCCTTCTACATCCTTCTCCGACGACTCCTTCTCCGACACAAGTACACCGTCATCGAACACTCTTCGACGAGCCGCGCGTCAAGACCGTCATGCATCTCGCAACCCGCTACATGACAAGCATTCCCAAGAGCAAGTTGATGAACAAGTTCCTCATCCTCAATCAAACCAATTAGCGTTTGCTCAAGCTCAAGAACGACAACGTCTTCGTCGCCAACCAGAACTAGAACGAGCACGCCTACATCAAGAGCAACAAGACGCTGAGGCTCAACGCCTTCAACAACAACAACAACGAGAAGCACAAGCTCTTGAGTCAGAACGTGCCCTTCAAGCATCAAGTCGAGCTATCGCCAACCGCAATCGCGAAAGGCGCAATCAAGAGGAAGCCCTTCGAGAAGAAATCCAAGAGAGGAACTACCATCCGCGTGCGCAACGTCAAGCACCACAAGCTCCTTCACAAACTCCTCAAGCTCAACCCCAACCTCAAGGTCAACAAGAGCAAGTTGATAATGGACTTCCTCCACGCCAAGAGCAACATGAGGATGATTACCCTCCACGTCAAGGGCGTCATCATCACCATCGCCCACAACACAATGAAGAGCAACGCTATGGCAAGCTAAAGTTCACAATGCCCAAGTTCAATGGAAGCAATGATCCCGAAGAGTACCTATCATGGGCATTGAAGGTCGACAAAATCTTTCGTTTGCACAACTTTGAGGAAGAGAAGAAGATCACTATGGCATCACTTGAGTTCCAAGACTATGTGCTCATATGGTTGGAACAAGTCCTTGAGCGCCGACAAGCAAGAGGTGAACCTCCAATCACCACTTGGACTCAAATGAAGGATGTCATGCGAGCACGCTTTGTGCCCACCTACTACAACCGTGATCTCTTCAAGAAGCTACAACTCCTCAAGCAAGGAACAAAGAGTGTTGAAGAATACTACAAGGAAATGGAGATTGCCATGATTCGAGCCAATGTCACGGAAGATGATGAGCAAACAATGGCATGATTCTTGAATGGACTCAACCATCCCATCAAGAAGATCGCCGACTTCCAACCCTACTCCAACCTCATTGAGCTCGTGCATCAAGCTACAAAGGCGGAACGTCAAGTACAAGATGACTTCAAGTACGCCAAGTACTCCTCCAAGACATACGGCTTCTCCAACAACCAAGCTTCAACAACCACTCCAACTTCGACATCAACCAAGCCTTCTCCAAGCAACGACGACAAGTCAAGTTACAAGAGAACTTCCACAAGTTCAAGTCGTCTTCCTCCTACTACAAGCAACCTCAAGCCGCGTGCTTCATCATCTACTCCAACCGATGAGACCGTCAAGACAAGCTCCTTCAAGTGTTTCACTTGCGGAGGCCGAGGCCACAAGTCCTATGAATGCACCAACAAGCGCACCATGATACTCAACGACGATGGCACCTACGACTCAATGAGTGAAGATGAAATGGAAGCTATTGAGCAAGTGGCCATGCACCGGCGCGTCAACGAGGATGAAGATGATCAAGTCTTTTGTGATGAAGATACGAGCCCCGCTCTCATTGTCTCCAAGGTCTTGACACTTCAACACCACCAAGAAGAAGACCAATGATGCCACATCTTCCACACAAAGGCCGGCATCAATGGACGATCCGTCAAGGTCATCATCGATGGAGGTAGTTGCCACAACTTGGCAAGCGAAGAACTATGCTCCAAGCTCCAATTGGTCAAGAAGAAGCACCCGCACCCCAACAATGTTCAATGGCTAAGTGACTCCGGCACTATACGAGTTGAGCATACGGTCCAAGTATCCTTCAAAATCGGTGCATATGAGGACACTTTGGAATGTGATGTGGTCCCAATGACTATTTGCCACCTCCTCCTTGGTCGGCCATGGCAATTCGACCGTGGTGTCTTCCACAATGGGCGTACAAACCACTATAGCTTCAAGATGAAAGGCAAAGAATATGCCCTACGACCCATGTCTCCTAGTCAAGTGATTGCCGACAAACAAGCCACCAACCAAAGAGAGAAGAATGAGAAAGTGAGCCACCAAAAAGTGAGTGAGAGCCACAAGCCAAATTTGAGCGCCTCTTCGCCTAGAGAGAAAAACCTCATACTATTTGCCACCAAAAGTGAGATGAGAGAAGTGTGTGAGAACCCATCGAGTGTGATGCACTTTGTCCTTGTGTGCAAGGATGGAGATACAAAAACTAACACCATTCACGAGCTACCTTTGGTGTTTCAATCTCTTTTGCAGGAATTTCAAGATGTTTTCCCCGATGAGCTACCTCCGGGTCTACCTCCTCTACGAGGCATTGAGCATCGAATCGACCTCATCCCCGGAGCGCCACTTCCAAACAAAGCTCCATACCGTGTCAATCCCGAAGAAACCAAGGAAATTCAACGGCAAGTACAACAACTAATCGACAACGGTCATGTACGTGAAAGCTTAAGCCCTTGTGCCGTTCCCGTTATACTCGTGCCTAAGCCCGATGGAAGTTTCCGCTTGTGTTCCGATTGTAGACCTATAAATGCTATGACCGTGCGCTATAGGCATCCCATTCCTCGCTTAGATGATATGCTTGATGAACTTAGTGGAGCCAACTTTTCCTCAAAAATTGATCTTAAAAGTGGCTATTATCAAATCCGCATTCATGAGGGTGATGAACGGAAAACTACTTTCAAAACCAAATTTGGCTTATATGAGTGGTTGGTTATGCCTATGGGTTTGTCGAAAGCACCCGGAACTTTTGTACGTCTCATGCATCATGTGCTTAGACCTTACATTGGAACCTTTGTTGTGGTTTACTTTGATGATACTCTTGTGTTTAGCAAAACCATGAAAGAGCATCTTGATCATGTTAAGCTTGTTTTGCAAACACTTCGAAAAGAAAGTCTTTATGCCAACTTGAAAAAATGCACTTTTGGCGTTGACAAAGTGGTTTTCTTGGGTTTCGTTGTCTCTTCCAAGGGTGTCCATGTTGATGAAACTAAAGTTAAAGCAATTAAAACTTGGCCCCAACCCACCAATTTGCAACAAGTGCGAAGTTTCCTTGGTCTTGCAGGTTTTTATGGTCGCTTTGTGAAAAACTTTAGCACTATTGCAGCTCCTTTGCATGCTTTGAGTAAGAAGAATACTCCTTTTGTTTGGGGATCTTTGCAATCCAACGCTTTTGATGAGCTCAAGTCTTTGCTTACTCATGCTCCGATTCTTGCTTTGCCCAATTTTGACAAAACTTTTGAGGTTCATTGTGATGCAAGTGGTACCGGAATTGGCGGAGTTTTGATGCAAGAAAAACGTGCCATTGCTTATTTTAGTGAAAAACTCTCCGGTGCTCAACTTAACTATCCCGTTTATGACAAGGAATTGTATGCTTTAGTGCGTGTACTACATGTTTGGGAACATTACCTTAGACCTCATGAGTTTGTCATCCATACCGATCATGAAACGCTTAAATACTTGAAAGGTCAAACTAAATTAAACAAGCGTCATGCCAAATGGAGTAAATTTATTGAATCTTTCCCATGTGTGATCAAGTACATTAAGGGTAAGGAAAATGTAGTTGTCGATGCACTTTCACGCATATGCACGCTTGTCACCCAACTTGAGTTGAATGTTATTGGCTTTGAGCACATCAAAGATTTATATGCTAGTGATCCATCTTTTACACCTCATTATGCTAAATGTTTGACGCATACATCTTGGGAACAATATTACCTCAAGGATGGTTATCTTATGAGAGCTAACAAACTATGCATTCTAGAGTCTTCTCTTCGTTTGCTACTTTTGCAAGAGGCTCATGGAGGTGGACTCATGGGACATTTTGGACGCGACAAGAACTTCGCCACGCTTTCCAAGAACTACTTTTGGCCCAAGATGTTTCGAGATGTCTCACGCTTCACCACCCGATGCTCTACATGCCGCAAAGCTAAGTCAAAAGCTCAATCTCATGGTCTTTACAGGCCTCTCCCTATACCATATCAACCTTGGGAAGACATTAGCATGGACTTTGTACTTGGTTTGCCTAGAACTCAAAATGGAAAGGATTCCGTGTTTGTTGTTGTGGATAGATTTTCTAAGATGGCACATTTCATTCCTTGCAACAAGGTAGACGATGCTTCACATATTGCAAATCTCTTTTGTAGGGAAATCTTGCGCCTTCATGGAGTATCAAACACAATCGTCTCCGACCGCGACGTCAAGTTCTTGAGTTACTTTTGGAAGACTCTTTGCGCCAAGCTCGGAATCAAGCTCTTGTTCTCATCCGCATACCATCCTCAAACCGACGGCCAAACGGAGGTGACGAACCGGACGCTATCCACTCTCCTTCGCGTGTTGATCAAGAAGAACATCAAGGAGTGGGAGGCATGTCTACCCATCGCCGAGTACGCCTACAACCGTGCAAGACATTCGACTACCGGCAAGTCTCCCTTCGAGGTCGTCTACGGCTTCAACCCATTGTCCCCATTGGACATTCTACCTCTTCCTCTACAAGAGCGCACCAACCTCGACGCAAGTGCACGTGCAAGCTACATCAAGAAGATGCATGAAGATACAAGACACACCATCGAGCGCCAAGTACAACGACTAGCGACCAAGCTCAACATCAACAAGCAACCCATGATCTTCAACATAGGCGATCTCGTGTGGCTACACCTTCGCAAGGAACGCTTCCCCAACGAACGCAAGTCCAAACTTATACCTCGACACCTTCAACGTCAAAGACCTCTCGCCTTTCCATGGTGATGAAGATCTTGATCCGAGGTTGGATCCTTTCGAAGGGAGGGGATATGATGCGGAGCATCCTTCCATCATCCCCATGGACTCTACATCAACACCTCCAACCCCACAAGGACCTATGACTCGAGCACGTGCAAGAGCTCTTGAAACCGAGGTGACATCACTCCTCTCACAATTCCCTTTCGATTCATACGAGACATGGTTACTACCTCAAACGGAAACGCTATGCATACTCAGGTACCAAGGAGTCAACCATGAAGAAGCTAGGAGGCAAGGAGAACCGGAGGCGGAAGACATGCATGAAGACGGAGAGGAAAAATCACCAAGGACCAGGATGCCCGGACGATCCGGACCCCAGCCCGGACGATCCGGACAGAGCCCGGACGATCCGGACCCCGGCCCGGACGATCCGGCTAAATCGCCCGAAGACTCCCGAAGCTCAAACCTGAAGCCGGATCATCCGGACCCCGTCCCGGATCATCCGGACCCCGCCCGGACATCCGGACCACCAGCTGGACATCCGGCCCGTCGCCGCCACTAGCCGAGCCTCCAGCTCATCCGGGCCACCACCCGGATCATCCGGACCATCGTCCGGATCATCCGGCCAGTGCCTGTGTGCGTGTGTTGGGCTGAGCCCATGTACCTCTTCGGCCCCAAGTCTATAAATAGAACCCCCTCTCCTCACTTTGAGACTTAGCATTGGATTAGCTCATATTTGTGTGAGAGCCTTTGCTCATCCACTTGGTTACTTCTCCTCGGAGCTCAGGACCTCTTCGGAGAAGATCCCCCAAGCGGATTCAAGACCCCTTTCTAGGGAAGAACATCAAGGCCTCCTCTTGGAGATGAATGGTTCCTTTGTATCCTTACCTTACTTGACTTTGTATCTTGTGGATCTCATATGTGTGTGGTGATCTAGCACTTGTGTGATCGATTCCTTGTTGGTTGAGTGATTCTCTCTCATTTTCCCCGTGTTTCCCCTTGTGATTCCCCGTGTTCTTCGTGATTTCCCCGTAGGATCCACTCCAAACGTGAAAGATCGACACTATAGGGTTCCACCCTACATCACACGTCCTTCTTTGTAAGCTCATTGAGAGGTGCAGCAATGGTGCTGAAATCTCTCACAAAACGCCTATAGAATCCAGCGCGGCCAAGAAAACTCCTCACTTGTGTGACTGTTTTGGGCTGCGGCCAACTCTCAATAGCTTCAATCTTGGCTTTATCAACTTCAATTCCCTGTGGAGTAACAACATAGCAAAGAAAAGACACTCGGTCGGTGCAAAAGGTGCACTTCCCAAGGTTACCAAACAAATGTGCATCACGTAGAGCAATAAAAACAGCACGTAAATGTTCCAAATGTTCCTCCAAAGATCTGCTATAAATCAATATGTCATCAAAGTAAACTACCACAAATCGTCCAATGAAAGCACGTAAAACTTCGTTCATTAATCTCATGAAAGTACTAGGTGCATTAGTTAACCCAAAAGGCATGACTAACCACTCATATAATCCAAACTTAGTTTTAAATGATATTTTCCATTCATCCCCCAATTTCATACGAATTTGATGGTATCCACTACGCAAATCAACTTTGGAGAATATTGTAGAGCCACACAATTCATCAAGCATATCATCTAGCCTAGGAATAGGATGACGATAACGAATAGTAATATTATTAATGTCTCTACAATCAACACACATACGCGATGTACCATCCTTTTTCGGCACAAGAATAATAGGAACAACACAGGGACTAAGGGATTCGCGATATAACCTTTGTCGAGAAGCTTTTGTACTTGACGATAATCTCCTTCGCCTCCTCTGGATTGGTACGGTATGGCGACGGTTTGGCAGTGAAGCACCGGAATTAAGTCAACTGATGCTCAATCCTCGAATAGGCGGTAATCCGGTGGCACATCTTGTGGAAAGACGTCGTGAACTCCCCGCAAAATGTTAGTGACAGCAGGAGACAAAGAGGAAGGCACGTCCTCGAATGAAAATAATGCCTCTTTGCACACAAAAGCATAGCAAACAGATTTGCTAAAATCTAGCTCATCAATATCAGATTTAGTGGTAAGTAAACATGCACTTTTCAATTTAATTTCAGAAGCAACACTAGATGGTTTACTATTAGGCTTCATTTGTTGCTCAAATTCTTTTGCCACAATCTGATTTTCACTCTTATTTTTCTCCTGTTTTGCTTTATTAGCTCTATTAATATCATCTTTCAAAATGGACTCGTGGAGTCATAGGAAGCAAAGTAATATTTTTATCCTTATGAACAAGAGTATCTTGATTGTTTCTACCATGGTGTACATGAATTTTTATCAAATTGCCATGGTCCACCAAGTAATAAGGAACATGCTTGCATAGGTACCACATCACAATCAACATAATTAGCATATGTAGAGATACTAAAATGCACATGAACAGTACGCGTTACCTTAACCTTGCTGCTGTTGTTGAACCATTGGATGTAGTAAGGATGTGGATGTGGTCTTGTGGTGAGAGATAGCTTCTCCACCATCTCCATGCTAGCCAAGTTGTTGCAGCTCCCTCCATCTATGATGACGCGCACAGAACATTCCTTCACAACTCCCTTTGTATGGAACAAATTGTGCCTCTGATTTTGCTCAGCTTGTGTGGCCTGCACACTCAATACACGTTGAGCAACTAAACATTCATACCTGTCAGCGTCTTCAGGAGCCATGCATGTCATGATCAGAATCATCTCCACCATGTTCTTCACGTGTAATAAGAGCCAAAGTCTCCTCATCGTATTCACTAGCGGACTCATACCCACCATCCTCAGTAGCAATCATCACACGCTGAGATTTGCATTCTCTCAAGATAATGACCTCTTCCCTTACAACAACGACAAATAATATCACTTGTGTGCCCTGCTGATGCCATGGAAGAAGAAGAGCTCTGTGTAGGCCCGGCAGTGCGCTCTTGGCAGATAGTGGTGGTTGTGCTCGCTTTCTTGTATCACGGCTGGAGGTAGCTGCTGATGGAGGTGCTTGTGTAGTGGAAGTAGAGGATGCACGCGGTGTCCATGATGAAAGTCGACCTGCAGAAAAGTTAGTTCGCGCCAATGCTTGTCGATCCTGCACTTCACGTTCAACTTTACAAGCAAGATGGAATAAACGAGTGATATTAGTATACTCCTTATACTCTAGAATGGTCTGAATCTCTCTATTTAATCCACCTATAAAACGTGCAAGCATAGCTTCATTCTCCTCAACAATACCACATCTAATCATGCCAGTTTGTAATTCCTGATAATATTCTTCTACATAATTTTTCCCTTGTCTTAAACGCTGCAATTTTTGAAGCAATTCACGTTGATAATATGGTGGAACCCAACGAGTATGCATAGCAATTTTCAAAGCAGCCCAAGTAGTTGGAATAGGATATAATCTACAATGTTCAGACCACCATACACATGCAAAACTAGTGAAAGCACAAACAAGAAGAAGAATCTGCCTTTCCTCGGGATATTGTAAACATGTAAAACGTTGTTCGTTTCTAACTCCCAAGTAAGATATATATCAGAACATATCTACCCTCAAATGGTGGAATATTCAATTTCAGTTTAGGAATATGGTCATTATCTCGTACTGAGGTGGTGGTGCAGCCTACCGTTGCGTAACATATACCTGAGGTCGATCTGCTGGTGGTGGTGCTGGTGGCTGCACGTAGTTCTGATTTTGATCAACCTCATTGTCGGTGTCAAACCGGCGGATCTCGGTAGGGGGTCCCGAGCTGTGCGTCTAGGCGGATGGTAACAGGAGACGAGGGACACAATGTTTTACCTGTGTTGGGCCCTCTCGATGGAGGTAAAACCCACGCCCCGCTTGATTAATATTGATGATATGGGTAGTACAAGAGTGGATCTACCACGAGATCAAGGAGGCTAAACCCTAAAGCTAGCCTATGGTATGATTGTTGTAATGTATGTTGTCATACGGACTAAAGCCCTCCGGTTTATATAGACACCGGAGGAGGCTAGGGTTACACAGAGTCGGTTACAATGGTAGGAGATCTACATATCCAGATTGCCAAGCTTGCCTTCCACGCCAAGGAAAGTCCCATCCGGACACGGACGGAGTCTTCAATCTTGTATCTTCAGTAGTCTTGGAGTCCGCGGACGATGATAGTCCGCTGTCCGGACACCCCTAGTCCAGACTCCTCAAGAGCCCCTAACCAGCTTCGGTGATGATAAGTCCAATACAGATATAGTGTTCGGCGTTGCAAGGCGGGTTCTCCTTTCAAGTTCCATGTACCGCGAGCGGTGTCCGCTTCATCATAAATACTGTATTCCTCGGCTTCTATGTCCAATAATAGCCTTTTTCCACGCGTCGCACGAATGCGAAAAGCCAGGGTGTCTTTTACGTTTCACCCCCTAGTCATGCGAGTCGTCCGCCTACAAAAGAGGCAAAAATCCAGATCCAAACCACACATCTTCCTCCCGCGAATACTTCATCGGAGCGGCTTTGACCTAAAAATCCATTCCATCATGGACCGTCGACGCGGCTCCTCTTCTCGCGCTCCCAGCCCACCGCCAGGGGATTGGAGGAGGTGCTCTATTCCGCACAACGAGCTAGTGAAGCTCCAAGCGGGGGGTTATCTCCCTCCGGCCTTCATGGTCCCGGTTCGAGCCGGGCTGGTTACTTATCAAGGTGGGAGGCAAGCGGAGGCTACCCCAAGCCCCAATAAGGGGAAGCGGGTATGCTTCGTCCCTTATCTGATAAGGGGACTCGGATTCCCAATATATCCATTCCTCCGCGGGCTCCTGGAGTTCTATGGACTCCAGCTCCACCACCTCACACCCGCCTCTATCCTGGATATCGCGGGATACATAGCTCTTTGCGAGTTATTCCTGGGCATTGAGCCCCATTTTGCTTTGTGGAAGAGGTTGTTACGCCTCGCACTCGTTCTACGAGGGGTCCATATATCAAGTGGGCGGTGCCGAAATATGGCGCATCGCCGGGACCGGATACCCATCCGGTATCCCCAAGAAGGCGTCCGAAGACTGGCCCTCCGAGTGGTTTTATATAGGAGACACTCCGCTGCCGGACCCAGTCCGGATTGGCCTCCCGGAGTTTATTGCTGCTCCTCTGAAGAAACGCCTCAGCTGGCGCCCACGGAGCCCCCGATTGGAGGAAGACAAGAGCGTCCATTACTTGATGGGCCGAATAAGATTACTAGCCCATTCTGGGTTGACCATGATTGGAGTCATGGCGACATGCATCATGCGGGGGGTACAGCCATTGCAACACAGAGGCCACCCCATGTGGGATTTCAACGGGGAGGACGATGCCACCCGTCATTTCCGCTAAGGGCCGGATTCGACCGAGGATCTGGTGGAGATCCTGTCCAGCCTGTACAAGGGGGAGAAGGAGGACTTCCTTCGAACGAACCCTTTGAATGGGTTTTCCATGAGCAACCCTAGAGGATGGGTGTTTAACACCTTTAAGGGCTCAACCCATGCTTTCAAGTTTAAGCTTCTTACATTATGTCTTCGGCGGGATCTACGCCAGATTGTGGAGGACATGGTCAGTCCCGCCCGCAACCCGAGGATCCAGAAGATCCTCGATCCGCCTCCAAGAGGATCCGGACATCAAGGTGGAGCTGATCGACGGGGTATTTCACCAGCTCAGCATGGACAATGCTTTGGTCGCCATTACGGCAGACTACCCCGGATTGTATCCGGCTTCCCAGGTGACTGTGACCGAGGTCCTGACACCATTGTCTCTTCCTTGCCCATTTCTGACCTTCGCGAACGACGGTGTTTTACAGGAAGCGCCTTCATGGCGGGAAGCCGATCCCGCGGCGGCTGACCAACAAAGGTCAGTCCGGACCAGCAGGCGGAAAAGGAGCGCTGCACGGATCAAACATCGCTGCAGAGGTATAACTCGTATTTGAATTTTCAGAGCAACGTTCCTAGGAAGCGTCTGAGTGCTCATGATCTTTATTGGAGAAAAAGCGCTCGCCGGACTGTGGGCGCGGAAGTTGCCGATCCAACCTACACCGGCCAGGCTCCAACTCCCGGCCTGGAGGGGGAGGCAAGCGCAAGACGCAGGCCGGATCTTTCTCCAACGGAGGACACCGACAGACTGTCCGCCACCAAGTCTGAGGTGGAGAGCGCCATGAACCATAGGCGCCACCGGACAGTATTTCGTGAAGCGTGCTTCTCCCCTGAGGCGTTGGACGCGTTTAACGCAGGGGACGCGCACCTCCGTGCCGCTCAAGATGGTTTTACCAGAGCCACGGAGCAGTATGTGAAAGACATACGGGTAAGGGAATTTTAATGGTTATATATACCAAGAGCCCCGAGACTTAAAGTAGTTATGTTAACTGATTTAAGGATCATTTGAAACGAGGCTCTACCGAGAAGAATGCCCAATTGTCTCAGAGCTGCAAGAATGCAAGGGCCAACTTGAGGTCAAGACTTGTCAGCCGCAGGAGGAGACGCAGAGACCCCTCCCGGTAACACATTTTATTAATAAATATAAGCGCTGTGCGGCGTGCGCGCAAGTCTAATAGTGACATTGCAGGTGGCGCCGACAAGATCCGGACAGTAAGACCATCGCTTGACTAAAGGCCGAGAGAGTGCTGAATAGGTGCAGCAAGAAAGGAACCAGCTCCAAGATGCCAACGCCAAGCTCGGAGAAGAGCTGAAAGGCTCTCAAGCCGGGCTGTCCAGCTCAGATTAAGGAGAACCAGCGGCCGTCGCGGCATTTATAGTAAGTGCTTGAGCGGACTCTTTTGGAAAGGAGAGTTCGGCGAGGAAGTAAATTGACATAGTATGTCTTGTAGGTATACTCACGAAGTCGCCTCTGGAGGAGATGCCCATATCAACGGGTGATCAGCTTCGAAGTTGTTGCAAGCTCGCCGAACGAGTTCGGCAGCAATGAGCAACGCCGTCTGTGCTTTATGGCCAGCCATCTCCCTACCCGAGGGCCTTGGGGAGCTTATGGAGAAGCTTGAGGAGTGCAGCAGGTGCTTGCGTTAGGAAGATTCGGCATGCCGTCAAGGTGCCAGGGAGGCTTGGGCCATGGTGAAGACGTTACATAAGAAGGCGGATCCCAACCACATGGCGAGTTGGACGGTGGGGCCCGATGGGAAGGAGATCCCTGTGAGTTTAGTGTACAACCAAGTAGAGTTGGCTGCTAAATTTTCCCAATGGGACTGTAAGTTAGACAGCCTGTTAGACGGGATTGAGGAGGAATACAATCAGTAATTTTGACGATGTACGTTTTCCTTTAAAGTGACATATGAAATGCCTTCTAGCCGGATTGTAGATCGTTTGTCTTTGCCGACCTTTTCGCTTCAACCTCGGGACCCTAGAGTCCGGAGTGTGTCCAAATACCTTTTTGGTTAAAAACAACCGGGGTATGCATGGAGACCAGGCGTAGGGGTCATTAGTGCTTTATCAGACAAGTGCCCAACTAGTTATGTTATATTACATGGTTAGTAAGAAACATCTTCCAAAGAGAATACTTCGTTAAGGGTTCCTTTCCTCGGGAGGCATGCCCTAAAGTGCATGTCCGGACTGCAAAAAAAAAAAAAACATCCGGGGCGAATAAATTAGTAGGTAAAAAATCATCTTTTAGGTCACCGACCAATATTCCCTTAAGAACGCTTAGCTTCGGCTTCACCTACCGAGGTACACATCCGGTGACCCGGCAAGAATAATTGCAGAGGTGCTCCTTTACCTCCTAGCGAACAATCGGGAACGTAGGGGTAAGCACAGAGCCGAGCAACCCACTTGGCCAAAACTTAAGTCATATTGATGCATATAATGGTGAGCAAAAGGTACATGTGGAAGATTGACACATGTCTTTGGGCATAAAACCCTTATAATTTGAGCTTCGTAAAGAAGCCCCTGGTATAATGAGTGCGGATGGCACATCAAGTGTATGTGAACAATGCGAAGTAGGCCCTTAGGGCTTTTTAGTAAAAAGGTTATGAAGAGAGAAACAAAAGACAGCCAAGTGTAAAAATTTGACGGAGGAAGGGGACGAACTCTTAGTCCGCGCTAGGCATAGAATCTTCGGAGGCGGGCTGCATTCCATGGGTTCGGCTCGAGTCGGTTATCCGACGATTTCATAGACGGTGACGCCTACCGTCGAGGACTTGATCGATAATGAAGGGCCCCTCCCATTTGGGCTTGAGCTTGTCCTTTTTCTTGTCCGCAATCGAGAACTAGTTCACCGACGTTGTAAGTCTTGGCCCGTACTTCTACGCTTTGATATCTTGAACTGCTGGCGATAGAATGCGAACGAGCCTTGGCGACGTCGCGTTCTTCCTCCAATGCATCCAAGCTGTCCTGCCGATCCAGCTCGGCCTCTCTTTCTTCGTACATGCGCACTTGAGGTGAGTCATGAATAATGTCTCAGGGCAAGACTGCCTCTGCGCCGTAGACCATAAAGAATGGTGTGAATCCGGTAGTGCGGTTAGGCGTTGTCCGCAGCCCCCAGAGTACGGAGTCAAGCTCCTCTACCCAGTGCGTATCAGATTTAGTAAGTGACCGCACTAGTCTGGGTTTAATGCCGCTCATTATTAGACCATTTGCTCTTTCCACTTGACCGTTGGTTTGAGGGTGATAGACAGAAGCGTAGTCGAGCTTGATGCCCATATTTTTGCACCATGACTTAGCCTCATCGGCTGTGAAGTTCGTGCCGTTGTCGGTGATGATTTGTGGGGACTCCGAGTGGTGTACTACCCGGATATAAAGTCTATCACTGCTCCGGACTCTGCCGTTTTGACGGTTTGGCCTCTATCCATTTGGTGAATTTATCCACCATGACCAATAGGTATCTTTGCTTGTGGGTTCCTCCTTTAAGGGTCCAACCATATAAAGCCCCTGCATCGCGAACGGCCGGTGATGGGTATAGTTTTGAGGGGTGGGCGGCATGTGGCTCGATTAGCAAAGAGGCGACAGCCAACGCATTTGGACTAAGTCCCGGCATCTGCCGGGCCGTCGACCAATAAAATCTCTGACGAATGCCTTTCCTACAAGGGCCGGGCTGCTGCGTGGTGTCCGCCTAGTCCGCATGGATTTCGCCAGAGGTTTCGCCCTTCGTCTTCGGAGATACACCTTTGAAGGGCTCGGTTGTACTTTTCTTATAAAGTTCTCCTCATGGACCTTGTAGGCTTTCGATCGCCGGACTATGCAGCGGGCCTCGTTTTGGTCTTGGGAAGTTCTGCCTAAGCAAGTAGGCTAGGAATGGTTCTGCCCACGGCGATTATCGCCATTATGACGTAATGAAGGTGTTATGTCATCGGTGAATCACCGATTGGCGCGTTTTTTCCGGTTTGTCACTTCGGGCTCCTCTTCCCATAGTGCGGATGGCTTGAAGAGCCGTTCCAGAAGATATTTGGAGGACAGCATCACGTTTCGCACCGATCGTGCGATCGACGGCCGCTTGGTTATTATCTCGGGCTATGTGATGGAATTCGAGTCCTTCAAACCGAGTGACATTTTAGGACAGCATTGCGATATGCTGCCTTTTTGGATCCTTGGCGCCAAAGTCTCCGCTTATTTGGGATATTGCAAGGTTTGAATCCTCGTGCACCTCTAGGCATTGAATGCCCATGGAGCGCCATCCGGAGACCATGTAACAGGCCTCGATTCGCTGCGTTGTTGGAGTCCGTACATTATTAGAAGTACATCGATGGTGTGTCTCCGGTTGGGGACGCCAAGACGATGCCGCCTCATCCGCCAACATTTTAGAGCCGTCGAAATGCATAGTCCAATTGAGTATGTGCCGTACTCTTTAGGGAGTTGACTTGGTCCATTCAGCGACAAAGTCAGCCAAAACTTGTGACTTTATAGCTCACGAGGTTTGTAAGTTATATCGAATGGTAAGAGCTCAATGGCCCATTTTGCAATCCTGCCCGCTAAGCGTCGCGGTTATTTATAATGTCATTGAGTGGTACTTGAGGCCTTGTTATCGAACACTCTTGAAAGTAGTGTCGGAGCTTCCAGACGCCATGAACACCGCATATGCTATCTTCTGATAGTGCGGGTAACGGGACTTGCAGGGGGTTAACACAGTGGATACATAATACACTGGTTTTTGAAGAGGGAATTTGTGCCCTTCTGTCTCTCATTCGACGACGAGTACCGCGCTTACAACTTGATGTGTTGCTGCGATGTATAACAACATTGGTTCGCCTAAATTGGGCGCAGCCAGGACCGGATTTGTTGCCAATAAGGCCTTTATTTCTTCGAGTCAGGCAGTGGCAGCATCCGTCCACTTGAAGTGTTCGGTGCGCCTGAGGAGGCGATAGAGGGGCAACGCCTTTTCTCCTAGACGGGAGATAAAGCGGCTTAGAGCTGCCACGCATCCTGTTAATCTTTGTATTTGTTTGAGGTCTTTTGGAATGTCCAATTGTGACAGAGCTCGGATTTTAGCTGGGTTTGCTTCGATTCCTCTACCGGATACAATGAAGCCCAACAGCTTTCCGGCTGGTACGCCGAAAACACATTTTTCCGGGTTCAACTTGATGTCATATGCTCTGAGGTTGTCGAACGTGAGCCTCAAATCGTCTACTAGAGTTTCGACGTGTTTTGTTTTGACGACTACGTCATCTACGTATGCCTCGACCGCTTTGCCGATGGGTAGCGGGCATGTTTGAATCATGCGCTGATATGTTGCCCGGCGTTTTAAGTCGAAGGGCATCGTGTTGAAGCGTAATGGTCCGTAAGGAGTGATGAATGCCGTTGCGGCTTGGTCTGCTTCGCCATCTTGATTTGATGGTAGCCGGAGTATCGTCGAGGAAGCACAATGAATCGTGTTCTGCGGTAGCATCGATAATTTGGTCGATCGGGGAGAGGAAGGGATCCTTTGGGCAAGCCTTATTGAGGTCTTTAAGATCGACTACGCAGGCGCCAGATTTGTCCTTCTTTGGTAACATTACCAGATTTGCTAGCCAATCCGGATGTTTGATATCTACGATGAATCCGGCTTCCAATAGCTTGGCTAGCTCTTCTCCCATTACTGTCTTTTGGGTTGGAAAATCGTCAAGAGCCTGTTTGATGGCTTAAACTTTTAGGATGTTTAGGCTGTGTTACGCTAATCTGCGTGGGATTCTGCATATCCGAAAGATGCCAGGCGAAAATGTCCCAATTTTCCCGAAGGAATTCGCGCAGTGCGGCGTCTACCTCGGGGTTCAATTGTGCCCCAATGGAGGCCGTTTTTGTTATTTCATCTGCTGGTTTGAAGGAGGTGGACTTGGATCTTTATCGAGTATCACATCGCCCCCGTTCACCGTGAGAGCGCAACGCAGTGAGTTCTTCTCGCCGCTAAGGCTTGGATAGTGCCTCGAGGGCTAGTCGGCTGTCTTGTTTTCGCGCGAGTGCTATGTCCGGATCACTAGCGAGTGATTATTCCGCCGGGCCTGCATTTTGAGCTTCATCTACCCGTAATGAGGTCTCGCTTGAAAAATTGTGAATGCCTCTCATCCTAATATAGCGTGATATCCGCTGCTGAGCAGGGCCACTTGGAACGTGACTTCTTCGGATCAGTAATTGTCCGTGAGCCAAACACCACATCGAGTGTGATTTGTCCGATGCGAGGCGCTTCCGGCTAGGGATTATTCCTCTAAAGGTTGTCTGCTTCGCTCAATACGGCTCCAATCGATTTCCATTTTTCGCAGAGTTTCCTCGTAAATGAGGTTTAGTCATTGCCGCCATCCATGAGGACTTTTGTCACCGAAGCCGTCCACTATGGGACTAAGCACCGGTCTTGGTGGCGCTCTGGCTATTCGAATTTTGGCTCGTCGCTGGCGTTGAAGGTAATAGCTGTGTCGCTCCATGGATTTGCTGTTACTACTTGGTAGACTTCGGCGAGTCCGTGGATTGTTCGTTTTCGCATATTGTTTGATGCGAAGGTCTCGAAGACTGTTGATACCGTACTGGTGTTGTTGGGGTGGTTTTCCGGGGCTAGAAGCTCCTCGCCACTTTTGGCCACCTGCCGTAATACCCAACATGCTCGAAGGCTATGTGTTGGGACGGCTCCTCCTGTACTATGCAGCTTACAGGGTCCATTGAGCCATCCCTCCAGTACAGTTCCGTGCCCTTTATTGGGTTTTTGCTTTTTCGTTTTTGCATCTAGGGCCTGAGTGTAAGGCAACCTTTTGTTGCGGACTGGGGTTGGGGCCGGATTATCCCAAAATTGGTTTTCGGATGTCCGGAAACTCTCCATCGCACAGTACTTTCATACTATGGACGCCAGATCGGTGAAGCGTGTAATTTTACGACGATCGATGGCGTTCAATATTCCCTTGTCCGTGCAATTATTGCGGAAGATTGAGATTGCGTTTTCCTCTCGGCAGTCCTTTATCCTGTCCATAACCAGGAGGAATCTGGCCCAGTAGTGATGTACTGTTTCAGCGGGCTCTTGCCGTATAAGAGATAGATCGCATATGTCTGGGCGGGTGGGTGGACTAAAATCCGGATCCCTGCCCATCTTGGGGCCTAAAGGCCGAGAAGTCTCCGAATTCGGAAGCTTGAGTTGCTCGATACGACCCAGCGAGTCTGGAGCGATGCATGGTTTTAAATTCAATGCTCGATCGAAGTCCGTCCCTCCGCGGAAATCCGACATGGAGGGTTCGGGAATCCGTACGTGAATAGTTTTCAATACCGGCGAAGAGTTGCCGTATTGCTCCTCTACCACTGCGACGTGGTGGGTGGCCTGGGGAGAGTTAATCTCTCTCAGATCGGTTTTAAGCCCAATCTGGTTGTAGTCTGAAGCGACTCGTGGCGGCGATACGATCCAAGAGCTCGTTAATGCACGAGAGCTCTATTGATCCAACTGTTCGGCAGCTTTCGGCCGACGCGAAGATTGCTTCCGACGACTTGAGAAGTCATTGTCGAGCGGCGGCGGACAAGGCGGTCATAAGAAAACCACCTAGCTGGATAGTTTGGCGGCCAAGGCCCTTCGCGAAAAAACACCGTCTTTGAAGATGGGTGGAGGCATCCTACCTATCGGTGATGACACGGAGGAACTCTCAATGAAAGCACCAATGTCGGTGTCAAACCGGCGGATCTCGGTAGGGGGTCCCGAACTGTGCGCCTAGGCGGATGGTAACAGGAGACGAGGGACACGATGTTTTACCCGTGTTGGGCCCTCTCGATGGAGGTAAAACCCTACGCCCCGCTTGATTAATATTGATTATATGGGTAGTACAAGAGTGGATCTACCACGAGATCAAGGAGGCTAAACCCTAAAGCTAGCCTATGGTATGATTGTCGTAATGTATGTTGTCATACGGACTAAAGCCCTCCGGTTTATATAGACACCGGAGGAGGCTAGGGTTACACAGAGTCGGTTACAATGGTAGGAGATCTACATATCCGTATTGCCAAGCTTGCCTTCCACGCCAAGGAAAGTCCCATCCGGACACGGGACGGAGTCTTCAATCTTTTATCTTCGTAGTCTTGGAGTCCGTGGGACGATGATAGTCCGCTGTCCGGACACCCCTAGTCCAGACTCCTCACTCATCCTCGTAATAGTCCTCCACCTCTGAAGTAACAACAGAGCTCTGAAGCACCAACAGCGAGAGCAGGCACCAGAATTTTGTCTGGTTCAATAGGAACACGCTGTGCTCGCCCCATGTGTCATGGCGAGAACTGGTTGTGGGAGACGCTTGAGTAATTCATCAAACTTTTCGTCCAACTTGGTGTCAATTGTCTTCTCAATGTCATCCATCCTCTCCAATGCCTTTCCAAAACTGGCCATCACGCCTTCCACCTGTTGACCCAACATTTGATGAAACTTATCATGAAGATCCTTGTTCGTCATGTTCTCCCGATCAATCTCATCGGCTTGTGATCCCGCATGGTTAGCAGCAATAGAAACACACAAGAATATTATCCTCTGGACTACTAACAAGAGGTGGTGGTGGGTGTCACAAACCGTCAAGCAAATCTCAAATTCTTACCAGTTCTTACCCAAAGAAATACGGTGGTGATCGGCAACCATTGTAGTCAAAACTCTCAAAGCTTGGATAGAGTGATTACTGGGGAGAATCAACCGCACGACGTAGATGTATGTGGAGCTGGGAAGGCTTATAATATGGTAGCAAAAAGGGTCAGCAATAATCAATTCAGAGATTCAAAGTTGAATAAACGCTCAACGACGGTACTATGCTGGTCCTAGGCTAGACCGTGCTAGAGACACGAGCCTAGAACACTAACAAAATCACAGCGCTGCACGTAAACAAGGGAGGAGCACACTCTGAATTTTTCTCTCTTTTTTTTCACTTTTTTTTGCACTTCTTTTTCCTCTTTTTTTTGCTCTGCAACAATTTTTTTTCCAAAAAGTCTACAAATGGTCTAGAAACCGCCTAGCCGTAATTTTCGGACTTAGTTTTTTTGAAACTCGAGCTATTTTTCTACTACGGGTATCCCGAAAGTTCGGGAGTCCTTCTCTATCACGACTCGGAGTATGGCATGATCTGGAAATTGAAAACAAAGCAACAAGTACTGGACTCGGACTAGGACTGGTGGTGGAGATGAATCTGGTGGAACTCGGACTGGTGGCGGAGATGAATCAGGTGGAACTCGGACTGGTGGCGGATATATGTTGCAAGTGGACTCGGATTGGCGTGATGGAGGTGGATATGTGGTAAATGGCTACGGTGATGTCGATGATGGTAGATGGCAGCGGTGATGACGATGGTGGTATATGGCAGCGGTGATGACAATGGTGGTATATGGCAGCGGTGATGATGATGATGCGGCGGTGGCGTGACAACTTGTGAACAGAACTCGGAACTCTAAAGGACTAGACACTAAGACCAGCAACTAGACACGATGATGCAACTGCAAATTCAACAACGCAAATACAGAAAAGATTATGCAATGGCTCAGACTGGTTCGGATATGATGAACTAACCCTAATTTTTTTTTGTGGCTTTTTTGTGGAATATAGGTATGAAGAACAGACTCGATCTAAACTACGAAATACTGTAAAATCTCACCGAGCAACCTGGAAATCTGATACCCCTTGATAGAGGCAAAGGTGTCCCGTCTTTCGATGAGATGATGGATATCGCTTTGGTGGAAGTCGACTTTGACGATCCGACTACGAACGTGCGAGGACGTCGCGCCTTAGCAATCGCTAAACCAACTCCAACAGGTTATTGACCACACAGGAGCACGATCAACCTCACCACGAGGGTCTGTTTCCTGCGAGCAAACGAAGAACAAGCAAGAAACTGAGATTGCAATCTGGATATTGCGAATATAAGATGAAAGCTTTATTGATCAAGGTGGGGTTCTGAGACGTCTTTGTCTGGTCGTTGAACACAAACGAAGTACGCGAAGTTGCAGCTATGGCGAACTTTAATCTAAACAATACCCAAAGTCTAAACGGTGCCCTAAGGGCTGCATATATGGAGGAAGAGGGGGGAATTTCGTGGCCCTTGGTGGAGGGGTCCGAAATCAACCCTATCTCTTGTTTCCCCACACATGAGACTCTAAAAATAGCCTATACTTATGTATTTCGAAATTACATGGGCCTGGCCCAATAATAAGGTGACGCTGCACCTAGAATAGCCTCGAGACGAAATTTATGAAGTGGCATCTTGTATATTTCGTCCAAGGCTTCATTCACCCATTATGGTGGCTTCAAAGTCCTGAAATCATCACTTGTAACTCCGTTCTTGTTCCCCTTGCGCATGCCAACATCTCCATGCTTGTTCGTGCTCCAATGTCCATCCTTCTCCAAGCTAGGCCCTTCATTTGTAAGCAAAACAAATGTATCCAATTTAGGCAGCATCATATTCTCATGAACATTAGAATCATTACCAAGAAACGAAAGTACCTGATAATTTAATTGGCGGGCGCGTGCTCTAGTAATTGGTCCAGTATATGTAGCAGTAGGGGTTGTGGGTGTAACAATGGTATTGATGTCCTCATCAATCCTCAGTAGCAATCATCACATGCTTAGATGAGCATTCTCTCGCATATTGACCTCCACCCTTGCAATGACGACAAATAATATCATGTGTTTGCCCTATTGATGCCATGGATGAGCTCTGTGCAGGCCTAGAAGGTGTGCTCTTGGCAGATTGTGGTGGCTGTGCCTGCTTTATTGTATCACGGTTGGAGGTGGCACCTGAGAGAGGTGCCGGTGCAGCAGAACGCGTGGAAGTAGAGGATGCACATGATGTCCATGATGAAGGTCAACATGCAGAAAAGTTAGTTCGCGCCAATGTGTGGTCGATCCTGCACTTCACGTTCACCCATAAAACCTGCAAGCATGGCTTCGTTATCCTCAACAATACCACATCTAATCATACCAGTTTGTAGTTCCTGATGATATTCCTCTACATAATTTTTTCCTTGTCTTAAGCACTACAAGTTTTGAAGTAATTCACATTGAGAATAAGGTGGAACCCAATGAGTACGCATAGCAGTTTTCAAAGCAGCCCAAGTAGCTAGAATAGGATATAATCTACAATGTTCAGACCACCACACACAAGCAAAACTAGTGAAAGCACAAACAACAGCGATAAAATGTCTCTACTCGGGATATTGCAAACATGTAAAACGTTGTTCAGTTTCTAACTCCCAAGTAAGATATACGTCAAGAACGTATCTACCCTCAAAAGTCGGAATATTCAAATTTAGTTCAGCAAGATGGTCATGATCTCGTACCTGAGGGGGTGGTGCAGCTCTGTCACAGCCCTAGCTCAGCCCCTGTTGCCTTTGCTTGATTCTCATGTCATCATGTTTACAATTCAAATGAATTTTAAATGGGGATGACACAACCCCCAGCACCCCCTTAATCCAACTAGGGTTTACTAAAATCTTTTTCAATGAACCTGAAATGCCCTTCTAAAATGTTCATCATCTTTGCCTTGGTCTAGAACCCCTGACAAAAATGGTGCACAATTTTCTAGGACATCATAAGGTCACTGAATTAAATCATATGCTATTTGCATTTGGATATTTAAATGCTATAAAATATTTTAAATGTCCAAATAATCTGAAACTAAAATGTTTACTGTTGGATATATTCTAAACAGTAGGCTTGAGCAAGTTTCATGATTTTTGGAAGTGCCTAGCTATTTTTAATAAAGCCCTGAAGTCTACAGAATAAAGAAAAGAGAAACAAAAAGGAAAAAAGGGACTTACCTGGGACTTACCTGTGCGGCCTAGCACTGCAGCTGGCCGGCCCAGCTGGTGGCCCAGCCCACCTGGCGCCTCCGACGTCTTCCTCCCCTCGCCCCGAAGCAGCTACGTGCCCGCACGCGAGCGACCGCGGCCACGTCTCCCAGCCACCTCCTGCTTCTCCTCCTCATCCTGACCTGTGTCCGGAGATGCCCCGGGACCTCTCGCTACTCTCCCTTACTCGCTGCTTCCTCTCCCCTCCTCTGGCTCTCTCACACGCGACCACCGAGCGGAGCTCGTAGCCACCGCTCGCCATCGCCGTGGCCAGAGACACCACCCTGCCTCTCCGTGTTGTCCAGAGGTTCCGCCTCGACTCCATGGGACTCCAAGATGAAGCACGCCCCCGCGGGACGCCTGAAGCAACACCACCGTCTTCGTTTTCATCGTCGGTCACCGGAGATCCACCTCGCTGCTCCGCTCGCTCTGGTGCCTCCCCGAGCTCGGAAACAGCTCCATTCGACGCACTGTGAGCTCCTGCGTTGATCACCCCTCTTCCCTGGCTATTTTTCTTCCTCTAACGCCGATGGCCGTTGGAGCCGAGAGCTCTTCGCCGCCGTCCATGTTGCCGTCGTGGCCGCTATCACCTATGGCCGCGACCAAGTAGACTAACGTGCTCCGTGCAACACCAGGACCCCAAAATCCTCACCTGTAGCTCCTGCTGTGCTCCGCAGCACCGAAACCGCCAACTCCCGAACTCTGGCCGCTGCCATGAGCTCGCTTCCGACGAGCTCGGTCTGCGCCAGCTGCTCCCGTTTGCCCCGTTGGACTCGCGTGATCGCCAGCTCCTCGTAAAGCCTCTCCGCCTCTCATTTGGTCGCCTGTGCTGAGTTTCTGAGCCGTGCCGCCGTCTCGGGTCTCGCCGGCGAGAAGCCGTGGACCAAGTCCGACGAGTTTGACTCGTTTGACCTGGGGTTTGACCTCCCCAGGGTCACTGACGCGCGGGCCCACCCCTGTTAAATTTTAGTTAGGTTTAGGTTAATGCTAATTAACCCTGATGGTTACTCTAGACACTGACATGTGGGCCCAGGCCCTAACTAGCCTAGGTTAGTGCTAACCTAGCACTAACTAACTCTGTTAGTTAGTTGTTACACTGACCTATGTGCCCCATTAGTCAGGTTTGACCCGGACCAGCCCCGTTGACCTGCTGATGTCACACCGACGTCATGCTGATGCAGTAATCTTTTCTGGAATTTAAATAAATCAGGAAATGATTTATAAATTTTAGAAAATGTCCGAAACTTCTGAAATTCATATAAATTCAACCGTAACTCCAAATGAAATAATTTATCTATGAAAAATGATCACAAAACTCCAATCTATCCATCTGTACTTGTTTCATGCATGATAAAGCAACTTAACCTTGCTTTTTATATCAAAACATGATAATGCACTTTATAAGTTCATGGTTTGACTTTGAACTTGAATCTTAGGTTCAAAATGACTCAAACCCATCTGGTTGTAGTTGCATTATCCCAACACACTCATTTTGCCATGTCATGATCATGCATCATATTGTGCATTGCATTGATTGTGTTTCCTTCTCTGTTGCCGGTAATTGTCCCCTCTCGATAGACGTGGCTCCAAAAATCATGAAACTTGCTCAAGCCTACTGTTTAGAATATTACCAACAGTAAACATTTTAGTTTCAGATTATTTGGACATTTAAAATATTTTATAGCATTTAATGGTCCAAATGCAAATAGCATATGATTTAGTGCAGTGACCTTATGATGTCCTAGAAAATTGTGCACCAATTTTGTCAGGGGTTCTAGACCAAGGCAAAGATGATGAACATTTTAGAACGGCATTTCAGGTTCATTGAAAAAGATTTTAGTAGGGATCAATCTGAGATCCAAGCCCTCAGCAAGGATTTTGATGCATACAATGCTGATTGGCATGGAGCCAAAGTGAGATTCGTCAATTTGACGAAGAAAATGACAACTGTTGCAGCCCCATCGCAACAAGAAAATCCTCGAACTCAGACTCTGCTCGGCTGGCCGATGAACATGCCAAGATCGCCGATGACTTTCAGCCTGCTGATGAGAATACAAGTTCCAGGGCTGTGACTCCATTCCAGCCGCTGAAGAAATTCCCAAGGCATCCACTAGTGGTGCGCCTGAAGAAACTGAAGAGATCAGGGCAACTACACCTGTTGCACCTAAAGAAAATGAACCACAGTCCTCAGCTCCTCCTGCGACAACACCAACTCCAATTCTTCCTTCTGCTTATGAAGTGAAGAAGACCAAGGCTGCAGAGCGAGTTGCAGTGAAGAAAAGGAAGGCATCAGCTGCGTCAAATTCTTTGGCCACAAAGAAAATGAAGCCAATGACCAGCTCGCTTGAAAATCCTATTGATGTCGTTCCCATTTCCTCCACGCCGTCTAAGGAAATTGTTCCTTATGGAGAAGACTACAAGATCCCAAGCGGATCTGATGAAGAAAATCATTCTGTTGCTACCTCAGAACAGTTTGATGAAGAAATTGAAGTGGAAGCATTCCCTTCAACGCCGGTCGCTTCTCACCTATGCCTCGATTACATGAATCAAGAGGTGGTGTTGAGGAAATCGAAAAATAAGATGAAGACGTGGATATTGGATGCACTACACGGTGATGAACGATGACTTTGGGAAAGTCAAGATCCAAATACTCTCTCTTCACTCCTATTCAACAAATTCCTCGGTCCCGGCTACAACTGTTCAAATGTGCTCAAGAAACTCATCCCACATCGCTTGTTCATGAAGAAATTCCAGCCGCTAGTGTGAAGAACCTGCCATCGCTAATCCCCAAACTGCACAAGAAGAGGAACAGAAATTCTCACTGAAGCACTGAGCTCGCGATTCACGAGGTTGTGCTGCAAATCATTGACACTCCTCTCGCCCAAACCGGAGAATCCGTTCTCGAGCAAGCAAAAATTCAAGGTGAAGACTTCTTTTACGAGCATGTGTTCTTCTTGATCGACATAATCCATATGACTCGCCGCATAAGGAAAAGACGTTTCGGACTGCTACTCAAGCTAACTTCTATTCCTCGGTGCTCTTTGACAAGGACAAAATCTTTGATCATGAGCATATTCCTCATGTGGATATGGAATCTCTGCGTGCTTGAGCCGATCCTCGAGTTATTCACGATGCAGATTCTTGAACTTCTGCGATATCGTGATTGGAATGAAGAACTCATTCTTCAGTTCTATGCCACTTTGCATATCACCGGAGATGCTGTAAGATGTCAATTCATGGGTGCTGGATTGGATGACTGAAAACACTCACTACAAGGCACCATCAACTGAATTGCTTTGCGTACTTCCTCTTGATCCTCCCCATGATAGTGCACGTTGCATCTACAATGACCGCGAACTAACTGATCATTATATGCAAGTGCTCATGAAGCCTTTGAAGCCAGGGTAGGCCCCTCGAACCAAATTCCTCGTCAAGGAATTGATGTATGTGCCTCGGACTGTCTATCGAATCCTGACGAAGACAATGAGTCCTATCAAAGGCCACGATTCAAATGATGAAGATGTCGTTGTCATCATGAAGAACATGCTTTTCAACATCATTCATGGCGTTCCCGTCAACTTCCATGATTTCTTCATGAGGACTCTAGCTAATGTTGCAATGTCACCTTTTGAGCTGAAGCCATATCGCCTTGGATTATGAGATTCATAAGGGAAGATCTTCACTGAATTACAAAGTCGACACTCAACCATGGTAGCTACTTGCCGCCCATTGAAGTCCTCAAGCGACCAATTTCATCATCTGATGATAAGGGCAAGGCTGCTACTGTGATCGATGAAGGCACTCGTCCATTGGATGGTCAATTCCGTCTAGCTACATCTTACTCCACCAATGACGATTCTGCAACACATGACACTGCCGCAAATACCTCAGCTAAGCAAAATCCTCAAGCCACAGCACCCAGGGTGATGACTGACCGTGAGTTACTCCTCAGTCTTCATCAAAAGGTTGATCGCAATAACAAATGGGTGAAGCGTCAATTTGCTGCAATTCTTCACAACATGACCTCAACCCATAATGCGGTGAAGAAAATCAGTATCACCTTCATGAAACCCTCAACCGCACTGGGCTGTTCTCACTCATGTATATTCATGAAAGAATCAAGACTATGGGTCTCGGGAAGCATTTGATCGGTGCGCACCACCTCCAAGAAATTCAAGAGAGTCAAAGTTCCCGATCGGTGGCGATTCTTATTCTTCATCGCGGAAACCGATGAACATGAAGATTTGAACGACATGCGGCAGCCCTACTTCAACGAACAACCCGACAACGCCGGGCTCCTCCATCAACTTGAAATTCTTCAGGGGCGTTAGTCCTCAGTTTCAATCCTTTTGGTCATTTGATGACAAAGGGGGAGAAATCTGAGTTAGTCTTCAAGCGGGTTTATACTATGGGCATTTTGTTAAGTTACAACTCTCGTTCTTCAGAAACTTTTTATTGGATCGAGTTGTAATCTTAAATCCGATGGTGCCTTGATACTTTTGGTCGTGCTCTGATGCTTTTGATGCACTGAGCTCTGAAACTTTTGATGTGCTATTCCGCATGCTTATTCCTCGTTAATATTATTGCACGATCTTTGAATCTCATCAGCACCATATTTCATCATGCATTTCAAATTCTTCATATCATATATCAAATGCGTGTATGAATTACAAGATATAGGGGGAGATCTCCATGATTCAATTCTTCAAATGTGCATTGCCTCAAAAGCAAATTCCTCACTATGCACATCTTCGGGGAGTTCTTCTATATCTTGCAATCAAATTCCTCAATATCGTATTTACACTTCATATGTTTATCCCGTTGAAAACTTAACCTATGTTGTCATCAATCACCAAAAGGGGAGATTGTAAGTGCATCTAGTGCCCTTAGTGATTTTGGTGTATTGAAGACTTATAGGTTAAGTAACCGATGCGCTTGTGAGTGTACACAGTGTCTATAAGTCTATGAGGAGTTTGATATTTACAGAGAAAGTCGACCCTAAAATGAAGTTCTTCGATCAAGACTTTGATATTCTCAAGACCTTACAAGACTTTGAAAGTGAAGAAATTGGTGTGACCTTGAAGACTTGGTATTCACTTGAGGAACATGAAGCGTGAAGACTTTTGTTTTCGTAGTTTCATTTTCTCTTTCTTGAGTCATAGGAAACACCGTGATTGTTAAAGGGGTCGAGG
This sequence comes from Aegilops speltoides, assembly GCA_021437245.1. Taxonomy (NCBI): domain Eukaryota; kingdom Viridiplantae; phylum Streptophyta; class Magnoliopsida; order Poales; family Poaceae; genus Aegilops; species Aegilops speltoides. Next base: position 250,470,623 of record CM038146.1, read on the forward strand.
AAATACTAAGGAAAAATTTCCATGTGATGCTCAACTCAAAATCCTACACCTACCAATCCCTTCGAGTGAAGCCATTGAAATCTCATACAGATTCGATCAAATTCTTGATGAGACGCAGTTCTTCAGTCACCGAGGACTTTGCTCGATCGAGGAGTTAGGAATTCGCCAGGTCTTGAATTGCCTACATAGTGAGGAACATGATAGCCCCGAGGAATTTGAGAGTCAAATTTCCGGCCGTTCTTTGTCTTCTACCGCTGTCCAAAATATCTTATCCATCTAACAGTCATATCATTGAAGGGCATTTATGTCTTATCATGTCGCTACTCCCTAGGCTATAAATAGCCGCCCCTACAACCACTAGTTGGTTGGCTGCTCGAGAGAACTTGACACTTGTCATCCGAGAGCAACCCATCCTCCGAGGACTTTGAGCGAAAATCATCAAGTGAGGAAAATCCAAAACCAAACCCCCACAAACCCAAAGTGATTGAGCATCAGAAGAAATTGATCTGCATGGATCCGACGCTTGTTACCTTTGAAGATCTGTGCTTCTTCCAGACGGTTAGGCGTCAAGGTCTAGAGCATCCAAGAGGAATTGTGGATCGCCGAGTGACCAAGTCTGTGAAGGTTTGGAAGTCACCAAGACTTACCACGAGTGATTGGACGAGGCCTACGTGGTCTTAGTTCAAGGAGAATGCGGTGAGGATGGGTGTCCTGAGTTGCGCTCGAGATCGGGTGTCCGGACTGTGTGTCCTCGAGTTTAAATACTCGGCCGCTCCAACGAGACGCATAACCTGAGACATCAGTTGGAACTGGTTTACCAAATCATTGTCTTCACCAACTAATCGGTTCTATTTCCTCAACTCTTCCATTTCCTCATTCTTGTGTTGAATGTTGTTCATATCTGTGCTTGAAGACTTTGATCAAGACTTTCACAAATTCCTCAGTTCAATTTCTTTCACTGCTTTGTCTTCATCTTGTTATCCTGTGTTTACGCTTTCCGTACTCTGTGTTAGTCTTCATTTCATCATGATGACTATGTTTGTATCCTGTTATGTTTACTTGTGAGTACTTATTCTGCTGCAAGTAGTTCTTCACTAAGGAATTTCCTCACCAGCAAATTCCTCAGTGAAGAATTCATAAAAATCGCCTATTCACCCCCCCTCTAGTCGATATAACGCACTTTTAGTTATAAATAATCTATTCGAATAGCCGCGTCCACGGTAAAGGGCCTCTGGGTTGCCTATACAGTTCAAAGACAAGTGAAAGTGGATACTCTAAAATGCGCAAGATAAGCGTGAGTGCTATGGATGGTGTTCTCGTAGGGAAACGGGAGTGGATCCATAGTGGTGTATTGATATGGTGAATATGTGGACTCGTGTGTGCCACCTCAAAAGAGTTACTTGCAGTCGTAGTTCAGGATAGCCACCGAGTCAAAGCTGGCTTGCTGTAGTTAAACTCCACCACTCCCTTTGTTGATAATGATGCATATGTAGTTAGATCTGATGTAAGTCTTGCTGGGTACATTTGTACTCACGTTTGCTTAATTTATGTTTTTGCAGAGAGACTTCAGTCTTGCTAGTAGTTCCTCGTGGACTTCAACATTTATCTTGTTACCTCAGCTACGATCTTGTGCCCTCGGCAGGATCTGGTAGATAGTCAGGCTTCTCAGCCCTTTTCTTTAGTAGTTGTCTGTACTCAGACATGTTAAGCTTCCACATGTGCTTTTGGCTTGTATGCTCTGAATGTTGGGCCATGAGACCCATGTTTGTAATATCTCGCTCCTCGGAGCCTATTGAATAAATACTTTGAGTCATAGAGTTATGTTGTGATGCCATGTTGTATTTGCACATATCGAGCATATTGTGTGTATGATTTTAAATGCTTGGTATGTGTGGGATCTGACAACCTTGTTGTTCATCCTTTGTAGCCTCTCTTACCGGGAAATGCCTCCTAGTGCTTCCACTGAGCCATCGTAGCTTGCCACTGCTCGGGAACACTTAGGCTGGCCGGCATGTGTCCTTCGTTCCTGTGTCTGTCCCTTCAGGGAAATGTCACACATTGTTCCTTTAAGTCCATGTAGCTTGCTACGACTTGGGTTCTTACGTTGTTGATCGACACGTTTGTTGTTGGTTCATGTATGCATGTCCATGTAAGTTAGTGCCACTTTGGGTCCACGACTAGTCATGTCAGCCCGGGTTCTTTGTGATATGGATGCTAGCGGCACTATCATATACGTCAGCCAAAAGGCACAAACGGTCCCGGGCCAGGTAAGGTGGCACCCGTGGGAATACCGTGCGTGAGGCCGTAAAGTGATATGATGTGTTACATGCTAGATCGGTGTGACTTAGGATCGGGGTCCTGACAAGCTCTACCATTGTGATTATATGCATGAGGTCGACCTGGTGGTGGTGGTGCTAGTGGTTGCACGTAGTTTTGATTTTGATTAACCTCATCCTCGTAATAGTCCTCCTCCTGTGCCGTAGCAGCTGGAGCTACAGAAGCATCAGTAGCAGTAGCAGCTGGAGCTATAGAAGCATCAGTAGCAGTAGCAGCTATAGTTTGTCTTGAATGCTTCTTGTTATTGTGAGCTTGCAAGTACCTTCAATGTACTGACCTGGCGTGTTATGCCAGTTTGCATGTCATGCCAGATTTGATTGCTTGCTTGCCGTGGATTCCTTGTTTACGAGCTAGGATAAGCGTTTCAGCCAGAGTCCCTGCAGAGTGGAGTTCACCACCGCCGCTGTTGTTCCACTACTAGAAGTTATTCCGCTGCTTCGAGTTGTTCTGCCGCTTGCATAGAGCAATAGTGGCAGGCTTAGTGTCGCCCTGTCGATGTAACCCCGTGTACCCAAATAGATTGTAATAAAGAGCTGGTTTGTTCTATGCTAAGCAGTGCCATATTCCAGAAGACTTCTCCTCGATCTTTGGGCTGGAATACGGGTGCGTTCCGGTTTCTCTGAGCTGGGGTGCCACACTATAATGCAGTCATTCCAAGATAGAGTGAATGCAAACAAGATTTGATATTTCCTTCGAACATTCTCTTGATTAAACCATTTCTTCAACTAGTGGAAACGAATCCTTTGTAGCCTGTTATTTTTCTCGATTGTCGTTTCAACTCCAGGAGGTGTTTTATAACCTTCGGGATCAGACATCTCAGTAGTGGTGTTCTTCTCTCTGCCATGACCACCCTTCTTAGGATTTCCATCAGAGATGAGAGTCATTGCATCAGTGACCAGTTCATCCTCTAGCTAACTATGAGCCAAGGGAATATCATCGTCCTCTTCTTCGGATTCAGACTCAGACTTCTTCTTCGGTATCTTAGGTGGCTTAGATGCTATTCCTCCACCAGACAACGTCTTATGTTTAGACAAGTGAGGCAACTGAAGCATTTCTCCTTCAGAACCAGACCGCTCTTCCGAACATTGTGCCATGACCAACCTGTGAAATAGAATAGATGTGAGGGAAAATAGGATAGTAGCATAAACATGCACAGAAGTATTTTTGACTGAAAACAGAAAAAAATTGGAAGCAACAAATGAATCCATGGTATCCATTTGGAAAGATATCATCGACTGAGTTGCAACATGCCATAAGGCAGAATAACAACTATCTAATCTTTTGAAGTAATACACATGAAGCCAAGATCCAAGATATGAGGGAAATACTACAATCCGTACCAGTCATAACTTACGGAGGCCTAAAGATCTATCGCAATGAAAATAAATCAAGAAAAATTGCATCGATATGAACAACCCTAGAATAGAGGAGTAGACAGGGCTAGTTCCAGATTCAGGCGCCCTAACTTGGCAGCAAGGATCAACTACATCAATGAGAAGGAGAGGATTTACCGCACTAGCACGACCAACGATGGCGAGAGTTTACCAGAGTTGCATAGCGAGGCGCTTCGACGGTGTTGCTTCGAGCTCGGGCTCGGGAGGTGAATGGGAGAGGGTTTGAGGAAGAAATGAGGAAGAAGAAGATGGGAGGGGTATTTATAGCTCGTAGGTGGAACTACCTCTTTCGAAATCTACGACTAAAAAATGCAGGACGTTCCACATTCAGCGGACACGATAACGATCGTGAGGATCGTGGGCACGTGGCAACCGTTTCCTACGAAATCATGGAAACGGATCGGGAGGTCGAAAGGTTTGAAGAAGGGTGGACACCAAAAACATATTAATGTTCATAGTTGATTTCATTCGCGGCTAAGAACGCCGGATCGAAATCTTCTTCAGATCAAATTGCATGTTTATGATGGACAACATAGATTGGATGAGAAAGAATAGAGAGATAACAGGGTCCAAATCAAAACACTCAGCCAAATTAGAGAAACCACAAAACCAAAGATCACTATGTGAGTTGACATTCGAACAAAACACAAACACAACGAAAAACGCAGACAGAAATGGAAAAACACAATGACCTAGCACCAACAATAGATCTCGGGATAAAAGATAAACGAAAAGAATCCCTCAGATAACACTTGCAAGAAAGAATTAGTTATTTTTCGCAACCCATGCTTGTGTATGCAATGAGGATCTCATTCTCTTCGTCTAAGAAGGAGCATTCTTTCGGCATGATCTGTAATTTAGCTGTGCATTTCGAGAGTAATCATATGAATATGCATTGAAGTTATTTCCAGAGATATGAGTATGATGATTTGAGGAGGTACGCATGTACTCCTTCTGTCGAAGGTTTGACCAATGCCCATTCAAGAATTTTCCTGCGCCATTCTGCGAATGATAATGATTGTCCCAAAAAGAATTACTCTGCACGTTCAATTTAGTTGACAGATAGATTTTCAATGATGCACCTCTTTACCCAGATTTGCTTCTTGGGTGAGCTAGACCTGCAGTTAGTCCCAACATATCGAGAGAAAACCTTACCATTCCGTTGTTTGAAGAATTTGTAGTTTGAGTCATCCGACTCATCGGAAACTGCAGTAATGAAAGTATCATATCTTGACTGAATTACAGGTTTGAGTGTTTTTCTTTTAGCAAGAACCCAACTCGTTCGAGGATATTGTTCAGGAGTCCAATAGGTTCCGTCAACGTTGAGATTCCTTTCAAAACCCAATCCTTCCTTTCAAGGATTTTTGTGCAGTATTGACTTCTTGAGCACATCAGAGAGAGTTTGATGCCCTTTTAGGCTTCTTAGCATTCATGTCTCAAGAAAGTCCTTGAGCCTGCAATTTTCATCAGTGATAGCAGAAAATTCCTTGGAGGAGGGTTTAGTGTTACCATTCATAATTGCTGTAATATTCTTGATGATAGCATTAGAAGTTTCAGCATGTGAATCAGCATTACTACGTTGTAGGCATTTTAAGCAAGGAGGCACAAAATCATCAGGAAGTTGAACAGATTGCTCGGTGAAGACAGAAGCTTTTTCTTTTGCCAGCTTGCTGTGAGACTCTTTCAGTGACTTGAGTTCTTGATTCCTTTTAAGGAGTTCAACTGATACACTCTCGTAGTAAACTGAAAGTCAATCATATTGATTGGTAAGATCATCAATAGTTGAAGAACAAGCATCATGCTCTTCATTCAACTTTTGATTCTTCTCCATCGGATTTTTCCATGAGACAGAAGGCAATTGGTTCATCATCGCTCGAAGCATCATCTTCAGTATCTGATTCGAGTGAATTGTCTGATGATTCATAGGCAATGAAGGCATTGCTTCTTCATATCCTTCTATGAAGCTCTACAATACTAGTTCTGATTCAGATCTATCATCTTTAGAATCCATTTTCATTTTAGTATAAACTCTGTTCAACTGAGAGATTTTCTTCATGTTGGATTTGATAGTAGCTTTGGCTTGTATGTCAGTGACTAGTCTCGTCAAAGAGGATGATGGAGATTCATTTTTCTTCAGGAGCTTAGTATGACGATCTATTCGAGTGAATCCATGGCAATCAAGATATTTCCATGTGTTGCTTGGCTTTTCCCAGCACGGGTAATCATCTATGAGGTGACCGTATTGTTTGCACTTGAAGCACTTTCTTTCGGGGGCAACTTTCTTGAGGATTGAGGCAAGTCAAATTTTTCATCATTTGTGAGGCATAGATTTTGTCTTCGGAGATCACTTAGCCTTTCTGTGACCATTTCAAGTTCCCTTGTGATAGCAGGTTCATTTTCGACATGTTCTTCTTCATGTGAGCTTCCATAGTGAGAAAGGATTTCCCCTTCACCTTCTGAAGAAGATTTTTGATTTGTGTTTTCAAGCTCCATCTTTTCTTCGTGAATGGACAACAGTGTCATGATCTCAACATAGTGAAGTTCTTCGTAGTCTGGTCTTTGCTTGATTTCAGCTATGATTGGATTGAAGGTTGCACCAAGAGCACTCAGTAGCTTGTTGACCACACCTCTATCAGTGATATCAGTTACTCCACGTTGATGAAGTCTTTCGACAATGTTTGTCAATTGATTAGTGAGTTCCATAGCACTTTCATTATGAAGACTTATGAAACCAGCAAATGTGGCACAAAGCATTTGAGTGCGGGGATCCGTTCGGGCGAGGAATTCTTCATGAGTATTTTTGATGGCATCCCAGAGTTGCTTTGCAGTGTCGAGCTTTTGGAATCTAATTAAAATGTCTTTTGACAGACTGTTACAGATGATATCTTTTGCTTGAGCATTCAACCGCAGATTAGCTTTGTCATCAGAAGTGGGATCATGAGGTTGCTGAATGGTACATCCGTTTTCCACTATCTCCCACAAGTCTATGTTGATGGGAATTCTGATTATCATTCTTTCTTTCAAGTAGATATAATCATTTCCATCGAAGATAGGAAGTGTTTCAGAGTGTGAGAATCTTCCTGCAAACGACATACTCAAAAGTTCAAGGATGTTAGACCTTTAATAAACAGAGATTGGAAGTACCTGCTCTGTTAACAATTGTAAGGACCGAGAGTATATTGACCAGAGGGGGGTGAATGGGAGATTCAAATTTTCTTTCATAAGTTTTGTAAAGAACCCAATCACAGCAGTGGAAATAAGGTTCATTAGATATGAACTCAATCAAGCATACTATTAAGGAACAAAACCATTGATGTAGGAAGCAATAGTGGTTCGAGCATAGTCTACAACAGGCTTGATGATAATGATAGTAATGCTATATGCCAGCAGATACAATATCATGATAGAAAGCTGGTAAAGCGCTATGATAGATAACTTCGGGGAATAGTCATAATGAGGTACAAGATCACGACACAGAAAATAACAAGGACTAAGATAGCATAACATTATGAAGAGAGGCAACAATGTGAGCATCGAACGATAACTGATGGGAATGACAGGGGAAGTAAAAGCGATTTATATGCAACAGAGTATGAATGATCAGATAAACTATCATCACAGAGCACAAATGTAAAGTGCTGAAAGTATTGCAGTGAAGTAAATTGAACCAGTGGTGCTCGATGGCGACAGAGAGATTTGGTAGACGAGTTCACCCTTCTGCCAAAGGGCTATGTCTGGTTGGAGGGGCTGTGACTTAACACAGAAGATAAACTCTCTTCACCCTATTCTCCTTCAACTCGAAGCTGATCAAACTTTAGTTGATTTTACTCGTGGTAGATACTTGCCGGCGATCTCCAAACCTTCGGTCGACCTTCATGAACCACAATCACTCTTGGTTGCTGAAGATCTTTCTCGGTGAAGACAACAACTCTTCAACACTTGAGCCGGCACCTATCCATCTAGAGAGTGCGCGGCTCTCAAGAGTAATAGGTACAAGAACTCTAACTCGGAACTATTGTGATGCCAAACCACTATCTAAGTTTGGCCTCTTGATTTTTCTCTTGGTGGATCTTAAACTCAAATCACTCGGAGAGGGGTTGCTCAAATCAATCATCTGAGAAATCTCAAGCGGAGAAGCCAACGGACAAAGTTGGAGCAGGGTGGCTATTTATAGCCGCAGCCTTCCCTGATGGTAAATGACCAAATTGGACATGTGGAGCAGCCAATGGCCAAACGACAGGAGTCGAATGGTTAGAAATTTGAGCACAACAATAACATTACTTGGGGAGCACATAATGTTAACTCCTCAGTCCAAAAGATATCTCCTCCAGCACGAAGAACAACGTCTACTGCTGCCAGGTAATCATTTGGAGCATAAAGAGATTTCTCTCGCATCTTTCATAGGTTTTAGGCTAAGGATCACATCGGATCTATGCTTTGAGAACCTATACCCCTCTTAATAGTACAAAGGTATCCATGACTCAAATGAACAAAAGAAGAACAACAAAATGAATACTACATCTTCACTTTGTCTTCGACTTCTATTCCTTGAAGTTAAATTATTTGGATGACAATACCGAACCAAATGCTTCGCTTCAGCAATAAACTTTCGAGGGTGTTAATTCCTTCACTTTAATCTTCTCATCTACATGACTTCGACAGATATAGATCTTTCTTCTCTAAAGCACATATATATTTGGGTGAAGTTCCTCGAACTTAGAACCGGAGACAACATTCTCTTTGGTTTTGTATGGACTATTTCTCTCTGTATGCACTAGCAACAAATCATTCCATACCCTGTTTTGTCAACAATCTCTGTCAGATTCAGGGCTCCGCAGAACCAAGAAAGGTTAGAACTATGTGTGTGTGCGAAAGACTCAACCTATCCATGCTACCAACTCGTCGCCCAACAGCCTAGCTCGATTCGCATGAATAAGGAACAAGATGAACACGACAGTTTACCCAGGCTCGGGCCACCTTGCGATGTAATACCCTACTCCTGCTTCGTGGTAGATTGGCCTCATGAGGGGCAGAGGATGAACTATTACAAGGGATGAACAACCTTGCAAGGGCTGTTGGTGAGGGAATGAGTCAACCCCCTCTATGGTGGTGGCTAACCTACATTTATAGTGGCCTTGGTTCTCTTCCCCCAAAACGTAGGCGGGAAGGGATCCCACATTGGCCAATTTGAAAGGTGACAAGTAGTACATCTTATCCTGATAAAAGGTGGTCTTCGCCTGCAAAGCTTCTGGTCGTAGTGCGGTGATGGGCTCGGCGATGACATCCGTCCTGCCATGCTGGTGGTCTTGGTCTTGTTGCACCCGAACGGAAACCTTTGCCAGATTCCACGGGAAGCCACACCTGTCCTTGCCTCCTTAGCACCAAAGAGGAAACTGCCTTCTCTGCGCCCGCTGGCACCCGCCTGCCTTTGTCGTCATGGATTGTGTAATGGTAGCCTCATGATGCTGGGTACATACATAGAAATCTCCGCTCCTCGGGAGGCCTCCTAGGGAGGTTGCGCCCCCGAGAGGTCTTGGTATCGTCCGTCTTGCGGGGCTTGGCCCCTTGCGAGGGTCTTGTGTTGGCTGTATTGTTGATGGACCGTACAAGGCCATTAATGGAGCCACACCATGGGCCGCAGGTAGCCAAATCTGTGTACCCCGATTCCCAGAACGCCGACAGTAGCCCCCGGGCCCAAGGCGTGCTCGGAGTTGGCTTCAAGGCGAAGCCAAGGGGCAAGGGCAAAGCGCTGCAGGCCCCAATCGCCTGCGAGCCAAGCCGACGCGTGGCGCTTGGTGGGGCGTCAGCGTCTCCGCTTTCCCACACCGCCCCGGCAACTGCTCGGACTTGAGAACTGCCTGGTGCATGCAGCGGGCCATCATTGCTTGGAGCATGGGAGGCCGTCAGTCAGCCTTCCTTCTCCTATAAATGGGGGGGGGGCAGAGCCCCCAGCCCATCTTTATCTTCTTGCTGCTCACTCCTTCTTCTTCTTTGCCACCCCGCCCATGGCGCTAGTGAGGAGGTTCTTGGCTGCTAAGAAAAGAAAAACCCCTCAGATAGAACCGGAGTTGCTCCCCCTAAAGAAAAAGCGTGGCTGCCCTCGTGAGGACACCACAACGCCTATGGCAGCGCAACCTTGGCACGAACGCGCCCTGCCAGGTTTCCCCGTTAGTGCGGACATCCGCGCGCAAGGTCCCGCTCACGAGAGCGGCCGCAGGAGTCGTGGAGGACGAAGCCGGCAAGGAGAAGAAGCAAAGACCGTGCAACCACCTTGTCCGCAGGCCTATGCCAACGGCATGGCCCGCGAGTTTGTGGTGTGGGCAGCGACACCGCCATGCACGTGGATCCGGCTCCTGCGGTCCCTAGCGGGGGAGATACCATCGAAGGGGCCCGTCGAGTTGTGGCTATAGCACGACAGCTGCTGCAGCCAAGATTCAGAGGCAGATATCAATGCCATCTACTCCGGCGACATCTTCATGACCCAGGGATGGGGCGCGATCGCCCGCCCCTGCAACTCGGAGGGGAGTGACGCCATCCACTTAGAGTACAACAGGGTATCGACGCTCTTCTTCAAGGTCTTCGGGGAGGACGACCAATATCTGGAGTGCTGCCCCAGATGAGGCAATCAAGACGGCGACCCCCCTACAGGTCGGCGAGGCGGAGAGGCCCCTGGCGGTGAACTTGACCTTGGCCTTGTCCATGATTCGTCCAGCAGCAGCGACGCTTCCTCCAGACCAAGATCAAGCGACGACGACTGCTACGAGCTCCGCGCTACCGCGCTCGAGCTTAAGGGAGGAGTGGCGCCGGCATGGCATCATGGGTGATGCTGTCTGGGTTGCGATACTCATGAAGTCCTTTACTTATGTTTCATTCCTGCGCAAAAATCATGAAGAGCCACAAGTGCAATATGGATGATAGATATAGGTTTTTGTAATCTGAAAAATATAAAAACAGCAAGGTAACAAGTGGTAGAGGTGAGCGTAAACGGTATTGCAATGCTAGGAAACAAGGCCTAGGGTTCATACTTTCACTAGTGCAAGTTCTCTCAACAATAATAACATAATTAGATCATATACCAATCCCTCAACATGCAACAAAGAGTCACTCCAAAGTCACTAATAGCGGAGAACAAACGAAGAGATTATTGTAGGGTATGAAACCACCTCAAAGTTATCCTTTCTGATCGATCTATTCAAGAGTCTGTAGTAAAATAACACGAAGCTATTCTTTCCGTTCGATCTATCATGGAGTTCGTCCTAGAATAACACCTTAAGACACAAATCAACCAAAACCCTAATGTCATCTAGATACTCCAATGTCACCTCAAGTATCCGTGGGTATGATTATACGATATGCATCACACAATCTCAGATTCATCTATTTAACCAACACAAAGTACTTCAAAGAGTGCCCCAAAGTTTCTACCGAAGAGTCAAGACAAAAACGTCTGCCAGCCCCTATGCATAAGTTCACAAGGTCACTGAACCCGCAAGTTGATCACCAAAACGTACATCAAGTAGATCACGTGAATATCCCATTGTCACCACAGATAAGCACATCCAAGACATACATCAAGTGTTCTCAAATCCTTAAAGACTCAATCCGATAAGATAACTTCAAAGGGAAAACTCAATCCATTACAAGAGAGTAGAGGGGGAGAAACATCATAAGATCCAACTATAATAGCAAAGCTCGCGATACATCAAGATCGTGCCAAATCAAGAACACGAGAGAGATAGATCAAACACATAGCTACTGGTACATACCCTCAGCCCCGAGGGTGAACTACTCCCTCCTCATCATGGAGGGCGACGGGATGATGAAGATGGCCACTAGTGAGGGATCCCCCTCCGGCAGGGTGCCGGAACAGGGTCCCGATTGGTTTATGGTGGCTACAGTGGCTTGCGGCAGCGTAACTCCCGATCTATTTTGCTCCCCGATGTTTTTAGGGTATATGGATATATATATATATATGCGAAAGAAGTTGGTCAGGGAAGCCATGAGGGGCCCACGAGGGTGGGGGCATGCCCAGGGGGGTAGGGCGCGCCTCCCTGCCTCGTGGCCACCTTGAAGCTTCCCTGACGTCTACTCCAAGTCTCCTTTATTGCTTCCGTTCCAAAAATAACTCCCCCGAAGGTTTCATTCTATTTGGACTTCGTTTGATATTCCTTTTCTTCGAAACACTGAATAGGCAAGAAAACAACAATTTGGGTTGGGCCTCCGGTTAATAGTTTAGTCGCAAAAATAATATAAAAGTGTATAATAAAGCCCATAAACATCCAAAACAGATAATATAATAGCATGAACACTTCATAAATTATAGATACGTTGGAGACGTATCACGTGACTGAGGCATTGCCATGTGTTCTGGGCGGCCTAGGCATGTCTAGTGGGTTGGGCACTCCCAAGGTAGGTGCTAGGAAGAAAATTACAACATAAGATTCTCACGAGGAGACCGACCAATGCTCAAACATGAATTAGCAGCCAAGTGTTTGATTAGCGGTACGGGAAATGCAGAGGGCTAATGGCTTGAGTTTTGGCTGAGGATGATCAGTTACTAAGAAGACTGTCTTCACAAAGTTTCAGCTCAAAAGGAGTAGCCTAGGTGGTACTTGCTTTGCAAAGTACCACACTGCACATAAATACAAATGTTGAAGATGGGCTCCAAATGAATGGATTGAGCTGAAATTTGATGGAGGATGGTTATTTGGGCATAGGAAAGCACTGTAGAAAATGGATACCATTTGGACATGCCAAAGTGGTACTTCCTTCACAATGCTCTTCTCTGGACAGAAACTTCGGAAAGTTTGTGAGAGAAATTGGCTAAATGAAATGAGCTCAAATTTGGTGTAGGTAAGTTACATAGGCATATAGAATATGTGGCAAAAATTCAACTCATTAGGATATGCATAGCTAGTACTTCTTTCACAAAGGTTCTAGGTGGACAAAAACTTTGGAAATTTGCCGAGGAAGATTTACTGGGCAAATGGAGCTGAATTTTGTCATGAGGCAATGATTTGGATAGGAAAGAGTGCCCAAAAATTTTGAGGGCAACCAAGAATACATAAATAGCACTTCCTTGACAATTCTATTCTCTGGACAGAAACTTCGGAAAATTAGTGAGAGAAATTGGCTAAATGAACTGAGCTCAAATTTGGTGTAGGTAAGTTACATTGGCATATAGAATATGTGGCAAAAATTCAACTCATTAGGATATGCATAGCTAGTACTTCTTTCACAATGGTTGCAAGTGGACAAAAACTTTGGAAATTTGCCGAGGAAGATTTACTGGGCAAATGGAGCTGAATTTTGTCATGAGGCAATGATTTAGACAGGAAATAGTGCCCAAATATTTTGAGGGCAATCAAGAATATATAAATAACACTTCCTTCACAAAGTGTTGTTTTGAACAGAATAGGAAAATGAATATTGTTGAATTATTTTTGAACTAGGCAAGGAAGGTTTTTTACATATTTGACGAACATATGACCCAAAGAATTTATGTGATTTTTAAGGAATTTTGAGAATGATAGAAATATAGGTTTCTTTAGAACCTAGGGTAAAAATTGACACATGGACATGACACATAGGCAAAACTTATGAGGTGGCGCCTAGTCATAGCAACCCACCACAATTTACAAGGTTATGACCATCTATATTGGTCGTGATCAGCTAAAAATAAGGCAGCGGACCAGTGCTATCTGCTTTATGACCATTTCATGTAAGGAAATTACGACCTTTCTGACCAAAATGGTCATTATAGTTCAGGGTTTGGAGCCCCCGAACAGCTTTTGACCAATTGGTCTCAAATGGTCGTAGATGTATGACCAATTCTTCCAGGGTCACTGACAGAAGGTCACAAGTTGACATATTTCTTGTAGTGGTACATGAATAAAAATGACGTAGCTGCAAGGGTGGGCCCTAGCAGCCTGAGGATGATGCAGCCCAAGGGTCGCCCTCAGTTGAACAAACCAAAAAGTTACCTGGCACCATCGTTGTAGAAGCGTCAGAGTAGCTGAAGACCCGTGCTCCATAGATCGCTCCTCACGAGCTAACTGGCTCCTGAGGCCCGGGAGGCTCTGGAGGTCCGAAGGGCACGCGAGGGTCTAGCGCCTCCTCGGTCAACACCTCCCGGTGCCTTGCCTCGTGGGCCGCCCAGGCTCCCTGCATGAAGCATAGGTAAGAGACGGCCACGCTCAGTAGGCCGAACGACATGTGTTCATAGCTGAGGGGTAGCCTCCGCTGCAGCAGACGAGGGATGGCCAAAAGATGCCCTGCAAAGTAACCCTGTTGAGACTTGGGATGTTGACGCAGACGCGCATCTTGCCGCGCATGTCATGAACTCCTGAGCGCCTCGCGCCTTTCTCCTGGAGGTGCCCGTCGAAACACGCCTCCACGTGGTGCTCGACGCCTCCCTTGTCGCGCTTGTCAGATCAGAGGCCCTCCAGATGAGAGCCCCCCAGCCCGTCCTGAGGGGGCGTCGGACGCGCCTTCCTATGTGAGCTGGAAAGGCGCCCCAACAGAGGGCACCGGCTAGGGGCACCATCGACAGGCGCCAGAGCTTCCTGGCGGCCCATGGGGAGGAGCTGCTTCTTCTTGGGGACGACATTAGGAGGCTGGATGGCACCATCGTCATCGGAGGTCTCGACCACCGCAGCCTGATAAGTGCACTCGAGGGAGCACACTGCATCGTTTTCGTCGCGGGCGACCGTGATGATACCGCCACTTCCTGGTATCTTGAGGACATTGTAGCCGTAGTGACTTGCTTCCATGAACTTGGCGAGGGCCAGATACCCGAGGATGGCATTGTAAGGGAGGCCGATGTGGGCGACGACGAAGTCGATGAGCTCGGTGTGGTAGCTGTTGCGCTTGCCGAAGGTGATAGGGAGGCGGATCTGCTGTACGGGAATGGTGGAGCCATCTGTCACCCCTGAGAAAGGTTTGGTAGGCTGAAGCTGGTGGTAGGGCACTTTGAGCCTCTCAAACATCTCGACGGAAAGAACGATGAGCCCCACGCCGCCATTAATGAGGGTTTTCGTGACGAGGACGTTGCTGATGGTTGGCGTGCAGAGCATCAGAAGCGTGCCAGTGGCGGCTAAGCACTTGAGCTTGTCCATGGAGTCGAAGGTGATGGCGTGCTTGGACCAGTTGAGGGGACGTGACGCCTCGAGCTTGGGGAGGGCCGCGTTCGCCTCACGAGTGAACTGCTTGAAGAGGCATTGAGAGGCGGGAGCCTAAGCGCCACTTAGGATGCAAGTGATCGAACGGGGCTCTTGGAAGCCCCAAGCCCCATCATCTTGGCGGTTGTCGTCCTTTCTCCTTGGCGGCGGCGGTAGGGGAGGGAGGCCGGCATTGCCCTGAGGATGGTCCTCATGAGGCTGGTCTCGCCGGGGCCATCACGTGGATGGCCCTACCAGGGGTCCTCACGGGGTTTGTTGCGCTAGTCCTGGCGGGGGTCGCGGTTGTCCCAGCAGCAACCACCGTGGCCTCCTCTACGACCTTAGCCGTGGTCGTTGCGCTCGGAACAGCGGCTAAGGCGCCCGTTGCGGATTTCCTAGAGCTCCTATCAGTCGTTGGTGTTACGGCCGTGGATGCCGTGGAAGACGCGGAACGGGCGCCTGCCCATTGGAGGCTCATCGTGGTCATGGCCGCGCTTCATCTTGGGCTCCGCGGCCAGCACAGTGGGGCCGTTATCCTTTACTTCCTTAGCCTTGGCCTTCTTGTCTTTAGGATCTACCTCCGGAGGCTCTAGGAGGGAGAGGCGACCTTCCTTGACTCTCGCAGACCTGGCGGCCATGTTGAACATCTCTAGAGCCGAACACAAGTCCTCATGTACGGCGAGCTCCTCCTTCATCTTGGCATCCCGGACGCCATCAGAGAACACTAAAATGATGGCCTGATCCGACAACTTTGGGAACTCGAGGCAAATGTTCATGAAGCGTTGCATGTACTTGTGCAAGGTTTTGCCCGGCTGCTGCTTTACGCGCCGCAGGTCGCCTGCTGCAGGAGCGCAGTCGCGAGTGCCCTGGAAGTTAGTGAAGAAGCGCTCGCACAGCTCATCCCAGTAAGAGATCGACCCCACCAGGAGGTTCAGGAGCCAAGAACACGCGCCATCCTTGAGGGCCATGGGGAACGAGTTCGCCATGACCTTGTCATTGCCGGTCGCTGAAGGAAATATGCCCTAGAGGCAATAATAAAGTTATTATTTATTTCCTTATTTCATGATAAATGTTTATCATTCATGCTAGAATTGTATTAACCGGAAACATAATACATGTGTGAGTGTATAAACAAACAGAGTGTCACTAGTATGCCTCTACTAGACTAGCTTGTTAATCAAAGATGGTTATGTTTCCTAACCATGAACAAAGGGTTGTTATTTGATTAACAAGGTCACATCATTAGTTGAATGATCTGATTGACATGACCCATTCCATTAGCTTAGCACACGATCGTTTAGTATGTTGCTACTGCTTTTATCCATGACTTATACATGTTCCTATAACTATGAGATTATGCAACTCCGTTTACGGAGGAACACTTTGGTGCTACCAAACGTCACAGCGAATCGGGTGATTATAAAGGAGTACTACAGGTGTCTCCAAAGGCGGATGTTGGGTTGGCGTATTTCGAGATTAGGTTTTGTCACTCCGATTGTCGGAGATGTATCTCTGGGCCCTCTCGGTAATACACATCACTTAAGCCTTGCAAGCATTACAACTAATGAGTCACTGTGAGATGATGTATTACGGAACGAGTAAAGAGACTTGCCGTAACGAGATTGAACTAGGTATTGGATACCGACGATCGAATCTCGGGCAAGTAACATACCGATGACAAAGGAACAACGTATGTTGTTATGCGGTCCGACCGATAAAGATCTTCGTAGAATATGTAGGAACCAATATGGGCATCCAGGTCCGCTATTGGTTATTGACCGAGACGTGTCTCGGTCATGTCTACATTGTTCTCGAACCGTAGGGTCCGTGACGCTTAAGGTTTCGATGGCGGTTATATTATGAGTTTATGTATTTTGATGTACCGAAGAAGTTTGGAGTCCGGATGTGATCACGGACATGCGAGGAGTCTCGAAATGGTCGAGACATAAAGATTGATATATTGACGGCTATATTCGGACCGAAAGGTTCGGAAGTTTCGGAGAAAACGGATGGAGTGCCGGAGGGGTTCTGGAACCCGGGAAGTTATGGGCCTTAGTGGGCCAAGAGGGGAGAGAGGCCGCACCAGAGGTGGCGCGCCCCTCTGGGGAGTCCGAATAGGACAAGGAGGCGGCCCCTTCCTCTCCTCTCCTCTCCTTCCTTCCCTTTCCTCCTTCCTAGTTGGACTAGGAAAGGGAGTCCTACTCCCACTAGGAGGAGGACTCCCCCCTCCTTAGTGCGCCCTAGGGCGGCCGGCCTCCCCTTGCTCCTTTATATACGGGGTAGGGGGCACCCTAGAACACACAAAAGTTGATCCTTGAGATCGTTCCTTAGCCGTGTCGGTGCCCCCTCCACCATAATCCACCTCGGTCATATCGTGGCGGTGCTTAGGCGAAGCCTGCGTCGATAGAACATCAAGATCGTCACCCACGCTGTCGTCTTGATGGAACTCTCCTCCCGGAGCTCTCTTGGATTGGAGCCGAGGGCGTCATCGAGCTGTCGTGTCTCAAGAACTCGAGGCGCCGGAGTGCGGCGCTGGGATCGGTTGGATCGCGAGGAGAACATCGACTACTTCCTCTACGTTGTGATCGCTTCGCCGGTCTCACGAGGGTGCGTGAAAACTCTCTCCCTCTCGTTGCTATACATCACCATGATCTTGCGTGTGCGTAGGAAATTTTTGAAATTACTACGTTCCCCAATAGTGGCATCCGAGCCTAGGTTTTATGGTTTGATGTTTTGCACGAGTAGAACACAAGTGAGTTGTGGGCGATACAAGTCATACTACCTACCAGCATGTCATACTTTGGTTCAGCGGTATTGTGAGATGAAGCGGCCGGACCGACATTACGCAGACGCTTACGCGAGACTGGTTTCACCGCTACGAGCACTCGTTGCTTAAAGGTGACTGGCGGGTGTCTGTCTCTCTCACTTTAGTTGAACCGAGTGTGGCTACGCCCGGTCCTTGAGAAGGTTAAAACGGAGTCTATTTGACGAAGTATCGTTGTGGTTTTGATAGTAAAGCGATAGTCGTAGAAGCAATAGATGGCGTAGACGACAACGATGCTACGATGGAGATCAAGGTGTCGCGCCGGTGACGATGGTGATCACGATGGTGCTTCGGAGATGGAGATCACAAGCACAAGATGATGATGGCCATATCATATCACTTATATTGATTGCATGTGATGTTTATCCTTTATGCATCTTATCTTGATTTGATTGACGGTAGCATTTTAAGATGATCTCTCACTAAAATTATCAAGTAGTGTTCTCCCTGAGTATGCACCGTTGCCAAAGTTCGTCGTGCCGAGACACCACGTGATGATCGGTGTGATAAGCTCTCGTCCATCTACAACGGGTGCAAGCCAGTTTTGCACACGCAGAATACTCAGTTATACTTGACGAGCCTAGCATATGCAGATATGGCCTCGGAACACGGAGACCGAAAGGTCGGCGTGAATCATATAGTAGATATGATCAACATAAGATGTTCACCATTGAAAACTACTCCATCTCACGTGATGATCGGTTATGGTTTAGTTGATTTGGATCATGTGATCACTTAGATGACTAGAGATGTCGTCTAAGTGGGAGTTCTTTAGTAATATGATTAATTGAACTTAAATTTATCATGAACTTAGTACCGATAGTATCTTGCTTGTCTATGTTTGATTGTAGATAGATGGCTCGTCTTTGTTGTTCCGTTGAATTTTAATGCGTTCCTTGAAAGCAAAGTTGAAAGATGATGGTAGCAATTACAAGGATCGGGTCCGTAACTCGAGATTATCCTCATTGCTGCCTGAAGAGTTCGTCTGGATGCACCGCTAGGTGCCGAACTCTTCTTGATGCAACCGGCGGCGTTAGAACGTCTGGCGAGCAAAGTCGATGACTACTCTATAGTTCGATGTGCCATGCTACGGCTTAGAACCAGGACTTCAACGACGTTTTGAGCGTCATGGAGCATATGAGATGTTCCAGAGTTGAAGTTGATATTCCAACAGAATGCCCGGATTGAGAGATATGAAGTCTCCAATAAGTTCTATAGCTGCAAGATGGAGGAGAATAGTTACGTCGGTGAGCACATACTCAAAATGTGCGGGTATTATAATCACTTGCCTCAAGCGGGAGTTAATCTTCCGGATGATTGTGTCATTGATGAATTCTTCAATCACCGCCACCAAGCTACAAAGGCTTCGTGATGAACTATAATATGCAAGGGTTAGTAAAGACTATACCGAGCTCTTCGCAATGCTAAAGGCTGCGGAGGTAGAAATCAAGAAGGAGCATCAAGTGTTGATGGTCAATAAGACCACTAGTTTCAAGAAGAAAGGCAAAGGGAAGAAGAAGGAACTTCAAGAAGAACAGCAAGCAAGTTGTTTGCTCGGGAGAAAAACCCAAGTCTGGACCCAAACCTGGCCGAGTGCTTCTACCGCAAGCGGATAGTCATCGAAGCGGAACTGCCCCAAGTATTTGGCGGATAAGAAGGATGGCAAGGTGAACAAAGGTATATGTGATATACATGTTATTGATGTGTACCTTACTAGAGCTCGAGTACACAGGTATTTGATCTTGGTTACATTGCTAATATTTGCAACTCGAAGCAGGGACTACGGATTAACCGAACAACGGCAAAGGACGAGGTGACGATCTTGGCGTGGGAAATGGTTCCAAAGTCGATGTGATCGCGATCGGCACGCTACCTCTACATCTACCTTCGGATTAGTTTTAGACCTAAATAATTGTTATTTGGTGCTGCGTTGAGCATGAACATTATATCTAGATCTTGTTTGATGCGAGACGGTTATTCATTTAAATCAGAGAATAATGGTTGTTCTATTTATATGAGTAATATCTTTTGTGGTCATGCACCCTTAAAGAGTGGTCTATTTTTGATGAATCTCGATAGTAGTGATACACATATTCATAATGTTGAAGCCAAAAGATGCAGAGTTGATAATGATAGTGCAACTTATTTGTGGCACTGCCGTTTAGGTCATATCGGTATAAAGCGCATGAAGAAACTCCATACTGATGGACTTTTGGAGTCACTTGATTATGAATCACTTGGCACTTGCGAACCGTGCCTCATGGGCAAGATGACTAAAACCCGTTCTCGGTACTATGGAGAGAGCAACAGATTTGTTGGAAATCATACATACTGAGATGTATGTGGTCCGATGAATGTTGAGGCTCGTGGCGGATATCGTTATTTTCTCACCTTCACAGATGATTTAAGCAGATATGGGTATATCTACTTAATGAAACATAAGTCTGAAACATTTGAAAAGTTCAAAGAATTTCAGAGTGAAGTTGAAAATCATCGTAATAAGAAAATTAAATTTCTACGATCGATCGTGGAGGTGAATATTTGAGTTACGAGTTTGGTCTACATTTGAAACAATGCGGAATAGTTTAGCAACTCACGCCACTCGGAACACCACAACGTAATGGTGTGTCCGAGCGTCGAATCGCACTTTACTAGATATGGTGCGATCTATGATGTCTCTTCTGATTTACCGCTATCGTTTTGGGGTTATGCTCTTGAGGCGGCCGCATTCACCTTGAATAGAACACCGTCAAAATCCGTTGAGACGACACCTTATGAACTATGGTTTAGCAAGAAACCAAAGTTGTCGTTTCTTAAAGTTTGGGGATGCGAGGCTTATGTGAAAAAGCTTCAACCCGATAAGCTCGAACCCAAATCGAGAAATGTGTCTTCATAGGATACCCAAAAGAGACAGTTGGGTACACCTTCATCACAGATCCGAAGGCAAGACATTTGTTGTTAAGAATGGATCCTTTCTAGAGAAGGAGTTTCTCTCGAAAGAAGTGAGTGGGAGGAAAGTAGAACTTGATGAGGTAATTGTACCTTCTCCCTTATTTGAAAGTAGTTTGTCGCAGAAACCGGTTTACGAGACATCTACACCAAATAGTGAGGAAGTTGATGATGTTGATCATGAAACTTCAGATCAAGTTACTCTGAACCTCGTAGATCAACCGAGTAAGATCCACACGAGTGGTGCGGTAATCCTGTTACGGAAGTGATGCTACTAGATCATGATGAACCTACGAACTATGAAGAAGCGATGGTGAGCCCAGATTCCACAAAATGGCTTGAGGCCATGAAATCTGAGATGGGATCCATGTATGAAAACAAAGTATGGACTTTGGTTGACTTGCCCGAGGGTCGACAAGCAATAGAAAACAAGTGGATCTTCAAGAAGAAGACCGACGCCGACGGTAATATTCTCGTCTACAAAGCTCGACTTGTTGCAAAGGGTTTTCGACAAGTTAAAGGGATTGACTACGATGAGACCTTCTCACCCGAAGCGATGCTTAAGTCTGTCCGAATCATGTTAGCAATTGCGCATTTTATGATTATGAAATTTGGCAAATGGGTGTAAAGACTGCATTCTGAATGGATTTACGGAAGAAGAGTTGTATATGATGCAACGAGAAGGTTTTATCGATCCAAAGGAGCTAACAAAGTGTGCAAGCTCCAGCGATCCATTTATGGACTGGTGCAAGCATCTCGGAGTTGGAATAAACGCTTTGATAGTGTGATCAAAGCATTTGGGTTCATCTGAGACTTTTGGAGAAGCTTTGTATTTACAAGAAAGTGAGTGGGAGCTCAGAGCATTTACGATATTATATGTAGATGACATATTACTAATCGGAAATGATATAGAATTTCTGGATAGCATAAATGGATACTTGAATAAGAGTTTTTCAATGAAAGACCTCGGTGAAGCTGCTTACATATTGGGCATCAAAATCTATAGAGATAGATCAACACGCTTAATTGGACTTTCACAAAGCACATACCTTGACAAAATTTTGAAGAACGTCAAAATGGATCAAGCAAAGAAAGGGTTCTTGCCTGTGTTACAAGGTGTGAAGTTGAGTAAGACTCAATGCCCGACCACTGCAGAAGATAGAGAGAAAATGAAAGATGTTCCTATGCTTCAGCCATAGGCTCTATCATGTATGCAATCTGTGTACGGACTGATGTGTGCCTTGCTATAAGCTTAGCAGGAGGTACCAAAGTAATCCAGAGTGGATCATGGACAGCTGTCAAGAACATCTGAAATACGAAAAGGACTAAGGATATGTTTTCGTATATGGAGGTGACGAAGAGCTCATCGTAAACAGTTACGTTGATGCAAGCTTTGACACCGATCCGGACGATTCTAAATCGCAGACCGGATCGTATTTACACTAAGCGGAGGAGCTGTCAGTTGGTGCAGTTCTAAACAAAGCATCGTAGCGGGATCTACATGTGAAGCGGAGTACATAGCAGCTTAGGAAGCAGCTAATGAAGGATTCTGGATGAAGGAGTTCATATCCGATCTAGGTGTCATACCTAGTGCATCGGGTCCAATGAAAATCTTCGTGACAATCTTCGAGCAATTGCCTTAGCAAAGGAATCCAGATTTCACAAGAGGACCAAGCACATCAAGAGACGCTTCAATTCCATCCGGGATTTAGTCCAGGTGGGAGACATAGAGATTTGCAAGATACATACATATCTGAATGTAGCAGACCCGTTGACTAAGCCTCTTCCACGAGCAAAACATGATCAACACCAAGACTCCATGGGTGTTAGAATCATTACTATGTAATCTAGATTATTGACTCTAGTGCAAGTGGGAGACTGAAGGAAATATGCCCTAGAGGCAATAATAAAGTTATTATTTATTTCCTTATTTCATGATAAATGTTTATCATTCATGCTAGAATTGTATTAACCGGAAACATAATACATGTGTGAGTGTATAAACAAACAGAGTGTCACTAGTGTGCCTCTACTAGACTAGCTTGTTAATCAAACATGGTTATGTTTCCTAACCATGAACAAAGGGTTGTTATTTGATTAACAAGGTCACATCATTAGTTGAATGATCTGATTGACATGACCCATTCCATTAGCTTAGCACACAATCGTTTAGTATGTTGCTACTGCTTTTATCCATGACTTATACATGTTCCTATAACTATGAGATTATGCAACTCCGTTTACGGAGGAACACTTTGGTGCTACCAAAGCGTCACAACGAATCGGGTGATTATAAAGGAGTACTACAGGTGTCTCCAAAGGCAGATGTTGGGTTGGCGATTTCGAGATTAGGTTTTGTCACTCCGATTGTCGGAGAGGTATCTCTGGGCCCTCTCGGTAATACACATCACTTAAGCCTTGCAAGCATTACAACTAATGAGTTAGCTGTGAGATGATGTATTACGGAACGAGTAAAGAGACTTGCGTAACTAGATTGAACTAGGTATTGGATACCGACGATCGAATCTCGGGCAAGTAACATACCGATGACAAAGGGAACAACATATGTTGTTATGCGGTCGACCGATAAAGATCTTCGTAGAATATGTAGGAACCAATATGGGCATCAGGTCCCGCTATTGGTTATTGACCGGAGATGTGTCTCGGTCATGTCTACATTGTTCTCGAACCGTAGGGTCCGCACGCTTAAGGTTTCGATGGCGGTTATATTATGAGTTTATGTATTTTGATGTACCGAAGAAGTTCGAGTCCGGATGTGATCACGGACATGACGAGGAGTCTCGAAATGGTCGAGACATAAACATTGATATATTGGACGGCTATATTCGGACACGGAAAGGTTCGGAAGTTTCCGGAGAAAACGGAGTGGGAGGGGTTCTTGGAACCCCGGGAAGTTATGGGCCTTAGTGGGCCAAGAGGGAGAGAGAGGGCCGCACTAGGAGGTGGCGCCCTGTGGGGAGTCCGAATAGGACAAGGAGGGGGCGGCCCCCTTCCTCTCCCTCTCCTCTCCTTCCTTCCCTTTCACGCTTCCTAGTTGGACTAGGAAAGGAGTCCTACTCCCACTAGGAGGAGGCCCCCTCCCTTGGCGCGCCCCTAGGGCCGGCCGGCCTCCCCCTTGCTCCTTTATATACGGGGGCAGGGGGGCACCCTAGAACACACAAAAGTTGATCCTTGAGATCGTTCCTTAGCCGTGTGCGGTGCCCCCCTCCACCATAATCCACCTCGGTCATATCGTAGCGGTGCTTAGGCGAAGCCCTGTGTCGGTAGAACATCAAGATCGTCACCACGCCGTCGTGCTGACGGAACTCTCCCTCCCCGAAGCTCTACTGGATTGGAACCCGAGGAGCGTCATCGAGCTGTACGTGTGTCAAGAACTCGGAGGCGCCGGAGTAACGGCGCTGGGATCAGTTGGATCGCGAGGAGAACGTACGACTACTTCCTCTATGTTGTGATCGCTTCCGCTTCGGTCTACGAGGGTACGTAGACAACTCTCTCCCCTCTCGTTGCTATACATCACCATGATCTTGCGTGTGCATAGGAAATTTTTTGAAATTACTACGTTCCCCAACAGTCGCTACGTCGATGCTCTGCTCGTTGAGCTGGAGAAATTTCGCGGGGTCAGGAGTGCGTCGTAGCGTGGAGGCAGATCCGGCTTGAACTTGCCGGGCCAAACAAGGCGGCGCAACTCTGGTGTGAAAGCATGGCAGCCTGCCGCACTCACAGGGGCCGATCGCATGGGGGGGGGGGTTGATCTTGGCACCCGCGTGCCACCGCCTCTGGTGGCACACAGCCTTGAGGCAGCGGCACTGGAAGGGCACACGCTTCTCCTTGGGGCTGCTGCACCACCTGGTAGCTTGCTTCATCGCGCGCTGGTGCCCTAAGCGGCGGGTCACGTTGGGGTGCCTCACGCCTATGCTCAGGGTCCACACCCTGCAGAGGAGGAGGAGGGGGCGTGCCGTGAGTCATGTCGCCTGCCAGGGACTGCGGGGGATGGGGCGGTGCAGGGGCCTCACCGGTGGCATTGACGAGGTCTGCGATGCGGCCAAGCTAGTCGTGATAGAGGTTGTTGGCCGGACGGTAACGCAGAAGCTCACGCGCCATGAGCAGCGCAGCCTGCGCGATTGCCAGCCTGTGATGAGCAGGAGAAGACGACGCCATGGCTGGAGTGGGTGATGGAGATGCGGTAGGGCAGTCGCGCCGCATGGACAGTGTCAACGACGATTCCTGCTATTCGCGAGCAGCAGGGTCAGTGGTGGTGTTAGCCACCGGGGAGGCGAAGCGGCAAGGAGCGCCGTTGCCCACGGGTGCCGTCTGAGCGACACGAGCGGCCTGATGCTCGGCACGGACATGGTGAGTGTGTCTCACAGCACATACACACACTTATAAGGACATGGTTGCATAACCAAATTAAACATCCACTTACATATAGGTGGCTACTATAACCATGGCATTTGCACACACCAAAGTAAACTGTTACATGCATAATTACATGGGTGGCTACTACACACATGCCGTTTCCACACACCAAAGTAAGCTATATATTACATGCATGATTAACTAGCATAAACGATCATCTGATCATCATCTACTGCTTGTGATGCTTGCTCTACTTGTGGCTCGACCCGGGATCGTCGATTTGGGTAACGAGGCACTTCCTCATGTCAACGAACTGCCTATGCATCTCGTAGCATGTGTACACGCTCTTGGCCGCGAACCTGAGGTGAGGTTCATCCGGTCGCCGTATCTAGGCCCTGTGCCAGGATACGGGACTTGTTCTCTGGGCATCCTACTTCATCTTTTTTTAGTAGGGGTCGATGATGGCCGAGGCGAGTTCAACCAGGGAGTCCTTCTTCGTGCTGCCCCAGACCCTGTAATGGTCATGGATTTCGACAAGGTTCTTGCAGGCCAAGCCCATAAACTGAGTGCTTTTACATCGTCGGTGGTTTCCATCGTGGCGAACTTCCACCGTGTCGAACTTGTAGTAGGTGTTGTTGACAAACTTGTTGAAACGGTCGCAAGGCTTTGTGGCCGTGCAGTAGTGGTAGATGAGGACATGATGGCGCATGCAAAAATGGGCGACGGCAACCTTCTGAACTATGCCAGGACGATCGGCGGTGTACTAGAGGTCGACGACGACCACCTTGTACTTGTCTCCAGCAATCAACTGCTCAACGGTGTTGATGTAGTTGTCCACCATGGCCGGTTCGATGGTGTACACCACCGAGAGATACGTCTCCCTCGCGTGGGTCTCCACTTTATGCTCACCGAACTCCATTCGAGCGCCGCTAGACATCCCCTCTCTATGTGTCGTCGTGGGTGTGCTTGTTGTGTTGTGGGGCATGATCGAAAGGTTGAAGAGACTAAGGTTATAATGGTCGTGGGAATTAAAGGGGAGGCCGGACGACCTGGAATATCGACCGGCACGCCCGGATGGCAGTTCTAATTCGCAGCTCATAACTCCATCATGCCGCACGTAACTGCATCGTGTGGCAATGCACTCAGCGCAACCGCGTGCATATGGGTCCCCCGACGTGATCGTGCGCAGGCCCAACCACTGGCAGAGCACGCGCGGAGGGACGCGAGCAAAGCGCTCCCCGGTTACCTCAACGGCGGGCAACCATATATATTCATATAGCAGTTGAACACGCAAGGAAAAGCTTTCCAAAACCCAAGCGCGCCGACGGACGCGAGCAGAGCGCGCCGCTATTCCTAACGGCGAGCAACCATATATATGCATATAGGAGTTGAACTATTTGTATAAATTAAGCACAACTGCTGAATCTATAAATGAAATCTATGCTTAATTATTGAATTTTAGTTGCAAAAACTAGATAGTGCTAGTGATTTTTAGCTGCATATTTTGACAAATCGCCATTGGAATCGCTAGATGTCCTCTCTGTATGTGTCGTCATGGGTGTGCTTATTGTGGCATGCGCCAACCCCAAACACTGGTAGCACAACTTATAAATTGACGGATGGAGTACTAGTTACAGTGATGCATATAATTAAGCAAAGGGATCAAACATGTCTGTATTGACTGGAACGAGAATGCAATAGCACAATAAGAATTAAGGCCACGTTCATGTGATCACAGTGGTGGTTGCAGGAGGCAAGAAGAAAGATGCATCCATCAACGTACGACCTCCTCCTCCTCAACTCACTGCGCCGGGCCACCGACCGGCGGTTAAGGAGCGGCCGCTTTTGTGGCGAGGTCAAGGTGCTTCTCAGCAAAGGCATCCAAGGCTTCCAGCCGGTTGAAGAAGGCCAATGTCATAGCGTCCTCACCGGCCTTGTAGATACCTATGTACACGATTTGCTCGTACACGTGGGGTTTGAAGTGTTTCCCGTGCGACGACGTCCTCTTGCTTCCGAGCTCTAACGCCGAACTAAATCCGAGGCGTCTTTTCACAGTCGAGCTCCAACACTATTCGGCATTCAAGGTATCCTCTTGCGTTTGAGCTCCAACGCCGAACTAAATCCGAGGCATTTTTTCACAGTCGAGCTTCGACGATGGTCGACATCCGAGGTGTCATAAACTACCTTGGTCTTTAAAACATTGAACGAATTCAGCCGAGCATAATGCCGAAAATGCCCTCTATGGAGCCAGCCACTGCCGCCCGAGCTTTATGTCGGACTGCTTCTGAGGTGGTGCACCACCCCGACTGCAGGCTGATTTTTCAAGAATATTTTCGATTGGTGCAATTTATTTTCTGCCGAGATGTATAGCCAGTAGCCCTAATGGTGTGTGTCGGTCTAAAACCCAAGACGCACCTAAAGGATGACCTAAGACCGCTGATTCCAGTAGCCCCTGAGACTCAGGTTGATTTGCAAAATCAGACCGAGGATCAATTCCTAGCTTGACATAATACTTCGAGACACAAAAAGTGGTGTGCACAGTCCTCGAGACTCAAATTGGTTGCGGCCGACCAACCTGAGGATCATAATCTCCTCGGAAACTATATTGCACTTAAATTTTCTGCACTGGATTTTCAATGCAGTAGCCATCGAGAATTGGGTTGGGCAACATGGCCGACCCTAGGATCGTACCTCCTCGGGAACTAGTTCAACTGTTATGTATGTTTTGACAATACGAGGTGGAGTTCAGCAGGAAAGATGCCGAAGTGTAGTTTTACAAAAGAGTTTCACGCCGAACACCTCAACTAAGAGAATGTCCCGCTTCCTGAAAGGAAAACATAAAATAGGTGAAAGATGTTATAAGCTCAATAGACCAAAAAACATGTGTAATAAACTTTATGTCTAGATTGAATCGAGCTGTTTTGGTGCCAATACGAAATTGGTCCTAAAATTGTACTTCGTGCTTTGACATGACACATCCGATCTCTAGGCTTCAAGTGGATCAGCCTTCGGCTTCAACCTCCCTATCCCGAAGGCGGAGTGTTTCTCAGGATAGTTTAGTGAACTAAACGCGAGCGACTTTAGGGATAAACCAGGCTATTGATCATACACCTGAGTCGAGAAACTAGCGCTAGAAAAAGACTTTGCAGTGACTAAGAATAAAACATCTATTATAAAATGGCTCATATTAATTTAAGAGCCCCCAAGTGACTTGGGTACAAGAATTTCATGTATAATGATTGTATGTACCTAAGTACTTATATAATATCTGCGTTCACCTGAACTTTGAACTCGTCTTAACCGACTGTCGTCTTCTCCCTCTTCGGCCAAGGGCCAAAAAGTGTTATCTACTCCACCTACCGAGCATATCGGCGGTGCTTCGGATAACTAGGCAATCAGGCCATGGGGCTCTAACAGACCAAGCGCGCCCATGGAACTTATGCTATATTACTTATGTAACGTAAGAAGCATCTTCAAAGAAAATAATGCCCCCAACAGTACCTTTGTTTGTTCGCTCATGATTACCATGAGACTTGTGCAATAGATTTGTGTACGCATGATTTCCGTCCTGTGCCGACCATAGTTGAAAAGAATAAGAGCGCTAGCTTTTGGCTTCACTCATCAGAGGTACGAGTTCGGAAGACCCGGTCATAACAATCGTAGAGGTGCTCCATTTACTCCCTAGCTGAACAATCAGGAACGTAGGAGTAAGCACAGGTGCCAGGCGACCCAGCTTTGCGGAAGACTTAAGTCAACATGATGCATATTTTGGCATAATACACGAACAAGGAATGGTGCGATGCATTAATAATCAAAGGAAGCCGCCAAGTAAATAGGGTATTTGAATTTGTTTATAACAAACAAGGTTTTGACAAAGAAAGTTTTTCACAAACAACTTCTTGTCAAAAAAGTATAATGCTTGGTCAAATCGAACAAATTTAAAACTGAAAGTTTTTAAGCATTAAAGCGACTTAGCTGGTTAACTGCTCGGTGTGACGTGGGTCGAGCTTGTAGTGGCTCAAGGTCCCAACCACCAAGCTGGTCTTGACGTACCCGAGCGAAGAGCTCGTCTTGATGAAGTGATAGCACGACAATGCCGACGTGCCGAGGCGAAGCCCCCGGTCCAGCCGAGGAGACAGAGTAGTTCGGTAGCATGACAATGAAGCCCCCACATAAGTTGATGTGTCAAAACAATTCGGCATGGTGGACATCAGTTTGATGAAGTGACGATGCGATAATGGCGTCACAGAGTATCACACCATGGTGATAGTGGAATTTGGTTGATGGAGGCGAGAGGACGACTCCGTACGCCGAGGTGACTGCGTGACGCAACAAAAATTAATTATCTGCACACATGAAATATTTCAAGGCAGAAGTAATAACAATAAAATGTTTTAAAAGAAAAAATTTAAAATTCCTCAAATTAATTAATTTGAGTGAGACAAATACTTAAAGGAACACTGCCTGGGCACGGGGGTCGGCTCAACGGGATGGAAGCATCAAAGTGTCATTGCAGATCAGAATTTGCCAAACAATGATGTTGTCGGGCCGCTGACAGAAAACAAAGCCATCGTATAACGGCGACTGCAAGGGAGACAAGATTGTAGAGCTCCCACAATGAAAATTCCCAAACCATAGAAGACATGTTCTGGGATATTTTGCTGCAAAAGGCCAACTATGAGCTGAATTATAAAAAAGAAACATATAGAGAGAAAAACAAATCTCCATGATGTATGTTCGGATGTCCTTCTCTCAATGTGGTCACTTGGCACGTACTACCATAGTTTCATGTATGCATAGTTGTATGTGCGCCCTTGAGAAGTCGGTCTAGTTGGAGCTAACCGGACCATCTTATGGTGACCGTGTTACACAGTCCAAGCCAATTATCTGCGCACATAATATATGGCAAGGCAAAAATAATAACACACAAAGGTAATGCTTATATATATATATATAACATTCTTCTACTTAGTTAATTTAAGTGAAGCAAATAAGTAAAGGAATATGGCCTGGGCACCAAGGTGCCTGAACAAAGAGTTCGGTTTGATGAAGTGGCGATGCTGCACGGGCGATGTAGCGAGATGAAGTCTTCGGTCTAGTTAACATGGCGAAGCTGTGATCAGCGGATGCCGAAGTCTCATGCATGTCGGACGGTGACGCCGAAGTCTCATGCCAGCCGAGGTGTGGAAGCAGGTCGACTGGTGACACCGAAGTGACAGCGTAACGCAATCAAAATCGATTACCCATCTATGCAGGTCAGCATGCTTGGGGCGACAACATCGGCCTGGTGTAATCCGAACACATTGTGTAGAAGTGTCGGTCGGCGCGGTGGCTGATTATCCTGACTTATTTGGGTGATAGGCGAAGCGGCTATGGATTCATAACGTGCCACAGTGCATCAGGTCGGTCATGTTGTGGCCGCTGTATCACGGACATGGAAACAGACAGGTTGCGTACACAACACCTAGAAAGTAGAAAAGCTAACATGGAGCTTACGCAGATTGGTATAGGTTAGACATGATGCAGTATTCATTAACTAATAGTACATGCACGCCTAGACAAGAAGTACTAGTAGCCAACAGCCTAGAAATTAATTTAAATTTAAAATAAAGAAATAGAGGATCTCCCTGATGGATGATGCCGAGCAGGGATCTTCTCGGCTCCACAGGCAGCACAAGCGTGCATGTACTCCCAGTACTGCTCATCGGCCGACGCCATCATTAGATAAAATAGTGTACATATGCCTCAAGTCCAGGTCCCGGTTGTAATCTGCGAACACAATTGAAAAAACTGGCAGAAAAAGTTCTTGACAAACTCAACCGCTGACCGATATGCCTAATTGAAAAGGATAGCATATGATTTTGAATATGGCTATAGAAGTAAACACAAGCTGCTCCAAAGTGTTGTACAAAGCTTCATGCGAGAGGTAGCTCAATAGACTAGTACGGTGCATTAGTTGAAGCCGGATTGATGTGCCCCAACTAGTAATAGCACTAGTTGGTCTGATAGTCAGCAATAAGTGGAGACCGTCTGGGGCACTAGTACTTAATTGTGTTAGTACTTCGTCTAAGAAAACTTCAGCAACAATAAAAAACTATTAGTGGAGGACGGATAACCGCATAGGTGCCGAATTAAATAAGGGAAAGAAAGATCATGAGGGAAGGAATATCCCTAGGCGATCGCTGTCCGTGATGGATTTGACCTCGGCTTCGCAATCAGGCACTACGTGCACGGCCACAGGCTAGTTTGATGATCAATTACACGCCACCATCTATCGATCAAGAGACTGGAGTAGTGCGCCAGACGCTAGGAGCGTGTCGCTGATTGCAAAAAAAATTTAGACCTTAGGCCTTAACCTAATCTGCGGACGAAGCTTGCAAACCGGTGATAATTCTCACAAAAACTAATTTGTACAAAATAGATTTGATTATAAAAATATCACCAAATCGTCCCATCAATCCGTGTTGATCACTTAGCAGGCTCTCAATGAAAGCACCAATGTCAGTGTCAAAACCGGCGGATCTCGTAGTAGGGGTCCTAAGCTAAGCGTCTTAGAGTGATGGTAACATGGACACATGATTTTACCCAGGTTCAGGCTCTCTAAAGGAGATAATACCCTACGTCCTGCTTTTTATTGTATTGATATGAGGATAGTAAGTAGTACAAGTATCTACCACGAGATTGTAGTAATGAATATGAGATTGTCTATTGACTAGCCTGGCCTCGGTTTATATATGCATCGTAGGCCTAGGGTTTAGTGGAGTCCTTGTCTTGATCGCCAAGTCTTGTGGAATCCTCCTCATATTCAGCATGGGCTGCACGAAGTGGCCCATTAGTGAATCATCATGGGGGTCCTTGTCCTGACCCACTGGTTGGAAGACGACGTGGTGAGTACCCCCTAGTCCAGGACACTGTCAATGTGCACAAGTGCTTCCATTTCTTCCTCACTCATGGAGTCATAGGTGTCGTCGTTGTTAGTGATCATGGTGCACCAACTGGGCACTCAAATATCCTGTGGCATGTGAAGCATTTGATGGAACTTGTCTTGATGGTCTCATCCGTTGGCGTCGGTGATGATGAAGCTCTCGACTTGAAGTTGCTTGTAGTAGGAGGACGACTTGAAGATGTCGAGGTTTTCTTGTAACTTGACTTGTCATCATTGCTTTGTGTAGGTTTCGTCGAGGTAGAAGGTGTCGTAGTTGTTGAACCTTGATTGTATGAATCATAGGTCTTGGAAGAGTACTTGGCGTACTTGTAATCATCTTGCACTTGTCACTCCACCTTGGTAGCTTGGTGCACTAGCCCTTGGCTTGGCGCTGCTCAATGACTTTCTCCCACCAAATGAGGACATAGTCTTGGAAATCAAGTGAGGCCATACCAATTTCCTTTTCTTCCTCATATTTGTGAATACAGAATAACTTGTCGACCTTCAGTGCCCATGAAAGGTAGTCTTCGAGATCATTACTTCCGAAGAATAGAGGCATGGTGAACTTGAGCTTGTCGTAGCATTGCTCTTTAATGTGTGCGGGTCGATGGTGATGGCACTCTTGCCGTGGTTGAGTGTCTTGAACCTCTTGTACATCGTGCTCGGCTTGATTATCTTGACATTGAGGTCGTGGAATTCTAGCATGGTTCCTCATCTCTTGGCGCTCCTCAAGGCATGCGGTTTCTTCTTGTCACTCTCGTTGGAGGGCCTCTTCTTCTAGACATACTTTGCGATTGCACTCTCATACGTTATTAGTTGCTTCACCTAGAGCACGTTGGGCTTCAAGGGCTTGTTACTCACGACATTGTTGCCTTGTCGAAGAGCATCACCATCTTGGTTTGCTTGGTGATCTTGCCGTATTGGAACTTGCTCTTGTTCCATGGGATTATTTGGTTGATGACGATGTCGTTCATGTTGCTGAAGGAGGTCTTGTAAACCGTTGCCATGAAATGGGTTTTGTGGACCTTCAACATCTTCATGGTCATGGCGACGATGTGGATGAGCTCATGGAAGACTTGTATCCGAAGAAGAGTCTGAAGAATGTCAACTTGACTTGCGTCGTCTTGATGATGATGACAATGTTGTCGAGGAACAATTAACCATCAAGGCTCTAAAGCCGTCCATATGTGTTGCAAATTTGGCACCGGGCTCTTCCATGTGGCTGGTAAGCTTGTTTTTGAGGTAGTCTCTTGTTCGTGCTTCGAATTGCCTCAAGTCAGTGCCGAGTTGATCGATGCGGTCGCAATGCTTCATTGTCTTAGTGTAAAGCTCTATGCGCGTTGAATAGTTGATTCTTGGTGACGTAGTTGTTGGTCTCTTCTTGATCGATGAAGAGTGGGTTGGCAGAAGTACTTGGCTTATCCATCATCCCAAGCAAATATGTGAGTGGAAGAAAGGAAAGAACTAGACCAAATGTACCTTACCCAATGTTGAAGATGGATCAAAGATCACCAAATGTAGTATTATGGAAGTAGCACAATTGGTACCAGATCTTGTCAATTCTCACACCTACACAAGTAAAGCCTTTGGAGTAGCTTGGTGAGGATGGTGGCACAAAATCTATGCAATTGTTAGCAAGATTCAATATTGTTCAAAGAGATTCACAAATTCACAAGTGAAACAAGTAGGAGGCGGGGGACACGATGTTTACCCAGGTTTGGGCCCTCTCTATGGAGGTAATACCCTACTTCCTGCTTGATTGATCTTGATGATATGAGTATTACAATAGTTGATCTACCACGAGATCGTAGAGGCTAACTCTAGAAGCTAGCCTATGATTATGATTGTTGTTGTCCTATGGACTAAACCCTCCAGTTTATATAGACACTGGAGGGGGCTAAGGTTACACAAAGTCAGTTACAGAGAAGGAAATCTACACATCCGAATTGCCAAGCTTGCCTTCCACGCAAAGGAGAGTCCCACCCAGACACGGGACGAAGTCTTCAATCTTGTATCTTCATAGTCCAACAGTTCAGCATAAGCATATAGTCCGGCTGTCCGAGGACCCCCTAATCCAGGACTCCCTCAGTATATAGTTCCGGTGCCATAAAAATCAACAACTTTGAAGGCACAAGTCCGAGGGTGGTGAACGGTCAAAGAATCAAACATTATATCTCAGGTAATCCAATAAATGTTGAAACTAATATTATTGAGACCGTAACCCCGGAGGAATACATAAGGGACGCTTTCCAGAATGTTTCAAACTCCGAAAAGGAATAGGTATGTGGTACGGTAAGTAAACCGACAACAAAAACAGTTCTAATAGTGTTTTTTTTCCGTTTTGGAATATTTAAGAATTTAGGAAAATAAGAAGTAGTCCCGGAAGGACATGAGGCCTCCACGAGGGTGGAGGGCGCGCCCACCCCAACTGGGCGTGCCCCCTGCCTTGTGGGCACCTCGTGTGCTCTCCGGACTCCGTATCCTTGGACGTTACATCTTTTGGTCGGTAAAAATTCATTATATAATCTCCCGAAGGTTTTGACCACCGTATCACGCAAAATACTTTGTCTTTGTTTCGAGCTGTTTCTGCCGCAGATTAGAGCAATATGTCATCCCAGGATTCGGAGAGAGAAAGCTATGTGGTTGATTACCTTGCAGACCCCAAGGTCTACGGGGACTTTGAGCATTGTGGCTGGACCACCGAGGAAGAAGAAGAGTACGAGCCTAAAGGAAAGGAGGAGATGAGCTCAGACGAAGATGAAGTCCCGTTACCTCAACCTGGGGATATGCATGTGGAGTTTAATAAGTCAAGCCTCCCTGATAGGGCAAAGAAACCCAAGATCGAGTTTATCCCTTTTCGTCTCTTGCAGGAAAATAAACAGGAGCTATGCAAAAGGATATTGAGCCTTGAGCAGGGGATCGATGATCTGAGGGAGCAAAATTCCATCCTCAACCGCAAATTGAGGAGCAAGCCTACATCACCAACAACTTCATCATCACCACCTCCGAGGACATAATCACATGGGTATGGGCACTCCCCTTGGCAATTGCCAAGCTTGGGGAAGTTTCCCCGGTATCTTATCACAATCACACTCCTCTCTTTACCGTTTTACTTAGTTCGATCCTTTTGGTAATATCTTGATCTAGTAGAATAAAGTTTTAGTATGAATTAGCTTTGAGTTTTGCTTTGTGATCCCTCTATGTAATCGAGTCCGTGAGCTATATAATAAAGAATAGTGTTGACTCAAGGGCTTTGCTATCTTGCTATGATCTTGAGAAAATAGAAAGAATAAAAAGAATAAAAGAGTTCATATTGATTATGGATAGTTATGACTTCACACATAAAGAGTATGATACATAAAAGTTGTTGAGAGTTGACAAACATAGTTTTGGTCATCGTTGCAATTAATAGGAAGTAATAAAGAAAGAGAGGTTTTCGCATATAAATATACTATCTTGGACATCTTTTATGATGGTGAGCACTCATTAAGTATGACATGCTAAATAGTTGATGTTGGACAAGGAAGACAACATAATGGGTTATGTTTTCTCACATATCAGTTAAAGTATATTGTCATGGATCGTCCAACATGTTGAGCTTGCCTTTCCCCCTCATGCTAGCCAAATTCCTTGCACCAAGTAGAGATACTACTTATGCTTCCAAATATCCTTAAACCCAGTTTTTGCCATGAGAGTCCACCATACCTACCCATGGATTGAGTAAGATCCTTCAAGTAAGTTGTCATGTTGCAAGCAATAAAAATTGCTCTCTAAATATGTATGACTTATTAGTGCGGAGAAAATAAGCTTTATACGATCATGTGATATGGAAGTAATAAAAGTGACGGACTGCATAATAAAGGTCCACATACAATGGGCAATATAAAGTGACATTCTTTTGCATTAAGATTTTGTGCATCCAACCCTAAAAGCACACGACAACCTCTGCTTCCCTCTGCGAAGGGCCTATCTTTTACATTATGCAAGAGTCAAGGTGATCCTCACCTTTCCCTTTTTCATTTTATCCTTTGGCAAGCACCTCTTATTGGAAAGATCCTGAAATATATATCCAATTGGATGTAAGTTAGCATGAACTATTATTGTTGACATTACCCTTGAGGTAAAACATTGGGAGGCAACACTATGAGCCCCTATCTTTCTCTGTGTCCGATTAAAACTCCATAACCATAAGTATTGCATGAGTGTTAGCAATTGTAGAAGACTAAATGATAGTTGAGTATGTGGACTTGCTAAAAAGCTCTATTCTTGACTCTTTCCGATGTTATGATAAATTGCAATTGCTTCAATGACTGAGATTATCGTTTGTTAGTTCCCAATGAAGTTTATGATTCATACTTGACATTGTGAATATATTGTTACTTGAGCATGAGAAATCATATGACAAAATCTATAAATGTTGCTGTTATAAGAATGATCATGACGCCCTCATGTCCATATTTTATTTTTATTGACACCTCTATCTCTAAACATGTGGACATATTTTTCGATATTGGCTTCCGCTTGAGAACAAGTGAGGTCTAAGCTTGGGGGAGTTGATACGTCCATTTTGCATCATGCTTTTATATCGATATTTATTGCATTATGGGCTGTTATTACACATTATGTCACAAAACTTATGGCTATTCTCTCTTATTTTACAAGGTTTAACATGAAGAGGGAGAATGCCGGCAGCTGGGATTCTGGGCTGGAAAAGGAGCAAATATTGCAAACCTATTCTGGACAGCTCCAAAACTCCTGAAACTCCACGAAAGTCGTTTTTGGAATTAATAAGAATTATTGAGCGAAAGAAGTACCAGATGGGGCCCACACCCTGGCCACGAGGGTGGGGGGTGTGAACACCCCTACTGGGCGCGCCCCCTGCCTCGTGGGCCCCCTGGTGGCCCTCCGGCCCCCATCTTCTGCTATATGATGTCTTCTACCCTGGAAAAAATCATAAGCAAGCTTACGGGACGAAACTCCGCCACCACGAGGCGGAACCTTGGCGGAACCAATCTAGGGCTCCGGCGGAGCTATTCTACCAGGGAAACTTCCCTCCGGGAGGGGAAATCATCACCATCGTCATCACCAACGATCCTCTCATCGGCAGGGGGTCAATCTTCATCAACATCTTCACCAGCACCATCTCCTCTCAAACCCTAGTTCATCTCTTGTATCCAATCTTTGTACCCAAACCTCAGATTGGTACCTGTTGGTTGGTAGTAGTGTTGGTTACTCCTTGTAGTTGATGCTAATTGGTTTATTTGGTGGAATATCATATGTTCAGATCCTTAATGCATATTAATACTCCTCTGATTATGAACATGAATATGCTATGTGAGTAGTTACGTTTGTTCCTGAGGACATGGGTGAAGTCTTGCTATTAGTAGTCATGTGAATTTGGTATTCGTTCGATATTTTGATGAGATGTATGTTGTCTCTCCTCTAGTGGTGTTATGTGAACAGCGACTACATGACACTTCACCATTATTTGGGCCTAGAGGAAGGCATTGGGAAGTAATAAGTAGATGATGGGTTGCTAGAGTGACAGAAGCTTAAACCCTTGTTTATGCGTTGCTTTGTAAGGGGCTGATTTGGATCCACTTGTTTCATGCTATGGTTAGGTTTACCCTAATACTTCTTTTGTAGTTGCGGATGCTTGCAATAGGGGTTAATCATAAGTGAGATGCTTGTCCAATAAAGGGCAACACCCAAGCATCGGTCCACCCACATATCAAATTATGAAAGTAAAGAACACGAATCATATGAGCGTGATGAAAACTAGCTTGACAATAATTCCCATGTGTCCTCGGGAGCGCTTTTCTCATTATAAGAAATTGTCCAGGCTTGTCCTTTGCTACAAAAAGGATTGGGCCACCTTGCTGCACTTTATTTACTTCATTGCTTGTTACACGTTACAAATTATCCTATCACAAAACTATATGTTACCTACAATTTCAGTGCTTGCAGAGAATACCTTACTGAAAACCGCTTGTCATTTCCTTCTGCTCCTCGTTGGGTTCGACACTCTTACTTATCGAAAGGACTAGATAGATCCCCTATACTTGTGGGTCATTAGCCTCGCACAAGAAGGCAAAGATGGAAAGGAGGACTATGGAGGCGGGATCCAGATGCAATGCATGGATCTGGTAATGCAAGAGCACAACATTGAAGAAATCAGAGAAAGGAGGGATCAGATAGGCCGAGAGGTCATGAAGATGAAGAGGAATTTTGATGGCCCCCATCTTGATCGAAGCTCGAGAAGCAAGCCAAGCCTTTTTACCTTACACTCATTGGAATCGGCTGCGAGGGATAGGCGGACCTTGTCCAGCCTTTCCTAGTTTATCACTATCGACCGGTCCAGCGTAGGCTCCAGCCCCGGCGAGGGATCCTCGGGCGCGCAAGCTCCACTCCTCTTCTTCGATTTTGGAGCCATGGCAGCAGAGGAAGATGACCAAGATGCGGCGACTGGAGAAGGGCGCACAAACTCGCAAGGAAAGAAGGGAGTAGAGGACGAGCACGGTGAACAATGATGGCAAGGTTGTGCTCGCAACAGGCAGTTGTCAAATCAGACGGTTGCTGAGGCAACATGGGGAAGCGGAGACGCCAATGCCTTATCAAGCGCCACGCGTTGACTCGGTCCGCAGGCGATTGGGGCACGTTGCGCTTTGCACTTGCCCTTTGGGTTCACCTTGAATCCAAGTGCGAGCGCACCTTGGGCCCAGGGGCTTCTGACGGTATTCTGGGAGCCAGGGCACCCAGACTCACCTGCCTGCGGCCCAATGCATGGCTCCATCGATGGCCTGGTACGGCCCATCTTCAACCATTACAAGACAAGACCCTCGCGAGGGGCCAATCCTTGCGAGGCAGGCGACGTCAAGACCTCCTGAGGGAGTGGCCCAGACGACCTTCCTACGGAGCGGAGATTTCTATGCAAGACCTAGCCTCGTGAGGTTCAAATGACATCAGTCGTGACGACCAAGGCCAGGCGCGCGCCAGCGGGCGCAGAGCAGCATGTTTCCTCTTTGGTGCAAAGGAGGCAAGTGTAGGTATCGAGTCCCAGGGAATCAACCAAAGGTTGCCATTTGTGTGCAACAAGACCAGCACCGCCTGAACAGCAGGGTGGATGTCATCGCCAAGCCCACCACGATGTCATGACCAGAAGCTTTGCAGGCGAAGACCACCTTTCATCAGGATCATATGTACTTCTTGTCACCTTTCAAATTTGGTCATTGTGGGGTTCCTTCCCGCCTAAGTTTTGGCGGAAGAGGACCAAGGCCACTATAAATATAGCCTAGCCACCACCATAGGAAGCATCGGGTGATCAGCTCATCGAATCTCCAAGAGGTCATCACTAGAACAAGCCTCCTGAGGCTGTTCTTCCACTTGTACTAGTTCATCCTCAGCCCCTCGCGAGGCTAATCCACCACAAAGAAGGAGTAGGGTATTACACCGCAAGGTGGCTCGAACCTGGGTAAATTGTCGTGTCCTTCTCCTTCTTGTTCATCGGGCAGGTCGTGAGAGCA
Source organism: Aegilops speltoides (assembly GCA_021437245.1). Lineage (NCBI taxonomy): Eukaryota > Viridiplantae > Streptophyta > Magnoliopsida > Poales > Poaceae > Aegilops > Aegilops speltoides. Next base: position 250,510,111 of record CM038146.1, read on the forward strand.
GCGAATCGATCTACTTGAGAGGTTGAGTTCTTCGCACACGCCCCTGAATTCGAACCTTTCTTTGGTCTGCGGAGCCCGAAATCCGACATCTGTGGAGCCCTGAATCCGACAAACTGCACCAGGTCTGGTGACTCATACTACCCGGTAAGGGCCTTCCCACTTTGGTGACAACTTGTTTGTACCCTTGGTGGACTGGAAGCGCCTAAGGACAAGGTTGCCTTCCTCAAAACACCGGGCATGAACCCTGCAGCTGTGATAGTGACGCAGGGCCTGCTGGTAGCGTGTAGCACGCATAGGAGGCCGGAGACGGTTCTCCTCAAGAAAAATAGCGTCGTCACGTCGGTGTTGTTCTTGCGCTACTTCATCGTAGGAAACTACACGAGGTGACACGTAAATGAGTTCCATGGGGATAACTGCTTGTGCCCCATATACTAGGGATAAGGGAGTCTACCTGGTAGCTCGATCTGATGTCGTTCTGAGGGACCAAAGAACTACCGGCAGCTCATCGATCCACCGCCTTCCGCACTTCAACAACTTATCAAAATGTTCTTGTCTTGAGTCCGCACAGCACTTCAGCGTTCCCCCTCTCAGCTTGTTCATTGCTTCTGGGATGTGCAAAAGAGGCAAATGAGATCTTGCTTCCGAGGGCATGAACATATTTCTTGAAGGCACGGTCGTGAATTGGGTGCCGTTATCAGTGATGGTCCGGGCAGGGACCCCAAAGCGGCACACGAAATCTTTCAATAACTTGATAGCTGACTAGGCTGTCACCTTTCTCACGGCAGCTACTTCCAGCCACTTTGTAAACTTGTCGATTGCAACAAACAAGAATTCAAAGCCACCGACAGCTCAGAGGAAAGGGCAGAGGATATCAAGCCCCCAGACCGAAAACAGCCATGACAAAGGGATTGTGTGAAGTGCTTGGGCAGGTAGATGGATATTTCTGTAATGGAACTAGTAGGCTTTACACTTGGTGACTAGCTCGGATGCATCTTGGAGGGTTGTGGGACAATAGAATCCTTGCCGGAAAGCTTTCCCAACTAAAGCCCTTGATCCAGTGTGGGAGCTGCACATGTCTTTGTGTATTTCTGCCAGCAGTTCCTTTCCTTATTCCCAGCAAATGCACATCAATTTCACACCATTGGGCCTTCTTCTGTACAGAGTGTCATCGGTAAACTAGTACATACTAGTCCTCCGGGCTACTCTTTCCGCTTCTTCTTGCTCTTCGGGAAGTTCTCCAGTTTTGGAGGAAATTGACTATGTGACTTGCCCAAGTTGGAGCCTGAGGCTCGGCAACGAGGACTAGCGGCACCTCCTCATTCGTTGGGGTGTGTCCCTTGACCACGGGGACCAGTGGCCCGGCAGGAGGGTGCAGCCCAGCAATCAAAGGGGAGTTGTTTCCGGCAGGGTCCCCTCCAGGAGCCCCGAGGAGTTCTACCGGGAGAAGCTTACCGGAGTCCAATTTCCTCATTTTTCTGGCCATTTTTGCTGATGATACGGAGGGCTGAGTAAGATGGAGAACAAAAGTTCCTGGTTCCATAGGTAGCTTTTGCGCAGCTCACTTTGGCAGATGATCAGCAATGCTGTTTTCCGCATGGGGCACGTGCTGTGTTTGCAATCCATCAAAGCGCTCCTCCAATTTTCTCACTTCCTCGACGTATGCCTCCATCGATGGACTTTGGTAATCCTTGTTAATTTGTCTCACCACAAGCTATGAATCTCCTTGAATGATCAGTTTCTTAATTCCCAATTATGTGGCAATCCTGAGCCCGGCAAGGATCCCTTCATACTCCGCTCTATTGTTGGTCACCTCCTCCCGGGGAAAATGCATTTGGAAGGTGTACTTCAGGTGTTCCCCTGTGGGAGCGACAAGAAGCACGCTAGCCCCTGCACCTTGTAGGGAGAAGGCACCATCAAAATACATGATCCATTCTTGGGGTGATTCCTTGCAGGAATAACTGTTTCTAGCACTTCCTCATCAGGGGTTGGCATCCATTCTGCAATAAACGCCGCCAATGCCCTACTCTGAATTGTTGACATGCTTTCCAACTTCAGGACAAAGCTAGATTACTCTAGAGCCCATTTCACTATTCTATCGGTAGCCTCTGGGTTCTGGAGTATCCTTTGCAATAGAAAGCGTGTGAATACCGTAATCTCATGGGCTTGGAAGTAGTGGCGCAGTTTCCTTGAGGCCATGATGAGGCCAAAAATCAATTTTTGTTTGCCAGAATACCTGGATCTAGCCCCCTGCAACAAGGAGCTAACAAAGTATACTGGGCGCTACACCACTTTCTTCCTTGCCGCGTCCTTGGGGTTGTCTTCACTACCGTGCTTCCCCTTGTCCTGATTCACATCCGTCCTTGCCGGGCTATCCTCTCTTTCTACTCTTGGCAGGACATCTGTTGAAGTTGTTGTTTCCTCCACTTCCCGTTGTGCCACCAGTGTTGCACTGACCAGTTGATTAGTCACCGCTAGATATAGCAACAATGGCTCCTGAGGTTTAGGTGCAACCAAGGTGGGCACAAAAGACAAGTAGGTCTTTAAATCTTGCAATGCTGCATCTGTCTCCGGGGGCACTTCAAAATTTTGAAAAATGGCAAGGCGCGCTTCGAAAACTTGGAGATGAATTTGCTAAGTGTGGCAATGCATCCTCTTAAACGCCTCAGATCCTTCACTATCTTGGGTGCCTAATCTGCTCGATGGCCTTGATCTTATCGGGGTTGACCTTGATCCCATGGTGGGACACGAAGAAGCGAAGTAGCTTGCCGGAGGGAATGCCAAACACACACTTCTCTGGGTTTAGCTTCAAGTTGATCTTGTGTAGATTGCAAAATGTCTCTTCCAAATCCTGTATGAGAGTCGACTTGTCCTTGGTTTTTACCACGGTATCATCCATATAACCTTCTATGTTCCTCTGCAACTGTGGCTCGAAACCAATTTGGACTGCTCTTGCAAAAGTGGACCCAACACTCTTCAACCCGAAAGGCATATGCACAAAGCAGTATGTGCCACATGGGGTGATGAAGGAGGTCTTCTCTTCGTCTTCCTTGTACATGAATATCTGATGATACCTAGAGTAAGCATCCAGAAAAGAGAGAAAATCACACCCGAAAGTGGAACCCACATATTGGTCAATGTGCGGTGAAGAGGGATGGGTCCTTTGGGCATGCCTTGTTCAAATTCGTGAAATCTACGCAAAGCCTCTATTTCCCATTAGCCTTGCACACGACCACTAGGTTTGCTAGCCATGTTGGATGTAGTACCCCTCTGACCAAACCAGCTGCCTCAAGTTTCTTGAACTCTTCGACAATGAACTGCTCCGCTCCAAGGCCTGCTTCCGCACCTTCTGCTTGACGGGTCGAGCATGTGGGCAGACAGCAAGGTGGTTCTTGATGATCCACAAGTATATGGGGTCAATTGTGGCCTTTTCGATAAGTAAGAGCGTCGAACCCAACGAGGAGCAGAAGGAAATGACAAGGGTTTTTGAGCAAGGTAATGGCTGCAAGTGCTAAAATTGTAAGCAGCAGAGTAGTTTGATAGGAAGATCATTTGCAATGAGCAAGTAACAATAGTAGTAACAAAAGTGCAGCATGGTATCCCAATCCTTTTGAGGCAAATGATAGGCCAAAACGGTCTCTTATGATAAGCATAGTGTTCTTGAGGGTACACGGGAATTTCATCTAGTCACTTTCACCATGTTGGTTTGATTCGTGTTCGCTACTTTGATAATTTGGTATGTGGGTGGACCGGTGCTTAGGTGGTGTTCTTACTTGAACAAACCTCCTACTTATGATTAACCCCCTCGCAAGCATCCGCAACTATGAGAAAAGTATTAAGAATACATTCTAACCATAGAATTAAACTTTTGTATCCAATCGGTCCCTTACGGGATAGCGCATAAACTAGGGTTTGAGCTTCTATCACTCTTGCAACCCATGATCTAATAACTAATCCACAATGCATTCCCTTAGGCCCAAATATGGTGAAGTGTCATGTAGTCGACATTCACAAGACATCACTAAGGAATCACACCATACATATCATCAAAATATCGAACACATATCAAGTTCACATGATTACTTGCAACATGATTTCTCCCGTGACCTCAAGAACAAAAGTAAATACTCACAAACAATAATCATGCAAGATCAGAGGGTTATTAAATACCATAATGTATCTGAACATATAATGTTCCACCAAATAAACCATATAGTAATCAACTACAAGATGTAATCAACACTACTTGTCACCCGCAAGCACATCTATAGTTCCAATACAAAGATTGAACACAACAGATGAACTAGGGTTTGAGACGAGATGGTGCTGCTAAAGATGTTGATGAGGATAGCCCTCCCCAATATGGGAGAGTTGTTGGTGATGATGATGTCGATGATTTCCACCTCCGGGAGGGAAGTTCTCCCGGCGGAATTGCTCCGCCGGAGGGCAAAAGTGCTCCTGCCCAGGTTCCGTCTCCAGATGGAGGCACTTCGTCCTGATATTCCGCTCCCTATTTTTTCTAGGTCAAAATGACTTATGTACTAGAAGGGGGGCACCGGAGGTGGGTCTGGATGAGCACAACCCACCAGGGCGCGCCCTAGTGTCTTGTGCTCACCTGGGTGGCCCCCTCCAGTACTTATTTGCTCCAGTATTTCCTTAATTAATCCATAAAAATTTATCGTAAAGTTTCAGCTCATTTGGACTTGTTCTGAAGCCGAATAGGTAGCTTGATGTAGGTTTTTCAGGTCCAGATTTCCAGCTGCCAGAATTCTCCCCCTTTGTGTGTACCTTGCATATTATGAGAGAAAAGGCATTAGAATTACTACAAAAAGCATTATTGTGCAATAAAACAATATAAATAATAGTAGGCAAACATGATGCAAAATAGACGTATCAAGTCCCCCAAGCTTAGACCACGCTTATCCTCAAGCGAAAACCGAAATCAATAAACATGTCCACATGCTTAGAGTGAAAGAGAGAGAGGTGTCGATAAAAACAAAAATACGGACATAGCAGCATCATGTAACTTATTATAATAGCAATAAACTTTAACATAAATCGTTTATCATAGAACTTTTCATGAATACGTGAAAATTCATCACAACATTGAAGTATAAAGCATAAACTCTATTGGAAACCAACAAACTATGTTCTCAAACAACTTTGTAACTACAATTCATCATCATTTCAGGAAGGGTCACGTATCGGAGCCTTTAGGCGAGTCCACATACTCAACCATCATTTAGTCTTCTATGATTGCTAACACTCACCGCGTACACATGAGCAAAACGTTTCAACCAAACCCATAGAAATATATGGGCTTATAATTTTGCCTCCCAACGTATTCACCTCAAGGGTGATGTAAACAATAATAACTCATGCTACCCATATTCAACTAGATATATGTGCCTAGATATTTCCTCACCACATGATGCTTGCGAAGGAGAAAATAAAAAGGAATAGAGAAACGAACTTTGACTCTTGCATGGAAGTAAATACATAAAAGTAAAAGATAGGCCCTTCGCAGAGGGAAGCAGAGGTTGCCATGCGCTTTTTGTTTGTATGCTCAACCCCTTAGTGCAAGAGAACGTCACGTTATAGTGCCCCTTATGATGGCAACCTTTATTATGCAGTCTGTCGCTTTTATTCTTCGCCATCATAAGTTCGTACAACGCTCAAATTTCCCTTACAATAAATGATTTCACACTTTTAGAAGCAATTATTATTGCCTTTTTGAACCGATGAAAACTAACTTGAAAGATCATTCTTAATCCACAGGTAGGTATGGTGGACTGTCAAATAAGATTTGGGTTTAAGGGTTTTGGATGCACAAGTAGTATCTCTACTTAGTGCGGAATTTTTGGCTAGCAAAGATAGGGGCAAGCACCACATATTGAAGGATCTATGACAATATAACTTCTATGTGAATATGAACAAACATAAATGATTACGTTGTCTTCCTTGTCCAACGTCAACAATTTTGGCATATAATATTTTGATGGAAGCTCACAATCACAAAAGACTTCCAGGATAGTGTATTTGCATGTGAATCTTCTCTTCCCTTATTAATTCTTTCATGAGTTGCATCATTGACCAATGCTATGTTTGTCAATCTACAATAAGATTTACTACTTATACTTTTCCTTATGTGATGTCATCACTTACCATAAGATTAGCATATGATCTTTTTCATTTATTTCCTTTATTTTTATTGAAACAAGAAAGTAAATAAAGCAAAACTCAAACTAAACTTTATTATATATCTCGCACACGATTACAAAGATAGATCACTAAGCAAACTCTCGAAAACAAAGGACCAAACTAAGTTTTATTCATCTCAAGCAAAAGTTAACTATGGATCGAACTAAGAAAAGTAAAGGCAAAAGATAGTGGAGATGATACGATACCGGGGCACCTCCCCCAAGCTTGGCAAAAGCTAACGGGAGTGCCCATACCCGATACTCAATTCTCTTTTGGTGATGAAGAAGGAGGTGGTGGTGATGAAGTAGAAGCGATCTTGTCCTCAGGTTTCCACGGCAGAGGCTCACCATCATAAGAGGAAGAGTGAGTCTCCCGGGTCCTGCAACTGGGAGCCAAACTGATACCTTTAAACCTTGCCTCATATTCAAAGATTTCATTTTGGAGGTCGTAGATCTAGCCCTGGAGTAAGTTGAGTTGCTCGTTGAAGGAGAAGACAATGTCCTTCATGGACTTGCCATCCATCTTGAGATCACGGGTGTAGTCCGCAATCATGAGGTGATTGGTACTGAGTCCACGTTCCACCATCCCCTTGCACTGGAAGACTTCCTGCTCCATAGCTTCAAGGCTGGCCTCCATGGATCTACTTCCCTTGGTGCCTTGCACATCGCGGATGTGCAACAATCCATCATGCATCTGGATAGCTTGAGGGTGCTGCATCACGTCCCGTATATATGGGTTGATGACGTTCTCGAAGAACTTGTCCTTGGAGCAGCTTGAAGCGGCCATGGTGGATTAGATCTGACAGAAAACAACAAGAAAAGAAAATAGGAGATTTCTCCGTGATATGGAGGTCAACAGGTTCGGGGGGTATATAAAGATTTTTTTTATCTTGGGAAATAAGCAAAACAGAAGAAAAACGAAGTCTGGAAAGTACCCGAGGTGGGCACAACCCACCTGTGCGCGCCTGGGGCCCAGGCACGCCCTGGTGTCGTATGCCCACCAGGGTCACTTTCCTGGTAGTTTCTTATTTTCATAATTTTTTTAATATTCCAAAATTGACAAAAAATATTTTTGCGGATTTTTCGGAGTTCGTTTACTTACCGTATCACGTACCTCTCTTTTTCACGATCCAGGAGTATTCCAGAAGGTTTCTTTTATGTGTTCTTCCGGTGTCATAGTTTGGATAATACTGCTTTCAACATTAATGGGCGTACCTGAGATATAATGTTTTATTCGTTGCCCATTAACAACCTTCGGGTTAGTGCCTTTGGCATTATTTATTTTGATAGCTCCAGATCGATAAACCTCCTCGATAACGTAGGGTCCTTCCCTTTTGACAGGAGTTTTCCTGCAAAGAATCTGAAACAAGAGTTGTCCAAAAGAACATATTCTGCAACTTTGAACTCACGCTTTTGTATTCTTTTGGCATGCCATCTTTTAACTTTTTCTTTAAATAACTTTGCATTTTCATAAGCTTGGGTTCTCCATTCATCTAAAGAGCTAATATCAAATAACCTCTTTTCACCAGCAAGTTTTAAATCAATATTGAGTTCTTTAATTGCCCAATATGCTTTATGTTCTAACTCAAGAGGCGAATGACAAGCATTTCCATAAACCATTTTATAAGGAGACATACCCATAGGATTTTTATATGTTGTTGTATAAGCCCAAAGTACATCATCTAGTTTCTTAGACGAATTCTTCCGGGACCTACTGATAGTTTTTGTAAAATTAATTTTATTTCTCTATTGCTAAGTTCAACTTGAACACTAGAGTCGGGATGATAAGGTGATGCAGTTCTATGGTTAACATCATACTTAGCAAGCATTTTATGGAAAACACCATGAATAAAGTGTGATCCACCATCAGTCATTAAATATCTAGGGACTCCAAACCTTGGGAAAATAACTTCCTTAAGCATTTTAATAGAGGAGTTGTGATCAGCACTACTAGTTGGAATAGCTTCTACCCACTTAGTAACATAATCAACAGCAACCAAAATATGAGTATACCCATTAGAGGAAGGAAAAGGTCCCATGAAATCATATCCCCAAACATCAAATGGTTCAATAGCAAGTGAATAATTCATAGGCATTTCTTGACGCTTATCGATATTACCTATTCTTTGGCATTCATCACAAGATAAGACGAACTTACATGCATCCTTGAAGAGAGTAGGCCAATAAAACCAGATTGCAATACCTTATGAGCGGTTCTGACTCCCACGTGATGTCGTCCATAATCTTCGGAGTGACATTTCCGTAGGATTTGTTCCTGTTCATGCTCAGGTACACAACGTCCAATAGTACCATCTAGTCCTTCTTTATAAAGATGTGGGTCATCCCAAAAGTAATGTCTTAAATAATAGAAGATTTTTTATTTTGTTGGTATGTAAAGCTAGGTGGTATGTATTTTACAACAATATAATTAGCATAGTCAGCATACCAAGGTGTACTGTTAGAGACATTTATTGCAGCTAACTGTTCATCAGGAAAGCTATCATTAATAGGTTGTGGGTCAACAAGAATATTTTCAAACCTAGACAGGTTATCAGCGACGGGGTTTTCTGCTCCTTTTCTATCAGTGATATGCAAATCAAATTCTTGTAGCAGAAGAACCCACCTAATGAGTCTAGGTTTAGCATCTTTCTTTTCTATAAGATATTTTATAACAGCATGATCGGTGTGAACAATCACTTTAGAATCAACAATGTAGGATCTAAATTTATCACAAGCAAACACCACTGCTAAGAATTCTTTTTCAGATAGCATAATTTCATTGAGCACTGTCTAGAGTTTTACTATCATAATGGATGACATTTAATTTCTTATCAACTCTTTGTCCTAGAACAGCACCAACAACATACTCACTAGCATCACACATAATCTCAAAAGGCAAGTTCCAATCAGGTGGTTAAACAACAGGTGCAGCAATTAGGGCTTTCTTTAGTGTTTCGAAGGCTTCCAAACAATCATCATCAAAACACAAAAGGAATATCCTTTTGCAAAAGATTTGTAAGGGGCCCAGAAATTTTAGAGAAGTCTTTGATAAACATCTTATAGAAACCAGCATGACCAAGGACACTATGAATACCTTTGATATCTTTAGGACATGGCATTTTCTCAATTGCGTCAACCTTGGCTTTGTCCACCTAAATACCTTTTTCAGAAATTTTATGGCCCAAAATAATACCTCTGTTAACCATAAAGTGGCACTTCTCCCAATTCAAGACCAGATTTGTTTGTTCACATCTCTGCAAAACTCGATCAAGATTGCTTAAACAATAATCAAAATACTTCCCATAAACAGAAAAGTCATCCATGAAAACCTCAACAATATTTCACAAAAATCAGAGAATATAGCAGTCATACATCTTTGAAAGGTAGCAGGTGCATTACATAAACCAAAAGGAATATGTATATAAGCATAAGTTCTGAAAGGACAAGTAAAAGTGGTCTTTTCATGATCATATTGTGAAACAGGTATTTCTGAAACACCAGAATGTCCATCAAGGAAGCAAAAATGTGTGTGCTTAGAAAATCTTTCAAGCATTTGATCAATAAAAGGCAGAGGATAATGATCTTCTCTAGTCGCTTTGTTTAATTTTCTATAATCAATTACCATTCTATAGCCTATGACAATTCTTCATGGAATAATTTCATTCTTATCATTAGGAACAATAGTTATACCTCCCTTCTTTGGGACACAATGAATAGGACTTACCCATCTACTATCAGCTATAGGATAGATTATACCTGCTTCCAGAAGTTTCAATGTTTCCGTCCTTGCCACTTCTTTCATCTTCGGATTTAACCAAGGTTGGTTATCAACAACGGTTTTAGCATCATGTTCCATATTAATCTTGTGCTGACATAGAGTGGGACTAGTGCCCTTAAGATCATCAAGAGTATATCCAATAGCAGCTCTATGCTTCCTTAGAACTTTTGATAATCTTTCTTCTTCATGTTCTGAAAGGTTAGCACTAATAATAACAGGATATATCTTTTTCTCATCAAGATAAGCATATATCAAAGTGTGTGGCAATTGTTTTAATTCAAACACAGGATCACCTTTAGGTGGTGGAGGACCTCCTAGAGTTTCAATAAGTAGATTGTGTTTAAGCATAGATTGTTGTTCAAACAAGATTCTACCTATTTCATTTCTTTCACGCATATGCAGATCGTTTTCATGGTCTAGCAAATATTGTTCTAAAGGATCAGTAGGAGGTACAACAATAGAAGCAAGACCAATAATTTTATCCTTACTAGGAAAATCTTTCTTATGAGATTTTCTACTAAACTTGGAGATATAAAATTCATGAGATTCATTACCAAAGCTAACACCGACAGTTTGTTTCTAAAAATCTATTCTAACATTGACGGTGTTCAAGAAAGGTCTACCGAAGACAATGGGACAAAAGTCATCTCGTGGGGAACCAAGAACAAGAAAATCAGTGGGGTATTTTAATTTCCCACACAAGACTTCAACATCTCTAAGAATCCCAATTGGTGATATAGTATCTCTATTGGCAAGTTTAATAATAACATCTATGTGTTCCATTTCAGCAGGTGCTATTTCATTCTTAATTTCTTAATATAAGGAAAAAGGAATCGCACTCACGCTAGCACCAATATCACATAAACCATGATAACACTTATCTCCTATCTTGACTGAGACAACAGGCATGCCAACAACTAGTCTATATTTATATATTTCATCAGGTTTGGCAATTCCAGAAGCTTCATCACAGAAGTAAATAACATGACCATCAATATTATTGACCAAGAGATCTCTAACCATAGAAACACTAGGTTCAACTCTGATTTGTTCAGCTGGATTAGGTGTTCAAATATAACTTTTGTTGACCACAGTTGACACTTTAGCATGTTCCTTCATCCTAATAGGGCAAGGTGGTTTTTCAATATAAGTAGTGGGAACAACTGGATCAACATTTCAAATGATAGTTTCTTCTTTAGCTTTTAATGGTTCTTTAATAGGTGGGTGATATTTAAACCAATTCTCCTTAGGGAGATCAACATGAGTAGCAAAAGATTCACAAAAGGAAGTTATTATCTCAGAGTCAAGTCCTTATTTAGTGCTAAACTTTTGAAAAGCATCGGTATTCATAAAAGATTTAACACATTCAAACTTAGGTTCAATACCTGACTCTTTACCTTCACCGAGTTCCCAATCTTAAGAGTTGCGTTTAATTCTTTCTAAAAGATCCCACCGGAATTCAATAGTCTTCTTCATAAAAGAACCAATACAAGAAGTATCGAGCATGGATTGATCATTACGAGAAAGCCGAGAATAAAAATTCCGAATAATAATTTCTCTCGAGAGCTCAAGATTGGGGCATGAATATAACATTGACTTAAGCCTCCCCCAAGCTAGAGCAATACTTTCTCCTTCACGAGGCCAAAAATTAGATATATAATTCCAATCACGATAAACTAGATATTTTTTTGATGGAATTCCAATTTCAACCGATTCCAGTTCCAAGATCCAATATCATCGCATAGCCTATACAATGTCAATGCTTTTCCCTTCAAAGATAAAGGGAAAACCTTCTTCTTAGCTTCATCTCTGGGTAAACCTGCAAGCTTAAACAATCCACAAATTTCATCCACATATATCAAGTGCATATCTGGATGTTCGGTTTCATCTCCTGCATAAGGATTAGCTAGCGGGTGTTCCTCCATACCCGAAGGAATTTCATAATCAATATTTTCAGTAGGTGCAATAGCTTGAGGGGCAGCTAATTGTGGTTCCGATTGAGGTGAAGATACCCCGAACAAACACCTGAAAGGATTGTTTTCCATAGTAGCAAGTGACAATAAATTTCAACAAGTAGTAGTAATATTTCCTTACCAATGTCCACTTACCAAAAGTGCTTCACTCCCTGACAACGAAACCAAAAAAATAGCCTTGATGACCCACAAGTATATGGGGTCAATTGTAGCCTTTTCGATAATTAAGAGTGTCAAACCCAACGAGGAGCAGAAGTAAATGACAAGTGGTTTTCAGCAAGGTAAAGTCTGCAAGTGCTAAAATTGTAAGTAGGAGAGTAGTTTGATAGCAAGATAATTTGTAACGAGCAAGCAACAATAGCAGTAACAAAAGTGCAGCAAGGTAGCCCAATCCTTTTGAGGCAAAGGACAGGCCAAAACGGTCTCTTATGACAAGCAAAGTGTTCTTGAGGGTACACGGGAATTTCATCTAGTCACTTTCACCATGTTGGTTTGATTCGTGTTCGCTACTTTGATAATTTGGTATGTGGGTGGACCGGTGCTTAGGTGCTATTATTACTTGAACAAACCACCTACTTATGATTAACCACCATGCAAGCATCCGCAAGTACGAGAAAAGTATTAAGAATAAATTCTACCCATAGCATTAAACTTTTGGATCCAATCGGTCCCTTACGGAATAGTGCATAAACTAGGGTTTAAGCTTCTGTCACTCTCGCAACCCATCATCTAATAACTACTCCACAATGAAATCCCTTAGGCCCAAATATGGTGAAGTGTCATGTAGTTGACATTCACATGACACCACTAAGGGAATCACAACATACATATCATCAAAATATCGAACACATATCAAGTTCACATGATTACTTACAACATGATTTCTCCCGTGACCTCAAGAACAAAAGTAACTACTCACAAATGATAATCATGCTCAAGATCAAAGGGGTACTAAATAGCATAATGGATCTGAACATATAATCTTCCACCAAATAAACCATATAGTAATCAACTAGAAGATGTAATCAACACTACTAGTCACCCATAAGCACCAACCTATAGTTCTGGTACAGAGATTGAATACAAGAGATGCACTAGGGTTTGAGATGAGATGGTGTTGTTGAAGATGTTGATGAAGATATCCCTCCCAAAGATGGGAGAGTTGTTGGTGATGATGATGACGATGATTTCCCCCTCCGGGAGGAAAGCTCTCCCGGCGGAATCACTCCACCGAAGGGAAAAAGTGATCCTGCCCAGGTTTCGCCTCGAGACGGAGGCGCTTCGTCCCAAAAGTTTTCTCCTTATTTTTTCTAGGTCAAAATGACTTATGTACCAGAAGAGCGGCACCGAGCTGGGCCTGGATGAGCACAACCCATCAGGGCGCGCCTGGGGGCCCAGGCGCGCCCTAGTGTCTTGTGCTCACCAGGGTGCCCCTTCTGGTACTTATTTGCTCCAGTATTTCTTATTTGTTCCATAAAAAAATCCTGGTGAAGTTTTAGCTCATTTGGAGTTGTGCAGAATAGCTAGCCCGACGTAGCTTTTTTAGGTCCAGATTTCCAGCTGCCAGAATTCTCCCCCTTTGTGTGTACCTTGCATATTATGAGAGAAAAGGCATGAGAATTACTCCAAAAAGCGTTATGATGCAGAATGGACATATCAGTGCCCGATTACCTCCCTGGGAACACCGGGGATATCAGATGGTTTCCAAGCAAACACATCGATATTCGCCCGCAGGAAGATAACGAGTGTGCTTTCCTATTTTTCATCAAGGGTGGCACTGATGGTAAAAGTACCATTAGTACCGGCCAGCCCCGTCGGGAACTTTTTCACATGGGGTACAACAGCCTTGGTATTCTTTCTATTGGAACTCTCTGGCACATTATCAACGGGTGCTATGCACTCCGTAGAGGCACGCTTCCTGGAGTCCCTACTATCCTTCTTCTTCCCCTTTCTTTCCTTGGCGGGCGATGTGTCTTCGGCGGCCTCTGCCGCGACTGCGTCCGGTACATCTTATCCTCGCATATCATTGTTTACTTCTTGTCCGACGGAATGGAAATGACGCCCATCGGTCCTGGCATCTTCAAGGTGTTGTAGGCGTAGTGGGATGCCGCCATGAACTTGGCCAGGGCCGAGTGCCCAAGGATTCCATTGTACGGTAGGGGGAGGTCAACCAGATCAAACACAATCTTCTTAGTCCGGTAGTTCATCTCTCCCCCAAATGTCATTGGCAATGTGATCTTTCCCTTAGGACGACTCCTGCCGGGATTGACTCCTTGAAATGTGCTCGTAGCCATGAGCTCTTCTTTTGATATCTAGAGCTTGCTGAGAACTTGTGGGGAAATCAGATTCAACCCAACCCCACCATCAACCAACATATTTGTGACCTTGAGGTTGCGGATTGTTGGTGAGACCAACAATGGCAAGCACCCTGCCACAGTGGTGCGGTCCGGGTGATCCTCTACATCACAGATGATGGGCATGCGTGACCATTTGAGCGGTTTTCGTGAACCTGCCACTGGCTCCATGGTATTAACTTCCACGTGCCCACTGTTTAAGTTGGCGGTGAGAGGAGTGCAAAGATGCACCCCCGTCAATGCACACAGCATCAGTGGCTTTCTGGAATTCCTTCTCACTAGTTTCCTCTTCACCCCCTCCATCACGTTCATCATTGCAATCTCCCTTCTCTTGACCCCTGCTGGGTTTCCCTTGGTTCTGAGGAGCCTTGCCGGGGGGGGTTTGCTTCACCACCCCGGCCCTTTCCGCCAGTGTCGTTCCGACCTTTTTCCTTATCATGCTTCTCATATTCAGCCTTCTGCTTCCCGACGAGCTGCTCAACCTGATGAAATTCTTGGAGATCGTGGCCCTTGGTCTGATGAATCTTGCAGTACAGTGCATCACCTTTCCCAGCCCTCTCGGCAGCCGCAGCCTCCTGATAGTCAGCGCACGCGGCAGCTTCTTTGCCGAGGGCTTCAGCTTTAGCCTTCTTGCTGGTACTAGGCGTGCCCAATCTCTCGACTGTCAACACTGCCTTATCCATGCGTTTCTTGTTGTGCTTCTTGCCTTTCTTCCTCTAACTGGTGCACTCTTCGTCATCCTCTGAGTTGATGTCGACACAATCTTCCTCTCCAGGGAGCTTCGTCCCCACTTCCACCCGAGTACGCTTGTCCACGAAGGTATACAGCTCCTTCACAGTCTTGGGCAACCAAGCGTTCACTTAGAATGTATCCTGCGGTTGCACACATTGGACTGGAAGGCAGCTATCACAGCTGCTGGGTGGATATCTCGAATATTTCTGGGGACTCTGCTGAATCTTTGCAAGTACTTCTGCAGAGTCTGTCCTTCTTTTTACTGGAGAAGCTGCAAATCACTGGGCCGTCCTGGTTCTGGATGGCCACCCATGAAGGCGCCAATGAACTCACGGCATAGGTCGTCCTTGGTCACAATGCAGATCTCCGGCAGGTGCATCAGCCATGACCTCACATTTGACTTGAGTGCCAAAGGAAAGTAATTGGTGAATACCTTCTCATCTCTTCCCCCCCGCATCCTGAACAACGATAGTGTAAATGCTCAAGAACTCTACCGGGTTCAGTCTCCCATCATACTTCTCTGGTATCTCTGGCTTGAACATGCGAGCGGACGGCCAACGGACTTGCCGCAGCTCACGAGTGAAGGCAGGGCACCCGACCTCAAAAGGTAGGTACCCGCCACCTCCGAGTGCGGGCTCGTTGACGTCGGGGCTACCGCACCCATTGGGCTGGCAGTGGTTGTCGCGGCGCCGCTCGATGATGGTGTGCGCGCCTTCCCTTCACCTCTTCTCAGGGGTTCCCCGTTGGCTTTGACATGCTCGAGGGTCAGAGGAGGCCATCGGGACGTCATCGGGCTCTTGGTTACGTGGCTACCGTACGACTTGCCGTGGTGGGGATTGCACCATGGGGGCGGCCCTTCCGTGCGGCCAGCTGCACGGGTTGTTGCCACCACCTGGGGAGGCTGCGACGGGCCAGCTCGCTATGGTCCTCCCGCCTCGGCAAAATCAATCAGACTCTGGATGGTGGCTCATCACTGATCCATCTGATCAGCTGCTGACGGGAATCTCGCCATTAGCTGGGCCCGTGCCATGCCCTCGGAGGCAGTGCTTGGCATAGGTGATGATGACGTAGACCGCAGTGTCGCTCAGATCCTGATGGTGCCGGTGGCGAGCGTGTCGTGTCGTCGTTGTTGCAAACCAGCCGCTTCGATGGCATGGTGACGCGGTGGAGGGGCTTGGGGGCCAGCGGCTCTGTTTGGCACAGTGGCTAGATCTATCCGTTCCAGGGTGGCATGTGCCCTGCGGCCCCGCCCGCAGCGGGGGCGGCTGGAGGATTGCGATTCTCCCCAGAACGTGCGCCACCACTGCGACAGTGCCCTTAGGCGAGGAGAGAGGGTGCATGCAAAGTAACCCCCCATCCATACCTCGAAGAGTGTGGCCGCTGGGATGCTGATGCTATCCGTCCCCGATGCCTCCTGCTTCTGCTTCGGCCACAGGAGCGGTGGTGCCGATGCCGCCTACGCCAACAACATCTCCCTTAGCTTCCACATCCTCACGGGCGAGTCGCAGCTCTATAGTTCTTCTTATGCGCCATAGTCGATGACGCTGACGATGATGAAGATGGCGATGAAGATAATGCGCTACCGACGCTCTCAGGTTCGTGCAAGTGATCCCCCTACCTAGCGCACCAAAGATGTCATGGGAAACCATAGCCACCTATGGGGCCTTGGGCCCTTTTTGGTTCGGCGGGGGGATAGGCACATTGCACAAAGAGCAGAGAAACATAGCACAGCGCGGAAGGGATCACTTGAGCAGTTTTACCTAGGTTCGGTCTGCCGGGAGGGGTAAAACCTTACTCCTGATTTGGTGAATTGATAGTGGAAATGTGATGGTGGACGTAGCGCACTTGCGCGGCAAAGGTTGCCTCAGGGCGAGAGTGGCTATGCGCGTATGAGTGTATGAGTCAGCTAACCCATCAGCTAACCAACCCCTTCTTCTGTTGCGATGGGCCTCCTTTTATTGATCAAGGGGTTACCACAGTGGCAAATCAGTCTTTATGCACTACTTAGATAGCAAATAGTTCTATCACACCGAACTCTGCAGGCTGACATAGCACATTAAATGCGTCGTCTAGTGTCACATCACAGTGTTCCCGGCAACCCTTGCTGGGCTATTTTGCCAGCTTGGCACCTGCTTACTTGACACGTCTCAGGACGGGTGTCATATGGAGGTGTTTGTTGTAGGAAGTGTCTGCCATCTGGCAAAAAGGAGCCACTTAGTCACCTTGGGGCTCGACGCCGCACTGATTTATGACTTGCGTCGCTTGTGAGGTGGAGCGGTGGAGTGGCTAGACTCTGTAAGCCCCGGCAAGGCCTGCCGGGATGATCTGGGGGTACGCTTCCGGTGCAAACCGAACCTTGCCAGGCTCGCCTGCACGGCAAGAGAGGTTCTTCCCTTCACGGTATCTTGCTTCTTTGGCTCATCTTGATATTCTTTATCTGCACTTGGACCCTCTAATGAGTTGGTCCTTCTTGCTTGGTCTGATCTTGGTGTCGTAATCTTTGTCCTTGTGCTTGTGCACGGTCTAGGCAACATACCCATGGTTTATTGCACCGACAAGATCCTAAACTGAAACCCCAGGAAAGAGGGTGTTGGATTCGAGAGGAAAATGAATGTTGATGGATTCAACTGGAAGCCTGAGCAGTACCCCAAAACTACCTGTGTTGCTGCAAAGGGCCCATAAGTGGATCCATCCACATTATCTGGCTTTAACTATGCTAATCCTATCATCATTGATGAGTCATTGGACTCCTTCTATAAATTGTTCAAAACTTAGAATGGTGAAGTGTTTGCCAGGTTTATTGGAAGTAACTGCAGGAATGGGTCCCCTATGAAGAAGACCTGGGTACCTAAAAGTCTTCTTGAGAAGCTTCCCATGAATGTCATCATGACACCACCTGGGAAGAAGACAAACCCTAGACCAAAAGCTTCATATCGCCCAAAGTCTTCATACAAGAAGAAGACCTCATATGGTCACCCTAACACCAATGTTTTGCAGGAAACAATCACCAAGCTCATGAATATGACCATAATTCTTCGAACCATTATGTTCACAAATCGAAGATCTTTTTTTCCTTATTCATTTGAGTACTACTCACCACCTGTGAAACTATTTGCTAGGGCTTCTGTGTTGCCCCGAGACCAATGCTCCAGTCACCTTTCATTTTTTTTGTTGACGTCGTGTCTTTAAATTGTTTGTTGGCATGATCATGATGAGTAACATTGTCATATTTTGCTTCTTGCATCATGTCCATTATTGACTATATCTTGCATCCTTGTTGTTGCCATGTTCATCTCACTTTGTTATATGCTACCTGATTTGGATGTGCCTCTTCTCATTTTTATTTCATTACATCATGATCATCATGCATTGGTTTGCATCCTTAAGTCTTGTTGTGTGATCTTGTGTGAAACCCCCTCTTCTTTTTATCTCCATCTCATTCATGCAATATACACATACCAGCAACCATTCATCAAGTTCACCCAAGTTTCTCTACCATCCAAACTTCTCCTTTCTTCTTTATTACATTTATTTTCATGTAAAATTTCCCACCATGCCTTCAACCTGTCTGCCACATTTCAGCTCCTTTGGACTTGTTTTGGTTGGGTTCAAAAATGGCTTAAGTTTGAATTTAATTCAGACTTGAATTATTTTTCTGCCTTAAAAATGCACAAACCAGTTTATTCAAATCTTGCATAAATCCATAAGCCCAAATATATTCTCACATCTATCACACCACTTTTCATTTCTCTATTTCTGTTTGAAGAAATACAGGAGAATTAGAAGAAGCGCAGCCTGGCAGCAACCCACCTAGTCCCTCCAGATCCTTTTCCTACTCAAACCCCTCCTATCCTCTATGTCACTTGTCCCACGTGGCAAAGTGGGACCCACACGTCAGTGGATGAATCTGTAACACCCACCCACCTTTTTCTTCTACCTCGCTTCCTCTCTTTCCACGCGTGCCACTGACACAGGGGCACCACGGCGCCCGCGCCTCTATATAGCCCCGGCTCTCGCCTAGGGTTCTCTCTTCCTCCCCCCTTCCTTTCTCTGCCACCGCCACGAGGTAAGCCATCCTCACGCTTCTGCAATCTCCTCCACCGACACCATGTCCGAGAGGAAGACTAGCTCCTCCGGCATGATCTGCGACCTCGTCGGCCTCCCTCTCCTCTCCAGCACATGCGCCTCGACGTCCCTGCTCTGTTCCGCGTCAAGTCCTAGCCCAGGAGTGCCAAGGCCAGTACCTCTTCTTCCTCTTTGTCTCGGACCTGAAGCCCTGCCAAGTCCACCGCCGTCATTCAGCGCGCTTCCCTGCCGTCTCCACTATGTTCCGGTTGAACCATGACGTCACCCCAAACCCATGGTGAGCTCCTGCTCCTCCCGGTCTTTTTCGCCTTGTTGATTCCGTCCACAAAGCTACCGTTCTGTACATATCCGAGGGCATGATCGCCGGAAATCCTTACTAGCGCGACCTCTGCTGTACCCCCTCTTGCACGCTCGAGCTCGCCCATGTACACGCCCCCGTAGCACCCGCACACATCTGCACTCGCGCGCGCACCTTGCTTACTTGCCGCTTGTTCACCGTGCCATGCTCGCCCCTGCATCGCTGTATGCCGCAGCCGAGACGAGCTACAACTCGATGCTCGAGCTCCGACCTCTTTTCTCCACACCTTGCATTTCTATGCATGCACGTGCACACCACACATGATTCCACATGTCCACTACTACCCTGCTGCTGCTAGCGCCGTCGTGCTTTCTCCATGTCGTTTCCTGCAATCACCGTGCGTCCATGGTGATTCTAAGGCGATGCTTTTACCTTTTGTTAAGTAGAGTCGTTCCCCTCTTTTAAACACAAACCCAAGAGGAGCCTGGCTAGTTAGCCACTAACGCTCACGTCAAGGAGATCTTGATTTCAAACCCAGTGCCCTCCTGATTTTTTTGTCTCTATTATTTCACATGCTTGCACACTTGTTTCATCTTGGTCCGATCCCCACAGTTATGACCAGCACCGATCATTCCAACTGGCCATTATAGTGCTTCTCTGTGAAGCCAGTCTAGGGATCAAATCCCAGTGTCACCTTTTATTTTGCTTTCATGTAGCCTTTTGTTGTGCCTGTGCCTATGACACCAGGGTCCCAGCGCCCCTGTGGACCTTTTAGCTTGACCGATTGGCCAACCCCTGGCCTCACTTGCCACTGGCAGTAGCTACCCAGCCCGTGTCTATCTACTGCTGCTATTTTTCCTTCATATAAAAATTGCACACCTTTCAGCATATTAGACCATTTTGCAAATTTCATATTAACATAACCGTGCATGCAAATAAAAGTCATGTATGTAACTTGGGTATAATTTCATGTAGTTTCATAATTTGCAACTTTCATCCATGTTAAAAATGGTTAAAATTATTATTTGCATTAATTTGCCTAAATGTCATGTTAAAATAGGTTTTTTTTCATATCTTTATAACCGTAGGTTCGAGTTAAATGAACTTTATATGTAAATGGTTAGAAAAATGTGTAGGTTAACATGGTGCACTTTATTTTGCTGTTTAACAACATTTAAATTGTGTATAGGGTAGAACAGTACCAATTTGATATATGCATATGGGGATTTTCAGGAATTGTTATATGTGTTTCGGGCCTCATTTAAACTTGCCTAAATAGGTAGTTTGCATATGGTTCACCTCTTGCCATGTTAACAACATTTAACCTTGTCATGCATCACACTTGGTTGTGCATCAAGCATTGTTTATGCTCATGTGATTACCACGTTGTTTGCTTCTTTCCGGTTGTGCGTCTTCACGATAGTTCCGGTTAAGTTGCGATTGTCAGGATTCATTCGGCTACGTTGGTTCGTGTACTTCATGGACTCGATCTTCTTCCAAGCGGGATTTCACGCAAGATGACCATCACGTTGGATATCACTACTATCATTGCTTTGCTACTTGTGTCGACGCTATCGCCATGTCGCACTACCTACCACTTGTTTTTGTCAAGCCTCCCAAATTGCCATGATAAGCCTCTAACCTTTTCCACCATCCCAGCAAACCGTTGTTTGGCTATGTTACCGCTTTGCTCAGCCCCTCTTATAGCACTCGTAGTTGCACGTGTGGTTGCAGGTTGTTCCATGTTGGAACATGGATAACATGGGATATCACAATATCTCTTATTTAATTAATGCATCTATATACTTGGTAAAGGGTGGAAGGCTCGTCCTTTTGCCTGGTGTTTTTTCCACTCCTGCCACCCCGGTTTCCATCATACCGGTGTTATGTTCCTTGACAAGCGCTCCTAAGACATGTGGGTGTATGGGAACCCCCTGACCAATCGCTTAGGAAAGAACTCTACCAGCAATTCCCCACTTTGGTTTTAAAATTTGCCAACATAATAATACCGATAATAATAATCTGATGCATAGGGAGTTAGCTCTACTCGAGGATTCCTTAATTCAACATAATACCGATGGGCCAGTGCTGATGGTAATGGTCCAAAATGGGCAGCCTGCGGGGCCACCACGGGGAAACTCGAGGACATGTTTTACTCGTAGCTTGTCCCGTCTGGTTGTGCCCTGAGATCAAGATACGCGGCTCCTATCGGCGTTGTCGGCACATCGGGCTGCCTTGCTGGTTTAGTTTTTACCTTTGAGGACACAGCCGGGCCCACCAGAATTCCTTATTGTAAGCATCACGTTCTTCATGGTGTGAGGATGTTCCATCAGATGTGTGTGGTAGTTTATCCTGGATTAAGTTGGAGCACCCCTGCAGAGTTAAATCTTTTCGAGAGACATGCACGTGGTTATGGGGATACTTGGAAATTTATACTATCCGGTTGTATAGAACTTGATACGAGATCTAAATTAAAATACACCAACCGCGTGCGTAACCGTGACCGTCTCTTTTTGAGGGAGCTCGGGAAGAGAACAAGGCGGGGTTATGATTGACTCGTAAGTAGTTTAGGTTCACATATTGATCATTACTAGTTCACGACCATTATGCATAGTTTACTCTTGTACTCGTAAGTTAGCCACCATACAATGCTTAGTGCTTGCTCCAACCTCACCACTTACCCATTCCATGCCCATTAAGCTTTGCTAGTCTTTTACCCATGGTAATGGGATTTCTTAGTCCTCGTGACTCATAGATTACTACAACAACAGATGCAAGTACAGGTAATGCGATGACATGACATGAGAGTGACGCTTGCTTGTTTTGGAGTTCTTCTTCTGCTTCTTCTTCCTCGCCGGTGTTGGGATAGGTTCCTAGTCTGCAGCCTAGGCTAGCAGGGTGGATGTTGTTTGTGTTTTTCATTTCTTTTCATTTGTAGTTGTATGTTGCTCTTCTGTATGGTGTGTGCAATGTATTGATGTATTCACGTGGCATTTGTTTGTCTTTGCATGTATCCCCATTGGTGTTGTATATGGTACAATGTAATGATGTCCACCTTGCAGAAGCATCTTCAATATGCGTTTCTATCCTTGGTGGGACATTCGAGTTCCCCTCGGATAGGATCGCATATTGGGCGTGATAGCTTCAAAGCCAAAGTTCTCATATGTTGCACTTAGACTCATTGCTTCTAAGCAACCCCTTCAAATGTGGGTGGTTAAGAATAATTAATTTCTGTTGGAGGATAAGGTCTCCAGTCGAAAAGCATTGGACTATGAAGACAATGCTGGAGACCTGATGAAACTTGTGGGGTGCAAAATAAAGATCACCTATTCACCCCCCTCTAGTCGATATAATGCACTTTCAATTGGTATTAGAGCAAGGTACTCCCTTGTTCTGTGTGATTTTGGTTTAACCACCTAGAGTTTTAGTTATGCCGATTGTAGGAATGATCAAGGTCTTGGCTGGGTGTTCTACCTTCGATGGGACGGACTACCCCTACTGGAAGAATAAGATGCGCATGCATCTTGAGGAAATTGATAACAATCTCTGGTATGTTGTGGAAAATTGTGTTCCCTCAGTCACTCCGTCTGTGAATGCGCTGATGTGAAGAGATTCAAGCAACTCGACTCTCAAGCGAAGAATATCATATGTGGTCATCTAAGCAAAGGATAGTACGGCAGAGTGAGTGCTTTGGAAATAGCAAAGCTGATCTGGGATAGGTTGTCCAAGGTCAACGAAGGAGTCTCCACTCAACGTGACTCCCAAGTTGATGTTCTTTGCAATCTCTTCAACCGCTTCAAAATACTCGACAACGAAAAATGTTCAACAAACTTCCGATCGCCTCACTGACATCTCAAATGAGCTTCAAGCACTTGGTGCCACTAACATCACCGATCATGAGGTGGTGAAGAAATTGTTGAGATCACTTGATTCCTCATTTGATACCCTTGCACTGATGATTCAAGAATGAGGATACTACAAGTCACTAGATCTTGCAGATATCCTCGAGAGGCTAATCATGAGTTCCAGCTTGCTGAGAAGAGAGACCTCTATGGGCCGAGCTATGGAAGATCACATGCACTGAATGTCAAGGCAGTCTTTGAATCTGAAGGTGAAGATTCTGGTAGCAGCCTTGGTGATCCTGAAGAACTGCGCCAGGAGCTAGCAATGCTCGTGAAGAAGTCCCATAAGTTCTCTCTCCATGGTCGCTTTGGAAAATCCTCAAGAAGTGATGATTCCTCATCCCATGACTACAAGAAGAGGACTTGCCACAAATGCAAGAAACCTGGTCACTACATGTCTGATTGTCCTCATTGGGAAAAGGAATCAAAGAAGAAGTACAAAGATGCCGATTCTGATGAATCAAAGAAGAAGTAGAAATCTTCAAAGTCCTCATCATCAAAATCTTCAAAATCTTCATCTCACAAGAAGAGAAGTTTCAAGAAGGCTCGGGCATTTATTGGAAAGAAAATGGACTTTGAAGCTGAATCTGAGGAAAATGTGGCAGAGGAGGAATCTGAGGAGTTAGACTCTGGTGTGGCGAGCCTAGCCCTCGCTACTACTTACGTCAGCAAGTCCATCTTCAATGCTGAAGAAAATGACCTTCCCAACACTGCTGAGAAGAGCGTCGATGACTATGCTGCCACCTATTTCTTCATGGCAAAAGGAGCCAAGGTACTCAAACATTCCTCCTCTGAATCTAGTGAGGATGAATCTGATGACAATCTCAAACCTAGCTATTGCAAACTTGCTAAGATTGCTGTCAAACAACAAAAGGCTTTGGAAAAGGTTCAAAATCTGCTAGACAAAAGCGATGACCTGTTGGGTGAGGAATTGAATCGAACTAAGACTTTGACTGATAATCTTCAGAGACTTCAGTTTAAGTTTGACAATCTTCAGAGTCATCATAACTCTCTCTTAGCTGATCATGAGAAGCTTTCTTGTGAATTTCTTCAGAGAAAGCAAGGTCTTGAGAAGTTAAAAGTGAGTTATGAAGACCTTCAGAAGGAAAACAATTAATTGCTTGCTCAACAGATCAGTTCCACTCAGGAAGAATTTATTCCACCATGTTTGAAATGCATTGGGCATGAATCTGCTAATTCTTCACCTGAATGTTCAAATGTTTCTATTGCTGCAAATTCTTCAACTATCCTTGTGGTCACAAATTCCTCATCCGAGGATACCACAAGTAGCACTAACGATAATGCAGGGTTGAAGGAATTGTATGTGACAGGCATATACAAAAGCCTCAAAGGGCATCGTACTCTTTGTGATGTGCTCAAAAAGCAGACCTTGAACAAGAACCCTAGGAAAGAGGGTATTGCCTTTGAGAGGAAACTCAATGCTCATGGGACCTACTAGAAACATGAGCAGTATCCCAAAACCTCATGGGTTGCTGCAAAAGGACCTCCTGTAGATGCATTCACTTTATATGGCTTTACTTTTGAATCTTCATATTCCTTTGATGATTCATTTAACTCCAACTATAAATTGTTCAAGAATCAAAATGGTGAAGTATTTGCTCGATATGTTTGAACTACTGCAGGAATGGTCCCCCTATGATGAAAATCTGGGTTCCCAAAAGGTGCCTTGAAAATCTTCAGGTGAATGTCATCATGACACCACCTAGGAAGAATAGGAAACCTAGACCAAAATCTTCATATTGATCGAACTCCTCATATGGACCAAATTCTTCATCTGGATCAAATTCCTAACGTGGATCCAAATCATCATATGAACATCATCGTGCTAACACTTCTGTTTCGCAGGGAAAGTCAAAAGGCTATGAATATGTGCATTATTCTTCAAACTAATATGTTCATAAGTCCTCGAAGAATTTCTCTGCTTATTCATATGCTTACACTAACCCCTCTTCTATGAAATGAAGTGCACTGGCTTCAATGCCATCTTTCTCTTATGGAGCTCACAGAATGATGAATTCTTTGCCACCCCTCCAGATGTGGGTGGTGAAGAAAAAGAACTAATCTCTTATGCAGGGTCAGGTCTCCAGACGAACTTAATTGTCTGAAGAATTTGCTGAATATGCTTGAATGGACGCAAGCTAATCATGAAGAAATGGATTACTCATTTCTCACGTCTTCATGTTCCTATATCTGTTATACTGTTGATGAAATTCATCTGATGAAATTAATGCCATATTCTTCACTGATGAAGTATATGGGTTCGTAAGTTGCACTAATTCATCTGCAGGATGAACAACCCAAAGCTACTGAGTGGGTCCTCGACAGTGGATGTACAAATCACATGACCGGTGATAGGTACTTATTGATGGACACTACTTTATCTCCATCTCATCTGAAGCATATCACCTACGCTGACAAAGGCAAAAGCAAGGTATTGGGTCTTGGTAGGGTTGCAATCTCAAATGATAGACACATGGATAAAGTCAAACTTGTCGAGTCCTTAGGATTCAACCTCATGTGTGTCTCAATGCTTTGTGATGTTGATATGGTTGTCGTCTTTGGCAAGTATCGTTGTGTTGTGCTAATGGATCTGACAATTCCAAAGCCTTCAAAGGCTTTAGGAGAGGAGACTTGTATATTGTTGATTTCTCTGCAGGACCACAACCTGCCACATGTCTACTTGCAAAAGCTTCAGAAGTCTGGTTATCGCATCGACAACTTGGTCATGCTAGCATGAGGAACTTGCATACACTCGCGAAGAAGAAGCATGTCATTGGAATCGAGGGTGTCTTATTCCTCAAAGATCATCTCTGTGGGGTTGGCGAGGCTGGAAACATCTCCAGAGCCAAGCATCCCTTGAAGACTATCATGACCACTTCTCGTCCTTTTGAATTACTTCACATGGATCTCTTTGGCCCTACTCATTCTGCCACATTCACTAATGCTGCATCATTATATGGATTTATCATTGTTGATGATTATTCCCATTACACATGGGTGCATATCATCACTTACAAAACTGAAGTGCAGGAAGACTTCAAATGATTTTCCTCAAGAGCATCTATGAACATTGGTGTGAAGATCAAGCATATCAGGAGTGATAATGGGACTGAGTTCAAGAATAGTGGTCTTGATGACTATCTTGATGAACTTGGTATTACTCACGAGTTATCTGCCCCTTATACTCCTCAACAGAATGGTGTTGTGGAGCGCAAGAACGTGGCTCTTATTGAGATGGCTTGCACTATTCTTGATGAATACAAGACTCCACCTTGTTTCTGGCCTGACGCTATTGATACTGCATGCCACATCATCAATAGGGTATATCTTCACAAATTCTTCAAAAAGATCCCATATAAACTCCTCACTGACAAGAAACCCAATGTAAGTTATTTCAAAGTCTTCGGTGCTAAATGCTGGATTAGAGATCCTCATCACAATTCTCGAAAGCACATGAGAGTTTTATGCTTGGTTACGGAAAGGACTGACACACCTACAGAGTCTTCAACACCTATCACTACATGTCGGCGTTCTAGATACGGGGGTACCCAGACTTGCCTGCCTGCGGCCCACTGCATGGCTCCATTGACGGCCTAGTACGTCCCAGCTTCAGCATCAACAACTCAAGACCCTCGCGAGGGTCCAAGCCTCGCAAGGCGGACGACGCCAAGACCTCTAAGGGGATCAGCCTCCTCAGGCTGGCTCTCGAGGGCGGTGACTTCTATGCAAGGTGCCCCTCACGAGGCTCAGCTGACGTGGGCCATGACGACCAAGGCCAGGCGGGCGCCAGGAGGGCACAAGCGGGCGCAGAGTGCCAGTTTCCCTTTTGGTGCAAAGGAGGCAAGCGGTAGGCGCGGAGTCCCAAGAATGGGCCAAAGGTTTCCATTCCGGTGCAATAAGACCAACACTGCTAGGACGGCAGGATGGAGGTCATCGCCGAGCCCACCGCAGTGTCACGACCAGAGGCTTTTCGCAGGGGAAGACCACTTTAGTCAGGATAGGATGTACTTCCTGTCCCCCTTCAAATCCGTCCATTGTGGCATCCCTTCCTGCCAACATTTGGGAAGAGGACCAAGGCCACTATAAATATGACTTAGCCACCAACATAGAAGGGTGGTCGAACCAAGAGGAAAAGAGTAGAACATGTATCGGATCCATTCTCATCCAACCACCTCACCAGCTCTCTTGAGCTCAAGAACACCTCACCTCATGAGGCCTGTTCATCCACTGTACTAGTTCATCCTCAGCCCTCGAGGCAATCCACCAAAACTTTGGAGTAGGGTATTAACACGCAAAGTGGCTCGAACCAGGATAAACTGTTGTGTCTCCTTGTTCCCTTGAGCTCAACGAGGTAGGCTTAGAGGATAACGACTAGGCAGGCTGGGTAGGTTGAGATCTCCGCCCATGTCCCATCAATAGCCACACGTCGTTCAAGGCTGCAGGCGGTTAGGGCCCGTGGAGCTCCACACTTGCCCTTTGGCTTCGCCTAGAAGCCAAGTCCGAGCGCGCCTTGGGCCCGCGAGCTACTGTCGGCATTCTTGACCCGGGGGTACCCAGACTTGCCTGCCTGCGACTCATTGCGCAGCTCCATCGACGGCCTACTACGGCCCAGCTTCAGCATCAACAACTCAAGACCCTCGCGAGGGGCTAAGCCTCACGAGGCAGACAGTGCCAAGACCTCTAAGGGGATCGGCCTCCTCAGGCTGGCTCCCGAGGGGCGGAGACTCCTATGCAAGGTGCACCTCATGAGGCTCAGCTGACGTGAGCAATGACGACCAAGGCCAGGCAGGTGCCAGCGGGCGCAGAGTACCAGTTTCCTATTGGTGCAAAGGAGGCAAGCGGCAGACGCGGAGTCTCGAGGAATCGGCCAAAGGTTTCCATTCTGGTGCAACAAGACCAAGACCGCCAGGACTGCAGGACGGAGGTCATCGCTGAGCCCATCACAGCATCACGACCAGAGCCTTTTCGCAGGTGAGGGAGTCCTGGTCTAGGGGGTGTCCGGATAGCCGAACTATCACCGTTGGCCGGACTCCTAGACTATGAATATACAAGATTGAAGACTTCGTCCTGTGTCCGGATGGGACTTTCCTTGGCGTGGAAGGCAAGCTTGGCGATACGGATATGTAGATCTCCTACCATTGTAACCGACTCCGTGTAACCCTAGCCCTCTTCGGTGTCTATATAAACCGGAGGGTTTAGTCCGTAGGACGGACATAAGTCATACCATAGGCTAGCTTCTAGGGTTTAGCCTCCTTGATCTCGTGGTAGATCTACTCTTGTACTACCCATATCATCAATATTAATCAAGCAGGGGAGTAGGGTTTTACCTCCACCGAGAGGGACCGAACCTGGGTAAAAACATCGTGTCCCTTGTCTCCTGTTACCATCCGCCTAGACGCACAGTTCAGGACCCCCTACCCGAGATCCGCCGGTTTTGACACCGACATTGGTGCTTTCATTGAGAGTTCCTCTGTGCCGTCGCAATTAGGAAGGATGCCTCGTCCCATCTTTAAAGACATCACCGTCGCCAAAGGAGCTCTGGCCATCGGCCAAACTATCCGGCTAGGCGGTTTTCTTATGACCGCCTGTTCGGCCACCACGCCGACGATGACCTCTCGGGTCATCAAAAGCGATCTCCACATCAACTCGGAATTCGCTGAGCAGCTAGATCCGATGGAGCTCTCCTCCGTAAATGAGCTCTTGGATCGCATTGCCGCCCTGGGAGTCGCTACAGACTATGATCAGATTGGGCCTAAAACCGATCTGAGAGAGATCAACTCTCCCTAGGCTACCCACCACGTTGCTGTGGTGGAGGAATAGCACGACGACTCTTCTTCTACATTAAGGACAAGCTATGTCCGAATTCCGGACCCCTCCATGCCGGATTCCCGCGGAGGAACGGATGTTGATCAAACCCTGAACCTAAAGTCAGGCAGTGGGCCGGATTCGTTGGACAACATCCAACAAACCAAACTTCCATGTTCGGAAACTTTCCGGCCCCTGAGTCTTAGATTGGACGGGGTTCCGAATTTAATTCCACCCGCCCACCCAAACACAAGCGATCTATCCCGAATCCGGCAAGAGCCCACTGAAACAATACATCATTACTGGGCCAGATTCCTCTTGGTTATGGACAGGATAAAGGACTGCCGTGAGGAAAGCGCAATCTCAATTTTCTGCAATAATTGCACGGACAAGGGAATCATGAACGCCATAAGTCGTCGCAAAATTACACGCTTCGCCGACCTGGCGTCCATAGGACAAAAGTACTGTGCGATGGAGAGCGCCTGGAAAACCGAAACAAAATTTTGGGACAATCCGGCTCCGAACACAACCCTAGTCCGAAATAAAAGGGTGCATCATATTCAAGCACCTGGGTTAAAAACCAAATAGCAAAAACCCCCTAAAGGGCACGGAACCGTACTGGAGGGATGGCTCAACGGACCATGCAAAATTCATAGCATAGAGGGCGCCACTCCAATGCATAGCCTTCGAGCATCTTGGATACTATGGCAGGTGGCCAAAAGTGGTATTAACAGTCTTCGAGACTTTCGCATCAAACAATATGCGAAAACGAACACTCGGCAGCCTTGCCGAAGTCTACCAAATAGCAACAATAAATCCATGGAGTGACACGACTATTACCTTTAATGCCAGTGACGAACCTAAATTCCGAACAGCCCGAGCACCAGCCGCATTGGTCCTTAGTCCGATAGTGGACGGCTTTCGCCTTACTAAGGTACTCATGGATGGCGGCATCGGATTAAACCTCATCTACGAGGAAACCCTTTGAAAAATGGAAGTAGACTGTAGCCGCATTGGGCGAAGCAACAAAACCTTCAGAGAAATAATCCCTAGTCGGGAAGCATGCTGCACAGGAAAAATCACACTAAATGTGGTATTCGGCTCGCCGGACAACTACAGGTCCGAGGAGTTCACGTTCCATGTGGCCCCATTCAGCAGCGGATATCACGCTTTATTAGGACGAGAGGCATTCACAATTTTTCAAGCTATACCCCATTACGGGTACATGAAGCTCAAAATGCCCGGGCCCAACGGAATCATCACCCTTGCTAGTGATCCGGACGTAGCACTCCGCGCCGAAAATAAGACAACCGCACTAGCCCTTGAGGCGCTATCTGAAGCCCTAGCGGCCGAGGAACTCACAGCGCTGCGCTCCACGGTGAACAGGGACGACGTGATACTTGACAAAAGATCCAAGTCCACCTCTTTTAAGCCAACGGACGAAATAGTCAAGTTCCAAGTCCATCCAACGGACCCTACAAAAACAGACTCGATTGGGGCACAATTAAACCCTGATGTAGACGCCGCACTACAAGAATTCCTACGGGAAAATTGGGATATTTTTGCCTGGCACCCCTCAGACATGCCAGGTATCCCACGCCGGATGGCAGAGCACAGCCTAAATATCCTAAAAGGATTCAAGCCAGTCAAACAGGATCTTGGGCGATTTTCCGAACCCAAAAGACAGGCAATGGGAGAGGAGCTAGCCAAGCTATTAGAAGCTGGATTCATCAGAGACATAAAACATCCGAACTGGCTAGCAAACCTGGTAATGGTACCAAAGAAGGACAAATCCTGGCGCCTGTGTGTCGATTTCAAGGACCTTAACAAGGCTTGCCCAAAGGATCCTTTCCCCCTTCCCCGCATCGATCAAATTATTGACGCTACCGCAGGACACGATTCATTGTGCTTCCTCGACGCATACTCCGGCTACCATCAAATCAAGATGGCAGAGCCAGACCAAGCCGCAACGGCATTCATTACTCCATACGGACCATTCGCTTCAACACAATGCCCTTCGGCTCAAAAACGCCGCGCAACATACCGGCGCGATGATTCGTATATGTCCGCAAACCAGATCGGCAAAAGCGGTGGAGGCATACGTAGATGATGTGGTTGTCAAATCCAAACACGTCGAAACTCTAGTAGACGACTTGAGGCTCACATTCGACAATCTCCGAGCATATGACATTAAGCTCAACCCGAAAATGCATCTTGGCGTACACCGGAAAGCTCTTGGGCTTCATTGTATCCGGTAGAGGATTTGAAGCAAACCCAGCCAAGATCCGAGCTCTGTCACAATTGGATATCCCAAAAGACCTCAAGCAAATACAAAAATTGACTGGATGTGTGGCGGCTCTAAGCTGCTTCATCTCCCGCTTAGGAGAAAAGGCATTACCCCTCTATCGCCTCCTACGGCGCACCGAACACTTTGAGTGGACGGATGCCGCTACGGCCGGACTCGAAGAAATAAAGGCCATATTGGCAACAAATCCGGTCCTGGCCGCGCCCAATGTGGGCGAACCAATGCTATTATATATCGCGGCAACACATCAAGTTGTAAGCGCGGTGCTCGTCATCGAGCGAGAAACGGACGGACATAAGTTCCCTCTTCAAAAACCAATGTACTACGTATCCACTGTCCTAACTCCATGCAAATCCCGGTATCCACATTATCAAAAGATAGCGTACGCAGTGTTCATGGCATCCCGGAAGCTCCGACACTACTTTCAAGAGTGTTCGATAACAGTAGCCTCCGAAGTACCTCTCAATGACATTATAAACAAACCGCGACGCGACCGACAGGATTGCAAAATGGGCCATCGAGCTCCTACCATTCGACATAACCTATAAACCACGGCGAGCTATCAAGTCGCAAGTTTTGGCTGACTTCATCGCCGAATGGACTGAAGCCGAACTCCCTAAAGAGTACGGCACATATTCTAACTGGATCATGCACTTCGGCGGCTCCAAAATGTTGGCCGGCCTGGGGGCTGGCGTCGTCCTGACGTCCCCAACCGAGGACATAGTCCAATACGTACTTCAGATAATGTACACGGACTCCAACAACGCAGCCGAATATGAGGCCCTTCTACATGGCCTCCGGATGGCGGTCTCCATGTGCATTAAACGCCTAGAGGTGCGAGGGGATTCGAACCTCGCGATATCCCAAATAAATGGAGACTTCGACGCCAAGGATCGGAAAATGGCAGCTTACCGTAACGCCGTTTTGAAAATGTCAGCTCGGTTTGAAGGGCTCGAATTTCACCATATAGCCCGGGATAATAATCAAGTGGCGGACGTATTGGCACGCATCAGCGCAAAGCGCGATGCTGTCCCCCCCAACATCTTCCTGGAACGGCTTTTCAAGCCATCCGTACTATGGGAAGGGGAGTCCGGAAATAACAATCCGGACCCAACCGCACTGCCCAACACCGCACATTCTGACACAATCGGTGGTTCTGCCAATGAAACAACACCTTCAGCCCACGAAATAATGGCAGTCATTGCCTCGTGGACCGAGCCATTCCTAGCTTACTTAACTAGGCAGGAACTTCCCGAGGACCAAAACGAGGCCCGCTGCATAGTACGACGATCTAAAGCCTATAAGGTACATGAGGGAGAGCTTTATAAGAAAAGCATAACCAGAGTCCTCCAAAGGTGCATCTCCGAAGAGGAAGGGCGAAATCTTCTGGCTGAAATTCATGCCGGACTCACTGGGCACCACGCCGCAGCCCGGGCCCTTGTAAGCAAGGCCTTCCGTACAGGATT
The DNA here is from genome assembly GCA_021437245.1 of Aegilops speltoides. Lineage (NCBI taxonomy): Eukaryota > Viridiplantae > Streptophyta > Magnoliopsida > Poales > Poaceae > Aegilops > Aegilops speltoides. Next base: position 250,543,028 of record CM038146.1, read on the forward strand.
TTATTGGCCAACGGCCCGGACAGACGCTCAGGATTTAGTCCAATGATGCGTCGGTTGCCATCTCTTTGCTAATCAAAGCCACATGCCACCCACCATCCTGAAAACCATACCCATCACCTGGCCGTTCGCGGTCTGGGGGCTTGACATGGTTGGACCCCTTAAAGGGGGAACCCACAAGCAAAAATACCTATTGGTCATGGTGGATAAATTCACCAAATGGATAGAGGCCAAGCCAGTTAAGACGGCCGAATCCGGACCCGTGATAGAGTTCATATCAGGGGTAGTACACCGTTACGGCGTCCCCCACAGCATCATCACTGATAACGACACTAACTTCACGGCCGACGAGGTTAAACTCTGGTGCAAAAACATGGGCATCAAGCTCGACTACGCTTCAGTCTATCACCCTCAAACTAACGGTCAAGTCGAGCGAGAAAATGGTCTAATCATGAGCGGCATTAAACCCAGACTAGTGCGGTCCCTCACGGAATCTAACACGCACTGGGTAGAGGAGCTCGAATCCGTACTCTGGGGGCTGCGGACCACGCCGAATCGCACTACGGATTCACACCATTTTTCATGGTATGCGCATGAGGCGATCTTGCCTGCGACATAATTCATGACTCACCTCGCGTGCGTATGTATGAAGAAAGAGAAGCCGAGCTAGATCGACAGGACATTTTGGACGCCTTAGAGGAGGAGCGCGACGTGGCAAAAGCCCGTTCCGCATTCTATCAACAGCAGACTCGAAGATATCAAAGCAGAGAAGTACGGGCCAAAACTTACAACGTTGGCGAACTAGTTCTACACCTGTCGGACAAGAAAGAGGACAAACTCAAGCCCAAATGGGAAGGTCCCCTCATCATCGACCAAGTCCTGACCGGCGGAGCATACCGTCTGCGAAACGCATCGGACAACCGACTCGAGCCGAAACCATGGAACGCAGCCCGTCTCCGAAGATTCTACGCCTAGCACCAGACTCTGAGTTCGTCTCCTTCCTCCGTCCACATTTTATACTTTAGCTGTCTTTTGTTTCTCTCTTTCTCCCTCCTTTTTTTTCTTCCTAAAGCCTTTGGAGGCTGATCTGCGCATTGTTCGCACACACTTGATGTGCTGCTCGCTCTCATTATACCTGGGGGCTTCTTTAACAGAAGCTTATTTATACGGGCTTCATGCCCAACACATGTGTCGCACTTCCGCATGTACCTTTTATTCACCATTATATGCATCAATATGACTTCAGTTTTGGCCAAGCTGGGTTGCCTGGCTCCTGTGCTTACCCCTACATTCCCAATTGTTCGACTAGGAGGTAAAGGGAGCACCTCTGCGATTGTTACTGCCGGGTGAGCCGGATGTGTACCTCAGACTGGGTGAAGCCGAAAGCTAGCGTTCTTAATGGAATATTCGGTCGGTGAACTAAAAGACGATTTCTTACCTATTTATTTATCTGCCCCCAGATGCTTTCCTGCTTTTTTCGCAGTCCAGACATGCACTTTCGGGCATGCCTCCCAGGGAAAGGAATCCCTAACGGAACTATTCTCCCTGGAAGATGTTTCTTACTAACCATGTAATATAACATAACTAGTTGGGCACTTGTCTGCTAAAGCACTAATGACCCCTAAGCCTGGTCTCCACGCATGCCCTGGTTTTTTTATAACCGCGAGGGTATTCGGACACACTCCGGACTGTCGGGTCCCGAGGTTGAAACGAAAAGGTTCGGAATGACAAACGATCTACAATCCAGCTAGAAGGCATTTTACATGTCATTTTAAATTACATAGTCAAACTAACTGATTGTATTCCTCTTCAATACCATCTAACAGGCTGTCTAGTTTACAGTCCCGCTGGGAATACTTTGCGGCCAACTCTACTTGGCCCTACATTAAGCTCACAGGGATCTCCTTCCCATCAGGCCCCACAGGTCCGAGCTCGGCCATGTGGTTTGAATCGGCCTTCGTGTACCTCGTCTTCACCATGGCCCAGGCCTCCCTGGCGCCTTGACGGCAGGCCGATATCTTCCACAGACGGAAGCGCCGCCGTGCTCCCTGAAGCTTCTCCACAAGCCCTCCAAGACCCTCGGGTAGGGAGACAGATGGCCATAAGGCCTGGATGACGCCGCTCATCACCTGCCGAACTCGTTCGTGCAGTTGCAACAGATCGGGAAGTTGGTCACCCGTTGAACCGGGCATTTCCTCTGCAGGACGACCTGTGAGCATACCTACATACATATTCTGGTTAATCTACTTCCTCGCCGAACTCTTGTTTTCAAAAGTTCGTTCAAGCACTTACTATAAATGCCGCGATGAAGCCGCAGATTCTCCTTCACGGAGTAAGACAGCTGGACCCGAACATCTTTTAGTTCCTCGCCCAACTGAGTGTTGGCATCTTGGAGGTTATTTTTCTCCTGCTGCACCCTTGTCAGCACCTTCTCGTTGGCCTTTAGCTGGCGAAGTAGCTGCTGCCTGTCCGGATCTAGTCCGGCACCATCTGTAATATTATTGTCAGACCCATGCACACGCCGAACTTCACAAACTGCTTCTCTTTTGAAAGTATATATTACCGGAGGGGGTCTCTGTGGCTCCTCCCGTGGCGGTCAGTGCGGCTTCAAGTTGGGCCTTGCACTCTTGAAGCTCCTGGGATAGGTGGGTATTCTTCTCCGTAAGATCCTGCATAACAAATGATCCTTAAATCAGTTATTCTAACTATTTTAAGTCTCGGGGGCTACTGGCATATACAACTGTCAAAATTCGTCACCCGTATGTCTTTCACATACTGCTCCGTGGCTCTGGCTAGACCATCTCGAGTGGCACGGAGGTGCGCATCTCCCGAATCAAAGGCATTTAACGCCTCCGGGGAAAAGCATGCGTCACGAAGCACTGTCCGACGGCACCTGTGATTCATGGCGCTCTCCGCTTTAGATCTGGTGGTGGACAACCGGTGGCGTCCTCTGTTGAAGGAGCACCCGATGCGCACCTTGCGTTCGCCCCCCCTCCGGACATGGCGTTGGAGCCTGGCTGGCGGAGGCTTGATTGGCAATCTCCCCGGACACAGTCCGGTGAGCACTCTTTCTCCTGAAAAGAAAAACTCCGAGCGTTAATATGCCTTCCAGGAATCTTTCATGGAAACATAGTGGCACGCCATACCGTTGCGGTGATGTTTCGATCCGCGCCGCACTTCTTTTCCACCTGCTGGGCCAAGCTGCCCCTTGTTGGCCAGCCGCCGCGGGCTCGGCTTCCCGCCTCGAAGGCACCTCCTGCGGAACACCATTGGTAAGGTGGTCAGATAAGCATGGATGAGTAATGGTGTCAGGACTCCGGTCACAGTTACCTGGGAAGTCGGAGATATTCCGGGGTAGTCGGCCGTAATGGCGACCAAAGCATTGTCGATGCTAGGTTGGTGGAACACCCCGTCGATCAGCTCCACCTCAATGTCCAGATCCTCTCCGGAGGCCGGATCGAGGGATCGTTCCGGATCCTCGGGTTGTGGGGCCAGGCTGTGTATATCCTCTACGGCCCGGCGCAGTTCCTGCGTCAAAATCACAAAGTGAGGTACTTAACTTTGGGAATATGGATCGGCTAGACAAATGTCCGCTTACCCAGCTTCGAGGTTGTTCATGGAAAATCCGTTCAATGGACTAGCACGGAGGAAGTCCTCCTTCTCCCCTTTGTACAGGCCGGACAGGATCTTCACCAGATCGTCTACCGATCCTGGCCCCTTGCTGCCATGATGGGTGGCATCATCCTCCCCGTTGAAATCCCACATGGGGTGGCCCCTATACTGGAGTGGCTGCACCCCTCGCATAATGCATGTGGCCATGACCCCGATCATGGTCAATCCGGAATGGGCTAGTAACCTTATTCGGCCCATCAGATACTGGACGTCCCTATCACTCTCCCGTTGAGGGCTCTGTGGGCGCCAACTCAGGCATTTCTTTAGAGGAGCGTTGCTGACCGGGAGGCCGATCCGAACTGGGTCCGTGGCGGGCGTCTTCGCTGGGAATCCTGCCGCGCATGGGCACCTATGGGGCCGGGCCCTTCGTGAGTCTTGACGAGGGCGGAGGAGGCATAGAGAGCAGATCGAGGCGAGCACGCGGGCGGATTTTACCCAGCTTCGGAGCTCTCCGGAGAGATAAAACTCCTACTGCTGCTTTGGGTTTGTATTTGATCTTGCTCAAGAGAGCGAGCGTGTGGTGGTGTTGTGGCGTCGAATCGGCGAAACTCGAACCCCTCTCGCGCGCATGGGCCTCCCTTTTATAGTCGAAAGGGGCGCCAAGTGTGGCAACGTAGGAGAAAGGGGCAAAAGAGTAAAAGAGGTGGTAGTTGGAACAGTGCGGGAACAGTGAAGCTACAGTGCGTAAACAGTGGTTTCTACCTACTTTTGACAGAGGGGGACAAGGGCATTTAATGCCCGTCGCTGTCGACCCCAAAAGCTCCCGCCCTTGCGTCTCCGTCTGCCACGGCGATGGATCCATCACCGTGAAGTGCCACCGTGTCCCCCAGGCTGCACAGCCACCGGCCACGCGTCCCTGGAAAGGCCCCAGGGCGACGCGTGGGCCGATGAGCTGGAGTGCGGGCACACAGCGCAGCGCTTCCGGCAAACACCTTGCCGGGGGCTTGATCCTGCCGGGCCCGGGAGCTCGTCGGGCTCCGTAACTTGCCGCTCCCCGGGCCCTCGCCGGGACGCATGTAGCGCCGAGGCGTGTCTCTTATGATGTAACCTCCTAGTCTTCCCGGCGAGTTCCTCTCGCCGGGGCCTTGCGCGAGTGATATAACCTTGAGCCTGGGACGGCCTTCCCGGCAAGCTCCTCTTGCCGGGGTCTCGATTTTCTGTCTTGTACACTTTGTTCTTGAATGGCTTGTCGTGGAGCAGGAATGGTCTCCGGCGAGCACGTGATAAACCCTGCCGCGGGAAGCTGCGTCTGCCCGTGCACAAGTTGGGGTACTGAGGTACCCCTACCTTAGTACACCGACAGAGCCCCGGCTGGGCACACACGGTGCCGAAGCGTTGGGCCAGGCCCAAAACAGTCTGCACGGCACACGCGCCCACGGCGCGTCGAATCCACTTCGCCGCTGCCGCCTCCTCCCGTGAAGCACGCGTCGATTGCGGCGTCGTGGGAGACGTGGGCGGCGCATGCGGTCTTTATGGCATCTACCCCGTGATCGTGGTGCAGGGCGAGGTCACCTCACCCGTTGCTCCGGCTCCGCCTTTTCGCCACGCGGCCCTCATGCACGGGAGTCGTGGGCGGCGAAGGTGGGAGACCGAGCCGTCACGGGCGGAGATGGAGAGTCGGCCCCGCTCCTCTGCCCTCCTTGCTTCCTGATTGGCCGGGCAGGGCGGTTGAGTCCCCACCTCGCCCTTTAAAAAGGGCGGTAGGGGAGCACAATGGCCTCACTCATCCTCTTCTCTCTTCGTCTTTATCTTCTGTTCTTCTTTCCGTCATGGAAGGGGGAAATCCCAGTTCTTCAACGGTGGCGGCGAGGGTCGCATCCAGGCAACGCACCTCTCCCTATCCCGTCCCCGTGGCAGCGGAGCCGGCCACGAGGGGGAGAGGGAGGGGCGAGGCATGACGAGGCCGGGCGTGGTCGAGGCGGTCGGGGGAGAGGCGGTCGCGGCGACGCGCCTCCCCCGTCTCCTCCGGCGGCTCCCGTCCTCGAGGCGGTCCATACTGGAGACGATCCTGGGAGTTCTTCATCAAGCTGCGCCGGCGCCTCGGCGTCGCCTCGGCTGCCGGCCCGTTCGAGCGCGATGGAACCGGATCCGCCGAGATGATGGAGTTGCGCATGAGGGCTGCGGGATCAGCGGCACTTTCGGGTGAGTGTCGTGTCCCCAGCCCCGGCGTGACGTGCCGACCGAGGGTGGAAGACGTTCGCCGGATCCACAGCTTGACGGCGGGGTTTACCCTCCATTTCAAGTTAATGGAGGGCGACCTTCTCGCCGTCAAGGTCTTCGGGGAGTTCGGGAGCCGGGCGAGATGCTGTGTGGACAGCTCCTCGGATAGCGAAGGTTCCTCCTCGAGCGAGAGTGACGAGGAGGGGAGCGACAGCGGCGACGAGGGGGATGGCGGGTCCGACTAGGTGTCGGACGCCGGTGCCTCGCGCGCCACCGGCGACCCCACAATCCGGGTCGCCGGCCTTCTGAACTCCCCGGGGCCGTCTCCTTGGGCGGCCGGCGTAGGGAGGCTGCGGAAGAGGAAGAGGGGGTGGCGGCAAGGCCGTCATGTCGAGTCTGAGGGCGAGGTGCCCTCGCCCGGCAGGCCGACGCCCCACCACCCCCGTCTTCAAGCTCCGCCTCCGACGCCTTCGTCTCGCCAAGCTCCTGGCCGGCCCCCGGGGAAGTTCTCTTGGTGTCTTCTGGCGCCCGTAGCTCTCCGGGGGGTGCGTCCCCCATGCCCGCCACCTTGCGCAGCTCCTGAGGGCACGCCACCCGCAGGCCGCAGTGGGCGCTCACCGCCACGCTCTCCTAGGCGCCCCTTTTGCCCTTCCCCGACAAGCTTTTCTTGCCGGGGCCTCCTTCCCCGGCAAGCTTCTCTTGCCGGGGGCTCCTTGACCTACCTCCTGAACAGGGAAACAGGAGAAGGATTACGGGCATCTTATCTTTTTAATTTGTAAGCCCTCGGGCCTTAGCTGCATTTAAAAACTTGTAATCCTCTCTATCATGTTTTTCATCCTCTATGGACTTGTACTAAACTAGGATGTTTTTAATGAAAAGAGGGGAAAGCTTGCCGGACCGAGTCTTGACTTTGCGCCTTGTATGCTCCTATCCTACGCTCTCGGGGAGCTTGCCGGCGCGAACACGCTTGCTGAGTGCGGAACATCAGCAGCCCGCTGGCTGGTGTTGCTTCCGGCAAGCAACCTTGCCGGGCGATTTGGCAAGACTTGTGTTTGTTGAGCGACTCGAAACGTAACAAGGGCGCGAGACTTGTCGCGGCTCACTTTAACCGTTTGAGCGTGCTCGAAAACAAACCAAAGGCGCAACTGGGCCGCGACTTGGCTCCTCCGCGTATGGGTTTTACAAGTCACGCTCGTTCAAAGACGCAGCCCCGCTTTCCCCGGTCCATGAGAGGATGCATGACGAGGGATGAAAAACTTATCTGATATCGTAGCCCCCAGCAACTCTGGCTCGCTGGAGACGAATCTTGGCACTCGCAGCCCCCAGCGACGCTGGCTTGCCGGAGACGAATCTTGGCGCTTCGCAGCCTCAGCGATCTTGGCTCGCCAAAATCAAGTGCTGGTGTGCCCTTCCGGTTTCTCCTTGTTGCTGTAAGTTCGGCCATGAAAACAGCTGAGATAGATCTGCAACAGCTTCATCATTTACATGTATATGTATATAAATCTTATCTGTGTGACTTCGCAATACAATGCCGTGCCTTGCCCTTCGTATGTTTATACTCTACGCTCTCGGGGAGCCTGCCGGTGCGAACACGCTTGCTGAGTGCGGGACATCAGCAGCCCGCTGGCGGGTGTTGCTTCCGGCAGGCAACCTTGCCGGGCCAGCTGCAGCGCGCTTGTGTTCGCCGAGCGGACTCGGAAACAAGGCAAGGGCGCAGCTGGACCACGACTTGGTTCCTCTCGCGCACAAGTCTCTCATACGAAGGACATCTCACGGCAGGGCTTGCTACGTTACACCCTCTACTTTGCGTCCTTTGTACGCTTTTACCCTACGTTTCTAGGGAAAACTTGCCGGTGCTAACACGCTTGCTGAGTGCGGAACATCAGCAGCCCGCTGGCGGTGTTGCTTCCGGCAAGCAACCTTGCCGCGGCTAGTCGCGACACACTTAGCTTGTTGAGCAGACTCGAAAACAAGGGTGCGATACTTGCCGCAGCTCACTGTTGAGCGTGCTCGAAACAAGATAAGGGTGCGGCTGCCCACGGGTAGATTCCTCCGCGCACAGGTTTTGCGTACAAAGGACGAACGCACGAGGGATATATAACATAAAAAAGCATGGAACTGAGGAGTGCTATGCACAAAAGCTCGGACGACTTAGCTTTTCCGTCTTCTGCGATCCGGCAAGGCCGCACTTCTCCCTTGATTTCCTCCCTTGTACGTTTCCACCCTTACGCTTTCAGGGAACCTGCCGGCGCAAACACACTCGCTGAGTGCGGAACATCAGCAGCCCGCTGGCGGTGTTGCCTCCGGCAGGAAGAACTTGTCGGGCTGGTTGCAGTGCGCCTTCATCGTTGAGCGGACTCGAAACAGATCAGGGGCGCAACTCAGCCACGACTCGACCCCCATGCGCACAGGTTCTCCATACAAGGTACGAAATTTCAGGGAATACAACTCAAAAGTTTGAAGCGGGCTGGTGGAGCTTGATGGCACGTCCTCGACGGCGGCACAGCACTCCGGAGAGGTGCGCTTGCCGGAGCAGGCACCAGAGCTGTTCTTGCTGCTTTCCTTGCCCTACTGGCAGGTGGAGCTCGATGGCACGTCGTCGACGGCGGCGCAGCACTCCGGAGAGGTGCGTTTGCCGGAGCATGCGCCAGAGCTGTTCTTGCTGGGCTTAGTCTGTTGCCGGAGCTCGATGGTACGCCCTCGACGGCGGTGCAGCACTCCGGAGAAGTGCGCTTGCCGGAGCAGGCACCAGAGCACTTGCCGGACTTGGTCTTCGTCTTCTTCACAGGACTTCCGTGGCCTTCTGGAACTCCTGCTCACTGTCATCCTCATCCTCCATTTCTTCGTCGTCATCTTCTTCATCTTTGTCGCGGCCCCGGGGAGGTCGATCGCCTTGCCGCTGCTTAGCCTTGTCGCGACGTCCTCCCCGGCCATTGAACGGCCGCTTCTTGCTCGGTTCTCCTCCGCCGCCTTGGGCCTTCTCCTTGTCACGCCTCTCGTACTCAGCTTTTTGCTGCTCGACGAGGTACTCGACGCGCTTGCAGTTGGTGAGATCGTGGCCCTTGGTGCGGTGGATTTTGCAGTATTGCTTGTCGGGCGCCACAGCTTGTCGGCTGCCGCATCTGAGGCGAGCTCCTTGGAGAAGCAACCCTGCGTTTGCTTGGCGGGAGCCTCCTTGCGGACTTCTCGGCGGCAAGCACCTCTTTCTTATTCTTCCTTCGGTTGTTCCGCCGCGGCTCTGCTTTGCGGGCGGTGTCGTCGCTCTCGCTTCCTCCTGCGCGGCATCCTCCCCGGAGTCTCCTCCCCTCTTCAGCGCACTTGCCGGCCGAGCATAGAGCTTGCGACATCCCGAATCTTGGTCATCGCCATCTCTTCACGCATGCGCGGTTACGCACGTTTCGGTGGAACGCGCTGATAACCGCGCAGGTGGACATCGAGGATATTGTGCTGCACACGGTCAAGCGTTGGATATACTTGCGCAGGATTCTCCTTCCTTCGGGCCAAAATGTGGAGATCGCTCTCTGGCCGTGGGGTTTGTGGTCGCCAAATGAAGGCGCCAACAAACTGATGGCAAAGGTCGGCCAAGAAGAAATGGAGCCTTCCGGCAAGTGCATAAGCCAGAACGAGCGTTCGGCTTAACCAGCGGAAATGGTTCGCCGAATCTTGTCGTCGCGCCCCGCAGCTTGCACGCGATGGTGTAGACAGCGAGGAACTCCGAGGGTGCGTCTTTCGTCGTACTTCTCCGATGCGTCGGGCTTGAGATTCTTCATCTGGGCCTTTGGGCGCGCGCGCAGCTCGCGGGTGAACGCAGGCAGCTCGCAGCGTCTGACAAGTCGCTGGTTCACCGGGCGTGTACGTGTCGACGGCGTTTCCAGCTCTCGGTCGATTGTCGCCGAGCTTCTCGGCGGCGCTTCGATCGTGGTCCGAAGCGTCTTCTTGTCGCCGGTCGTCGAGACTGGCGTTATCCCAGCGGGCCCGCGGATCCGGCGACGCCATGGAGCCGTCGTCGGCGTTGTTCCCGCGGGACGGCGTCTTTTGCTTCTGCGGCGGGGAGTGCTCGGTGGTTGCACCCCCGGCGGTCTTGTCGCCGTTGGCCTTCGTCTTCTCAGCTTGCCGCGGCCGCGAGGTCGCCGGCTGCTGTGAAGGGTCGTTGTTGGCGGCGACCACCAGTTTGATGGTAGCCCTCGGTCTTGGCCTTGTCCGCGGCTGGGGAAGTCGAAAATAGTTGTGCCCTTATGAGCGCTTCGCGGAGTGGAGGGAGCGGGAAGCGGCGGTGCGAGAACGGGTAGGCTCGGACTTCGCGGTGTTAGAAGGGCGAGGTCCTGCCGGCGCCTTCGCTTTGCTCGTGTCGGGCGTTGGTCGAAGCATCCCGCGAGCCTCCGCGCGTCCTGCCCAAAGGCGGGTACCACCTCCGTGGTATGGCGCTGCTGGGTTGTCGTGCGCTGAGATGGACGTGGAATGTCCACGGAGATCGAGGCGCGGTCATCCGCCTTGTCCTTGGACCTGGTGGCACGGCGAGTGTCCTCGCCGGTGACCGCCCTTCCGTCGGCGTCTCCTCCGCCCACCGTTGGCTCGGTGGCGGCGGAAGAGACGCAGCGAACTCGCAATCCCAAGCCTTCTTCTTGGGGCCATGGCGCAATTGTTGATGAAGTTCTTGATGAAATTGGAGAGGTTGATGGCGCGCGCGCTGACGCGCGAGATCAGATCCGCACAACCTCGGCGCCCCTACCGGCGCGCCAAAGATGCGGGGAATCCTGCCGCCGCGGGCACCTATGGGGCAGGGGCCCTTCGTGAGTGCTTGATGAGGGCGGAGGAGGCACAGAGAGCAGATCGAGGCGAGCACGCTGGCGGATTTTACCCAGCTCGAGCTCTCCGAGAGATAAAACTCCTCTGCTGCTTTGGGTTTGTATTTGATCTTGCTCAAGAGAGCGGCGTGTGGTGGTGTTGTGGCGTCGAATCGGCCAAAACTCGAACCCCTCTCGTCGCGCATGGGCCTCCCTTTTATAGTCGAAAGGGGCGCCAACAGTGGCGTGGGAGAAAGGGGCAAAAGCGTAAAAGAGGTGGTAGTTGGAGCAGTCTTGAACAGCGGTGAAGCTACGGTCGCGTAAAACAAGTGGTTTCTACCTACTTTTGACAGAGGGGACAAGGGCATTTAATGCCCGTCATTGTCGACCCAAAAGCTCCCGCCCTTGCGTCTCCGTCTGCCACGGCGATGGATCCATCACCGTGAAGTGCCACCGTGTCCCCCAGTCTGCACAGCCACCGGCCACGCGTCCCTGGAAAGGCCCCAAGGCGACGCGTGGGCCGATGAGCTGGAGTCGGGCACACAAGGCAGCGCTTCGGCAAACACCTTGCCGGGCTTGATCTGCGGGCCGGGAGCTCGTCGGGCTCCGTAACTTGCCGCTCCCCGGGCCCTCGCCGGGACGCATGTAGCGCCGAGGCGTGTCTCTTATGATGTAACCTCCTAGTCTTCCCGGCGAGTTCCTCTCGCCGGGGCCTTGCGCGAGTGATATAACCTTGAGCACAGGAAGGCCTTCCGGCAAGCTCCTCTTGCCGGGTCTCGATTTCTGTCTTGTACACTTTGTTCTTGAATGGCTCGTCGTGGAGCAGGAATGGTCTCCGGCGAGCACGTGATAAACCCTGCCGCGGGAAGCTGCGTCTGCCCGTGCACAAGTTGGGGTACTAAGGTACCCCTACCTTAGTACACCGACATCTTCCATATAAAACCATTCCGAAGGCCAGTCTTCGGATGCCTTCTTCGGGGTTCCGGATAGATATCTGGTCCCGGCGATGCGCCATAGTTTGGCTCCGCCCGCTTGATATATCGACCCCTCATGAGAACGGGGTATGAGGTAGAATAATCTCTTCCACAGTGCAAAATGGGCCTCGACGCCCAAGAACAGCTCGCAAAGAGCCACAAAGCCCGCGATGTGCAGGATGGAGGCAGGCGTAAGGTGGTGAAGCTGGAGCCCGTAGAACTCCAGGAGCCCCCGGAGAAACGGGTGTATGGGAAATCCGAGTCCTCTTATTAGATAAGGGACGAAGCATACCCGCTCTCCTTTGGAGGGATTGAGGACGCTCTCCGCCTGCTTTCCGCCCTTGTAGGTGGCAAGTCCGGCTCGAACCGGAACCATAAAGGCTGGGGGAAGAAATCCCTCAGCTTGGAGCATCACTAGCTCACTATGCGGGATCGAGCATCTTCCCCAATCTCCTGGCTGAGGGCTGGGAGCGCGAGAGGAGGAGCCACGTCGGCTATCCACGATGGAATGGATTTTTGGTCAGAAGCGCTCCGATGAATACTCGTGGGAGGAGGATGGTGTGATTCGGATCTGGATCCTCGCCTCTCTTTATAGGCGGTTCATTCGCGCAGCTAGGGGGTGGAATGTAAAAATGCCCTGGCTTTTCGCATTCATACGACACGTGGATGATGGCCATTTTTGGACATGGAAGCCAAGGAGCGCAACATTTATAAGAAGTCGGACACCATTCAGCGAGTACATGGAATTTGGAGAAGAACCCGCCTTGCAATGCCGAAGACAATATGTGCGCCGGACTCATTGTCATTGAAGCCTGGTTCGAGGGCTACTAAGGGAGTCCTGGACTAGGGGGTGTCCGGATAGCCGAAGTATCACCGTCGGCCGGACTCCTGGACTAGGAAGATACTAGATTGAAGACTTCGTCCTGTGTCCGGATGGGACTTTCCTTGGCGTGGAAGGCAAGCTTGGCGATACGGATATGTAGATCTCCTACCATTGTAACCGACTCTGTGTAACCCTAGCCCTCTTCGGTGTCTATATAAACCGGAGGGTTTAGTCCGTAGGACGGACAACAGTCATACCATAGGCTAGCTTCTAGGGTTTAGCCTCCTTGATCTCGTGGTAGATCTACTCTTGTACTACCCATATCATCAGTATTAATCAAGCAGGAGTAGGGTTTTACCTCCACCGAGAGGGCCCAAACCTGGGTAAAAACATCGTGTCCCTTGTCTCCTGTTACCATCTGCCTAGACGCACAGTTCGGGACCCCCTACCCGAGATCAGCCGGTTTTGACACTGACAGCAGGCGAAGACCACTTTAGTCAAGATAGGATGTACTTCTTGACCGCCTTCAAATATGGTCATTGTGGGATCCCTTCCCGCCAACATTTGGGAGGAGGACTGAGGCCACTATAAATAGGACTTAGTCACCAACATAGAAGGGGGGTCGAACCAAGAGGAAAAGAGTAGAATAGGTATCGGATCCATTCTTATCCAACCACCTCACCAGTTCTCTTGAACTCAAGAACACCTCACCTCCTGAGGCCGGTTCATCCACTACACTAGTTCATCCTCAGCCCCTCGAATCAATCCACCAAAACGGTGGAGTAGGGTATTATACCGCAAGGTGGCCCAAACCAGGATAAACAGTTGTGTCTTCTTGTTCCATTGAGCTCGACACGCTAGGCTTAGAGGATCGCGAGTAGGCAGGCTGGGTAGGTTGAGATCTCCGCACACACCCCAGAGTTCGAACCTATCAAGGGTTTGCGGAACCTGAAATCCGACACCACAAGGTTGTTGAAACTGTAGATGTGCGATTCGATGAAACTAACGTCTCGCAAAGAGAGCACCAACCTCCTAGGATAGATGAAATGACACCTCAGTAATCCATCAAGTTCAAGGCTAATGAGGATGTCATTCCCACTGAAGAATCTGCAGAAGAAATTGTTCCACATCATGAAGAAAATCATGCTGGTGCTACTGAAGAAAATGGCCCTGAAGAAAATGTTGTGCCAAATCAAAGTCGTCAACCTGCTCATCCTTGCGTTGCAAATGAAGTGCATATTGAGAGAATCATCGATGACATCAACGCACCATGTCCTCTCACGTGCTCAAAAGATTCACATTTGTCTAACTTTTGTGGGCATTTTGCATTTGTCTCTATCACAGGGCCCACCAAAGTTGATGAAGCATTTCTGGAGCCTAATTGGATTCAAGCTATGCAAGATGAATTACATCAATTCGAGCTCTATAATGTGTCGGAGCTTGTCAAGCGACCAGACCCACGCAAGCACAATATCATCGGCACCAAATGGATCTACCGGAACAAGCAAGATGAAAATGGCCTTGTGGCAAGGAATAAGGCTCGTCTTGTAGCTCAAGGCTACACACAGGTTGAAGGAATTGATTTTGATGAAACTTCTACACCTGTTGCTAGACTTGAGGCTATTCACATATTGCTTGCTTATGCTAACAGTCATAATATCATCTTAAATCAAATGGATGTGAAACGTGCATTCCTCAATGGTAAGCTTGAGGAAGAAGTATATGTTGCTCAACCACCAGGTTTAGAGGATCCGAAACTTCCTGACCACGTCTTCAGACTCAACAAGGCCCTCTATGGCCTCAAGCAAGCACCTCGGTCGTGGTATGATACATTGAAGGAATTCCTCATGAAGAAAGGCTTCAAACCTAGTTCACTCGACCCAACTCTTTTCACCAAAACATATGTTGATGAATTATTCATGTGCCAAATATATGTTGATGATATTATCTTTGGCTGTACTAACCAACATTACAATGCCGAATTTTACCTATATGATGTCTATGATGGGAGAGTTGAAATTCTTCTTAGGTCTTCAAATTTGTCAACAACACAATGTCATATTCATATCCCAGGAGAAATACCTCAAGGATGTGTTAAGGAAATTCGGCATGCAAGATTGCAAAGGCTTCAAAATCCCTATGCCCACAAATGGCCATCTATGCACCGATGAAAATGGTTAAGACTTCGATCAAAAGGTATACCTCTCCTTGATTGGCTCTTTATTGTATCTATGTGCATCTAGGCCGGATATTGTGCTTAGTGTTTGCATGTGTGCCCGGTTTCGAGCTACACCGAAGGAGTCAGACCATAAGGCTGTGAAGCATATTCTTTGAGATATAGCTCACACTCCAACACTTGGATTATGGTATCCCAAGGGCTCGGCTTTTGATCTCATTGGATATTCTAACTCTGACTATGCTGGTGATCAAGTGGATTGCATGTCAACCTCAGGCACATGTCATTTCCTCAGACGATCCTTGGTACATTGGTCCTTGAAGAAGCAGAACTGCGTATCATTCTCTACTACTAAAGCTGAGTACATTGCTGCTGGTTGCTATGCTCAATTGTTGTCGATGAAGCAAACCCTCAAGGACTATGGCATCAATGTGAAGAATGTGCCACTCAAACCCTTTCATAACATTTCGGTCAAACCGAGATGAGCGAATCAGTCCCACCGAGTTTGCCTGACCAACTCTCTATGTGTCTATTACCAAAATCGGTCTCACCGAGTTTATGTAATCGGTCTCACCGAGATTACGTTATGCCATAACCCTAACCATATCGGTCCCACCGAGATGAGATGTCGGTCCCACCGAAATTCCTAACGGTCACATTATTTACTAAATCGGTCCGACCGAGTTTCACGTTTTGGTCCCACCGAGTTTGGTAAGTTGTTTGTAATGGTTAGATTTTGTGTGGAAGCTATATATACCCCTCCACCCACTCTTCATTCATGGAGAGAGCCATCAGAACATGCCTACACTTCCAACATACATTTTCTGAGAGAGAACCACCTACACTTGTGTTGAGGTCAAGATATTCCATTCCTACCACATAAATCTTAATCTCTAGCCTTCCCCAAGTTGCTTTCCACTCAAATCTTCTTTCCACCAAATCCAAATCCTGTGAGAGAGAGTTGAGAGTTGGGGAGACTATCATTTGAAGCACAAGAGCAAGGAGTTCATCATCAACACACCATTTGTTACTTCTTGGAGAGTGGCGTCTCCTAGATTGGCTAGGTGACACTTGTGAGCCTCCGTCAAGATTGTGGAGTTGAACCAAGGAATTTATAAGGGCAAGGAGATTGCCTACTTCGTGAAGATCTACGCTAGTGAGGCAAGTCCTTCGTGGGCGATAGCCATGGTGGGATAGATAAGGTTGCTTCTTCGTGGACCCTTCGTGGGTGGAGCCCTCCGTGGACTCGCGCAACCGTTACCCTTTGTGGGTTGAAGTCTGCATCAAAGTGGACGTACGATAGCACCACCTATCGGAACCACGGATAAAAAATCTTCGTGTCAACATTGCGTTTGCCTCTTCAAACTCCTCCCTTTACCTTCATATGCAATTGTTTTACATTCCGCTGCTATACTCTTAGAATTGCATGTGTAGGTTGATTGCTTGACTTGTACTAAGTTGCTAAAGTCTGCTAAGAACTAAAATTGGGAAAAGGCTAGATTTTTATTTGGTCAAGTAGTCTAATCACCCCCCCCTCTAGACATACTTTCGATCCTACAAGTGGTATCAGATCTTTGGTCTCCATTTGCTTTGATTTCCATAGCTTTTGGTGGTCATAGCCTTGGTTTCACAACCTAGGAGAGTATGGTGTCTACCGAGGGAAATTACCACCATAGAGGTCCTTACTTTGATGGTACTAGTTTTGCTAGTTGGACGCATAAGATGAAAATGCATATTCTTGGACATAACGCCGCAGTTTGGGCTATTGTGTGTATTGGCTTGCAAGGTGAATTCTTTGATGGGAGAGAACCGAACCGTGAAGCTACCGCGGAACAGTTGAGGATGCTGCAATACAATGCTCAAGCTTGTGATATCCTCTTCAACGGATTGTGCCCGAAGAATTCAACAAAATCAGCCGTCTTGAGAACGCAAAGGAAATTTGGGATACTTTGATTGACATGCATGAAGGTACCGACTCCGTCAAGGAATCCAAATTGGATGTGCTGCAAAGTCAACTTGACAAGTTCAAAATGAAGATAGTGAAGGCGTCGCTGAAATGTACTCTAGGCTTGCTCTGATCACAAATGAGATTGCCTGCTTACGAAGTGAAGAGATGACCGACAAATTCATCATCAAGAAGATCCTAAGAGCCTTAGATGGAAAATATGATACAGTGTGCACATTGATCCAAATGATGCCCAATTACAAAGATCTCAAGCCAACAGAAGTCATTGGGAGAATTGTTGCTCATGAGATGTCACTCAAGGATAAGGAAGAGCTCCACAACAAGTCAAGTGGTGCTTACAAAGCCTCATGTGAAGCTCCCACATCATCAAGTGAGAAACAAACCTTCAATGAAGAATTGAGCCTAATGGTGAAGAACTTCAACAAGTTCTACAAGAGTGGAAGCAAGGAAAGAAGTTCCAAGTCAAGGTCCTACAATGACAAAAGATCTTCTAGTCATGAGTGTAATTGCTACAATTGTGGAAGACCTGGACACTATTCCAATGAGTGTACGTCTCCCTACAAAAGAAGAGAAGATTCTCCAGAAAGAAGGAGTAGAAGAGGAGAATCACCATCAAGAGAAAGGAGTAGAGATGATCGTTATGAACAAAGAACATCTTGAAGAAGCAAGGATTCAAATAGGAAGGACAAGTCATCAAGGAGCTACACAAAATGAAGACATCAAGCTCATGTTGGTGAATGGGTATCTGTCTCCGACTCCGACAATCACTCTGAGAGAAGCTATCACTCCAACTCCGAATATACTCAAGATGAAGGTGTTGCCGGTCTAGCACTTGTGTCAACCAACTCCTACGACATATTTGACTCACCAAATGAAGGAATGGGAAGATGCTTCATGGCTAAAGGCCCAAAGGTATCATACCCCGAGTATGTTGATTTCAATAGTGATGAAGATGACTTGTTAGGTGATGATGATTTACTTGTTGACAACACTAGTGATGAATACTATGATGAAACGTCAAATAATCATGCTAATCAAGATAAAACGAATGACAATGATAAGGAGAAGATTCAGCGCCTAACTAAAGAACTAAACACTCTTAAGTTAGCTCATGAAACTATCTTGGAATATCATCAAGAACTTTTAAAAACTCATGAGAAGTTATGCTTTGAAAAGCTCAACCTTGAGCAAGAGCATGAGTTTTTAAAGGCAATTAATGATGATCTTCACAAGAAAAGTTCTTCTTACATTGCCACGCGTTTGAACTTATCTACTTACATGCCACAAGTCAAGTCCATTAACAAGAACAAGAAAGATTCTTCTTCTAGTAGTAACAATAATCATGCTAAATCCAATGTTGTTGTTTCTAGTAGTTCTCTTGATTTCACTAATGATTCTCTTAGCCAAGTTACACTTGAGCAAGAAAATAACTTATTGAAGGGAATTATAGAGAAAGGTGTTTACAAGAGTCTGCCGGAAGTAAGCAATTTCAGGAAATTGTACGCAAGCAAGGAAGGCACCGGAAGAATCAAGGTGTTGGTTTTGAACGAAAGTTCAATGCCAATGGATTTGAGTGGGAAGAAGATCAATGCCCCAAGACAAAGTTTGTTCCTCAACAAGAGAAGTATGATCCTACTTCTTTCAAAGGAACACAAGCTCAAGATGACCTTCCACCACAAGACCACAAGCAAAAAGGCAAGGACAAGCTTCAAGAGGAGATTGATGCATTTGAAGAAGCTCCTAAGGCCTTGGTCAAGTGGGTTCACAAGGCTACATCACGCTCTACTGTTGTAGGGTCAAGCCCTAGGTTGCATCTTTTCACACTTGGAGGGGGGAAAAGAGGAAAAACTCTCAAGAACACAAGAACAAAACTCTCAAACAAACCCAAATATCAAATCCACTTGAGGGGCATACATGAGATCCACAAGATTACAAGATCAATCCAAGGGGAATAGAACTAAGATAAAGGTCTTCTCACTAGGTGAGGTCTTGCATCCAAAGAGGATCTTCTCCAAGAGGAGGGCTTGATCTCCAAGAGGAGCTTCTCCAAGTGGAGGTCTAGATCTCCTAAAGAAGGAAGACGAGCAAAGCCCTCTTTTGTGTTCTAATATCTTTGCTAACCTTACAAATGACCTAGGAGGTGTCCTTATATAGTAAGGGACGAAACAAGTCAGGAAGAGAGGGGTACAAGGCCAAAAAGGCCATAAACGTGTGGCTGGACGAAGGGGGCCGGGCACCCGGGCAACTTGGGCCGGGCACCCGGACTGCTCAGGGGCCGGCTGGCGAGAGGCCGGGCACCCGGGGACCCAAGTCCTAGGCACCCGGGGTGGCACTGGAGGTGGCCTAGCGGGGTGGCCGGGCACCTGGGGCTGGCTGGCCGGGCACCGGGGCGGGCTGGCGTGACCAAGTGGAGCCAGGCACCGGGCCGGCTGGGTGTCTTGGGTCGGGCACCGGGATGGCTGGCGGGCACCAGGGCCAGTGGCGCTGACCAAGTGGAGGCCCGGGCACCCGAGGCTGGTTGGCCCGGCACCCGGGCTGGCTGGCCGGGCACCCGGGGCCGGCTAGGGCGTGGCTTGGGCAGAGGCCGGGCACCCGGGGCTGAGATGGCCGGGCACCCGGGGCGTCCAGGAGGGTTTGGCCCTCCCTTGTCTTCGAGTCTGGGCACCTGGGGTCCTTCCGTCCAGGCACCCCGGGTGTCCAGGAGCTTCTTCCCTTCCTTCTCCTTGGCCTCTCCTTCCTTCTCTTGCTCCATGGTTGCTCGCAGCTCCACCTTCTCCTTCTCACGATCATCTTCCTCGTACCTAAGAGTGAGCAATGTTTCCGTTTGATGTAGAATCCAATCCTCGCACGAATCCAAATGAGACTTGAATAGGAAGGAGTTCACCTCGTTCTCGATGGCGCGTGCACGTGCTCTTGTCATAGGTCCACTTGGTGCTTGCGGTGGTGATGGAGTGTTGGTGCGAGTAGTCGAGGGATGCTCTGCATCATCTTCCCTCACTTGGGAGAGATCCGTCCACGAATCGTGCTCTTCATCACCATGGTACTTGGCCAAGTCTTTGACATTGAAGATGTCGCTAACGTTGTACTTGTCGCGTGGGATGTCGACCTTGTAGGCATTGTCATTGTAGCGTCTGATCACCTTGAATGGTCTGTTGGCTCTTGGTAGTAGCTTGGACTTGTGTTCCTTGGGGAAGCGGTCTTTGCGGAGATGTATCCATACTTGATCACCCGGTTGGAACACCATCGGAGACTTGTTGATGTTGAGCTTGGCGGTGAGGCGTTGCACTTGGCGCTCAATCGTGGAAAGTGTTTCTTCATGCATCTTCTTGAGGTAGGCGGCTCTTGCACTTGCGTCGATGTTTGCTCATTCTTGAAGCGGTAGAGGAAGGATGTCCAATGGCGAGAAAGGGTTGAAACCATAGACAACCTCTAAAGGGGAGTTGTCAGTTGTAGAGTGTCTTGCACGATTGTAGGCGTACTCGGCGATGGGTAGGCACTCCTCCCACTCCTTGATGTTCTTCTTGATCAACACACGTAGGAGAGTCGCAAGTGTCCGTTTGGTGACTTCCGTTTGGCCATCGGTTTGAGGATGATATGCCGTGGAGAATAGTAGATTGATCCCGAGCTTGGTGCATAGTGTCTTCCAAAAGTAGCTTAAGAACTTGACGTCTCGATCCGACACAATTGTCTTTGGCACGCCGTGCAACCTCAAGATTTCCCTACAAAAGAGATTGGCAACATGTGTAGCGTCGTCTATCTTATTGCATGGGATAAAATGAGCCATTTTAGAGAAACGGTCCACAACAACAAAAACGGAATCCTTGCCATTTTGAGTTCTAGGTAATCCAAGTACAAAATCCATGCTAATGTCTTCCCAAGGTTGATGTGGAATAGGTAAAGGCATATGTAAACCATGGGATTGAGAGTGTGACTTAGCTTTGCAACATGTAGAGCACCGGTTGGTGAAGCGGGCGACATCGTGAAACATCTTGGGACAATAATAGTTCTTGGAGAGCGTGGCGAAAGTCTTGTCGCGTCCAAAGTGTCCCATGAGTCCCCCTCCATGAGCCTCTTGCAAAAGGAGCAAATGAAGAGAAGACTCAGGAATGCATAGTTTGTTAGCTCTCATAAGATAACCATCTTTGATATAATATCTTTCCCAAGAAGTATGCGTCACACACTTAGCATAAGGAGTAGCAAAAGTCACATCACCCTCATACAAATCTTTGATATGATGAAATCCAATGACATTCAATTCAAGTTGAGTAAGTAACAAGCATTTGCGGGAAAGGGCAGCCGCCACCACGTTTTCTTTGCCCTTAATGTACTTTATCACATAGGGAAAAGATTCAATGGATTCACTCCATTTAGCATGCCGTTTATTCAACTTGGTTTGACCTTTGAGGTATTTAAGTGTTTCATGATCGGTATGTATGACAAACTCATGCGGTCTAAGGTAATGCTCCCACACATGTAACACACGCACTAAAGCAAACAATTCTTTGTCATAGATAGGATAGTTAAGTTGAGCACTGGAAAGTTTTTCACTAAAATAAGCAATAGCTCATTTTTCTTGCATCAAAACTCCACCAATTCCAGCACCACTTGCATCGCAATGAACCTCAAAAGTTTTGTCAAAGTTGGGTAAAGCAAGAATCGGAGCATGTGTAAGCAAAGATTTGAGCTCATCAAAAGCGGTTGATTGCAAATGTCCCCAAACAAAAGGAGCATTCTTCTTACTCAAAGCATGCAAAGGGGCGGCAACAGTGCTAATATCTTTCACAAAGTGATGATAAAAACCCACAAGGCCAAGAAAACTTCGCACTTGTTGCAAATTAGTGGGTTGGGGCCAAGTTTTAATTGCTTCAATTTTAGATTCATCAACATGTACACCCTTGGAAGAAACAACAAATCCCAAGAAAACAAGCTTGTCAACACCAAACGTGCACTTTTTCATGTTGGCATAAAGACGTTCCTTGCGAAGAGTTTGTAAAACAGCCCTAACATGACCTAGATGCTCTTTCATGGATTTGCTAAAGACAAGAATATCATCAAAGTAAACCAGAACGAAAACTCCAATGTAAGGTTGAAGCACAAAATGCATAAGACGCATGAAAGTACTGGAGCTTCCGATAAACCCATAGGCATAACCAGCCACTCATACAAGCCAAATTTAGTTTTGAAAGCGGTTTTCCATTCATCGCCTTCTTGTATGCGGATTTGATAATAACCACTTTTAAGATCAATTTTTGAGAAAATGGTGGCACCGCTAAGTTCATCAAGCATATCATCTAAGCGAGGAATGGGATGCCTATAACGAATAGTAATAGCATTGATAGGTCTACAATCCGAGCACATGCGAAAACTACCGTCTTGCTTGGGCACAAGTATAACGGGAACGGCACAAGGCTTAAGCTTTCACGTACATGACCGTTGTCGATGAGTTGTTGTACTTGCCATTGGATCGCCTTTGTTTCTTCGGGGTTGACGCGGTAGGGAGCCTTGTTTGGAAGAGGTCCACCGGGGATGAGGTCTATTCAATGCTCAATGCCTCGAAGAGGAGGTAGACCCGGAGGTAGTTCATCGGGGAAACATCTTGAAATTCCTGCAAAAGAGATTGAAACACCAAAGGTAGCTCGTGAGAGGTGTTAGTTTTTGGTTCTCCATCCTTGCACACAAGGACAAAGTGCGTCACACTCGATGGGTTCTCACACAGTTCTCTTATCTCACTTTTTGTGGCAATTAGTATGAGGTTTCTCTCTCTAGGCGAAGAGGCGCTCAAGTTTGGCTTATGGCTCTCACTCACATTTGGGTGGATCACTTTCTCACTCTTCTCTCCATGATGGCTGGCTTGCTTGTCGGCTATCACTTGACTAGGAGATATAGGTCGTAGCACATATTCCTTCCCTTTCATCATGAAGCTATAGTGATTGGTATGCCCATTGTGGATGACACCACGGTCGAATTGCCATGGTTGACCAAGAAGGAGGTGGCAAATGGTCATTGGGACCACATCACATTCCAAAGTGTCCTCATATGCACCAATTTTGAAGGGGACTTGGACCGTATGCTCAACTCTGATAGTGCTAGAGTCACTTAGCCATTGAACCTTGTAAGGGTACGGATGCTTCCTCTTGACCAATTGAAGCTTGGAGCATAGTTCTTCACTTGCCAAATTGTGGCAACTACCTCCATCGATGATGACCTTGACGGACCGTCCATTGATGCCGGCCTTGGTGTGGAAGATGTGGCACCGTTGGTCTTCTTCTTGGTGGTGTTGGAGCATCAAGACCCTGGAGACCACGAGAGAGGGACTTGAATCGTTGTCACAAAAGAGTTGGTGATCTTCATCTTCGTTCACGGACCGGTGCATGGCCATGTGCTCAATGGCTTCCATTTCTTCTTCACTCATCGAATCGTATGTGCCATCATCGTTGAAGATCATTGTTCGCTTGTTGGTGCACTGGAAGGACTTGTGACCTCGGCCGCCACATGTGAAACACTTGATTGAACTTGTCTTGACGGGGTCATCGGGAGGCGCCGAAGATGAAGCATGCTTGGATTTGTAGGTGCTTGCCGGAGGACGAGTCGAGGAAGGTGACACTTGCTTGGAACTTGACTTGTCGCCGGTACTTGGTGATGCTCGATTTGATGTAGGAGGTGCCGAAGTCGCGGGAGCTTGAGAGTAGGAGACGTATGTCTTGGACGAGTACTTGGCGTATTTGAAGTCATCTTGCACTTGTCGCTCGGCCTTGGTCGCTTGATGAACTAGCTCAAGAAGGTTGGAGTATGGTTGGAAGTCGACGATCCGCTTGATTGGGTGGTTGAGGCTGTTCAAGAAGCGTGCCATTGTTTGCTCGTCATCTTCCTTGACATTGGCTCGTATCATGGCAATCTCCATTTCTTGGTAGTATTTTTCCACTGTCTTGGTGCCTTGCTTGAGGAGTTGCAACTTCTTGAAAAGATCTCGAGTGTAGTGAGTAGGCACAAAGCGGGCTCTCATGACTTCCTTCATGGCTTCCCAAGTTGTGATTGGTGGTTCGCCTCTTGTATCTCGTCGCTCGATCACTTGCTCCCACCAAATGAGGACGTAGTCTTGGAACTCGAGGGAGGCTATGGTGATCTTCTTTTCTTCATCGTAGTTGTGGAGGCGAAAAATCTTGTCCACCTTCAATGCCCAAGAGAGATATTCTTCAGGATCATTGCTTCTAGAGAACTTTGGCATGGTGAACTTGAGCTTGCCGTAGCGGAGTTCTTCATCTTGATAGCGGTTGTGATAGCGCTCTTGCCTTGGAAAGTCCTCAAATGCTCGTTCCTCGTGATGTCGCTCTTGGCGTGGAGGAGGGTCTTGAAGCACTTGTTCCACTTGGTGTCTCTCTTGTCTTGGAGGAGGGCGAGGAATGTGCGCTTGGTTGCGCCTTTCTTGGTGCTCTTCGCGTCGGGCAGTTTCTTCTTGTATCTCGCGACGAAAAGCTTCCTCTTGTTCTCGCACTTGGCGGTTCCGCTCTTCAACGGCTCTAGTGGCCTTGGCGAGTGTGCGTTGAGCTTCGAGTGCTTGTGCTTCACGGTCGAGGGCTTGTGCTTCATGTTGCTCTTGTGCTTGTCGAAGTGCATCACCGTCTTGAGGGGCTTGACGTGGTACTTGTGGAGGTATTTGCTCTTGCTCAATTGCTCCATGAGGGACTTGGTGTCGCATCCGTTCACGTGCTCGAACTCGGTCTTGTAAGCCATTGCCATGGAATGGATTTTCTTGAGCTTGGTGATCTTGATGATGATCACGTCGAGGAGGACGAGCTCGTGGCGGAGTTGAATCATAAGAGGAGTAGTCCGAAGATTGCCGACGTGTACGGTGACTTGAGTGGCGCCGTCTTGAAGAAGCGGATGAGGAAGACAGGCGTTGCACGATCATGTTGCGGAGCTCTTCCATTTGTGTGTTGAATTTGTCGTCGATCTTTTGACGAAGGTCAGAGGCGAGTTGTTCCAAGCGTTCACCCAATGCGACGTTTTCTTGATGAAGCGCTCGTTGCGCGATGAAGAAGTGGTTCTTTGAGACGAAGCCGGCATCATCACCTTGCTCCTCGAAAAGTGGGTTCGACGACGAGTTTGGCCTATCCATCATAACCAAGTGGGGTGAGTAGGAAAATGAGAGAACAATACCATGGTTACCTTCTCCGACGATTGAAGATGTAACAAGTGTCACTCAATGTAATGCCACAATAGGAGAATTGGAACCGGGTTTGTTTCTCACACCTACAAGTAAGAGGCTTATGGAGTAGCTCGGTTAGGATGGTGGCAATAATTTCAAGCAAATGTTAGTCAAGATATCGATAAGGTTGAGAAGGTTCACAAAAATGCAAGTAAAGCAAATATATCAAACCCTATAGGTATCACTAGGTACACATGCACGGAAGATAGATGGGATCCTCACGACCAAGGAGTGAGCTCAAAATGTGCAACCACAGAAAATGCTCTTGTTGTGCGAATGCTCGAGAGACACTAGCTCGATTTCTCAAATGGGCAAGATACGCTTGTGCACCTACCTATTAGAGAACCGTGACGTCTTCAATCCCAACTATGGTATATATGCGGTGACCAAGATGATATAGGTATGCAAATGGCTCAACTCTATTGCTTACAAGCTCTTTGTTTCTCCTCTTTTGCTTAAAAGCTTTTCTTCTCTTTTTTTATGCTTGATGCTCGAGCTGAGTATGATATGAGACAAGTATATATGATATGCACGGGAGAGACTTATGGCACAAGGATGATAACACGATCACTACGGTGCAGAATAGCGTAGCCCGGCAATTCTCAACTTGTTAGTCTCAATGGGTAAGCAACGCAAAGGGGCTCGGGATATCAATGCAAAAAGCAAGGTAAGAAGTAAGTGTCGTCGAGGTTACCGTCCTTTCTCACGGTTAGCGGTGAAGATGTCTCCAAGTCGATGATGGTGATGATGATGTCACACGCTCCTAAGTAGCCGAAACAACTTAGGAAACACAAATGGCAACACAAAATCGGTCAAATGCTGAAGGTGGTTGTTTTTGTGATGATTTTTTGGATGGGGCTAATGGTGGTGGTAGTGGGATGAGTGGATGGGGGATGTCAAGAGCTTCTAAACGAGCTAAAGAACAGGAAAATCGGACTTGGGAGGTGGAAGTTATGGCCAAAACGGTGTTGGTAGTGGGCTGATTTGGGGGGGGGGGTGCGGGCACCTGGGGGTTTGAGGTGCGGGTGCCCGGGGGTGGCTGGGCGAGGTGCGGGCACCCGGTGTTCTTCGGGATGGGCGGAAAAATTGGGGAGAAAAGCAAAATTCCGCAAATTTTGTGGTGGGAAGGGTGGGGATTGTTGGGGAGGGGCTAGATCCACTTGCCAAACTTCAAATCCATGGACCAAAACAACCAAATCTCGCAAGATCCAACAAATTGCAAGAAAAAAATTTGGGGGCTATTTTTGTGGGGATTTTCGGATTTGGAAGAAAAACAACAAAATCAAGCTAGCAAATGGGGGGATGGGACTCCAAGATGTGAATAAACCTTGCTCATGGTACCAAGATGTTGTAGGGTCAAACCCTAGGTTGGATCTTTTCACACTAGGAGAGGTCTTGCATCCAAAGAGGATCATGAACATAAGAATAAAACTCTCAAACAAACCCAAATATCACATCCACTAGAGGGGCATACATGAGATCCACAAGATTACAAGATCGTTCCAAGGGGAATAGCACTAAGATAAAGGTCTTCTCACTACGTGAGGTCTTGCATCCAAAGAGGATCTTCTCCAAGAGGAGGGCTTGATCTCCAAGAGGAGCTTCTCCAAGTGGAGGTCTAGATCTCCTAAAGGAGGAAGATGAGCAAAGCCCTCTTTTGTGTTCTAATATCTTTGCTAACCTTACAAATGACCTAGGAGGTGTCCTTATATAGTCTAGGGGTGAAACAAGTCAAGAAGAGAGGGGTACAAGGCCAAAAAGGCCATAAACATGCGGCTGGACGAAGGGGGCCGGGCACCCGGGCAACTTGGGCCAGGCACCCGGACTGCTCAGGGGCCGGCTGGCGGGAGGCCGGGCACCCGGGGTCCCAAGTCCCGAGCACCCGGGGTGGCGCTGGAGGTGGCCTGGCGGGGTGGCCGGGCACCTGGCTGGCTGGGCTGGCCAAGTGGAGGCCAGGCACCCAGGACTGGTTGGCCGGCACCGGGGCAGCTGGGTTTCTTGGGTCGGGCACCGGGCTGGCTGGCCGGGCACCGGGGCAGGTGGGCGTGGCTGGGCGAGGCGGGCACCGGGGCTGAGATGGCCGGGCACCCGGGGCATCCAGGGGGGTTTGGCCCTCCCCTTGTCTTCGAGTCCGGGCACCCGGGGTCCTCCCATCCGGGCACCCGACATGTCTATGAGCTTCTTCCCTTCCTTCTCCTTGGCCTGTCCTTCCTTCTCTTGCTCCATGGTTGTTTGCAGCTCCACCTTCTCCTTCTCACGATTATCTTCCTCGTACCTAAAAGTGAGCAATTTTTCCGTTTGAGGTAGAATCCAATCCTCGCACGAATCCAAACGAGACTTGAATAGGAAGGAGTTCACCGCATTCTCGACGGCGCGTGCACGTGCTCGTGTCATAGGTCCACTTGGTGCTTGCTGTGGTGACGGAGTGTCGGTGCGAGTAGTCGAGGGATGCTCCGCATCATCTACTTCATCGAGTACAAATACAACTCCAAGGATTCCCATCAAGATGACGTGGATCCCAAAGAAGAAGAACTAGAGAGTTCTTGAGTGTGACTCCGCCAATATACTTCACTCATATCATTTTGGCAAGGACAAGTGCAATCAACTTTCACATCTTGCACTAGTTCAAGGAGTCACAAACCCTCTTGTTGGTAAGACAAGGGACAAGGTAACCTAATGCTTTAACAGACATCATCTTGTGTGTACATCACTATGTCTATGGATATCTTTGTTTGTTCCTTGTGGGACTAACCCGTGTAGGTATTGAAAGTGCAACTCACTCCAATGTATTGCTCCAAATGATCTACAGCAACATTGAGCATCCACATCTTCAAGACCTACATGAAGTCATCATCGACAAAACCCAAGGTTAGTTCATCCCTCTTAGGGGGATCTCACATCCAGAGGGAGCTTTACTCTAAGAATTGAGGTAAAGTAACTCTAATGGTGTGAACACAACAATGCTTTATGTAAAAGTGGTAACCCCACTTGTGTTTAAACGATGAGTATGACCTATGATCAAATGTTCTCATTTGACTCCTAAGTCAATATACTCATATATAGATGACCTATTCATCGCCAATTGTTTGATAGATGCTAGAATTGGTTGTGCATGCTTTGCCACATATTTCATTTGCCATTTTATTGTGTGAGCATGTTGGTTGCATACTTTACTCATTCGAGGACATCCACTTGTTTTTTTGATTGTTTGGTTTATTTTCTTTCCTTTTGCCAAGTGGATGGACAAGAATGCCCAAGAACCTTCTCTAGCTGTCTATGCTTTTCTTGTCTCAAACTCTATTTACGCTACATCACAAAGTTTGATCAAGTCAGATTCGAACCACTCTGTGTGAGGAGCACTCAGAGTCCCTGATTCGTCATAGACTTAAACTTCCAAAACCTCTTTGTGCATTTCGGTCTGACCGATTCACCCTTTTCGGTCATACCGAGAGCACTAAGTTGATCTAGGTTTTCACTCTCGGTGCAACCGATTAGAACCTTTCGGTCACATCGAGTTGCAGTAACTGCTCGCAGTTTTGCATCTCGGTGCCACCGAGTTTTTCCACTCGGTCACGCCGACAGGGTCAGGCTATATATACCGACGGGTCAAATTTTGGAAATTTTCTGAAATTCTTCACCCGCGCATAGCCTGCTCTGCCTCTTCAGGTCTCCGGATCGTCCTCTTCGCCGCTAGCGACCTCCCGCCACTGGTCTCCGCTGCTGTCGGGGGTTGGGTGCAACATATGCCAAAGGATGGCTTATCATGGTGGGGGCGAGTAGAACGTCGCGGTGCTGAAGCAGGATGAGGCGTAGGCATGCACGCCGGCGAATCTTACCCAGCTTCGGGGCTCTCCGGGGAGATAACACCCCTACTGCTGCTCTGCGGGGTCTCCGCATGATCACTAAAGCAAAGTGACTACAATGGTGCTCCTGGAGCTGTATCGGGAGGCAGGAGAGAGCAAGGCTAGTTCTCTCCTCCCTGCGCTATCTGGTCTATCTCTCTCAAGGTCCGAACCCTTTGCATGGGTGCCCCGGGGGGTTTATATAGGCCTACCCCCCGGTGGTACAATGGTAATCCGGCTGGGCGCGGGCCCAGCCGTCTGTCTCTCATACCGCCATCCCTCCCGCCGGCTTCTGGGGCCCGCCGACTGGTGGGTCCCGCGGACAGGCCTGACACTGTGCGGCACTCCTAATGACGCAGGCTTGGTCATTGGGTCGTGGCTACAGTGCCGCCGTCTATCGGGCGATCACTGTCGCCATTCCCCATCCTATCTGGTTAATGGCTCGTGGGGCCCTGGGGAGGAGGCGGCCGACTCCAGGGAGGCCGACTCCCACAGGTCCGTCTTCGGCGCGCTCAGGCCGTCTTCGGTCCACCCACTGACAGGCGGCCCCGCGGTCTCTAGGCCGTCTGAGCCGGTGTCGTGGCACGAGTCGTTGCGCCTTGTGGCTGAGGTCAGAGAGCATGGCAACAATGTCGCACCTCGCGGAGATCTTCGGCGACACTGACTCATCAGTAGCCATGCTGGTCCCTCGTAGGCAGGGGAACGGCCACGCCGCGACCGTACCCCGCATCGGGCTTCGGGAGGAGTCATGGGCCGACTCCCATAGTCGGCCTCTCTGGAGGTCGCCAGCTTGGAGTCGGCTTGTCTTGGAGTCGCCGTCTGGGACTCGGCTTGAGGGGCGCGGCCTGCCCCGATGTCTTGAAAGATCCTGGGACCCGGGTTAGCCTACCCGTGGCCCATTACTCCGACAGTAGTCCCCAAAGCTGGTGAAGTCCCGCGGACACCATCTTGTGGGGCTTCAACAGTTTCAACCTTCCCCGCGCAGACTCTGGAACTCGGCTGCCATCTTCTCTTTGGCCGACTTGTCAAAAGTCGGATCTTTTCTGGCGAGGGGCCGCTGCTAGAAAGTCGCGGCGGGAAATCAGGCGGCGTACCTGATACGCTTCCCTGCTGCCATCGAGGCGGTCCTATCGCGTGGCGCCACGTGGAGAGGACAGTCTGCCCACCCACGCGCGCGACGGGACGGGCCGTTAGGTGGGGCCTGAAAGTGCGTTATATCGACTAGAGGGGGGGTGAATAGGCGATTTTCCTCACTTGATGATTTTCGCTCAAAGTCCTCGGAGGTTGGGTTGCTCTCAAATGACAAGTGTCAAGTTCTCTCGGAGCAGCCAACCAACTAGTGGTTGTAGGGGGCGGCTATTTATAGCCTAGGGAGCAGCCCGACATGATAAGACATAAATGCCCTTCAATGATATGACCTTTAGGTGGATAAGATATTTTGGGACAGCCGGCGCGCATCACAGCAATGGTCGGAAATTTGACTCTCAAATTCCTCAGGGCTATCATGTTCCTCACTGTGTAGGAAATTCAGACTTTGGCGAATTCCTAACTCCTCGATCGAGCAAAGTCCTCGATGAGTAAGAAGACTGCGTCTCATCACATCGATGAATTTGATTGAAGCTGTATGAGATTTCAATGGCTTCACTCGAAGGGATTGATAGGTGTAGGATTTTGAGTTGAGCATCACATGGAAATTTTTCCTTAGTATTTCCTCGACCCCCTTTAACAGTACGGTGTTTCCTATGACTCAAGAAAGAGAAAATGAAACTACGAAAACAAAAGTCTTCACGCTTCATATTCCTCGAATGATTATCAAGTCTTCAAGGTCACACCAATTTCTTCACTTTCAAAGTCTTCAGAAAGTCTTCAGAATGTCAAAGTCTTCAGTCGAAGAACTTCATTTTTAGGGGTCGACTTTCTCAGTAAATATCAAACTCCTCATAGACTTATAGACCTGTGTACACTCACAAACACATCAGTTACTTAACCTATAAGTCTTCAATACACCAAAATCACTAAGGGGCACTAGATGCACTTACAATCTCCCCCTTTTTGGTGATTGATGACAACATAGGTTAAGTTTTCAACGGGGATAAACATATGGAGTGTAAATACTGATATTGAGGAATTTGATTGCAAGATATAGAAGAACTCCCCTGAATATGTGCATAATGAGAATTTGCTTTTGAGGCAATGCACATTTGAAGAGTTGAATCATGGAGATCTCCCATATATCTTGTAATTCATGCACGCATTTGATATATAATGTGAAGAATTTGAAATGCATGATGAAATATGGTGCTGATGAGATTCAAACATCGTGCAATAATATTGACTAGGAATAAGCATGCAGAATATCACATCAAAAGTTTGAGCTCAAGTATCTCATTGAGCTTAGTGCTTCAAAAGCATCGAGCATCAACCGTATCAAAGCACGACCAAAAGTATCAAGGCACCATCGGTTTAAGATTACAACTCGATCCAATAAAAGTTTGAAAGAACGAGAGTTGTAACTTAATAAAACGCATATAATATAAACCCACTTGAAGACTAACTCAGATTTCTCCCCTTTGTCATCAAATGACCAAAAGGATCGGCGAGGACTAACATACGAAGATTTTCAAGTTGATGGAGGCGCCAAACATTGTCGGGGTTAGTTGTTGGCGTAGGGCCTGCCGTAGTGTCGCCCAAGTCTTCATGTTCATCGGGCCAGCGATGAAGAATAAGAACTGGCCACCAGATCGGGAACTTTGACTCTCTTGAATTTCTTCGAAGGTGGTGCAGACCAGTCAAAAGCTTCCTGGAGACCCATAGTCTTCAATTCTTCGGCAGAATATACATGATTAAGAACAGCCCAAGTGCGGTTGAGGGTTTCATGAAGGTAGTACTGATTTTTCTTCATTGCATTATGCGTTGAGGTCATGTTGTGAAGAATTGCAGCAAATTGGCGCTTCACCCATTTCGATTGCATTCAACCTTCGATGAAGACCGAGGAGTAACTCACGATCGGTCATCACCACGGGTCTTTGTTGCTTGAGGCTTTTGCTTGGCTGAGGTATTTGCGGCAGTGTCATGTGTTGCAGAATCGTCATTGGTGGAGTAAGATGTAGCGAGACGGAATTGACCATCCAATGGACGAATGCCTTCATCAATCACAGCTGCTGCCTTGCCCTTATCATCAGATGATGAAACTGGTCGCTTGAGGACTTCAATGGGCGGCAAGTAGCTGCCATGGTTCAGAGTGTCAGCCTTATAGTTTAGTGAAGATCTTGCCCTTATGAATCTCATAATCCAAGGCGCATATGGCTTCAGCTCAAAAGGTGACATTGCAACATTGGCCAGAGTCCTCATGAAGAAATCATGGAAATTGACAGGAACGCCATGAATGATATTGAAAAGCATGTTCTTCATGATGCCAACGACATCTTCTTCATTTGAGTCGTGGCCTTTGATGGGACTCATTGTCTTCGTCAAGATTCTATAGATAGTCCGAGGCACATCTGATAATTCCTTGAAGAGGAATTTGGTTCGAGGGCCTGTCACGGCTTCAAAGGCTTCATAAGCACTTGCATAAAGTGATCGAGACGATTCGCGATCATTGTAGATGCAACGTGCAGATTCATGGGGAGGATCAAGAGGAAGGACACGAAGCAATTCAGTTCTTTGGTGCCTTGTAGTGAGTATTCTCGTCATCAATCCAGCACCCATGAATTGATATCTTGACATCTCCGGTGATGTGCGAGGTGGCATAGAAGCGAAGAATGAGTTCTTCATTCCAGCCACAGATATCAGAGCAGAAATTCAGCAGCCCTGCATCATGAATGACCCTGAGGACTGGCTCGAAGCATGGCAATGATTCCATATCCACATGAGGAATATGCTCATGGTCGAAGATCTTGTCCTTGGCAAATAGCACTGAGGAATAGAAGTTGGCTTGAGTTGGAGTCCAGAAGCGTCTTTTCCTCATGCGGCGAGTCATATGGATTATAAGCGATGAAGAACACATGCTCAGAAAAGAAGTCTTCAGCCTTGAATTTTTGTTTGCTCGAGAATGGATTCTTTGGTTTGGGCAGAGGAATGTCTGTGATTTGCAGCACAACCTCAGGAATCGCAATCTAAGGTTCTTCAGGCGGAGGAATTTCTGGTTCCTCTTCTTGTGCAGTTTGGGGATCAGCAGTGGGTTCTTCAGCGCTAGTGGCTGGAAATTCCTCATTAACAGAAGATGTGGGATGAGTTTCTTCAGAGCCCAATTGTACAGTTGTAGCCGGGGACTGAGGAACTTGTTGAATCGGAGTGAAGAGAGGAGTATTGGGATGCTGACTTTCCCAGAAGTCATCATTCATCACTGGTGTAGTGCACCCAATATCCACGTCTTCATCTTCATTTTCAATTTCCTCAACACCAGCCTCTTCAGCTGTGAACTGAGGCATGGGTGAGGAAACGACTGGTGGTGAAGGGAACGCTTCCACTTCAATTTCTTCATCAAGCTGTTCTGAGGCAGCAACAGATTGATTTTCTTCATAAGATCCGCTAGGGATCGAGTAATCTTCTCCATAAGGAACAATTTCCTTAGATGACATGGAGGAAATGGGAATGGCATCAATAGGGTTTTCAATCGAGCTGGTCATTGGCTTCATTTCCTTCGTAGCCGAAGAATTTGACTTGGTGATGCCTTCCTCTTCTTCTTGCAGCTCGTTCTGCAGCCTTTGTCTTCTTCACTTCATAGGCGGAAGGAAGAATTGGAGTTGGTGTTGGCGCGGGAGGAGCCGAGGGCGTGGTACAGTTTCTCCGAGCACAACTAGTGCGATTGCCCGATCTCTTGATTTCTTCAGCGCATCGCTAGTGGATGCCACAGGAATTCCTTCGGTGGCTGGAATGGAGTCATCAGCCCGGAACTTGTGTTTTCATCGGCATGTTGAAAGTCATCAGCGATCTTGGCATGTTCTTCGGCGAGGCTGAGCGAGTCTTGACTGAGGATTTTCTTGTTGCGATGGAGCTGCAACAGTTGTCATTTTCTTCGTCAAATTGATGAATCTCACCTTGGCTCCTTGCCAGTCAGCATTGTACGCATCGAAATCCTTGCTGAGTGCTTGGATTTCAGATTGAGCTTTTAGAAGTTCTTCAGGAGTCAAGTTGACGATGTTCTCCCTCAGAAGCTTCTCCTTTCTGGCTTGTGTTCTCTTTAATTCACGAGCCTTTTCAAATTTCCATTTCTCCTCAGCGATGAAATGGTTCAGCATATGACTTTGACCAGGAGTCAGTGGCAGATCCGGTATGGGAGTGTTTGGATCCTAATGCCATAGGTCGATGAAGTCAAGGATCTTCTTGGATCGAAGCGAGGCACATTTGTTCTTTTGGCTCTAGCGGCCTTGGTCGATCTGTCTCGATGATTTCGCAAGTTCTTCATCGAAGCTTCATCATCAGAGGGCACGTTGAATGCAACCTGTTTCTTCTTTGGACTTGGCCGAGGACCGCGGCCAGCTGTGGCTTTTGTCTTCAGCAGGGTGGGGCCTGATGAGGACATCGGTGCAGCTGAGGAACTTGCTGAGACACCAGAAGCAATTGAGAAACCTTGAGTCATTTGACATGTTGCAAGATGCACAGGTGTTGAGGACTTGGAGGGAGCTGCTGAGGATTTGGAGTGAGCAGCAGCAGTATGAGGAATTTGCCGTGAGGGCGCGACTAAGGAACTGGGCCGTGAGGGCGCTGATGGTGAAGCACTTGGCTTGCGAGCAGGCTTCTTCGGCATTGATTTCCTCGGCTTGACCGAGGGCTCAGCGGCAGCAGCAGCAGCAGAATCCTCATTGAATTTCCTCACTGCCTCCTTGGCCTGTCTTGGCAGTTTGGCTTGGCGCCTAGACCATTCTTCGGGAAAGTCTTCACCACGCTTCATGCTGGTGGGATCAGCGATTTGGCTGGTGCCAAAGGAGCTCTTGGGCATGGAGCATTTAAGGCGAATTTCCTCATGTACTTTGGAGTAACATAGCGATATTCCCTCCATTCTCGTGCCCATCTTCTTTCTATCCTCTGTATGCGCACTTTGCGCTGATTTTTGGTCACCTTGCCAAACTTGGATTCATCAGGTGTGCAATAGTCTTTGTATATTTCATCAGGAATCTCAAAGGCAGTCATGACCTCCGGTTTCTTTCCTCCCTTCTGCGGTCTCTTGCCTTCTGCCATTTTCTTCAGATGAGGAATTTGAGCTATAGAGCACTCTGAAGAAGTATGCAGTTTTTCTTCAAGGAACGCTGCAAATGAGTTAAGTTGATGAGAACCTACTGATTCAGCAGCGGACATGAGTTCCTGTGAACAGAGTGTAGGTGCGAGGAATTTGGAGAGGTCATATGCGTTCTTAGAAGATTTTTCAAAAAAAGGAACAAGTTTGAGGAATTTGACCAGTTGAGCCTTGAGGAATTTCACTAAGCGTTTCGTCTTAGGTTCCAGAGTTGTACAGATTGAAAATCCGCACAATTGAGGAATCTTGAAGAAATGAATGCTTAGAGAGATAAATCAAGAGCATATAGTGTTTGAGGTGTTCATATGTGAAGATTTGAAGACCAAAAACACTTTTGAAGATTTTCAGAAAGATTTGAGAATCAAAGTGAGTAACAAAAGTGATTTTTAATTACCCGAACTGAAGAACACGACGAACAGGAATGGACAGTAGTGAACTTCGTCACGTTAGATCTCCCATGCCCTAACTTGGCAGAGGGAGACGGCTACGGCGGCGGCGGAGTGAAGATTTCCGCGGCCAGCGTGAGTACGACGACGACGAGGTCGAGGCAGTGAAGCTCTTCCTCACCGACGGCGATGAAGTAGCGGCGGCGCTAGGGTTTGAGGAGAGCTCGAGCGAGAGACAGCGACCGAGCGGAGTAAATGAAGTGAGGAAGGGAAAGGGGTATTTATAGCCACGGTAAAAAACTGTTCGCCCGAAGATTTTGGGACGAACATGCCCCTGCCCTTTCTCCTTCACGCGACATGTGTCACCCACGTACTGTGCAGATGAGATCGTGTAAGATCGTGGGTGATTAAACTAATGTTTCGTGGGGAGTGGAACGGTTTGAGCGGTAAAACCGAAAATCTGGATAAGATTTGTTTTAAAAAAATTTCGTTCGCAATTTCTTCAGCTGTCAAGGACACAGTGAAGACTTTGAACGAGTTTCAATCAGAACGCACATGAAGAATTTGTGAATAAATTGGGTTGAGTATAGCATAGAGGGGGAAGGGTCCGATCACATTCACTTAGCAGAAATCGCAACTTGAAAAATTAGCAATAAGTGAATGCTGTAGAGGACATAAACTCACATATATATAGCCAATGAAGAAAAACGACGGAGACATTGAAGATTTTGCAAAGTTGAAGAATTTGAAAAAATGAGGAATTTCAAAAATGAGGAAAAACTCAAATTGAAGATTTTCAACTTTTGTGGTGGCGTAGCCCACCGTATAAGAATGATGATTTCAGACACGCGTACAATTGTCGAGGGTTACGAGAATCAAATTCTTCATTAATTTCTTCACACTTAGAGTGTTATTCTTCATTGATTGAAGAAAAACGTTTCTTCATGTGTTGCACATCTAAGTCATCAATTCTGCATAAGGGTTAGGATGTGTGTCCTTTTCAAAGAACATTTGAAGATTCTAATATATTTAGCTCACACCGCAACTTGCTAAATCTCTTCTCATCCAAGGGCTTAGTGAAGATATCAGCTAGCTGTTCTTCAGTCTTCACATGCTCGATGGAGATATCGCCCTTCAACACATGATCATGAAGAAAATGATGATGAATCTGGATGTGCTTAGTCTTCGAGTGCTGAACTGGGTTGTGAGCAATCTTGATGGCACTCTCATTGTCGCAGAGGAGAGGCACATTCTTCACGTTGGCGCCATAGTCCTTGAGGTTTGCTTCATCCAAAGCAGATTGAGCACAACATGAGCTAGCAGCAATGTATTCAGCTTCAGCGATGAAGCGGTGATACACTTACATTTCTTCGAGGACCAACGGACCAAAGATCGTCGAGGAAATGACAAGTGCGGATGTTGACTTGCGGTCCACATGATCAAAGCATAGTCGAGTCGAGAATATCAATGAGATCAAAAGCAGAGCCCTTGGGGTACCATAGTCCTAGTGTTGGTGTGTGAGCTAGATATCTAAGAATATGCTTCACAGCCTTATGGTGTGATTCCTTCGGTGCAGCTTGAAATCGGGCACACATGCAAATACTAAGCATTATATCTGGCCTAGATGCACATAAGTACAATAAAGAACCAATCATGGAGCGGTATACCTTGTGATCAAAGTCAATACCATTTTCATCGATTGCATAGATGGCCATTTGTGGGCATAGGAATTTTGACGCCTTTGCAATCTTGCATGCGAATTTCCTCAATTACATCTTTGAGGTATTTCTCTGAGATATGAATATGCCATTGCGCTGCTGACAAATTTGAAGACCTAAGAAGAATTTCAACTCTCCCATCATAGACATTTGATATTCTTCACTCATCATATAGGCAAATTCATCACTGTATCGTTGGTTAGTACAGCCAAAGATAATATCATCAACATATATTTGGCACGCAAACAGTTCACCATCATATGATTTAGTAAAAAGAGACGGGTCAAGTGAACCGGGTTTGAAGCCATTCTTCACGAAGAATTCCTTCAATGTGTCATACCAAGCCCGAGGGGCTTGCTTGAGGCCATAGAGAGCCTTATTGAGTCTGAAGACTTTATCAGGATTCTTGGGATCTTCAAAACCTGGGGGTTGAGCAACATATACTTCTTCCTCAAGCTTACCATTGAGGAATGCACTTTTCACATCCATTTGATATAAGATGATATCATGATGGTTAGCATAAGCAAGTAAAATGCGAATAGCCTCAAGTCTAGCAACAGGTGCAAAAGTTTCATCGAAATCAATTCCTTCAACCTGTGTGTAGCCTTGAGCTACTAGTCGTTCCTTATTCCTCACCACAAGGCCATTTTCATCTTGCTTGTTGCGGTAGATCCACTTTGTGCCAATGATATTATGCTTGCGAGGATCTGGGCGATTGACCAATTCCCAGACATTGTTCAACTCGAACTGATGTAATTCTTCTTGCATAGCCTGAATCCACTCGGCTCGAAATGCTTCATCTACCTTAGTGGGCTCTGAGATAGAAACAAAAGCATAGTGCCCACAAAAGTTAGATAAGTGTGAGGCTTTTGAGCGTGTGAGAGGACTGGTGCGCTAATGTCATCGATGATCTTCTCCACTTGCACTTCTTTTGCAACGCGTGGATGAGTGGGCGTCGTGAGGATTTTGATCAGCATTTTCTTGACATCATTTTCCTCATCATGTTCTTGAGTGCATCAGCTCGATGTTCTTCACGAACAGGAATGAATTCTTCAACAGATTCTTGATGAGGTATAACATCCTCGGTTGCCTTGAGCTTGATAGCATCCTCGGTGCTGGTTCATCTAACACGAAGGTAGGTGCTCTCTTTGCGAGCCATTAGTTTCATCGAACCGCACATCTCTGATGTCAACAATCTTGTGAAGAACAATGTTGAAGACTCTGTAGGTGTGCGAGTCCTTTCCGTAACGAAGCATAAAACCTTCATGTGCTTTTGGTGCAAATTTAGAGTTGTGGTGAGGATCTCTAATCAACATTTAGCACCGAAGACTTTGAAATAACTCACATTGGGTTTCTTGTCAGTGAGGAGTTCATAGGCAGTTTTCTTGAAGAATTTGTGAAGATATACTCTGTTGATGATGTGGCAGGCAGTATCAATTGCATCAATCCGTAAACGCGAGGCGTTTTGTATTCATCAAGCATAGTGCGAGCCATCTCAACAAGAGTTACGTTCTTGCGCTCCACGACGCCATTCTCTGCGAGGAGTATAGGGAGCAGATAATTCATGAGTAATACCAAGTTCATCAAGATAGGCATCAAGACCAGAATTCTTGAACTCGGTTCCATTGTCACTTCGATATGCTTGATCTTCACACCAAAATTGGTTGAAGCCCTCGAGGAAAATCGTTTGAAGACTTCCCGCACTTCATGTTTGTAAGTAACAATGTGTACCCATGTATATCGAGAATAATCATCAACATTGACAAAACCATATAAAGATGCATCATTAGTATTTGCTGAATAATGGTTAGGTCGAAGAGGTCCATGTGAAGCAATTGAATGGACGGGTAGTGGTCATGATGGTCTTTGCTTTGGATGCTTGGCCTTGGTCATTTTCGGCTTCACATGCTCCGCATAAGTGATCCTTGAGAATTTGACATTCTCAATGCCAATGACATGCTTCTTCTTTGCAAGCGTGTTCAAATTCCTCATGCTGCATGACCAAGTCGTCGATGCCATAGCCAGCCTACGAAGCTTTTGCTAGTAAACACACGGCTGGTTGTGGTCCTGTAGAGAAATCAACAATATCTGATCTCCTCTCCTAAAGCCTTGAAGACTTTGGAATTGTCGACTTCCATAATCACAACACAGCGATATTTGCCAAGACAACAACCATATCAAGATCACAAAGCATTGAGATCGACATAAGATTGTATCCTAAGGACTCAACAAGCATGACTTTGTCCATGTGCTTATCCTTAGAGATAGCAACCTTACCAAGACCCAATACGACTTTTGCCTTTGTCGGCCAAAGATGATATGCTTGAGAGGTGGCGGTGATAAGGAAGCATCCATCAATAGATTCTTGTCACCAATCATGTGATTTGTACATCCACTATCGAGGACCCATTCGGTGGTTTTGGGTTGATCATCCTGCAGATGAATT
The DNA here is from genome assembly GCA_021437245.1 of Aegilops speltoides. Taxonomy (NCBI): domain Eukaryota; kingdom Viridiplantae; phylum Streptophyta; class Magnoliopsida; order Poales; family Poaceae; genus Aegilops; species Aegilops speltoides. The sequence continues at coordinate 250,582,413 of CM038146.1, forward strand.
AGTGTAGCTTACAATCTCATATGCTTCATCGATGAAGAATATGACATCAAGTTCATCGATGAATTTCATCAAGCAAAGAAACAGTTATAGCGGTATGAGGGCGTGTGAAACGAAGGTTCATTTCATCATGATTCGCTGCGTCCTTTCGAGCAATTTTGTCGAGGTCCCGGCAAATTCTTGAGACGTTAGAGCACGTCGGAGACTGACCTCAGAAGAGATTAGTTCTTTTTATTCACCACCCACATCTGAAGGGGTGGCAAAGAGTTCATCATCCTGCGAGCACCATGTGAGAAAGGTCGCAAAGATGCCAAACCATTTCGCTTAGCACGAGAGGGGTTAGGGTATGCATATGAATAAGCTGAGTAATTCTTTGAGGACTTATGAACATAATGGTTTGAAGAATAATGCACATATTCATAGCCCTTAGCTCTACCCTGCGAGACAGATTTGTTAGCACGATGATAATCATATGAGGACTTTGATCCAGTTGAGGAATTTGATCCTCGTGAAGAATTTGGTCCATATGAGGACTTGGATCCATATGAAGAGTTTGGTCCATATGAAGAATTTGATCTGGGGTTCCTGTTCTTCACAAGTGGTGTCATGAGGACATTCACTTGAAGATTTTCAACACAGCTTTTGGGAACCCAGATTTTCTTCATAGGGGAACCGTTCCTGCAGTTAGTGCCAACATATCTTGCAAATACTTCACCATTCTGATTTTTGAACAGTTTATAGTTGGAGTCAAATGACTCATCAGAAGAATGAGGAGATTCACATGTAAAGCCAGATAAGTTAGATGGGTCAACTGGAGGTCCCTTTGCAGCAACCCATGAGGTTTTGGGATACTGCTCAGGCTTCCAATATGTTCCATCGGCATTGAGCTTCCTCTCAAAGGCAATACTTTCTTTCCTAGGGTTTCTGTTGAGGATCTGCTTTTTGAGCACATCACAAAGTGTCTGATGCCCTTTGAGGCTTTTGTACATGCCTGTCATATACAATTCCTTCAGCCCTGCATTGTCAGTGATACTAGCAATGACCTCAGATGAGGAATTAGTGATAGCAGAGACAGATGAAGAATTTGTAACAGTTGAAGCATTTGAACATTCAGGTGAAGAATTAGCAGATTCACGTTCAATGCACTTTAAGCATGGAGGAACAAATTCTTCCTGAGAAGTGCTAATTTGTTGAGCTAGTAATGAATCACGCTCCTTTGGAAGATCTTCATAACAGACTCTTAGCTTTTCAAGATCTTCCTTTCTTTGATTGGCTTCTAGAGAAAGCTTCTCATGATCAGTCAAGAGGGTATTATGTTGATCTTGAAGGGCGTCAAACTTGGAGTGAATTCTCTGAAGACATTCACCCAATGCTTTTGGTGATCCATTTCTTTTTGCAACATATTATCACTTCTTTCTAGCATATCTTGAGTTTGTTCCAAAACTGTTTGTTGTTTAGTGGCAACGCAAATGAGTTTAGTATAGCAGGATTCAATGTCATCATCAGATTCATCATTATCAGACTCCTCATTATCAGATTCATCATTACAAGACTCGGATGAGGAGCATTCAGTTACCTCAGCACCGTTTGCCGTAAGACAAGATGCAGAAGATGATGATTCTGGCTCAAAAGTCATCGTTTTGAGAGATTCCTTGAACTCATCAAACCAGGGATTATGACAGGTTTGATGACCTTCATAGACATCAGAGATTCGGTCCCAGATGAGCTTCGAATTGCCAAGATGCATAATTCGCCCAAATTGGTCTCTGGATAGGCAGGAGCAGATGATATCCTTCGCTATGATATCAAGTCGAGTGTACTTGCGAATATCATCAGCATTCGCCATCTTGCATAGATCAGTAAGACCAATCTCAGTGACGGTCCACAGCTCGCTGTTCTTTACCATGAGGCGCTTCTTCATCATGGCCTTCCACTTGGGATAGTCATGACCGTCAAAGATAGGGCATGTCAATTTCTTCATACCTGCGGTCGACATAACTAAAACTCCAGGCAGTTAAACCAAAATCACACAGAACAAGGGAGTACCTTGCTCTGATACCAATTGAAAGTGCGTTATATCGACTAGAGGGGGGGGGGTGAATAGGCGATTTTCCTCACTTGATGATTTTTGCTCAAACTCCTCGGAGGATGGGTTGCTCTCAAATGACAAGTGTCAAGTTCTCTCGGAGCAGCCAACCAACTAGTGGTTGTAGGGGGCGGCTATTTATAGCCTAGGGAGCAGCCCGACATGATAAGACATAAATGCCCTTCAATGATATGACAGTTAGGTGGATAAGATATTTTGGGACAGCCGACACGCAGCACAGCAACGGTCGGAAATTTGACTCTCAAATTCCTCAGGGCTATCATGTTCCTCACTGTGTAGGCAATTCGCCTGGCGAATTCCTAACTCCTCGATCGAGCAAAGTCCTCGATGAACAAAAAAGCGTGCCTCATCCTTGATGAATTTATTGAAGCGTATGAGATTTCCAATGGCTTCACTCGAAGGATTGATAGGTGTAGGATTTTGAGTTGAGCATCACATGGAAATTTTTCCTTAGTATTTCCTCGACCCCTTTTAACTTGATGCGGTGTTTCCTATGACTCAAGAAAGAGAAAATGAAACTACGAAAACAAAAGTCTTCACGCTTCATATTCCTCGAATGATTATCAAGTCTTCAAGGTCACACCAATTTCTTCACTTTCAAAGTCTTCAGAATGTCAAAGTCTTCAGTCGAAGAACTTCATTTTTAGGGGTCGACTTTCTCAGTAAATATCAAACTCCTCATAGACTTATAGACCTGTGTACACTCACAAACACATCAGTTACTTAACCTATAAGTCTTCAATACACCAAAATCACTAAGGGGCACTAGATGCACTTACAGGGCCCACCACTACCGTGCCTCGGCATACGAACGGATCCGTTGCGGCTGTGGACGGTTGGTTTCCCCACGTTTTTAATGCGTGCAGTAACTTCGTGGGGTAGATCATGGGGTAGATCGTGGGGCGGCGTGGGTCATCGCGCGCAGTTAATCCCACGCCCGCCCCCTCGGCTTCTCAGCCCATAGGGCTATAAGTAGGCGGGGGGGGGAGCGGGGCGGCACCGCACGCGCACCCTTCTCCCTCATTCCCCCGCCTCATCTTGCCTTCTCTTCCTCCTGCCCCCGCCGTCGAGCGAGAACACTCATCACCGCGGTGATGAGCTCTTCCTCCGCCGCAGCCCCCGCCGTGCGCTCCGGCGTATGGGACGGCTCGGAGGTGGAGGAGGAACACATCGAGTTCCTCCGCCCGACCGCCGCCCCTAACGCGGACCTCGTGGCGCACCGCCCAGCGCGGGGGGGAGACCCGCCCGCGCCGGAGGAGGGCGAGCGGGTCATCTTCCGCTCGCACCTCATGCACGGCCTGGGGCTGCCGGCGAGCGGATTCTTCCGGTCGTTCTTGGAGTTCCACAGCCTTCAACCACACCACCTCACTCCGAATACGGTGGTGTTGCTCTCCGCCTTCGCCACTCTATGCGAAGGTTTCCTCGGCGTTCTCCCCACCCTCGAGCTGTGGGAAGAATTCTTCTCTTCTAAGCTCGGCACGCAAGTCGTCGGCATTCCGGCTCAGTGCGGCACCTACATCACGGTGCGGAGCTCGACAGCCGACAACCCCTTTCCTCCCATCTCGCTGATAAAGTCGGTGAAGATGTGGCAGCGCTCATACTTCTACGTGAGGAACCTCTCCACCGACGGCGACTGGGTCAACCTGCCTCCTTACAACGCCGCCCTCCTATCCGGAAGGCTCCCCAGCTGGTCTCACCGAGCCAGGTCGCTGACACCCTCCGGAGCCGCCGCATAGCGCGACTCCGAGTCTTGCTGCAGTAGGAGGGTCTCGTCGGATCCGACCTTCTGGCCGCCTTCATGGCGCGCCGAGTTCTCCCGCTCCAAGGCCGGCCTCACCTAGATCTATCAGATGAGCGGCCTCCAAGACCCAAGTCGGATGATCACCAAGGAGATGCCCTGCAAGGAGGTGGCGAACTTGGTGAACCACATAGCGCACTGCGAGTTCGGGAAGGACTGGCAGTTTGGCAAGGAGCCGTACGCGCGCGACAACCCCCCACCAGTGGTAAGTCGCATCTCTCTGTTGTTTTGTCTTCTTTGCGGCCGACTCCGGCTTCTGACTCTTGTTGGTTTCTTCTGGCTAGAACCCCCTCATGGAGCCGGCAGCCGGCGCCACGATTCAGCCCCGCAAGTATGTCCCTGATCGCGCGGACAGCGACATCGACGACCCCGACTTGGGGGCGGCGGCGATGGAAACCGATGCCGAAGGCGGCGGAGAAGGGACAGACGTGGGCTTCAGGCCCTCAGCCACCTTCACCGACTGGCCTAATGACGACGCCGACGGGGAAGTCACCACGCGCCACCAGCCGAGAGCCGGCCTGGCCGGCCAAGGCGGCGCGAAGAGGCGTCACGCCGGGCCGAGTGCGCCCGGCGGCAAATTGAAGAAGCTCAAGGGGGCGGCCGCCGCGACCAAACGGGAGGAGGCGGCCGCGAAGGCCAACCGCTTCCGAAGGGAAGTGAGAAGGCCGCCGCTAGTCTCAACGTAAGTCTTTATGCTTTTCATTTTCCTTCGTTGAATCTTGTCCGAGTTTTCCTTTATTCTCCCTCCGCTCTTCTTCAGGGCCCCCCTCTCCCTTGAGAGAGTCACCGTCCCCTCTGTCATGGGGTCGGCAGAGACGTCCGCCAACACTCGGCGGGCCGATCCCGCCGCCGACCTCCAGGAGGCGACGGAGCGGAATGCGCAGGAGAAGCGCGACGAGGAGGAGGCCGACCGCCTGGAGAAGGCGCAGGCTGAGAAGGCGGCCGCCAACGCCCAGAAGAAGCTGGAGGACGCCGAAACCGCCCTTGCAGAGAAACGATGTGCTGAGGAGGCCGCGCGTCACCGATCGGCAATGCTCGTCCCCCCATTGTCGTCTGCGTCGCCGCCTCTGGAGTTCACGGGGTAGACCGGGGAGGCCAGCACCGAGAACCCCCTCGTGGAGAAGGAGGGCGGCGAGGCTTCTAGCTAGGACACCCTCGCGCCGCTACCGCCGCCTCCGCCACCGTCTAGGAGACCGCACGGCAAATAGCCGGTGGGTCAGTCGGAGCCGCCGACTGCGGACGAGGCCGAGGCGCGGCTGCTTCTTCAAGTCGTCACGCCGGTGCGCCGCCGTCTTGAGAGGGCGACCTCGGCGCCGCGACCTCGAGAAACCGGCACCGCCAGCTCGACGACCTTGGACGTCGAGGCCTCCAGGGCCGCGACCACCGACTGGTTGCGCAGAGGCGGCACCGGACCGCTGAACCAAGCGCTCTGGGCGTCAGCGGCTTCTGGCGCCAGCAGCGCCCTTCAAGTTTGCACCAGGGCGCATCTGGCCGCGCGGACGTCCGTCCGTCGTTCCCTCTTCTTTTTATTCTTGTTTTTCTCTATAGGCGGCGTCGGTACCTGCTGGGGTGTAGTCCCGAGTTCCGAGCCAGCTGCTGCTGGTAGCGGTTCGGAACTCCTAGCAGTTCGAATCTCGACTTTGTCTCCATTGGCTTCTTGTAGGAGTATCATAACCTCCGCACCACTGGCTTCAACCGCAATGTTGAGGAGTTGAACAAGCGGACCGCCGACTTGGCGGAAAGCCCCGGGGTTAGCTCTTTTTCTTCCTTCTTCACGGGGGCGCGCTGGCGCACTGCGGGCTGTAGTCCCTGAGATTCGGGCCGACTGCTGAGCAGTCGGGCCGGATCTTCCCGGCGATCTACTTTACTGACGACTTACTTGTCTCTTCTTTCTTTCTTCAGGCGCCAACACCGCTCTTCAGGAGCAGCTGGGCGAGGCCAATACCGCTCGACGTGCGAAGGAGGAGGAGTGCGGCAAGCTCGCCAAAGAGCGTGACCTGCTGGTGGCGCAGCTGGCCGAGCAGAAGGAGCTGCTCCAGAAGGCATAGGACGAGGCCAAGACGCGGGAGGCCGCTCTCATGGCCGAGTTCGAGAGTGAGCGCTCCGCCTGGACCGACAGGAAGGCGATGCTGACTTCCGGCTACCACGAGATCGAGGACATCGTTGATGGTAAGTTTCTTTCGTTTCTTCGGGCTTTCGACTATGCGTCAGGCCGACTTCTGATTTTTCGACTTTCTTCTTTTTCGTCTTGGCAGACTTCTTTCCTGGTCACTCACAGGCAGTCCCTCTGGCCATCGAGGCTGCTCGAGAGGCGCGAAGGGCAAAGGGTGAGGAGGTAGCCGCTAATGCCCCCCAAACCATCGACGAGCAGCTTCTGAGCATTAAAGCCCGTCTTCGACCGGCTCACCGGCTGCTGCGCCGGCTTCAGCGTGCCGGCGCCCAGGCGGTTGCCACCCTGTGGCCAGACATGCCGGCTCTGCGCACCGCCAGTCGGACCGCCGACTGGCTGGAAGTCGCCGCCGGCCGTCTTGAGGCTTGGAAGGGCTCCTCGGCCCGGGCCGGAGCACGCCGGCCTTGGAGTTAAATCAAGGCGTGGTACCCATGGCTGGGCTGGACCTCTGGCGCGTTCTGTCGAAGCCAGCCGAGCTGGAGGCCGTGGGCGCCCTTGTCGGCCTTGGCGGCCATCGCCAGTACGGACACTGTGTCTTCGTGCCCAGCGGGCTGAAAGGCGGCGAGGAAGTGCCGCCAGACTGGTTGAGATGAAACGGAGTATGGCGAACTTCGGAGGTGATCGACTCCAACGCCGAGGAGGAGGACGAGGCGGAGGACGGAGGCGAGGCGGAGGCGCCAGAAGATGGAGCAGGTGGCAAGCCTCAGCTCGATCACGCCTCCAGCAATGAGCCGCGTGGAGACAAGGCGACTGCCGCCGGAGGCGACCAAACCGAGACCGCCCAGCCGACTGCCCCGGCGCCTGACACCGCTGTCTCCTCCGATCCTCCGGCCCCGGATGCCGCCTCCTAGGCTGCTTTTTCCGCCTCTATTTATCTGTCTTTAGTAATCTTTTGAACACTTTGTTAGATTCGAACAGTTCCACCCGCAGGGTGTATCTTAAACTTCCATTCGAAGATTCGGCCAAGGGCTTATGTAAATATTTATCCGATTTCCGCCTTTCCTTGCTTATTGCTCTTTAGGCTTTTTCCTTTGCCGCCTTCCTTTAGTTGCTGCCTTGCCAGCTAGACAGCCGCTCTGCAGACTGTCGCTGCGTCAAGTGCTTGGCTACTTTGGGAAGGCAAGTACTTGGCCGTTTAGAGTTTCTTTTAGCAAGTTGGCTAGAAAGCGACAGGCCGACTACCCAAGAGTCAGCCGTCCTTGATAGAGGCTAAGACGGCGAGCTGACTACTCATGAGTCGGCTCTGCAGAGAGAGGCTGGAAGCCGGCTTGAGCTATGCATACGCTTTAGGTCCTTAGCCATTTTTTCGTGTGTGCGCTCGTTCTTGCTTGTTCTCCGCCTACCAACAGTCGCTCTGCGAACTGCGGCTTTCGACAGGAGATAGCTTGAGCGCAACACACTACTTGTTCGACTGCAGGAAGCATTTCATAGCGCAAGACGGCAAGTCCCCGGGCCGACTAGTCTGGCCCGGTGCCAAGTGGTTTGTAATGAAAGTAATGTACTCGAAGGCATATTTCTTATGATCTGTCGGCGTTGCACTTGCCGAGCCAGGATCTCATCTGTCGGCAGCTCTCTGTTTACTAGAAACTTGAGGATGGGCTGTGCCCATGAGGGTGCTGCTATATCTTCAACTGCTACCACAGCGACTTGGACAAGGGTGGCTGGGCTGGGAGGTGGCGGGCTGGAGTCCATGACGCTTGCTGGATTAATGAGTCCACAGGCCGACTAAGCGCAGTCCCGGGCAGACTCTGAAGTCCCCGGGCCGACTAGCGCAGTCCCCGGGCTGGGCTCTAAAGTCCCCGGGACGGCTTCGACTGTGGTTTTCTTGGGGCCGTCTGCTGGGGCTCTGGAGTCGGATCTGACTTCTTCTGGAGGAGCCGGCACAAAGATGGAGTCTGACTCTGGTGAAGGTTAGATAGACGGCTTGAGGAGGCGCTGAAGAGCGACACCGGAAGGTATTGCTTGGCGAGTGGAGCCGTCTCGAGCCAAGGCATCTTCTTGATCATTGTCATTTCTTGGCACGTGAAGGAATTCGCACCCCTCGAAGTATCCGCTGAGTTGCTGCACCGAGCGATAGCTTCGCCATGTTTGCGTCTTTGGCGTCGATCGCGGATGATTGCTGAATCACCGGTCGGATCGCCATAGCACGAGGATCCGGCGAATGCGAGTTCTTTAACAAGCGGAGCCCATGAATGGCGCCTCATATTGGCGGCGTTGTTGGAAGCGGCGAAGTGGATCTGCAGCACATACTTGAGCTTGTCGCCTTTAGGGGAGGTGAGGACGACGCCGGCTCCCAGGCCGGTGCGCATCTTGGAGCCGTCGAAATGCATCCGCCAATGGGTGCAGTCAGGCACTGGCGGCAGGTACTGGGTCTCGGCCCAGTCGACGAGGAAGTCGACCAGCGCTTGCGACTTGATGGCGGTGCGGGGTTGATAGTAGATGGTGTAAGGAACCAGATCTACAGCCCATTTGGCTACTCAGCCGGAGGCGTCTCGGCTTCTAATGATCTCGGCCAGTGGAGCAGTGCAAACCACGGTGATTGGATGTTCTTGAAAGTAAGGCTTCAGCTTCTTGGCGGCAAAATGCACCGTAGCACATCTTACGGTAGTGAGGTAGTTACGCTTGGAGGTCGGCGATTACCTCGCTCAGGTAATATACCGGTCTCTGGACAGGGAGCGCCTTGCCTTCCTCCTTGCGCTCGACTACAATGACTGTGCTGACTACTCGGCTGGTGGCGGCGATGTACAAGAGCATGGGCTCTTTGGGAGTCGGAGCTGCCAACACAGGGGGAGTAGTCAACATCTTCTTCAGTTGGAGAAATGCTTCATCCGCCTTGTGGTTCCACTCAAAAAAGGTGGTCTTCTTCATCAATTGATACAAGGGCAGAGCTTTCTCGCCCAGTCGACTCATGAATCGGCTGATGGATGCCAAACAGCCGGTGAACTTCTGCACATCTAACAGTCGGCTGGGTACCTCCATCCCCTCGATGGCCTTGATCTTCACGGGGTTGCACTCTATGCCGCGTTCGGAGACCAGGAAGCCAAGGAGTTGGCGGCTGGTACTCACGCACTCTCGAGGTTGAGCTTGATCGGAATCAGCGCGAGGTTCTCAAAGGTCTCCTTGAGGTCTTCAAACGAGTCCACGCTTCTCCGTCTTCACCACCACATCATCCACGTAGACATGGGCATTTCTGGCGAGTTGCTTGAGGAGGCATTTCTGCATGCAACGCTGAAAGGTGGCGCCGGCATTCCTCAAGCGAGCGTCATTGTCGAGTGCGAAGGCTCGAATGGTGTGATGAAGGCGGTCTTGATCTGTCTGCGGGTTCAGCTTGATCTGGTGATATCACGAATATGCATCTAGGAAACTCAGCAGCTCGCATCCGGTGTGGAGTCTATCACTGATCGATTCTTGGCAGGGCAAAGCGGATCCTTTGGGCAGGCTTTGTTGAGGCTTGTGTAGTCAATGCACATCCGCCACTGTTTGTTTTTCTTCATTACTTAGACGGGTTTGCCGGCCACTCCGGAAAGAACACTTCGATGATGAAGCGGCTGCAAGAAGCGAGCTATCTCTTCTCAACGACTCTTCTCTTCTCTTGACGGTAGCGCAAAGGGCTGCTCGACGGGTTCACATCGGCTTTGACTGGCTGCCGGCTCCTTTTCTTTCCTTCCGCGGACTCCGCCAGTCGGTGTCCGTGAAGTCGCACCTTGGTCTCGGCGGGGAGGCAAGTCGTCATTTGGTTGCTGCAGCGCGTCCGTGCAGCCACCGGCCACGTTATGCGCTGCAACCGCGTCGAGGAGCTGCTGGACTCGCTCCGTCATCAAACGGCGCTCTTCGCCTTCGAAGTTCTTCAGCTCGTCAGTCGCCGCTTGGGCGGCGTGGATGTTCTCTGCTGGGGAGGCGTATACGATGCGTTTTGCCCCGAACAAGTTGGCGATGGCCGCGCCGCGCTGCCGGACCGCGCCTAGACGGCTCGGCCAAGTTGGAGCCGGCGAGCCGCCCACAGCACGATCCATCTCGCGCTGGTATGCCTCTGACAAGCGCCTCATGATTGCCAGCTTCTTGGCGCCTTCGATGATCTGAAGGCGGCGTGTCTCCAGCGTCTCGGCGTCCGCGTCCTCTGGAATGGGCGCCATCAGGTCTTGCAGGGCCGCAGCGAGAGGGTCCTGAGCCTCTTCGTCAGAGCACTCGTCGTGGCTGATAACAAGCACCTCGTGAGGAAGCGGCTCGTCGTAGACCACCACGTTGGTGGGGAAAGTGTCGAGCGACACGGCGTCGGAGTCGACCAGCATTGGGTCGGTGGAGCCTACGGACTCCAAGTCCCCGGCAGGCTCGCCGGCAACGTGGAGTTGGTCGAGGAGGCCCGCGAGAAGGCTCTCGGGACCACCCGTGCCTGCGTCGGATGCAGGCTCGTTGGAGAGGCGCACCTCGCCGACAAGTTCAGCGAGGCTGCTCGCTGTGCAAGCGGCCTCAGCGCCGCGCAGCGCGTCGATGCAGATGCCATCTGGCGAGCCTGGCTGTCTGCGCTCGCCAGGAAGGAAGAGGGTTCCCGTCCAGAACAGATCTCCGGATGACGGTGCACCTGGCCCCAAGGTGGGCGCCAAATGTCGGGGGTTGGGTGCGACATATGCCAAAGGATGGCTATTCATGGTGGGGGCGAGTAGAGTGTCGCCGGTGCCTGGAAACGGGATGAGGCGTAGGCATGCACGCCGGCGAATCTTACCCCGCTTCGGGGCTCTCCGGGGAGATAACACCCCTACTGCTGCTTCTCCGCATGATCACTAAAGCAAAGTGACTACAATGGTCCTCCTGGAGCTGTATCGGGATGCAGGAGAGAGCAAGGCTAGTTCTCTCCTCCCTACGCTATATGGTCTATCTCTCTCAAGGTCCGAACCCTTTGCATGGGTGCCCCGGGGGGTTTATATAGGCCTACCCCCCGGGGGTACAATGGTAATCTGGCTGGGTGCGGGCCCCATCCGTCTGTCTCTCATACCGCCGTCCCTCCCGCCGGCTTCTGGGGCCCGCCGACTGGTGGGTCCAGCAGACAAACGACATCTTGTCGGCACTCGATGTGAGCTTGGTCATTGGGTCGTGGCTACAGTGCCGCCGTCTATCGGGCGATCACTATCGCCATTCCCCATCCTATCTGGTTAATGGCTCATGGGGCCCTGGGGAGGAGGCGGCCGACTCGGGGTGGCGAATCCACAGTCCGTCTTGGCCTTCGAGGCCGTCTTGGTCCACCCAGCAAGCGGCCCTGGTCTTTGGGCCGTCTGAGCGGCGTCGTGAGCCTGAGGCGTTGCGCCTTGTGGTGAGGTCGAGGCGAGCATGGCATAAGATCTGCGCCTCGCCGGAGATCTTCGGCGTCTGACTAATCAGTAGCCATGCCGGTCCCTCGTAGGCAGAGGGAACGGCCACGCTGCGACCGTACCCTGCATCGGGCTTCGGGACGAGTCATGGGCCGACTCCCATAGTCGGCCTCTCTCGAGGTCGCCAGCTTGGAGTCGGCTTGTCTTGGAGTTGCCGTCTGGGACTCGGCTTGAGGGGCGCGGCCTGCCCTGATGTCTTGAAAGATCCTGGGACCCGGATTAGCCTACCCGTGGCCCATTACTCCGACAGCTGCCGTCAATGGCATTCTGCCCCGCCGTTGCCGCCGTAGCAAGTTCACCGCCGAGTTAGGGTATGAACTTGATACTTTGTGATAATCTTTAACTCCGATTCCTAGGACATTGCCTTGCCATGATTCTTGCCATATTTGAAATCATTCTATCGAGCGAAAGCATTCCATAGATTAGATTTGATTTGAAAATTTAGGGTAAGGTTTCCGCCGAACTCATCTCGGACCGACCGAGTTGTAGAAATCGGTCTCACCGATTTGGCTTAAGCCATTGCACATGCGATTTTCGGTCTGACCGAGAATTGCAAATCAGTGTGACCGAGATCGATTCTCACTGAAACCCTAGTAGTCTCGGTGCCACCGAACTATGACTCGGTCTGACCGAGTTCACTAGTTTAGCTTCCAAAAGCTGCTTCGGTATCACTGAGTTTACAAATCGGTAGCTCCAAAATGCTTTCTATGGAGAACTAAAACTAAGTTTTTGACTCAATTGTTTTGCAAAACCTCTGCACTTTGTGATGCTCATCTACTCTACCTCATCTATAACTATTCATAGGGTCTGCTGTCAGTGAGTTTGCCTGAAGATGTCTGATCAAAGTTATAGTCAGAACAAGTCAGAGGAACAAGCTCAGTTGAGTGAGGGCACTAGTCCCTCAAGCAGTTATGATGAGGGTAGCAGGAACACTCCCAGCAACTTGGCAAAGGCAGCCACCAGGTCAAGGAAGAAGAAAACCTCAGATTCTGAAGATGAGGATTATGTGGGCTATTGAGGATGAGGCCACTTCAAAGAAGAAGGTGCTGAAAAAGGAGTATGGCACAACTGCTACCACAAAGCCAGGCATGAACAAGAAGGCACCTGCCAGGAGAGTGCCCACATCCAAACCCAGGAAGGTTGCCATAGGTGAGACTATGAAGTTCACCATTGAGTCTGAAGAAGAAGCTGCTGGTGAAGCCAAAGAAGAAGAAGAAGAGGGTAAGAACAACAACTCCCAAAGTCCTTGGCAAGCCCTCCACGAGGAGAGATTCTGATGAAGAAGAAGAAGAGGAAGAGGATACTGCACCAGCACCCAAAGCTCAGAAGCTCATGGGAGATGCAATCAGATCAGGGGCTGCTCCATCTAAGCCCAAAGCTGCTCCCAAGGCTTCTGCTCCAGCTCCAAAGCTTAAACCCAAGAGGAACACCAGAAGTATACCTACTGTAGAGAAGAACAAGGCCCCAGTGCCTGAAGCTGCTGAAGAAGAAGATGGTTCTCTTGTTTTGAGGAAGTTGAAGCCCAAGATTCCTAACCATAATGATGCTCATCCAGTAGCTGAAGACATGCACATCATAAAGGATGCTGGACTGAGACTTTGGAGACAGTCAGATCCATATGCTGTGAGGAGAAGGACATCAGTTGACAACAGATTTCACACGAAGGAGCAACAAGATTTTTATGAGACAATTTTGCTTGACAAGAAGCCCATTGTGTGTGACATGAGATGGATCAACTGGGACTACATCAAGAAAAATGAGGGTCACTGAGTATATGACTACTTCAAAGCATATGGAGTTGATGAATTTGTTGCCGAGAAGCTCACCAAGTGGAATGATGAGCTCATCATGCAGTTTTACTCCACAGCTCACTTCTACCCAGATGGGAAGATCATCTGGATGTCTGAAGGTACTAGGTATCAATCCACTGTTGAAGAATGGGCTCAGTTGATCAATGCTAGAAAACAAAATGAAGATGACTTGCATGTATATGCTGAGAAGAAGAAAGACCACAACTCTATGGCACACATGTATAGAGAGATCCCAGATAAAGCTTTGGAAACTCACAAGCTTGGATCTGTACACTTCTTGTTGTCTGGTCTTGCTACAATCAACTAGATCCTCAGACACACATTGCTACCCAAGTCTGGAGATCACAAGATGATCAGAGGACATGCTATCAACTTGCACTTGTTTGATGTGCCTCAAAAATTTAAAGTCATGAGTCTTATTGTGGAAACAATCAAGAGAACAGCAGCTGATCAAAACAGAAGTTGTGGGTATGCTCCAGACATTCAGGAGCTCATCAACTCAAAGATGGGCACATACACATATCTATTGGATAAGGAGCATCTACCCTTATATCCTGAATTTGAAGATAACACAGTTGATATGAATGAGGAGGATCCATCATCTGTCCAAGCACATGAGAAGAGAGAGAAGGCAAGGGCCGAGAAAGCTGCAAAGATGCCAACTGCTGAAGAGGCATCTCAAGTGTTCCTGAAGAGCAAGCAAGATCATCTTGGCTATCTGATTGCCTCCACCTTGAGGATTGAGAAGGGCTTGGCCACCCTGGCTCAGAATCAGGAGAGTTTGGAGAGGATCCTTGAGCAGAAATTTTATGCTCTTGATGTCAAGGTCACTGAGATCCAAACTGCAGTTGAGCAACTTCAGGAGGATGTGGAGGAGAAGAAGGGCAATTCTACTACAGATGCATTTGCTAGAGTGCTCAGAGGACAGAGATCTGCTGCAGTGCCTGTTCCCGATACTAGAGCTACTTCATCTGCACCAGCAGATACAGCCACAGTGCCACCAGCTCCAGCAGCCACTCCACCAGCTCCAGCTACCTCAACTGATGCTTTCGTCCTTGGAGTCATCCCTACACCACCTCATGAAGACCAAGCCTGAGAGTCGTTTAGCACTATGCATTTTTGAACTTTTTGGTAACTTGTTTCCAAAGGGGGAGAAAAATGTACAGATCATAGGCTTCGAGAGAGAGTGTTGCTTTTGATCTCTCTTGTTTTTAGTTGAACTTCTTTTTTGTGTGCTTGTGAGCTTGCTTCATACACTATGTCTTGTGTGAGATACTTGGATGATCATGTGTTTGATCATATGCTACCTTAATGCTTGTTGGATGATACTATCTCTTATATCCTTATATGATCATTCACTTTGCTTGGTGATGAGTGCATGTGTTCAATTATTATCATTTTGAGCGCCTCACCAAGATGTATGTGACATGGAAGAGTGACCCATGATCCTAACACATTGAGCATTTGCAGTCCAAAGCAAATTTTAAATAATGCACAAATTTAGGGGGAGCTCTTACTTATCACATACTTCTCAAAGCGATGATGTTTTTAAATCTTATTATCATTTGTCGAAGCTTTGATCTATATGTTGTCATCAATTACCAAAAAGGGGGAAATTGAAAGTGCAACTATCCCTGGCTGGATTTGGTAATTCCTAACAACATATAGCGCATTGAGCTAATGCTATTTCAAGATAAATATTTCAGGAAAGCTCAATGATTGGCATGGCATGGATGAGAAAAGTCGACCCTTCAAGATGCTAAGGACAAAGGATTAGCTAAAGCTCAAAGCACAAGACTCTATATTTTACTTTAAGTGATCCAAGATCACATTGAGTCCATAGGAAAAGCCAATAATATTAAGAGGGGATGAGGTGTTGCTTAATGGATTGCTTGCTCAAAGTGCTTAGTGATATGTTCCAAAGCCCTCAACCAGTTTCTCACATCCACATATGTCCCAAACCAAAAGTCAAACTCGTCCCTACCGAAACATTCAATCCGGCGCCATCGAGTTCTGTTGGCATAGCCACTGCCAGAAACCCTAGTCTTTTCGGTTTCACTGATAGGATCTTGGTCTCACCGAGATGGGATTGTAATCTCTCTGTTTCCCTTTGTAACGTTTCAGTCAAACCAAGATGAGCGATCGGTCCCACCGAGATTGCAATTTAAACTCACTGTTTCCCTTTCGTAACATTTCGGTTAAACCGAGATGAGCGAATCGGTCCCATCGAGTTTGCCTGACCAACTCTCTGTGTGTCTGTTACCAAAATCATTCTCACCGAGTTTGTGTAATCAGTCTCACCGAGATTACGTTATGCCCTAACCCTAACCATATCGGTCCCACCGAGATGACATGTCTGTCCCACCAAAATTCCTAACGGTCACATTATTTACTAAATCGGTCCGACCGAGTTTCACGATTTGGTCCCATCGAATTTGGTAAGTTGTGTGTAACAGTTAGATTTTGTGTGGAGGCTATATATACCCCTCCACCCACTCTTCATTCATGGATAAAGCCATCAGAACATGCCTACACTTCCAACATACATTTTCTGAGAGAGAACCACCTACACTTGTGTTGAGGTCAAGATATACCATTCCTACCATATAAATCTTGATCTCTAGCCTTCCCGAAGTTGCTTTCCACTCAAATCTTCTTTCCACCAAATCCAAATCCTGTGAGAGAGAGTTGAGTGTTGGGGAGACTATCATTTGAAGCACAAGAGCAAGGAGTTCATCAGCAACACACCATCTGTTACTTCTTGGAGAGTGGTGTCTCCTAGATTGGCTAGGTGTCACTTGGGAGCCTCCGTCAAGATTGTGGAGTTGAACCAAGGAGTTTGTAAGGGCAAGGAGATTGCCTACTTCGTGAAGATCTACCCTAGTGAGGCAAGTCCTTTGTGTGCGACGGCCATTGTGGTATAGACAAGGTTGCTTCTTTGTGGACCCTTCGCGGATGGAGCCCTCCGTGGACTCGCGCAAGCATTACCCTTCATGGGTTGAAGTCTCCATCAACGTGGATGTACGATAGTACCACCTATCGGAACCACGGATAAAAAAAATCTCTGTGTCAACATTGCGTTTGCCTCCTCAAACTCCTCCCTTTACCTTCATTTGCAATTGTTACATTCCGCTGCTTTACTCTTAGAATTGCATGTGTAGGTTGATTGCTTGACTTGTGCTAAGTTGCTAAAATCTGCTAAGAACTAAAATTGGGAAAAGGCTAGATTTTTATTTGGTCAAGTAGTCTAATCACCCCCCCCCCCTCTAGACATACTTTCGATCCTACAGCTTGCCATCATGCAGGCGCCTCCCGAGCCTTGGTCTCAACGTGGTTGGTGGTGTTGGAAGACCTGGGGCTCAAGGGTGGCGCGCTCCACTGGCGTTGGGCAAGCTGCCCCGACAAGGTCCTTGCCGGGGCCGTGGAGGCCGCCCTGGCAAGGGTCTTGCCGGCGAAAACCACCTCGGCTTCTTGCTCTTTGTGTCTCTATCTTGGCGTTGCTTTGACCATCTTGCGGTTTTGATTCCCTGTCCCTGCCCCGCTTAAGTGTGGCCGTAGGCGTGTCTCTGACTGCCCGTGCACAGGTAAAGGGGTACAAAGTAGTGCTCCTACTTCTGTACACCGACAGGAGCCCCCGGGTCTGGGCCACACATAAGCGCAACACGTTGTTGGGCCAGGCCCAAAACGGTGCGCGGGCAGGCGGGGTTGATTTTATTGAGGTGATTTTTCCACCCGCTGCATTTCCCCACAGTCTACGTTGAACGCGTGACATGGGGATCGTGCGCGGGGGTGATCGAAGCACGCTTGTGTCATCTTGCGGTGAACAGTAAAGATGTGGCTTCCGTGTCCCTTCGAGACCGCAGGGCCGCTGCTCATTTACTCTCCACGCCTGGGAACCGTCGTTCCATGCGTCCCATTATGCCCGCTCCTTGCGCCACGTACGTGATACGTCTCCAACGTATCTATAATTTTTGATTGTTTCATGCTATTATATTACCCCTTTTGGATGTTTATGGGCTTTATTTTACACATTTATATCATTTTCGGGACTAACCTACTAACCGGAGGCCCAGCCCGTATTGCTGTTTTTTTTTGCCTATTTCAGTATTTCGAAGAAAAGGAATATGAAACGGAGTCCAATTGGAATGAAACCTTCGGGAGCGTGATTTTTGGAACGAACGTGATCCAGAGGACTTGGAGTGCATGTCAAGAAGTAATTGAGGCGGCCAGGAGATAGGAGGGCGCGCTCATAGGCCTATGTTGGTTATTCTCTAAAAAACAAAATAGCTGGCTAGCCATTTTTCAGAAAGGAAAAAAACAAACTGGGCTGGTCATGTGCTAAACATATGAAATAAAAGCCTGGGCTAGACAGGCCACAGGTCCTGCACAGCCCAGTTGATACCCTTCTCCGTCCTGAAAAAACAAAATTACTGCGCGCGCTGCTGGGTCCCTACTGTGCTCCTCACCATGTACAGTCATCTCCTTATTCCTCTCGGTTGTTGACCATGTTGACAACACCAGAGGGCGGCGTTGCGGCGAGCGCGGAGGACGATGGTGAGGCCTCGGACGGGATCGAATAGGGCCGGGAAGATCCTGACCAGCCGTGGGAGGCGGGGCGGCGGTCCCTTGGCGCTGGTTTGGCTGGCGGCTCGAGGAAGAAGATACTGAAGAAACCCGACAGACGTTGAATGTCAATCGAACGGTCAAGGTTGGCACAATCGTTTTTTGACTAAGCGGACACCAAGTAGCAAACTTTTTTATATATAGGAAGAAAACTGCGAGGAAAATGCGTTCGTCTGCCGTCCTTCTCAGAGGAAACGTTCGCCACATAAGTGACTAGCACCCTTGGTTTTCAACCGAGAGGTCTTGGGTTCGAGTCCGAGGAACTCTCAATTTTATCCTCCTTCCTTCCTCGCAAGAAAAAAGGGAAAGAAAATCAAAGACTTGGGAAGGCGTACAGAACAAGCTAGTGTACTAGTAAAGAGACGTTGCCGAGTTTTAGAAAAAAGAATGACGTGCTCCTGTAGCTGGTTCGAATCCAAACCTAGACTATGACTATATATGGTTCTATGGTACTCTGCAAGTAATGAAACTGACATATCCAATGTTCGCTTCTCCCTTCTCTACTTACTCGCCTAGCATCGAAGCTCGGCGCAGCAACCATGTCCGGCGGCTACTCGTCCACCGCTCTTGACGACAACAACGAATATCGCCAAGTCGCCACCCGTACCATCGCCTGTGGGTCTCATCACACCCCGGTCGGCACGCGCACCGCAGCCGATTGCATATCGCAACCCGCTACCGTTGGTGTGGTGTCACTGCTGCAAATCACGCAGAGTCATCCATCGCGTCCCAACCACAATCCGCAACCCTGGCCGAGTCTTCTACAAATGCCCGAATCATGGGGTAATAATATGTTCAAGTGTTGTTCTGCTGCTTTCAGTTGCTGAACTTTTTAATAGTTTGGTTGATGATCTTCCAATTTGATTCGTGCAGAAAAGGGAAGATTTGTGTGATTTGTATTTCTGGGAAGTTGCTGATGTGGGGGAATGCAACTATGTTGATTATTTGGTTAGCCGAGGAATCCCAATACCAGCAGGTTGGGGTGTTGGACAAATGGCGAAGGAACAACGAGAAGAGGAAGATCTGAGCGAAGGTTAAAAGCAGAGTTCCTCGATCATGGCCAAGCAACATTTGTTGAGCGGCCTTGATAGCAATGAGGAGATGAAAGAGCTTGTGAAGATAATGGGCAAAATCGATGTGCTCTGAGGATGATTGTCTCTTTATTTGCGGTGTATGTAGCACTCGTGATGTATTCGATTAGCTACGACATGAGCACTTTCTTTGAAACTAGTAATGAATGAAACACATGTAGCAGGCTGGTCATAGTGTTGTGAACATCTAATGATTTCTATTAACGGAAATCAGGGGGTATCCCCTTTCGCTCGTATAAATAAATAGATAGCAGAGGCCCTGTCGGGTCAGCTTTGTTCTCATTCGAAGACGTCGAGCAAATTGCAGTCCAACAGCAAACTATGTCATCAAATTCAAGTTTCACAGCCAAATATGAGTACAACTAAACAACAATGTCATCATGTTTTAGTTGTCATACAATCACCAAACACAAATCAGTATACATAACAAGTGATGTTCTCACAGCAAAATACTAAACAACATGTTCATCAGGTTTCAATTGTCATAGCAAACACAATTTCACATAGTACATAAAAAACGTCTTCTGACAGGAAAATACGACAAAAGCAATGTAATCATCATCCGCAGCGGCAGCGTCAACATCTTCGCCATGTGTATCAGTCTGAATCGTAATTCCCCACGGTGTCATCTTCTTGTTCGTCCTCAACGTCCTCGAACGTTGGCTTCTTCTTGATCAACTCTTGTATGTCCACAGCACGACAGGCAATCTTTTCGCTGGCGTCATTGACGTGATGGTTCTCAAAGATATTAGGAACATCTGTGTTATCTTGTATATCAGGATCAATGTAAGCATCATCTTGTTGTGCAACTTCATTAAACGAATTCCTCTGCTCAAACCTTTGTAATACTCTCTAGTCATCGCTACGTGCAAATGTGTCTTCGAAGAAAAATATCTGTGTTGCTTGATTTGCCAAAATAAAAGGCTCGTTGGTTTGGTACGCTGCCTTGACATTGATGGATTTCAAATAATCATCAGCTCTGGGTTTTGCGATCCAGGAAAACAGGTTATACCAACGACAAGACAAGAACCACACACCGATGATCCTCGGCGGAGATATACTACAAGCCGAACAATATGCATTATGTTAGCATACATTTTAGTTATCTCTTTGTCATACGTATCGTGCTCATGATGGCACTGTTTTGTGTCTTCTTGCCTTCGTCTCGTGCAAGGGTGTTGTGGCGCACATCTCCAACAACATAAGATTCATAATGTCTTACCAGTATCGGGACCCATTGCTAGTGAGTAAAGGGCATCATCAACTGCCTACCCATCCTCCGCATCTTCTTAACCTATGGTTAGAAAATAGACAAGCTGATCATCTTATGTACACAATATATTAAAAAAAGCGTGATTGCACTTCAAAAGCTTACATGGTTCTTGAACCATTTCGCAAATCCTGCCATAACCAGGTCAATGTTTCTTGGATTTTGCGGCAGTAACTCCTCTTTGTACATGCTGCACAACATAGTGATCGCGTCAAACATCTAAATATATAAGAATGTGCCGCAAGTTTAGTAGATTACGATGTATAAGCTGTAGTACTGCACTTACTTGATATAAGGTAGTATCTCAGGACAGTTATTCAACACATACCAAACCATTTCATCCAAATCTTTAGGTTTGTCCTCCTGTCGACTCTTCCCTGTAACTCGAACAGAATAATCGAAAACTTTGAGCCCAGGATTGTTGAGGGAGTCCTGGACTAGGGGGTGTCCGGACAGCCGGACTATCAATATCCGCCGGACTCCCAGACTACGAAGATACAAGATTGAAGACTCCGGCTCGTGTCCGGATGGTACTTTCCTTGGCGTGGAAGGCAAGCTTGGCGATACGGATATGTAGATCTCCTACCATTGTAACCGACTCTGTGTAACCATAGCCCTCTCCGGTGTCTATATAAACTGGAGGGCCTTAGTCCGTAGGACATACATACATCTCAACAATCATACCACAGGCTAGCTTCTAGGGTTTAGCCTCCTTGATCTCGTGGTAGATCTACTCTTGTACTACCCATATCATCAATATTAATCAAGCAGGACGTAGGGTTTTACCTCCATCGAGAGGGCCCAAACCTGGGTAAAAACATTGTGTCCCTCGTCTCTTGTTACCATCCGCCTAGACGCACTGTTGGGACCCCCTACCGAGATCCGCGGTTTGACACCGACATTGGTGCTTTCATTGAGAGTTCCTCTGTGTCGTCGCTGATAGAGCGGATGCCTCCACCCGTCTTCAAAGACGGTGTTTTCGCCGGAGGGGCCTTGGCCGCCGGCCAAACTATTCGGCTTGGTGGTTTTCTCATGACTGCCTATCCGGCCGCCGCTTCGGCAATGACTTCTCAAGTCGTCGGAAGCAATCTTCGCGTCAGCCCTAAAGCTGCCGAACAGTTAGATCCAATCGAGCTCTCGTCTGTTAACGAGATCTTGGATCGCATCGCCGCCCTGGGAGTCGCTACGGACTACAACCAGATTGGGCTTAAAACCGATCTGAGAGAGATCAACCCTCCCCGGGCCACCCACCACGTCTCTGTGGTGGAGGAACAATACGGCAACTCTTTGCCAATGTTGAAGACAATTCTTGTCCGGATTCCCGAACCCTCCATGCCGGATCCCCGCGGAGGGACGGACTTCAATCGAGCATGGAACTTAAAATCATGCATCGCCCTGGAATCGCTGGATTGCGCCCAGCAAACCAAGCTTCCGAATTCGGAAACTCCTTGGCCTCTGAGCCTCAAGATGGGCAGGGATCCGAATTTTGTTCCACCCACCCGCCCAGACATATGCGATCTATCTCTAATTCGGCAAGAGCCTACTGAAACAGTACATCACTACTGGGCCAGATTCCTCCTGGTTATGGACAGGATAAAGGACTGCCGAGAGGAAAGCATAATATCAATCTTACGCAATAACTGCACGGACAAGGGAATACTAAGCGCCATTGATAAATCGCAAAATTACGCGCTTCACCGATCGGCATCCATTATGCGAAAATCTTGTGCGATGGAGAGTTTCGGAAGACCGAAAATCAATTTTGGGATAATCCGCCCCAAACCCGATCCGCGATAAAAGGCGCCTTACAATCAGGCCCCGGATGCAAAAACAAAAAACAAAAACCCAATAAGGAAGCGGAACCGTCTTTGGAGGGATGGCTCAATGGACCTGTAAACTTCATAGTCTGAGAGGAGCCGTCCCAACACACAACCGAGCATGTTGGATATTACGGCGGTGGCCAAAAGTGGCGAAGAGCTTCTAGCTCGAAACCACTCCAACAATACCAGCCACGGTATCAACAGTCTTGAGACTTTCGCATCAAATAATATCACAACGAACGATCCATGAACTTCGCCGAAGTCTACCTAGTAGCAACAGCAAATCCATGGGCGACACAGCTATTACCTTCAATGCCGTGACGAGCCCACATTCGAGAACAACGAGCCCGGCCGCCTTTGGTACTTAGTCCCATAGTGGGCGGCTTTCGGTGACAAAGGTCCTCATGGATGGCGGCAGCGGACTAAACCTCATTTATGAGGAAACTCTCTGAAAAATGGAAATCGATTGGAGCCGTATTGGCGAAGCAGCACAACCTTTAGAGGAATAATCCCTAGCCGGAAGCGCTGCACGGAAAAATCACACTCGATGTGGTGTTGGCTCTCCGGACAATTACAGATCCGAAGAAGTCACGTTCCAAGTGGCCCCGTTCGGCAGTGGGTATCACGCAATATTAGGAAGAGAAGCATTCACAATTTTTCAAGCAATACCTCATTACGGGTACATGAAGCTCAAAATGCCTGGGCCCGGTGGAATAATCACTCTCACTAGTGATCCGGACATAGCACTCCGCGCTGAAAATAAGACAGCCGCACTAGCCCTCGAGGCACTATCCGAAGCCCTAGCGGCAGAGGAACTCACCCGCTGCGCTCTACGGTGAACAGGGACGATGTGATACTCGACAAAAGATCCAAGTCCACCTCCTTCAAACCAGCAGATGAGATAATAAAATTCCAGGTCCATCCAGCGGACCCAACAAAACGGCCTCCATCGGGCACAGTTGAACCGAAGTCGGCCGCCTTTGCGTGAATTCCTTCGGAAAATTGGGATATCTTCGCTGGCATCCTTGAACATGCGGGAATCCCTCGCGAGTTGGCGAACACAGCCTAAACATCCTAAAAGGATTTAAGCCGATCAAGCAGGCTCTTGACGATTTTCGAGCCCAAAACACAGGCAATGGGAGAAGAGCTAGCCAAGCTATTGGAAGCGGATTCATTAGAGATATCAAACATCCGGACTGGCTAGCAAATTTGGTGATGGTACCAAAGAAGGATAAATCCTGGCGCCTCTGTGTCGATTTTAAAGACCTCAATAAAGCCTGCCCAAAGGATCACTTCCCTCTCCCCCGCATCGACCAAATTATCGATGCCACATCAGGGCACGATTCGTTGTGCTTCCTGGACGCATACTCGGCTATCATCAAATCAAGATGGCGGAAGCGAATCAAGCATAGCGGCATTTATCACTCCATATGGACCATTCGCTTCAACACGATGCCCTTCGGACTCAAAAGCGCCGGCGCAACATATCGGCGCATGATTCAAACATGTCGGCCACCCGGATCGGTAAAGCGATCGAGGCATACGAGAGCGATGTAGTCGTCAAAACAAAACACGTCGAAACTTTAGTAGATGATTTGAGGCTCACATTCGACAACCTCGAGCATATGACATCAAGCTGAATCCGGAAAAATGCGTTTTGGCGTACCGGCCGGAGCTTTGCCGGGCTTCATCGTATCCGGTAGAGGAATTGAAGCAAATCCGGCCAAAATCCGGGCTCTGTCACGAGTTGGATATTCAAAGGACCTCAAGCAAATACAAAATTAACGGGATGCGTGGCAGCTTTAAGCCGCTTTATCTCCGTTTAGGAGAAAAGGCGTTGCCCTCTATTGCCTCCTAAGGCGCACGAACACCAGTGGGCGGATCTGCCACCGCGGACTCGAAGAAATAA
Organism: Aegilops speltoides; assembly: GCA_021437245.1. Taxonomy (NCBI): domain Eukaryota; kingdom Viridiplantae; phylum Streptophyta; class Magnoliopsida; order Poales; family Poaceae; genus Aegilops; species Aegilops speltoides. Next base: position 250,606,372 of record CM038146.1, read on the forward strand.
AGGCCATCTTGGCAACAAATCCGGTCTGGCTCGCCCACTCTGGGCGAACCAATGTTGTTATACATCGCAGCAACACATCAAGTTGTAAGCTCGGTCCTCGTCGTTGAGCGAAGCGGACGAAGGGCATAAGTTCCCTCTTCAAAAACCAGTGTATTATGTATCCTTGTGTTAACCCCTGCAAATCCGCTACCGCACTATCAAAAGATAGCATCTGCGGTGTTCATGGCGTCTCGAAAGCTTGGCACTACTTTCAAGAGTGCTCGATAACGATGGCCTCTGAAGTACCACTCAATGACATTATAAACAACCATGACATAGCAGGCGGGATAGCAAAATGGGCCATCGAGCTCTTACCATTCGACATCACTTACAAACCTCGACGAGCTATAAAGTCACAAGTTTTGGTTGACTTAAATGGCGAATGGACTGAAGCGAACTCCCTAAAAGTCGGCGCATACTCCAATGGACTATGCACTTCGACGGTTCCAAAATGTTGGCGGATGGGGCTAGCGTCGTCTTGGCGTCCCCACGGAGATCTGATCCAGTGTGTACTTCAAATAATGTACGGACTCCAACAATGCAGCCGAATCTGAGGCCCTACTACATGGTCTCCGGATGGTGGTCTCCATGGGCATTCAACGCCTAGAGGTGCGGGGACTCAAACCTTGCAATATCCCAAATAAGCGGAGACTTGACGCCAAGGATCCAAAAATGGCAGCATATCGTAGCGCTGTCCTAAAATGTCATTTCGGTTTGAAGGACTCGAATTCCATCACATAGCCGAGATAATAACCAAGCGGCCGATGTCACAGCACGCATCGGTGCGAAACGTGATCTGTCCTCAAATATCTTCTGGAGCGGCTTTTCAAGCCATCCGTACTATGGGAAGAGGCCGGCAGCGACAAACCGGAGAAAACCGCACCAATCGGTGATTGGCGAGATGACATAACACCCTCCATACGACATAATGGTAGTAATCGCTGCGTGGACAAAACCTTTCCTAGCCTACTTACTTAGGCGGGAACTTCCGAAGACCAAAATGAGGCCCGCTGCATAGTCCGCGATCGAAGGCCTACAAGGTCCATGAGGAGAACTTTATAAGAAAAGTACTCTGGAGTCCTTCAAGGTGTATCTCCGAAGAAGAGGGCGAAACCTCTGGCTGAAATTCATGCGGACTAGGCGGACACCACGCAGCAGCCCGGGCCTGGTAGGAAAGGCATTCCGTACAAGATTTTATTGGCCGCGGCTCGGGCGGGCCTTACAGGACATGGTCCGGCAATGCGTTGGTTGTCGACTCTTTGCTAATCAAAGCCATATGCCACCCACCGCCCTCAAAACCATACCCATTACACGGCGTTCGCGATGCAGGGGCTTGACATGGTTGGACCCCTTAAAGGGAACCCACAAGAAAAAGTACCTATTGGTCATGGTGGATAAGTTCACCAAATGGATAGAGGCCAAACCGGTCAAAGCGGCATAGTCCGGACCAGTGATAGACTTTATATCGAGGTGGTACACGTTCTGAGTCCCCACACCATCATCACCGACAACGGCACGAACTTCAAGGCCGATGAGGTTAAGTCATGGTGCAAAAATATGGGCATCAAGCTCGACTATGCGTCAGTCTATCACCCTCAAACCAATGGTTAAGTGGAAAGAGCAAATGGTCTAATAATGGCGGCATTAAACCCGGACTAGTGAGGTCACTCACTAAATCCGACACCAATGGGTCGAGGCTCGACTCCGTACTCACTGGGGGCTGCGGACAACGCCTAACCGTACTACGGATTCACACCATTTTTATGGTATCTGGGTGAGAGGCGGTCTTGCCTGCGACATTATTCATGACTCACCTCGAGTGCGCATGTATGAGGAAAGAGTGGCGAGCTGGATCGGCGGGACAACTGGACACATTGGAGGAAGAGCGTGGCGTCGCGAAGGCTCGTTCCGCATTCTATCGGCAGCAGGCGAAGATATCAAAGAGAATGCGGGCCAAGACTTACAGCGTTGGCGAACTAGTTCTCGCTGCGGACAAGAAAAAGGACAAGCTCAAGCCGGATGGGAAGGCCCCTTCATTATTGATCAAGTCTTGACCGGCGGAGCATACCGTCTCTGTAAATCGTCGGACAACCGACTCGAGCCAAACCCATGGAGCGCAGCCCGACTCAAGCGATTCTATGCCTAGCGCCGGACTAAGAGTTCGTCCCTTCCCCGCCCAACCTTTTATACTTGGCTGTCTTTTGTTTCTCTTTTTATCCTTTTAACTTAAAAGCCCTTGGGGCCTATTTTAGCATTCTTTGCATCGCATGATGTGCCATCCACACTCGTTATTCTGGGGGCTTCTTTTTACGAAGCTCAACTATCTGAGTTTCATACCCAACACATGTGTCAAGCTTCCACATGTACCTTTACTCGCCATTATATACATCGATATGACTTAAGTTTTGGCCAAGCTGGGTTGCCTGGCTCCTGTGCTTACCCCTACGTTCCCGATTGTTCAGCTAGGAGGTAAAGGAGCACCTCTGCGATTATTCTTGCCGGGTCGGCGGATGTGTACCTCGGTGGGTGAAGCGAAAGCTAAGCGTTCTTAAGGGAATATTCGGGGTCGGTGATTTAAAAGATGACTTTTTGCTTATTTATCTATCTGCCCCCAGATGTTTTACTGCTCTCTTTGCAGTCCGGACATGCACTTTAGGGCATGCCTCCCGAGCGAAAGGAACCCTTAACGGAACTATTCTCCCTGGAAGATGTTTCTTACTAACCATGTATATAACATAACTAGTTGGGCACTTGTCTGATAAAGCACTAATGACCCCTACGCCTGGTCTCCATGCATACCACGATTGTTTCTTAACCAGAAATGTATTCGGACACACTCCGGACTCTAGGGTCCCGAGGTCGAAGCGAAAAGGTCGGCAAAGACAAACGATCTACAATCCTGCTAGAAGGCATTTCACATGTCATTTTAAAGGATAACATACATTGTCAAATTTATTGATTGTATTCCTCCTCAATCCCGTCTAACAGGCTGTCTAGTTTCTGATCCCGTTAGGAAAACTTAGCAGCCAACTCTACTTGGCTGTACACTAAACTCACGAGGATCTCCTTCCCGCCGGGCCCCACGGTCCAACCGGCCATGTGGTTGGGGTCCGCCTTATTATGCAGCGTCTTCACCATGGCCCAAGCCTCCGTGGCACCTTGACGGCAAGCGATATCTTCCACAACGGAAGCGCTGCCGCACTCCTGCAGCTTCTCCATAAGCTCCCGAGGCCCTCGGGTAGGGTGAGAGCTAGCCATAAAGCACGAGCAGCGCCGCTCATTACTGCCGAACTTCGTTCGAGTAGCTGCAACAGATTCGGGAAGCTGATCACCCATTGATATGGGCATCTCCTCTGCGGGGCGACCCGTGAGTATACCTACAAGACATACCATGTCAAAATACTTCCTCGCCGAACTCTTCTTTTCAAAATAGTTCGCTCAAGCACTTACTATATATGCCGCGGCAGCGCCGCTGGTTCTCCTTAGCGGGCCGAACAGCTCGGCCTGTCGCGCCTTTAACTCTTCTCCGAGCTTGGCGTTGGCATCTTGGAGCTTGTTCCTTTCTGCTGAACCCTATTCAGCACACTCTCGCCGACCTTTAGCTGGCGTAATGTCTTACTGTCCGGATCTTTTCGGCGGTACTGCTGCGTCATTATTAGACTTCATGCATACGCGCGCAGCGCTTATATTAATTTATACAAATGTGTTACCGGGAGGGGCCTTTCCGTCTCCTCCTGCGGCAGCAAATCTTGACCTCAAGTTGGGCCTTCAATCTTGCAGCTCGAGACAGCTCGGCATTCTTCTCGTTAAGTGCACGAAATTTCAAATGATCCTTAAATCAGTTAGCATAACTAATTTAAGTCTCGAGAACTCTTGGTATATACAACCATTAAAATTCCCTTACCCGTATGTCTTTCACATCTTTGCTCCGTAGCTCTGGTAAAACCATTTTGAGCAGCACGGAGATCTGCGCGTCCCTACGTTGAAGGCATCCAATGCCTCGGGGAAAAGCACGCTTCTTGAAATCTTGTCGGCGGTGCCTATGATTCATAAGCGCTCTCCACCTCAGACTTGGTGGCGGACAGTCTGTCGGTATCCTCCGTTGGAGCAGGATCCGGTTCGCGTCTTGCGCTTGCCTCCCCCTCCAGTCCGGGCGTTGGAGCCTCGCCGGTGTTGGTTGGGTCAGCAATTCCTGCGCTCGCAGTCCGGCGAGCGCTTTTCCTCCTGCAGAGATCATGAGCACTCAGGCGTTTCCTCGGAACGTTGCTCTAAAAATTCAAACACGAGCTATACCTTTGCGGCGACGTTTCCGGCCGCACGGCACTCCTTTTCCTCCTGCTAGTTCGGACTGACCTCTATAGGTCGGCCGCCGCAGGCTCGGCTTCCTGCCGTAAAGGCGCTTCCTGCAAAATACCATCGTTCGCGAAGGTCAGAAATAGGCGAGGATGAGATAACGGTGTCCGGACTTGATCGTGGTCACAGGAAGCGAACTTAGTGCAGGCGTAGTCGCCGTAATGGCGACCAAAGCATTGTCTATCTTGAGCTGGTGATACACCCGTCGATCAGCTCCACCTCGATGTCCGGATCCTCCTCGGAGGCGGACCCGAGATCCTCGGATCCTCGGGTTGTGGAGCAGGACTCACCATGTCCTCCACAGTCCGGCGTAGACCCTGCGCCGAAGACATAATGTAAGAAGCTTAAACTTCAAAAGCACGGGTAGAGCCCTTCGAGGTGTTCGCTTACCCATCCTCTGGGGTTGATCTTGGAAAACCCCTCTGTCGGTGTCAAAACCGGCGGATCTCGGGTAGGGGGTCCCGAACTATGCGTCTAGGCGGATGGTAACGGAGGCGAGGACACAATGTTTTACCCAGTTCGAGGCCCTCTCGATAGAGGTAATACCCTACGTCTGCTTGATTAATATTGATGATATGGGTAGTACAAGAGTAGATCTACCACAAGATCAAGGAGGCTAAACCTAGAAGCTAGCCTATGGTATGATTGTTGAGATGTAATGTTGCGTCCTCACGGACTAAAGCCCTCCGGTTTATATAGACCGGGAGGCTAGGAATTACAGAGTCGGTTACAATGGTAGGAGATCTACATATCCGTATTGCCAAGCTTGCCTTCCACGCCAAGGAAAGTACCTTCCGGACACGAGCGGAGTCTTCAATCTTCTATCTTCGATATCTTTGGAGTCCGGCGGATATTGATAGTCCGGCTGTCCGGACACCCCTAGTCGAGGTCTCCCTCGGTAGCCCTGAACCGGTCTTCAATGGCGATAAGTCCGGCATGCATAATGTTCGGCATTGCAAAGCGGGTTCCTCCCTTGAATAATTCGGAGAAAATAATGAACACCGGGATAGTGTCGGCTCTGCAAAATAAATTCCACATTCCATCGTAGAGAATAAGACATATATCTTGATCCAATCTGGCGGCGCATTATGCGGCGTGACATCACCGTTACCAAGCCTTTGTTTGAATTACTATACCACCTCGGCGCGTTTAGCGAAGCGGTTTCTTAACGCGTCTGTCGAGCGGAGATCGTGTTCCCCTTATTCCGGATTCTCATCAATACGTGCGTGGGTAACCCAACGCGCCATTGATGGTGGCGCTTGGGAGATAAGCGTGTTTTACCCGGGCGGCGAGGGCGTATAGTTTAAATCGCCTCTATATAAGGGATAAGGATTTACCTTCTCACCTACACCTTCTTCCTCCTTTGCTTGTCCTTCCTTGCGAACTCAAGCTCCAATGCCCAAGCTCGCGCATCCCGCCTCAACCCTTCTCCGAATATGTCCGGAGGGGGAGGCAAATGGATAGCCTCCACCGCCAAGGAGGAGGACATCACCAAGCTTCTTGTGACGCGGATACCTTTCGGCGACATCGGCGCATCGGCTGCCCGACGCGGGGCAGCTCCTTCCTACCCCAGGGCCTCACGAGAGGGTTGTTTTCCTTCCCCACTTCCTCCGCGGACTGGGCTTTCCGCTCCATCCATTCGTTCGGGGGCTCATGTTTTACTACGGCCTGGATTTCCACGATCTGGCGCGAACTTTGTCCTCAACATCTCGGCGTTTATCGTGCGTGTGCGAGCCTTTCTCGCATCCGGCCCCACCCGGCTGTGGCTCAAGACCTTCAACGTCAAGCGAAGGTTGTGAAGGGGCATAAGCGGAATCGGTGGCGCCATGTTGGGCAAAGCTGCCCAGCGTCCCTTGGCTAGAAGGGACCTTCATAGACTCCGTCAAGGGGTGGCAATCGGGGTGGTTCTACATCACCGAGCCGCGCAAGCCTACATGGGCGGCCCCGAATTTAGATCTGGAATCCCACGCAGCTCACCTCCACGGAAAGAGAAGGGCTTGCGGTGGGGTGATCGGTGGAGGTGGCGGGACTTGAGCCTGCATCAAGAAAGCTGGTGAGCAATAGGCTCCGGCTCGTCGGCGTGGTCCAGTCATGCTCCTCCGCGGATTCTCCCGTGCCAGAACGGGTATTTAATCTGTGGGAGTTTAATCCGGAACAGCACCGGATGTTGGCGGGCTCTTGATACTACGTCTGAAGGCGCTGGAGGTGCTATTCAAAGGGCGCGAAGCCCCGCATCCGCAACCGAAGACCATGATTCAGCTCGCGATCTCCGGTAGCGAGGTAAGTGATTGACCCCATTACGGGACACTTATAGTAGTTAGATTGACTCTAGCGAGGTTTTTAATCTGCCTCTTCCTTTGCGAGGATTTGGATGGAGAAGGCCAAGCTGCTTATCAGCCCGGCTCCCATGCGGAAGAACCGATGGATGCCCGCTTAGCAAGGCTGCTGGTCACGGCACCGTCGTGGTGCTTGGGAGAAGAAAACCAAGAAGGTGGCCACGGGGACTCGAAAGAGTTCCGTGTCGAGCGTCTGACGGCGGCGAGGACTCCTCCCGAAGGCGAGGAGGAGGAGGAAGAGTACTCTCTCCCGAAGGAGGAGAGAGGAAGAGGAGGGCCTCCCCAACCGGGCGGCGAAGGGTCCAAGAGGGGAGAACTATCCCCGGACGGTTCGCCAACATCAATGTTGGCGAGGAAGAGTGGCCTCCAAGGGCCAGGCATCCGGCAGGATCGTAAGTATTCAGATCATTTATATGCCATGCACTGTATGCCATGTAGCATCCTTCTAACGCCGCATTCTACCCGTAGTCCGGCCGTTGACGATCTTCCCGACTCGATGAGCGGGTCTTTGGCGCCGTCGGATGTAAATTCCATCGACTGCCTCTACCCCATGTGTCAGCGAGGACGGCGGCGGAATCCTGAGAGGGACTTCGCCGGGAGGAGGCTCCGGAGGTGCCGTCGAGCAGCCCCGAGTTCATGCGGACTCCACCTCGGAACCGTAGCGTTTCGAGTCCGACAAGCGGCCCCTCGAAAGAAGGGCAGGACCGTGGCGCCGGTGGCCCCGTCCAACCGGGCGCGGACAACCTGCTTGGGCGCTTAAAGCGCTTCCATCGAGGAAGAACACCGCACTCTCATGAGTGCGGTGATTGAAAAGTCCGGCTTCGCCAAGGCGGGCTGACTGAAGCTGCAACAACCTTCTAACGAGGCTTTGAGGTAAGAAGTTTTAAAATAATGTAATGTAATACCGCATAGGCGGTAGCCCTAATGCTTAGTTTGGTGTTGGAAAGAAAAGCGGACTAAGGATCTAACAAGATATCTGTGAGGTTGCTAAAAATATGTCGATATGGGTTTGCAGGCTGCTTTTGTTGACCTCTGCCGCGTGCTTGGCGGAGGTCGGCGTGAAGAAGGATCTTGGCGGTCGGAGCAAGAGCTCGGCCATGCCAAGAGGCAGCTCAAGGAAAAAGAAGGTGAATAACACCACTTTAAATAAGTACCTTCTGAGAAAAGGGTTTTGGTTGCAAACAAGATAAACAAGGATAATATATGTAATGCAGGGGCCACTAACGAGGTGGCAGCCACGAAGGATGCCGTGTCCGTGGCTGAGCATAATGTAGCCCTTGAGCGGACTGGCGAGAAAAGCAAGCGGCTGGTGGCGGAAGTTCGGCAAGAGCTCCGGGCTCTCATGGAAAAGCATGAGAGTTTGGGCGTGACTCAAGACTCGAGTCGAGCTTGCCTCGGCTCTCGAAAGGCCAATCCGCCAAGGCCGAGGCCAGAAGGCCCATATGGAAGTAGAGGACATGAAGAAGATAGCGGCGGGTAAGGCGTTTTCATGCGAGCAAGCATGTTAATGTAAATTACGGATACTTACCCGAATTCGGAGCTCTCGGGGGCATTTGCAGATCTGCGCGTAGTCGCGTCGATGTCGCTGCGTTCTATCGTGGCGAGGAGGCAAGCTCAACGGAGAAGGTCTTACGGTCTCGATCTGTTGAGGCCGGCCATCCAGTGCCCCCAAGCGACCCGGTGAAGCGGTGGTCGAACTCCTAAGGTAGTGAGGAGGCCATGAAGGGCCTCACAGTCCGGTGTGGCTGGGCAGGCCATGCACAGCAGCTACTTTGGCCTAGTGCGGCGGCTAGTGGATGCATGCCCAGGCTGGATGTGATCAGCGCTCCGCTTTGCATTGAAGGCGCTCGTCGGGCCCTTGCCCGCATAAAGGTGCAATGGGGCAAGCTGGATGCGGAGAAGCTTCTCACGGATCCGCCGCCCGCCAAGGAGCATCGCACGCCCGGGCGATATTATAAAGTTGTCTGAAGGGAGCCCGCAATATTGCAGATGAGTGCCCCTTAATGTAATCTTTGAGTGAACTTCGCTGTGTTTTTATCACATGCGCTGAAAACTTCGTTTATATGCGCCATGAGCAACGCTTTGTTGAATTTAAAATATTACCTTACATGCGGCCGTTTATTAAATCGAGAGATGGCAAGTCGTTGGCTTCACCCCCAAGCCACAGTCTTTGGGATGTTGATAATAAACTTGAGCACTCTTGTTCCCATTTTGGGTCCATCTAGGGGCGCTCAACATGACGAACAAGGCAACCGGACTTATAATGCTTGAACACTCTCCTTAGCCGTAGAATTCTACAATTTTAAATTTAGTGAAGCCCCGGTATCGGAAGACCGAATCGGGCGCTATCCACGCCTTCGTCGGACATCATCGGAACTTCGCTCGAAGCGGCATGAGTCTTTAGGGACCGAAAAGACCTCTCGAACAGCAACAGATCTCTCGCCTTATCATGCCAATCAGTTTTAGCTTTCTCCCGAGGCGTTAACCCGGCTCAACCGGGCGCAATCGCGATGGTTCTCCGATGCTACCTTAGCCGACGGAGCGGGCGTAAGGTACCAAAACATGGGGCCGGGCAAACCCAACTATTGACCCAAGACATGATTGAGCTGATTCATATAATGCTATAAGTTAAAGGTGCGAACTTGTGAAAGTGTTCGGGCTTAATCACACATGACACAGGGAGCGAAGCCCTGGTGTATTCGGCTGTACCAAAGTATACGGATGCAAGATGTCATATAATGAACATATGTAAAGATAACATAATTGCAATGAAAAGGTAGTATACTTGCAAAAGGAAGTGCTGCGTTATTTATGAAAGAAAGATGCGCTAATAAAGCGGTGATACAAATAGTCTTGATAAGCAAGGGATTTGGACTAATTTGACATGTCCCCTCGAGGGTAAGCTGCAGAACTTGGTGTATGTAATCGAATTTAATGCTCGTAATGGAGACCACACGAGTGTTAAATGCAGCCTTCTTTAATCCACATTGTTGCATCGTGAGTTCGGCAAGTTCGCCGTCAGACGGGGCTTACGGTTAATGGAGTCTGTATATGTATAAGAAGAAAAGATAGAAAATAAAACAAAGGGAGGTGCTAGCATGAGGCCCACAGTGCGGTCGAGCCGCACTCTTTGGTCCTTGTGGTTAAGCCCCTCCCTGCGCCCATGGTATCTCCAAAGCGTAATGATGTCTGCGAGTGTTATTCTTGTGATCATGCTTGCAGGCGGGGTGGGGGCCGCATTGCTCTGGCGCTCTGATCGCGCCGGTGGTCTTAGTTAGTGTTGCTCGGGCGCTTTGATGCATCCGGCTTTTGATTGCGGACTAGAGAATTGCCGTGAAAGGCTGCTCTGTACTTACGCGCGAGCATTGTATGTTCCTCCGTTCGGAGGGGCGTTCCGTATTCCCATTGACCGTAATGACTCCACGAGGGCTGGCATTTTGAGCTTTAGGTATGCATAATGTGGCACGCGTTGAACTTTGCAAGCGCTGTTCGTCAAAGCAGGGCATGATAGCCTTCTGAGCAGGACTATATCGAAGATCAACTCTTAACCGGAAATTATCCGGGATCCGAAGACCACTTCGGTGTGGTGAGCTGTCTGATTGGCTTCCACTCTGGGATGACACCTTTAAAGGTTGTCTTAGTAGGTTATATCTGGATGGGTCTATGCCCATTTTGCTGCTTTGTGTCTGGTAAAGCAGGTTCGAGCTCTTGCCGCCGTCCATCGAGGACTCTTGTGAGTGAAATCCATCGGCGATTGGGTCTAAGACCAATGCGGCGAATCCGCCATGACGTATGCTGGTCGGATGGTCTCGTCGATCAAAAGTGATCGGACAAGAGGACCATGGATTGAACTTTGGGGCAACTGGCTCCATCGCATAGATGTCCCGTAGTGCGCGCTTCCTCTCCCTCTTGGTTATATGGGTCGCGTAAATCATATTCACCGTCCGCACTTGTGGGGGGAAACCCTTCTGTCCTCTATTGTTCGGCGGCCGGGTTTCTTCCTCGTCGTCGCTATTTAGCCCCTTGTCATTGTGTTCGGCAATTAACTTGCCAGCCTGCTTGAACACCCAACAATCTCTATTGGTGTGATTAGCTGGCTTTTCAGGGGTGCCATGTATCTGGCATGAGCGGTCGAGTATTCGGTCCAGATTGGACGGGCCCAGAGTTGTTCTTTTAAATGGCTTCTTCCGTTGATCGGGTTTCGAGCCTCGGAATCCGGCATTGACTACCGTATCCTCCTTGTCGTCGCCGTTAATGCGGCGTTTGTTTTTGATTCGACGTGACCTGCCGTGATTGTCCTTAGTGTCCGGACTACCAGAATTTTTGCGGAGATTGTTACTGCGGGCTAGCCAGCTGTCCTCTCCCGTGCAAAAGCGGGTCATTAACGATGTGAGGGCTGCCATGGATTTCGGCTTCTCCTGCCCGGTGCGGGCTAGCCATTCGTCCGGATGTTATGTTTGAAGGCTGCAAGGGCCTCCGCATCCGGACGATCAGCGATTTGATTTTCTTCGTCAAGAACCGTGTCGAATTATGCGGCGATTAAATGCGGCTGCTGAATAATGTGGCTTAGCTCATCGGCGTCGGTGGTCGTGTGCGTATGTACCTTGAAAGTTATCAAGGAACGCGGCCTCCAGTCTTCCCAACACCCAATCGACTCTGCGGGCAGGCTGTTAAGCCAATGCTGAGCTGGTCCTTTAAGCTTGAGTGGGAGATATTTGATGGCATGGAGATCGTCGCCGCGGGCCATATGGATGTGGAGAAGATAATCTTCAATCCACACCGCGGGGTCTGTTGTACCATCGTAAGATTCGATATTCACGGGTTTGAACCCTTCGGGGATCTGATGATCCATTACTTCATCGATGAAGCATAACGGGTGTCTGGCGCCCTGTATTGAGCAATATCGCGGCGCAGCTCGAGGGCGCTATGCGCTATGTTCGGCCCGGCCGGCTTTATGTCCGGTGACGGTATAAATCGTGGGTCGTAGGGGCATACGTGATCCATAGATGGATCTGGATTGTCTTGCTTTGTCCTCCAAGATGTCTCGTAAGTCCGGTAGCGTTCCTTTTGGCCGTACTCTTGGATCGATGTCGAGGTACGGTCTTGGTGGGGCTGAATGCCTCTCTGTCGCGACCACGGGGTGGTCGGTCGGCCGATGTCGTCTTGCTGGTGATAAAGGTATGTATGCTTCCTCCTCTAATCGGGGAGCAGCTTGCGTCTTAGGTAACTTTTGGAGGGAGTTCGAGTTTATACTCTTCGCCGTGAGGACCTCGGTCCATCGATCGGCTAGCAGATCTTGATCAGCTTGGGCTGTTCTGCTTTTTCTTTAGGCTATTTGCGTGGCTATGAGCCTGCGCTGAAGCGCTCTTGCTCGACGGGATCCTCGGGTATGGCGAATTCATCATCGTTGAGGCTCGCCGTCTTCGGAGAGGCATATAGTTATCATCCTCAACCCCTTAAATCGCGCCGCCATCGCGAGGGCTTGCCTGCGTCCTCTCTATGCTGAGTCTTGCGAGGAGGGATCGTCTTCGGCACTCTCCGGTGTTATTGTCTCCCATGCGGAATCTCCATTCTTGTTGTGGCGGGATTTAGGCGGCGCCCGCTGGCAAGCGGCGTTTGGCTGCTTCTTTAGAGAATCTTCCTCTGCTGCTTTTTCGCCATCCTCTTCTTTTGGGGTATCCACCATGTAGACGTCATATGACGAGGTGGCCTTCCAGTGCCCTGTGGGCGCTGGGTCCTAATCGTCTCCGGCATCATCGTCCATAGCGTCGATGTCATCGGAGTCGTAGTCTAGCATGTCGGTTAGATCCTCGACAGTGGCTACAAAGTGGGTGGTGGGTGGGCTCTGAATTTCTTCATCGTCCGAGCTCCAACCGTCCTGGCCATAGTCCGGCCAGGATTCTCCTGATAGCGAGAGATGCTTCAGAGAATTCAGGATATCGCCAAAAGGCGAGTGCTGAAAGATGTCCGTGGCGGTGAATTCCATAACTGGTGCCCAATCCGGTTTAATTGGCGGGGGCGCGGGAGGCTCGGAGTCCGGCGAGGAGTCCGGTGCCTCGGGATCACGAGTTCCGCAGGTGACAAGATCGATATTCGGCTCCATCGCCGTGGATGTTGAAGCCCCCAGGGCGGCGTCTATCCACCGGCCCTCGTCATGGGCAATCGGCTCCGGGCTAGTAGCCGGGCGGATTAATCTTGACCACCAAAGCACTGTCCGTGGCGAGCTAGATCATGCCCATAAATCACGGTCGCGGCGGCGCTTGGCTGTGGCTCGAGTCCGTCGAAGATCAAGTCTCCGCGGTCATCGGCCGTGAAGTTCAAGCTTCGAATCGACTGGCGGCGGGCGTAGCTTCGATCTGCTCGGATGGCCAAGAGAATTGGCCCGCGATACAAAGCCGCCCGAACACGAAGATCTGTCCGGGGAGAAAAGTCACACCCTGGACATCATTGATGGTTGAAGATGCCATCGAGCCTATCGGGGACGACACAGAGGAACTCTCAATGAAAGCACCAATGTCGGTGTCAAAACCGGCGGATCTCGGGTAGGGGTCCCGAGCGTGCGTCTAGGCGGATGGTAACAAGAGGCGAGGACACAATGTTTTTACCCAGGTTCAGGCCCTCTCGATAGAGGTAATACCCTATGTCCTGGTTGATTAATATTGATGATATGGGTAGTACAAGAGTAGATCTACCACGAGATCAAGGAGGCTAAACCCTAGAAGCTAGCCTATGGTATGATTGTTGAGATGTAATGTTGCGTCCTACGGACTAAAGCCCTCCGGTTTATATAGACACCGGAGAGGCTAGGGTTACACAGAGTCGGTTACAATGGTAGGAGATCTACATATCCGTATTGCCAAGCTTGCCTTCCACGCCAAGGAAAGTACCTTCCGGACACGAGCCGGAGTCTTCAATCTTCTATCTTCGTAGACTAGGAGTCCGGCGGATATTGATAGTCCGGCTGTCCGGACACCCCCTAGTCCATGTCTCCCACACCCTCCAAGGGGTTCGGGCGAAGGAAGTCCTCCTTCTCCCCCTTGTACAGGCCGGACAGGATCTTCACCAGATCCTCGGTCGAATCCGGCCCTTCTGGCCGTCGGGTAGCATCGTCTTCCCTGTTGAAATCCCACATGGGGTGGCCTCTGTATTGCAGTGGCTGCACCCCTCGCTTGATGCACGTCGCCATGACTCCGATCATGGTCAAGCCGGAATGAGCCATTAATCTTATCCGGCCCATCAAGTAATGGGCGCTCTTGTCTTCCTCCAAGCGGGGCTCATGGGCGCCCGGTGGCGTTTCTTCAAGGGAGCAGCACTAAACTCCGGGAGGCCAATCCGGACTGGATCCGGCAGCAGGGCGTCTCCAATATAAAACCACTCCGAGGGCCAGTCTTCGGACGCCTTCTTGGGAGTGCCGGATAGGTATCCGGTCCCGGCGATGCGCCATATTTCGGTGCCGCCCACTTGATATATGGACCCCTGGTGAGAATGGGGTACGAGGCAAAACAACCTCTTCCACAATGCAAAATGGGGCTCGATGCCCAGAAATAGCTCACAAAGAGCTATGTAGCCCGCGATGTGCAGTACAGAGGCGGGCGCTAGGTGGTGGAGCTGGAGTCCATAGAACTTCAGGAGTCGGCGGAGGAACGGATGTATTGGAAATCCGAGCCCCCTCATCAGATAGGGGACAAAGCACACTCGCTCCTCCTTATTGGGGCTTGGAGTGTCCTCCGCCTACCTCCCACCTTGATAAGTAACCTGTCCGGCCCGGACTGGAACCATGAAGGCCGGAGGAAGAAACCCCTCCATTTGGAGCTTCACTAGCTCATTGTGCGAAATAGAGCACCTCCTCCAATTCCCTGGCGATGGGCTGGGAGCGCATGAGAAAGAGCCGCGTTGACGATCCATGGTGGAATGGATTTCTAGGTCAGAGGCGCTTCAATGGAGTATACACGGGAGGAAGACGGTGCGGTTTGGATCTGGATCCTTGCCTCTTTTATAGGCGGACGACCCGCACAATTAGGGGGTGAAATGTAAAAGGCACCCTGGCTTTTTGCATTCGTGCGACGCGTGGAAGAGGGCCATAATTTGGCGTAGAAGCCGAGGAGCACAGTGTTCAAGATGAAGCCGGACATTATTCGGCAGGTACATGGAATTTGAAGGGAGAACCCGCCTTGCAACGCCGAAGACTACAAGCACGCTGGACTTATCGTCATTGAAGCCTGGTTAAGGCTCTTGAGGAGTCTGGACTAGGGGTGTCGGACAGCGGACTATCAATATCCGCGGACTCCCGGACTACGAAGATACAAGATTGAAGACTCCGGCTCGTGTCCGGATGGTACTTTCCTTGGCGTGGAAGCCAAGCTTGGCGATACGGATATGTAGATCTCCTACCATTGTAACCGACTCTGTGTAACCCTAGCCCTCTCCGATGTCTATATAAACCGGAGGGCCTTAGTCCGTAGGACATACATACATCTCAACAATCGTACCATAGGCTAGCTTCTAGGGTTTAGCCTCCTTGATCTCGTGGTAGATCTACTCTTGTACTACCCATATCATCAATATTAATCAAGCAGGACGTAGGGTTTTACCTCCATCGAGAGGGCCCGAACCTGGGTAAAAACATTGTGTCCCTCGTCTCTTATTACCATCCGCCTAGACGCACAGTTTGGGACCCCCTACCCGAGATCTGCCGGTTTTTACACCGACAATTGTCTTCACCCACCTCTTTGTTAAGCTGATCAGTTGTTTCAATGTATTTTGAGCAGAATGTCAACGCTTCTGTAGCAATGTAGGCCTCTGCAATGGAACCCTCGGGTCTAGCTCTGTTCCTAACCTCCCTTGAAAGTGCCTAGCCGCCTTTCAATAGGGTACATCCAGCCATACTGTACTGGACCTCTAAGTAGTGCCTCATCAGGTAGATGAACAGCCAAATGCACCATCACATCAAAGAAGGCTGCAGGATATATCTTCTCAAGGTCGCATAGGATAGTTGGTATCGTGTCTCTAAGACGCTCCAAAGCATCTATCCTGATATTTCTACTGCAGAGTTCCCTGAAGAATTGTCCCAATTCTGCAACTGCTCTGTATAAGTCAGGGCAGCCCAATCCTCTAAGGATAACAGGTAAAACCCTTTGAAGTAGGACATGGCAGTCATGAGTTTTCAACCCTTGTACCTTGTTTCCATCTTCACTGACTCTCCTTTCAGGGTTGGAAGCAAATCCATGTGGGAATCTCACACGTGACAGGACCTCGCAGAATTCTTTTCTTTTACCTTGTCCAAGGCGTACACAGTGGTGCCATATCCGTGGTTTACCTTCATCTTGCACCTGCAAATCCTTTCTGATACCCAGGTGTGTCAAATCAATCCTAGATTTTAAGGTATCTTTCGTCTTGCCTTCAATGTTAAGAAGTGTGCCGATAATGCGGTCACATATATTTTTCTCGATGTGCATCACATCAAGATTATGCCGCAGATCCAAATCTTTCCAATACTCCAAGTCCCACAAAGTGGACCTCCGGGTAAACAATAATCTCTCTTCTACCGTGCCACGCCTCCTTTTCCCGCTACCATTACCAGGATGGTTTCCTGGTGTAATATGCCCGACCTTCTCTAATTCCACTTGCAACTCATCGGCGGTGAGCCTCTTTGGCGCATCATGGTTTTCATGCTTTGCATTGAACACATGTCTTCGCTATTTTCTAGAATGCGACTTGTCCTTGGCAAGGAAACGGCGGTGTCCAATGTAACAGATCTTGCTAAGTATTGCGTATGACAGCGGATTCATATCACAGCGAACACATGCATTGTAACCATGTGTCGTTCGCCCTGACATAGTGCCCAAAGCCGGATAATCATGGATGCACCAAATTACAACAGCACGCAGAAAGAAATCAGATGGTGGGCTGCTATATAGGTCTCGAGTGAGAACACCCTTCCATAGCTGTTGAAGTTCCTCCACAAGAGGCTCCATGAACAAATCAAAATCCTTTCCAGGACTTTTTGGACCTGGGATGAGCAAGGCCATCATGTAGTTTGATTCTTTGGTGCAGACATTTGGAGGCATGTTGTAAGGGATAACAAGCACTGGCCACATGCTATATGTGGTGCTCTGGTGGCCAAATGGGTTAAATCCATCTGAAGCTAAGCCAAGTCTAATGTTTCTCGAGTCAGCAACAAACTCTTTGTGTTTATCATTGAAGCTTTTCCACTCACTACCATGAGATGGATGGCTCATTACATTCTGATCTCTGTACTCCTGGATCCTAGAATGCCACAGTGTATCCTCTCTTATTTCAGCATCATGAAACAACCTCTGCAATCTTGGTGTAATTGGAAAATGTCTCAGAACATTATGAGGAACCCTCTTCACAGCATCGCCATCTTTCCATCTTGATGATTTGCATTTCGGGCATTCACTTAAGTTGGCATAATCCTTCCAGAACAGAACACAATTATTCTTACAAACATGGATCATATCATATCCAATTCCAACTACATGAAGGAAATTCTTCATTTTACTGTAGGTGTGTGGCAGCTCAAACGCATCTGGGAAAGATTTGCGGAAAGCAGCCAACATCGCATCGAATGATTTGTTGGTCATCCGCTCAGATGTCTTCACCTGAAGAAAGGTGACCATAGCTGAGAATACTGACAGCTTATTTCCTGGGGTGACAGCAACGTTGCATTGTTCCAACATGCGGGCCCACCGTTTTTCTTCTGCAGGTGAAAGTTCACGGAATGCACGAGCATTTTGTAGCATTGTTTCAATGTTGGTCAAAATCACTGGCTCCGCCACCACCACCTCCTCCTCCTTTTCCACGTGAGCATCATGCAGATCAAGATGGTGATTTGTTGCTTCCACGTAGTCAATAACATTGATGTTCACAGCTTCACCATGATGAACCCACCTAGTATATGTGACCGACATCCCATACAAGTGTAGATAATTCAGACAACTGCTACACGGGCAGAGCACATCTGATTTCGGACCACTGTACTTAGCTCTGATAAAGTTCATGAAGTTTTCAACCCCCTCGACATATGCAGCGGAGAATCTTCAAGCAGAAGTTATCCAAGTCCTGTCCATCTGTTAGACAAACAAATTAGTTCTTCTACTAGATATTACAGGAAAAACATATATGCTTTTTTATGAAGTCCAGAAAAAAAATACCTAGGTCGATGTCTAAAGCTATGGCAAGATATTTGGACGAGCAGATCTAAGTAACGAAATATATGTAAAGCTAATTCGGCAAACATATTTGAGTGCTAAATTATGGCAGGCTGTTTCAGCAGTCAATGAGCCTGAGCACACAGTCATCGAACTATCGAAGGCCATCGCAGCAACAAAGATCGAGTATAAAATGGTTTAGAGCTATTTCACCTAACATATTGGCTACTAGACCATGGCAATCTACGTCACAATAAATATATGGCAGGATATTTTAGCAACTAATCGGCCTTGGCATGCCATCTCAGCTAAGCAGATTGAGTGCAGAACAGGGCAAGGAAGCTACTTAAGCAGAGCATATTGACAGTAAACTACTTCGGCAAACAGTGAGATTAATAGCGTCTATCAGCTAACATTCAGCGCTACACCGACATGAACGGGGCCTTAGTCTAGAATGCGCGTGCCGTGGGAGAAGCTGACCGCCGTGCGTCTCCACCTGACGTCGCCCGGTGATGGCGGCACTAACGACCGTCGCCTCCACAAGAACGTAGCGAGGTGGCGGGCGGCTAGAGGATAGCGATCTCGAGGCGTCTTGTGGGGCGAGAGGATCGCCGCAGGCCCCTTGACGAACCACGGCGCCGACGTATCGACGCGGCGGGGAGGGCGGCTTTGGCAGAGCGAATGGAGTGGAGGGGGATGGGAGGAGGGGGGTTTGGGGAATATTTGGCCGAAGGGCGGTTGAATCGAATTTGGGGGGGGGGGATTTTTGTGTGGGGGGAGGATTTTCGCGCGGTGGGCGGGGGGAGTTTGGCGCATGGTCGGTTTCTCCAAGTGCAGTCCCACATATCAGTGAAGAGGCAAGCCGAAGCACGTTCCGTTTGCGTGAGCCGTGTGCAGGACCGAACGTGTGTGGGGTGCAATGCGACCGCGATAGGAGTGCTGTGAGTGTACCGCCTTTTTTCCTTTTAAACTAGGTGCTTCGCCCCTTCAAAAAAATGTTGCTTCGCGCGATCCATCGATACTACTACTAGTAATCCGGTAATCCCGACTAATAAAACAGCGCAGCCGGGTCTTTTCCTGCACGATATGCTTGTAGGTTGGCTTAGTTGGGTTTTTTAGATTTGTCTCGGTTCAATAAAAAGCAGATTTGGTGATGATGGTGTGCCTGTCATCCTGCAATATAGGCCGTCTGATCTATATCTAACGGATAGGAAGGAAACTATGACAATTTACCCGCACTCCTCTCCACATTTGCAGATAAGGCTTTCCCTCGTTCATCCTTTTCTCCCACAAGATCTTGATCTCCGTGCACTAGTACTCCTACAATATGTATATTATTGTGAAAGTTCATATACACCGGCCGAGATTAATGCATACACGGCAGATTTTCATTACATTTCGAACTTTTATAAGACAGAAAAATAAAAGAAACCCGACCCTAAACCTATTCTACGGCGGCGACCGACATCCTCCATCTGCGATCTCTTTGTACGGGGGCGGGGTTCAAGACCCATGAAGTGAAGGTGCGGTCTCCGGCGAGGAAGAGTAGAACACGGGATACGGACCGGCAAGTTGGCACACCATGCCCTGTCGCCTCCCATGCCCTACTCATCCTCGGAGGAGTCCCCGACCTTGGCGGGGCCAGACATTGGAAGGCGGCAAGTAGGACGCGTGGCTGACGGTGCTCCCGTCGTCGGCCGCCAGCGTGGCCACCGCTTGTGCGGTCACGTCCGTGTCCGGCTACCTCGAGCTTCATCCCTGAAGACAAGCTCTCCCGCAGAGCGTTCACACTTGTGGTCATGGCGGATGTGGTGTCAGGTAGGAGGACGATGCGCTATGGTGTGGGGGTTAGCTGGGCGTTGCCGCTTTAAGTAGCGCATTCCGGTGAGGCCAAGCATCCGGGTGCGTCATTAAGTCGCCGAAGTTGGTTCCTCGGGCACCGAGCCTCTTAACGACGACATCTGAGCGGACGGCATGAATGTGGGCAGTGGCGCGGTGGGAACACACAGCGCACGGCGCGAGGGACGAGGATTTGGTGTGCGGGGTAGTCGATTCGCGGTCGTGGCAGCGTTGGAGATGCCCTTTGCTCAAATCGATCCTCGCATGTCATTGAAAAGCAAGATGACCGGCATGGTCTCGAGTCGAGAGGATGCAGTTGGCGCGCTACACCACTCCAGCGGACGGCGTTCGCGGTGCCCGTGCATCCTCGGCGAGCGGGTGTTGGGGTGTGTTTGGATTGTGGCCAAAGTGCACCTTACCAAAATTTTGGTCATGACCCAAAGATTGGTCTTTGTTTGGATGGTTGCTATTTCTTTGGCATGCCAATGAACTCTAGCCAACTCTAGTTCATTTTTCTTGCCAATGTCGGCCAAATCACAAGCAACCAATACCTCAACCAAAATTTTGGCTACCCAATGCTTTGATGGGGCAACCTTGGGCACAAACCAAACATACCGTTGGTGGTGCCACAGCACAAACGCCACCCTCGGCACTGCTGAAACCATTTGTGTCTATCGGCGATATGGCGTGTCGCTCACCGCGGTCGCCGTATCCAGAGGCGGTGCTAGAGCTGCGCCCCGTTGTTGGCCCCAAAGACCCACATGAACGGTTTTCAGTGGCGAGGAGGTCGTGGGCCAGCTCCTCCATTGCACTAGTCTGCGCTACGTCGTCCTGACGGGTGTGCCCCACATGTCGGTTTCCCTATTTTCCCGGCCATATTCGAGCGTCAGTGCTCCGCCTTGCACATTAGGCCTTTCACTATGTAGGCCAAGCGAGACAACTTATTGTTTATTTGAGCTGTTCAAGTGTAATCATGTGGCGTTTGCTTATTTCTCATTCCTCTCCAACCCTCTTCTCCATCGATCATGTCGCCCTCCAGTCGAGTCCATCCTCCCGTATGCTTCATTTGAACATTCCATGAGTATCATTCGCATGTACCCACCTAGTCCTCTTTCAATAGATCTCGGACCCCAGATGAAATCGAGAGGGAATGAGTGGGGGCACGTGATACCTAAGGCGGATTCAAAATTTTGAACCGGTGATCATAGCATCCATAAATCATATATAAAGGGTATTCAATGTTCGTTTCGTTTTTGAACGTACAATATACTCCCTCCTATCCTTTCTACCTTACATATAAGTTTTATGTGTAGTCAAAGTATATCTACTATGATAAAAAAAGGTATCAACATTCAACAACGCCCAATCAATATTGTTAGATTCGTACGTACTCCTAGATTTGTACTCGAGATGGTTTCCAATTTGACTATTGACAAGATTAATAGTACTCCTTTCACATAGGTGAGTAAGTCATCTTAGGCTGTGCACCGTGACCAAGGAGGAGGGGAAACCGAGAGACATTGATGTTTATTTGCTAATTAATAGTATTGCATGCAATGAACTAACCACTTCATGTCATGTTTGATAGTCTCAGGTCATTAAAAGCATGCACACCCTCATCTCTTATTGGTTCATATGTCAAGAAACAAGAAACGAGGTAGAAGTTAATGCACCACGCCTACGTGTGTTGGGATTATTTGGTTTTTCATAAGATGACTTAAACACCTAGACGGAGGGAGTACATGAGATGTATAATGTGAAAATTATATCATTGGAAACTCCTTTCACATACAAAATTGACCATATGCTTTGTGTAAGTTGCATGTCATATATTATTACTCTAACATTTGGTCAAAGTTAGCCTCGAAAAACGCATTAGACCCTGTATGCTTTGTGTAAGTTGCATGTCATATATTATTACTCTAACATTTGTGTAAGTTGCATGTCATATATTATTACTCTAACATTTGGTCAAAGTAGTATAGTGGAAGTGGATCCTCTGATGTAGGTATCCCTGCCTTACCCTCCCTTTCGGTTACTTACTGGTGGACCCCATGCTTGCTAGGCCCCGCATGTCAGTTACTCAATGGGTTCGGCCACGTCAGGGGATCCTCATCCGTAGTATACTCCCTCTGTTTTTATTTACTCCGCATAAAACGGAGGGAGTGGTGGTATAATAAATAGCGAGGCGGGGAGGGAGGGGCGTCGGTTTGCTCTCAAGCTGCAGTCCCACAAGCGAGCGAAACATAAGACGAAGTGTGTTCCATTCGGTGGCGACATGGAGGTCCAGCGTGCGGGCTGCAATGCGACAGCGGCAAGAGCGATGTCTGATCAAAACTGATTGACGGTCGTCACTGGAACCACTATTCACACGAACTTTTCTTTGCTCGCCCTCGCCACCACGCCCTAAAACCACACAAAATCTCAGCCCATTCCCCACCTTCGATCCCTAGCCGCATCAGCGTCCCCTAGTTCGCCGGAAAGCCATTGTGCACCGCAAGATCACTTACTACAAGATGCTGACGTCGGAGCGCCGCGCAGAAATCGCGGCGGCGGTCGGCGCCACAGACCTCCGTTCCCAAGCTCTCTTTGCGGCGGGCCAATCCCCGAGTTCTCTGGAGCCAAGCTACGAGGAGGAGGAAGCCGATCTAATGTTCACTGCGGAGGTCGCAGCGTAGAAGGCCCCCGATGGGTATGAGACGATGGACGTCGACTTCGTGCCGGTGTCCAAGTCCCCCATGGTGCAGGCGGACCAGCGGTTCAACATGGCGATACTAAAGGAAGACCGGGAGGCAGAGGCTCAACTCAATGCGGAACCAGATGTCGTGGATGTGAACCGGGCGGCGGAGGCACAACTTGAGGCGGAGCGCGCGGATACCGCTGCCATCGAGGCCCTCCTGCAGGCGGAACCGGACATCCTGGACATGAACCGGGCGGCAGAGGCTCGACTCGAAGCAGAGGGCGCGGATGCCGCTCTCATCGACGCCCTCCTGCGAGCGAAACCGGAAGTCCTGGACTTGAGCCGGGCGGCAGAGGCTCGACTCGACGCGGAGTGCGCGGATGCCGCTCTCATCGACGCCCTCCTGCAGGCGGAACCGGAAGTCCTGGACTTGAACCGGGCGGCGGAGGCTCGACTCGATGCGGAGTGCGCGGATGCCGCTACCATCAAGGCCCTCCTGCAGGTGGAACCGGACGTCCTCGACTTGAACCGGGCTGTGCTCTCATCCGTGCAGAGCGCCCGCACGCTCCGCCTGAACTAGTAGCTGGAGGCCAAGGACAACTACGGTGCGGAGACACACGTCGGCAGCGACGGCTGGTTCGCACCGGCAGCCAAAGACGACGAGGCCGTCTCTTTCCGCGAGCAGTGATAGTTTTTCTTTATGTTGTTGTTTTTATTATTATGGATCTTTTGCTATGTAAAAACATATTATTTGTTATGCAAGTCGCCTGAGTCTACCATTTCAGGCGGTTGGATGAATATCCTACGTCTCCTAACCCTTCTTTCCTTCTTCCTCAGCTCTTCTTCTTCCCCATCAGACCATCGCACGGGCCATACGGATACTCCGATTGGATAAACATACTCTATGAACGAAAATTATGTGTCAGCGATAGGATGGCTGAGTTTGGTTTGTTCACATGCGACAGCACGTGTTAGTGAGGGTGCGTTCCCTTGGTTGGGTTTGCGGCATGCAGGAGCGAAGTGTGAGGGTGTGGTGCGACCGCGGCGTGCAGGAGCGACCGTGTGAGGCCTTATACAATGGGAGGTGCTTAGAAAAATAAACCGGGTTTTTCTAAAGCACCGGTGCCTATATCTATAGGAGAGACGCTTAGTTAAGCATCTACCCTATACAAATAAGCACTGGTGCTTAAGGAAAGCCTGGTTTATTTCTCTAAGCACCTCTCCTAAGCACCTCTCATTGTACAAGGCCTGAGGGTGCGGTGCGACCGCGATGACCGTGCGCAAGTGTACCTCCTTCTCATTTTGAAAACTTTAGGCAAGCTTGGCAAAAATGTGTGGCGAAGTTTGGCAATGCAAGGCCTAGACCCAAACAGGATAGTACGTACTACCTCTGTCCGGGTTTATTGGTCCCCATTGTATTTCGTGCCAAATTTTGACCATAGATTAAACTAAGAAAATGTTCACTCTTGTCACCAAACATTATATTTTTCGAAACTATGTTCAAATACGAATCCAATGAGATAATTTTTCTTGACATGCATTAACATTTTGTTAGTTAAATCTTTAGTCAAAATTTGGCACAAACTATAAAGGGACCTATAAACCAGGATGAAGGTTGTACGTACTAGGAGTACTAGTGTTAAAAAAGAAAGGCGGGGTTTTCCTTTGATAAAAATCCTCGTTTCACGTGTCAAGTAATGAGTATTTTTTTCTCGAAAGACCAAAGAACTAACCATCTCACTCCTCATCGCTTGATTAATGCAGCGCCATGCAAACGAACCTTCTCACTTCCACATGCATGCAGGGGATATTAATGTCCTTGGTTGCTAACCCCATCAATTTTGCCTCGATTAGTGTTAGTGGCCCTTTGCAAATTGTAATTTTGATATACTGACCTTGTGTACAAAAAAATGGAGGTAGTAACTATATTTGAATTCCTTGCCCATTGCGGTGACGTCGATGACTTTTTTTTTGTGGTTTGGCGAAGTGCGTTCGACGGAGAACACCATTGAGGGAGACCACGGTAAGTCGTTCGCAAGTGCCGCCTGCAAGCTGAGACAACCGCCTTATTTGCATCCAGGAAGTCCTTTACTAGTACTACTACTACTGGGAGTACTAGTGCGGTGAGATGGTTTCTCGAAGAAGACGATGGAGAAGCGGAGTCAGCGAAGAGTGAAATAATAGTTGCTTCGTCCGTGCTTTGTGATTTGATGCCTCACTGCTTTGTGATTTGTGATAGAAGGGACAGGGGAGTAGACTCTGTGCTCTATACTGTACTACTCCTACATGCGTCCAAGCATGGGAGAAAGAGGAGAGACGTTGCATTTTTCTATTCGTTCAATCAATCAATCAGGGAGCTTCGGTTCCATCTTTTTGGCTTTGGCAACGCCGTCCACAATGGTTCCCACGATGCCAAAAGCTATTTTCACATTTGGCTACACATTGTGGATGCCCTTAACCGTACCACTTGGTTTTGCTCCTGTGTGCTATATATACAAATCTCAATTATATTGATCTAAAAAATTATAGAATCAAAGATTAGTAATAAGGAGGTGATTTTGCCGCGCGGATGGCGGGGGAGGTTTCTTAATTCCGGAGGACGTTGTCCTGGCAGTTTGCTAACATGCGGTCCCACGTGTCAGTGCTTTACCAAGATGATCCGCGTCCCACATGAGGCAGAACAATGGCAGAAGCAACACGTGGTTAAGTTGAAGAAGATGAGGGAGAAGCGACCAAGCTGATCCACGTACCACATGAGGCAGAACAACGGCAGAAGCAACACGTGGTTAAGTTGAAGAAGATGAGGGAGAAGCGGATTCAGCAACGAGTGAAATGATGGTTGCTTCGTCCCTCCAACTTCTTTTTTTAGCATTATTACTTCGTCCCTCCAACTTAACTATGGGAAAGGTGCAGCTTTGTGATTTGACGCCTCATTGCTCATTACTACGCGGCGCCATGGTAGGGTGCTTCACCCGGCTGCTCAAGCCTTGTATTCGGTATGGCACGTGGACCCGGTAGCTTGATGTCCCACATGTCGGCGAAAGGGACTAGAAGATTTATGAAAGCGAGCGCTCCACTCTTACGACGGAGGAGTAGACGACACAACTGCCTAGTGAACTGTCACTTGTACTGTATAGTACTATAGTTTTGCTGTTTCACACGATCCATCGATACAAACCCGATTAAAC
The DNA here is from genome assembly GCA_021437245.1 of Aegilops speltoides. Taxonomy (NCBI): domain Eukaryota; kingdom Viridiplantae; phylum Streptophyta; class Magnoliopsida; order Poales; family Poaceae; genus Aegilops; species Aegilops speltoides. The sequence continues at coordinate 250,631,978 of CM038146.1, forward strand.
AGGAAAGGGCGGGATTTTTCCCGCGCGGTAGATTATACTGACCATACATTTCAAAGGCAATTTTAATGTATGCAAACTGAATAATTATAAGTAACAATATGATATCTAGTAAAACTAAAAACACATATGATTTATTGTGTTAGAGCATCGTAGTAGTGCTGTATTGCATAGTTGTTAGATGTAACATGCGAGAACGTGTAGAGATGTAGTTTTGGAGGGCCTACAGAGAGAAAAGTGTAGTACGGTCACCGAACTTCAGAATAAGCTGATTACGGTCACTATATACGTTTTGCGGTGATTATCCGGTCACTTGCTCATAGTTCAGCATCGGATTGCACTCTGTTGACCAGCCAAATAGTCTGCATGGCGCCATGTTGACTAGTTAAATTGACCATGTTCCTTGTGGGTCCCACCTGTCAGCTCGCATAGGGAAAAGGTTAGATAAACACAAATTTACGCAGGCGCGACAAGGCTCCAACCCGTGTGCGGGAATCACCTGGTTGTGTATGTGTCTATCAGGGCCTGATGTGTGCGCATGCACGTGTAGGTTGAGCACTTGAGCGTGAGAGTGTGTGTTGGTCATGTGGTGTACTGGTGTGTGCATGCATGCATGCGTGTGTGCGTGTGAGTGTTGCATGCATGCGTGGCTGCGTGTGTACGTGTGAGTGTTGCGTGCGTACATGGGTGCATGTGTTTGTGTGAGTGTTGCGTGGATGGAGTTCGTGTGCATGCATGCGTGTGTGTATAATCACCACACCAGCTCCTGTGTGTTAAAACAGAAGGCTCAGCATACCAATACAAGGCCACCTTGTCCGCTGTGCCCGCGGTCATGACTTCGCACCACCGTCAAAATATTTTTTTGTCGTTTGTTTTCATTCTTACTAGCAAGATGCCCGTGCGTTGCACGTAACATCAAGATGCATTTGTATGACTTGTTTATCTTGTGAGAGAAAAGGATGAACGAGGGAAGGCCTTATTTGCAAATGTGGAGAGGTGTGTGGGTACCTTTTTGCAAAACTACCATAGTTTCTTTCCTATCCGTCAGATATAAATCGGACGGCCTATATTGCAGGATGGCAGGCACACCATCATTACCAACTCTGTTTTTATAAGAGTGTATTTTATAATAGTGTAGATGTAGAGTAGATAGATACAAGTCGACAGGTGGGCACGATGTTAGTGAGATAATGTGATGCAACACTAGATCAGGTGCCACGTGGAGCGTTCAACTGGTCAACTAGTCATGTCATGAGCCAATACAAAGTTGTACGGTGAGCCCGTGACTGTATAATAACCACAAAACGTAAACGGTGACCGTAATGAGTGGATTCTGAAGTCCAATGTATGTATCGTGCTTTCACTTCAAATACAATGATCATCATTGCATATACCGCGAGAGAAAGATGAAACACGCGCGAATTTTCTGGGGGCTTACTTTTAGAGGACATGGAGATAGTTTTGTGTGCATACGTGAAAGGGGCATATAGGGGGGGGTATGCGATGGAGAGAGAGATGCTCTTCATTTCTCTTTAGTATGACTAACTTTGTATATTGTATACAAATATGCAAATTGACAGTGCGGAATAAATATCATTGTGGGCACAATGCAATGCAAATTAGCGTTCGTACTCCTCCATATAACTTTGTAATGTTGTATATATGTAGAAACTCTAAAATAATTTTTTGGCCACACTTTATTCAAAAGGAATGTTGTATGCAAAATAAACGTGAAGAGAGGGCTTTTTAGATCAATGGGGTACGTGATGTAACATGTGTGAATGTGTAGTTGATGCATTTGGCGGGGCCTAGAGAGGTATGTGTGTGTATTACGTATTCGAGAGAGGCATGGATAGAGGGGCCGACCGGGGGGGGGGGGGGGTGGGAGAGATAGCACGAGAAATGAGGGTTGTCTAGAGAGAGAGAGACGAATATGACGTCACGACAAGAGATTCCATTCCCTTGAGTGTGTATATGCATGGGGGGAGGGAATAGAGGCACCAGGAGAATTTTTCTGTGTGTGTGGTGTTTGTGTTGGTATGTGTGGGTGTGAGAAGATAATGAGACGTGGGGGTAGAGGGTGTGTCACCGCGTGAGGTCCGGTGGGTCGAGGTGAGGCCCTTTGTTCGGTTTTGTCCTGCGCCACATTGGTCGGTCCATGACACATTTAGGAAGATCCATGGATGACTAGTCGTACAAGACAAAGATAGCAGAATTGTGAAGGACTCTGTGTCCACTGACAAAGCCGGCTAGGATTTGTAACCCTAGGTTCTCGGACTAAGGTAACCCCTCTATCTCTGATATTACTATTCATCCAACCTAACTTTAAGGGGCATCCTACAGAATGCTCTGCTAGAATCATACTCGTCGATCAGGAAGAGAGGTGTGAGATAATGCGTGAGAGACAGGCGTAAAGATAATGTGCGTACATGAGACATGTAGGCAGGTCCATGTATATAGAAAGGGTCGATGAGGATTGTGCGTGTGTATGTTTGCGAGAGGAAAGGTGCTTGTGATAAAGGTTAGTGAAAATAGTTGTAAATGGTTATGAGAGGGAGGGAGGGTTATATCTAGAGAATGTGTGCGAGAAAGACACCTCGGGAGAGAGTGTGTGAGCATGTGTGAGAGACCACCGATGGAAAGTGAAACTACACGTAAAAGACTGCTCTACACATTGATTAAAGATATAAATTGTATCCAAATATTAGGATGGGATCATGATATTTGCAATTCTCGTAAGGAGCGGTCATTGATCCATCAGACATCTAGATTCTATCAAATTTGAGCATGTCTATGTTATTATTCGACACAATTGATCCACATAGTTAGTATTTTGAACTCCAGACAATGCATCGCTTTAGCAATCAAATATAAACGTGAGTATAGTTCATGTTGTGTGTGTAAAGCACATTATACATACGAAAGTTACACAATGGACATTTATAAATAGCTACCTATGAACTAGTATACATTTGAATTCAACCTAAGGTGGTTTAAAAAAATCGAATTCAACATGAAGTCCATTCAATTATTTGAATTTGATATCATGGCATTTGTAAACCATACCTAAACTATGGGGGTACCAATCTTTGCTCTAATTTTGTAAATAGTAGCATATGTAGTCGTGTACAAAATAGATTCAAATTTAGCTCCTCCATTCCAAAATAATCGTAGTTATAGGATTTTCAAGTGTCAAAATTCAAAAGGAAGTGGATAATTTAATGAGGTTTTCAAACATACAAGGTCAAATATAACGTTGTCTATTTAGGTCAATCCTCATAGTTCAAGAGTACTCCAAACGTGAATGCTTGTGTTTCAAAATTTGAGCGAAGCGCCAAAGAGCCTCTACTACTTGAAACCACGTGAGACCAATGTTTGGTAGTACAATGAAGTTACTTTTCTAATAACTCCGACCTGTGAAACCTACCGGTCCGACGTCCAAAGGTCTAAATCGGGGTAGGTTTGTAGCTTCATCTAGACGCCACGCAACCGCCTCCGAAAAACATTCATACACAATGGCCGCCTAAGCACACATGCGCGCGGCCGAAATCGCTCCCGCCCACTCTTTGGGACACCTAGGATTACCATCCTACCCCCGACCCGCAGTAGGTCCGAAATTTAAGAGGGGGGCAAAGTTTGTACTTTCCCCAAATTTCAAACAAGCACGTCCCATCTTCTGTTCAAAAAAGCCAAAAACAAGCGCGTCCCAGACCGAAACATGGTTCCCCCCACCCGTCCGATTCCCCATTCGTACTCCGTGGGCGCCAAAACTACCTCTCCACTAGCCGCGAAACCCTGGCGTCCTCCGTCCGCCACCCCATCCCACCCATCAACCGCCGCCCTACTCCATCACACCGGAGCCGATACCCCGACGTCGTCGTCCACCGCAACCTCAATCGCAACGCCCTCCACGGCTAGTAGTTGAAGCCGAGGCCGAGCCGTCCGTACCCGAGCCAGTTCAACCATGCCGTCCTGCGCCTCACCGCTGCCGCTCCAACTTTGCCACCCTCCACCGCACTGGAGTTGTTCCTGCTACGCCGTCCTTCGCCGCCTCGGATCTGCTTTCCCTCGGCCGACATACAGCCACGGCAACATAGTTAACAATTTGGCCATGGGTTCGTCCAAGCATGCACCCTCCAGAACATGGGTTTTCGCGGTAGAAACAAGAAGATCGACGCGACATTTGGAGGTGACAACACCGGCAACCGAAGAAGGTACTCCTCTTCCCTTATTCGTGCAAATCTTACGTCTCTGCTTGCACAGTATTCATCCCACAGAAGACACTAGTTGACCGCTTCTTCTTGATACTAGATGTTCCTAGTAACTCGCGATGCACAAGGTTTCTCCTCATATACTATTTCACCTTAGCTAGAGGTCCGTCGCCCCCCTGAATTTCAATTTCTGGCCAGTTGATTCCTAATTAACGGAAGCATTCCCCGGCGTAACAGGCGCTAGTACGACTATTACACCGGGGAAGCAGCGCCTTGGTGTTTATCTTAGGGGCATATGTGGCCTAGAGCTACTTTCGCCCGATCTGGAGGTCGGCCGGGATTAAAGGGATGGCTTGGGGCGCTGCCAAGCACGGCGGTGGTGTGAGGTCGATGGGAGGCGGGCGGCGGAGGCACAGGTCAGGCTGTTGGTGTTGGCGGTTCATGAAAGATCGTCAGCGATGGATGGCGGGAGGTAGACGAAGGCCATCTGCCCGTTCCTTATAGATCGGATGGTTCATTAAAAAAATCAACTGACCTATTTATTTCCAGTCGACTGTTATCTTAGATATGACCACATGTGGTGGTGTGCTGGAGGAGTACCTGCATTTCCTGTGCTCATATATTACAAAATTTTACGGAGTTTAATCTAATTTTGTTTGCCATGCAATGTTGTAGAGCTATCATATGTCTCCTGTCATTTATTTTTAAGCCACCTGCTATTTGCTACTTTTACAGTGCACTAGTTCTGCACACACTTCACCCATACTCTTACTATTGTGTTTTCATGCAAGGGTATTTCAGACTCTCCTGCCGAAAGAGAAGCAGCAAAGAAAAGAGAGAAGTCGCTCCAGCTTGGTATACGGGTAGGCAAGACACGTTACAACGCTATAAAGGGTGCGATGTCGTGAGATGGAGGCAGTGGCGTAGCTCTGTGAGTTGATGACCTCGCCGCAATGAACCATCATCCCGGTGCTTGCTTTAACCCAGCGGTGTCATATGTGGTTGCATGTTGGTGTCTAGCTTGTATTCGAAAGGCCAAAGTCGGTCTTTATTAAGATAAGGAAAGATATTTTTTACATGAACCACCATCCCGTGAGCACCAGAAGACAAATAGCTAGTCAGGGAACTGGCCGAGCCAGTGACAAGCCCAACAAAGACAGGCATCACCTGGAAGCCAACTAAAAAGCCGCGATGGTGGCGAAGCAGCCCGCCTCCCACCAGGATCTCGGGTCCTAGATGATCATGTTCACCACTCCAGCCGGATGTCTAGCTTGTATTGCTTCCAATTTGGTTAAATTGCATCTGCTTAGCTTACACATTATACCTTTGAATATGACATGCCTTTCTGTTTTTGGTACATACTACTACATCTGTGTATTAACTATGTTCTTACATCAAACTAATGTTCTTGTGGATCCCTCATCAATCACTTATGACGAGGCAGGGAGGCAAGGGGACTACTCCTCATTTAAAGAATGCAGCGTCAGCCTCCCGACATGATTCTCAAGAAACAAAAATTCTAGATGAAGATAGTGAACGTAGCTATGTAGTTGATTACAGCATTTCCCCTACACTAGCATTGCAGGTGCTTGCTCTAACTTGGCAGCGTGATATGTGGTTGCATGTTGCATATGGTGTCTAGATTGTAATTCTTCCAATCTGGTTAAACTGCATGTGCTAGTCTGCTTAGCTTATACTCCTGTAAGTGTGACATTATACCTGTTAATGTGACATGCCTTCCTGTATTTAGTACATAGTACATCTGTCTATTAAGCATGTCCTTACATAAAACTATTTTTTTTGTATCCCGCATCAATCAATATGACGAGACACCTTTAGTATATGCAGTGCGATATTAGTTGCATCTTTCATATGATTTATAGCATGCTCTGCTTCTAATTTGTTGAAATTCCATTTATGATGGGATGCTTTTAACTTGGCAGTCATATTGGTTGCATCTTTCATGTGGTGTCTAGCTTGCATTGCTTCTTATTTGCTGGAATGGTTTCTGCTTAGTTTACACAAACAGTTGTGAACATGCCATGTCGTCCTGTTTTTCGTACATATTCCATCCTAGTATCATGTATTTGCCTTACATCAAAGTAGTGATTGTCAGTATCATGCATGAATGAGTTCTGAAGAGAGAATTTTATTGCTTTTTCTTGTCGGTTTTACTTGACAATTCAAAATCAATAAAGCGGAAGGAAGTTAGCAAGGCAGCGGATAAAGGTGCTCCTTCCAAACGGAGGGCCTCTACAGTTTCTACTCCTCCACACCCCCAAGATGATTTCCAAGACAACACATGCGTAGACACTCAACAAAGCTGTGGTTATGATGAGCACGTCTCCCCTAGTGCAGCATCACTGGTGCTCCCTCTAACTTGGCACTATTATATGTGGTTGCATGTTATGTGTGATGTCTAGCTTGTATTGCTTCTAATTTTGTTGAATTCCATCTACTTACTTTACACATTATACTTGAATAAGACACGTGTTCCTATTTCTAGAACATACAATATCTGTCTATCACACCATGTTCTTACATCAAATTACTACTATTGTGTAACCTGCAACAATCACTTATCATAAGGCACGTTTGACTTTGGAGTGTGATATAGGTTACATCTCACATTCTTTTCTAGCTTGTACTACTAATTTGTTGAAATGGCACTTATGACGAGACAATTTTAACTTGGTAGAGTGATATTATTTGCATCTTCATATGGTGTCTAGCTTTCATTGCTTCTAATTTGATGAAATGCCTTCTCCTTAGTTTACACATCATAAGCTGTGAATATGCAATGGCACTAATGACGAGAGACCTCTAACATGGTAGTGTGATGTTGTTTGCATCTTGCATATGATTTATTTCTTTTACTGCTTCACATTTGTTTAAACACCATTTATCTTTGAGACACATTAACTTGGCGAGCAATATTTGTAGCATCTTTCATATGGTGTCCACCTTCCATTGCATTGCTTATAATTTGGTGAAATGTCTTCTTCTTAGTTTACACATCATAGTTACGGTTATCTCTTACGTCCTGTTTTTCATACATATTACATCCTCCTATCATGTGGTTGTCTAACATCAAAGTTTTATTAAATGCATCACGCATCAATTTGTTACGAAGAACTAAATTTTATTCGTTTTTCTTGTCGGCTTGACTTAACATGGCACAGAGAAAGAGAAAGAAACAGAGAATGGCAGGGAATGAGAAGCGGATGAATCCTGCAGATTCTGCTGGTAATGATGGTGCAATAGAAGGTGAAAGTCCAGTGGAAAATTCTACAAACACGACATCCCATGCTACACAAACTGCAAAAAAATCCAAACAGAAACAAATAGCTGCCACCAAATAAGCAGAGACAGCCCTAGTTCTTGCAACACCTACCACAGTACTACCAGCTGCACGACATACTCGTGCGTCAACTGAGCTAGCAGCATGTTCCCAAGCTCCCTTGCCACCTGACACTACTTCCCAAGCACTCTTGACACAAGACGGGTTGGCAATATCAGATAAACCTTGTGAGCTTCAACAGCAAGAAGGTAGTTGCTGGAGTCAAGTTACAGTTTGATGTACACTAAAACTTCCTATGTTTGTTGTTGGACTAGCACCTAGGCGCAAGAGGTAACAAACATCAGGGATAATGCTCGATAGGTTAACTAAATCTAGAGGAGGAAGAATGGAGATTTGTTTTAAGGGAGGTTTAAAAAGTCCATGTGATGCTACAGAGTCAGCCAAGTTAGTATCAGAGGCAGCGGTTGTCGTTAGGTGTCATGTACGTATCCTCCCAACATGGATTCAGTACAGGAATGACAAAGACGAAACCCAGTTCAACACCTTCCTCGACCATTTATCTGTAAGTATGGTTATGTATGGAAACTAGTAATATCGTCTTGCTGTCCCATACTTTACGGGTTCTTGATAATGAGACTCCCATAATTTTCAACAGATGAGGTTCAAGTTGGATAGCCAAGATGATGCAACCAGACAAGCTCGCACCCATGTTTTCAAGTCTGCTCTGCGATAGTATCGGTATAACTTGAGGAAAACTATGAAGGCAAGGCTAACAGTGAAGTTTCCCAAACATCTCCAGTGGAAAACATATCGGATGAAGACTGGAGGGGCCTTGTTAAACACTGGTCTGATCCGAAGTATCAGGTACATTATATATATGTGATCAGATCACATGTTGAAGTCCTATTGATGCATGTGCCACACAAATCTATCTTCTTGTAGGTGAACTGTTCAAAGAATAAGGCCAACCGTACGAAAGTGAAATTCCAACAGACGAGGATCTCATAGCTATATTGCTGCTCGCGAGGCTCTTGTAATTAGCATTGTTTCACTCTTTTCATTGTACCATATTATCGATCTATATTGACTTGTTCGAAATGCGAGAGGAAAGCCCGCAAGGACCAAAAAGTACACGAACCAAATCTGTGGAAATCTTCAAGGACTGTCACACCAGCAAGAAGAAGGGCATGACTACACCGGTCAAAGCCGCTGTTGTAAGTCCTTAATCCCCATGCCTTTTAACTACTACTTACTCGACTTGTGCCTTGAATCGCATGGTTTGCAGCCAATGTCTATTACTCTTTTCAATTTTATACACAATTGTCTTAGCGTATCATTGCACCTTACAAGGTTTAAAAGGGAGGAGTGATGTTCCTTTGATCTTGACCCGTAATCTAGTTCCGTGCTGGACTTGCCCACACAATGTTACAATTGCTGTTTATGCATTCTCGGTTGTTTTGTGATATGAATGATGTCATACTATGCTTACCGTATTATAAACTTTGTCTCTTTATCCTTAGCTCTCAATACAATGTGAAGAAATAAACAATACATTAGCGATGGTACATGGTCATATGTTTGGAACCTGGTTTTATTATGTACTTTGCAATAAAATACAACTAATATTTTACATGGGTTCACCAGAATAAGTTCTGTATATAGACCAAAGCTATTTTGTTTGGTTTTGTTGCCTCCTTAATATCTTCATTACGGTACTACTAATGTAAAACCTCAACTTTTCAGCGAGCTATGGAAAAATGGTGGAACCGCCACCTTACGAAGGTGGCGAGGCAACTATAACCGCAATGTCGACTCTTCTTGCGGTGGGTCGATACACATCCACTAACGATTGCCAAAAGCACGTTCCTGCGTAATACTGGGTTGGTTGTTAAGGCAATATCGTCCAAAGTGCCTCATGATCAAGATATGCAAGCTCAAAGCAATGTTGTATCTGCGCTCCAGACACAAGTCCATTCCCTAACAGAGGCCCTTTGTGAAACAAGGAGAAACATTGCTCAATGTCGTCAAGATATGCATGATTTTGAAACCAGACTATCAGACATTTGCTATGTTGTTCAGGAGCCTATGGGAAATGAAGGCGAGGGTTATGGTGTTCCATCACACAATACAACATGAAAACGTAACAGTCAGGTCAAATGAACCGAGCTTCTGAACTTCTGGTGGTGCATTTATCTGCTAGACTGTTAAGTTTTATGCCAACCTTCCTTTTTTATATAGTTGTAATTTGTTTTGGTGCGATACAAAATTTATTCTTAACGTGCAGCCACCGGCTGAAGAAAGTAGCAAGCCATTTTTGTATAGTGTAGGGTGTTCCCTATATTTGCACTGGTGGCAATCTTTGATGCCGAGTGGATGTAATCTGTGCAATCGCCTTAATAGCCTAGCGTCAGTTTGGGCCTTATTTATTTCCTAGTCTTCTTTTTCCCTGGTTTGCTAGTGGCCGCAACCACCCATGGGCCATATACGGGCCGTAGGATCCATGGGTCTCCTATGGGCCGTCGATAAATGGGCCAGTAATCGCTGGGCCTCGGGCCGTCGATAAATGGGCCTAGGGCTGTCGGATAAATGGGTCTACATGGGCCATAATCGGGCGTAATTGGTATCGGCCCAGCACGGTAACGGACTGCTAACAGGCTGTAGGACTGCAAAAGCTTAATTCTGTCACAGGCATAACTAGTTGTTAATGGGCCAGAATATAGGACGGGCTGGCCAGAAACGGGCCGACTCTTGCCACGGGCCGAATTTGGCCCATTAGGGTAACAGGCCAGTAACGGGCCGACTCTTGCCATGGGCCAAATTTGGCCCATTTGGGGAACATGCCAGTAACGGGCCGACTCTTGCCATGGGCCGAATTTGGCCCATTAGGGGAACAGGCGATGAACGGGGCGGAAGTAATCGAGCACCAAAAGGAGCCCAAGAGCGTATGGGCGTCAATAGGCGAAAGCTAACACGCAGTGAAGCGGCCCATGTAAATCACGGGCCGTTAACGGGTACAAAGAAAATTACTGTTCATTATGGGCTAGAGTCACCGTGGGCTGTAAAGGGCGAAGATCTGAAGGCCTCATATGGGCCAAAAGGCGTCGTGGGCCATACATGGGCGAAAGTGAAATGGGCTGGTGTTATATTCGACGGGCCACATGGCGTTGTTGGGCGATTTCCTTTAGTGCCTAATGGGCGTAAAATGGGCTATTTGCGAAGAGACCATTAACGAGCTTTTCATGGGCCAGCCCATTAACTTTGACCAAGTCAAGCGGGCCGACTTTGTAAGCTAAATCGCCGATGGTGGGCGTGGCACGTGTCGACATATCATAGGCGCCTATCGACCCATCGACGAGTGACCGTGTTTCGTCGGCCAATAAAAATTTTACACGGAAATTTCCCATTGGTCGGGGTTGTTAACGGGTTATCGGATCCAAAACCCGACCCGATAGCTTAACGGCGTTCCGTTACGGTGGATGCCACGTGTCGGTCACCCTTGACAAAAGCACTTCTGTGACGCGCGATTTATCGTCATGGAAGTGGACACTTCCGTGATGATAATTTTGGTAATGTCATGGAACACTTCTACGATAGCACAGGTATGACTATCTTGATTCTGTCATAAATTTGTCATGGATGTACATGCATGAAAAAAAACGCGACCTACTGTGACAAACACGTATCATCACGGAAGTGTATTTTTTTGTAGTGTTTCCACCGTTCCGTTCATCATGATGACATACATTACTTTTGTCATATTGCCATTGCATGATCATGCAGTTGACATCGTATTTGTGGCAAAGCCACCATGCATAATTTTTCCATAAATGTCACTCTTGATTCATTGCACCATCCCGGTACACCGCCGGAGGCATTCATATAGAGTCATATCTTGTTCTAGTTTCGAGTTGTAATTCATATGTTGTAATCAGTAAAAGTGTTATGATCATCATTATTAGAGCATTGTCCCAAAGAAAAAAAACGCCAAAAAAGAAAAAAGAAAGGCCAAAGAAAAAAAAAGAAAAAAAAAAGAAAAAAAGGAAAAGAAAAGAAATAAAAGGGGCAATGTTACTCTCTCTTTTTCCACACTTGTGCTTCAAAGTAGCGCCATGTTCTTCATATAGCGAGTCTCATATATTGTGCTTCAAAGTAGCACCATGTTTTTCATATAGTGAGTCTCATATGTTGTCACTTTCATATACTAGTGGGAATTTTTCATTATAGAACTTGGCTTGTATATTCCTACGATGGGTTTCCTCAAATGCCCTAGGTCTTCGTGAGCAAGCAAGTTGGATGCACACCAATAGTTTTATTTTGTTGACCTTTCATTCATTTATAGCTCTAGTGCATCCGTTGCATGGCAATCCCTACTCCTCATGTTGACATCAATTGATGGGCACCTCCATAGCCCGTTGATTATCCTCGTCAATGTGAGACTTTCTCCATTTTGTCTTCTCCACACAATCCCCATCATCATATTCTATTCCACCCATAGTGCTATATCCATGCCTCACGCTCATGTATTGCGTGAAGGTTGAAAAAGTTTGAGATTATTTAAGTACGAAACAATTCCTTGGCTTGTCATCGGGGGTGTAGAATTTGGGAACATTTCTGTGTGACGAAAATGAAGCATAGCCTAACTATATGATTTTGTAGGGATGAACTTTCTTTAGCCATGTTATTTTGAGAAGACATGATTGCTTTGATTATTATGCTTGAAGTATTACTATTTATTTTGTTAATATGAACTTTTATTTTGAATCATTTGGATCTGAACATTCATGCCACAATAAAGAAAATTACATTGAGAATTATGCTAGGTAGCATTCCACATCAAAAATTTTGTTTTTATCATTTACCTACTCGAGGACGAGCAGGAATTAAGCTTGGGGATGCTTGATATGTCTCCAATGTATCTATAATTTTTGATTGTTCCATGATATTATATTACCCATTTTGGATGTTTATGGGCTTTATTTTACACATTTATATCATTTTTGGGACTAACCTACTAACCGGAGGACCAGACCGTATTGCTGTTTTTTTCCCTATTTTAGTATTTCGAAGAAAAGGAATATCAAATGGAGTCCAGAAAGAATGAAACCTTCGGGAGCGTGATTTTTGGAACGAACATGATCCAAAGGACTTGGAGTGCAAGTCAAGAAGCAATCAAGGCGGCCAGGAGATAGGAGGGCGCGCCCACCCCCTCTAGGCGCGCCCCCTGTCTGCTGGGCCCCACAGGCGGCCACCAACGTACTTCTTCTTCCTATATATACCCACGTACCCCAAAAACATCCAGGGAGCCAACAAAAAACAATTTCCACCGCCGTAACCTTCTGTATCCTCGAGATCCCATCTTGGAGCCTTCGTCGGCGCTCCACTGGAGGGGGAATCGACCATGGAGGGCTTCTACATCAACACCATAGCCCTTCCGATGAGTTGTGAGTATTTTACCAGAGACCTTCGGGTCCATAGTTATTAGCTAGATGGCTTCTTCTCTCTTTTTGGACCTCAATACAATGTTCTCCCCCTCTCTTGTGGAGATCTATTCGATGTAAACTCTTTTTGCGGTGTGTTTGTCGAGATCCGATGAATTGTGGGTTTATGGTCAAGTTTATCTATGAGAAATATTTGAATCTTCTCAGAATTCTTTTGTGTATGATTGAGTTAACTTTGCAAGTCTCTTCGAATTATCAGTTTGGTTTGGCCTACTAGATTGATCTTTCTTGCCATGGGAGAAGTGCTTAGCTTTGGGTTCAATCTTGTGGTGTCCTTACCCAGTGACAGCAGGGGTTGCAAGGCACGTATTGTATTGTTGCCATCGAGGATAAAAAGATGGGGTTTATATCATATTGCTTGAGTTTATCCCTCTACATCTTGTCATCTTTCTTAATGCGTTAATCTGTTCTTATGAACTTAATACTCTAGATGCATGCCGGATAGCGGTCGGTGTGTGGAGTAATAGTAGAGATGCAGGCAGGAGTCGGTCTACTTGTTGCGGACGTGATGCGTATATACCTGATCATGCCTAGATAATCTCATAATTATTCTCTTTTCTATCAATTGCTCGACAGTAATTTGTTCACCCACCATAATACTTATGCTATCTTGAGAGAAGCCACTAGTGAAACCTATGGCCCCTGGGTCTATCTTTTATCATATTTGCTTTCGATCTACTTTTATTTGCATCTTTACTTTTTGCATCTATATTATAAAAAACGAAAAATTTATTTATCTTATCATACTATCTCTATCAGATCTCACTTTCGCAAGTGGCTGTGAAGGGATTGTCAACCCCTTTATTGCGTTGGTTGCGAGTTCTTTGTTTGTTTGTGTAGGTGCGTGGGACTTTTGAGGAGCCTCCTACTGGATTGATACCTTGGTTCTCAAAAACTGAGGGAAATACTTACGCTACTATTGCCGCATCACCCTTTCCTCTTCAAGGAAAACCAACGCAAGCTCAAGACGTAGCAAGAAGGATTTCTGGCGCCGTTGCCGGGGAGGACTTCGCTCAAGTCAAGACATACCAAGTACCCATCACAAACTCATCTCCCTCGCGTTTACATTATTTGCCTTTTGCCTCTTGTTTTCCTATCCCCCACTTCACCTTTGCCTTTTCTTCACCCCTCTTCTGTTCGATCTTGTGTCTCCATGTGCCTTCCTTTTGCTTGCATCTTTGCTTGCTAGAAGTTTATGGATCCTAATCCACTAGCTAATCTTTTTAAGAGATCCAATTATGTTGAACCAATTGCTAGTGAGTTGTGTGCACTAGATTATCTGTATGAGGTTTTGCTTGAAATTCGTGAATCTGAAAATTGTGATGAAGAAATTTATGAAGATATTCACGATAGCTCCTTGAATAAAAAGCATGAATTTAAAATTATGATTCCGATGATTTGATTGAAACATCCCTTGATGAACATGATGCTTGCTATTCTTGTAGCCATGATACCAATATTTATGAAGAGAATTTGCTAGAGTTCCTTATGTTAAACATGAGATCATTGCTATTGCTCCCATACTTGGTAGTTCCTTCAATGAAAATCATGATTGCAATGATGCTACTATAAATTCTCTTGATGCCAATTGTGCTAATAATATGCAAAACCATAAGCTCGGGGATGCTAGTTTTGCTACGTCTACTACTTGTTGCAATGATCACAATTGGGGTGACTCTTCTTTTGAACTTGAAAATTTATTTAACCACCATGATGAATATGAGATTGATAATAGTGTTTGCAATATTATTGAAAGTGGGTCTGGAAGAGTGTCAACTTTAGATCCCACATATTTGGATTTTGATCAATCTTATGAAATTTTTGATAAAAGTGGGTTTGGAGAGGTCATGACTTTAGGTAATGTTAATCCCACTATCTTGGAAGAGTGTCAACTTTGCATGCATGTGGATCGTGTTAAGAATATGTTATGTGATAGCTATTTTGTTGAATTTGACTATGATCCTAAATGTAATTATTATGAGAGAGGAAAATATGGTCGTAGAAATTTTTATCTTACGAAATTACCTCCCGTGATGTTGAGATTGCTATCGTCTCTTTCTTATTCCTTGCATATGCTAGTTTTTGTTGGCCTTGAAAATTGGTTTGCTAATGATATGCCTATGCATAGGAAGTATGTTAGACTTAGATGTGTTTGTCACATGTTTCATGATGCTCTCTTTGCGCTTCAATTCTTGTCTTTCATGTGAGCATCATTAAAATTATCAATGCCTAGCTAGGGGCGTTAAACGATAGCGCTAGTTGGGAGGCAACCCAATTTTGTTTGTGTTTTTTGTTTTTATTTCTGTTTAGTAATAAATTTTGCATCTACCTTCTGTTTAGATGTGTTTTATGTTTTAGTTAGTGTTTGTGCCAAGTAGAAGCTATAGGATAACCTATGGTGATAGTTAATTTGATTCTGTTGAAAAACAGAAACTTTGCACGCACTAAATTAGTTTTGTTAAATTACATAAACGTGCTTTTGCGTTGATTATTTTTGCTGCTGATCAATAGACAAATTGTCCAGGACTTTATATTTTTGTAGGAGTTTTAGAGTTACAGAAGTTTGCATTAGTTACAGATTTCTTCAGACTGTTCTGTTTTGACAGATTCTGTTTTTCGTGTGTTGTTTGCTTATTTTGATGCATCTATGGCTCGTAAAATAGTTTATAAACCATAGAGAAGTTGGAATACAGTAGGTTTAACACCAATATAAATAAAGAATGAGTTCATTACAGTACCTTATGTGGTGTTTTTTTTTTCACGAACGGAGCTTATGAGATTTCCTGTTGAGTTTTGTGTTGTGAAGTTTTCAAGTTTTGGGTAAAGATTTGATGGACTATGGAATAAGGAGTGGCAAAAGCCTAAGTTTGGGGATGCCCATGGCACCCCAAGATATTCAAGAATAGCCAAAATCCTAAGCTTGGGGATGCCCTGGGAAGGCATCCCCTCTTTCGTCTTCGTTCATTGGTAACTTTACTTGGAGCTATATTTTTATTCGCCACATGATATGTGTTTTGCTTGGAGCGTCGTGTATGATATTAGTCTTTGCTTTTTAGTTTACCACAATCATCCTTTCTGTACAAACCTTTTGGGAGAAGCCTACTTGATTAGAATTTATAAGAATACTCTATGTGCTTCACTTATATCTTTTGAGCTTGATAGTTTTTGCTCTAGTACTTCACTTATATCTTTTAGAGCACGGCGGTGGCTTAATTTTGTAGAAATTGCTAGTCTCTCATGCTTCACTTATATTATTTTGGGAGTCTTTTAGAACAGCAAGGTATTTTCTATGGTTATAAAATTGGTCCTAGAATGGTAGGCATCCAAGTTGGGTATAATAAAAACTATCATAGGAAGTGAATTGGATGCTATGATCAATTTGATACTTAATAATTGTTTTGAGATATGGAGGTAGTGATATTAAAGTCATGCTAGTTGGGTGATTATGAATTTAAAGAATGCTTGTGTTGAAGTTAGCAAGTCCCATAGCATGCACGTATGGTTAAAGTTGTGTAACAAATTTGAAACATGAAGTGTACTTGGATTGTGCATCCTTATGAGTGGCGGTCGGGGACGAGCGACAGTCTTTTCCTACCAATCTATGCCTCTAGGAGCATGCGCGTAGTGCTTGGTTTTTGATGACTTCTAAATTTTTGCAATAAGTATATGAGTTCTTTTTACTAATGTTGAGTCCATGGATTATACACACTTTTACCTTTCCACCATTGCTGGCATCTTCGGTACCGTGCATTGCCCTTTCTCACCTTGAGAGTTGGTGCAAACTTCGCCGGTGCATCCAAACCCCGTGATATGATACTCTCCATCACACATAAACCTCCCTATATCTTCCTCAAAACAGCCACCATACCTACCTAGTATGGTATTTCCATAGCCATTCCGAGATATATTGCCATGCAACTTTCCACCGTTCCGTTCATCATGATGACATACATTACTTTTGTCGTATTGCCATTACATGATCATGCAATTGACATCGTATTTGTGGCAAAGCCACCATGCATAATTTTTTAATACATGTCACTCTTGATTCATTGCACCATCCCGGTACACCGCCGGAGGCATTCATATAGAGTCATATCTTGTTCTAGTTTCGAGTTGTAATTCATATGTTGTAATAAATAAAAGTGTTATGATCATCATTATTAGAGCATTGTCCCAAAGAAAAAAAAGAAAGGCCAAAAAGAAAAAAGAAAGGCCAAAGAAAAAAAAGAAAAAAAAAGAAAAAAAAGAAAAAAAGAAAATAAATAAAAGGGGCAATGTTACTATCTCTTTTTCCACACTTGTGCTTCAAAGTAGCACCATGTTCTTCATATAGCGAGTGTCATATATTGTGCTACAAAGTAGCACCATGTTTTCCATATAGTGAGTCTCATATGTTGTCACTTTCATATACTAGTGGGAGTTTTTCATTATAGAACTTGGCTTGTATATTCCTACGATGGGTTTCCTCAAATGCCCTAGGTCTTCGTGAGCAAGCAAGTTGGATGCACAGCCACTAGTTTTCTTTTGTGGAGCTTTCATTCATTTATAGCTCTAGTGCATCCGTTGCATGGCAACCCTACTCCTCATGTTGACATCAATTGATGGGCATCTCCATAGCCCGTTGATTATCCTCGTCAATGTGAGACTTTCTCTTTTTTGTCTTCTCCACACAATCCCCATCATCATATTCTATTCCACCCATAGTGCTATATCCATGGCTCACGCTCATGTATTGCGTGAAGGTTGAAAAAGTTTGAGATTATTTAAGTACGAAACGATTGCTTGTCTTGTCATCGGGGGTGTAGAATTTGGGAACATTTTTGTGTGACAAAAATGAAGCATAGCCTAACTATATGATTTTGTAGGGATGAACTTTCTTTAGCCATGTTACTTTGAGAAGACATGATTGCTTTGATTAGTATGCTTGAAGTATTAATATTTATTTTGTTAATATGAACTTTTATTTTGAATCATTTGGATCTAAACATTAATGCCACAATAAAGAAAATTACATTGAAAATTATGCTAGGTAGCCTTCCACATCAAAAATTCTGTTTTTGTCATTTACCTACTCGAGGACGAGCAGGCATTAAGCTTGGGGATGCTTGATACGTCTCCAACGTATCTATAATTTTTGATTGTTCCATGCTATTATATTACCACTTTTGGATGTTTATGGGCTTTATTTTACACATTTATATCATTTTTGGGACTAACCGACTAACCGGAGGCCCAGACTGTATTGCTGTTTTTTCCCTATTTCAGTATTTCGAAGAAAAGGAATATCAAATGGAGTCCAAACAGAATGAAACCTTCGGGAGCGTGATTTTTGGAAAGAACGTGATCCAGAGGACTTGGAGTGCAAGTCAAGAAGCAATCAAGGCGGCCAGGAGATAGGAGGGCACGCCCACCCCCTCCAGGCGCGCCCCCTGTCTCCTGGGTCCCACAGGCGGCCACCGACGTACTTCTTCCTCCTATATATACCCATGTACCCCGAAAACATCTAGGGAGCCAATGAAAAACAATTTCCACCACCGTAACCTTCTGTATCCTCGAGATCACATCTTGGAGACTTCATCGATGCTCCGCCGGAGGGGGAATCGACCATGGAGGGCTTCTACATCAACACCATAGCCCTTCCGATGAGTTGTGAGTACTTTACCATAGACCTTCGGGTTAGATGGCTTCTTCTCTCTTTTTGGATCTCAATACAATGTTCTCCCCCTCTCTTGTGGAGATCTATTCGATGTAAACTCTTTTTGCGGTGTGTTTGTCGAGATCCGATGAATTGTGGGTTTATGATCGAGTTTATCTATGAGAAATATTTGAATCTTCTCTGAATTCCTTTATGTATGATTGAGTTATATTTGCAAGTCTCTTTGAATTACCAGTTTGGTTTGGCCTACTAGATTGATCTTTCTTGCCATGGGAGAAGTGCTTAGCTTTGGGTTCAATCTTGCGGTGTCCTTACCAAAGTGATGTGAGGGTTGCAAGGCACATATTGTATTGTTGCCATCGAGGATAAAAAGATGGGGTTTATATCATATTGCTTGAGTTTATCCCTCTACATTATGTCATCTTTCTTAATGCGTTGCTCTGTTCTTATGAACTTAATACTCTAGATGCATGCTGGATAGCGGTCGATGTGTGGAGTAATAGTAGTAGATGCAGGCAGGAGGCGGTCTACTTGTTGCGGATGTGATGCCTATATACATGATCATGCCTAGATAATCTCATAATTATTCTCTTTTCTATCAATTGCTCGACAGTAATTTGTTCACCCACCGTAATACTTATGCTATCTTGAGAGAAGCCACTAGTGAAACCTATGGCCCCCGGGTCTATCTTTTATCATATTTGCTTTCGATCTACTTTTATTTGCATCTTTACTTTTTGCATCTATATTATAAAAAATCAAAAATATATTTATCTTATCATACTATCTCTATCAGATCTCACTTTCGCAAGTGGCTGTGAAGGGATTGTCAACCCCTTTATTGCGTTGGTTGCGAGTTCTTTGTTTGTTTGTGTAGGTGCATGGGACTTTTGAGGAGCCTCCTACTGGATTGATACCTTGGTTCTCAAAAACTGGGGGAAATACTTACGCTACTATTGCCGCATCACCCTTTCCTCTTCAAGGAAAACCAACGCAAGCTCAAGACGTAGCAGTACGCTACAAGCACGGTGCAGAGCGGGTGATTGGCGCGCGGAATATGGGAAGACGTTGCGCGTGGGTCGATACCCATGCGCCTTCAATTGGGCGGGGAGGGCGGTCGACGGTGTGACAACCTGGTTTTTGCCCTCTCTTCTTTGCATGGTTTCAGCTGATTTGAATTTGAATTTGGAGTTTTTGAATCATTTCATTTGGACTTAACCACTTGGGTATCCCTTGGCTTTCACGCAAGTGCTCCTACTCCTTCTCAAACCATCACTTCTCTTCTGGATCATCTCAAAACATTGCTTGGAATATTTTTCTTAAATGAAAAATATTCATTTTGCCCTCGAAAACCCTAGCTAGCCCTTTGTGCTCCAAAGCAACCCTAATTTTTCTTGCTCCTAAAATCCTGAGAAAAATCCCAATTATTCTTTGAACCTTAGGGCACCTTTCTGAGCAAAAATATTTTATCACTCTTTGAATATTTTGGCTATAGAAAATAATTTCATTTTTGGACAGAAATGGTAGTTTCTACAGCAACTACCATTTTACTAGCTCCACTAAAGCTGTTTTTTCTTGTGCCTCTTTACCTTTGTAAGTGTTGGCTAGTCTCCAAAGCTCAGCCCCTAACTCTCAGTGGTTTGACCACCGTAAACCTCCAAAGTTACTGTCCAGAAACTTGCTTGCAATACAAATTCATTTCTACTGCACCTGGAACCAAACCCAACCATGGTAACACTCCAAACTACCAAGGACTACACGCCAGACATGAAGTTAGCTCTTATCCTGGCCTGATGTCATAGTTCACGCGGTGACCGCATTCGTCCGGGCATGCTGGCATGCAAAACACGCGCTCTGCGTGCCGCCTAGCGCTCTGTGGCGCGCGTGCTCCCTGCCCAGCCTGCCCGGGCGTGCCAAACCGCGCCACCATCCCCGTCTCCACTCCCTTAACTCCTCCCTGACACTCGTCGACGCCGGAGCTCCCCGCAGCGGACACGGGCACGGTCCATCCAACGACACAGTGCGCGGCGCACTGTGCTCGTCGTCTTCCCCCTCGCCCCTGTGCTCATCCGTGCCCGCCAATAGTTCCCGTGTGATCTCCGTCCTCTTCCCCCTCTCTCACTAGCGTCGTTCGTCGCCGGGCACCATTGACAGGTGTCCTCCGGTGGAGCCTGAACCCCTCTCGCCGCTCACCTATAAATGCCTCCACCCCCAACCTCCTCGAGCACCCGCAGCCACTCCCACACTCACCACAAGCTAGTAGAAGCCGCAGCCCGGCCAGGCAGGCCGCGGGCTGCCGTCCCCGAGCCCGAGCTCGCCGGCGATCCCCTTCGGATCGTCCCTGCAACTCCAACCCCTCCCAGGCCAGGGCAACCCTGCCAGGGCCTCCGCCTCTCTTTGGTGAAGTCGTTCCGCCCTGTTGGAGCCCCTGGAGCCACCCCTAGCCGTCGTCGTCTTCGTCTCCGGGGACCGCTGCCCTCTGCCTCGGCTGGAGAGGTCGTTTCCGACGCCGTCCGACCACCTCTAGCCACACTACGGGTATGGGTAGGTGCGCCGTTTTCTTCTCCTTTGATCCCCCCTCTCGTTTGGCCCCAAGAGCCCTAGCCGCCAGCATGCGCTCCGGCGAAGCTCCGCCACTCTCTGTTTCCCTCCCCCTCCTTCTCACCTGACTAGCGGGGCCCGCTAGTCAGGCACTCTATACGCGTGCGAAGTGGTACGAGTGGTGGCGCCCTGGGAGTTTACACCTTCAATGTCACCCCCCCCCCCCCGTCTGTTTTATTTTTAATTCAAATTCATTTAAATCCAGAAAACTTCAAACAGCCATAACTTTTTATCTATAAGTCCAAATGCATTGGTTGTTTTTGCATTGTGTTCTTTGTCCAAAAATCTAGCATCACCCAAACGATTGGATTTTTCCTTGCTGTCTAGATTTTCTAGTAATTTTCAGAAGCTTTCTTGATGTTTTCTTTTTTTGGTTTTATTTATTTTCAGAAGAGCAGGCTTGTCTTGAGGATCACTAGGAGGCTTGTGATCCTCATCTGCACTAAGGCAAGCCACAACAACATTTTCATCATGCCACTTCAATATTTGTGATTTTCCTACTTGAACTTATGATTTTTCATGCATTTAAATTATTATTATGATAATTATATTCTGTTAGATGCTTGTCATGTTAAATATGCTTGATTTACAGAAAGATTGAAGTGAATCTTGTGGATAGGCTAACAAGAATTTAATATTGAGTAATGATAAAATGATATGGTGATGGAGATAAATAATCAGTAAAATTATTATTTTTGCATGATGAAAAATGATGAGATTGCTAGAAGGATTCTGGTTTAAGTGAGGTTTGATCTTAACCAGAGGAGTATCATGAGTTGATGATGGATCCGGGTGCGTAGTCGACTTAGTTATTTCCATGGATATGTGATGCATATGTTGGTGATGCGTGGCATTATGACACCGGTTACTTTCACTTCAAGTTGAAAATGATTAATAACTCAACTAGAATACGTTGTTCACCAGGTCATGGTGCTAGTGAAACGAGTTTTCCCAGTGCAACCACATTTGCCGGTATGGGACGGTCTTAATGCGTTTCATTGTCGTGCCTCTGGTCGGTGACTCCATCTAGGGAAGGTTGTGGGCGTGCTGTACCCTGGCCCGGTAAGCAGGCATAACCTTGTGAGCCCGTTGTTAAGTTATGTTTTTGGTACTGGGTTCCAGAGTGGATCATGGCCACGACGGTGGTCGAGGTGTCTTGAGGTAGACACGGGGCCACCCAGGACTAGCCCGATGGGGATTGAGTCGGAGTGGCCCGGAGGGTGTCATGACAATGAAGTGGTTTCGTTGGAATGCCGTTGGTCCACCCAAATGGGAATGCGAGGCCATGAGTTCCGTAGTGTGGGTCCAGTGTGCTACCTTTGCAGAGTGTATTAATCTATCGATAGCCGAGTCCACAATTACGGACACGCTCGAAAGTAGGGTACACCATGGGTCAACACTTAATAAATTTGCACACTAAGTTTGCACTGAGGTGATGGCAGTAAGGCCATTGTGTTGAGTTGGGCCATGTATTGGTCGGGTTGTGATCGCCATAAGGATCACAGGCCATTTATTGGTCGGGTTGTGATCGCTGTAAGGATAACGAGTTTGTCTCTGAGTTCATCCCGTTTCGGTCTGGAAATGATCACGTCCCGTAAGCCAATCCAAGGGACGAGTACCACTTGAGCATGGTCACAACATGTTGGGCATATTGTTGCATTGTTATTAATTTGTTAAATAACATGATATTGTTTGTCATTATGTTTACGCTTTTTGTGAGCTTGCAAGTACATTCAATGTACTGACCTAGCGTGTCATGCCAGATTTCAGGAAAGTCTCGTTGGAAAGGAGAGCTGTCCGAGTCTAGATCGTGTCCACATCAGTGTCCTTGTGCTATGGAGTTCCACTACGACGTTGTTCCGCAACCGCGTAGTTGTTTTGATCGAGACCCCTTTATGTTCACTAAATAATGTACATATTGTTCAGCCGCACCGTGTGTGCCGCTTGGCCTCGCTAACTGTTGTAATGTAAACGCTAATCTGCTAGCATCAATAAAGCGGTTGCTCTTGTGTACCAAGTTGTTGTGTGTTGCCAGAAGACAAGGTCTCTGGGCTGGCAATGCAAAACCGGTCGCCCTGAGCCGGGGTGCCACAGACGGCCTCGCCCGCTGTCACCTTAATGACCGGGATTGGCTGAGAGGGGCGGCCGAGCCCTGACCCCGCCCCTTTATAAGGAGGGGAGTGGGAGAGACGGCACCCTCAGTCCTTTGCCATCCGCCTCTTCCCATCCTTGCTTCTTCCTCCCTTCGGCCATGGCGAGAGGGCACGCTAACGCTTCGACGGTGGTGGCGAGGGTCTCTGCACGACAACACGCTGCCCCTCCCCAAGAGCCCGTGGCGGCAGAACCGGCCGCGAGGGGAAGGGGGAGGGGCGAGGCCAAGGCCGCCGTGGCGCTCGGGGAAGAGGAGGACGGGGCGGCGCATTGGCCTCGCCTCCGCCAGCGGTCCTTCCCCCAATGGGGGGCCACGTTAGGGACCAGCCTTGCGAGTCTTCATCAGGCTGCGCTTGCTAGCGCGTCGTCGTCTTTGTCTCCCTACTCCATTCACTCGGGGGATGGAGCTCCACCCGCCACAGGCGCTGAGGCTGCACATGAGGGGCTGCGGGAACAGCGGCACATGGGCCGACGTTGATTTCCCAGCCCCTCACGTAATGTATCTTTGCCGCGGATGGAAAACCTTCACTCGCATCCACAGCCTTAGGGCGGGGCTCATTCTCTACTTCAAGTTAATGGAGAATGGCCTCCTCTCCATCAAGGTCTTCGGCGATTTCGGAACTCGCCTGAAGTGCTGCGTGGAGAGCTCCTCGGATGATGAAGACTCGTCCTCAAGCGAGCGTGACGAGGAGGACAGCGGCAATGACGACAAGGGTGGCAGGCAAGAGGATGACGGGTCCGACTAGGTGTCAGACCCGCCACCCCAGGGCGGTGCCCGCAGTAGCAACATCTGCACAGGGTTCCTTCTCCAGGTAGAACCGGCTCCTTTAACTTCTCGGGGTCGTCTCCTTGGGCGGCTGGCGAGGGAAGGCCAGAGAAGGCAAAGAAGGCGGGTGGCAGGCCGTCAAGCTGGAGTACGATGGCACCGACGCCTTCGTAGCATATTGACGAACCACTGCCTCATCTTCCAGCCTTCTTCCCAGCACCATCATCACCAGGCCTCCCCTAAGCGGCCACCGACATGTTCTCTTGGCGCCTTGTGCTGCTCGTAACTTGCCTAGGCGCTCCTCCTGCCCTCTTGCCTTCTTGTTCCGTTTCCTGAGGAGAGGGACAAGAAAGGGATTACGGGCACCTTATCTTTTTTTTGCTTGTAAGCCTACGGGCGCTAGTTAGATTTAAAACATGTAATCCCCCTGCTCATGTTTACATTCCGTACGAACTGTACATGTGTGGAACGTATTAATGAAAAAGGGTGCTTGCCGGGTCTTGTGTGTGTGAGCAAAGCCCATACCAAGGAACAAATCCTTGTTATTTTTAACATAAACATCGTCGCCCGGCAGCAGGCCTTGCCGCTCCCCTACTCCATTCGGCCACACTCACGCCTTTGGCGGAGGCAGGGGTGAAGTAGGCATGGGCCCTACACTTGCTTCCTTGCCGTCGCGGCTACAACCAGATTCTGACCCAAGAAGAGGTTCTCGGATTGCAGGAATGGAGGGAGCACGACATCCTTGGAATTGAACGAGGCTTCATATGTCCCAATCTCATATGGAAATGCATAAAAGGGGATAAGAAAACTTATCTGAATCCTCAGCCCCCGGCAACCCTGACTTGCCATGGGTGGACCTTCGTGTCCTCAGCCCCCGGCAAGCTTGGCTTGCCGGGGCTGGAGCGTCGGCTTGTTCTCTTCCTTCCACTTAGCTTGGCGGAAACATTTATGTACCCTGCGAACCAAACAAGATGGACAGGAACAAAGAGACGCAGACTCGACCTCTATGCTAGGGGTTAGTCACCGCTAAGCACTATCAACCCTAACCGAGTGAGAGACTCAATCTAGCATGCATGCTATAACTTAGGGCACCAACGCTTCATTTATTTATGCTCAGGGTCTGCGCCTAGCTTTGTACAAAGGGTTACATGCCTTGTCGGCAAGGCTTGTACAAAAGGTGGCTTGCCGGGGGGCCTGGCAGCCGCACCTTATGGTAAAACTTGCGAAGATGCTCGATGTTCCAGGAGTTGCTCACGGGAATGGCATCTTCGGTCTCTAGGCGGACTGCGCCAGGCCTGGTGACTCGTGTTACCCGATAAGGGCCTTCCCACTTCGGCGTCAACTTGTTGGAATTCTTGGCCGACTGAACGTGCCGAAGAACAAGGTCGCCTTCCTCAAAGCTTCAAGCATGAACCTTGCGGCTATGGTAGCGGCGCAAGGCTTGCTAGTAGCATGCTACTCTCACATCCGCCCGAAGACAATCTTCCTCGAGGAGCGTCGCGTCATCTTGTCGCAATCGCTCTTGCTCAAGCGCATCATAAGCGAGCACTCGAGGTGACCCGTATATGAGTTCCGTGGAGAGAACTGCTTCTGCCCTGTATACCAGGGCAAAGGGTGTCTGGCCGGTGGCTCGATTTGGCGTCGTTCTCATCAACCAAAGAACCGCCAGCAACTGATCAATCCAGCGCCTTCCGCTCTTGTGCAGCCTGTCAAAAGTCTTCGTCCTCAGGCCACGCAACACTTCAGCATTTGCCCTCTTCGCTTGGCCGTTGCTCCGTGGGTGTGCCACGGAAGCAAAACAGACCTTGCTGCCGAGGTCTTCAATATATTGCATGAAGGTGTGGCTTGTGAACTGTGTGCCGTTGTCGGTGATGACTTTGTTCGGCACACCAAAGCGGCAAACTAGCCCCTTAAAGAATTTGACGGCCGACTGTGCGGTCACCTTGCTGCTTCCACGTCCGGCCACTTTGTGAACTTGTCGATTGCAACGTACAAGTACTCAAAGCCCCCGACGGCACAGGGAAAAGGGCCGAGTATGTCGAGCCCCCAGACCGAGAAAGTCCAGGAGAGAGGGATTGTCTGCAAGGCTTGAGCTGGCTGATGAATCTTCTTCGAATGGAACTGGCACGCTTCACACTTGGTTACAAGTGCCGTCGCATCTTGGAGGGCAGTGGGCCAGAAGAAACATTGCCGGAAAGCCTTGCCGGCAAGGGCCCTTGACCCTATGTGGTAGCCACATATGCCTCCATGTATCTCTGCCAACAACTCCAGTCCTTCCTCCTGGGGGATGCACTTCAATTTCACTCCATTTGACCTTTTGCTCTACAGAATGCTGTCGATGAACTGGTACAGAGCATACCGGCGGGCTACTTTCTCTGCTTCTTCCCACTCCTCAAGAAGCTCCCCTGTTTGGAGGAATCAGACGGTATGCTGCGCCCATACTGGAGCCTGTGGCTCGATGATAACCCACAAGTATAGGGGATCACAACAGTTTTCGAGGGTAGAGTATTCAACCCAAATTTATTGATTCGACACAAGGGGAACCAAAGAATATTCTCAAGTATTAGCAGCTGAGTTGTCAATTCAACCACACCTGGAAACCTAGTATCTGCAGCAAAGTGTTTAGTAGCAAAGTAATATGATAGTAGTGGTAACGATAACAAAAAAAAAGACACCAAAAGTAATGTTTTTGGTATTTTGTAGTGATTATAACGACAAGCGGAAAAGTAAATAAGCGAGAACCAATTATATGGAAAACTTCGCGAGCACGGATTAGTGATGGATAATTATGCGGATGTGGTTCATCATGTAACAGATTATAACATAGGGTGACCTGAGAACTAGCTCAGTTCATCAATGTAATGTAGGCATGTATTCAGTATATAGTCATACGTGCTTATGGAAAAGAACTTGCATGACATCTTTTGTCCTACCCTCCCGTGGCAGCGGGGTCCTATTGGAAACTAAGGGATATTAAGGCCTCCTTTTAATAGAGAACCTGAACAAAGCATTAGCACATAGTGAATACATGAACTCCTCAAACTATGGTCATCACCGGGAGTGGTCCCGATTATTGTCACTTCGGGGTTGCCGGATCATAACACATAGTAGGTGACTATAGACTTGCAAGATAGGATCACGAACACAGATATATTCATGAAAACATAATAGGTTCAGATCTGAAATCATGGCACTCGGGCCCTAGTGACAAGCATTAAGCATAGCAAAGTCATAGCAACATCAATCTCAGAACATAATGGATACTAGGGATCAAAACCCTAACAAAACTAACTCGATTACATGATAAATCTCATCCAACCCATCACCGTCCAGCAAGCCTACGATGCAATTACTCATGCACGGCGGTGAGCATCATGAAATTGGTGATGAAGGATGGTTGATGATGACGACGGTGACGAATCCCCCTCTCCGGAGCCCCGAACGGACTCCAGATCAGCCCTCCCGAGAGAGATTAGGGCTTGGTGGCGGCTCCGTATCGTAAAACGTGATGATTTCTTCTCTCTCATTTTTTTCTCCCCGAAAGCCAATATATGGAGTTGGAGTTGGCGTCGGAGGGCCACCAGGGGGCCCACGAGGTAGGGGGGCACGCCCGGGGGGGCACCCTCGTGGACAGGGTGTGGGCCCCCTGGCATTCACCTTTGGCGACGATTTTTCTTTATTTTTTCTAAGGTGTTCCGTGGAGTTTCAGGTAATTCCGAGAATTTTTATTTTCTGCACAAAAAACAACACCATGGCAGTTCTGCTGAAAACAGCATCAGTCCGGGTTAGTTCCATTCAAATCATACAAGTTAGAGTCCAAAACAAGGGCAAAAGTGTTTGGAAAAGTAGATACGACGAAGACGTATCACTCGATGGCAAGGACCAAAGGCATTTCCTCTGCCGTGGGAATGGTTGCCTTGACAGCAAGGGCTTGGCGCCCCCGCCAGAGTCGGTTGTCCCACGGCAGGCTCGACGTCCATGGCAACATCTTCGCCAGCGGCCCCGGGGGGCTCGGTGGGGCCTGACTTCCTCCACTTATTTTGCTCTGTTGATGGTTCGACGGATGGTTGAGTTAACCGAAGCACAAAAGTACCTGGTTCCACAGGTAGCTTGAAGGTAGCGCGCTTCGACAAGTAGTCGGCGATGTCATTCTCCACTCGGGGGACATGCTCTGCCTGTATACCGTCAAAGCGCTCCTCCAGTTTCCTCACTTCATCCACGTAAGCCTCCATCAACGGGCTTTGATAATCCTTGTTAACCTGCCTGACCACAAGCTGTGAATCACCCCTGACGATGAGCTTCTTTACCCCGAGGTCTGCCGCGATCCTGAGACCGGCAAGCAATCCCACGTACTTGGCAGTGTTATTCGTCGACATCTCCCTGGGAAAGTGCATCTGGATCACGTACTTGGGGGGCTCTCCGGTGGGTGTGACAAGCAGCGCACCAGCACCGGCGCCTTGTTGCGAAAAAGCCCCATCAAAGTGCATAATCCAGTTGCGACTTGTTTACTTGCCAGGGAGAATGGTCTCCTGGATCTCTTCATTGGGCGTCGAGGTCCATTCAGCACTGAAATCCGCCAAGACTCTGCTCTAAATTGTTGAGGTACTTTCGAACTTCAAACCAAAACTCGACAGCTCCAAGGCCCATTCCACAATCCTCCCCGTTGCATCTGGGTTGTGCAGTATCCGTTGCAACAGGAGGCGGGTGACAACGGTGATCTCGTCCGCTTGGAAGTAATGATGTAGCTTCCTCGAGGCATATGGAGGTTGAAGAGCAATTTCTGCACACCGGAGTACCTCGACCTAGCCCCCTGCATTATCTTCTTCTTCTGCACCACTTCACTTTGTTGTGTGGGCCCTGTTGTACTGGTGTCAGACCTTGCCGGGGGCCTAGTCTTGCCGGGACCAGGCCCTGCCGGGAGGGTTCTAGCTCGCCATCCGTCAACTCTTCTGTTGCTGCTGCCTCTCCGTCGACCTCCCTCTGCGCCACCAGTGCGGCGCTAACCACTTGATTCGTTGCCGCTAGATACAACAACAACGGTTCTTGTGGTTTCGGCGCAACCAGCATTGGGGTGGAGGAGAGGTATTTCTTCAAATCCTGCAGCGCTGCCTTGGCCTTCAGGGTCCACTCCATTGGGCCCGCCTTCTTCAAGATCTTGAAAAGGGAAGGGCACGCTCAGTGGACTTGGAGATGAACCTGCTCATGGCGGCAACGGAGCCAATGAGCCGGCGCACATCTTTGATCTGCTTAGGTGCCTTAATCTGCTCGATGGCCTTGATCTTGTCCGGATTTGCCTCAATCCCACGCTACGACACAAAGAACCCAAGAAGCTTGCCGGACGGGACACCAAAGACACACTTCTCAGGGTTCAGCTTGAGGTTGGTCTTGCGCAGGTTTGCAAACGTTTCCTCCAGATCTTGCACAAGTGTTGCCTTGTCCTTGGTTTTGACCACTATGTCATCCATATAAGCTTCCATATTTCTATGTAGCTGAGGCTCAAAACCAATTTGGACTGCTCTTGCAAAATTCGAGCTAGCACTCTTCAACCTGAAAGGCATCCGCAAAAACCAATATGTACCACATGGGGTGATGAATGTTGTCTTCTCTTCATCTTCTTTCGTCATGAAAATCTGATGGTACCCTGAGTAGGCGTCGAGGAATGATAGCAGGTCACACCCGGCCGTGAGTCAACAATCTGGTCGATGCGCGGCAACGGGAAAGGATCTTTTGGACAAGCTTTATTGACATATGTGTAATCAATACACAGCCTCCACTTCCCGTTTGCCTTGCGTACCACTACCGGATTGGCCATCCACGTCGGATGGAGCACCCCTCTTACCAAGTTTGTCGCCTCTAGTTTCCTGATCTCTTTTGTGATGAACTCCTACCTCTCCAGAGCTTGCTTCCTGACCTTCTGCTTGATGGGCCGCGCATGAGGACAGACAGCAAGATGGTGCTCAATCACTTCCCTGGGAACACCGGGGATGTCGGATGCTTGCCATGCAAACACATCGACATTCGCCCGCAGGAAAGTGACGAGCTCGCCTTCCTATTTGCTATTGAGAGTGGAGCTTATGGTAAAAGCTCCTCCCATGCCGTCCTCCTTGACGGACACCTTCTTGGTCTTTGGTGGTGCAGCTCTGGATCTCTTGCTCTTGCTGGTGGAGCTCTCTGGCACGTCCTCGATGGGAGCGCAACACCCGAAAGAAGTGCGCTTGCCGGAGTGGGTGCCAGGGGTCTCGCCGGTCTTCTTCCCTCCCGGGGCTTCAACGGTAGGAGCAAGTGCCTTGGCGGCAGTTGCTGCAACTGCTTCTCGATAAAGTAGGTCAGCGCAAATCAGCGCATCTTTCTTGTCAGAGGGGACGGTGATGATGTTCATCGGCCCGGGCATCTTCAGCGTGTTGTAGGCATAATGGCAAGCCGCCATGAACTTGGCCAGCGCCGGGTGGCCAGGATCCCGTTGTAGGGCAAGGGGATCTTGGCCACATCAAAGACAATCCTCTCCGTCCTGTAGTTCAACTCACCTCCGAACGTCACGGGCAGCGTGACCTTTCCCTTTGGCTGGCTCCTCCCCGGGTTGACCCCTTGAAACGTGCCCATCTCTTAGAGGTCTCCATCAGTGATCTGCAGCCTTTTGATCACAGCAGGCGAGATCAAGTTCAGACTGGCTCCACCGTCAACTAGCATCTTTGTCACCTTGAGGTTGCGGATCGTTGGTGAGACCAACAATGGCAACACCTGTCGTGGATTTGTCACACAAGACGAGGATTTAGACAGCTTCGGGCCCCGGGAAACATCATCCGGTAAAAACCCTACATGCTGTTTGAGGCCAGGTCTCATTATCATCGTGAGGGATTCGCCGTAAACCGGCTCTCCTCTAATTGTGTCTAGCCCTAGAGATTGTTGTTTGTCACTTCTAACTCGTCCCTCTTTGGGGAGCCCTGCCCCTCCTTATATATGTTGAAGGGGCGGTTTACATGACTAGTCCTAGTTGGATTAGGATTACTCTATTACAAGTGGAGTCCTAGTCTTGCTTCCTTTGTAGGAGAATAGTCCTTATGCTTTCCTCATAAACCGGCCCACAATGGTTGAACCGGCCTTCATGAACCGCCAGACAGGCCACCGGGTCTTGTTGCTCCTCCGCCCGCTGCCGGATTACCAATGAGTCTGTAAACCGTGCAGTGTCATGCGGTCGCGGTGAATCGCCAAGTCCGTCGGGTTTATCCTTAGGCCGGTTTACATGGGCATATCCCGACATTAGCCCCCAAGTTTAGCTTGGATTTATCCATGGTAAACTTATGCTGCAAATAAACACCAGAACAATTCTGACAGGTTGTGCTCCGGGTTAAGAATTCTTGTAGACCGACACTGATCATCCTTAAG
Organism: Aegilops speltoides; assembly: GCA_021437245.1. NCBI lineage: Eukaryota > Viridiplantae > Streptophyta > Magnoliopsida > Poales > Poaceae > Aegilops > Aegilops speltoides. Next base: position 250,663,545 of record CM038146.1, read on the forward strand.
TCCTTGTTATTTCCTCCTCCTAGAAAATCCGGGTCAATAACCAGCTTCATACTCAAATTGCTGATGTTGGTTTCCTATAGAAAAAATATTGCGAAGAATAATCCACTTGAGTCGGCTTCCAAAGCGCCGGCTTAAGAAATATTGGTCTTGAAATACTCATCTGATATTCAACCGGTTTGAAGATGCAGAACTTGCAAGTTTTATCATTGCCAAAGACTGTCGGGTTATAAAAACTGATAACTCCGAGTCATGATTGTTGCAGACACCGGTTCATGATTGTTGCCAACGCCGGTTCATGATTATTAATGACGCCGAGTTGCAGCCACAAGGTCATAATGATTGGTGACACCGGGTCAACCTAATTTGCTCAATTAGAGAATTTGAAAATATTTCTTCGATAATAATATAATACCTGTAGCCCCCAAGTCTTGAACTGAACAAATTGATGATTTGAGACTTGTTTCCATACAATTACTGCCACTTTGAAGAAATCCATGTTGTTCATCTCTAGTAAAAACTGAATACTCCATATTATGTAGCCCCCAAGTGCCGGGTCATTATGCAATAATGAGCAGGGACTTTGTAGGTATAATCATATAGATTTGAGCAATGATGTGTAGCCCCCAAGGGCCGGCTCAATAGGATAATATTGAGCTGGGACTTGATATATGTTTCAATAAAATAACATCATATGATGTAACCCCCATCATGGGGCTTGAATCCACGTCCACAAGGTTAAGAGCCTTGTGCTTTACCAACTGAGCAGGGACTCTTCAATGTAAAAAACTTTGTACCTTGATTTGTTTGACAGGAGCAATTGGTAGCCCCCAAGGGCCGACTCATTATAATGTGATGAGTCGGGTCTTCAATAAGATGAACAAAGAATGACTTTGCATTAGCCCCCAAGTGTCATGGTGCATGCTTGCAGCGACATGAGACTTGCATATTTGATATAACCTCAATTTGAATAATGTAGCCCCCAAGTGCCGGGTTGTAAGCCTGCAGCGACTCGGGACTATTCCTTCAATTGTAAAATAATTCATATCCATTGATAAAATAATAACCGTTGCGCTAAAGCGACTTTGAAAACCTCAATCATAATATTAATAACCATAATAAAAATCCAGCCATGTTGGCTATTTAAGATAATATAATCTGGTATGAAAAATTAATCCAATATCATAATGAAAATTCAGCCAAGTTTGGCTATTTGAATAATATAACCCAATCATTTATAAGCGCATGATTCCAATGGCGCAATCCAAATATGTACTGGCGACTTATAGTCCAAAGCCATGCCGTTTTAATAAACCTTTGGATAATGTATAATCATGCTTTATTCAACTTTGTTTACTGCGACAACAAGTTTAAAGTGTCTGGCGGTTTATCACGGACGATCATAATGCCCAACATATAACCCAGGTTTATAACCAAGGCTGCACTTAAGAATAATCAAATATAAAATATATCATAGCTGTGACATTGAATCACATTGTTGGTTTATCAACTTTTGTAGTAAGGGTGATAATCCCAATCTTGAGTCTTGATAACTCCTTCCATATTGTGCGGTTTATGATAAAGCCGTGCGGGTTATGATAGACACCGGATTAACAATATATATCTTTGGTGACTTGTAGTCGAACGGTGGGCTGATAGTCTCCGGATTATAACTTGATTGTGTACTGACAACTTGTAGTTGAAAGCCGAGCCGGGTTGATAAACACCGGTTTACTCCATAATAGGATGGTAACAGAAAATCAAACCGGGCAGATAGTCTCCGGATTAAGAATTGACCGTGTTCCGTCAATTGATAGTCGAACCGGATTAAAACGTTGTCGGTTTTAAAAACGCAACAAAAATCGAATACCAATTATGAAAAAAATATGGCAACAAAGGCAATAACTCTTTGCAAAAGAAAAGCTTTATTGAGCTGGTCAGATGGCATTACCATGGTCAGACGCAACCAAGCCCCCCGAAGGCGTAGGGATGGTGCCAGTCGGCCAGGTCCCCAAAAGACTCTTGGCGAGTATGCCGGCCAAGTGGCATGACATTGGTTCGGGTTCGACCAAGCCCCCAAATGACTCTGGCCCTATTGGCCGACCAAGAGGCGTGACCGGTTCAGACATGACCGTGTCCCCAAATGATCTGGTGGCTTTCGCCTATCAAGAGGTGTTGCATTGGTTCGGACACGACCAAGCCCCCAAGTGATAAAAACAAATGTCAAGGGTAAACCGGAGGCGCTTTAAAAAGCAGAATCACTCCATGTAACCACGCATGATGAGAAAGACAGAGACCCCGCTTTATGAAGCAGAAGCCCCCATGTGATCAATATGTTAAGCCAATAAGGTAGGATATCCACGTGTGAACCGCGCATCACGGCAGTAGGTCCTCTTCTGTAATTTTTAACCTTTTTGCAAGAGATAAATTCTTCTTGAACCGGGATCTTGAACCGGATATGGAGAGCTTCAAAGCTTTGTGGGAGACATCTTTCCCTTGAACCGGACTGTAAACCGGAATCTTCATTTTCAACCGAAAATTTTCTGACGGCCTTTAAACTCGAACTTGCGACAAGTTAATTCCTTTTTGAACCAGAAATTCGTAAACCGGATTTGAGAGCTTCAGTGAGACTGGCTTCCCTTGAGCTGGATTTTAAACCGGAATCTTTTCTGATGACCCGGAACTTCTTCATTGAGCTGGGATTTTGTAATTGTCATATACTTTCTAAGCCGCAAATTTTCTGACGGCCTTCAAATAACAGTAGCCTCCGGGACCGGGTTATCTTTCCCTCCATCGTCCTGGGGTTCTTAAACTTGCTGAAGCTGGCAAGATTTGCTGAGTCATGTCATCGTAGCCCCCGAGTCTCAAGGTGACTCGAGGAGTTGGCTTGAAACTCTCCATATTTGACCGTGATATAAACCGGCATAACTTGTATATCATTGGTGTTGATAGCATGATGTGAATCCACAGAAGGTTGAGGTGACTGCGGCGGGTTATAAATGATCCCGTATGAGCCGTGTCAGCAACTCGGCCAATGGTTTCTTCCAACTGGCGATTTGAAGTTAACCAAACTGTAGTGGCGGCGACTTGTGCGCCTGCCCATTGAACCATCCAGTGCAAACGGCGGTTGATAATATATAATATATGATAATTTGCCTCCTTTTTATTGAAAGAAAACCGGGCTACCCAAGTTATGACTTGCTCATACGCAATAAATAGCTCATGCAGACGGGTGCGGCCCGGTGCGTTGATGTAGACCAGGCCGCGAGAGGCGGACGGAAAGATGACCTCCGCGTCAGAAGTGGCTCAAACAGATGAACCGGCCGCGGTGTTATAAACCGGCGCGGACGGGTAAGTTAACCACGTCGTTTTGATGTAGTAAACAATTGTCCTGCATCAAATTGCAGACCAAGACAAAGATAAACTGCTCTTTGACAAAAATAATATGTGCCCATAAAATATACTTAAAATGGATATCACCTTATGTGTCAGGCCAGGAATAATCCGCCATGAAGTTGATGATCACCAGGTTAAGTTGAAATTAATCACGGCCGAGTCGGCGCGGGAGTTATAAACGGCGCGACGGAGAGTCGCTTCTTGGGAGTTATAAATCGGCGCAGACGGAGAATCGGCAGCGTGTTGATGTAAACCGGACCACGGCGGTTTGTGCGCGTCCGTTAAGCGGTGTGGAATGGTCAAAAGCCAGTATATAATGACGCCGGTGCACGCTCCATATGCATGGTGTAACACCAATGTTGTGGCGAATAATTGTCCTGTATATATAAAAATATGCAAAACCAACGTAATTGTTCTCAAACAATTTAATATGTATTAAAATAAATAGAAAAATAGCACCTGGTATTTTTTTGTTGGATAACCGTCTTTGGATAACGATAACACCGTTTTGGCTTTTGACATAAAATTGCTCTAATGTGTGTAAAGACGGTGATTGGAGATGAAATCTGCCGACACGTCTCATTTGGCTCCTTGGAAATCGTACCATGTTGAGAGGAGCAATATCTGATTCTCCTGTCTTCAAGTGCACAGGATGATTGAGGTCCTGTATATAGCTTCTTTTGACCGCGACTTACTTGATCGTGAAATCTTCCGCGTAAACAATGGCGGGATTGGTGATGGAACTTTGCTTCGCCCAACTGTTGCTTTTATCCTCACGTGCATGTGTAGCGAGACTTCTATTCGTTTTCCTCATCATCGGGATATCCACACAGATTGATAAACCAGTCTTTTCAGCATCAAGCAATATACAAATGCGAAAATTATAACTGAAACCAAAACCGGCGAGCTTCAGAAAACAAACGTAATGGTTTAAAACGGCGTCGAGTGACATGGCAGGAGGCCGTAGCTGCTTGCAAGCCGGTGCGGACACTGCTTGAGTTTATGTTGCAGACAGTCCATGACAGTTCGACCGCAGCGTAGCAACGGACTGCTTGAGTTTATGTGACGTCCGCGATTGTAAGGTGACATCGAAGTTGACTTGGAAACGAGGCGGGACCGTCCGCGACCCGGATCCACACCCGTGGCCATCTTTTTCGCCCGAAAGCGCCGGCGCCGGCGACTTCGGACGACGGCGGCTCGCTGCTGGCGACTTCGTCGACGGCGGCGGTGACTCCGATGACGGAGGCTCTGCTGCGGGCGATTCGTGAACCGGCGACGGTGACTCAGACGATGTCACGGGGCCAGCCGTGGGCGGTTCAACAGCGGCCACGGGGCGGCACACCTAGCAACCTCCTTGCCGAGGCTGCTTGCTTTGGCCTTCTTGGCAGTGCCGGTGTTGTCGGATCCCTCGACGGCAAGCACAGTGTTGCCCTTGCGCTTTCTGTTACGGCGCCGGCCCTTCTTCGTCGGGTCGGTGTCATCGCCGTCTGTGGAGTCAGTTTTCGCACCGGCGTCCTCGCCGGGGTACTTCCTCCCCTCTTCTGCCCGAGTGCACCTGTCGGCCAGAACGTAAAGTTCAGCCACATCCTTGACCTTGTTCATCGCCAGCTCCTCACGCATCTTGTAGTTGCGGATGTTCTGGTGGAACGTGTTGATCACGGCGGCGGGATGAATGTCTGGAATGTTGTACTACACTCGGTTGAACCTTTGGATGTACTTGTGCAGGTTTTCTCCTTCCTTCTGGGGGATGATATGCAGATCGCTTGCCTGTCCATGAGCTTGATGGCCTCCAGTGAAGGCGCAACAAACTCATGACACAGATCCGACCAAGAAGAAATGGAGTCCACCGGCAAGTGCATCAACCAAGACATGACATTGGGCTTGGGCGCCAACGGAAAGTAATTGGCAAGCACCTTATTGTCGTGGGCTCTAGCAGCTTGCATCGCGATGGTGTAGATGCTGAGGAACTCTGACGGGTGAGTCTTGCCGTTGTACTTCTCGCCAACGTCGGGCTTGAACATGCGGTGGGAGGGCCACTGGAACTGCCACAGCTCACAGGTGAAGGCCGGACAACCCACCTCGTAGGGTAGGCCACCGTAGCCTCCCGGTGCTGGGTGGTCCATAGTGGGCCCTGCCCGCCTGTCTGACTGGTGGCGTGCATCACGCCGGCGCTCAATGGTGGTTTGAGCGTCTTCGAGGGCTCGCGCCCGAAGAACTTGACGCTGGTTGCGGTGGGTCCGCAGATCGGACAATGCTATGGAAATATCATCACGAGCGTCATTGCGACGGATCGACACCCGCAGTGGCTGGCGTGGGGGAGGAGAGTGCACAGTGGCTGCATCGCCCCCGGCCCTTCCACCACTGGCATGCGGTTGCTTGATGGAGCGACAGCCTACGGGCTCCGCTGGTCGCGGCTCATCTCTGTTGGCGATGCCGACAAGGCTCCGGAAAGTGGCTCTCCATTCGTCGAGCCTCTCCATAGCAAGAGGAAAGTCGAGGAGCAGCTGCGCGCGCGCCAGAGCTTCTGTTGGTGTGGGCGGCCGTGAAAGCTGCGTGGACCGTGACGCGCTTCGACTTCTAACTATGTTAGAAGGAGCTCTATCACGGCCCTGCGGCTGTCCGCCATTTCCACCAGCAACTCGGTGTGCATGATGGCCTTCCTCGTCCCGTAAAGGACGCACGAGACTCTTCCCAGGGCGGCGCCCAGGGTCACCAGCGGGGTGGCGCTGCTCATCGCGCACAACTTGGGAAGAACGTGCCGTGGGCGCTGGTGTTGGTGTCTTGGAGGCCGCCGCGCCGCTATCGGGCAGCATGGCGACACCCCTGGAGGGCCCCGTGTCGCCTGCGGGGGGCCCAACTCCATCTCTGTAGTTTGAGGCGTGCGGTCCGTTGCCTGGCGCACCAATGACCCCACTCGCCAGTTCTGGACTACCAGGGTTATGTGGGTGTTCGCGAGTCGCGCCACGGGTTCTTTCCGCGACCGGCCCAATATTGGCCTGCACCGGTAAAAGCAGTCCGGTTCTGGATGAACCGATCACCATGGTCGTCTTCCTCTTGGGAGCCATGGCGACGAAGAACTGTTCGACTAGCTGCTAAACCAGATTCTCACTACTGCGCCCCCCTACCTGGTGCGCCAAAGATGTCGGTGGAAACGACACCTATGGGATCACAAGAATCCCTACTACGTTTGCGGGGCACGGGGTCATCAGAAGAGCGGGATCAGCGGTCAGCACAAGCACTCGGGTCGTTTACTGAGGTTCGGGCCGCGCAGATGCGTAATACCCTAGTCCTGCTTTTGGTGTGTATATCTGTGCTTTTGGAGTTCTTGAGCTAGCTACAATGAGCGTAACTTGTCCCAGGGTCCGAATCCATGTCTTGGATGCCTCGGGCCTCCTTTCATAGTCAAGGGGATCGCCACAGTGGCACACATGAGGTGGCATCGGATTAAAGTGGCTAAGCTTATCGCTTAGCCACTACGGGACAAGACGCATTAAATGCGCCTCTGATGTGTCCCCTTGCTTTACCGCCGCCTCGCCCTGCTTAGACGCGCACCCAGGCCAACAAGGCGGTCAGGGCCATGTAGGCTGGCCTGCTGCTGAGGTGGCGCGGTGGTAGGGCCTTCACGAAGATTTGCATGCCACCACATAGGCATGCGCTGAGTTGGCTTGTAAGCCTCACGTCGACACGCAGGTGCCTGCCTAGCTGGTGGGCTGGCAGCTGCATGGGAGCGGTGGTGGAAACTTGGCGGGCGTGGGCCTCGCTGTGGCCCCGCGGATGTCCTCGGCAAGGGCCTTACTGGGGGCCCGGCAAGGGTCTTGCCGTGGCGTCGTGGTTGTCCTCGGCATGGATCTTGCGGGAGGTCTTGCGGGTTTCCTCGGCAAGGATCTCGCCGAGGTTTATCATCTTCTAATCCCCATCTGATTTGGAGTGCTTCTTGTCTTCACAAAGATCTGCATGCCATCATGGAGGCGCCTCCCGAGCCTTGGTCTCAACGTGGTTGGTGGTGTTGGAAGACCTGGGGCTCAAGGGTGGCGCGCTTGCTGGCGTTGGGCAAGCTGCCCTAGCAAGGTCCTTGCCGGGGCCGTGGAGGCCGCCCCGGCAAGGGTCTTGCCAGGGGAACCCACCTCGGCTTGTTGCTCTTTGTGTCTCTGTCTTGGCGTTGCTTTGACCATCTTGCGGTTTTGATTCCATGTCCCTGCCCCGCTTCAGTGTGGCCGCAGGCGTGGCTCTGACTTCCCGTGCACAGGTAAAGGGGTACAAAGTAGTGCTCCTACTTCTGTACACCGATAGTTGCTGAAAAAAATATACAATTGTTACACAGTAAGTTCAATGATACAGAAACTAGGAGTACTTGTAATGTAGATGCATAAGTTCTAGATGAAAAAAATAAGAGAAGACATCCATTGATGTTTATATATATCCATATTGTTTGAAAGTTCAATGTTCAGTTTGCAAGCAGTGCACCATATGTTCATGCATCAGTTATAGAGAAAAAAAACAAAAAAAAACTGTACATAGCAGATGCGTCACTGCTAAAAACTTTACATCAGTACATCAGTTCTTATCATGTCCATACATCAGTTCGATTGAAACTACGTCAGGTTACAAAAAGGGGAAAGTTCAACATGTACATTACCTTCAGTACATGACACGTTACCCATATCATGTACACGAGAAATGCAGAAAAGATTAATCCCAAAACTGTTGAATGTCATTGCAGAAACAAGCAAGGCGGCACACGCAGGGAGGGTTTGATGAGCCAGGAAGATATGAGGCACCGCCTGGTTGGTTAACACCAGAAATAGCACCTTGATACTTCAACAATACATGCAGATTTCAAGCTACACCAGAATCATCAGAACCACGGTCTAGTTCTTCTCTGCAGCAAACACCAACTTCTGGGTATACAACCACTGTCGGGGTGCAACAACGTCTGCAATGTCCCCAGAAACAAATATTTTCCTTCGCTAGCACATGAAGAAAGGCAAGGACACCCAGACTTCCACCAGTCGCTCCAATAACAACAATCATCCGTGCTGCAAAAGCGATTGCGACGGGAAGACCAGACGAAAGAGACACGAGTGTTCACCACTCTAGTAGGGTGCAGAGTACAAGATATGAGTCATATAGAGAGGAGCAACCTCACAACATATCTGAGGCAAGACAGCCGTGCAATGAGAGACGGAGAGCTTCATCAACATTGCTCCCTCCAAGAGATGCATTGTTGCATGTGCCTAGGGTGACACCTCCCGCGCCTATACACAAGGGTGAACAGCAAACACCAGATGCAGCACAAAGCTATACACATGTAAGTATCCATTAAGAAAAAAAGAACATACAAGCACAGTCCACCCCCTAGTACTGTGATAACCCCATCTAACATTTTCATCACTGTGTTTCTGTTTGCTCACTATTGCGTGCAGCCACCTAACATTGAAGCTTACGTTCTGCCAAGGCTAGAGATGCGCTTTGAAACTTTCGAGGAAGCAAAGAACTTCTACAACGTCTATGCAAAGCAAGCGGGTTTTGCTGTCAGGGAAGGCCCCAAGGTTGAGAAAATAATCTACCTTTATTGCACGTGCTATGGAGTCTATGAATCGAAGGTTTCAGAAGCAAATAGACAGTGGAACAAGACCATAGCCAGGACTAACTACGGGGCTGAAATGTGGATGAAGAGGGAAAAGGATGGAACACTTGTAGTAAAAGAGATAATCTGGGAACACAACCACAGGCTACAGCTCACCCCAGAAATGCTTGTCTTTTTGCACTCCCACAAAAACTTTGACAAGACGATCTTGGAGTACGTCAAGTACCTGCAGTTCAAAGGCATTGAACACACGCAAATCATGAGCATACTGGGTGGCGATGACCCCGGTAGCTAGTTCCTCGAAATGAATGCCAAAGACCTAATTAACATGTAAGTACAAACTTGTTCTCCTCCCCAAAACCCCCTCTGGCCTTTTTCAACTGTCAGTACAAATATATTACGCAATGCATTACCTAATGCCAGTTCAACATGCATTTTTGCAATGACTATTCACTTTTAATATGCAGCAAAGCAAAGAATTCAACGATGGATGACGTGGACGATGTCCTGAAGACTGTCAACTTCTTTAAGGAGATGAAAGCAATAAAGAGGGAATTCTTCTGCGACATGCAACTTGATGAGTCCGACAGAGTGAAGAACATATTCTAGGCGAACGCGAGCTACCGAGGGGCATATCAAGACTTTGGTGACTGCGTGACATTTGACACCACGTATAAGACCAACAAATACCATATGCCACTTGGAGTGTTTGTGGGTACTAACAACCACTTTCATACTACAATATTTGCTTTCTCCCTGATAAGAGATGACGATGCAGATTCATTCAGATGGCTTTTCAAAACATTTTTAAAATGCATGAGAGGGAAGGCTCCTACATGCATCCTCACAGGTACAACCGCAAAACTTCCCTAACCCTAACCCCCGAAAAAAGGAAAATAACACTATAAAATGTTGTGTCGGTTCTATTTGTATATATGCACAACCATCTGCTGACCACTCCGATTCTATTTTCTCATTACCAGACCAGTGCCCGGCAATGGCTTTGGCGATCCCAGATGTTTTCAAGAACATAGTGCATAATCTATGCTGCTGGCACATTATGAAGAAGTACAGGGGACACCTCGCGTACCTGTATGACCTCTACAAAACCTTTAAGGATGAATTCACAACAATCCTCAACTGGCCCCTCATGCCAACTTAGTTTGAGACTGCCTAGAAAGAACTCATGGATAGGTACAACCTCCATGATGATGCCACGATGGTGGCAATGTGGAACGAGCGTGAGAAATGGATATCAGCTTACTTTAAAGAAATTTTCTGTGCCAGAATGACATCAACACAACGGAGTGAGAGCATCGACTATGTGCTGAAGAAGAACTACGTATGTGAGAGATAAAACCAGCACCGGTTTGTCAGCCAACACCTGCATCAAAAATAGGAGGTAGGCAGAAAACCAGGAGACAATAGGTAACCGGGTATAGCTCTATCACCTGTTGTAAGACAAATAATGTGCTTACTAAAGTAATTATTTCTTAGTTAGATAAGTTTTTGCTGCAAGAAAACTAATAATTTGTTCAACACTCTTGCTTGCACAGAAAAAACAAACACGCTGACCCTCTATGGGTTCGACACTCAGATGGCAAAACTTTACTCACAAGCTATGTACAACAAGATCAGAAAAAGGCTAAAGCTGAGCACCCTCTTCACGGCGACGGACACGGAGGAGCCCACAAAGTACCTTGTGCGCTACAACAAACCGCAAACATCATCTGTGTGGTCTCAGCATGGGTTCCAGGTGGTTGCAGACCCCGTGGGAGAAATATACGGCTGTAAGTGCAAGCTTTGGGACCACACAAGTGAGGACTAAAAAAATGTTACACACTGTACTACTAATATTGAAAAGTTTTTGTTCGAATGAAATGACAGAAAACATGCATCTCTTCCAAAAAATTGGTATTTTCTGCATGCATGTCCTGTGCATGATGCAAACAATTAAGGCTACTAGCGTTCCAGAGAAATACATCCTCAGGAGATACACGAAACGCCCGAACAACCAGCCAACCTTCAACAGAAATGACTTGAGGACAGCAGCGTCAAACAAGATCTCCCAATACTGCATTGAAAGCGCTCTGCTACAGCAGGTTTTGAGAGTGCACAGAAAAAGCTTGAGAAGACAAGACCAAATGGTGAAGTGACGGGTTGTCATGGAAAAACTAGAAGAAGAACTCGACACCATGCATTCTTCTGAAAACGGAGGTGTCATGGACAACGAAGCAGAAAAACTTGAGAAGGATATCGCTACAATCTTATCCAAGATGAACCATATGGGAGATATTGACCCATACGACAACGAGGAGGAGGAGCAACAGCAATCAGAGCTTCCCCATTTGCACACTCAAGAGCAGCAACATGCTCATGTGCAAGATCATGAACTTGACGGTGCTCTAGGCGAACGACATGACAACAGGAGATCCTACCAGCAGTAGCAGCAGCAAAGGGTAATTAAACCACCAATATTCTCATGCACAAAGGGGAGGAGAGTAAGATGCAGGCAGTGAAAGCAGGAAAAGTAGCATCCAAAAAGTCACCACGCCCCATCAAACACATGGAATACGACTGGTACGGGAAACCTCTCGGGGTGAGGGCATTCAGATTCTGCAATTGGGTGACCAATCATAATTACCGCACATGCCCACCCCACACAGATGCCGTTGCCAGCAAGCAAAAGCTGCAGAAGCAGATTGGAGCTGCCCAGGGCTCTACCAATGGAGACGACACACGTAGCAGCTACACTTGCAGCAAATGTGGGGGGACTGATGGTCATAATGCCCGCACATGCAAAGTGGGCAAGGAGGTTGATGGCGCTAAACAGAAACAGGGCAAGGTCCAGAGTTCCAAAAAATCAAATGAAGAGGATGAAGAAGAAGAGTTTGACGAGAATGATGATCAATCAGACGAAGACAATGAAGATGACAGTATTGGGGACGAGGAAATTGAAACTTAGGATGAAGATGCCAAGGCTCAACCAAGAAAGGGCACCGGCAAGGGACAATGTTAGGAGGAGCTCAAGCGACCCCACGACCACTACACCCACGTCCCTGACGAACCGCCTCCCACACATCCCCGTCCATGCCTTAGAAATAACCCATTGCCTTCCATCTCTGCCTCATTCCAAGAACCACCATTGCTGCTTCCGTCTCCACCACAGACAACCCAAAAACTTATCTCTTCCAAGCCCACAGTCACCGGAAGAGGGCAATGGCAGAGGAACCGTCCGCCAAGCGTCATGGTGAGACGTCCGACAAGAGCTGCAACCTCGACGACGTTCACGTCCCCGGCAAGAAGCGCGCGTACACCAAAATGCTCACAGGGGTTGAGCGCCATGGTAATGAGACGCTGGAGATCATCTGCACCAGCAAACCAGACAAGGCCGACGAGATGATCTCCAGGCTCTGGAGGAAGGCTGGCGGCTCTCATCGTAAGATCGTCGGCCTTGGTATGCACTGCACCAGGGAAGACGAACCTCCCCAGATGGCAGCAGTCCTGCAGTTGTGCATGGAGGAACTCTACCTGGTGTACCACATCGCAGCGGCCACGAATTGGTGACCCATCCTACTCATTTGCCCTGTTTGGTTCATCTGTTTAATTAGTACTCTATCATGAAATTTTCATCAAACTTGTTTCCCAACTAGATGTACTAGCTAGCGTGGTTTGTAAAAGTGGATGCACTACTGCATTTTCTCAAGTAGATACACCATAAATGTATTTTTGAACCTGATGCACTGGATTACTATTTGAAAAATCTTGTAGAAGATTAATTTTTGAAGTTGATGTACTAGTGTAGTATCTGATCTTGATCGATAGTGTAGTTTTTGTACTCAATGTATTAAAAAGATGTTTCTGAACTTGATGTAGTGAAATAGTTTCTGAATATGGTCTCATGTTATTTTCATAAGCAAAAAAACTAAGAACTTGCTGAAGCAATGTATGTGTTGTCCTATTCAACAAAAGTAAATAAACTAGTACTAAAGCAGCACATACAACATTGGCTCAAACTATGTATAATCCAAAAAGAAAAATAACATGACGTACTTGAATTTAATTTTAGAACTTTGTTTACTAATTTCTGAAGTACATTCATCCATTAATTATGCTATATAAGCATCTACTTCACGGATTCATCGCTTGTAAAACAAAAACAAAAATGAAGAATTCAAACATCAAAGTAATGCTAATCTTCAAAATCTCTCTCCCCTTGCAGGCCCAAGCGCCTCAACGAGATGCTGAAGCATGAGAAGTTGTTCACATTTGCCGGTTTCAGCATTTAAGGCGACAAAGAGAAGATGAAGATGTCCGGCCTTCCGACAATCAACTACAACAAGTACATCGACATTCGGCACTTATGGAGAGTTCCATACACCGGAAAAGAGTACGACTCCTTGACTGATGTTGCAGCCAACGTCTTCCACCCATTTTACAAAGGCATGAAGAAGAACATCGACACGCAAGAAGACCACAAACTGTTGGGGATCAGCCCGCTGCCAGACAAGCTCATCGAGTACGCAGGAACATATGCGTAGACAACGTACAAGTCATGGAACATGATCGACAACATCACAAATGGTTGGGAAATTGCAAAAGCGCGGGAGGCTGACCACTACTACGACTACCCCTTTTAGGGGTGAAGATACATCAAAGCCTGCCTTCATTTTGCTTCCGCTTGTGCTTGAATTTTATCTTGTTGTTTCAAATTCGTAGTTTGCTCTTCTTGGGTTGAACCAGTATCATTATGGCATGCTTGTCATGGTTGAACAAGTTTACTTATGTCATCAAGTACATTGTTTTGCTTATCTCATTATAAAAGTATTGTAGCTTCGTATTTTATTAATCCATCATTTCAAATTCAAAGTAGCTTCTCAATGGAACTTTGTGGCTGCTCTAAAGTACTAGTTATGAAGCAACTAATCAAACAACGTTGTTCGATGTGTAGTTTTGATTCAGTATTGTATAGAAAACATAACGTTGAAAACAATCAGTACAATTTGAGTTTCTTAACAACTCTTGAAAAGTTGAAGCAGAAATTCTTAGTACTTCATGTACTGTTTTCATTCATATGTAGCTGCTAGAAAATTAACAAGTACTACAAACAGAAAAAGTTAAGAAGCATCAGCACACACTTATGTTGGTCACTTGCAGACTAAGAATGACAGTACTAGTACACTTGATCGGACAGTACGTACTTACTACAATAAAAAGTACAAAGAAGCATCAGTTCGTAACCCCCCAACAAAATGTCAGACTAAGAACATAAGTGCTAATATGAATGGACTATCAATACAACTTAGTCTACACGCAAGTACCATAGTGCTGAAAATGATACCAGAAGACCCTTGAGAATAATCACAAGAACAAACACAAAAATAAGGCAAAAAACTTCAAATGAAAAAGTAACACTTCCACAGAACTAGAACAAAAAATATCAGTCCAAGTTATTGGTGGAGTCAAATACTAGATTCAAACCAAAAAAAAGTAAAAATTGACCGCCCAAGGATAGCCAGGCCCTGACGCTGCTAGATACTTGATCTCGAGCCCACGGTGAAACCGTCGACGAATCCCTAGTAATACGCACAACACAGGGCCAGCCGACCAGGGCCCACAGGTCATGAGAGAGAGCGAGCGCCGTGTATAAGCGCTCAGGTAAGTATTCAGAGGAGTTCGACCAGTAGGACTAGGCTGCGCTTATAAACAGGTCGTGAGCCTCCTCCCTTAGCGAGGTGGGACTAAACCCAGAGCACACGCACATCCAACAGTCCCCAAAACGCCAGCACCGGCCATTTGGGCTGGAAAATGGCCCAATAGCCTCCAGCATCTACAAACACCCCACCAATAAGGCCAGTTAATCAAAGCAGAGCGCGGGGCAAAGAAATATATACTACAAAAGAAATGTTCAAAAACTGAAAATATAAAAGTTCAACTACTAGTTCACAGGCAAGAACTTTAAAATACAAAAAATAAAAATAAAAATAATTTTAGCTATGCACCACGGATGATAAAAAAGGAAAAAACATGATACAAAAATAACGAAACTCTAAAAAGCAGAGAACTTAATAGCCTATCTGTTAAATGTACATAATTTAAAACAATGAATTAAATATTACTTTCAAGTTCAACTACTAAAATGCAAGAAGTTCAAATAGATATTGTTTGACAATTCTGCTAAATTTCTTATTTATGTAAAATTTGACGAGTTCAACTACTAAAATGCAAGAATTTCAAAAAGATTTTCTTTCTCATTTCTGCTAAATTTCTTATTTATGTAAAATCTGATAAGTTCAACTACTAAAATGCAAGAAGTTCAAATAGATTTTCTTTGTCAATTCTGCTAAATTTCTTATTTATATAAAATCTGTCAACACCTCAACGAACGATTTCGTCGTAAATAATTTCACCCCCCCCCCCCGCTCCCCCCCCAAAACTCAGTTCAAACATACGTATGACATCAGTTCTAAAAAAGTAGGAACAGTCAGGCCACTCACACCACTGTGACACCAAATTTCAAAACCGTACGACGTATGAAATTACAATTTAGTTCAAATAGCACTAAACCATAAGTGCACTAAAAAGAGAATACAAAAACTATAAAAGGCCTAACTTAGGTTCGGACAGATGAAAATAAAATAAGTCCCAGTTTTGAGCAACAACTCCCAGGGCACTGAAAAATGTTTTGAGATCAACTAGTGAATAAGACTTCAGTGAAAAAACAAGACATAACCTCCACATGGAAAAACATCATAAAAGCATACGTCAAATAAACAGTGAAAAATTCCATCATCGCCACCCCTGAGACGTGCAAGTGGGATAAGTAGCTGATAAGTACGGCTTGACAAGACTAATCAGTTCGATAGTAAAAACCATTGACTTGGACGGTTTGTTCTTCTAGGCCACCACCCGTGCCACCCACTGGGGGGTTGCCACAACGGAGTGCAAACGGCGACCCCCACGACCACAACACCCACATCCCCGACGAACCTCCTCCCACACATCCCCGTCAATGTGTTGGAAAAATAACACATTGTCTTCCATCTCTGCCTCATTGCCAGAACTGCTATTGCCGCTTCCATCTCCACTGCAGACAAATCACAAACTTCTCTCTCCCAAGCCCATAGTCGCCAGAGGATGGTGATGGCGGAGGAACCGTCCGCCAAGCGTCATCATGGCGAGACGTCCGAGAAGAGCAGCAACCTCGACGATATTCACGTCCCCGACGAGAAGCGCACGTACACCAAAACGCTCAAAGGGGTTGAGCTCCACGGCAAGGAGACACTGGAGATCATCTGCACTAGCGAACCAGACAAGGCCGACACGATGATGAACCTGCTCAGGATGAAGGGCGGCGGCTTGTATCCGAGCTTCATTAGAGTTGATTTGGAGTACACCAGCAAAGATGAACCTCCCCAGATGGCAGCAGTCCTGCAGTTGTGCGTTGAGGAACTCTGCTTGGTGTACCACATCGCAGCGGCCACAAAATCGTAACCCATACTACTATTCATTCATCTGTTGTGCCCGTACTACTCCCTAAATTTTTTAGCAAACTTGTTTCCCAACTAGATGAACTACTATAGTTTGTGAAGTGGATGCACGAGTACATGTTTATCACCTTACATGCATTTTTGAAATTGTGAAGTGGATTGTTTCACCAGATTAGCATCAAAAACTGATGCACTGGATTAGCATCTGAAAAATGTTTCACCAAATTAGTTTCTGAACTTGATGTACTAGCATAGATTCTGATCTTGATACATTAGTATAGTTTATAGAATTGATGTATTAAAAGATGTTTGGTGAAGTGATATAGGTTCATATCTTGATGCACATGTTTCTCAAATTAATTTCTGAACTTGATATAGAATTGATGGACAAAGATGTATCAAGCACTAGTATAGGTCTTTTCTTCAACAAAAAAGAAAACTAAACTTGAAGTAAGCAACACATATATCATTGACTCTGGTAAATAGGTTCTTGAACTTTGTGAAGCATTTGGTGAAGCACTGAAGATACCAAAAAAGAAAAATAACATGGTGTAGTTGAATTTAATTTCATGACTTTGTGTACTAGTATGTGAACTACATTCATCCATGACTTGTACTATATAAGCATCTACCTCATGGATTATCACTTGTAAACCAAAAAGCAGGAGAATTAAATCTTCAAAAAAATAGTAAACTTTAATATGTGTCTCCGCCCTTGCAGGCCCAAGCGCCACAAAAAATTCCTACAGGAGGAGAAATTGTACACATTTGCCAGTTTCAGCATTGAAGGTGATAAGAAGATGCTGAACAAGTCTGGTTTGGAGATTAACCCCAACAACTTCATCGACATGCAGCACAAGTGGAAAGTTCCAACCACAAACAAATTCTATGACTCCTTATCGATGTTGCAGCCAGTGTCATCCACCCGTTCTACAAAGGCATGAAGAAGAACATCGGGAAGGAGGAAGACCACAAACTGTGGGGAATCAGCCCGCTGTCAAACAAGCTCATCAAGTACGCATGAAAAGATGCGTACGCCACATACAAGTCATGGAAGATAATCGACAACATCCTGACAGGTTGGGATATTTCAAAAGAGCAGGAGGATGGCCCCTACTACCACTGCTACTTCACGGGATGAAGATGCATGAAAGTCTGCCTTCGTGTTGCTTGCGCTTCTGCATGTCCTTAATCTTGTTGTTTCATATTTGTAGTTTGCTTTCGTTAGGTTGAACCAGCTTCCTAATGTTATGTGTGTCAGGGTTTGAACAAGTTTGCCTATGTCTATGAAGTACATCGTTTGCCTATGTCGCTTGACAAGTTTGCTAGCTTCCTATTTTGTTTATCCATCATTTGAAGTTGAAGTAGGTTGTGAATCAAACTTGATGGCTGCTATAATAGCAAATAGTATCCTTGGACGCTCAGTAACGCTTAGAATTGTACGGTAGTACTATCACACTAAAAATCAGTTTTTAGTTTCAGAAGAACACTAAAAAGACTAAGTTTCAGCCTAGGACAACATTCAGTACTAACAGCATCATGCTAATAGTAGTTAGAAAATTACTAATTATTGCAACAGGAAAAGGAAAGAACCATCAATATGTATTTCCTAGTCACTAGCATGCTAGGCTTGAAAGTACTGGTACACTTGAACACAGTACATTCATTCTACAAAAATAAAAAGGAACGGGAACCTTCAGTTCACTTTCCCTAACATAGTGACACACTAAGAATAACAGTAATAGTAAAATTGAAATCTTAGTACAACTTAGTCTATACGACAAGTACTATGATGATGCCAAATATTGCCTTGAGAAGAAACACGGCCTAGAAAAAAGAAGGCCAAAACTAATCAAAAAGATATCAGTTTGACCAAGGAGAAAAATCACAAGAAAGACAACAGAAGCATCAGCCCACATTGACCAGTGAGGCACTTGTTTCAAACAACACAACAAAAATAAAATGATCAAAGTACTAGCACAATTGAAATCTCAGTACAACTTAGTTTATTTGGTAAGTGCTATGATGATACCAATTAAAGCCCTGAGAAAGAAGGCCAAGACTCAACCAAATAGATTACAGTTCAACCAAGGACAAAAATTCACAAAAACAAACAACAAAAGCATCAGTCCACATTGACTAGTGAAGTAGTTATGAACTTAATAGGGATATCTGTTAAATGTAGCTAATTTAAACCAATGCTTTAACTTTTACGATGAAGTTCAACTACTAAAATTCAAGAAGTTCAAACAAAAATTTGGCTCCCAAATTTTGCTAAATTTCTTATACTTAAATAAAATCTGGCTAGAGATCACGTAGCAACTTCGCCATAAATAATTTCAATCCCAAAAAAACTTCAATTCTAATACATTATGTAACATCAGTTCTACATAACAAGTAACCATCACTCCACTCACGCTAGGTCCACAAGTGCTATTGTGACACCAAATTTTAAAAGCCTTATGCTGACTGAGATTACAATTCAGTACTAACAGAACTATATCATAAGTACAAGAAACGAGGGTACAAAAACTATAAAGGTCCAACTTAGGTTGGAATAGATGAAAAATAAAATAAATCTCACATTTTCAGCAACAACTCGTAATGCACTTGAAAAAAAAAAGGTGTTTTCAGTTCAACTAGTGTATAAGACTTCAGTACAAAAAATAAAACTTAACCAAAACAAATTCCCGATGAAACATACACAAGTGAAACAGCTATTCAACCACACTATCATCATGAAAAAAAAGTTTGTTAAACATTGTGCCACACTTAAACACAACACAAAATATACCAGTTATTACATAGTACTTGGCAAGACATTCAAACACTAAAAACAAAGCCTACAAAGCTTTCAAAAGATATATCACACAACTATCCCATTCACTATGCAAATGATGACCATTTCTTCTATGCACTAGGAGCCAAAGCCTGAACCTCCTTGGGAAGCTCCATCACCAGAAGCTGGTTATTCCGGTTGAACACAAATCTATAAAGATCCTCAGCATTCCAATCAACAATACGAGGCTGCAAAACAATAAAACAAATTATCAAAAATCATGACACATAAAAAAAGAATACACAATAAGCCAAACACAGAAAGTGAAAAGCTCAACTAGAACCCACGTTATTATTTCGAATGTTCTCAACGATCTTTTCACCATCGTAGGATCCTGCATACTTCAGAGTATAATGGCCACATTCATTCGCCCCTTGAAGTGGAACCTTGACAAATGTTGGTTTCTTTGCAAAAACCTCCCATTTGGGCTGCTTGCTCGCATTGTACTGATCATCACTATACACAACCTTCATTACTTGGACCAATCTAGAGATCTGTAAAAAAAGAAAACAAACCACATATTTTCAGGCCTCAGAAAAGCAGAAACAAAGATGTGGAAAAATTAATCCAGTACAGATAATAAATGTCACTCACAATCTTCTCGCAGTCTTTATGACAGGTCTTCTTCGAAGGATGATGGTTCTTCGGATAAGGTAAAGAGTCAAGAATGTCGACACTACTTCGGTACCGATTCATGACATATAAGGAAAAGTGGTTCACTTTCCTATCCTTTGATGAAACCATAGGTTTGAATAGAGGCATCAAGATCTAAAAACAAATGACCAAAAAAGAGATATTAAATATTCCAAATAAAATCATGACAACAAACAAATTAAACAAAAACTCAGCTAGTAGAACTCACAAGGTCGGCACTAAGCAAGTCTTCCTCATCTTTAACATAGCTCTTGAAATCTCTCACTGCACTCTCCACATTAAACTCTTTATCTTCATTACCGTAAAACGTACAGTCAAGCACAACCTGCAAAAAGACAAAAAAGAAATAGACAGGGGAAAAGGATCAAGAAGCAAAGTATTATTAAAACTCGTAAAACAATAGGCAGTCTTGTTTAACAGAAACAAATGATCTAATTGATTACCGTGATGAAATATTGACTCAGCAATACCCTTTTTGTAGATGCGAAATCATCATTTCTCTCGGGATCTTGCTTCCAATCATCAATGAGGAAGTCCATTACATCACCCTCCATCATTTTCCCAGGTGCAAAAACTTCCCAGATGCGTTTCCTAGTGAAGCTAGTTACGCTATCATCAGGCTGAGGTATCATTGAGAATACATTTCTACAGCACACACAAGAACAAAAAGAAGGGGAAGCAAGATAAGGCATTCATAGCAGTTCAAGTTGTATAAAAAGGAACAGTTCATGTCATATTTATCAAGCAGTTAGAAACAACAGAAGAAAAGAAGAGGAAACATAATGAGAGATACTCACTCGACATACTTTTCACGCCATTCATCACTAAGCAACAGATTATACAACTTGCTAGCCTTGTCCAGGTGAGGGAATTTATGAGGGTGAAGCTGCTGCACAGGGGAGCAAAACTTTATAGGAGCTCTGGGTGCACGCTTCGTGCTTGTAACATTGCTAGAATCCAAAGCAGGATCCTTCCTAGCAGCACCAGCTCTACGGGCCACTATTCCAGCAAGGGGGGATAAACCCTTTGTAGCAACGCTCCTGGTGACTCTTCCCATGCCAGCAATCTTGTCAAACGCATCATCATTGTTGTTTATTAATTCCACAATGAGATTCTTGGGTGTTGAGGGGCTCTCTGCACAAGCAGCCGTAGAACCTTTTAGAGCTCCCAATCGCCCCTTCATAACACCAGATCTTGTCTTTTCGGGAGAACACTCTTGGCTAAAATCAATAGATATACGTTCAAGCTCCTAGACCTGACTGCCAACGATCCTGTAGTCATGCTCACCAAGATCCAGCCACACACCTGTAAAATTGAAAAAGAAAGGACCGCATCAAGGGTAAGTACAAACAAATAATTCATGATAGTACTAATCAAGAAGTACAAGCTGCAAAAAATTACAAATGGTGATGCATACGTACAGGGTTCGATGCCAAACAAACCCCGAAAGTCAACATCAAACACATCTCTAGTTGCGCAGGTATACAACAAAGTCTTCCTAATGTCAAGAATGTCTTCGTGGCTGTAATCCAACATTTCAATCACACCATCCTCCCGGCAATGATAGGTCTTACAGTTTAGTAGCATAAGGAAGCCACAATCATGCCTGTTAACAAAAGAAAATAAAAAAGGGTATATCACAAATTCGAAAAAACAGGACCACCATCCTCCCAGCAACAAAAACAACTAAGAAAAATCATTAAAAACGGATACTCACGTGTTTTTCTACTGCGGCACCCACACAAACTCACAAGAGAAACCATCAATATGCGCCGGCGAGAACGGTTTGGCCCTGTCTATGCTGGACTCCCTCCAAAGCTTCTTTATGTTATCTGTCATAGTCCTTAAGAATCTAACTGTGTCACTCCAGGTTTCATCATGGAGTGAATCAAGACACTCGAAACGATGGAACCTCAAATTCAGAACAATCAAGCATGAATGCCCAGATTCTTCACTAGGCTTCATGGCAGCTGCAAATGACAGCGGATCAAAAGTAGGGAAAAGAAGCTGACAAAAAAATCACAGAGGAAAAATGAATTTAATAAATCATAATGAAACAAAAAATTCAGCCTCCAAACAATAAAATAAAAGACAAAAATTGAAATTCAGAAGTACAAACAAAAATCAGATAATCATAAGTTCTAATTGAGTAAGCAACCCACTAAAAAAATAAATGCTACTCAAGTTTATATCCACCGCCCAAACTTGGAACATACATATTAGTTCAATTTCCTTGCGACGATAAGTGCAGCTTTAAAAAAAGAAGCACACATCATTCATAAGTACATGGGAAAGCAGCCTACTCAAGTTCATTCCCACCTCCCAAACATGTAAGAAAACATGAAAGTTCTAGTTCATGAGTACAATAAGTTCAAGTTCACCTACTTGGTCAAAACCATCAGCCTTGATCTCGTGAACCACTGTCGCACATTGCCATCAATATTTCCATCACAGATCTTGGTTTGTTGTACAAAAAGAACAACAATAGTTAGAAAATTGCCAAAATAAGTTATCATCCTATCTACAAAACAAAATACTGACCGTCACTCATCTAGGAACTATCAACTTGTCAGTGTCTCGGTACTTCTGACGTAGAGAATATAAACAATGTCAGCACTGTATGACTTGAGCATGCTAGTGGGAACAAATGCTTTAGCAATAGGACCAACATTGGCATCACATTCGTGATTTTGAAACATTGGCTTGTCACTAGGAAAACACAAAATATGAAATGAATTAAAACTACTACAATAACAACAATAGTCATATGAGAGACAGAAAATGAGACGAAAATGATATGGGCAAAATCCCAAACAAACCGTTTCCCACGGTTCGTGCGCAACCTCGTAACAGCGAAGAAAAATAAATCAACCTTAACAACATTACCACCTTCTGCTTGCAGAAAAAGAATAAAAGTAATAAGTTCAAGCACTACAAGTGAACATGTCCAAAATGCCATAAATGAGAAGTACGCCTCATTTACAAGTCCTTACCTGCACTATCAATGTTTGACGACGGGAGTTCCTGTGACGACACCAATATGCCCCCAGTTTCAGGGTTTGACGATGGAAGATCTTGTGAGGACAACATTATGGCTGCGCTTTCAGGCTCTGAAGAAAGAAAATCCTGGGACGAGATGAGTGTGTCCTGCATCAAGGGGACAGAAGAAATCGACAAAAGTAAATCATCATCCTCGGATGGCGCCTCCTCCATGCTAGAGGCATCTTACAATGCATCACCGTAATCAAGCCCTCCAGGCGGAAAATTTTCCGGCGGCAAATCTTCACAATCATAAAAAATTTCATTCCCAGCAATACCAACACCAGATGATTTGGCATCAAGTATGCTGGCAGCACCAACATCCTCATCAGCAACTTTGGTACCAACATCGCGCCCACTACTCAATGGAACACCACAAGCATCATCTCCACCACTAACAGCAGCCTCATGCTCAACATCAGTCATCTGACAAAATAAAAATTCAGAAAAAGTGAATAATATGAGCAAAACTAACAATAAAAAAAAGCTAGCAAGAGGTGCACAGAAAAACAAACCTTAGCAGCATTCACAGCAAGATCATCGATCTTGCTACTACTAACATTCAAAGGAACATCACCAATGGTCGAACAAGGCTTGTCGCCGACAAGAGGACCCTGACTCATAGTAATGAAGCAAAAAACAATGCTATTATTAGCAACAATAAACACAAGGAATTAAACCACACTAACAAAAAGTTAGGTATCGCCTACAAACTCTTAACAGCGTGGGATAGAAAAATGAACATGTAAGGCACATTGGTGCGCATGAAAATTCAAGAATATATATAAACAAAACAAAAGTAAAAATAACCTTGCACTTATCAGTAGATGGATCATTAACTCCACGGTCAACAGCAGCCTCAACATTATGACTGGTCTCTTGCATGAAAGAAAAATTAATAAACACATGAAGATGAGTAAGTTCAACTATAATACTGACAACAGAAAAACATAGTAATAATTGCAAACCTCGAGGACAGACTTACATCAACAACAGGGGGCTCCAAGCACTACAAAAAAAAGACACATCCGTGACATTTTAGGCCAAACAAATTTTTTTCTGTCATACTTATGACACTTCTATGACAATAATTGTAACAAAACCCAGTATCATCATAGATGTGGTGGGCTCCTACTTCTATGACAAAAAATCATGACAGAAAATGGGCTTTTCGTCCTGGGCGGGCCGGAGATGCAACTGCATGACATTCTTTGGGCCGTCCATGACAAACAAAACCGTGGTAGAAGCGAGGGCGAGGATAATTTCGGGGAGTTCCCTGTTACGGTGGGTGGTCGGGGCGAAGCGATCTGCGTTTCTCGACACGTCTGCTGCTGCGTGTGTGAGGCGTTGGTTCTAATCGAACCCGAAAGCGGCGTTGGGCTCTAAATGAACCCGGCGATTGCACTCTGAGCTACGCGTTCTTGAGCAGCGGGGGTTGGTGAATAGTGGCGGTGGGGATGGATGAGCAGGACCCGTGGCGTTGCCTCTGGATGAACAGGACCACGATCGTCGAGCCGGTTGGGGCTGGATGAGCAGGACCCGTGGAGTCTTTGGATGAGCAGGGCGACCTGTGGAGGGCTGGATGAGCGAGTAGATGGTGGAGGGTGCATGAGCAAGTAGCCCATGGAGGGTGGTTGAGCAGGAGCCCGTGGAGAGGGGTGGTTGAGCGATGGCGGTGGAGTAGCGCGGTGGAGGCTGGATGAGCAGGAGCCCGTGGAGGCTGGAGGAGGTCGACGGTGGATGAACAGTACCCCGTGGAGGCTGGAGGAGGTCGATAGTGGAGATGAACAGTATCTCGTGGAGTCCCGTTTTGCGGTACGCCACACCCCTCCTGATGAACATGACCCCCGTTTCGACCGTAGCGCTCCAACACAAGTCCGTTTCATCCGTTTTGCGGTATGCCACACCCCTCCCGATCAACAGGACCCCCATTTCGACCGTAGGAGGTCCGTTTCCTCCGTTTTGCGGTATGCCAGACCCCTCCCGATGAACAGGATCCCGTTTTGAACGTGGACGGTCGAACACAAGGCCGTTTCCTCCGTTCTGCGGTACGCCAGGCCTCGTTTCTATCGCCTGTTTCATCCAAGCCGGTTGGCTCCCACGCGTTCCGTTGCCTCCCGATGAACACAATGCATTCTGTTGCCTCTCGATGAACACAATGCATTCTGTTGCCTCCCGATGAACACGACGCATTCGGTTGCCTCCCCATGAACACGATGACGACACAGTTTCTCCGTTCCGACCCAGCCAAGTACACGAGCCCTGGCTATACGTATGCGCGAGTAGGCGTTTGAGACCCCGCCCGTACGTACACATATGTGGCCGTATTTTCTTTCTTGCACACTGGCCGCTTTACATACGTGTACATGCTACGTGCATGCCTCTACTACGACACGTGCGCTCCTCTACATCCACCAGTATGTACGTACACATTCGCGACCAGAATGACAACGCTACGCACGCTTTGACCAGGTGGGTCCCTATTGTCAGGCACTTCCTTGCGTGCAAAGATGTAGCTGGTGGGTCCCAGCAGTCAGGGGGGCGAATCGTTTTTGTTTGCCCGGACGCACTTCCTTTCGTGCGAAGATGTAGCTGGTGGGTCCCAGCAGTCAGGGGGAACCATTTTTTCTGCGAAATACAATGGCCCGTCCGGTGGGTCCCTTCTGTCAGGTGGAGGTATCATTATTTTCCGCGTAATAAGGAGACACTTCCTTGCTGCGGCCGTGGACCCAGATGTCAGCCTCTCCACATACAGTCCACGTCCGATGGAAGTCGTTCCTTGACCACGTTGACCACGCCGTGCCGAGAGCACCAGGGCGGTGGACGACGGTGAGGCCTAGAAAGGAGACGACAGGAAGCCGGGGAAGATGCAGAAGTGGAAGCCAGCGAGAGAGGAGTCTGAGGTTCTTTGGTTCGGCTACGTGTGTGAGGCTCTTTGTCGCGCGAGGCTTGGCCAGCGGTGGGAATAGTAGGGGGCAGTGAGGCCTCCATGGAAGCACAGCCGGCCACGGGAGGCAGGAGCATGCGACACGACCGGCGCTGCTTTGGGCGGCTGGAGCAAGAAGACCAGAGGTTGAGGAAGCACTACGGCCGTTGGACGGACATCGTGCGGTCACTGGAGCTAGATTCGTTCATATTGACTAAGTTGACAAAGCCTCCGTCCCTGTCTACTTAGTAGGCCCACAAGTCAGCCTCCCACCAAGGTGGGTCCTAGCTAGCAGGGGGAGTATTCATTTTTTTGTGCGTAATAAGGAGGCACTTCCGGTGGGTCCGAGGTGACAGCATGGGGAACGTTTTTTTCGCGAAATACGGTGGCCCGTCCGGTGGGTCCCAGCAGTCAGGGGGGAAATGTTTTTTCGTGAAATAAGGTGGCCCGTCCGGTGCGTCCCTGCTGTCAGGTGGAGGAATAATTATTTTGCGCGTAATAAGGAGGCACTTACTTACGGCCGCCGTGGACCCAGCTGTCAGCCTCTCCACGTACAGTACTCTTACGATGGAAGTCGGTCGTTGACCACGTTGATCATGCCGCGCCGAGAGCACCAGGGCGGTGGACGACGACAACGTGGAGACGGTGAAGACGCGGCAGTGGAAGCCCGCGCAGAGAGGAGTACGAGGGTTCACTGGTTCGACTGCGGTGTGAGGCTGCCGTCGCCAAAGAATAACAGGGGGTGTGGGTGAGTGGAGGGATGGCCTGGCTAGCGGTGGGAGTAGTATGGGGCGGTGAGGCCTCCAGAAGACCTGACCAGCCACGGAGGCGGAGGCGCGGCACGACCGCGCCGCTTTGGGCGGTGGAGCAAGAAGACCAGAGGTTTAAGAAGCAATATGGCGTTGGATGGACATCGACGGTCCTTGAAGCTAGAATCGTTTATATTGACTAAGTTGACAAAGCCCTTGGTGCGCGCCAACTTAGTAGGCCTGGTCGACCTCGAAATGGTGCACCCGGATGTCGGGGATGAATCATTTTTGGGCGGCGAAGCTAAGAATATCCGAGATTGAAGAAGAAGCACGACATCCGTTGGATAGACATCCAACGGCCACTGCTGCTAGAACCGTGTGTTCAATATAATAAGTTGACACAGCCTTGCATACGCATCAACTTATTTTTTTAGGGGACGCGTCAACTTAGTAGACCTACAAGTGTGTGGCAGATAACTTATAGCCCATTTGCGATTTGTAAGAATGTACATCCCATTTTTGAATTCTAATGGAATTTACTACAGCCCATTTACAGTTGGTTAAAAGTACAGCCCATTTTCTAGCTAGGACAACGATTAATAATTTCAACCAACCCTTGAAGACAGAATTCAATAAAAATTCCCACATTTTGATGGAATCCGAAATATTTTTATCCCGAAATTTCTAGTCAGATTAAATATAAACTTTTATTACGTAAAAATCCAACGAAACATTGCGCGCGCAATAATGAAAATTTAAGATTTTCAAAATCCATAAATAATATTTTATAAACTAATTTCGTGTTTGGTGCATTTTTTTATAGTTACTGCTAGTTTTTACAATTATATCCCATTTATTACTTTTTAAAGCCCATTTTCCAGTTAAGCCTAATGTATCCCTCCTAAGAAAGATTTGTAGCCCAGCGGGGCGGAGAATAATAAGTTGACGTTGCCTGGGTATTCCTCAAAAAACGTATAGTTGGGCTAGCCATTTTCATCTTGAAAAAATTAATATCTGGGCTAGATATCGGCTTGGGCTAGGCAGGCCACACCCGCCTTGATTAATACCTGCTCTCCTCTGAACAACAACGAAATCATCACCAAGAAAAACTCTGCAGTGCTCACGCCTCAAAAACACAAATACTACTCGAGCTGATTGGTCCCAGCTGTCGGCCGCACCTTGTGCAATTCTCTCATTTATATTGACAACATAGGTTGACAATGGTGTGGGACCGTGATGTCAGGAAACCAGGAGGATGCAAAAAATATATAGTTGTACATAATAAGGAGGCACTTGCGTACGTACGGCTATGGCGCTAGTGGGTCCATAGTGTCATCCAGTCAAAATAAAGTCATCTCCTGAATCCTCATGTTCGTTCACGATGTTAACAATGCTCGGCGCCACGGCGAGCGCAACAACTCGAAGGACGACGGAGAGGGCCTCGCGGGCCCTACGGATGGTCTGATACAGCGCCCGCTGCTCATTCAGGAAGCCAGGATCATTGGACACCTATGAGCCCCTTCGGGAAACTAAGACGGCATGAAACGGTAAGGCCGCACTTGGGAGCACTAGTTTATTTCAAACCTGTATTAACATACAAGTGTAATTTACTCATCATCAGAAACAACGCGTAAAATACAAGCGTAATGAAACCGAGGGCCCGAGGTCTGTAAGTAAAACCGGCGGGTTACGCGTGTAATTTGAGTGACTAGTGTATATTTTACGAGCACTGCTATATGGACGACATTACCAGACGATACATGCACAACGTGAATATCATGACATCCATGGGGAAGGATGAAACTACAGCTAACGGCTGGAATAGCAATCGTGCGAATGTCGTTCAGCGTTTTTATCGTGTGTGAAGTACTTTCGATATTTTACTAGTCGAAATCGACCAACCAAGCGCTTCGCCCGAGACCATCTGCTTTTTCAGTTTTACAAGCGGTTTTGGTTGGAAAACGACGATCCAATCACGAGTTGGTCGAAAGATCATATGGTTTCACGTCTAACCTACCCGACTTGTCGTATAGGCTATGAATAAAAGATGAGACGATGAACTTCTTAAGCATGGAAACAACAGAAGAGAATGATCTTCTTAACAAGCAAATCAGTGGCATTAGATTGACATGCAAAACAATACGAAGCATTATTCTCAGGAGGCACGGTGAACAGCTCGTGATGGCGCATGCCACAACATTCCAAGCTCAACTTTGCAATCAAACACAAGGCCTGGCATTACATAGACAATATTCAGAACAAGCTCTTAACACAGGAATATCTTAGCAGAGTAACTATTTACTTCTAAACTGAACATAGGAATAGGAAAAAACAATTGACGCTGCTCATAGCAAGGGCGTCCCACTCAAAAATATCAAATGCATGTCTTCTGGCTTACATCAATGAGCAAATTTTGACAAGGTTTTCCAATTCCAATATATTAAACTAATGTCTTCTTGCTAACATCAATGATTAAACTT
This sequence comes from Aegilops speltoides, assembly GCA_021437245.1. Taxonomy (NCBI): domain Eukaryota; kingdom Viridiplantae; phylum Streptophyta; class Magnoliopsida; order Poales; family Poaceae; genus Aegilops; species Aegilops speltoides. Next base: position 250,692,702 of record CM038146.1, read on the forward strand.
TGACAAGCTTTTCCCATTCAAACTATGTAATGCCTATGATCGTAGAGTCCTGTCGTAGCTTCTTGTACTTGTTTGGGCACTTTTTGCCCAGTGCACTCCACGTGTTGTAGAATTGCCAATGCTCTATGTAGACTAGTCATGTCACCAGCGTCTAATAATACTCTGTAAAGCTTCTCGGTCATTCATACGTAATATAGCATAAGCAGTGATCGCTTCTTTACGCAAAGTGGAGCGACCAAGCTGGACCAGAGAATGCAGCGGTTTGCCTTGGACACATTGGCTCCTTTTGTGCAGTTCAACTAAAATCGAAGTCAGAATAAAACCGAGCTTTAATTATGATATCCCTGTAAGCAACAATAGGTATAAGGGAAACAATTCTGAGAAATAACGGTTGATGACTTGTACTACCAGAAGAAAAGCATCTACTGATCTACCTTATCTTAATGGGAAACAAAGCAGGAGAGTAGCAATTCTCCATCAGTGTGATTCATCCATATTGCCTGAGATGTTATCTTAACAATGCCTTGTTTCAACATGTATAAAGAACGACAAAGCAAAAAAGTACCATTCCTAAAACAATGCAACTGATTCATTTTAATAGAGACATTATCTTAAAAATACCTTGGTTAAGCATGTAGAAAGAACTACAAAGCAGGATCGTACCATTCCTAACAAGTGGTGCAGTTTTGAACTAAGATTCAGTAGTTAATTAGTTCTGAGAGTGGCATTGATTAATTTTACCAGCGGCATTAGATTAACGAAAAGCATAAACAGTTCCAGGGGAGAGTGGGCGCAACAACACCATGTGCTTCCATCTACTTATAAAGGGGGTGATGCAGAGCTTGTTGTAACAAAGCAACAAGCATCATGTCTGGGTTGGTACCATTTTTGTTCACTACTTAATGGGAAAAGAGAGCAATACAATAGCTTCAATTAAACATTTATTTCAAATAGTACCAACACAAGTAGCACTGCATCTCAAAACACAGTGCATGATCATGTGGATGAAGACAAGTACCAACCTGTCATGACCCTCACAAGATAATGTACGAATCTGCCAACACGAATAGGAAATCCAATCTCGTTTTGTGTAGTTGCACTGAAATCAAGCAAAGTATTTCGTGTAGCGAAGCAAAATGTCGCAATAGCAACAAGTTGAATAGATATCCCTGTTTAAACAGAGGCAAAAAAGGAATCAATTACTCGCTAATAAAGGAGGATGAAACATGCGGCCACAAAAATGGTAATCCCGCCAATCCCTAACAAGTGTTGTAGTTTTGAAATAAGATTCAGTAGTTAATTCTGAGAGTGGCATTGCTTAATTTTACCAACGGCATTAGATTAATAAAAAGCATAAACAATTCCTGGGGAGAGTGGGTGCAACAAAAGCATGTGCTCCCATCTACTTATAAAGTGGGTGATGCAGAGTTTGTTGTAACAAAGCAACAAGCATCATGTCTGGGTTGGTACCATTTTTGTTCACTACTTAATGGGAAAAGAGAGCAATACAATAGCTTCAATTCAACATTTATTTAAAACAGTACCAATACAAGTAGCACAGCATCTCAAAACACACTGCACGATCATGTGGATGAAGTCAAGTACCAACCTGTCATGACGCTCACAAGATCACATACGAATGTGCCAACACGAATGGGAAATCCAATCTCATTTTGTGCAGTTGCACTGAAATCAAGCAAAGTGTTTCTAGTAGCGAAGCAAAATGTCGCAATAGCAACAAGTTGAATAGATACCCCTGTTTTAACAGAGGCAAAAAAGGAAACAATTACTTGCTGACAAAGGAGGATGAAACAAACGGTGATAGATAGAAGCATCTAACTTATCTTGGATGGAAAACAAAGTAGGATAGTAGCATTTCTAAAATGGTTGCATTGATTCATATTAACAGAGACATTCTCTTAAAACAACATTCGTTAAAAAATGAAATTTACTTTTAACAGTGGCATTGCTTCAATTTTCCGGTGGCATTCTTAGATTAACAACAGCAAAATAGCTGTATGGGACATGCCAGCACCATAATAGGCCCCTGCGTATAAATGGGTGATGCAGAGTATGTAGCCAAGCAGCATATATGCCTTGGTCCCATATTTGTTTTCTTTGAACCTTTTTCCTATGTGAGCGCAGCAAATCTAGTCCTGCATAAACTACCCGACCCCCCAGTTTCTTCCACTTTTCAACAAAGAGATCGGCTCCTTACAGATGTGTGTACTGGGTTACCCACTTTTTCCCTTTTCGACCAACAAAGCGGCTGGATAGCTAGTCTATACTACTTTCCGTGCCTCCTTTCGTCATTGAACCATGTCCTAGATTCTTGCAACAGCCCACCGCACCCTTCTTTCCTCTTTGAACCAAGACCTAGATTTGACTATAGATCGAAAAAGATCCACATGCAGCTAGAGCAACGACGGTTTTAAAGAAACTTATACCTTAGGGTCGTCGGTATGTGGCAAGGCGTGCGGCGGGAGGCCGGATCTGCCCACACCACGTCGTCGGTGAGGAAGAAGGGTCGGTGGCCCTCCCTTACAGTATTTGGGTGAAAGAGAACAACCTGACCGGCAGTGGATTGCCTCCCTCGCCGAAGGCGATAGAGTGAACGCTGCACCTCCTCCCTTCCGGTGCGATGGGATCTGAGCGCCTCCTTCACCAGGTGTGAGGGGAGAGAGAGACAAGAGGCCAACACAGTCTTGTTTAGATCTGGTGAAGAGAGGGTGAGGGGCTGTGAATCTGACAAACCCTAGCAAATGAGCAGCTGAGCCTCCAGTGTATACATATATGTAGTCTTGCCGAGTGTGGAGAGTGCAAACCCTAGCGAACAAGCACTGAGACTCCAACTAATATATATACTAGTGTAGTCTGGTGAGCTCGGTGCCTTCTTGCACTTTTGCTTTTGGCTGTATGGCAGTGAGCCAGACCAAATTTTGGGCCCACCTATCATAAACCCAAAGGCAGGTGCACTAAGTCAATGAAGCTGCATCCATATAGTACTCTCGTGTATACGACTAATATATAGTGGAGTGGTTTTCTTATTCTCTCCATAAAAATCGTTTTAAATTTTGTAAATATGAAACGAAACTCTTTATTTAACGTACAGTGAAGAAAACTACTACTACTTCCGATGAACTAATGATCCATGCCCACGCGTCCTGGTCGCACTTCCTGTCCTTCACATGCGGTACCCTACCCTCCCTTAAGTGAACAACCACACATGCGCCAAATTATCGGAAACGTGTGAGAGTATGTACAAATAAAGAATTTTAATTTCAATTATCGGAAAGGTTTGAATTATTACAAAGTTTGACTTCAGTCAAATCTAATATGCGGAGTAAATAAAAATGGAGGGCTACTACGTCCATCCGGGTTTTTAGTCCACACCATTTTTTAAATCAAAGTTAATAGCTAACAAATAAAATTACAGAGGAGCTGGAGACAAAGTTGTGAGAAGGCTTAGAAATCAATACAAAACTGATGCTCTTAGTACCAATGTCGATCCTTCTTCGAGGAAACATTTGGTTCATAGCCAATTGTGTGATAAAATTGCACCAATGTGAAAGACGACTGTGTCTCCAACGCAGCCAAGGTGAACTGATGAAGGATATCATCTTTGGGCGTAACAAGCAAAGAGAACTAATGGAAGACAACTTCTTTTTCATTGAAAATCGATCAGCTTCACCAGCCGACGCAACCATGAAGCACAACCATGAGCATCGATAGGTCATCGTGGTGATGCATCATCCATTTGGCATCAAGTTTGGGTGAGGCACCTATGAAGTTCGACAAATCCTCACTGTGGTCTGTTCTTTCTCAGTAATCAAGTTCGAGGAAGGAAGAACCATGTGGCAGAGGACAGTGAGGCGGAACAACAATGGCCATCCAATTTTGTGCAGTTCCACTAAAATTGAGGAAGACATGCCCGGGTATGGAGATACGCATTGCTATTTCCAAAAATATAAAAAAGGGATATAGTGTTGTTACTTTGTTTTACAAGATTAGCAATGACATCTCAATTGTTAATAAGAATTAATGAAAAGTACATCAACTAACAGAAGCATCATAATTATCTTGATGGGAACTAAACCAGGATACCCGAGAAACAAAGCATTTGTTCATTTAACCAGTGATAGTATTACCACCATATGGACAATGACCGCACAACCACCATGTATTTTTTTTGTCGAAACAACATGTATACCTCCACCGAGGCATAAATCAGGACAACTTTTCAAGTGGCATTTCCTCTATAGTAGGTGATGTTGGACCAGCCGACAAACCCTAGCTACTATACATGGGGAGCTGGGTAAGGGTCGCATAGAAGAAAAACCACACGCAGCGACCTGGGGACCTGGACCAATACAAGAAGTTATACCTCAGGTGGGCGAGATGTCGTTTAGGCGGGCGGACTAGATCTGCCCACACGACGGCAGCGAACAAGGGCACGGAGGATCTTCGTCCGCGCCAGCGCCGGCTCTGAGAGGACGGTGTGCATCGGCTTCCTCCGTCGCCGACGGCGACAACGTCAACGCTGCACCTCCTCACCTCCCACAGCGGACGGGATTCGACCGGATCTGTGACCACCGGTGAGGAGATTGATAGAGTGGACACTATCATCTTGCTTTGATATGGAGAGGGTGAGAGAGCGATACGTGAGAAACTCTATCAAACAAGAGGCTATAATGGAGTAAAAAAATCTCTCGATAACAGTGGTTTTAAATAGAATACGCGCGTTCCCGGAAAAAAGAAATGAAAACTGGCGGAAATTTTTTTAACGTATCAAGAAAGAAAACTCGACCAAAAACACGCCCCCGCTTCCAAGCCGCGAGAGTCGTCGCGCACACACACATAGACATAGACATGCATATCCGTGTTTACGTAAAATTCCATTTCCATCTCCATCTCCAATCATATTTGTCCAACTGGCACATTATTTATGTTGTTAATTATATATGCAGCAATATTAACGTACAACATCTCTTGTTTGCGGACGTCGGGACCGCTGCCACGGCCGGTCCTGACCAACCCGAACCCTCTTCATCACCCGCATGTGCTTCCCGCCCAAAACAGTCAATGCCGCATTCATGCCCGGCCAGAGCGGATGCGACCTCTCACTGGCGCCGACATTGAAGCGGCGCGCCAGCCGAGAGAGCATCGCCCGCGCCGCTTCCGTGTGCACGTGACTGCTCCGCGTTGAAAGGTCGCAATAGCCGGCTACAACATGCATGTAAAAAGTTCTTGGGAGTTCGTGCTACAGCTAGCTGTCCTCCCCCAACTCGTCAATCTCTTCCAGTAGTGCTAGTACTCCATGGCACGATCCATCGACAAGCAGGCGGGAAAGTTATCGTATACTCGGTTTGCGGTGAGTGGCATGCCGAGCGACCGTGTGGGGTCGAGCCGTGGAGGAGGGTGAGACACGAACACGACATACATGATTTAAATGTTGGCTTTGCTCGATGGCGCGATCCAACGAAACGAAATGTTGGTTTCTCTCCGTTTCCAATTTTTCTCTGGAAAAACGGAAACTTTCCGCTCGATTTTCATTCCTATTCCAAGGTTACCCCGTTACAACGTTCCATCAAATACAAAGGAAAACTAACACACATGCTGATGCATCTCAATGATTCACATATCATTATCAATATTTACTTCACAACTAAAGACAAAAGTTGTGAGAGCGTGTACGAAAGAAAAACTACTGATGGGGTCACTACGACTTAAACCCTAACCCCTAAATAAGATTTAATTTCCTGGCCAGGTAGAACCTGTCAAAGGGAAGACGGCTGGCACCCTCGGATCATACGATGCTTTTGTGCAGTTCCACTAAAATCGACCTGCGCATGCCTGATGGCAAAGATATTGAAGAAGTGTGATTAGAATAATAGTATTGGCACTAGTTCATGAGACATAAACTCATCACAAGTAGAAGTCGGTAGAAGTAGAGAAAGATCGACATGGAGATGGAGCTACGGCAGTGGAGCAAGCCGGCTCCAAAAGGAAGATGGACTACCTGGGACGTCGGGCTATAGCTAGAAGGGCGGTTGGGACGCGACATCAGCCCATACCGCGGTGACCCCGATTGGGGCCTTACCGATCATGTGGGTTTCTCCCTCGCCGATGTCGACCGCGTCTACGCAGAACATTGTTCCCTTCCCCCAGCTGCGGGATCAGGCCCGTCGTTCTATGCTTGTGAAGAGAGCAACCTAAGCAAGCAGGCTTGTAGCTTAGGCTCCTGCTAGTGTATATATAGTGGTTTTCTTTTTCTCTCCATATCAACCATTTTATATTTCGTACGTGTCATAGAGTGAAATGATGGCTGCTTCTTCCGACTAACTTACTGTGTGATTTGACTGCTCCTTAGTGGCCCCTACACGTACTCCCCCTACGTGTATGCAACAGTCAGACGTACACATGGACGCAAAAACGCGCGGGACGCCCTAATGCATGCATGTCCGAGCACACGACAGAACACACACGCTCACGCTGAAGTGCTCAAGCTACACGTGCATGCACACACATACTCAGTCAGGGTGAGCTAGTGACCGTATAAACACCAAAAAATATATATATTGAGCGCAGTGAGCGTATTATGAAGTCCACTAACCGTATTTTTACAAATATACAGTGACAGACAATGTATTTATCTCGTTTGAAATTAAGCCATATTAACCGGAGAGGAGGCAGTATGGACTAGCATTACTTTGTTGTGTCCTGTCAACTTGCCGAACGAGGAGAACGTTGCAGGACGGGAGAAGCTTGCGCGCGGTGGATCGCAGGACAAGGAGAAACTTTTGACTAATGCAAGCTCTCCCTCGCTCAGGCGGTGGATGTGCAACAGTTAATTCGGTGTCATATTGCCAGAAGCATACACTATACTACTAGTACTATTATTGTTCGACTTCCCGAATAGGCGAATAGCCAAGCGCAAAGTTTACTAGTAGTACTAGTACTACTACTATAGTCTATAGAGGTTTGTACTATACTAGTACTAGGAACGAGATGGAGGAGCGTCTGCACTCTTATTATGATTTTAAAATGTGATAAAGCAATCTTCAACACATTTGTTTCTCTTCGAGGGTTCTCGCATGTGATAATGGAAGTTGATTGCATGGCGCACTCACCACAATTCTCGCTTAATTCTGTCTCATATCCTGTTACAAATAGGAGCGCTCGGTAATATTTCCTCTTTTTGTTATTGACATGTAAGCAATTGACAAACCTTGTGGCGCATCTTCGTGCGAACCGTGCTTTCTGCACTTTGAATGTGGTGAGAGCTGGCTTGATGAAACACCTCGATTCCTACTTCTTTTTTATGGGTACCTCGCTTCCTAGTGACCAGTGTCTTGGTGACCGTCCTAAGAATGCTTATATATGAATAAAGCTCTCTCATTTACCCATAAAAAGATTAAGCCATATTAAGCTGGAAAGGAGGGAGTATGGACTAGCACTACTTTTGGTGTGTCCGTCAACTCATGAGCGAGGAGAAGCTTGCGGGACAAGGTGAAGCTCACTTACGCCTTTTTGGCTAATGCAACCTACCCTCGGTGGACATGCATCAGTCCATTCGGTGTCAGATTGTTAGAGGCATACACTGTAGTACCCAACATGCGGAGTACCATCATTGTTCGACTTCACGAAGAGGCGAAGAGCCAAGCGCAGTAGTACGAGTAGTACTACTACTAGAACCGCATGGTGGAGCGTTTGTACTCTTATTTTTTTTATCTCTGATAAAGTACACGTTTATACCGAAGAAGGGCTGAAAATGGCAGCCCAACATGTAATGATGATATCGATCAACCAACCATGCTCGAATATATCTTGGCCAACGTGCTAGCCCGTCTGTGTGTTCTCGCTCCTCGTCTCTCCCAAGGAATGGCGGGTTGGCTCTTTACCGTCAATTGAGATCGGTTTGCTTCCACTCCTGTCCCACATGTCAGTGATATGCCAACAGGAGGTGCGTTGACCAACTGGCCATACGCGTACTTGGTTTTGCACCTTCATACTACTCCTCCCTCCATCATAGTTTACAGGGCGCGCTTCATTATGATGCATTTCTCTCAACGCATTTCCACCACCAGAGAGACTTTAGACGCGTTTGGTTTAATGCTCAATTAATTAGGGCGTGGTAACCACAATCAAGTCCACAATTTTCTCTTGATGTTCTCCCTCCTTTCCGGTTTATAGGGCTTATCTCAAAATTTTAGTTTTTCCATTTTATAAGGCTCAATTTGGTTGTTTTCCATCACATATTCAGATTCCAAGGTGCATTAAATCATTACATGCAAGTATTAAGAGAAAATTGACCAATGCATGCAGTTTATGCATGCATGCATTGCAATTAATGCATTGATAAACAAATTTTTTTGAGGAAAACAAGAGCATTAATTAGGTGCTTTTGCAAAACTACAAAAAGTATTACACCACTCGCCATCTACCTTGATTGGTGAGATTTTTTAATTGAGCACTATAAACAGGAAAGGAGGGAGTACTACTATGGAGTGGAGTAAGTGCATGCATGTGTGTACCCGGGGTGGAAGCACTGCATGCATGTGTGTACGCATTATTCCCTCTAGTAATAGACGTAGGCCGATCGCTAGTCGCCTTGGTCCCACAGATTTTTTTTCTTTTTTCTGAGGCGCTCTCTATAAACAGTGACGGATGGAGTAGTATGAGCGGATTCAAAGAAGAGCATATTGTTGGTTGCTTCTTCCGAGCAACTTACAGTGGGAAAGGTGGGGCTTATGATTTGACTGCTCATTACTCACTATTAATGCGGCGTGACGACCGGGCTGAGTCTCCCATGCGGTTGTGCACTACCCCCTCGGTTCTTAAATATACTTCGGAGTATTTGTCTTTATAGAGATTTCAACGAGTGACTACTCAAATATTTGTCTTTTTAGAGATTCAAATGGACTACTACATGCGTATGTATATAGACATATTTTGGAGTGTAGATTCACTCATTTTGCTGTGTATGTAGTCACTTGTTGAAATCTCTAGAGAAACGAATAGAGTATTTAGGAACGGAGGGAGTTCACATACGAAGCAAAATGAGTGAATCTACACTCTAAAATATGCCCATTTGAAATTAGTAAAAAGACAAATATTTAGGAACGAAGGAGTATAATTTTGTGCATGGAACATGGACCCGGATGCTGAAGAGGCTTCTAGCAATGCTATCAAGCTTCCATCATTTGTTTACATAATTGACGTACTATACAAATAATTTTCCGGCGACATGAAATTGTACAATGGTGTGAGCTTTCAGCTTTTGTTTCGTGTGTCTTGCCATCGATGCTCTTTCGGAAACAATAAAAAACTAACTTCCTTGCTAATGCATGTGAATATTAGCAGATCAGAGCTAATATTTACATCACAACTGAAGACATAGTTGTGAGAAGGTGTTAAATTACAATTGATCCATGCTTTCATTGGCAGCAACGTCCCCCCAGCTCTGTCTAAATCAACAAGGCATGTTGGGAAAAAAGTAGCTATCTGGAGCATGCAACATTCCGATCATTTTGTGCAGTTCCACTAAAATAGAGCTGAGTGTCCCTGTTCCAAAGATATTAAGTGTGATTACGATAATAGAGGACTGCTGATGAAACAATAAACACACAGATAGAAGCTGGTCACCTTTGCAGTCTCTCTTAAGACTAACTAGTTAGAGAAGATTAGGCTCGGAGTTGGATGAGGACGATAGAGCAAAACCAATCTCCCTTTTTGTCAAGCTTTGAAATGTAGAGACATTGCCCATGTGACATTTTAGTACAACTGCACAAAACACTCTTAAGAAAAAAGTGATTTGTGCAGTTCACCAAAAGGTCGCAATAGCAACGAGGTGAAATGGATAGCCCTGTTTGCAAAAAAGAGGTAGAAAGGAAACAATTACTGGCCAATAACAGTTGATGACACATGCGACGACAAAAAAGAAGCATATTCCTTGTACTAAGGGAAGGTAACAACACGGTTGTGTTTGTCTAAAACGGTGTGAGGACGAGATTGCAATATGGAAAGTACGCCAGATGAGCTACATTTTGGGCAAAGAACTATGGAAGATCCACATGCAGCGACGTGGGAAGACGGGCAGTGGAGTAAGGCTGGAGGGGATACCTAAAGCTTGTCGGGATGTAACTAGGTGAGCAGCGGCAGGCGGAATCTGCCCATACTGCGGCAGCGAGTAGGTGGCATAGGCAGTGCCGCGCCGGAGCTTGGTGAGAGAGAACGATGTGTACCACAAATCGGGACGTGCTTCCTCGGCGCCGTCGAACGGAGAAACTATGCACTTCCTCCCTTTCCACCGGTGGACGGGATGCGGCCGGATCAATGACCAACGGTGAGAGAGAGAGGCCACCGCACTCCCTTTCCCCTGGCGGACGGGATGCGGCCGGATCAGTGACCAACGGTGAGAGAGAGAGAGGCCATCGCAGCCTTGTGTGAGATACTCTAAAGAGCGACAAACCGGGTAGGCAGGCTCCATTGTATATAGTGGAGCGGACTTCCATTTTCTCCATAAAAATCGTTTTATATTCTGTGTACGTGCCATTGAGCGATGTAAATTTATTTAAAAATAACGCGGCAACGTGGCAAGTCGAACTTTGTTTCGTGCACGCGTGGTACACGACCCCCCTAGGTAAACAACCGGTATAGGCGTTCAAATTAGCACGTGGGCTGCCATTTCGTAAAGAAATGAGCTCCACCGTGTACCCACACGGGTGTGGCTGGGCATGAAGCGTGAGTACGTGCACGGTGCACCTATTCTCTTCTTGTATACGTACACCACCTACGTGGGGTTGTGTGAGAGAGATACAAACCTAGAGAGATATAGTGTGCGGGTTCGTGAGAGTTTTGGAAGTCGATCAAAAATGTAACATATGCAATGTGTGTTAAATAGAGTCCTGGATATAACATATATATAGAGGGGGCGATCCACGAGAAGAGAGTGGAGGTATCATCGTCTTGAGGTGTCCATAAAATTGAAGAGAGGGATGATGTGTGTGTGTGTGTGCGCGCGCCCAATCGATAAAGAGTGCCATCGAATTTGTGTGTGCCCACGTCAAAGATATAGAGTGGCTGGCCTACTGGAACGTGAGAGGGGACATGTGTAGTTTCTCTCCATGGCATGGATACTTACCTGCAACGCTTGACTATCGGTGTGTGGTGGGGGAAGAGGGAGGCCCAATTAACTATAGAGGTACAATGGCTGGTATATGTGCAGAGGAGGAGAGAGGCCTACCTCATGTATTAAGGAGATCGATCTGCCTCATGTATTAAGGGAGATCGATCGGCATCCATGCATATGTGCAGGAGAGGAATAAGGTTGGGAGAGAGAAAGAGCTAGAGTGTTGGAGGGGGTGGTAGTGGAGTTGCTTCTAAAAAATGGTGGGATAGGCTTTCTAGACAAACGGAGGGCACGCCCGCAATATCAATAAGAGAGGAGATGGCTACTTGTTTTCTGTGCACGTGAGTGTGAGAGACGGGTAAGGAGGCATGCACGAATGATGAGGGGGGACGATATGGCTGTGGTAAGCAGACGTAACTACATAGGAAGATCAATCACCCTTTGTTAGAGAAAGAAGAGACATTACTTGTGTGGTACGTCGATCGATGGGAGAGGATAGTTAAAGTCGATCTAGGTATATGTTGGGAGATCGATCGGTATACATGCATGGGTGTGTTAGAACCAAATGAGGCACGTGGAGAAGGATATATTGAGAGGGATGCATCTAGCAGGTGGTACGAGAGGCATACTATATCGAGGGGGAAGGAGTGTGCGAGTACGAGATCGATGAAAAGAGTGGTTGGAGTGAGGCATGGACGGTGACAAGACAAGAGGGGAAGCTTCTGTTTGTGCTAGGCACACCTAGCTAGAGAGGCATATCGATCGATGTGTGCAGTAAAGAAGGAGCTGGGGGGCCTACACACACCGTGGTTGAACAACCTAAAGTGAAAAGACGAATTTGCGCGATGGAGCTAGAGAATGTTGAGGGATGGTGAGAGGGATGCGGGCATGTGCATGCACGATAGAAAGTTAGTGCTAGCTACAAAGATAAGAGGATCATACTTCATTATAAAAAGCGAATTCGGATATTTGAAGAATTTATCATAGTGTTTTAAACCGACGCATGTGTGAATATATATAACGGTGATACACATGGCATGGTTATGAACATGTTATGCTACATATAATATATTTTATCTCTACTCTTATAAAAAACGGAGTTGTTGATGATGGTGTGCCTGCCATCCTGCAATATAGGCCATCCGATTTATATCTGGTGGATAGGAAGGAAACTATGGCAAGTTTGAAAAAAGATACCCACACCCCTCTAGATATTTGCAAATTAGGCCCCTTGATCATGTTGATCTTCTGTGGAACGCATGGGCATCTTGCTAGTACTACATATAATACAGAGAACATTGATTATAATTTGGGCTAATGTGTGGCTTTTGCAGCTCAGGTCTAAATACTTGTCATAATGTAGGGGGCGGGGCACTATACTTTGTGTGATAAACACGGTGTACGTATGGAACATGGTTTAGATTATGAATATATAGTTACTACATCAAATGTACTTTTATTTGGAATCAACATCAAGTGTATTCAAAAAATAGAATTCGAGTTCATGTAGTACACATAGTTCATATCTATCTCTATAGTAATCATGTGGTCTGTTATTAAGGTAATACACGAATGATTGTTGAAGTGGGCAACAATCATGATTGTAGATTCTTATTGAAATAGAGAAACGAATTCAATTTAGTTCGAATTGCATCGGTAGTATAGACATTTGGAATGCACTAAAATGTTGGTATGAGTAGGTTACATGCATTATACATCAAGCGAAAAAATTTAATCGGACATAACATGGATTCATACTCCCTCCTTCCATCTATATAGGGTATAATGAGATTTTTAAGACCGCCTTTGACTATTGACAAGATTAATAGTACATGACATGCACAATGTGAAAATTATATCATTGAAAGAACCTAATTTAACGGTGTGCTTTGTGCAAGTTGCATGCCATATATTATTGCTCTAATATTTGGTCAAAGTTAGCATCGAAAAACGCATTAGGCCCAATATAGATGGAAGGAGGGAGTAGCTTTGAATAGCATTTGTATAGTAAAATAGGGCAAGACTCTCTCTTTGTCTGGTGTGAATAGTTTTTTTTTTTGTTTTTTTTTTGGTTGACGGAAGTGCGAATTGATTTCGTACGTACAAGTACAATATTACTACACGTTAGGCTTGTCCCTAAAATTCAACCCGCGTCTTGTTATATCCCTAAAATTCAGATATCGTGCTCCCAAAACTGGCGCCTTCACAACCCGCGCCTTGCTATCCCGAAATTACAACGCGCGCGAAAACTCCCTCCAGCTACCAAATCCCGACACGCGAAATCCCCCTTCTAACACTGAGTCAAACGGGTCGCTAGTTCAAATTGTTGGGGGGGGGGTACTTTTGTAACACACCCTACATTTTGGACAAGCGCGTCCCTAAGTCATGCTTCACCACCTCCCATCGCCCCCTTTTCGCCATTCGAAATCCTAGGCCGCCATAACCTCTCCGCTCCAGCCGCGAAACCCCACCCTCCTTCGTCCGCCACCTCACCGCTGCCCAGCCGAAGCCTCTTCCCCGACGACGTTGTCCACCGCAACAGCTCGACGTCCCTCGTCCACCTCCCCGGATGAGCATCCGTCATCCATCTCGTCGTCTCGCCGATTCAGCCGCCCGTCCTCCACCTCGAGCTGCTCCGACGATCGCCTCATCTATCGCGGCTGCTCCATCCCGCCTTAACCTGCTCCACCGAAACCGCAGCATCCTCACCGACTCCTCAGAAGAAGCTGAGGCCTACTCAGCGCCAAAAAAGATGTTGTACACTCATCGCATCGCACCCTCTCCTTAACTCGACCTCCCGGCACCGACGGTGCTCCATCCCGCACCCCCATGGAGCGGCTACCTTGAAGCCAGCACTGCGGGCGACATCTCCACGGCGGCTCTCCACCAGTGCGAGGCCCCTTCGGCGGCGGCGTCCATACCAGCGAGGATCACATCTGCTGCTCGGCTCTCGCTCGATCGCTCGCTTCGCCTAGCTACTCTGCTGCTCTCTCCCTCGTTCGTGTTGCTGCTCTGCTCGATTTAGCCACACTTGATTGGTGAATCGACTTTTGGGTCGATCGATTTTTAGGGGTTGAGGGGCTCATCGGAGTTAAGGAAGAACCACCTTGGCTGGGGCGGGGCTCACGGAGAGGTACCCCACTATCTATATTAGGGTTCGAGGTAGGGGGCGGGGCCTAGAGGGCTGGCCGGGGCGGCGGTGGGGAGTTGTTTCGGGTCAGCAAGGCGGCGCTGGGTGAGGGAATCCTGGATTAGGGGGTATCCGGACAGCCGGACTGTATACATCATCCGGACTATTTGAGCGTGAAGATACAAGACTCAAGACTCAGTCCCGTGTCCGGATGGGACTCTCCTTTGCGTGGAAGACAAGCTTGGCGATCCGGATATTATATTTCCTTCCTTGTAACCGACTCCATGTAAACCCTAGCCCTCTCCGGTGTCTATATAAACCGGAGAGGTTGGTCCTTAGAAGGCCGATCACAATTACCATCATAATCATCATAGGCTAGCTTCTAGAGTTTAGCCTCTACGATCTCGTGGTAGGTCTACTCTTGTACTACTCATATCGTCAACATTAATCAAGCAGGAAGTAGGGTTTCACCTCCATCGAAAGGGCCCGAACTTGGGTAAACATTGTGTCCCTTGCTTCCTGTTACCATCAGCCTAAGACGCACAGATCGGGACCCGCTACCCGAGATCCGCCGGTTTTTACACCAACATTGGTGCTTTCATTGAGAGTTCCTCTGTGTCGTCGCTGCAAGGCTTTATGGCGCCTTCAATCGTCGGCAACACGGTCCAGGGCGAGACTTTTCTCCCCGGACAGATCTTCGTGTTTGGCGGCCGCCTTCTGAGCCAATTAAACAGCCATCGGAGCGAATCGGCAGCTCGCCCGAGCCACGTGTCAGGTTCGAAACCTAAACTACGGCCGATATCGCGGAGGCTTGATCCTCGACGGAATCGGGCCAGTGCCACGAGTGTTGGGCAGTCACGATGAGCACGGCCTAGACCTGCTGTGGGATAGTGCTCGGGATACTACCCCCGTAGTAGTCCCGGACCTAAATCCGGAGAAGACTGCGTGACCCAAGGACGGGTGGATGGACCCCGCCCCGCAGGCTACACACTCCTCGGCGGTAGAGCCGAACACATGCCTCACTTCTAGGGAAGCTCAGTGACTCTGACCCCGGACTCGTATCCGGTTGTAGGTTCCAGTCCGCGCGCTCCTGAGCCCGCCGAGCCTGGTCGGGCTCCGGTAATGGAGTTTACCGCAGCGGATGTCTTCCAGCACTCGCCCTTTGGCGACATGCTGAACTCATTATAGTCTCTCTCTTTGTCAGGAGGCTCTTGTCCAAACTATGTCCGGCTCGAGTGGGAAGCAGGCGACGGAGAAACTATGCACTTCCTCCCTTTCCACCGGTGGACGGGATGCGGCCGGATCAATGACCAACGGTGAGAGAGAGAGGCCACCGCACTCCCTTTCCCCTGGCGGACGGGATGCGGCCGGATCAGTGACCAACGGTGAGAGAGAGAGAGGCCATCGCAGCCTTGTGTGAGATACTCTAAAGAGCGACAAACCGGGTAGGCAGGCTCCATTGTATATAGTGGAGCGGACTTCCATTTTCTCCATAAAAATCGTTTTATATTCTGTGTACGTGCCATTGAGCGATGTAACTTTATTTAAAAATAACGCGGCAACGTGGCAAGTCGAACTTTGTTTCGTGCACGCGTGGTACACGACCCCCCTAGGTAAACAACCGGTATAGGCGTTCAAATTAGCACGTGGGCTGCCATTTCGTAAAGAAATGAGCTCCACCGTGTACCCACACGGGTGTGGCTGGGCATGAAGCGTGAGTACGTGCACGGTGCACCTATTCTCTTCTTGTATACGTACACCACCTACGTGGGGTTGTGTGAGAGAGATACAAACCTAGAGAGATATAGTGTGCGGGTTCGTGAGAGTTTTGGGGGGGGTCAATCAAAAAATGTAACATATGCAATGTGTGTTAAATAGAGTCCTGGATATAACATATATATAGAGGGGGCGATCCACGAGAAGAGAGTGGAGGTATCATCGTCTTGAGGTGTCCATAGAATTGAAGAGAGGGATGATGTGTGTGTGTGTGTGCGCGCGCCCAATCGATAAAGAGTGCCATCGAATTTGTGTGTGCCCACGTCAAAGATATAGAGTGGCTGGCCCTTTGGAGCGTGAGAGGGACATGTAGTTTCTCTCCATGGCATGGATACTTACCTGGCAGCTTGACTATCGGTGTGTGGTGGGGGAAGAGGGAGGCCCAATTAACTATAGAGGTACAATGGCTGGTATATGTGCAGAGGAGGAGAGAGGCCTACCTCATGTATTAAGGAGATCGATCTGCCTCATGTATTAAGGGAGATCGATCGGCATCCATGCATATGTGCAGGAGAGGAATAAGGTTGGGAGAGAGAAAGAGCTAGAGTGTTGGAGGGGGTGGTAGTGGAGTTGCTTCTAAAAAATGGTGGGATAGGCTTTCTAGACAAACGGAGGGCACGCCCGCAATATCAATAAGAGAGGAGATGGCTACTTGTTTTCTGTGCACGTGAGTGTGAGAGACGGGTAAGGAGGCATGCACGAATGATGAGGGGGACGATATGGCTGTGGTAGCGGGCGTAACTACATAGGAAGATCAATCACCCTTTGTTAGAGAAAGAAGAGACATTACTTGTGTGGTACGTCGATCGATGGGAGAGGATAGTTAAAGTCGATCTAGGTATATGTTGGGAGATCGATCGGTATACATGCATGGGTGTGTTAGAACCAAATGAGGCACGTGGAGAAGGATATATTGAGAGGGATGCATCTAGCAGGTGGTACGAGAGGCATACTATATCGAGGGGGAAGGAGTGTGCGTGTACGAGATCGATGAAAAGAGTGGTTGGAGTGAGGCATGGACGGTGACAAGACAAGAGGGGAAGCTTCTGTTTGTGCTAGGCACACCTAGCTAGAGAGGCATATCGATCGATGTGTGCAGTAAAGAAGGAGCTGGGGGGCCTACACACACCGTGGTTGAACAACCTAAAGTGAAAAGACGAATTTGCGCGATGGAGCTAGAGAATGTTGAGGGATGGTGAGAGGGATGCGGGCATGTGCATGCACGATAGAAAGTTAGTGCTAGCTACAAAGATAAGAGGATCATACTTCATTATAAAAATAATTCGGATATTTGAAGAATTTATCATAGTGTTTTAAACCGGCGCATGTGTGAATATATATAACGGTGATACACATGGCATGGTTATGAACATGTTATGCTACATATAATATATTTTATCTCTACTCTTATAAAAAGCGGAGTTGTTGATGATGGTGTGCCCGCCATCCTGCAATATAGGCCATCCGATTTATATCGGTGGATAGGAAGGAAACTATGGCAAGTTTGAAAAAGATACCCACACCCTCTAGATATTTGCAAATTAGGCCCTTGATCATGTTGATCTTACGTGGAGCATGGGCATCTTGCTAGTACTACATATAATACAGAGAACATTGATTATAATTTGGGCTAATGTGTGGCTTTTGCAGCTCAGGTCTAAATACTTGTCATAATGTAGGGGGCGGGGCACTATACTTTGTGTGATAAACACGGTGTACGTATGGAACATGGTTTAGATTATGAATATATAGTTACTACATCAAATGTACTTTTATTTGGAATCAACATCAAGTGTATTCAAAAAATAGAATTCGAGTTCATGTAGTACACATAGTTCATATCTATCTCTATAGTAATCATGTGGTCTGTTATTAAGGTAATACACGAATGATTGTTGAAGTGGGCAACAATCATGATTGTAGATTCTTATTGAAATAGAGAAACGAATTCAATTTAGTTCGAATTGCATCGGTAGTATAGACATTTGGAATGCACTAAAATGTTGGTATGAGTAGGTTACATGCATTATACATCAAGCGAAAAAATTTAATCGGACATAACATGGATTCATACTCCCTCCTTCCATCTATATAGGGTATAATGAGATTTTTAAGACCGCCTTTGACTATTGACAAGATTAATAGTACATGACATGCACAATGTGAAAATTATATCATTGAAAGAACCTAATTTAACGGTGTGCTTTGTGCAAGTTGCATGCCATATATTATTGCTCTAATATTTGGTCAAAGTTAGCATCGAAAAACGCATTAGGCCCAATATAGATGGAAGGAGGAGTAGCTTTGAATAGCATTTGTATAGTAAAATAGGGCAAGACTCTCTCTTTATGCGGTGTGAATAGTTTTATTTTTTTGTTTTTTTTGGTTGTGGAAGTGCGAATTGATTTAAATGCGTACAAGTACAATATTACTACGTTAGGCTTGTCCTAAAATTCAACCAGCGTCTTGTTATATCCTAAAATTCAGATATCGTGCTCCCAAAACTGGCGCCTTCACAACCCGCGCCTTGCTATCCCGAAATTACAACGCGCGAAAACTCCCTCCACTACCAAATCCCGACATGAAATCCCCTTCTAACTTTGAGTCAAGCGGGTCGCTAGTTCAAATTGTTGGGGGGTACTTTTGTAACACACCCTACATTTTGGACAAAGCGTCCCTAAGTCATGCTTCACCACCTCCCATCGCCCCTTTTAGCCATTCAAATCCTAGGCCGCCATAACCTCTCCGCTCCGGCCATGAAACCCCACCCTCCTTCGTCCGCCACCTCACGCTGCCCGGCGAAGCCTCTTCCCGACGAGCGTTGTCCACCGCAACAGCTCGGCGTCCTAAATCCACCTCCCGGATGAGCATCCGTCATCCATCTCGTCGTCTCGCCGATTCAGCCGCCCGTCCTCCACCTCGAGCTGCTCAAGCGATCGCCTCATCTATCGCGGCTGCTCCATCCCGCCTTAACCTGCTCCACGAAACGCAGCATCCTCACCGACTCCTCGAAGAAGCCGAGGCCTACTCGGCGCCAAAAAGATGTTGTACACTCATCGCGATCGCACCCTCTCCTTAACTCGACCTCCGGCACCGGCGGTGCTCCATCCCACACCCCATGGGCGGCTACCTTGAAGCCAAGACCTTTGGGCGACATCTCCACGGCGGCTCTCCACCAGTGCGAGGCCCCTTCGGCGGCGGCGTCCATACCAGCAGGATCTGCTACTGCTGCTCCGGCTCTCGCTCGATCGCTCGCTCGCCTAGCTGCTACTGCTGCTCTCTCCCTCGTTCGTGTTGCTGCTCTGCTCCGATTTAGCCACACTTCAGTCGACTGAATCGACTTTTGGGTCAGTCGATTTTTAGGGGTTGAGGGGGGGCTCATCGGAGTTAAGGAAGAACCACCCGCAGCGGGGACGGGGGCTCGCCGGAGAGGTACCCCACTATCTATATTAGGGTTCGAGGTAGGGGGCGGGGCCTAGAGGGCTGGCCGGGGCGGCGGTGGGGAGTTGTTTCGGGTCAGCAAGGCGGCGCTGGGTGAGGGAATCCTGGATTAGGGGGTATCCGGACAGCCGGACTGTATACATCATCCGGACTATTGGAGCGTGAAGATACAAGACTCAAGACTCAGTCCCGTGTCCGGATGGGACTCTCCTTTGCGTGGAAGACAAGCTTGGCGATCCGGATATTATATTTCCTTCCTTGTAACCGACTCCATGTAAACCCTAGCCCTCTCCGGTGTCTATATAAACCGGAGAGGTTGGTCCTTAGAAGGCCGATCACAATTACCATCATAATCATCATAGGCTAGCTTCTAGAGTTTAGCCTCTACGATCTCGTGGTAGGTCTACTCTTGTACTACTCATATCGTCAACATTAATCAAGCGAGAAGTAGGGTTTCACCTCCATCGAAAGGGCCCGAACTTGGGTAAACATTGTGTCCCTTGCTTCCTGTTACCATCAGCCTAAGACGCACAGATCGGGACCCGCTACCCGAGATCCGCCGGTTTTTACACCAACATTGGTGCTTTCATTGAGAGTTCCTACGTCGTCGTCGCTGCAAGGCTTTATGGCGCCTTCAATAAATCGGCAACACGGTCCAGGCGAGACTTTTCTCCCGGACAGATCTTCGTGTTTGGCGGCCGATTCTGAGCCAATTCGCAGCCATCTGGAAGCGATCGGCAGCTCGCCCGAGCCACGTGTCGAGTTCGAAACCTAAACTACACGGCCGATATCCGCGGAGGCTTGATCCTCGACGGAATCGGGCCAGTGCCAGGAGTGTTGGGCAGTCACGATGAGCACGGCCTAGACCTGCTGTGGGATAGTGCTCGGGATACTACCCCCGTAGTAGTCCCGGACCTAAATCCGGAGCAGACTGCGTGACCCAAGGACGGGTGGATGGACCCCGCCCCGCAGGCTACACACTCCTCGGCGGTAGAGCCGAACACATGCCTCACTTCTAGGGAAGCCTGTGACTCCAGACCCCCGGACTCGTATCCGGTTGTAGGTTCCAGTCCGCGCGCTCCTGAGCCCGCCGAGCCTGGTCGGGCTCCGGTAATGGAGTTTACCGCAGCGGATGTCTTCCAGCACTCGCCCTTTGGCGACATGCTGAACTCATTATAGTCTCTCTCTTTGTCAGGAGGCTCTTGTCCAAACTATGTCCGGCTCGAGTGGGAAGCAGGCGACGAAGGAATTCGTTGCCCACCCACCACCCACTTCATTGCCACGGTTGATGATTTAACCGACGTGCTTGACTTCGACTCCGAAGGCATCGACGGCATGAACGACAATGCAGGAGAAGATTCAGAATCTCTGGGGCACTGGACTACTACCTCATCACACGATATATACATGGTGGACACGCCTAAGGAGAACGACGGCGACAATCCGAAAGATAAAACCCTCGGGCAAAAGCCAGAACGACGGCGCAGACGCCGCTCAAAGTCTAGCAACAGTAAAAATAGCAACAAGAGCGCCAGAAAGATCGACACCCCAGTCAACTCCAAAGGAAATAATGACCATACGGACCCAACGATGGAGCAGGACAAGCCAGGCCATGCCGAACACAGTTCGGGGCGGACGCCCGATCACAATGATCCCGAGGGACGAGTTCATCAGCTGCCCCAAGACAAGAACAATGTCCGGATGACGACGCATTCATCATCCTAGAAACACGCGTGGAACGAGATAACCTCCACAGAAAGTTTATGGCCACCACAAGAAGTCTAAAGAAGCAGAAGCAACGGCTAAAAGCCGCACAGGAAACGCTCAATCGCAAATGGAACAAAGTGCTAGACATAGAAGAAAGATACGGCGACGATCGCCATACAAAGAGCTACCAAACACGCAAACTACCGCCAAAATTCGATGACGAGGCCATTCCACCAAAGAACAACACAACAAGGAGGCCGGACGTACCACTATGTAACCGCAACAGAGCAGCTACCGACACCGTGCACGATTTACGTGAGCACCTGGATGAGAAAGCCGGCGCGGCTAGATCCATCTACGGATCTAAAGGACAAAACCCGGCGTAGGACTATGGCCACCAAAACGATTATACCAATCGAATACCAGTTCGGAATAAACACCGGACACAGCACGTCCAGATCTGAGGGCTGCTCACCCCGTGCTTCACGAAGAAATCTTGGACCATGAATTTCCACGTGGTTTTAAACACAGTGAATATAGAAACATCTGACGAAGCAGCAGACCGAAGTGCGGATCGAGATTTTATCCTGCATATACATATGGCTCGTGGGGTTGACCTCCACGCCATAAAATACCTTCCCCTCAAACTGAAGGGACCAGCTCGACACTGGTTGAAAAGCCTCCCCGAAAAATCAATTGGGAGTTAGGAGGAACTCGAGGACGCGTTCAGGGCCAATTTTCAAGGGACTTATGTCCGGCCTCCGGATGCGGACGATTTAAGTCACATAATCCAACAGCCCAGAGAGTCCACCCGCAAGCTTTGGAACAGATTCCTCACTAAGAAGAATCAAATTGTCAATTGTCCGGATGCCGAAGCCTTAGCGGCATTCAAACACAGCATCCGCGACGAGTGGCTCGCCAGACACCTCGGCCAAGAAAGGCCAAGGACAATTGCAGCCTTAAGAAGCCTTATGACCCGCTTTTGTGCGGGTGAAGATAGCTGGCTGGCCCGTAAAGGCACCAGCAATCCCAGCACATTTGAAATAAGGGATGGCAATGGGAAGCCACGGCGTAATACAAACAAACTTCAAAACAAGGAAGAGAGTCCGGACAACACAACGGTAAACGCCAGATTTAGGGGCTCTCGACCCGATCAGCAAAAGAAGCCACTTAAAGGTAGTAAAGAGGGACCATCCGGTTTGAACAGAGTCCTGGACAGACTGTGCCAAATTCATGGCACCCCCAACAAACCTGCGAACCACACGCACAGAGAGTGCTGGGTCTTCAAGCAGGCCGGCAAATTAAATGCCAAACACAAGGGAAGGGAAACACCAAGGGAAGACGAGGTTAAAACAGTAAACATGATCCACGCGACTCACACATCCACGAGAAGGCACGAACGCGCGCTCAAAGACGCGTACGCTATAGAGCCCATCGTACCCACACCTAACTACTAGATGGCTTCTCCGATCACCTTCGATCATACGGACCGCCTGACTAGTATTCGGCGCGGAGGATCAGAGGCCTTGGTGCTTGACCCAATAATCGACGAATACCACCTCACCCACGTCCATATGGACGGCGGCAGTAGTCTCAATTTAATATACCAGGACACTGTCCGCAGAATGGGGATAGACCCATCCAGAATCAGCCAAAGCAACACCACCTTTGAAGAGGTGATACGAGGCATTGAAGCCTATGGCAGGGGCTCCGTCGTACTAGAGGTAACATTCGGCTCCCCAGGCAACTCCAGAAGCGAACAACTACTCTTCACCATCGCACCCTTCCAGAGCAGCTATCACGCATTGCTTGGAAGAGCAGCCTTCGCCCGCTTCAACGCAATACCGCACTATGCCTACCTTACACTCAAGATGCCCGGTCCACATGGCGTCATCACCGTTAACGGAAACACAGAGCGCTCTTCACGCGCAGGGGAACACGCGACGGCCCCAGCGGCCGGACTATAAGCGGCCTCCAATATTAGAAATTATGACTGGTCATTAAGACCACAGATACGGTTAGACCGGCAGCCCGGATAAAACTGAACCAGGGCACCGTATATGTAATCTCATAGAGGACACCAGGGGCTATAAAAATTTAATATAGCCCCACACTTGGCTCAATCTTATTGGCAGGCCAACATCTCACACTTTTACTATCCATCGCATACTTATGTTGTACTCTCCTACACAAGTTTTCCTTTTTACAGACACAATGCGTGCGATACCCTTCCAGGAAACGGCACAATGGAGACAAAGGCGCAGACATGCAGCAGGGCCCCGCTCAAAGATTTCTCTTTAGATTAAGCCCCTGTGTAAACCTTTTATATTGCCTCTTGTTGTTCACACATCCCATGGGTACTACACCTACAGAGGATACTGCCGTTATTGGCATTTCGCCATGACAGACTAATGCATGTACCTGGAACTACAGGGTTTATAATGAATGGGCATTCTTCAGCCCATTTTCTGTTATAAAGTCTGAATACCTTCGGGAGTGTTCGGCGTCGCGAGTTTGGCCTTATATGCATCAGCTCCGAATCATGTCTTTGGTCGAATGTTGGGTTTGCCCGGCTCCTGGGTTTGCCGCCTTATGTTCCGTTCTTATCGGCTAAAGCGGCCAAAGAAGAACTACTGCGATTGTGCCCTGGTTATTCCGGATGAGCACCTCGATGAAAGCGGCCGACTATCATGATACAGCGCGAGACTGTTCAACCACTCGAAGACTTATCGGAATCTTTAGGATCCCTCCGCATTAACAAAGGACTGTATCCCGGTCATGTAGACACGCGCCCATATTCGGATGCACGCGAAGGTACCAGGGGCTACATAGTAGCCCCACCGTTAGACTCCCATGGCTAAGCGAAAGTGTTACAGCTATATTGTCCGGTTGCCTAGTTTGATGTGCGATCACCTCCTTAATGGACCAAGACGTTGGATCAAGTGTGATTACACATATTTTTCGCGAACACCCCCGCATTGTATGCGTGGGGGCTGAAGCCAACGACTGCTAACTTTCGGATCATATATATATATATATAGGACAAATTTTTCGATTGCTAACTTTCCTATATATATATATATATATATATATATATATATATATATATATATATATATATATATATATATATATATATATATATATATATGATACATACAGAGACACAATAATACTTTCAGGCAAAAAATATAAATATAGCCTTACAACCGAAATAACATTGTTTTTACAATGACTCGATCTGTCACTCGAATAAGACATTCTTCGAGCACCGCGCCTCTCTTAAGCGGGCACCTTCTGTTACCTGCGCCAAGTAGTGCTCGGCCAGATACTGGCCTCCCACCGGATTCTGGGTCACTACAACGGTGGCCTCCATATCTGTCCAATATGCTTTAACGCGGGCAAGAGCCATTCGTGCATCCTCTATGCACGCCGACCTCCTCATGGCACCGATCTGAGGCACGGCCCCAAGGAACTGCTGTAGCAAACCAAAGTAACTATCCGGCTTAGTCCCCTTTGGCCAAAGATGGTCTATTACAGACCGCATTACAAGCCCGGACAACCTGTGAAGCTCTGCCACAGCAGCCATCTTATCACTTAACGGCAGCGGGCGCGCGGGAGCATTGAATTGCGACCAGAAAAGCTTCTCCACCTCTTTATCACCTTGATCCTCGAAAAACTTGGCTGCATAAGCGGTACTCTTCGCCAAGTCCGCATACGCATCTGCAGGACTCCAGCGTCCATCCAGAGGAGC
The DNA here is from genome assembly GCA_021437245.1 of Aegilops speltoides. Taxonomy (NCBI): domain Eukaryota; kingdom Viridiplantae; phylum Streptophyta; class Magnoliopsida; order Poales; family Poaceae; genus Aegilops; species Aegilops speltoides. The sequence continues at coordinate 250,717,641 of CM038146.1, forward strand.
ATCCTTCGGATCCAAAAACTTCGTCCGCAGTAAGTAGGAGCCCCCAACCGCGATTTTACCAGCCTGTTGAAGCTCCTCTCGCACACCCCTGACCTCGGTCCGCATCTCCTTGGTGGCATTAAGTGCCTTATTCGGATCGGCCGAACTAGCCTTATTCTCCTTTTCAAGGAGTTCATACCGGTCGTTGCCATTTTTCAACTCCACAGCCATTTCGGCTATCTTTCCCCCCTTCGGCGATGAGCAGCCTGTTCGGCTCTCAATTCTTCGGCCGCCTTTAGGGCAGCCGCACTGCTAACCCGAGCTTGCTCCTTGGCCTGGGCAAGTTCCGCCCTCAGGGCTTCCACGGCAGCAGCACCATCTGCAGTCCAAGCATATTGCATTAATATTATGCCCCTCTCATATTTTCCTATACAATATAATAAGGAAAGCATAGCACATACCTTGTGAATCGTCCAGCCGCTTGTTCACCAGCGTGATACCGACACCAATAGATCCGATCTGTCTCCTTAGCTCGGCAACTTCAATGGACTGGTCGGCTGCCGAACCCTCAGATACCTGCGCATTGGCACAACACAATCATTACTATATGATCCCCCGTTTGCCGCCTAGGGCGGGCAACCAGAGTCTTAGGGGCTACTATCCGCATGGAGCACACCTAGCGCGTGCCTCACAGCCAAAAAATAGTGTATTTTTCACTACATACCTCAAAGCCTCTGAGCAGGCTCGTAAATGCTTCATTCAAAACCGCTTGTGGAGGATGAAATCTTCTTGAGCACCGCACTCATTAATGAGCGGTGCTCCTCCGAGAGCGCAGCTTGCTCAGAAGGCTTGTCAGTATGTCTGGCCGGACATCGAACTATGTCGGACCCTTCCCATCGCCCCCCGTGGGAAACGCTCCGGGCTTAGGGCGGCTGACGTATTAGCTTCCGGCTTCGGCAGGTCCGGACTCCTCCGTGATGACACCTCGGTGTCGCCCGCTTCATGAGGCGGAGAGGTGGGTCGGGTCTCGCTCTCCATCATCTCCGGAGGAAGATCCCCCGAAGACGAACTCTGTTGAGAAGAGCTGCTAGCCGGACTGCAGAAGACGAATCCTGGTTATTGATTTCGCAGAAACGCAGTACCTTCGAATTAACGATTGACTTACAGCTCGATGGAGGGCTGGCCCGTTGGCGGGCATGACGCGGTGAGGGTGCCCGTCGTGGTAGAGCCCCCTGGTGATACCTTTTTCCCTGGTTTGGGCATCTCCGTCTCCAAGTCTTTTTCTTCTCGCGCGGGGAGGAGGCTTTAGCCTCCCCTTCCCGACTATCCTCCTCATGGGAGGTAACAATTCCCCCGGTTCGGATATGCAGCGTGTGAAGTTTGGTTTCTTTGTTCTTCCCCTTGTCTTTCCCTGAGGGCATTTTGCTGAGCACCCGGCCAAGCATCTTGGCAATGGTGGGATTAGGCGAGCCTTCGGGAAGTGGCGTCGGACACCTGATTCTCTCCGCCTTACTGAGCCATTCCTGGCCACGGATGATTTTCAGAATAACAACTATGACAAATATAAAACAAAGTGTCCGTTATCAAGGTTACTTACTTGGGTATCTAGGCGATTGCAGCTTAGGCCCGCATCCTCGATGGTGTCCGGACACTCTACTTGTGGTCCAAAGAGTAATTTACACATCCCTTCGAGCTTCAGGCCGAAGAAGTGCTTAATAGTCCGCGGACCCTCTGGATTGAACTCCCACATCCGGAGAGGCCGGCGTTGGAACGGCAACATCCGTCGGATTAACATCACTTGAATTATGCTGACAAGGTTAATGTCCCTCTCAAGAAGCTCCCGGATGCGGCTCTGCAGTACTGGTACATCAACAGCGGGCCCCCAATTCCGTCCTACGTCGGTCCAAGACGACAGTTGTGACGGAGGGCCCGAGCGGAACTCGGGGGCGGCCACCCACTTTGTGCCTCTAGGAGCCGTAACATAAAACCACCTTCGTTGCCATACATCGGATACTTCTGGGAAAGAAACCTCTGGCCATGGGGCATCGGCGTTCCTGCTTATTATGGCACCTCCGCACTCCGCATGTCGCCCCTCGATCATCTTCGGCTTCACATTAAAGGTCTTGAGCCATAAGCCGAAGTGTGGAGTGATGTGGAGATAAGCTTCGCACACAATAATGAACGACGAGATATGGAGGATAGCGTCCGGAGCTAGATCATGAAAATCCAACCCGTAATAGAACATGAGTCCCCTCACAAAGGGATCGAGAGTTAGGCCCAAGCCACGGAGGAAGTGAGGGACAAACACGATGCTCTCATTGGGCTCTGGTGTAGGGATGACCTGCCCTGAAGCAGGAAGCCTGTGCTGGATGTCGGCGGTCAGATATCCGACCTCCCTAAGCCTTGCAATGTCCTCCTCTTGGGTCGAGGAGGCCACCCACCTACCTTGAGGGTTGGATCTGGACATATTGGAGGATCTGGGGTGTAGGAGCTTAGGTCTCGGATATTAGAACCCGAGGTGCGAGAAGGCGCGAGGGAGGTGGAAAAGTGGCATAGGCCTGGGCCCCTGTATAAAGAGGGTGAATATCAAGAGTCCTCAGGGTGACCGCTTGAGTCTTATCTAAAAGACACACGGAGTCATGCCAACAGTCGCCGTAGGGTTACGCATGCCTATATTGATGGAAGATCCCGTAATAAGAGGAACACGATCTCTGCTTTGCCAGGACGTGCCAATAAAACCGCCTCGCAACGTGAGTCGAGGTGGGGCGAGAAACGCCGGTTCGTGTTGGACCGGGCCACAATGCAAAGGCACGACGTACAGAGATTTCCAGCAGGTCATATTTATGCTATGTTCCCTACGATGGTATGTGAGAATCATCTCGCAGATCCGGACACGGTCTAAGTGTTCGATAATTTCTTTGGAGTATTCGGAGATGGAACCCGCCCTACAATGCCGAAGACAAGACTGCGCGCCGGACTCATCGTCATTGAAGCCTGATTCAGGGGCTACTGAGGGAGTCCTGGATTAGGGGGTATCCGGATAGCCGGACTGTATACATCGTCCGGACTATTGGAGCATGAAGATACAAGACTCAAGACTCCGTCCCGTGTCCGGATGGGACTCTCCTTTCCATGGAAGACAAGTTTGGCGATCCGGATATTATATTTCCTTCCTTGTAGCCGACTCCATGTAAACCCTAGCCCTCTCCGGTGTCTATATAAACCGGAGAGGTTGGTCCTTAGAAGGCCGATCACAATTACAATCATAATCATCATAGGCTAGCTTCTAGGGTTTAGCCTCTACGATCTCGTGGTAGATCTACTCTTGTACTACTCATATCGTCAATATTAATCAAGCAGGAAGTAGGGTTTTACCTCCATCAAGAGGGCCCGAACCTGGGTAAACATTGTGTCCCTTGCTTCCTGTTACAATCAGCCTAAGACGCACAGATCGGGACCCCCTACCCGAGATCCGCCGGTTTTGACACCGACATTGGGGCCGGCGGTTCGACCAGTGGTGGCTGGCGGCTCAGGGGGGTGCAGGTTGAAGATTGTGACACCCCAAAATTTTTAACCTTATTTTATTAATTAAAATTTTGGCCAGGAACTTAAACTTTTGTTTTCTGGAATTTCTTTTGATTTCAGAACCATTCTTCCCTTTATTTTTATGGAGTTTTTACCTCAAGTCAAAAACTTCCCAATTTTATTGGACTCTCTTACCCTCTCAAATAAAACAATTCTTTTATCAGTAGGATTATTTATATAATTATTTTTTCCCCTGAGCTTTATTTCTCTATTTTGGTTTTTCATAAGTTTAGGGTCCCATTTGCACTGCAACCTTTTATAAATTCATTCAAAAATCCCACCAAAATTTGGAGATGTCATGTGATGTTTTTAAAACATTTTATTGAAAAAATATATTTCAATCTTTGGATATTTTGAGCTCTACACCATATTTTCAAATCTAGTCCAGTGGGCAATTTTGCACTACAACCCATTTAAATGTTTCTTTCTAGCTTCCACCAAAATTTTGGGATGTCAATATGAGTATGTTAATTAACTTTTTGCAAAAACCAAGTGATTTCCTTTGAAAAATTTGAGTGAATCAACCTCTTTTCCATTCTGGCCCAACTTGATGATTTGTACAACAACTATATTTTTAATTGCTCCTTTATCCATGATTCCTTTTCCTACTTGTAGTCCTCCCTGCTAAACCCTTAAGTCCAAGAGGTTGGACTCATATGAGCAATTCTAGTTCTTGCAATCATGCCCTGTTCTTTCTGTCTAAATCTGAAGTTTTGCAGAACTTGCACTAACAAGTTTGTTCTTTTTACAAACTAACCTCACCACCCTCTTATGCATCCAATGAGACCCCAATCTGGAAGAATTGGCCACTCCAAGAAATGCCTAGGTGCCTGTGGCATTTTGTCAAACACCTTGAGAGCATGGACAGATTGGGCATGAGTTTTTGTTTACATTGTGAACCTGATCCCCTGACCAGACCAACATGTTCCATGGTTTTGCCCTAGCCTACAACTCCACCCTGCTAACCCTCTTGTGGTTTAGCGCCCCATAGCATGCATTAGCATTTTGTTGAGCACGTTCCGTGCATGCTCTGGGCGTGAGCAGAACACGCGTTTTGCACGTGTCACGCCCGAGCCGCCGCGTCGCGCCCCTGGTTTTACTCCCATTGCAGAGCCGCCCCACGCACTCTCCCTCTCACCAGAACACGCCAAGCAGCCCCTCGCCACGTCTTCGGCAAGCCAGGAGCTAGCCGCCACGGCCGCCCGACAGCCCCTGCTCTGGTCGGCGCCACCCGAGCCTCTCCCGCTCGCCACTTGCCCCATGGAACAGCGCGAACTCATCCACAAGCGTGTTCCCTAGCGCTCGTCGCCGCCACGTTCCCCGGATGCTACAGAAAGACGGTCCCCGGCGAGCTTATCCACGGCCGCCGCAAACAGACTTGGATGTGCTATAAAAAAAGGCCCCCGAGCACGTCCCGTTCCCGAGGTAGCCTCAAATCACCCCCCTCGTTTCCCCGTGGCAGCCAACCGACCCGAGGAGGTCTTCCTCCTCATCTCCGGCAACCACAGACGCCGCCACTGTCCCGGCCATTCCGGCACCACCAGGGCCTCCCCCTCCCCACTCTCTTCACCAGGAGCCCCCTCTCCCTCTCGTGAGTCCATCCCCCTACTCAATTTTGATCGGGACTCGCCGCGGGCGAAAACTCACTCTTTCCGACGGCCACCGTCCGCCGCGGAGCTCGCCGCCGGCAGCTCCGTCCACCCCAGAGACCAAGGCGACCATCGGAGTGACCGCCTCGACCCCCTGAGCCCGCGGGTGACCTCTGTTTCTCGAACGGTGCCGCCGTTCGCCGGCGAGTGTCGCCGGAGTCCCGCCCCCTCTCGGGCAGAGGAACAGGAGGGAAGGTGGACTAGTCAAACCTGACCAGTGGGCCAAGCGGGCCCACTGTCAGTGACCATGCACGGTCCACGCTGGTTAAGTGGAAACGTATTTCCAGAATACGCCTTCGACGTGTATGTATATTCGAACCGTTTTCTTTTTTCTATTTTATTTTAAATAACAGATTTTGACCAAAACTTTGTCTGTCTATAGCTTTTTAAATATAACTCCAAATGAATTAACTCTTTTTCCTACCTCTCCCAAATATTGTCTAGTTTATTTTAAGATTTATTTCAAAAAAATTCAGACAACTTTTTGGTACTGTTTTTGAAACTATATATTGATTCAAAAATCTTTTAAATAGGATTTTTGGAGAAAGGAGAAAGCCTTCAAAAACTCGTGGAGTGCACCTTGCCTCCCCACAACTTGAAGGCAAGCATCCTGAACCCTGGCATAATATTTATGATGTGTTGGTTGACACGATTATAACACCACCTTATTGCGGGAAACTTGTTATTTTATGTGGTGATACGATCCTTTGCATGTATGCATATTAATGATTTCCTTGCTGTTGGAAATGAATATACTTGTGATGGTAATCATCCTCATGTGCCTTGCATGCATGCCGGAAAAGAATCCGGGAAAGCCTCTGCCTTGGGTAGGCGTGAGCTTGTCGCCGGTCTCCGTCGGGGCGGTTATGTCCGGTATGGCATAGTAAGGTATAATGAGCGGTGATTCTGTTGGTTGAAATATATTTGTTATACTTGTCATGCAGGGAATTTATAAACCTCCAGAGTCGACCGTAGATCGAGTCTTGTTCCAGTAACCCCCACACTTGTTTCATGCTACCACTTGTCCCTGCCACAGGTAGGGTACGGTTCATTAATTTTTCAACCCCTTTCTAGCACACACCGTACAAAGGGGCCGGGATGAGGGTACCATGGCCATGGATTAAAGCCAGTCATCCGGTCAGGGGGCATGGGTGTTTCGGTTGTAGCCGAGGGGGTAGCTTCCCCAGTTGTGCACGCGGTATAAATTTTGTGATCCCATGCTAATCGAGGTTGTAGCCTCCCCACTTAGAGTTTTGCTTAACAAGTGTCGTGTGTGATTGCAGACACCGGTAAGTTAAGCTGGTGTGTGCAAGTCAGGTGCGTTTTCATTTAAAGGACCGTAGATGGAATTAGTCCCGATGGACTAAAGGAATCCGTTACTCGTGGTTAAAGAGTACACCCTCTGCAGAGATTAAACCTATTCGAGTAGCCGTGTCCATGGTTAAGGACTACAGTCTGGGTTGGGTCAAGTGCCGGTCTTAGTGTCGGTCTTTGGAGGAGAAACCGTTAAAACAAAACTTGGATCATGACTTGTGCTTTTTATGATAATTTTGATCATTATTATGGACTAACCCATTATATAATTTGAATTATTGAGTATCCCTTGGACGGTTCTACCCCCTGGATATTCATTGTGATTATTTGTTTTATAAGCCCTTTATGTGGTGTCGCTGAGACGCCCGACTGTGGCATTGCTTGTTATTTATTTACTTCATAAGCCTTTTATGTGGTGTCGCTGAGACGCCCGACTGTGGCATTGCTTGTTATTTATTTACTCCATAAGCCCTTTATGTGGTGTCACTGAAATGCCCTGTGGCATTGCTTGTTATTTACTTACTTTATAAGCCCTTTATGTGGTGTCGCTGAGACGCCCGACTGCAGCATTGCTTGTTATTTACTTACTTTATAAGCCCTTTATGTGGTGTCGCTGAGACGCCCGACTGCGGCATTACTTGTTATTTATTTACTTTATAAGCCCTTTACATGGTGTCGCACAGACGCCCGACTGCGGCATTTTATTTCCACTCCATTATTGCTCATTCATGTTGCATGTAAATAACCTGTTTGCATGCATAAGAGATTTTATTTATGATTGACGATGTGATCATAGAACATTTCAGTGCATGATTATCATTTATATTACCCAGTGTTCATAATGTTTGCGAGTACATTCAAAGTACTCACCGGCTTGTCCTCGCTATTGTCTTGGCGGATTTCTTGCACGGAGAGGAGCGATGCGACGACAGCCCGGAACCTAAGCGGTGGTGGTAGCAGCCTCGCGAGGATAGGAGTTAACTGGTCACTGTTCTGTGGGAAATGGAGTCCCATAGACACCGATGTTTCACAAACAGCTTCCGCCATCAACCACTAGAAACCATTTGTTGTACTCACAGGCCAGAATGGTCTTGTACTACATATTTTGTATTTTGCTTGGAATTTTTGTATCAATTTGCTGCCTCATCAGCTAACAGTAATCCTGGGGCTGGTGAGCACAACGGCCATTTTCTAGAAATTAATACCTGGAAAACCGGTCGCGACAAAGATGAAATGCAGGCCCTCCCTAAACTACATGTCAAGTGCCTCTCTGCTACCATTGCGTTCTGTTTCGACAGTGGCATTCAGATTCCACAGTAAATTTTAGTTTCGACAGTTAAGTTTGAGTCAACAGTTTTTACCTCATTTGTTGTAGTCAAGTTGTTTTTGGTGATGTAAATTTTACATCTATTTTACATCATCTATTGGAGATGCTATTAGAATCCCACTTGAGATTGATGATGTCTGTCTTGTGTTGCTTGACCTTGACGTCTTCTGGCTCACGGAGCTGCTCCAACGACAGAATGATCCATCACTGTGAGTAGTGCCACGGACGCTGTCTCTGATTCTCGAGATCTTCCTCCACACCTCCGACAGCCACCTCTGCCTCAACTGCTTTAGCGACCAACCCAATGATGTCGAGGTCGACACGGCTACGGCAAAGAGGTTGTACACTTGTTGCATCACTTATTACTATACATTCACGTCAATCCATTAGGGCTATTTTGGTTCAACAGAAAAACATAGCAATAGGGAATTTTCCAATGGCACTCTACTATTCAATTATTCATGCATTTTGTTGAAAGGAATGAAGCAAAACATCCACCTGGACCTACTTTTCAAAATCCTATGCATGAAAACAAGACCAAGTGCATTAGTTCCCGAATAACATTCTAACTATGCACGCTTTCATATGGTTTCACTTTATTTTGGCCATGTTTCTTTGCATTCCTCTGTTCTCCCAATTCCTGTAAACCAAACACCCAAATTGACAGAAATCCTGTGTTTACAAATGCTCTGTTTACCATGTGCATTCCTATCCTATTCCGGTGTTTTTCCTATCCCTGCGTTTTAAGAATCATGCAAGCCAAATGAGCCCTTCCGAATTACTTGATTCTGTGCGTGTCGAAGGGAACTTTGTGTGGTTTGTCTGCTCTGCCGCGACATTGTCCACCTCACCGAACTGCTGCATCGACTGAAGCATCCACGAAACTAGACATCACGAATCATGACCGTCTTTCGCCGCCTCAGATATCTTTCCCTGCCGCCGGCACCCACCGCAACGGCATCACCATCATCGACTCAGCAGATGAACTTGAGGAGTACACGGGTCCACAAGAGAGGTCGCACTCTTTTGTTTCTGCTTATGTTATGCATTGCTTAAAATTACCTGCTACTTTATCGTCCTGTTCACCTCTTGGACTCCAAGTTAGGTCCAAATTAATGTTCAAACTTGAGTTCTAAATTAGTTGTGGGGCACATATCGAGGCAGCAATGAATAGTATGTCTGTCTAATATCTGGTTCATCTAGGGTATGCCTATGTTGTTCATCTTGGGTGGGAAACAAATAGTAAAGCAATCATCATCTGTCTTTTTATTAATTTAAAGCAATCATCATCCTGCTATCATTATTTTTGGATCCATCCACTGGTTGTTACCATCACTCTAAATTTCTGCATGCTCTCCTTACATAATCTCACCATATTTTTTCAGTATGCATGTCGATATTGTACGATCATGCTGAACATGTAGAGAAAAAGAGAAGAGTTCTGTGCGGCAATACAATGTCATGCAGACATCGCTCCATGGTGGGTTCAATGACAAACCCTCCCCACCCCTCTCCAGATTGTAATCCAGAGGAAGATATCTGTTCTGAGGCGGATTCAGACGCCGCTAACCAGTCCTATTTACCCCCCAAGGTGTTTGCTCTACCTTGGCATGATGATGTTAGTCATATCATGCATATGTTGCCTTGCAGTGCCTACTTTTGACATCATATATGTCATCTGCTTAGTTTAGACATGTTCTGTAATGCCACCTGTTTAGTTTCTATATCATATATGGGAATTATGCAGTCTCATGTCTTTTAGCCAGCCATAATATATGTGAAATGTGCAATGCCATCCTATTTAACCATCCATCGGATATTTGAATGATATCTTGCCCATCCTTTTCTTCATTACATTTCCATTTGTCGACCATGTTTGTACATTAAAGTACTCTTCCTGTGAATCAGCCATTTGGGTGGGAGATGGGAAAATCTGGAGTGAAAACAAGGCTTTGAGCAGCAGTGCTACTTGTCGAAGAAGATCTCTTGTTCGGTTCCGATAGCTCCTTTGAGATGGATTCAGAGCAGATGACCAGTCCTATTCCCCACCGAGGTGTATGCTCAAACTTGGCATAGTTATCTCGCTCATATCATGCATATGGTGTCTTGCATTGCATAGTTTAGACATCATATACACAATATTCAACACCATGTTCTTAGTTCAAACTTCATATCAAATGCCCTCTATTTAGCATATAAATCACATATGTGAATTAAATGATGCGATCCTAATTACTTAGATACCATGTAGGTGAATTATGTCATGCGATCCTGTTTAGTTATTCATCATATCTTTGAATTATGTTATGCTATGCTATCCAGTTTAGATAGACATCATATATGTGAAATTATGTCATGCTATCCATTTTAGTTAAACAATATACATGTCAACTATTTCATGCCTTTTTTCCACACTATCTATTGCATCTGTCTCTCATACAATGTCTGTACATTCAACTATGTTTCCTGTTTATCAGCCATTTGAATTGGGGCGGGTGATGCCAGTATCCAGCGGACTAAAAACACGGTCTTCAAAAAAAAAACAGTGCTACCTCTTGGTGGAGATAGCACCCCGGTTGTACATGCACAAGAACCAGCCCTACCACACATAACCCAAACTCTCGCAGATTGTACCCCTACTGCGATGGACAGAGAACCAGCTTCACCCAATCTAACCCCAACCCCAGCAGATAGTAACCTAGTTCCTGTTGACACGGCACCATCTCCACCACAGAGCTCCCAAACAAGAGCAGTTAGTAAGGTGGCTCCAGTGCCCAAAGGGCCTGTACTACCACGATGAACCCCAACTCCACCAGTTAGTACGCCTATTCCTGTGGAGGAAGCACAACCAGCTAGTCGTAGTTTAGCAGCTATCGCATTTGATGTTGTTAACTCGTATGTGTGTACCTTCCCATCTTGGAAATATTATACTGAAGATGAAGGAAAATGCCAGTTGCAGGTGTTTGTCGAGGAGTTATGTGTAAGTAATGTTATTCATGGCAATTACTTTGCTTTGTCCCATACATCCTACCTCCATGATGGTTATAATACATCAAATTTTACCATTTTTCTCTATCTGAAGACCGATTTGGAAACTCGGGATGAGGTAACTTTGTCTTGATACCTCTGCTATCTTCAAGAATGCTTGGTGGCAGTATCAGAATTACCTGAAGAAAACGTACTTCACCGGCAAAGAAACTCATCAAATTCCATTACGTTCTCCTGAGACACATTTACTGGACGATGACCGGGAACGCCTTGTTCTGTACTAGTCCCGAACCAAGAATGTGGCAATGTCTATGAGCTCATTTTCTAAGTACTATATTCTTGCATCTTACTGTACTCTATTCATGTAGAACAAGTGCCTAAACCTGAAGAACAACTATTCTAATTTAAGATTCCATTGCTATGATAGTTCAAAAAGCGCTAGGCGCTAATTGTGCGTTTTGCCACCGCCTTGCGCTTTCTGACCAATGCGCATGATTATGCGCAGTTATGCACAGATTAAGCGTAGTTATGCGCAGTGCGTTTTGCCAACGCCTAGAGCCTAGGCGCCTTTTTTAACTATGATTGCAATGGTTCATACTGCTTTGCTCTTGTATCACTATATTTACTCATACAAACTTATTTTTAAATTGAAAGGATCCAATCGAAACTCCAATGGCACATTAGGTATGTTCACGCATGTTTCTTTAACAGGTTTGCTCTGATCAATAGCTCTATTGATTCAATTTCAATTGTCTATACAGTTGACTTCTCATATCATGCATATTACTAGCATCACAATAGAGCCAATAGTGTTGTTGTACATGTAGACCCATGGTACCCATCTGAAATCTTGTTGTGCCGTGTAGTTTCCCACGCTTTGTATTCTTTCACTGCTGCTTTGTCTTGAACTGATATGATTTGAACCGTGTCTCTATTTTGATTTGGCAAGACAATGAAGTGACCATAGGACATAGATATATGTTTGTTTGATGCTTTTATTATGTACTAGTACTTGGCAATAGAAGAATTGGTAGTTTAATCCTGACCACCTTACTAATGAACTGTTTCATCGAAATGAGTTTCATATACTAGTACATGCTAAACCTGTTATGTGTCTGCTTGTTTCTTCTTTTAGAATCTTCGATGAATATTGGGGAAGAGTGCCTTATTAAGCAATGGTAAAGGAAGTAATGCAGATAAGGTTCAGGATAGTGACACATCCTTGTTGGTCTCCAACAAAGCTGATAAAGCAGCTAAGGAAGACTATCTTGAAGACAGTGAGACAACCCCAAAGTCCTGTCTTGGTTTAGTGTTCGAGTTACTGGCCACTACCGCTTGCACAAGCTATTCAAACTCGTTGTCTGAATCAATTCGGTTTCTTGAGTCTCAACTACAAGCTGAAAGACATCGATCAGCTGTGCTGCGATAAGAAGCGGAAGGACTGCGGAAGTCCCTGGAGCATTCAGATGCATACTTTCCGTGCAACAAACAAGCGTTGGAGGATTTTGGCGCCAAACAGGACAAAGCTAATAAGCTTGCTAAGATTATTGCCAGCATGCTGGATACCCAGGATAACGTTTCTTGAGCTCTTCTGAAGTTGTTCAGTTATGCTCTTGTTTTGCTGCCGCGTTTATTTGCACTGGTGGCCAATTTTGACAGCCAGCGTATGTAATATGCTGCTTTGTTCCCTATACTTGCACTGGTGGCGAACTTTGATGCCCAGTGGATGTAATCTGTGTAATAGCGGTAATAGGCTAGCGTTAATTGCCGTCTTATTTATTTCCTCATTGTCTTGTTTAGTTGTTTGCTTGTAGTCACTGCATTTCTTTTTTTGTGTTTTTCTAGTGGCCACAATAGCCTATTTATATAATTATTTTTTCCCCTGAGCTTTATTTCTCTATTTTGGTTTTTCATAAGTTTAGGGTCCCATTTGCACTGCAACCTTTTATAAATTCATTCAAAAATCCCACCAAAATTTGGAGATGTCATGTGATGTTTTTAAAACACTTTAATGAAAAAATATATTTCAATCTTTGGATATTTTGAGCTCTACACCATATTTTCAAATCTAGTCCAGTGGGCAATTTTGCACTACAACCCATTTAAATGTTTCTTTCTAGCTTCCACCAAAATTTTGGGATGTCAATATGAGTATGTTAATTAACTTTTTGCAAAAACCAAGTGATTTCCTTTGAAAAATTTGAGTGAATCAACCTCTTTTCCATTCTGGCCCAACTTGATGATTTGTACAACAACTATATTTTTAATTGCTCATTTATCCATGATTCCTTTTCCTACTTGTAGTCCTCCCTGCTAAACCCTTAAGTCCAAGAGGTTGGACTCATATGAGCAATTCTAGTTCTTGCAATCATGCCCTGTTCTTTTCTGTCTAAATCTGAAGTTTTGCGTAACTTGCACTAACAAGTTTGTTCTTTTACAAACTAACCTCACCACCCTCTTATGCATCCAAAGAGACCCCAATCTGGAAGAATTGGCCACTCCAAGAAATGCCTAGGTGCCTGTGGCATTTTGTCAAACACCTTGAGAGCATGGACAGATTGGGCATGAGTTTTTGTTTACATTGTGAACCTGATCCCCTGACCAGACCAACATGTTCCATGGTTTTGCCCTAGCCTACAACTCCACCCTGCTAACCCTCTTGTGGTTTAGCGCCCCATAGCATGCATTAGCATTTTGTTGAGCACGTTCCGTGCATGCTCTGGGCGCGAGCAGAACACGCGTTTTGCACGTGTCACGCTCGAGCCGCCGCGTCGCGCCCCTGGTTTTACTCCCACTGCAGAGCCGCCCCACGCACTCTCCCTCTCACCAGAACACGCCAAGCAGCCCCTTGCCACGTCTTCGGCAAGCCAGGAGCTAGCCGCCACGGCCGCCCGACAACCCCTGCTCTGGTCGGCGCCACCCGAGCCTCTCCCGCTCGCCACTTGCCCCATGGAACAGCGCGAACTCATCCACAAGCGTGTTCCCTAGCGCTCGTCGCCGCCACGTTCCCCGGATGCTACAGAAAGACGGTCCCCGGCGAGCTTATCCACGGCCGCCGCAAACAGACTTGGATGTGCTATAAAAAAAGGCCCCCGAGCATGTCCCGTTCCCGAGGTAGCCTCAAATCACCCCCCTCGTTTCCCCGTGGCAGCCAACCGACCCGAGGAGGTCTTCCTCCTCATCTCCGGCAACCACAGCCGCCGCCACTGTCCCCGCCTTTCCGGCACCACCAGGGCCTCCCCCTCCCCACTCTCTTCACCAGGAGCCCCCTCTCCCTCTCGTGAGTCCATCCCCCTACTCAATTTTGATCGGGACTCGCCGCGGGCGAAAACTCACTCTTTCCGACGGCCACCGTCCGCTGCGGAGCTCGCCGCTGGCAGCTCCGTCCACCCCAGAGACCAAGGCAACCACCGGAGTGACCGCCTCGACCCCCTGAGCCCGCGGGTGACCTCTGTTTCTCGAACGGTGCCGCTGTCACGCGAAAGTGTCGCCGGAGTCCCGCCCCCTCTCGGGCAGAGGAAGAGGAGGGAAGGTGGACTAGTCAAACCTGACCAGTGGGCCAGGCGGGCCCACTGTCAGTGACCATGCGCGGTCCACGCTGGTTAAGTGGAAATGTATTTCCAGAATACGCCTTCGACGTGTACGTATATTCGAACCGTTTTCTTTTTTCTATTTTATTTTAAATAACAGATTTTGACCAAAACTTTGTCTATCTATAACTTTTTAAATATAACTCCAAATGAATTAATTCTTTTTCCTACCTCTCCCAAATATTGTCTAGTTTATTTTAAGATTTATTTCAAAAAAATTCAGACAACTTTTTGGTACTGTTTTTGAAACTATATATTGATTCAAAAATCTTTTAAATAGGATTTTTGGAGAAAGGAGAAAGCCTTCAAAAACTCGTGGAGTGCACCTTGCCTCCCCACAACTTGAAGGCAAGCATCCTGAACCCTGGCATAATATTTATGATGTGTTGGTTGACATGATTATAACACCACCTTATTGCGGGAAACTCGTTATTTTATGTGGTGATACGATCCTTTGCATGTATGCATATTAATGATTTCCTTGTTGTTGGAAATGAATATACTTGTGATGGTAATCATCCTCATGTGCCTTGCATGCATGCCGGAAAAGAATCCAGGAAAGCCTCTGCATTGGGTAGGCGTGAGCTTGTCGCCGGTCTCCGTCGGGACGGTTATGTCCGGTATGGCATAGTAAGGTATAATGAGCGGTGATTCTGTTGGTTGAAATATATTTGTTATACTTGTCATGCAGGGAATTTATAAACCTCCAGAGTCGACCGTAGATCGAGTCTTGTTCCAGTAACCCCCACACTTGTTTCATGCTACCACTTGTCCCTGCCACAGGTAGGGTACGGTTCATTAATTTTTCAACCCCTTTCTAGCACACACCGTACAAAGGGGCCGGGATGAGGGTACCATGGCCATGGATTAAAGCCACCATCCGTCAGGGGCATGGGTGTTTGGTTGTAGCCGAGGGGTAGCTTCTGGCCATTGTGCACGCTGTATAAATTTTGTGATCCCATGCTAATCGAGGTTGTAGCCTCCCACTTAGAGTTTTGCTTAACAAGTGTCGTGTGTGATTGCGACACGGTAAGTTAAGCTGGTGTGTGCAAGTCAAAAGTGCGTTTTCATTTAAAGGACCGTAGATGGAATTAGTCCCGATGGACTAAAGGAATCCATTACTCGTGGTTAAAGAGTACACCCTCTGCAGAGATTAAACCTATTCGAGTAGCCGTGTCCATGGTTAAGGACTACAGTCTGGGTTGGGTCAAGTGCCGGTCTTAGTGTCGGTCTTTGGAGGAGAAACCGTTAAAACAAAACTTGGATCATGACTTGTGCTTTTTATGATAATTTTGATCATTATTATGGACTAACCCATTATATAATTTGAATTATTGAGTATCCCTTGGACGGTTCTACCCCCTGGATATTCATTGTGATTATTTGTTTTATAAGCCCTTTATGTGGTGTCGCTGAGACGCCCGACTGTGGCATTGCTTGTTATTTATTTACTTCATAAGCCCTTTATGTGGTGTCGCTGAGACGCCCGACTGTGGCATTGCTTGTTATTTATTTACTCCATAAGCCCTTTATGTGGTGTCACTGAAATGCCCTGCGGCATTGCTTGTTATTTACTTACTTTATAAGCCCTTTATGTGGTGTCGCTGAGACGCCCGACTGCAGCATTGCTTGTTATTTACTTACTTTATAAGCCCTTTATGTGGTGTCATTTGAGGCCTCGATCATGCATTACTTGTTATTTATTTACTTTATAAGCCCTTTACATGGTGTCGCACAGACGCCCGACTGCGGCATTTTATTTCCACTCCATTATTGCTCATTCATGTTGCATGTAAATAACCTGTTTGCATGCATAAGAGATTTTATTTATGATTGACGATGTGATCATAGAACATTTCAGTGCATGATTATCATTTATATTACCCAGTGTTCATAATGTTTGCGAGTACATTCAAAGTACTCACTGGCTTGTCCCTGGCTATTGTCTTGGCCAGATTTCTTGCACGAAGAGGAGCGATGCGACGACAGCCCCGGAACCTAAGCAGTGGTGGTAGCAGCCTCGCGAGGATAGGAGTTAACCTGGTCAGCTGTTCCTGTGGGAAATGGAGTCCCATAGACACTGATGTTTCACAAACAGCTTCCGCCATCAACCACTAGAAACCATTTGTTGTACTCACAGGCCAGAATGGTCTTGTGCTACATATTTTGTATTTTGCTTGGAATTTTTGTATCAATTTGCTGCCTCATCAGCTAACAGTAATCCTGGGGCTGGTGAGCACAACGACCATTTTCTAGAATTTAATACCTGGAAAACCGGTCGCGACAAAGATGAAATGCAGGCCCTCCCTAAACTACATGTCAAGTGCCTCTCTGCTACCATTGCGTTCAGTTTCGACAGTGGCATTCAGATTCCACAGTAAATTTTAGTTTCGACAGTTAAGTTTGAGTCAACAGTTTTTACCTCATTTGTTGTAGTCAAGTTGTTTTTGGTGATGTAAATTTTACATCTATTTTACATCATCTATTGGAGATGCTATTAGAATCCCACTTGAGATTGATGATGTCTGTCTTGTGCTGCTTCAGCCTTGACGTCTTACGGCTCACCGGAGCTGCTCCAACGACAGAATGATCCATCACAACAGAGAAATGCCCTCGACGCTGTCTACAGATTCCTCAGATCTTCCTCCACACCTCCGACAGCCACCTCTGCCTCAACTGCTTTAGCGACCAACCCAATGATGTCGAGGTCGACACGGCTACGGCAAAGAGGTTGTACACTTGTTGCATCACTTATTACTATACATTCATGTCAATCCATTAGGGCTATTTTGGTTCAACAGAAAAACATAGCAATAGGGAATTTTCCAATGGCACTCTACTATTCAATTATTCATGCATTTTGTTGAAAGGAATGAAGCAAAACATCCACCTGGACCTACTTTTCAAAATCCTATGCATGAAAACAAGACCAAGTGCATTAGTGCCCGAATAACATTCTAACTATGCACGCTTTCATATGGTTTCACTTTATTTTGGCCATGTTTCTTTGCATTCCTCTGTTCTCCCAATTCCTGTAAACCAAACACCCAAGTTGACAGAAATCCTGTGTTTACAAATGCTCTGTTTACCATGTGCATTCCTATCCTATTCCGGTGTTTTTCCTATCCCTGCGTTTTAAGAATCATGCAAGCCAAATGAGCCCTTCCAGAATTACTTCAGTTACAGGTACGTATCGAAGGGAACTTTGTGTGGTTTGTCCTGCTCCTGCCGCGACATTGTCCACCTCACCTGAACTGCTGCATCGACAGAAGCATCCACAAAACTAGACATCACGAATCATGACCGTCTTTCGCCGCCTCAGATCTCCTTCCCTGCCGCCGGCACCCACCGCAACGGCATCACCATCATCGACTCAGCAGATGAACTTGAGGAGTACACGGGTCCACAAGAGAGGTCGCACTCTTTTGTTTCTGCTTATGTTATGCATTGCTTAAAATTACCTGCTACTTTATCGTCCTGTTCACCTCTTGGACTCCAAGTTAGGTCCAAATTAATGTTCAAACTTGAGTTCTAAATTAGTTGTGGGGCACATATCGAGGCAGCAATGAATAGTATGTCTGTCTAATATCTGGTTCATCTAGGGTATGCCTATGTTGTTCATCTTGGGTGGGAAACAAATAGTAAAGCAATCATCATCCGTCTTTTTATTAATTTAAAGCAATCATCAGCCTGCTATCATTATTTTTGGATCCATCCACTGGTTGTTACCATCACTCTCAATTTCTGCATGCTCTCCTTACATAATCTCACCATATTTTTTTCGTATGCATGTCAGATATTGTACACAGTCATGCTGAACATGTAGAGAAAAAGAGAAGAGTTCTGTGCGGCAATACAATGTCATGCAGACATCGCTCCATGGTGGGTTCAATGGCAAACCCTCCCCACCCCTCTCCAGATTGTAATCCAGAGGAAGATATCTGTTCTGAGGCGGATTCAGACGCCGCTAACCAGTCCTATTTACCCCCCAAGGTGTTTGCTCTACCTTGGCATGATGATGTTAGTCATAACATGCATATGTTGCCTTGCAGTGCCTACTTTTGACATCATATATGTCATCTGCTTAGTTTAGACATGTTCTGTAATGCCACCTGTTTAGTTTCTATATCATATATGGGAATTATGCAGTCTCATGTCTTTTAGCCAGCCATAATATATGTGAAATGTGCAATGCCATCCTATTTAACCATCCATCGGATATTTGAATGATATCTTGCCCATCCTTTTCTTCATTACATTTCCATTTGTCGACCATGTTTGTACATTAAAGTACTCTTCCTGTGAATCAGCCATTTGGGTGGGAGATGGGAAAATCTGGAGTGAAAACAAGGCTTCAGAGCAGACAGTGCTACTTGTCGAAGAAGATCTCTTGTTCTGTCCCGATAGCTCCTTTGAGATGGATTCAGAGACAGATGACCAGTCCTATTCCCCCACCGAGGTGTATGCTCAAACTTGGCATAGTTATACTGCTCATATCATGCATATGGTGTCTTGCATTGCATAGTTTAGACATCATATACACAATATTCAACACCATGTTCTTAGTTCAAACTTCATATCAAATGCCCTCTATTTAGCATATAAATCACATATGTGAATTAAATGATGCGATCCTAATTACTTAGATACCATGTAGGTGAATTATGTCATGCGATCCTGTTTAGTTATTCATCATATCTTTGAATTATGTTATGCTATGCTATCCAGTTTAGATAGACATCATATATGTGAAATTATGTCATGCTATCCGTTTTAGTTAAACAATATACATGTCAACTATTTCATGCCTTTTTTCCACACTATCTATTGCATCTGTCTCTCATACAATGTCGGTACATTCAACTATGTTTCCTGTTTATCAGCCATTTGAATTGGGGCGGGTGATGCCAGTATCCAGCGGACTAAAAACACGGTCTTAAAAAAAACAGTGCTACCTCTTGGTGGAGATAGCACCCCGGTTGTACATGCACAAGAACCAGCCCTACCACACATAACCCAAACTCTCGCAGATTGTACCCCTACTGCGATGGACAGAGAACCAGCTTCACCCAATCTAACCCCTACCCCAGCAGATAGTAACCTAGTTCCTGTTGACACGGCACCATCTCCACCACAGAGCTCCCAAACAAGAGCAGTTAGTAAGGTGGCTCCAGTGCCCAAAGGGCTTGTACTACCACGATGAACCCCAACTCCACCAGTTAGTACGCCTATTCCTGTGGAGGAAGCACAACCAGCTAGTCGTAGTTTAGCAGCTATCGCATTTGATGTTGTTAACTCGTATGTGTGTACCTTCCCATCTTGGAAATATTATACTGAAGATGAAGGAAAATGCCAGTTGCAGGTGTTTGTCCAGGAGTTATGTGTAAGTAATGTTATTCATGGCAATTACTTTGCTTTGTCCCATACATCCTACCTCCATGATGGTTATAATACATCAAATTTTACCATTTTTCTCTATACAGAAGACCGATTTGGAAACTCAGGATGAGGTAACCTGTGCTCATACCTCTGCTATCTTCAAGAATGCTTGGTGGCAGTATCAGAATTACCTGAAGAAAACGTACTTCACCGGCAAAGAAACTCATCAAATTCCATTACGTTCTCCTGAGACACATTTACTGGACGATGACCGGGAACGCCTTGTTCTGTACTAGTCCCGAACCAAGAATGTGGTAATGTCTATGAGCTCATTTTCTACTTTTAAGTAATATATTCTTGCATCTTACTGTACTCTATTCATGTAGAACAAGTGCCTAAACCTCAAGAACAACTATTCTAATTTAAGATTCCATTGCTATGATAGTTCAAAAAAGCGCTAGGCGCTAATTGTGCGTTTTGCCACCGCCTTGCGCTTTCTGACCAATGCGCATGCTTATGCGCAGTTATGCACAGATTAAGCGTAGTTATGCGCAGTGCGTTTTGCCAACGCCTAGAGCCTAGGCGCCTTTTTTAACTATGATTGCAATCGTTCATATTGCTTTGCTCTTGTATCACTATATTTACTCATACAAACTTATTTTTAAATTGAAAGGATCCAATCGAAACTCCAATGGCACATTAGGTATGTTCACGCATGTTTCTTTAACAGGTTTGCTCTGATCAATAGCTCTATTGATTCAATTTCAATTGTCTATACAGTTGACTTCTCATATCATGCATATTACTAGCATCACAATAGAGACAATAGTGTTGTTGTACATGTAGACCCATGGTACCCATCTGAAATCTTGTTGTGCGTGTAGTTTCCCACGCTTTGTATTCTTTCACCTTTGCTTTGTCTTGAATCGATATGATTTGAACCGTGTCTCTATTTTGATTTGGCAAGACAATGAAGCGACCATAGGACATAGATATATGTTTGTTTGATGCTTTTATTATGTACTAGTACTTGGCAATAGAAGAATTGGTAGTTTAATCGACCACCTTACTAATGAACTGTTTCACTGAAATGAGTTTCATATACTAGTACATGCTAAACCTGTTATGTGTCTCGCTTGTTTCTTCTTTTAGAATCTTGACAAAATATTGGGGAAGAGTGCCTTATTAAGCAATGGTAAAGGAAGTAATGAGATAAGGTTCAGATAGTGACACATCCTTGTTGGTCTCCAACAAAGTCGACAAAACAGCTAAGGAAGACTATCTTGAAGACGGTGAGACAACCCCAAAGTCCTGTCTTGGTTTAGTGTTCGAATTCATCGCCACTACCGCTTGCACAAGCTATTCAAACTCGTTGTGCGAATCAATTCGGTTTCTTGAGTCTCAACTACAAGTGAAAGACATCGATCAG
Source organism: Aegilops speltoides (assembly GCA_021437245.1). Lineage (NCBI taxonomy): Eukaryota > Viridiplantae > Streptophyta > Magnoliopsida > Poales > Poaceae > Aegilops > Aegilops speltoides. The sequence continues at coordinate 250,738,881 of CM038146.1, forward strand.
TGTGCTGCGATAAGAAGCGGAAGGATCTGCGGAAGTCCCCGGAGCATTCAGATGCATACTTTCCGTGCAGCGACAAGCGTTGGAGGATTTTAGCGCCAAACAGACAAAGCTAATAAGCTTGCTAAGATTATTGCCACATCTGTGGATACCGAGATAACGTTTCTTGAGCTCTTGAAGTTGTTCGCTTATGCTCTTGTTTTCTTTCAGCGTTTATTTGCTTTGGTGGCCAATTTTGACAGCCAAATGTATGTAATATGCTGCTTTGTTCCCTATACTTGCACTGGTGGCGAACTTTGATGCCCAGTGGATGTAATCTGTGTAATAGCGGTAATAGGCTAGCGTTAATTGCCGTCTTATTTATTTCCTCATTGTCTTGTTTAGTTGTTTGCTTGTAGTCACTGCATTTCTTTTTTTGTGTTTTTCTAGTGGCTACAATAGCCTATTTTTGGTAACTAGGCCAAAATAATCATGGCAGCACACAAACTGTTGTAACCATGGGCCTCCTGTGAGCCGTATGATCCATGGACCTTCTACGGTCGTAGGATCCATTAGCCTTTGTATGGACCGTAGGATCCATGGGCCTTCTACGGGCCGTAGGGTCCATGGGCCTTCTACGGGCCATAGGATCCATGGGCCTTCTACGTGGCGTATCGTTATTTCGCCAATCATGGGCCGTACTATTCGTGGACCATAACGGGCCGTATTTGATAACTATATGAAAACAGCCCAACGGGGATTTTTTGACATGAAAACGGCCCAACGTATTAACAGTCCACAAACGGGCCGACTGTAAGGATGGGCTTAATTTGCCCCCCAAGCAGAAAATGACAGTAAACGGCCGTAAGTAACCGAATGCTGCAAATGAGCCCAAGAATAAATGGGCCCTGAGAAGGCCGAAAGATAACTTCGGCTGGAAATGGCCCTGTGGAATAATGGGCCATTAATGGGTATAAAGTGATACACTTTTCATTACGGGCCAGTTTCACCATGGGCCGTTAATGGGCCAAGAGTTACAAAGGGTCTCATATGGGCCGAAAGAAGTCATGGGCCACACATGGGCCAGAAGTTAAAACAGGCTGGAACCATATTGGACGGCCCAGATGACGCTACTGGGCCTAATTCGGATAGGGCGTAATGGGCCCTGGGTTAGCGGGTTGTAAATGGGCTATATGCGGACAGGCCATTAACAGGCTTTCCGTGGGCCGGCCCGCCACCTTTTGACCAAGTCAAACGGGCCGGCCTTTTCACAGGAATGGGCCTCTGTGGGTACGTGCCACGTGTCGACGTATCATAGGCGTCTTGGGTCCAATGACTGGATGACATCTATCCAAATGGTGAGCCGACATGTGTTTCCTCCAGCCAATGATGATTTTACACATGGAAAATCCCCATTGGTCGGGGCTGTTAACGGGTTATCGGATCCAAAACCGGACTCGATAGCTTAACGGCGTTCTGTTACGGTGGATGCTGATACGTCTCCAACGTATCTATAATTTTTGATTGTTCCATGCTATTATATTACCCCTTTTGGATGTTTATGGGCTTTATTTTACACATTTATATCATTTTTTGGGACTAACCTACCAACCGGAGGCCCAACCCGTATTGCTGTTTTTTTGCCTATTTCTGTATTTCGAAGAAAAGGAATATCAAATGGAGTCCAAACGGAATGAACGTGATCCAGAGGACTTGGAGTGCAAGTCAAGAAGCAGCAGAGGCGGCCACGAGAGGGTAGGGCACGCCCAACCCTACAGGGCGCACCCCCTGTCTCGTGGGCCCCTCGGGCGGCCACCGACGTACTTCTTCCTCCTATATAATCCTATGTACCCCGAAAACATCCAGGGAGCCAACGAAACACAATTTCCACCGCCGTAACCTTCTGTATCCGCGAGATCCCATCTTGGAGCCTTCGCCGGCGCTCCGCCGTAGGGGGAATCAACCACGGAGGGCTTCTACATCAACACCATAGCCCCTCTGATGAGTTGTGAGTATTTTACCACAGACCTTCGGATCCATATTTATTAGTTAGATGGCTTCTTCTCTCTTTTTGGATCTCAATACAATGTTCTCCCCCTCTCTTGTGGAGATCTATTCGATGTAAACTCTTTTTGCGGTGTGTTTGTCGAGATCCGATGAATTGTGAGTTTATGATCAAGTTTATCTATGAGAAATATTTGAATCTTCTCTGAATTCTTTTATGTATGATTGAGTTATCTTTGCAAGTCTCTACGAATTATCAGTTTGGTTTGGCCTACTAGATTGATCTTTTTTCCATGGGAGAAGTGCTTAGCTTTGGGTTCAATCTTGCGGTGTCCTTACCCAAAGGATGTAAAGGGTTGCAAGGCACGATTGTATTGTTGCCATCGAGGATAAAAGATGGGGTTTATATCGTATTGCATGAGTTTATCCTCTACATCATGTCATCTTGCTTAAGGCATTACTCGTTCTTATGAACTTAATACTCTAGATGCAGCAGAGTCGGTCGATATGTGGAGTAATAGTAGTAGATGCAGGCAGGAGTCGGTCTACTTGTCACGGACGTGATGCCTATATACATGATCATGCCTAGATAATCTCATAATTATTCGCTTTTCTATCAATTGCTCGACAGTAATTTGTTCACCCACCGTAATACTTATGCTATCTCGAGAGAAGCCTCTAGTGAAACCTATGGCCCCCGGGTCAATCTTTTATCATATAAGTTTCCAATCTACTTTTATTTGCATCTTTACTTTTTGCATCTATATTATAATATACCAAAAATATATTTATCTTATCATACTATCTCTATTAGATCTCACTTTTGCAAGTGGCCATGAAGGGATTGACAACCCCTTTATTGCGTTGGTTGCAAGTTCTTTGTTTGTTTGTGTAGGTGCGTGGGACTTTTGAGGATCCTCCTACTGGATTGATACCTTGGCTCTCAAAAACTGAGGGAAATACTTACGCTACTATTGCTGCATCACCCTTTCCTCTTCAAGGAAAACCAACGCAAGCTCAAGACGTAGCAAGAAGGATTTCTGGCGCCGTTGCCGTGGAGGTCTTCGCTCAAGTCAAGACATACCAAGTACCCTTCACAAACTCATCTCCCTCGCATTTACATTATTTGCCATTTGCCTCTCGTTTTCCTCTCCCCCACTTCACCCTTGCCGTTTTATTTGCCCTGTCTTTCCTAATCTTCTCCTCTCTCTCTCTCGCTTGCTTTCTTCTTCCTTGCTTTTGTTTTCCGTTATGTCTGAAATTGGGGAGATTATCGTTGATAGGGACAATAATGATAACATGGAAAATTCTGAGGCTCCGGCTGAAGAACCCCCTATCTTGCATACTAAAAAGTTTTGAATCGGTTGTGGTAACATTATTGGAAAAAGTGTTATTCAAGATTTCTTTACTTGTGCCGATGCTTTACCTTCCATGGGTGGTTCTATTCTTCATAGAACTAGTAGTCTTGCAGACGCCATTGCTATGCTTGTAGCTGAACTTGAAAGACAATTTATGCATATGCATCCTTGCATACAAAGAATTTTTTTGGAATTTTCCAATATTGAGCATTCTTCTGTTAAAAGCGCTGTTACTATCTTTTTGGCTCATGAGTTTAGATTTATAATAGGAGAGGCCAAAGAAATCTTTGTGCACAATAGGGTAGACGCCGGTCGTCCTCCCATAGAGGCAGTCCTCTTTGATCAAGAGGAAATTAGGCGTTTTCAATCTTCGGACTCTATTGCTTTCAATGAAAACCTTAGAAAAATGGTTCCTACCAATGTCTTGATTGATAGAATTACCGAACTTAATAATGATTTTGCCCTTTGAAATAATGAGCTAGGATACTCTCTTGAGTATAGGCTCACGAGATTTTGCCAAAAGAATGCTTTTAGTGATGAATTAGTTGTGCATTATGAAGGGCCAAAGGAGGAACCCGTTCCTCCTGAGATTGATCTTGGGGACTTTTGTCCCGCTAAATTTAGCCCTTTTGATTACTTTTGCTTGCCTCAAAGAAAACTTGCTGCCGAACGTAGAGAATATGAGATGAGCTTTCAAGATCTATCTTATTACTATGGCACTACTTAGATCTATCTTCGCTTTTATGCCTAGCTAGGGGCATTAAACGATAGCGCTAGTTGGGAGACAACCCAATTTTCTTTGTGTTTTTTGTTTTTGTTCCTATTTAGTAATAAATCTTGCATCTACCTTCAGTTTAGATGTGTTTTTATCTTTTAATTAGTGTTTGTGCCAAGTAGAACCTATAGGATAACCTATGATGGTAGTTGATTTGATTCTGCTGAAAAACAGAAACTTTGCACGCACGAATTTAGTTTTGTTAGACCACAGAAATGTGCTTTTGCGTTGATTCTTTTGGCTGCTGATCAATAGAAAAATTTCCCAGGACTTCCTATTTTGTTAGGATATTTAGAGTCCCAGAAGTTTGCGTTGGTTACAGATTGCTACAGACTGTTCTGTTTTTGACAGATTCTGTTTTTCGTGTGTTGTTTGCTTATTTTGATGCATCTATGGCTAGTAAAATAGTTTATAAACCATAGAGAAGTTGGAATACAGTAGGTTTAACACCAAAATAAATAAATAAATAGTTCATTACAGTACCTTATGTGGTGGTTTTCTTTTCTTTCAGTAACGGAGCTTATAAGATTTCCTGTTGAGTTTTGTGTTGTGAAGTTTTCAAGTTTTGGGTAAAGCTTTTATGGACTATGGAATAAGGAGTAGCAAGAGCCTAAGCTTTGGGATGCCCATGGAACCCCAAGATATTCAAGTATAGCCAGAGCCTAAGCTTGGGGATGCCCCGGGAAGGCATCCCCTCTTTCGTCTTCGTTCATTGGTAACTTTACTTGGAGCTATATTTTTATTCACCACATGATATGTGTTTTGCTTGGAGTGTCGTGTATTATATTAGTATTTGCTTTTTAGTTTAACACAATTATCCTTGCTGTACACACCTTTTGGGAGAAGCCCACTTGATTAGGATTTGCTAGAATACTCTATGTGCTTCACTTTTATCTTTTGAGCTTGATAGTTTTTGCTCTAGTGCTTCACTTATATCTTTTTGAGCTTGGCGGTGGCTTAATTTTGAAGAAATTGCTAGTCTCTCATGCTTCACATATATTATTTTGAGAGTCTTTTATAATAGCATGGTATTTGCTATGGTTACAAATTTGGTCCTAGAATGATGAGCATCCAAGTTGGGTATAATAAAAACTATCATAGAAAGTGAATTGGATGCTATGATCAATTTGATACTTGATAATTGTTTTGAGATATGGAGGTAGTGATATTAAAGTCATGCTAGTTGGGTGATTGTGAAAAATGCTTGTGTTGAAGTTTGTGATTCCCGTAGCATGCACGTATGGTGAACTGCTTTGTGATGTTGGAGCACAATTTTATTTATTGATTGTCTTCCTTATGAGTGGCGGTCGGGGACGAGCGATGGTCTTTTCCTACCAATCTATCCCCCTAGGAGCATGCGCGTAATACTTTGTTTTTGATGACTTGTAGATTTTTGCAATAAGTATATGAGTTCTTTTGACTAATGTTGAGTCCATGGATTATACGCACCCTCACCCTTCCACCATTGCTAGCCTCTCTTGTGCCGCGCAACTTTCGCCGGTACCATACACCCACCATATACCTTCCTCAAAACAGCCACCATACCTACCTATTATGGCATTTCCATAGCCATTGTGGGGTATATTGCCATGCAAGTTTCCACCGTTCCGTTCATATGACATGCATTACTTTTGTCATATTGCTCTTTGCATGATCATGTAGTTGACATTGTATTTGTGGCAAGGCCACCTTCATAATCTTCATACATGTCGCTCTTAATTCATTGCACATCCCGGTACACCGCCGGAGGCATTCATATAGAGTCATATCTTGTTCTAGCTTTGAGTTGTAATTCTTGAGTTGTAAATCCATAAAAGTGTGATGATCTTCATTATTAGAGCATTGTCTCAGTGAGGAAAGGATGATGAAGACTATGATTCCCCCACAAATCAGGATGAGACTTTGGACTTTACAAAAAGAAAAAAATGAGTAAAGAAAAAAAGAGAAAGGCCAAAAAGAAAAAAGGGAAGGCCAAAGAAAAAAATAGAGAAAAAAAAGAAAAAGAAAAAAAGAAAATGAGAGAAAAAGAGAGAAGGGACAATGCTACTTTCTCTTTTTCCACACTTGTGCTTCAAAGTAGCACCATGATCTTCATGATAGAGAGTCTCCTAAGTTGTCACTTTCATATACTAGTGGGAATTTTTCATTATAGAACTTGGCTTGTATATTCCAATGATGGGCTTCCTCAAAATGCCCTAGGTCTTCGTGAGCAAGCAAATTGGATGCACACCCACTTAGTTTCTTTTGTTGAGCTTTCATATATTTATAGCTCTAGTGCATCCATTGCATGACAATCCCTACTCACTCACATTGATATCTATGGATGGGCATCTCCATAGCCCGTTCATACAGCTAGTTGATGTGAGACTATCTTCTCCTTTTTGTCTTCTACACAACCACCATTCTATTCCACATATAGTGCTATGTCCATGGCTCACGCTCATGTATTGCGTGAAAGTTGAAAAAGTTTGAGATTACTAAAGTGTGAAACAATTGCTTGGCCTGTCATCGGGGTTGTGCATGATTAAATACTTTGTGATGAAAATGGAGCAACAGCCAGACTATATGATTTTGTAGGGATAACTTTCTTTGGCCATGTTATTTTGAGAAGACATGATTACATTGATTAGTATGCTTGAAGTATCACTATTTCTTATGTCAATATGAACTTTTATTTTGAATCATTTGGATCTGAACATTCATGCCCCAATAAAAAAAGTACATTGAGAATTATGCTAGGTAGCATTCCACATCAATAATTCTGTTTTTATCATTTACCTACTCGAGGACGAGCAGGAATTAAGCTTGGGGATGCTTGATACGTCTCCAACGTATCTATAATTTTTTATTGTTCCATGCTATTATATTACCCCTTTTGTATGTTTATGGGCTTTATTTTACACATTTATATCATTTTGGGACTAACCTACTAACAGAGGCCCCGCCAGTATTCTTTGTTTTTTGCCTATTTCAAGATTTCAAGAAAAGGAATATCAAACGGAGTACAAACGGATGAAACCTTTGGGAGCGTGATTTTTGGAACGAACGTGATCCAGAGGACTTGGAGTGCAAGTCAAGAAGCAGCCGAGGCAGCCACGAGAGGGTAGGGCGTGCCCACCCCCTGTAGGCGCCCCTGTCTCGTGGGCCCTCAAGTGCCACCAACGATTTCTTCCTCCTATATAAGCCTACGTACCCCGAAAACATCTAGGGAGCCAACGAAACACAACTTCCACCGCCGTAACCTTTTGTATCCGCGAGATCCCATCTTGGAGCCTTCACCAGCGTTGCACCAGAGGGGGAATCGACCACGCAGGGCTTCTACATCAACACCATAGCCCCTCCGATGACTTGTGAGTAGTTTACCATAGACCTTCGGGTCCATAGTTATTAGCTAGATGGCTTCTTCTCTCTTTTGGATCTCAATACAATGTTTTCCCCCTCTCTTGTGGAGATCTATGCGATGTAAACTCTTTTTGCAGTGTGTTTGTCAAGATTCGATGAATTGTGAGTTTATGGTCAAGTTTATCTATCAAAAATATTTGAATCTCCTCTGAATTCTTTTATGTATGATTGAGTTATCTTTGCAAGTCTCTTCAAATTATAGTTTGGTTTGGCCTACTAGATTGATCTTTCTTGCCATGGGATAAGTGCTCAGCTTTGGGTTCAATCTTGCGGTGTCCTTACCTAGTGACAGAAAGGGTTGCAAGGCACGTATTGTATTGTTGCCATCGAGGATAAAAAGATGGGGTTTATATCATATTGCATGAGTTTATCCCTCTAAATCATGTCATCTTGCTTAAGGCGTTACTCTGTTCTTATGAACTTAATACTCTAGATGCAGGCATGAGTCGGTTGATGTGTGGAGTAATAGTAGTAGATGCAGGCAGGAGTCGGTCTACTTGTCACGGACGTGATGCCTATATAGATGATCATGCCAAGATAATCTCATAATTATTCGCTTTTCTATCAACTGCTCGACAGTAATTTGTTCACCCACCGTAATACTTATGCTATCTTGAGAGAAGCCTCTAGTGAAACCTATGGCCCCCGGGTCTATCTTTTATCATATAAGTTTCGAATCTACTTTTCTTTTCATCTTTACTTTTTGCATCTATATTATAAAATACCAAAAATATATTTATCTTATCATACTATCTCTATTAGATCTCACTTTCGCAAGTGGCCGTGAAGGGATTGACAAGCCCTTTATTGCGTTGGTTGCGAGTTCTTTGTTTCTTTGTGTAAGTGCGTAGGACTTTTGAGGAGCCTCCTACTGGATTGATACCTTGGTTCTCAAAAACTGAGGGAAATACTTACGCTACTATTCCTGCATCACCCTTTCCTCTTCAAGGAAAACCAACGCAAGCTCAAGACGTAGCAGATGCCACGTGTCGGTCACCCTTGACGAAAGCACTTCTTTGACGCGCGATTTATCATCATGGAAGTGGACACTTCCGTGGTGATAATTTTGGTAATGTCATGGAACACTTCTACGACAGCACAAGTATGACTATCTTGATTCTGTCATAAAATCGTCATGGATGTACATGCATGACAGAAAATGCGACCTACTGTGACAAACACGTATCATGACGTATGTGTATTTTTTTGTAGTGAAGCCAACATCATTCATATGGTTATCAAAAACATTAGCCTCAGTACCATCACCATCCCTACTGGCGGTGGCAGCAGCCTCATCCTGCATGAAAGAAAAATTAATAAACAAATGAAGATGAGGAAGTTCATGTACAATACTGACAGCAGAACAACATAGTAAAATTGCAAACATCTAGGACGGACTCACATCAACAACAGGATGCTCCAAGCCAACATCATTCGTGTGTTGATCATAAACATTAGTCTCAGTACCATCACCAGCCCTGCCGTAGGTGGCAGCAGCCTCATCTTGCTCAATCTGCCTGATAACAGCATTTGCACTTTCTTCATATGGCTTGTAGCGAGAGTCTTGCATAGTTTTGAAATACTTCATGTTGTTCAACAGACGAACCGAGCTCTCAATTAGTTGAGCAGCACGATGACGAATGTCACTAATTCAAATTCTCTCCATCTCAATATAATCCACAATTTCTTCAAGATTAAATTGATGACCATCAGCAAGGATACCATCGATACAGCTCAGACGCTCAACTATAGTTGGGACCTTTTGCAGCTCAGAATACACATTACTAAAAATATGCTCAGCGCTCCAACGCAGAAACAACTACATCAATACCAAAACCATGCCTCTATGAAGTACTAGCCTTACTTGAGCCAGGGGAACATAACCAGAACCCTCAACACCACGGTGATATCTCACCTCATCGTGTAGAGATGAAACCTTGGGAATCTGAGACGATGGCATCTCCGGGACTGGTCGTTTATACACTCGGAAAAAGACAACCGCCTCTTGAGTTTTCCACTATGGACAAGGGGAAAAAGAGTTAACTAATCAATGCAACACACAGGGAAAAATAAACATTATATTAACAAATTTAAATCAACAGCACTAACGATCTTTCACTATCAGTGCCAATTTATTAGTATTTACAAACACGTCAGTTGTGTAAGAGATTCAGATCAACCACACATAAAACAACATTACTTAAAATCATACTTAAACCTCACAAAGCTTAAGAAATGACAAAATCTAAACAGGTAACTCTGCAGTACACATGTTCACTCTAGCAAAAATAGCTATACCCAAATAAAAAAAGGTCTGCAAGACACGACAAAAATAAAACTCACCGGAAGCTTCCCAAACACTCAAGTCTTTGGATCTACGTTGCCTTTTTTTATCAAATTTGCATCAGCTAGATCGGAAAGCTTGTCAGGTTCCATGAAACATATGCGGAGGATACGCATGTCAGCTTCCGGAGTCTTGCCATAGATAAGGCAGTCAAGGTACATTAGTATAGGCCCTATAGCACAGCCTGTGATTGCCTTCCCCATGGTAACACCATCTTGGTACCTGACAACATCCCTTCTGAGCTCATCAACCATCAGCTAGCAATAATCCATATTGTCCATGTCCTTAGTGACGAGATACTCAAACATTCACTACTAGGGAAAAGCCTATACACAGAATCATACCTGCAGCGCTCTTCAAAATACCACGCTACTGCTACTTAGCAGCAGTGCATGTCTGCCAAACGCGCCTCGACTTGGAAGTAGCGAGAGCGTGTGTAGCCTCTGGCCATCTGCTATAGTTGCCATGACCTTGCCCCCGCTAGCTATAGCGATGGCGCAGACTTCATCAGAGAGCGCCATGCTACTCAGTTAGTCTGAGCGTGTTTTGGCAAACGTGCTACAACTGTCCCTACCTTATCCCCACGGAGGACCGGCCCTCTCACTCACACTCTCACTCGCCAGCATCAACCGTGCGTGCCGTCGTCGTTGCCGCCGCCGCCGCCTTCGTTCGTCGCCGAGGTACTCCTCCTTCCGTCCCTCCTCCATCCTCCTCGCACATCCTCCCTCTCCTGCTGCCGCCCTCCTCCTCCGCCGCCTCCTCCCTTCGCCTCGGCCTCCTCCTCCTCCTCCATGGCAGCCCTCCTCCCACCGCCCTCGACCTCGCGCGCCTAGCTACCTCTCCGTCGCCCCACCCCTGCCACTAGTTAGTACTAGATTTAGTAGTAGTAGATGTTAATTTAGGGTTAGCTAGTACTAGATGTTAATTTAGTAGTAGTAGATGTTAATTTAGCTTAGTTAGTACTAGATTTTTAGTAGTAGTAGTGGTAGTTGAACTACTTTAGTTGTAGTTGAACTACTTTAGTAAGTAAATTAATAAACTAGTTGAACTAGTTGAATTAATAGAACTAATCTATTTTTAGTAAGATAATTAATATAACTAGTTGAACTACTTTATTTTTAGAAAGAACTAGTTTTTTCTATTTATAGTAAGTTTATATTTAGTAAGAACTAGTTGAATTAATAAAACTAGTTGAACATGTTTTGTTGCTAGTGATAACTTATATGGTTTGGTGACCTCCGTCGTCCCGTCACCGACCCCTCCGACATCCCCGTCATATCCCACCACCGTACGCCCCTCCGACATCGAGGTGAGGCCAGCCAAATATCCTTGTATATCTTGTGTTGTTGCTCAAATAGGATATGTGGTTGCCCAAGTGGCCGTTCATGTTCAGTTTACATCTCCGAGTGGCCTATGTTTTGCCGGAGTGTTGATTAATTTCGGTTCCGCAAATTTCAGCGCCGATATGTCCTTTTTAGCAAAGGTCATGCGGATTTTGTCGTGAATTCGACATGACTTGTGCTAGAATATGTACAAGTTTAACCTTTGAATTATGATTGTAGGAAATGTCGTACACGGACGGCACGGTCTCCCGGGAGTGTAGCTGGTGCCACGACGATCGAGGTATGTGCGACAGGTTCGTTAATTTGGATGACGATCGGCGCTTCAGATTAAGCTCGAGGAGACCTGCGATGTTCATACGGATGCATAGCAGCGACAATAGTTTTTTCTCCATTAAGCATGACTTCAACTATTTCAACGTCTAATTTTCATATTTTACAATTCGACTAGCTTATCCCATGCCATGCAAGACGCTATGTCTTGGAGAGGATGGGTTTTGAAGACCATGAAAATTTCAAAACAAAGAAAATACACCTAAGGACCCATCATGATATGGATTTTGAAGTAAATCTGTACAATGCTCAGAGCGTAACCCATTTTGGTTGCCAAAATTGGGAAGTACTTTGCAAAATGTTTGGTTTTTATGAGGGTATGATTGTCACCATGGATCTTGGTGATCCTGACAGCGAGGAAGACAATATGGACATTTGGGTCCTTGTTGATACTCTTCCCATTGTACCGCTATGTGAGTTTCTCAAACATAGTTATTAACTAATTTATATTGTTTATTTCAAAATAGTTGATAGTTATTTCCATTGACAGCTTATTTTGATTCTTCAAAGACTGTGCGGAAGATGGTAGATAAAACCCACTACACCGAAGGCACCCAATTAACGTATAAGGAGAAAAATCATCTGATCGCATTTTGGACTCTTCTTGAGAATTACAATGCCTATTATCGAACTCCTCCAAATTATGGTGAATACGTGCCACTAGTGCATGTGTTGAACAACGATAACTTCTCTGGAGATACCCTGGTAAGATTTTTTACTATTACGGCATTCGTGCATTTTTTGCATACTTCTAAAACTAGTACATCATTGCTAACTACAAAGTTATTATTATGTTTTTCAATGAAACTCCCGATGGATTGTGTGCCTCATCGATGTCTCTGCATGGTTGCCTCTCGATTCTGAACATCTTGCCTGTAAATCTACGGAGCTCACTGTGCATATCGGATTTCTAAAACCCATGAACACATGATCATCATAGAATGGAAGAAATGTATGGACATTCGCAAGGAGGTTCTTGGAAGTAACATTCAAATAAAGGCAAGAATGGGAGCAGGCTAATCTCCATTCTCCATAATGGAGAGTCAGGGCTATCTTGTTTTTTGTTATTTTACCTTAGAAAATGTAGTAGGTCTTAATCGAATGTAATAGGTCCTATGAGGTACAATATGTTTATTATGTGGTAATGTGTTAGAGTTGATAATGATGATCTTGAGGAGGTGTTATGTGATGTCAATGATGTAAAAGATGATATTGAGGAGGTGTTATATGACAATGATGTATTATGATGCTAAGTTGTTAATGATATGATGATGATGATGATATTATTATATCATTGGGTGAAAGAATCATGATTAGTTTCAAGTGGATGGACATCCACTTGAAACTAGTCCACGGTTCTTTCACCCCATGATGTAATAACTCATTATGATGTAAAACAATCTCTAAATTCCTGTTGTATGAAAACTTGTGTAAAGGTGTATGAATACAACATGAAAAAGAAAAGAAATAAAATACTAAATAATAGTAGTAGCGGGTTAGGAGAACCGCTACTACTAATTAACGATAGCGATGTTCTAAAGAACCGCCGCTACTAAGTCAATTTAGCGATGGCGTGGGTCAAGACAGCGCTATTGCTAAGCATTAGTCAGAAGCGCCTTATCGAGAGCGCTCCCGCGCCAAGACTCTTGATAGGCCCAAAACCGCGCTGCTGCTAGGCTTTTCCCTAGTAGTGATTGCTGCCTCTCTGGAAACACATGGGGCGGCACCAGGCAACACAATAATGAAGAACACTTTGAGAGCAAGGTCATCTTTGCTAGGATCCTTGACAAGCACCCGAGCCTATCCCTCAAATCCTTTGTCTTGATATCTTTGTCCCTGCTAATGTCAAGCTCCGATCTTAACTTCATCAGAGCGTCGTCATATCCGTCGTTTGACGGCCTTGGTGCAGAACGACCACCACGAGGGAACCCAAATAGTTGTTGTATACCATCACTAGTGATGGGAAGCTTCTTATTAGCCTCACCCATGTCAAGAGTCATCGTATCAGGATCTATCCTCAGGTACAAAGCTCCCACCAGAGGGCGGGAAATGTTAGACTTCACCTTCCACTTGAAGATAGAACCAAAACCTGCTGCATGAACCATAGCCACATGGCAACTGTCAAGAAATTTAGCACAAGCAGTAATCTCTCTCAATGAACATGGCACAGTTATGTCCAATCGTTGTAGGTCACCTTTATCCAAAGCAACTTTTCCAGCTTTGCCTCTCACCGGCTTCACCGGACCCATATGCTAACATGCTATAAATCGAAATAACGAAGGCACAGCTTAATTAAATGAATATAGAAAAAAAACAAGCATACGAAGGCAAGAAAGAAAAAAAATAAAGATTGCACAAGTTCAACTCTTAAAACAACATCAGTACCACCTCAATTGATGCAAACAATGACCAACCCTCACATGGCCAGCATACCAGCCCAGACACAATTAAATCATTTTAAGTACAACTAGTAAGTCACATACAGTACAAACACGTACCTCTACATATTCATCTTCAGAATTAACTTCGATATCATCTTCTCAGATATAGGATCTTCAGCTTCAACACGAGCAAGCTTCTTCACACTTTTGTTCACCTTCGCAGAAGGAAGTTTACGCTTCTTATTTTTCTTCAACAAAGAGCGCTTTGGAAGAGGAGACGAAGAAGGCTTCTTATTTTTCAAAACTCGTGGACTCCGACGAATAGGAGAGCCACCAAGTGTGCTTGTACCAATCTGCACAGCAACAGAATCTGCATCAGCTTAGCTATTACCGGGTTTCTAAGCAGCTTTCACATGGGGGCTATACCTCTGTGTGCCATCAGGATTCGGATATGCCATCTTCCTCTTCAAAACAGCTTTCTTTTCCTTAACTGCATCATGAGGAAACACTTGCGTCAAGCGAGTATGCAACAGATTTGTCTTCACAGTCCTGTCAGTTCCATGAGATCCAGCATCACCAATTGCAATGGTCGCGTCACCACCTTCATCAACTCCAGCTTGAGCAGCTTGAGCAACATCCTCAGTGCTTCGTTGCATAAAAGCAACATCTTTACGCCGTTCCAACTCCTTTCTCCTTTGAAAATCAAACTTCTTCTTTCTTCTCCTTTCGTCCTCCAGCTGTAGCAGGTCGAGTAGCAGGCTCAGTTCCATCAACACTTTGTGACTGAGTAACTGACAACTGCAAGCTCCCATCACCATTAACAAAATTATCATTAATATCTTTCAGAACTTCAGTAATGTCCTCAGCACCACCATGACTATCATTAACTGCATAAATCAAAAAACATAAGCACACACGTATACAATTAGAAACAATTAACATTGCACAGACAAATAAAACAAGGAACATATCGTCAGACGCAAACAAAAGAAAAAACTGATGTAACTGAACAAATTTATGTATGCAAGGATGTTAAAAAAAAAGAAAATAAAAGGGAAACACCAGCAACACTCGTAAGTTCTTCCAGAGGATTTGGTATCTCAAAAATAACATTCACAAGTTCTTGAAAGCGTTCTGATCTGTCAGAGTCAGGAGGCACATGCACTCCAACATCTGCAACAACATCATAATCAGCAAAAAGGTAACAAAAGAAAGTACATGAACAAGCAATCAGTTCAACTATATGAAAACTACAAGTGCACCCAATAAAACAATATCACCCCATCACTGGCGCAATAAACTTCAAAATGACAACACTTTCAACATCATAGTAGTTCTTCTCAGACTGATACAAACTATTCAAATGCCAGGACAATAGTTCAAACTACACATGCTGATCAGTACTATAACCTGTCTGCAGTTCACAGTAACCAAAAAACTAGAAATACCACACATTCTAGGGCAAAAGTTAACAACAATCAAAATCCATACAACTTGTAAAGTCCATATGACAACACCTATACAACTAAAAACCTCTTAAGCACCAGATCTGATAAAACATTATCTGAATTAAAGGAAAATTACCTGCATTCAACCTGTCTAGACTGGATGATGTTCCCATTGAGATCTAGAGACCTAAAATCTGCCGAACCATATCTACAACACACATGAAAAAAATTAGGGCTCTTACCTATTTCAGAAACAAAGCATGCCATACAAAGCAAAACTCTTACAAGAAAACTCAAAATCCACCACCGAATCCAGTATCACTGACGCAAAACCGCTCGTTCAAAGAGCAAAGGAACCCTAGCAAATCCACCCTGAGACAACAAGATAGCAATAACATAAAAATACAGGAAAATGTACATAAGGGGACGCAAGGGGAGTCGATGGAAGAGCAAAAAGAGCAAACGGAGCACCCAGAACTCAACCCCTGGAGTTCAACCCGCTGGCCGATACTCCCGCGGCGAAACAGGAGAAGCAACTTCTATGCGATAAGAGGAGAGGAGGGGAACGAAGAAGGAAACGATTTGTCGAGGGGAGGGGAGCGGAACGGGGGAGAGTGAAGGTTAAAGGTGTGTGGGAGAAAACCGACGGCTAAAGCCTACAATCGTGGAAAAGCCCACTGTCTCTGGGTAGTTACTAAAGATAACAACAAAAATTAAATACAATAAAATATTACACAAAGGGAGAAAACAAACGGCTAAAGTACAAATAATAACCCACAATAGTACAATAAAAATTATCAAATAAAGTACAAATGAAAATAATACTTCATAACGGTGCTGGTTTTCCCCCTAAATAAAGATAAGATAATGGGGGAAGGTCATGTTACGGACTCGCCTCTGCATGCGACACTAGGGCACGCCGCATCGTCGCCTGCTACGGCTCGTTCCTTGCTTGGCCTCGCCGGGATGTGGGAAGGGGTCCCTCCCCCCTCCCCCCCAGCTCGGCCTCGCACTAACGCGGCAGTGCGCTCGTTTGACAGGCGCAGTGCGGTTATTTTGTTTCCCACCCCCACGCACCCCCCCTAAGGTAGATAATGGGGGCATGTCCATACAAGGAAGATGTGTCAGTACAACTATGCCCCTCGGTGCAGTGCGATTATTCTATATCCCACTGCCACGCACCCACACACCCCTAAGATAGATAATGGGGCAAGTCATGTTACAGACTCGCCTCCACATGCGACGCCGCGGCACGCCGTGTCGTCTCCTTCTACGACTTGTTCCTGTCTCGACCTCGCCGGGAAGGGGGAGGGGGGTCACGACCCCCTCCCCCCGGCTCGATCTCGCTCTAATGCGGCAATGCGCACGTTTGACAAGCTCAGTGTGGTTATTCTGTTTCGCACCCCCACCCCCTAAGATAGATAATGGGGGCAAGTCCATACAAGGAAGATGTGTCAGTACAACTATGCCCCTCGGTGTAGTGCGGTTTTACTGTTTCCCACCCACACCCGCCTAAGATATATAATGGGGGGCAAGTCCATACAAGGAAGATGTGTCAGTACAACTATGCCCCTCGGTGCAGTGCGGTTATTCTGTTTCCCACCCCACGCACCCTCACCACCCTAAGATAGATAATGGGGGAAAATCAATACAAGGAAGATGTGTCAGTACAACTATGCCCCTCGGTGCAGTGCAGTTATTCTGTTTCCCAGCCCCACGCACTAACACCCCACTATGATAGATAATGGGGGCAAGTCCATACAAGGAAGATTTTTGAGTACAACTATGCCCCTCGGTGTAGTGCGGTTATTCTAATTCCCACCCCCCTCCCCAAGAGAGAGAATGGGGCAAGTCATGTTACGGACTCGCCTCCGCATACAACGCCACGGCATGCCGTGTCGTTGCCTGCTACGGCTCATTCCTAGCGCCTCGTGCAAACGCTGCAGTGCACTCGTTTGACAGGCGCAGTGCAGTTATTCTGTTTCCCACCCCCACGCACCCACACCCCCTTAAGATAGATAATGGGGGCAAGTCCATACAAGGAAGATGTGTCAGTACAACTATGCCCCTCGGTGTAGTGCGGTTATTCTGGTTCCCACCCACACCCCCCTAAGATAGATAACGGGCGGCACGTCCATACAAAGAAGATGTGTCAGTACAACTGTGCCCCTTGGTTCAGTACGGTTATTCTGTTTCCCACCCACACCCCCCTAAGATACATAATGGGGGCAAGTCCATACAAGTTAGATGTGTTAGTACTGTTGGGGAACGTAGTAATTTCAAAAATTTTCCTACGCACACACAAGATCATGGTGATGTATAGCAACGAGAGGGGAGAGTGTTGTCGTACCCTCAGAGACCCGGCGAAGCGATCACAACGTAGAGGAAGTAGTCGACGTTCTCCTCGCGATCCGACCGATCCGGCGCCGTTACTCCGACGCCCCGAGTTCTTGACACACGACAGCTCGATGACGTCCCTCGTACTCGATCCAGCCGAGTGTCGAGGGAGAGTTTCACAAGACGACGGCGTGGGACGATCTTGATGTTTCACCGCAGCGAGGCTTCGCCTAAGCTTCATGACGGTATAACCGAGGTGGAATATGGTGGAGGGGGCACCGACACGGCTAAGGAACGATCTAAAGATCAAACTTGTGTGTCCTAGGGTGCCCCCTGCCCCGTATATAAAGGAGGGAGGGGGAGGCCGGCGGCCTAGAGGAGGGCGGGAGGAGTCCTACTCCTACCGGGAGTAGGACTCCCCCCCTCTTCCTAGTTGGAATAGGATTGGGGGGAGGGGGAAGAGGAAAGGGGGGCGCCGCCTCCTTGTCCTATTCGGACTGGGGGGGGGGGCGGCCACCCCTGGCCGGCCCTTCCTCTTCTCCCTCGAGGCCCACCGAGGCCCATTTACCCCCCGGGGGGTTCCGGTAACCTCCCGGTACTCCGGTAAATTCCTGTTTTCGCCCGGAACCATTCCGAACTCCAAACATAGGCTTCCAATATATCAATCTTTATGTCTCGACCATTTCGAGACTCCTCGTCATGTCCGTGATCACATCCGGGACTCCGAACTTCTTCGGTACATCAAAATACATAAACTCATAATAACTGTCATCGAAACTTTAAGCGTGCGGACCCTACGGTTCGAGAACAATGTAGACATGACCTAGAACTATTCACGGTCAATAACCAACAGCGGGACCTGGATGCCCATATTGGCTCCTACATATTCTACGAAGATCTTTATCGGTCAGACCGCATAACAACATACGTTGTTCCCTTTGTCATCGGTATGTTACTTGCCCGAGATTCGATCGTCGGTATCTAATACCTAGTTCAATCTCGTTATCGCAAGTCTCTTTACTCGCTCGTAATACATCATCTCACAGCTAACTCATTAGTTGTAATGCTTGCAAGGCTTAAGTGATGTGTATTACCGAGAGGGCCCAGAGATACCTCTCCGACTATCGGAGTGACAAAACCTAATCTCGAATACGCCAACCCAACATCCGCCTTTGGAGACACCTGTAGTACTCCTTTATAATCACCCGATTCACGTTGTGACGTTTGGTAGCACCAAAGTGTTCCTCCGTAAACGGAGTTGCATAATCTCATACTTATAGGAACATGTATAAGTCATGAAGGAAGCAATAGCAACATACTAAACGATCGTGTGCTAAGCTAACGGAATGGGTCATGTCAATCAGATCATTCAACTAATGATGTGACCTTGTTAATCAAATAACAACTCCTTGTTCATGGTTAGGAAACATAACCATCTTTGATTAACAAGCTAGTCAAGTAGAGGCATACTAGTGACACTCTGTTTGTTTATATATTCACACATGTATTATGTTTCCGGTTAATACAATTCTAGCATGAATAATAAACATTTATCATGATATGAGGAAATATATAATAACTTTATTATTGCCTCTAGGGCATATTTCCTTCAGTCTCCCACTTGCACTAGAGTCAATAATCTAGATCACATCACCATGTGATTAACATCGATAGTTCACATCATCATGTGATTAACACCCATAGTTCACATCGCCATGTGACCAACACCCAAAGGGTTTACTAGATTCAGTAATCTAGTTCACATCGCTATGTGATTAACACCCAAAGAGTACTAAGGTGTGATCATGTTTTGCTTGTGAGAGAGTCTTAGTCAACGGGTCTTTCACATTCAGATCCGTTATGTATTTTGCAATTTTTCTATGTCTACAATGCTCTGCACGAAGCTACTCTAGCTAATTGCTCCCACTTTCAATATGTATCTAGATCGAGACTTAGAGTCATCGGATCGGTGTCAAAACTTACATCGACGTAACCCTTTACTTATTTAACCTTTTGTCACTTCCATAATCGAGAAACATATCCTTATTCCACTAAGGATAATTTTGACCGCCGTCGATGATCTACTCCTAGATCACTATTGTACTCCTTGCCAAAATCAGTGCAGGGTATACAATAGATTTGGTACACAGCATGGCATACTTTATAGAACCTATGGCCAAGGCATAGGAATGACTTTCATTCTCTTTCTATCTTCTCGCCGTGGTCGGGTTTTGAGTCTTACTCAATTTCACACCTTGTAACACATGCAAGAACTCTTTCTTTGACTGTTCCATTTTGAACTACTTCAAAATCTTGTCAAGGTATGTACTCATTGAAAAACTTATCAAGCATCTTGATCTATCTCTATAGATCTTGATGCTCAATATGTAAGCAGCTTCACCGAGGTCTTTCTTTGAAAAACTTCTTTCAAACACTCCTTTATGCTTTGAGAATAATTCTATATTATTTCCGATCTACAATATGTCATTCACATATACTTATCGAAATCTTGTAGTGCTCCCACTCACTTTCTAGTAAATACAGGCTTCACCATAAGTGCATGATAAAACTATATGCTTTGATCAGCTCATCAAAGCGTATATTCCAACTCCGAGATGCTTGCACCAGTCCATAGATGGATCATTGGAGCTTGCACACTTTGTTAGCTCCTTTGGATCGAAAAAACCTTCGGTTGCATCATATACAACTCTTCCTCCGAAAACCATTCAGAATGCAGTTTTTACATCCATTTGCCAAATTTCATAAATTGTGGCAATTGCTAACATGATTCGGACAGACTTAAGCATCGCTACTGCTTGAGAAAATCTCATTGTAGTCAACATCTTGAACTTTGTCGAAAACCTTTTTGCAACAAGTCGAGCTTTGTAGATAGTAACACTACTATCAACGTCCGTCTTCCTCTTGAAGATCCATTTATTTTCTATGGTTTGCCGATCATCGGGCAAATACATCAAAGTCCATACTTTGTTCTCATCCATGGATCATATCTCAGATTTCATGGCCTCAAACCATTTTGCGGAATCTGGGCTCATCATCGCTTCCTCATAGTTCGTAGGTTCATCATGGTCTAGTTACATGACTTCCAGAACAGGATTACCGTACCACTCAGTGCGGATCTCACTCTGGTTTACCTACGAGATTCGGTAGTAACTGATCCGAAGTTACATGATCATCATCATTAGCTTCCTCACTAATTGGTGTAGTAGTCACAGGAACAGATTTCCGTGATGAACTACTTTCCAATAAGGGAGAAGGTACAATTACCTTATCAAGTTCTACTTTCCTCCCACTCACTTCTTTCGAGAGAAACTCCTTCTCTAGAAAGGATCCATCTTAAGCAACGAATATCTTGCCTTCGGATCTGTGATAGAAGGTGTACCCAACAATTTCCTTTGGGTATTCTATGAAGACGTACTTCTCGATTTGGGTTCGAGCTTATCAGATGAAACTTTTTCACATAAGCATCGCAGCCCCAAACATTAAGAAACGACAACTTTGGTTTCTTGCTAAACCACAGTTCATATAGTGTCGTCTCAACGGATTTAGATGGTGCCCTATTTAACGTGAATGCAGCTGTCTCTAATGCATGATCCCAAAACGATATTGGTAAATCGGTAAGAAACATCATAGATTGCACTATATCCAATAAAGTGCGGTTACGATGTTTGGACACACCATAACATTGTGGTGTTCCAGGTGGCGTGAGTTGTGAAACTATTCCACATTGTTTTAATTGAAGACCAAACTCGTAAATCAAATATTCGTCTCCGTGATCAGATCACAGAAACTTTATTTTCTTGTTACGATGATTTTTCCACTTCACTCTGAAATTCTTTGAACCTTTCAACTATTTCAGACTTATGTTTCATCAAGTAGATATACCCATATCTGCTCAAATCATCTGTGAAGGTCAGAAAATAACGATACCCGCCGCGAGCCTTAACACTCATTGGATCGCATACATCGGTATGTATTATTTCCAATAAGTCGGTTGCTCGCTCCATCGTTCGAGAACGGAGTCTTAGTCATCTTGCCCATGAGGCATGGTTCTTAAGCATCAAGTGATTCATAATCAAGTGATTCCAAAATCCCATCAAGATGGAGTTTCTTCATGCGCTTTACACCAATATGACCTAAACGGCAGTGCCACAAATAAGTTGCACTATCATTATTAACTTTGCATATTTTGGTTTCAACATTATTAATATGTGTATCACTACGATCGAGATCCAATGAACCATTTTCATTGAGTGTGTAACCATATAAGGTTTTATTCATGTAAACAGAACAACAGTTTATTCTCTTACTTAAATGAATAACCGTATTGCAATAAACATGATCAAATCATATTCATGCTCAACGCAAACACCAAATAACATTTATTTAGGTTCAACACTAATCCCGAAAGTATAGGGAGTGTGCGATGATGATCATATCAATCTTGAAACTACTTTCAACACACATCGTCACTTCACCCTTAACTAGTTTACATTTACTCGCAACTCCGCTTGAGTTACTACTCTTAGTGGCGAACCAGTACCAAATACCGAGGGGTTGCTATAAACACTAGTAAAGTACACATCAATAACATGTATATCAAATATACCTTTGTTTACTTTGCCATCCTTCTTATCCGCCAAATACTTGGGGTAGTTCGCTTCGATGACCAGTCCCTTTGCGGTAGAAGCACTTAGTCTCGTGCTTAGGTCCAGACTTGGGCTTCTTCACTTGAGCAACAACTTGCTTGCCGTTCTTCTTGAAGTTCCTTCTATCCCTTTGCCCTTTTCTTGAAACTAGTGGTCTTGTTAATCATCAACACTTGATGTTCTTTCTTGAATTCTACCTTCATCGATTTCATCATCATGAAAAACTGGGAATCATTTTCATCATCCCTTGCATACTATAGTTCATCACGAAGTTCTACTAACTTGGTGATGGTGACTAGAGAATTCATCAATCGATATCTTATCCGGAAGATTAACTCCCACTTGATTCAAGCGATTGAAGTACCTGCACAATCTGAGCACATGCTCACTAGTTGAGCGATTCTCCTCCATCTTTTAGCTATAGAACTTGTTGAAGATTTCATATCTCTCAACTCGGTATTTGCTTGAAATATTAACTTCAATTCCTGGAACATCTCATATGGTCCATGATGTTCAAAACATCTTTGAAGTCCCGATTCTAAGCTGTTAAGCATGGTGCACTTAAACTATCTAGTAGTCATCATATTGAGCTAGCCAAACGTTCATAACGTTTGCATCCGCGCTCTGCAATAGGTCCGCACCTAGCGGTGCATTAAGGACATAATTCTTCTGTGCAGCAATGAGGATAAACCTCCGATCACGGATCGAATCCGCATCATTGCTACTAACATTTTTCAACACAATTTTCTCTAGGAACATATCAAAAAACAAACATATGAAAGCAACAACGCGAGCTATTGATCTACAACATAATTTGCAAAATACTACCCGGACTAAGTTCATGATAAATTTAAGTTCAATTAATCATATTACTTAAGAACTCCCACTTAGACAGACATCTCTCTAGTCATCTAAGTGATCACGCGATCCAAATCAACTAAACCATAACCGATCATCACGTGAGATGGAGTAGTTTTCAATGGTGAACATCTTATGTTGATCATATCTACTATATGATTCACGCTCGACCTTTCGGTTTCCGTGTTCGAGGCCATATCTGCATATGCTAGGCTCGTCAAGTATAACCCGAGTATTCTGCGTGTGCAAAACTGGCTTGCACCCGTTGTAGATGGACGAGAGCTTATCACACCCGATCATCACGTGGTGTGCGGGCACGACGAACTTTGGCAGCGGTGCATACTCAGGAGAACACTTCTTGATAATTTAGTGAGAGATCATCTTATAATGCTACCGTCAATCAAAGCAAGATAAGATGCATAAAAGATAAACATCACATGCAAATCAATATAAGTGATATGATATGGTCATCATCATCTTGTGCTTCGTGATCTCCATCTCTGCAGCACCATCGTCACCGGCGCGACACCTTGATCTCCATCGTAGCATCGTTGTCGTCTCGCCAATCTTATGCTTCTCGACTATCGCTACCGCTTAGTGATAAAGTAAAGCATTACAGTAAGCGATTGCATTTCATACAATAAAGCGACAACCATATGGCTCCCGCCATTGCCGATAACCGGTTACAAAACATGATCATCTCATACAATAAAATATAGCATCACGTCTTGACCATATCACATCACAACATGCCTGCAAAAACAAGTTAGACGTCCTCTACTTTGTTGTTGCAAATTTTACGTGGCTGCTACGGGCTTAAGCAAGAACCAGTCTCACCACGCATCAAAACCACAACGATACTTCGTCAAATAGACTCCGTTTTAACCTTCTCAAGGACCGGCGTAGCTACACTCAGTTCAACTAAAGTGAGAGAGACAGACACCCGCCATCACCTTTAAGCAACGAGTGCTCGTGGCGGTGAAACCAGTCTCGCGTAAGCGCACGTAATGTCGGTCCGGGCCGCTTCATCTCACAATACCGCTGAACCAAAGTATGACATCTTTGGTAGGTAGTATGACTTGTATCGCCCACAACTCACTTGTGTTCTACTCGTGCAAAACATCAAACCATAAAACCTAGGCTCGATACCTTTGTTGGGGAGCGTAGTAATTTCAAAAATTTCCACGCACACACAAGATCATGGTGATGTATAGCAACGAGAGGGAGAGTGTTGTCTACGCACCCTCGTGAGACCAAGCGAAGCGATCACAACGTAGAGGAAGTAGTCGACGTTCTCCTCGCGATCCGACCGATCCGGCGCCGTTACTCCGACGCCCCGAGTTCTTGACACACGACAGCTCGATGGCGCCCTCGTACTCGATCCAGCCGAGTGTCGAGGGAGAGTTTCGTCAAGACGACGGCGTGGTGACGATCTTGATGTTTCACCGCGCAGGGCTTCGCCTAAGCTTGCGACGGTATAACCGAGGTGGAATATGGTGGAGGGGGCACGCTGACACGGCTAAGGAACGATCTAAAGATCAAACTTGTGTGTCCTAGGGTGCCCCCCTGCCCCCGTATATAAAGGAGGGAGGGGGGAGGCCGGCCGGCCTAGAGGAGGCGCGCCGGGAGGAGTCCTACTCCCACCGGGAGTAGGACTCCCCCCCTTTCCTAGTTGGAATAGGATTGGGGGGAGGGGGAAGAGGAAAGGGCCCCCCCTCCTTGTCCTATTCGGACTGGGGGGGGAGGCGGCCCCCCTGGCGGCCCTTCCTCTTCTCCTCGAGGCCCACCGAGGCCCATTTACCCCGGGGTTCCGTAACCTCCAGTACTCGGTAAATTCTGTTTTACTTGGAACCATTCGAACTCCAAACATAGGCTTCCAATATATCAATCTTTATGTCTCGACCATTTCGAGACTCCTCGTCATGTCCGTGATCACATCCGGACTCGAACTTCTTGGTACATCAAAATACATAAACTCATAATAACTGTCATCGAAACTTTAAGCGTGCGGACCCTACGGTTCGAGAACAATGTAGACATGACCTAGAACTATTCACGGTCAATAACCAACAGCGGGACCTGGATGCCCATATTGGCTCCTACATATTCTACGAAGATCTTTATCGGTCAGACCGCATAACAACATACGTTGTTCCCTTTGTCATCGGTATGTTACTTGCCCGAGATTCGATCGTCGGTATCTAATACCTAGTTCAATCTCGTTACCGGCAAGTCTCTTTACTCGTTCTGTAATACATCATCTCACAGCTAACTCATTAGTTGTAATGCTTGCAAGGCTTAAGTGATGTGTATTACCGAGAGGGCCCAGAGATACCTCTCCGACTATCGGAGTGACAAAACCTAATCTCGAAATACGCCAACCCAACATCTGCCTTTGGAGACACCTGTAGTACTCCTTTATAATCACCCGATTACGTTGTGACGTTTGGTAGCACCAAAGTGTTCCTCCGTAAGCGGAGTTGCATAATCTCATACTTATAGGAACATGTATAAGTCATGAAGGAAGCAATAGCAACATACTAAGCGATCGTGTGCTAAGCTAACGGAATGGGTCATGTCAATCAGATCATTCAACTAATGATGTGACCTTGTTAATCAAATAACAACTCCTTGTTCATGGTTAGGAAACATAACCATCTTTGATTAACAAGCTAGTCAAGTAGAGGCATACTAGTGACACTGTTTGTTTATATATTCACACATGTATTATGTTTCCGGTTAATACAATTCTAGCATGAATAATAAACATTTATCATGATATGAGGAAATATATAATAACTTTATTATTGCCTCTAGGGCATATTTCCTTCAGTCTCCCACTTGCACTAGAGTCAATAATCTAGATCACATCACCATGTGATTAACATCGATAGTTCACATCATCATGTGATTAACACCCATAGTTCACATCGCCATGTGACCAACACCCAAAGGGTTTACTAGATTCAGTAATCTAGTTCACATCGCTATGTGATTAACACCCAAAGAGTACTAAGGTGTGATCATGTTTTGCTTGTGAGAGAGTCTTAGTCAACGGGTCTTTCACATTCAGATCCGTTATGTATTTTGCAATTTTTCTATGTCTACAATGCTCGCGAAGCTACTCTAGCTAATTGCTCCCACTTTCAATATGTATCTAGATCGAGACTTAGAGTCATCGGATCGGTGTCAAAACTTACATCGACGTAACCCTTACTTACGAACCTTTGTCACTTCCATAATCGAGAAACATATCCTTATTCCACTAAGGATAATTTTGACCGCAAATCGATGATCTACTCCTAGATCACTATTGTACTCCTTGCCAAAATCGGTGCAGGGTATACAATAGATTTGGTACACAAACATGGCATACTTTATAGAACCTATGGCCAAGGCATAGGGAATGACTTTCATTCTCTTTCTATCTTCTGCCGTGGTCGGGTTTTGAGTCTTACTCAATTTCACACCTTGTAACACATGCACGAACTCTTTCTTTGACTGTTCCATTTTGAACTACTTCAAAATCTTGTCAAGGTATGTACTCATTGAAAAAACTTATCAAGCATCTTGATCTATCTCTATAGATCTTGATGCTCAATATATAAGCAGCTTCACCGAGGTCTTTCTTTGAAAAACTTCTTTCAAACACTCCTTTATGCTTTGCGAATAATTCTATATTATTTCCGATCTACAATATGTCATTCACATATACTTATCGAAATCTTTGTAGTGCTCCCACTCACTTTCTAGTAAATACAGGCTTCACCATAAGTGCATACAAAACTATATGCTTTGATCAGCTCATCAAAGCGTATATTCCAACTCGAGATGCTTGCACCAGTCCATAGATGGATCGCTGGAGCTTGCACACTTTGTTAGCTCCTTTGGATCGAAAAAACCTTCGGTTGCATCATATACAACTCTTCCTCCGTAAAACCATTCAGAATGCAGTTTTACATCCATTTGCCAAATTTCATAAATTGTGGCAATTGCTAACATGATTCGGACAGACTTAAGCATCGCTACTGCTTGAGAAAATCTCATTGTAGTCAACATCTTGAACTTTGTCGAAAACCTTTTTGCAACAAGTCGAGCTTTGTAGATAGTAACACTACTATCAACGTCCGTCTTCCTCTTGAAGATCCATTTATTTTCTATGGTTTGCCGATCATCGGCAAATACATCAAAGTCCATACTTTGTTCTCATCCATGGATCATATCTCAGATTTCATGGCCTCAAACCATTTTATGGAATCTGGGCTCATCATCGCTTCCTCATAGTTCGTAGGTTCATCATGGTCTAGTTACATGACTTCGAACAGGATTACCGTACCACTCTCAGTGCGGATCTCACTCTGGTTTACCTACGAGATTCGGTAGTAACCGATCTGAAGTTACATGATCATCATCATTAGCTTCCTCACTAATTGGTGTAGTAGTCACAGGAACAGATTTCCGTGATGAACTACTTTCCAATAAGGGAGAAGGTACAATTACCTTATCAAGTTCTACTTTCCTCCCACTCACTTCTTTCGAGAGAAACTCCTTCTCTAGAAAGGATCCATCTTAAGCAACGAATATCTTGCCTTCGGATCTGTGATAGAAGGTGTACCCAACAATTTCCTTTGGGTATTCTATGAAGACGTACTTCTCCGATTTGGGTTCGAGCTTATCAGGATGAAACTTTTTCACATAAGCATCGCAGCCCCAAACATTAAGAAACGACAACTTTGGTTTCTTGCTAAACCACAGTTCATATAGTGTCGTCTCGACGGATTTAGATGGTGCCCTATTTAACGTGAATGCAGCTGTCTCTAATGCATGATCCCAAAAACGATATTGGTAAATCGGTAAGAAACATCATAGATTGCACTATATCCAATAAAGTGCGGTTACGATGTTTGGACACACCATAACATTGTGGTGTTCCAGGTGGCGTGAGTTGTGAAACTATTCCACATTGTTTTAATTGAAGACCAAACTCGTAAATCAAATATTCGTCTCCGTGATCAGATCACAGAAACTTTATTTTCTTGTTACGATGATTTTTCCACTTCACTCTGAAATTCTTTGAACCTTTCAACTATTTCAGACCCCCACGCACCCCCCCTAAGGTAGATAATGGGGGCATGTCCATAGAAGGAAGATGTGTCAGTACAACTATGCCCCTCGGTGTAGTGCGGTTATTCTATTTCCCACCCACACCCCCCTAAGATAGATAATGGGGGCAAGTCCATACAAGGAAGATGTGTCAGTACAACTATGCCCCTCGGTGTAGTGCGATTATTATATTTCCAACCCCATGCGCCCACACCCCCCTAAGATAGATAATGGGGGGCAAGTCCATACAAGGAAGATGTGTCAGTGCAACTATGCCCCTCGGTGCAGCGCGGTTATTCTGTTTCCCACCCACACCCCCCTAAGTAGATAATGGGGCAAGTCATGTTACGGACTCGCCTCCGCATGCGACGCCGCGGCACACTGGGTCATCGCATGCTACGACACGTTCCTGGCTCGGCCTCGCCAGGATGGGGGAGGGGGGTCCTGGCCCCCTCCCCCCGGCTCGGCCTCGCGCTAACGCAGTAGTGCGCTCGTTTGACAGGCGCAGTGCGGTTATTCTGTTACCCACCCCACGCACCCACACCCCCATAAGATAGATAATGGGGGCAAGTCCATACAAGGAAGATGTGTCAGTACAACTATGCCCCTCGGTGCAGTACGGTTACTCTGTTTCCCACCCCCATGCACCCACACATCCCAAAGATAGATAATGGGGCAAGTCATGTTATGGACTCTCCTCTGCATGCCACGCCGCGGCATGCCACGTCGTCGCATGCTACGGCTCGTTCCTTGCTCGGCCTCGCCGGGATGGGCATCCCCCCCCCCCCCCGACTCTGCCTCGCACTAACGAGTCAATGCGCTCGTTTGACAGGCACAGTGCGGTTATTCAGTTTCCAACCCCCACGCACCCAGACCCCCCTGAGATAGATAATGGGGGGCAAGTCCATACAAGGAAGATGTGTCTATACAACTATGCCCTCGGTGCAGTGTGGTTATTCTGTTTCCCGCCCACACCCCCGTAATATAGATAATGGGGGCAAGTCCATACAAGTAAGATGTGTCAGTACAACTATGCCCCTTGGTGCAGTGTAGTTATTCTGTTTCACACCCACAACCCCATAAGATAGATAATGGGGCAAGTCATGTTACGGACTCGCCTCCACATGCGACACCGCGGCATGCCGCGTCATCGCTTGCTACTGCTCGTTCCTTGCTCGACCCCCCTCCCCCCGGCCCGGCCTCGCACTAACACGGCAGTGCGCTCGTTTGGCAGGCTCAGTGCGGTTATTCTGTTTCCCACCACCAGGCACTCACACCCCCTAAGATAGTTTATGGTGGCAAGTCCATACAAGGAAGATATGTCGGTACAACTGTGCCCTTCGGTGCAGTGCGGTTATTCTGTTTCCCACCCCCACGCACCCACACCCCCCCTAAGATAGATAATGGGGCAAGTCATGTTACGCACTCGCCTCCGCATACGATGCCGCGGCACGCCACGTCGTCGCCTGCTACGGCTTGTTCCTGGCTTGGCCTCGCCGGGATGGGGAGGGGGTCCCAACCCCCCGGCCCCCCTCTGGCT
Organism: Aegilops speltoides; assembly: GCA_021437245.1. NCBI lineage: Eukaryota > Viridiplantae > Streptophyta > Magnoliopsida > Poales > Poaceae > Aegilops > Aegilops speltoides. Next base: position 250,768,747 of record CM038146.1, read on the forward strand.
CGGCCTAACGTTAACGTGACAGTGCGCTCATTTGACAAAGGCAGTACGATTATTCTGTTTCCCAGCTCCACGCGTGATACGTCTCCCTCGTATCTACTTTTCCAAACACTTTTGCCCTTGTTTTGGACTCTAACTTGTATGATTTGAATGGAACTAACCCGGACTGACTCTGTTTTCAGCAGAACTGCCATGATGTTGTTTTATGTGCAGATAACAAAAGTTCTCGGAATGACCTGAAACTCCACGGGATGTCTTATAAAAAATAATAAAAAATTCTCGCCAAAGATGAAGACCAGGGGGCCAACACCCTGTCCACGAGGGTGGGGGGCGCACCCCCCCCCCCTCCTGGGCGCGCCCCCTACCTCGTGTGCCCCCTGAAGATACTTCAACGCCAACTCCAACTCCATATATTGTCTTTCGGGGAGAAAAAGATCAGAGAGAAGAAATCATCGCGATTTACGATACGGAGCCACCGCCAAGCCCTAATCTCTCTCAGGAGGGCTGATCTGGAGTCCGTTCGGGGCTCCGAAGAGGGGGATTCATCGTCGTCGTCATCATCAACCATCCTCCATCACCAATTTCATGATGCTCACCGCCGTGCGTGTGTAATTCCATCATAGGCTTGCTAGACGGTGATGGGTTCGATGAGATTTATCATGTAATCGAGTTAGTTTTGTTAGGGTTTGATCCCTAGTATCGAGATTGATGTTGCTATGACTTTGCTATGCTTAATGCTTGTCACTAGGGCCCGAGTGCCATGGTTTCAGATCTGAACCTATTATGTTTTCATGAATATATGTGAGTTCTTGATCCTATCTTGCAAGTCTATAGTCACCTACTATGTGTTATGAACCGGCAACCCCGAAGTGACAATAATCAGGACCACTCCCGGTGATGACCATAGTTTGAGGAGTTCATGTATTCACTATGTGCTAATGCTTTGTTCCGGTTCTCTATTAAAAGGAGGCCTTAATATCCCTTAGTTTCCAATAGGACCCCGCTGCCACGGGAGGGTAGGACAAAAGATGTCATGCAAGTTCTTTTCCATAAGCACGTATGACTATATTCGGAATATATGCCTACATTACATTGATGAATTGGAGCTAGTTCTGTGTCACCCTATGCTATGACTGTTAAAGGACGAACCGCATCCGGCATAATTATCCATCACTAATCCGGTGCCTACGAGTTTTGCATATACTGGTTCTTGCTTATTTACTTTTCCGTTGCTACTGTTACAATCACTACAAAAATACCAAAAACATTACTTTTGCTGTCTTTACTTTTCTTACTTTTACCACCACTATCATATTACTTTGCTACTAAACACTTTGCTGCAGATACTAAGTTTCCAGGTGGTTTTGTGTGCGTAGTCCCCAGGATATGATTTATTACTTCTAAGCTGAATATTTCCCTGCTCATAAGAAACAAGTTGGTTTGAGGGAAATATACAACTTCGTGGAAATTAAAGAAGAGAGTCTCCCACAAGCTTGGGGGAGGCTTCTCAAGTTACTTAATGCTTTGCCTGATCATCCTCTTAAGAAACCTGAAATACTTGATATCTTTTATAATGGACTAACTGATGCTTCCACAGATTACCTGGATAGTTGTGCTAGTTCTCTTTTCAGGGAAAGAACACCGAATGAAGCTGAAATTCTATTGAATAATTTGTTGACAAATGAAAATAATTGGGCACCTCCCGAGCCACCTCCTGAGCCAGCTCCGGAGCCAATTATTGAGCCTATTCCTAAACCAACTCCGAAAAAGAGAGGTGTTCTATTTCTTAGTCCCGAAGATATGCAAGAGGCAAAGAAATCTATGAAAGAAAAAGGTATTAAAGCTGAAGATGTTAAGAATTTACCTCCTATAGAAGAAATACACGGTCTTAATTTACTGCCTATTGAAGAAGTATATGATCTCAATTCCTTATTCACTGAAGAACCTCCTGATCCCTATATCCCGACACAGGTAGTAAAGGTAAATTCTCTCTATAGATATGATAAAGCTGAAGTCCCTCCTACTAAAATTGCTAGTCAGTGCTTGGATGAGTTTGATGACTTTATGTTTAAGCAAGATGACTTTAATGCTTATTTTGGTACACAATTAAAACAGAGTACCTTTATGATTAAATGCTTGGGTGATTTTATGGCTAATATTAGAGGTGAACTTAAACCTGTTAGCAAACATGCTTCTATGGTTACCACTCAAGTAGAACAAGTACTTAAAGCTCAGAAAGAAGTGCTTGATGAAATGAATAGTAAGAAAAATGATTATGATGTTAGAGTGGCTACTTGAACTGGTAGAATGCCACAGGAACCTTTGATTCTGAAGGCCACCCTAAGAGAATCGAGCAAGATTCTCAGAGAAATAATATTGATGTACCTAGTTCTTCAAAAAGGAAGAAAAAGAAAAATGATAGGACTTTGCAAACTTCTAGTGAACCTATTGCTGAACCACCTGAGAATCCAAATGGTATCTCTATGTCTGATGCTGAAACACAATCTGGTAATGAACATGAACCTAATGAAAATATTAATGATGATGTTCATGATGATGCTCAACCTAGTAATGATAATGATGTAGAAGTTGAACCTGTTGTTGATCTTGGTAATCCACAATCAAGGAATCAACGTTATGATAAAAGAGACTTCGTTGCTAGGAAACATGGTAAAGAAAGGGAACAATGGGTTCAAAAACCCATGCCTTTTCCTCCAAAACCATCCAAGAAAAAGGATGATGAGGATTTTGAGCGCTTTGCTGAAATGATTAGACCCATCTTTTTGCGTACGCGATTAACTGATGTGCTCAAAACAAATCCTTATGCTAAGTATATGAAGGATATCATTACTAATAAAATAAAGATGCTGGAAGCTGAAAATTCCACCATACTTGCTAATTATACTTTTAAGGGTGGAATACCAAAGAAACTTGGAGATCCAGGAGTACCTACTATACCATGCTCCATTAAGAGAAATTATGTCAAAACTGCTTTATGTGATCTTGCAGCCGGTGTTAGTGTTATGCCTCTCTCTTTATATCGTAGACTTGACTTGAATAAGTTGACACCTACTGAAATATCTTTGCAAATGGCTGATAAATGAACTGCTATACCTGCCGGTATTTGTGAGGATGTGCTGTTGTAGTTGCAAAGCGTTACTATTTTAACGGACTTTGTTATTCTTGATATTCCCGAGGATGACAGTATGTCTATTATTCTTGGAAGACCTTTCCTTAATACTGCAGGGGCTGTTATTGATTGCAACAAAGGCAATGTCACTTTTCATGTTAATGGTAATGAGCACATGGTACACTTTCCGAGGAAACAACCTCAAGTTTATAGTATCAACTCTATTGGAAAAATTCCATCGATTATATTTGGAGGTTTTGAATTTCCTCTCCCAATTATCAAGAAAAAGTATGATATTCTTATTGTTGGGGATTTTCATATCCCCGTTGAGGTAACTTAGTGTTATTCGAAATTTCTCCGGTTCCGTGTTATTCGGAATGAGTTTGTTAACAAGACTTGATCAACCTTGTTAGTGGGTTCATTTTGATGATCATGAGATGGATGAAACTAGAAGCACAACCTTCTGTATCCTCTTTATATTTTCTGTTATTTAGTAAAAATAAAGTAAAATAGTATTTTTTTCTGTCTGTTTCCTGGCTTATCCGTGCAATATAAAAATATCCCGAAAATAGAAGTCCTTAGAATGCCATGCCAATTTAATATGATTTTTTCGGGAATATTTGAGGATTTACTGTGCAGAAATTACCGCCGGGGGAGCTGCCACCTGGACACGAGGGTGGAGGGCGCGCCATACCCCCCTGGGCGCACCCCCCTGCCTTGTGGGCCCACGGTGGCCCTCCTCCACTTATCCCTGCACCCATCTTCTTCCTCTGCCTCATACAAACACGAAAAGCCAACTCAAGCACGAGTTCCAGCCCCTGTTGCTGTGTTTTTCGATCACCTTGCTCAAAGCACCTCTCGCAAAACTGCTTGGGGAGATTGTTCCTTGGTATGTAACTCCTCCATGGGTCCAATTAGTTTTTGTTCTAGTGCTTTATTCATTGCAAATTTGTGCTGCATAGGCGACCATGTTCTTGAGCTTGCATGTCAAATTCATATGGTTCCAAGTAGTTCTAATGCTTGATATAGGCTCTAGCCACTTGTGGGAGTTGTTGCTAGCAATTTTATTGAAGTTGGTTGAATTTTATTTGAAGTTACTAAAAATTTCATATTATTTTAGAAAATAATGAAGAGACTTTTGAGGGGCTCATCGAGCCGAAGCTCGAAGCAAAAACAAAAGGAAGAAGAGCAGAAGCCCAAATTTAATTTGCCTCGCACCGCGGAGGTCCGGCCGCGTGAATGGCCTTCCGATGACTTCTTGAGGAGAGTCGGGATTTATGAGGATTTCTATTTATTGATTGAGAATGCTGGCCACACCGACTTCCTCCGCGATCAACGTCATCAATATCTCTTACTCACAAATACTTTTGTGCAAAACTTCTACTTTTTTCCTAAGAAATCACCTCCTTCAGTAGAGTTTCATTTATATGACGTTGTTAAGGAGATGCCATTAGCTGAATTTTGCGAGGTTTGCAAAATACCCTTTGAGGGCACCTTGGATGAACTACACCGTAATGAAGTATAAGCTTTTATTAACACTATCACTGTGGGAGAAACCAGGAAGGTTTCTGATGCAAGGATTACTAGCATACATTTTCCTGTTTTACGCTACTTTGCCTTATTTGCTAGTCGTTGCTTGATTGGATGCGGGAACTGTGGAAACCTTAGTGTTCCTGATATTATTTTTTTTCATGGTTTATACCACAATAACTCTGTTAGTATGGGTGGAATTGTTGCTAGACGGTTAAGTCTGAACCATACTAAGGGCCCCATCTTTGGAGGCATTTATGCTTCACGCCTAGCTGAATATTTTGAAATACCTATTAGGCATGAGGAGAAAGAAGAAACATAGTTACCCCCTACTTATTTAGATTTTTATTCTATGGTTTCTCACCAGTTTTTTGAGAGGACTAAACCACCTCTCCAGTATCGGCTAGTCTTTAACAAACGGCATGTAGTCCATATTACTCTTCCTGCTTCTGCCTTCTTTGATTCTCAGACAAAAGGAAGATATATTATTACCAGAGAGGAGGCACATGAGTACGAGAGGTGAGTGGAGGCTGCTGGACGCCACACTACAGGTCAGGAGGCAATAGCCGCTGCATCGCAGTATGACCCCAGCTTCACCTACGGGTATCCGCCAGGCTATCCCTGGCAATAGACCAACTTAGGCCAAAAGCCTAAGCTTGGGGGAGTATGTATTTCCCACCGACATTACATTCATGTTCACACACACTCATTGCTAGATGTCGGTGCTCATACTCTTTCACTGTAATATCCATGCTAGTTTATTTTCTTTTTCCTGCTTTCTTCTTGTGTGTTTAATAAACCTTAAGAGAAAACAAAAAAAATTGTTAGTAGTAGTTTATTTCTTTGCTGTAGTAATTAAAAAGAAAACCCAAAATATTTCCCGTTCTTCTTTTGCTTGTTGGGAGCTTTCCCGTGTAAATAGTTTTTATTTCTTTTCTTTTCTTTGGGGGTCAGTAGGAGAAGACCATGATTAAATTGTTGAAGTGGCTCATCATTGTTGATTTAACCAAGAGCCCATATTGCCTTGTCTTCTCCTGTTTATTGAATGCTCGCAGATTCCATCTTAGTCCAATGCATGTGCACTCTTATTACTATTCACATCGTTCGGTCGTGCAAGTGAAAGGCAATCATGATAATATATGATGGACTGACTGAGATGAGAAAAGCTGGTATGAACTTGACCTCTCTTGTTTTTTGTAAATATGATGAGTTCAATGTTCTTGATTCAGCTTATTATGAATAAACATGTTTGCAATGAAAGTTAGAGATCATAGTTGCTCGTGCCATGCTTGATTAGGTATGAGTTATAATGGTTTACCTTGCGTGCCAACATGCTATTTAAATGGTTGTGATGTGGTATGATGGGGCGGTATCCTCCTTTGAATGATTTAAGTGACTTGACTTGGCACATGTTCACGCATATAGTTGGAACAAATCAACATAGCTTTCACGATATTTATGTTCATGGTGGATTATATCCTACTCATGCTCGTATTCAATGTTTATTAATTTTAATGCATGTTCATGACTGTTGTCGCTCTCTAGTTGGTCGCTTCCCAGTCTTTTGCTAGCCTTCACTTGTACTAAGCGGGAATACTGCTTGTGCATCCAATCCCTTAAACCCCAAAGTTATTCCATATGAGTCCACTATACCTTCCTATATGCGGTATCTACCTGTCGTTCCAAGTAAATTTGTATGTGTCAAACTCTAAACCTTCAAATAAACATTCTGTTTTGCATGATCGAATAGCTCATATATCAACTAGGGCTGCCCTTATCTTCCGTGTTAGGCGGGTTATTCTCAAGAGGAGTGGACTCCGCTCCTCATTCACGAGAAAATGGCTGGTCACCGGGATGCCCAGTCCCATGCTTTATGCAAACTAAATCAAAATAATTGCAAACAAAACTCCCCCTAGGACCCGTTGAATGTTGGAGGCACTCGTTGTTTCGAGCAAGCCATGGATTGATGCTTGTGGAGGAGGGGGAGTATAAACTTTACCATTCTGTTTGGGAACCGCCTATAATTTGTTTAGCATGGAAGATATCGTCATCTCGAAGTTGTTATGTTGACAATGAAAGTATGCCGCTCAAAATATAATTTATCTCTATTTCAAAACCGAGCTCTGGCACCTCTACAAAATCCCTGCTTCCCTCTGCGAAGGGCCTATCTATTTACTTTTATGTTGAGTCATCACCCTCTTATTAAAAGCACTAGCTGGAGAGCACAACTGTCATTTGCATTCATTACTGTTAATTTATATCGGGTATGACTATGATTGGATCTCTTTTACCATGAATTACAATGTCTAGTCAGTCCTTGATCTTTGAAGGTGCTCTGCATTTATGTTTTGCTGTCTCAGAAAGGGCTAGCGAGATACCATCTTGTTATATCATATTATGATTATTTTGAGAAAGTGTTGTCATCCGAGATTTATTATTATGGCTTGCTAGCTGATTATGTTCTTGATATGAGTAAACATGAGACCTGGAATTATTGCAAATGTGGTTAGTTATAATCTTTGCTGAAAACCTGAATGCTGGCTTGACATAGGTACAACAACAAGAGCAAACAGAGTTTGTAAAAGATTTTCTTTTTCTCTTTCAGTTTGTCAACTGAATTGCTTGAGGACAAGCAAGGGTTTAAGCTTGGGCGAGTTGATACGTCTTCGTCGTTTCTACTTTTTCAAACACTTTTGCCCTTGTTTTGGACTCTAACTTGTATGATTTGAATGGAACTAACCCGGACTGACGCTGTTTTCAGCAGAACTGCCATGATGTTGTTTTATGTGCACAAAACAAAGTTCTCAGAATGACCTGAAACTCCACGGGATGTCTTATAAAAAATAATAAAAAATGCCCGCCAAAGATGAAGACCAGGGGGCCCACACCCTGTCCACGAGGGTGCCCCCCTCCTGGGCGCGCCCCCTACCTCGTGGGCCCCCTGGAGACCCTCCGACGCCAACTCCAACTCCATATATTGGCTTTCGGGGAGATAAAAAATCAGAGAGAAGAAATCATCGCGTTTTACGATACGGAGCCACCACCAAGCCCTAATCTCTCTCGGGAGGGCTGATCTGGAGTCCGTTCGGGGCTCTGGAGAGGGGGATTTGTCGCCGTCGTCATCATCAACCACCCTCCATGACCAATTTCGTGAAGCTCACCACCGTGCGTGAGTAATTCCATCTTAGGCTTGCTGGACGGTGATGGGTTGGATGAGATTTATCATGTAATCGAGTTAGTTTTGTTAGGGTTTGATCCCTAGTATCCACTATGTTCTGAGATTGAGGTTGCTATGACTTTGCTATGCTTAATGATTGTCACTAGGGCCCGAGTGCCATGATTTCAGATATGAACCTATTATGTTTTCATGAATATATGTGAGTTCTTGATCCTATCTTGCAAGTCTATAGTCACCTACTATGTGTTATGATCCGGCAACCCCGAAGTGACAATAATCGGGACCACTCCCGGTGATGACCATAGTTTGAGGAGTTCATGTATTCACTATGTGCTAATGCTTTGTTCCTGTTCTCTATTAAAAGGAGGCCTTAATATCCCTTAGTTTCCAATAGGACCCTGCTGCCACGGTAGGGTAGGACAAAAGATGTCATGCAAGTTCTTTTCCATAAGCACGTATGACTATATTCGGAATACATGCCTACATTACATTGATGAATTGGAGCTAGTTCTGTGTCACCCTATGTTATGACTGCTACATGACGAACCGCAATTGGCATAATTATACATCACTAATCCGGTGCCTACGAGTTTTCCATATACTGGGTCTCGCTTATTTACTTTTCCGTTGCTACTGTTACAATCACTACAAAAATACCAAAAACAATACTTTTGTTGTCTTTACTTTTGTTACTGTTACCACCACTATCATATTACTTTGCTACTAAACACTTTGCTGCAGATACTAAGTTTCCAGGTGTGGTTGAATTGACAACTCAGCTGCTAATACTTGACAATATTCTTTGGCTCCCCTTGTGTCGAATCAATAAATTTGGGTTGAATACTCTACCCTCGAAAACTATTGCGATCCCCTATACTTGTGGGTTATCAATGCGCCCACACCCCCCTAAGATAGATAATGGGGGAAAGTCCATACGAGGAAGATGTATCAGTACAACTATGCCCCTCGGAGCAGTGCGGTTATTCTGTTCCCAAACCCCACACACCCACACCCCCCTATGATGGATAATGTGGAAAGTCATGTTATGGACTCGCCTCTGCATGCGACGCCGCGGCACGCCACGTTGTCGTCTGCTGCGGCTCATTCCTGGCTCGGCCTCGCTGGGATGGGGGAGGGGGGATCCCGGCCCCCCTTCCCCTAGGCTCGGCCTCGCGCTAACGCGGTAGTGTGCTCGTGGGACAGGCGCAGTGTGGTTATTCTGTTTCCCACCCCCACGCACACACATGCCCCAAAGATAGATAATGGGGGCAAGCTCATAGAGGGAAGATGTGTCAGTACAACTATGCCCCTTGGTGTAGTGCGGTTATTCTGTTTCCCACCCACACACCCCTGAGGTAGATAATGGGGGCAAGTCCATACAAGGAAGATGTGTCAGTACAACTATGCACCTCGGTGTAGTGCGGTTGTTCTATTTCCCACCCCCACGCACCCACACCCCCCTAAGATAGATAATGGGGGGCAAGTCCATATAAGGAAGATGTGTCAGTGCAACTATGCCCCTCGGTGCAGTGTGGTTATTCTGTTTCCCACCCACACCCCCTAAGATAGATAATAGGGCAAGTCATGTTACAGACTCGCCTCCGCATGTGACGCCGCGACACACCGGGTCACCACCTGCTACGGCACGTTCTGGGCTCGGCCTCGCCAGGATGGGCGAGGGGGGGTCCCGAACCCATCCCCCTGGCTCCGCCTCACGCTAACGCATCAGTGCGCTCGTTTGACAGGCGCAGTGCACTTATTCTGTTACCCACCCCCACGCACCCACACCCTCATAAGATAGATAATGGGGGCAAGTCCATACAAGGAAGATGTGTCAGTACAACTATGCCCCTCGGTGCAGTGCAGTTACTCTGTCTCCCACCCCCATGCACCCACACACCCCAAAGATAGATAATGAGGCAAGTCATGTTATGGACTCGCCTCTTCATGCGACGCCGCGGCATGCCACGTCGTCGCCTGCTACGGCTCGTTCCTGGCTCTGCCTCGCCGGGATGGGCCTCCGCCCCGGCTCTGCCTCGCGCTAACGTGGCAATGCGCTCGTTTGACAAGCACAATGCGGTTATTCAGTTTCCCACCCCCACGCACCCAGACCCCCCTGAGATAGACAATGGGGGGGCAAGGCCATACAAGGAAGATGTGTGTGTACAACTATGCCCCTTGGTGCAGTGCGGTTATTCTGTTTCCCGCCCACACCCCCGTAAGATAGATAATGGGGGCAAGTCCATACAAGGAAGATGTGTCAGTACAACTATGCCCTCGGTGTAGTGTGGTTATTCTGTTTCACACCCACACCCCCCCTAAGATAGATAATGGGGCAAGTCATGTTACGGACTCGCCTCCGCATGCGACGCCGCGGCATGCCGCATCGTCGCTTGCTACGGCTCGTTCCTTGCTCGGCCTCACCGGGATGGGGGAGGGGGGTCCCGACCCCCCTCCCCCCCAGCCCAGCTTCGCGCTAACACGGCAGTGTGCTCGTTTGACTGGCACAGTGTGGTTATTCTGTTTCCCACCCCCAGGCACCCACACCCCCCTAAGATAGATAATGGGGGCAAGTCCATACAAGGAAGATGTGTTGGTACAACTATGCCCTTCGGTGCAGTGCGGTTATTCTGTTTCCCAACCCCACGCACCCACACCCCCCTAATATAGATAATGGGGCAAGTCATGTTTCGGACTCGCCTCCGCATGCGACACCATGTCACGACGTGTCGTCGCCTACTATGGCTCGTTCCTGGCTCGGCCTCGTCGTGATGGGGGAGGGGGGTCCTGACCCCCCTCCCCCCGGTTCAGCCTCGCGCTAACGCGGCATTGCGCTTGTTTGATAGGCGCAGTGCGGTTATTCTGTTTCCCAACCCCACGCACCCACACCCGCCTAAGATAGATAATGGGGGCAAGTCCATAAAAGGAAGATGTGTCAGTACAACTATGCCCCTCGGTGTAGTGCAGTTATTCTGTTTCCCACCCACACACCCCTAAGATAGATAATGGGGCAAGTGATGTTGCGGGCTCGCCTCCGCATGTGACGCCGCGGCACTCCGAGTCGTCGCCTGCTACAGCTCGTTCCTGGCGCACAATGCGGTTATTCTGTTTCCCACCCACCCACCCCTAAATAGATAATGGGGCAAGTCCATACAAGGAAGATGTGTCAGTATAACTATGCCCCTCGGTGCGGTCCTAGTTTTTCATCCGTATGTAGCTGCTAGAAAAATAGCAAGTACTACAACAGAAAAGTTAAGAAGCATCAACACTGGCTTATATTGCTCGCTGACAGACTAAAGAATGACAATACAAGTACAATTGAACGGACAATACTGATTTACTAATATAAAAAAGGTACAAAGAAGCATCGGTTTGCAAATCCTTCAAAACAATGTCAGCCTAAACACAAAAGTTCTACTTTGAATGAACCCTCGGTACAACTTAGTTTACAAGAAAGTACTATAATGCTAAAAAATAAAACCTGAAAACCTTTAACAATAATCACAACAATAAAAAAAAGAGTCAAAAACTCAATGTCAAATGTACAGTTCGACAAAACTTACAAGAACTACAACGAAAGTATAAGTCCAAATTACTGATGGAGTCAAGTACTAGATTTAAAACCAAAAATAATAATTGACCGCCCATTGAAAGACAGGCCCTAGCACAGGTTGACACTTGAACTCGAGTCCACGGCGATACCGTTGGCGAATCCGTAGTAAATCGCCCCAACGCAGGGCCTGTTGTCAAGGGACCACAGGTCATGACAGAGAGCGAGCGTCGTATATAAGCGCTCAGGTAAGTGTTTAGAGGAGTTTGATAGGTGGGATTTGGCAACGCTTATAAACAGGTCGAGAGCCCCTCACCTAGCGAGGTGGGACTAAACCCAAACCACATGCGCACTCTACACTGCACAGTCGGGTGGACGAGCTATCTGGGCCGAAAACAATGCCTTCAGGGGACGACCCAATACAACAAATACAAAATCCTACTAATCACACACGAACCAAATTAAAAGGAACAAATGTATATAATTTAAAAATAACCCTCATAACATATTCTTCTTAAAAAATGTAGAAAAGTTCAAACACATGTTAGTTGTAAAAAATTAGAAAATTAAACAAAAAAACACCTTTTTTGAAACATAACTATATAAAAGCATACTTCAACATAGAAGATTGTAACAAAAATTTCACAAACAAAATTTTAAAGATTTAAAGTTCTAAAATTCAGAAGGTTCAAGTAAAAATGTACTATGCAATAAGATTAAATTCTTTTTATTTAAAAAATACTATAACTATCGCTATTCAACTAAAATAATAATTTGTGCTCTAAATTCCTAACAATAGTAAGAAAAAATGCTATAAAGCAAACCAGTGCGGTTGCCATTGACATCCAAAAATAGTTCAGTACTACCATTAAAAGCATGCAAGTTCAACAAACTCAACCGAAGGGGTCCAACATCCATCATCAGCGTGTATATGTTACGTCTGCAAGGTATGTACATCAGTTCAACTATAAATTGTGCCAATTCAAAAAAAATATAAAAAAAGTTCTGCTTTAGCCAAAACACAATGCATTGCATAAAAAAATAGCGCATACAATAACATACGGAAAAAATATTCCAAACCATCTGGTAATAACATAGAATTCAACCATCTCACATGCATTGTTTAAAAAAAATTACTGCAACATTGTCAAACGCACATAAATCTGACAACCAGCGTCGTTTGCCACATTTAAACCTACATCACATAAATTCTGAACGTCAGAGAATCATATTCCATGGAGAACATAACCATAACCACATCACCATCCTCAAATCTAGACTCTGACACAAACTCCTTCCACCCAGTAGATAGGTTGATGCAACCATCGAAGTCGATGTGGTAGGCAACTTCCATCAACTAATACTCGTTTTTGTCTGAAGTCTCCATCTTCAGTATCCCAGAACTAGGAGCAACAATCCTGATTCTAGGTGACGTTTTCTACAAATGGGCATGGGAGTAGAAAACAAAGTGAACACCTCACATAACTAAATTTTTAAACAGATCTAGGAACAGTTGCATAACAAAGTGAAAAGAAAATATCTGAACCAAAACAAAAACACAAAACTAACTAGTCATATGACATGACTAAACTGAAGAAATATACAGATCAATACACATACAGTAAAAATATCTGACAAAAATAGAACAAGGATAATAAAAAATGGATAAAATACTGTTAAGTAATGAAAAAATACACACACAAATCCCTACTGTTAAATTCTGACTAAATCAAATAGGAATAATAGACAAACTATTGATAAAACTAAACTACAGATTCGGTTCATGGGATTCAAAATGAGACCAACAAAAAGAAGAAAACAAAATGAACAGAAACACATACCCATGATTCCTTCAAGTCCCCAACCGTCAGCCGACAAACATAGGGTGCACGAAACCCATGGTTGTTGTACAGCAGACACGAAAGTTGCCCACGGCGCTGAGTCTCGGTGAGCTCCAAACCAGATTCGTACACACAGCCGTCAGCTATGCACGCCATCTTTCTCAGACATCCACATGAACAATCCTCCATGGAAAACACAGGAATAGGGAAGAAAACAATAGAGATAAGAGGGAGGAACCTAGATCTAATTCTGGAAGAAAGAAGAAAAAAGGAGGGGGAGACTGAGCCAGACACCACACATAGATGGATAGAACTTATAGCCATGGAGACTCGCAGATTATAAAAATAATAAATAGACAGGTGGGTGGCCAGCTGGTAGGAAATAGTTATTATACAAGCCATGCAACATTTGACCGCAAATCAGTTCAACTTCAGATAAAATAGCAGTTCAAAAAGTGCACACAACAAACATATGCAGATAAAACAACACATTCGGAGGTAGACAGTTGAATTCATTTAGTCATTCAAATATCTACTCCCTCACAACACAATCTTTGAAACATAAAAAAAATCAGTACTTCAGCCATAACGATCAAAGAAACGACGCCATTTAGCCCTGATCGATGGATGTGGAGCCGTGTCTGCTCTCGCCCTAGCCCAATTGATCATCTGAATATGGCTCCTTCCCCTGCCCTTTGGGAAAAGAAGCTCTAGTTCATTGGAGTTGCAAGTATCCATCACCTCGTGCACACGGCGTCTGTTCAACTCTGCCTCCACTTCCTCCTCGGCAGCACGTCGTGCCCTCTGCCTGTGCTTGCGCCTCCTCCTCTGCTCTGTTACTGCAACCCTCACATCAACGGCATCCCCCCTCCTCCTCTGTGACCTCTCCCAGCTCAGGATCACTTTTATTTTGTGGCAGCTTGTGGAATGAAAGTGACAGAGGGCTCGGGCTTTATACTCAAAGTGTAGAGGTATGGGTAAGCAGCCAGTAGAAAATACTTACTCCGATGTCAACGCACAGTAAATACAACTTTCACACGGAGCAGTCCAACTACACATACGACAGCAATTCAAAACAACACTGGAAAACATGCAACTTAATTACACAGTTTGACCAGATTACAAGAAATCGCAGGCTACACTCAGCCACCATACACCACCTCCGCTAACCACCAAATCACATGGGAATCCAAGGTAGAAACAACTGAAGAAACAAAATTGACAACACAAATCTATTCATACAATCCTCATATCCCTCCCTGCAAGGCCAATTCGAAAATAAAACATCAGAAAAACAAGAACGCATTTGCATGGTGGACATGGAAAATGACCAAGAACACAGGAGCTTCTAATCAAAAATTAAAGTGAAAGAATCTGAGAAAAACTCTAACACAACGATAATTCTCACATCCAAATAACACACAAAACAACAAACTGGACGTAAATTTGACGGCTATGAACACCATGGTAAACACCAACGCCCGAAACACATCCGCCGCCAAATGCGCAAATTGTCACCTCCGGTGACTTGGGATCGGGAAACACGACCAGGTGAGCGTGCGCACGTGTGGAACCCCGTACATGTCTCCTCTGGCAACAAATGGCCAGAAACACCGCGTTGGAGAACCCCCGGAAGCTCCCCGTTGAGTCACCCATTTCCGCCCGTCGAACACGCAGGAAGATCAGTTCATGTAGAAAACCCACGTCAGTCCAACCTATCAATTCGTCAGTTCAAGTAGGATAAGAGAATAATATTCTGTTTTGTGAAACAGAATAGCCCAGATGTGTATATGTATAGATATATTGGAGCTTTTCATGTCCTCTACAACATTCACTTATTGCTAATTCTTCAAGTTGCTTTTTCATCCAAGTGAATGTGATTGGACACTTTCCCCCTCTATGTTAAACTCAACCCAGTCTGTTGACAAATTCTTCATGTGCGTTCTGTATGAAACCTGTTCAAAATCTTCACTGTGCCCTTGAGAGCTAGAGAATTCGCGAACGAAATGTTAAAATTTGCATATCTAATTTTTCGGCTTATGCTACTCAAATCCTTCTGCATCCCACGACAGGATTAATCTATTCTCCCACGATCTAACACAATCTCCACCTCTCAGTACATGGATGACACATGTCGCTAGGATAGCAAGGGTCAGGGGCACGTTCGTCCGATTTTCTTGGACGAGCGGTTTTTCACTTCGGCTATAAATGCCCCTCCCCTTTCTCCAAGCTCATTTATTCCGCTCGATCTCTCTCCCTGGCTCGAGCCCTCTGACTTAGCACCGCCGCTACATTCCATAGTCACCGGTGAGGAAGAGCTTCACTGCCTCGACCTCGTTGCCATCATACTCGTGCCGGCCGCGGAAATCTTCACCTCCGCCACCACCGCCGTAACTGTATTCCTTCGCCAAGTTAGGGCGTGGAAGATCTGAATGGACGAACTTCTACTGTTCATCTCGCAGTTCGTCGTGTTCTTTGTCAAGGGTAAATGAAATTTACTTTTACAGCCCTTGTTGATTTGATGAATTCCACAAAATCTTCAAAAGGTGTTCATTCTTCAACTTCCATGTCCTTAAACACCAAAGTTGCTTATGTTATTGATTTGTTTCCCTAAGATGTGTTTTTCTTCAAGATTCCTCAATTGTGTGGATTTTAATGTATACAACTCTGGAACCTGAGACAAGAACTCTTAATGAAATTCCTCAAGACTCCAGTGGTCAAATTACTCAAACTTGATTCCTTCTAAAACAAAATTCTGAGAACGCATTTGACCTCTCCAAATTGTTTGCACCTATACTCTGTTCACATGTACACATGTCTGCTACTGAATCTCTAGTTTCTCATCAACTTAACTCATATGCAGCATTCCTCAAAGAAAAACTGCATACGTCTTTAGAGACCTCTATTGTTCAGAATCCTCAGGTGAAGAAAATGGCTGATGGTAAGCCTCCTCAGAAGGGACGAAAGAGGCCTAAGACAAACAGTGCCTTCGAAATCCCTGAAGAAATATATGAAGAAATAATGTACTCCTGATGAAGCCAAGCATGGCAAGGAGAACAAAAATTAGCGCAAGGTGCACATTATGCGGATCGAACGCAGATGGGCAAGAGAATGGAGGGAGTATTGTTATGTCACTCCCAAATACATGAAGAAATTCGTTGTAAATACTCCATGCCCAATACCTCCGTTTCCTCCACGCCAAGAAGATGATCCCACAAGCATTAGAAGAGGTGAGGAATTTCCCAAGGAGTGGGCCAAGCGCCAAAGAAAATTGGCCAAGGTAGCAAAAGAAGCAGTGAAGAAATTCAATGAAGATTCTGCTGCTGCTGATGCTAAGGCCTCTGCTAGCAAGCCCAAGAAGGCTATGCCGAACAAGTCTACTGTGAAACCACCTTCTTCAGTTGCAATGCCCTCACGGCCAAGCTCATCAAAGCCCTCATGTCCTACCGCTCAAGCAACATCTTCAAGTGCAGCTCCCGCTCCTACAAAATCCTCAGCTTCACCTGCAAAGTCCTCAGCACCTGTGCATCTTCCCACATGCCAAAGGACTGTTGGCATCTCAATTGGTTCAGGAGCCTCAACTAGCTCCTCAGCTCAGCCTCAGTCCTCAACATCTACAATATTGAGGAAAACAAGACTACAGCTAGACGCGATACAAGGCCAAGTCCTCACAAGAAGCAGGTCGGCTTTGAAATTCCATCAAGTGGTTATGAAGCTGATGGTGATGAACTTGCTGAGATCATCAGAGGCCGCCAACACCGGGCCGCTAGTGCCAAAGGCAGTGCTGTGCCACTTTTGCTGCATCTAAAGAAGATCCTCGACTTCATAGAGCTATGGCACAAAGATCCCAACACACCGCTTCCAGAACTAAATCTCTTGCTTGGAGAAAGTCATATGCTGACTAAATTTATCACTGAAGAAAAATGGAAATTTGATAAGGTCAGGCAAGTGAAGAAATCTCAGTACAGGAAGGAGCGATTTCTGAAGAAGGGTGTTATCAACATGTTTCCTGAAGAACTTTTGACTCTTCAGACTTAGATCAAAGCTCTAAGTGATGAATTTGACGCATACCATGCTGATTGGCTAGGTGCCAAAGTCAGATTCGTCAGACTGGCGAAAGGCTTCAAGACCAATGTTGCTGCTGAAGCGGAACAACAAATTCCTCAGGGTGAAGCATCTGCTCAGCCCACTGAAGAACATGCTACCATAGGCTAATGCAAATCAGGATGTTGATGATACTAAGAGTGCCAGGGCTGCGGAAGAAATTCTAGCTCCTGATGAAACTGCCAGGGCAACCATCAATGTTGCGCCTGAAGATCGACCCAGGCCAGCTGGAGAATCTGCTGATGTGTCTGAAGAAACTGAACCTACTAGGACAACTGCATTAGTTGCACTTGAAGAAGTTGTGCCTCTTTCATCTGCTCCTCCTGCAAAGTCATCACAGATGAAAAGCATCAACCTTCCTTCCGCATCAGAAGCGAAGAAGACAAAGGCTGCAGAAAGGACACATGTGAAGAAAAGGAAATCATCTGATACCTCAGAGTCTTCAGCTCTGAAGAAAATGAAGACTTTGACAAGCTCATTCGCCAACCCGATTGATGTTGTCCTCTTTTAGTCATGCCATCAAAGGATATTGTTCCCTTTGCTGAGGAATATGTCCTCCTCGATGGCATTGATGAAGAGAATCCCTCTACTGGTATGTTAGAGAAGTTGGATGAAGAAATTGAAGTGGATGCAATCCCTTCACCTCTACATGTATCATCGCTCGTGCCTCAGTTCACTGCTGAAGAGGCAAGCATTGAAGAAATTGACGCGAAAGATGAGGATGTGGACATTGAGTCTACGACTCCTGTTCTGAATGATGATTATTGGGAAAGGCACCATCCTAATTATCCTCTGACCACTCCTGTGCAGAAAATTCCTCAGTCCCCTGCACAAACTAAATAAATTCATACGGGTTCTGAAGAATGCCAAGCTTCACTTCTCTCTATTTCGGAAGAAGTTCCAGCCACTATTGCTGAAGAAATGGAGGCCAAGGCTACTTCTGAGAAAATTGCTCCTGAAATTTCTCAGCCTGTGGCTCCCGAGGCTGTGCAACAAGAGGCTGTGAAGACTTCCACTACAAATCTTCAGCCCAAGCAACAGAATCCTCACACCAAGAAGAAGAAGTTCAAGGCTGATGACTTCTTTGTTGAGCATCATTTCTTCTCTGACTACAATCCGTACGACTCTGCTTGACTTCGTCGCAAGAGTTTTTGGACTGCCACCCAGATGAATTTCTTTTCCTAATTGTTGTTTGATAAGGACAAAGTTTTTGACCATGGGCAACTTCCTCATGTGGATATGGAGTCTCTTCCATGCTTCCCCCCAGTCCCTGGTGTTCTTCATGACATTCGGTTGCTCAACTTCTGCACCGACATCTGCGATTGGAATGAAGAACTCATTCTTCAATTCTTTGCCATGCTACACATCACTTGAAATGTTGAAGATGTCAATTCATGGGTACTAGACTGGATGACTAAAATACTCACTACAAAGCTCTAGCCTCTGAATTGCTTCATGCCATGCCAGTTAGTCCTCCCACTGAAGGCTCTCTGAAACTTTATGAGGAACCTGAACTTTCAAATCATCTGATGCAAGTACTGACGAAGCCTTTGAAGGATGTCCAAGCTCCAAGGACCACATTCCTCGTCAAGGATTTGCTCTATGTGCCAAGAGCCATTTATCACATTTTGACCAAAACCCTTAGTCCAATCAAGGGCCACAACTCTGATGAAGAAGAGGTTGTTGGCATAATGAAGAATCTGCTTCTCAATATCATGCATGGTATTCCTATCAACTACGATGATTTCTTCATGAGGAATTTGCCAATGTTGCACTGTCACCTTTTGAGTAGAAGCCTTACGCTCCCTGGATCATGAAATTCATCAGATCAAGGCCTTCAATTCATTACAAGGCTGACTTTTAGAATCATCTCAACTATTTGCCCCCAATTGAACTCCTCAAACGGACTATTTCCTCAGCTGATGAGAAGGGCAAGGATGCGGTCATTAATGAAGGCACTCGTCCTCTGGATGGTCAATTTCGCAAAGTTGCATCCTACTCAACCAATGATGACTCTGGCACACATGACACTGCCGCAAATGCTTAAAAGCAAAATCCTCAAGCCACTGTTCCGCGTGTGATGACTGATCGTGAGCTTATCCTCAGTCTTTATCAGAAAGTGGATAGAAATCACAAGTGGGGCAAGTGTCAGTTTGGTGCAATTCTTCAAAACATGATTGTTACTCAAAACACTATGAAGAAGAATCACCATTATCTGCATCAAGTCTTCGACCACACATGCGCTATTCTTTCGCATCTATACACTGATGATGAACTCAAGGAGATAGACTTCTAATAGGACTTTGACTGGTCTCAGCCACCATCGAAAAAATTCAAGAAGGTCAAAGTTCCTCAGTTGGTTGCCAGTTCATATTCTTCATCGCGCGAGACAGACAAAGCTGAACATTTGGACAATATTGCGGCAGGCCCTACATCAACGGACGACCCCAACAATGCTGGTGCTCATCCATTGACATCATGACGATATTCTTGAGGGGCTTTAGTCCTCATTTTTCGTCCCTTTTGGTCATTTGATGACAAAGGGGGAGAAATTTGAGTTAGTCTTCAAGTGGGTCGATTACATGGGCGTTTTTTGGGTTAAGTTACAACTCTTGTTCTTCTGAAGTGTTTTCTTCGCCGAGTTGTAAACTTAAGTCCTATGGTGGTCTGATACTTTGACTGCTTTCTACAGGCTTATTTCCTCAAGTACTTTAGTGCACGCATGCTGAATTTCGTCTAACACCATATTTCATCATGCATTTCAAATTCTTCATATTATATGTCAAATGCGTGTATGAATTACAAGATATACGGGGAGATCTCCATGATATTACTCTACAATGTGCATTTGCTATTCAAAGCAAATTCCTCAAATATGCACATCTTCAGGGGGAGTTCTTCTATATCTTGCTATCAAAATCCTCAATTTTTAGCACTTTCAATTGGTATGTTTATCCCCATTGAAAACTTACCTTATTTGTCATCAATCACCAAAAAGGGGGAGATAAACCAAAATCACACATAACAAGGGAGTACCTTGCTCTGATACCAATTGAAAGTGCGTTATATCAACTAGAGGGGGGTGAATATAGGCGTTTTTTACAAATTCGTCACTGAGGAATTTCTAAGTGAAGAAATTCCTAAGCAACGACACACTAGCAACGGAATAAGTACTCAGGTATAAGCATAATAGAGCAACGGCAAGTCATCATGATGAAATAAAAACAAACACAAAGTACAGATAGCGTGACAACATCATAAGCAGGCTGAAGGCTAAGTGATTGAAGAAATAGGATTGAGGAAATAGAGAAAGTCTTCACCCAAAGTCTTCGAACAGTAATGATCAGGTTCATCAACACATGAATGATGAAATGAAAGGGTTGAGGAAATAGAACTAGTTGGCTTGTAGAAGACAATGATTTGGTAGAGCAGTTCCAACTACTGTGATAGTTGTACGTCTGGTTGGAGAGGTTGGGTATTTAAACCTGAGGACACACAGTCCAGGACACATAGTCCTCACTGTATTCTCTTTGAGCTAAAGTCATAGACCTCGCAGAATTACTTGTGGTAAGTCTTCATGTGACTTCCAAACCTTCACAGACTTGGTCACTCGGCGATCCACAATTCCTCTTGGATGCTCAGACCATGACGCCTAACCGTCTGGAGGATACATAGTCCTCAAAGGTAACAAGCGTCAGTTCCACACAGGAACAATCTCTTTAGTGATGCTCAATCACTTTGGGTTGTAGGTGTTTGGGTTTTGGGTTTTTCCTCACTTGATGATTTTCGCTCAGAGTCCTCGGAGGATGGGATGCTCTCAGTGACAAGTGTCAGTTTCTCTCGGAGAGCCAACCAGCTAATGGTTGTAGGGGCAGCTATTTATAGCCTTGGGAGCAGCCCGACATGATAAGACATAAATGCCCTTCAATGATATGACCGTTAGGTGGGTAGATATTTTGGGACAGCTAGCGCATAGCACAGCAACGTTCGGATATTTGAGGTTCAAAGTCCTCGGGGCTATCATGTTCCTCACTGTGTAGGCAATCTGCACTGGTGAATTCCTAACTCTCAGTTAGAACAAATTCTTCAGAGACCAGAAGATCTTCGTCTCTTTCACTAAAGAAATTGACTGAACTGATATGAGATTTCCAATGGATTCACTCGAAAGGATTGGGTAGGTGTAGGATTTTGAGTTGTGCATCATCTAGAAAATCACTTTCCTTAGTATTACCTCGATCCCCTTTAATAGTATGATATTTCCTATGACTCAAGAAAGAGAAAATGAAACTTCGAAAACAAAAGTCTTCATGCTTCATAATCCTCGCATGAATATCCAAGTCTTCAAGGTCACACCAATTTATTTAAGTCCTTGTAGCTTGCTACGACTTGGGTTCATAAGTTGATGACCGACACGTGCATTGCTAGGTAATGTATGCTTGTCCCTGTAAGTTAGTTCCACCTTGGGTTTATGACTAGTCATGTCGGCCCAGGTTCTCTATCATGTGGATGCTAGCGACACTATCATATACGTGAGCCAAAGGTCGCAAATGGTCCCAGGCCAGGTAAGGTGGCACCCGGGGGAGTACCGTGCGTGAGGCTGCAAAGTGATATGACGTGTTACATGCTAGATCGGTGTGACTTGGGATCAGGGTCCCAACAGCTTTGGTATCAGAGCCAGACTGCCTATAGGATTACTAAACCAATCTGGTCGAAGTCGAGTCTAGAAATGCTTTAGTTATATAAGGGAATCAATTATGGAAGGGAACATAAAATTGTTTTTTACTCCTTTACCTTATGCCCTTCTGATCCAAATCATCCTCTTCTCTTCTACGGGGACTAAGAACTAGGCTTCTCAGCTTTCTATTAGGATCACGTGTTACTAATCCATAGACTTATAGGATTGATGGATTCAAGCCTTAGTTCAATTCTTACTACTTCCGTATGTTGACCGTTGATCTCGGAACCTTCATATTGCGATGTTGAGTGGTTATGCCACCATTTATAGGATGTCTCAAATCTTTTTGAGCATTTACAATTGTTATGTTGTCCGAGTCATCCCAGGTTTCTAAATAATCTGATGCACTTGCAATTTTTTCCTCCATGTTCCCGATGTTCTTTTTGGCCAGATTGAGCACACTAATCGGGGTGTTGAGGTACTCCAATGCCTCGACGTATATGTTGAAGCTATTATTTTGAAACTAGGGTATCTTAGAGACCACTTAGTAATCTAGACATGTTTTGCGTTTCTAGTGTGATGATTCTGGCCATCATTCTGGAAAGCATCCCGTGATGTTATTAGTTTGTAGGTATTCCATTCCTGGGTTCTTCAGCCAAAGATTCACCCACCTACCTCCTGTTGATAGTGTTTGGCCGTTCCTTTAGGATATTAGTAACATTTGCGATAGTCCTCGAGGTCTGTGGTTTTTCCTTCTTCGAAATACCATGAACTGCTTATGGCAGAAGTTCTTGAACCAAAAGATCATAATAAGAGTGCTCTTGATGACTTCTTCGTTATAGTTGTGACTCTGTCAGTCCTACCTCGCTGCATGGGTTGTCTGGAAGAAATATGTTGAACTTGTAGGACATACTAATATATGCATCGACAACTCAAAAAATCGTGTGTTCCTTTGAGCTGTTCCTCCTAAGTTGTATTCTGACCCTTATCTATTAGCTGATAGTCAAGAGTAAGTCTCGCATTCGTTTATCGATGCCTATTATTCATGTGGTCCGTCAATCCATTCTATTCTGGAATGACTAGGAGAAACAAACTCTAGTACCTCATCCATATCCAGGATTGGGTCAAAGCAGTTGTATTCCGCAGATCAAAATGCAATCCAGGTTTTGTTCTATTCTACCCTGGAGTATTACCCCCTTTATGTCAGGATTATCATGAGAGTTGCACAACTTCTTATGAATTCTTGATGTAGTGATACTTCTCGCCATCATCGTTTCTTTCTCAGTCTTCGTGTTGTTGTAACCGAATGCTGACAAATGAACCGTGATGTGTGGAATCAATACTCCTAGCAACCTTGTTGCTTGGTAGTTAATGGACAATAATTTCATTCTTAGCGTGTTGGTTATTGAATCCATATTCTAAGATTGAATGTGTTATATATTCCATTCTCCCTAGTTCACTCATCGATCAATGAGTTAGGATTTTGTCAACCCCTTTCTTATTTGATCACATCGTCTTCCCTTGAAAGCAAGATTGTTCTCGAGCTTAGCAACATAGCAGTGGTTCATGATATTTCGAATATCCTCTCACTGATCTCGACAGGCCCGTGGGTCGGAAGATGCCATCGATGCTTCGTTAGGCCCATGGTCGTGTTGCCCTAGTAGCTGCCCCTGGGATTTCTGTCGTGGAAGGGCTGAACATCTGGCGTGGCCACCACGACGCGGCCAGCAGTCCAGGCTGTGGTTGTTGTTTGTTGGTGCTATGGCGACCCTGCCTGCTGGTATTTTTTGGCTTCAGTGAAGCCTATCAAACTCTCGATGGTGGCTCTCCATTCACCCATTTGATCAGCTATTGGCGGGAATCTTAGCAGGAGTTCGGCCCGCACCCTGGCTTCCGAAGCAGTGCTTGACCTCGATGACGAGGTAGACCACGGCATCTCTTGACTCCTGGTAGTACCAGCAAGGGCAGCACCGCGTTCTCGCCGCTGCGAACTGGACGCTATGACAGTTCGGTGGTGAGTAGGGTGCGCCTGAGGGTCGACGACCTCGTTCGGCACTCCGTCTTGGTTGTCCTACCCCAGGCAAGGCATGTGCCCCGCAGTCGTACCCGTAATAGGGGAAGCTAGGGGGTCATGGCTCACACCAGAGCGGGCGTTGTTGCTGCAGCTGTGCCCATTAGCGCGACGGGGAAGTGGAGACTGAACGTTCTCCCTGCTCGCGTCCGGTGGAACATGGCCATCGGGATGTTGTTGATGTCGCCCTCCCTCGGCATCTTCCACTCCATCTTTGGCCACAGGAGGTACAATGACAACACCACCTGCGCTGGTCATGTCACCCACGGCACCCGCCTCTCCCAACGCCGCTGCGACACCTACAGCATCAGCAGCTGCATGCGAGAGGGCCTTCGAGGTGGAAGGATGATCCGTTGCACTTTGTTTCTTCTTGAGTGCCCTGGATAATGACGCAAAGGATGAAGGAGATGATGGTGAAGGTTGACGCATTATTCACAACCTCGGATTCGCACAGGTGCCTAACCCTACCTGGCCTGCCAAAGATGTTGTGATGGAACACGATTACCTATGGGGCCTTGAGCCCCTTGTGGTTTGGTAAGGGGGAATATTACGTTGAACAAAGAGCAGAAGCCATGAAACAATACGACGGTGGTGACTGATGTCTACTACACAACCTTCTTCTTGTAGACGTTGTTGGGCCTCCAAGTGCAGAGGTTTGTAGGACAGTAGCAAATTTCCCTCAAGTGGATGACCTATGGTTTATCAATCGTAGGGGGCGTAGGATGAAGATGCTCTCTCTCAAACAGCCCTACAACCAAATGACAAAGAGTCTCTTGTGTCCCCAACACACCCAATGCAATGGTAAATTGTATAGGTGCACTAGTTCGGTGAAGAGATGGTGATACAAGTGCAATATGGATGGTAGATAAAGGTTTTTGTAATCTGAAAATATAAAAACAATAAGGTAACTAATTACAAAAGTGAGCATAAACAGTATTGCAATGCTAAGAAACAAGGCCTAGGGTTCATACTTTCACTAGTGCAAGTTCTCTCAACAATAATAACATAACTGGATCATATAAGTATCCCTCAACATGCAACAAAGACTCACCCCAAAGTCACTAATAGCGGAGAACAAACGAAGAGATTATGGTAGGGTACGAAACCACCTCAAAGTTATCCTTTCTGCTCGATCTATTCAAGAGTCCGTAGTAAAATAATACCAAGCTATTCTTTCCGTTCAATCTATCATAGAGTTCGTAATAGAATAACACCTTAAGACACAAATCAACCAAAACCCTAATGTCACCTAGATACTCCAGTGTCACCTCAAGTATCCGTGGGCATGATTATACGATATGCATCACACAATCTCAGATTCATCTATTCAATCCAACACAAAGAACTTCAAAGAGTTCCCCAAAGTTTCTACCGAATTGTCAAGACGAAAACATGTGCCAACCCCTATGCATAAGTTCATTGAACCCGCAAGTTGATCACCAAAACATACATCAAGTCAATCATGTGAATATCCTATTGTCACCACAGGTAAGCACGGAAAGACATACATCAAGTGTTCTCAAATCCTTAAAGACTCAATCCGATAAGATAACTTCAAAGGGACAACTCAATTCATCACAAGAGTAGAGGGGGAGAAACATCATAAGATCCAGCTATAATAACAAAGCTCGCGATACATCAAGATCGTGCCATAGAGAGAACACGAGAGAGAGAGAGAGATCAAACACATAGCTACTGGTACATACCCTCAGCCCCGAGGGTGAACTACTCCCTCCTCGTCATGGAGAGTGCCGGGATGATGAAGATGGCCACCGGTGAGGGATCCCCCCTCCGGCAGGGTGCCGGAACAGGCTCCCGAGAGGTTTTTGGTGGCTACAAAGGCTTGCGTTGGTGGAACTCCCGATCTATTTTGTTCCTTGATGTTTTTAGGGTATATGGAGATATATAGGCAAAAGAAGCCGGTCAGGGGACCCACGAGGGGCCCACGATGGTGGGGGGTGTGCCCAGGGGAGGTGGGCGCGCCTCCCTGCCTTGTGGCGACCTCGAAGCTTCCCTTACGTGCACTCCAAGTCCCGTGGATTGCTTCCATTCCAAAAATAACTCTCCCAAAGGTTTCATTCCGTTTGGACTTTGTTTGATATTCATTTCCTTCGAGACACTGGAATAGGCAGGAAAACAACAATTTGGGCTGGGATTGTATGCCTTTTGTATGTATCCCCATCTATTATGTAATGGGACGATGTAATGATATCCACCTTGCAAGGCGTCTTAATATGCGGCTCTATCCTTGTGGGGCCTTCGAGTTCCTCTCGAATAGGATCGCATATTGGGCGTGACAACATGGAGAGGTAGCGGACGACAACAACGGTGTCCTGTTCATCAGTAGACAACTGGGTAGGTTGGAACAGACAAATTGTGTCTTGTTCATTGGGAGCCAACCGGCTTGGACGGAACAGCCGAAAGGAGGCCCACCGTACCGCAGACCAGAGGAAACGGCCTTTTGTTCGACCGCCTACGGTCAAAACGGGATCCTGTTCATCCGGAGGGGTTTGGCGTACCACAAAATAGAGGAAACATACTTCTGTTGGAGCACCTATGGTCAAAAAAGGGTCATGTTCATCGGGAGGGGTGTGGCTTACCGCAAAATGGAGGAAACATACTTCTGTTGGAGCGCCTACCGTCACAACGGGGTCCTGTTCATCGGGAGGGGTGTAGGGTGTCGCAAAATCATACTCCACAGGCTACTATTCATCCACCGTCAACTGCCTCTCGCTCCAGCCTCCACGGGGTACAGTTCATCCATCGTCGTCCTCGAGCCTCCACCGGCTACTATTCATAGAGCCTCCATGGGGTCTCATTCGTCCACCCCGAACCGGATGGGGTGCGCCAGCCTCCTCGTGGTCCTGTTCATCCAGCGGCAACAGCCTACTACCACGGGGTCCTGTTCATCCAACCCCCACCGGGAACTGTTCATCCACTGCCAACCAACCGGCTCGACTCACCACGTCTCAACTCGTTCTACGTACTGCACACACGGTAGCAACGGTCGCCGTTCATCAAGAGGCAACCCAACACCAGCTGGCTATGTCTCGCACGGGGGCTCGATCGGCTTGAGTAAGCAGTAGCAGTAATCGATTGCTCAGGTTTAGTTAGCAGCAACAGAGAAGGAATCGCGTGGGTTCAGTTAACAGCCAAGGGATGGATCGCTCAGGTTCAGTAACGTATCTAGTGCGATCGCTCGGGTTCAGTTAGCCAATGACTCGCACACACGCGCGTACACGAGTGAAACACGCAAACCACAATGCATCGCTCAGCCCCGACCACCCACCGTAACCCGGAACTCCTTGATATTTTCCTCGCCCTTGCTTCTACCACAATTTTTCCATCATGGACGGCCCAAACAATGTCATGCAGGTGCGTCCCCGGTCTGCCTAGGACGGAAAGTGAAGGAAATATGCCCTAGAGGCAATAATAAAGTTGTTATTTTATATTCCTTATTCATGATAAAGGTTTATTATTCATGCTAGAATCATATTGATTAGAAACCTTAATACATGTGTGAATACATAAGCAAACAACGTGTCCCTAGTGAGCCTCTACGAGACTAGCTCGTTGATCAAAGATGGCTAAGGTTTCCTAACCATGGACATGAGTTACCATTTGATAACAGGATCACATCATTAGGAGAATGATGCGATGGACAAGACCCATCCGTTAGCTTAGCATAATGATCGTTCAGTTTTATTGCTATAGCTTTCTTCATGTCAAATACCTATTCCATCGACTATGAGATTATGCAACTCCCAAATACTGGAGGAATGCCTTGCCTGTTATCAAACGTCACAACATTACTGGGTGATTATAAAGATGCTCCACAGGTATCTCTAAAGGTGTTTGTTGAGTTGGCATATATCAAGATTAGGATTTGTCACTCCGAGTATCGGAGAGGTATCTCTGGGCCCTCTCGGTAATACACATCATAAGCTTGAAAGCAAACGACTAGGAGTTAATCACTAGGTGATGTATTAAGGAATGAGTAAAGAGACTTGCCGGTAACGAGATTGAAATAGGTATGAAGATACCGACGGTCAAATCTCGGGCAAGTAACATACCGATGAACAAAGGGAATTACGTATGTTGTCATAACGTTTTGACCGATAAAGATCTTCGTAAAGTATGTAGGAGCCAATATGGGCATCCAGGTTCTGCTATTGGTGATTGACTGGAGAGGTGTCTCGGTCTTGTCTACATAGTTCTCGAACCTGTAGGGTCCGCACGCTTAACGTTGGACGACGATTTAGTATTTAATGAGTTATGTGATTTGGTGACCGAATGATGTTCGATGTCCAGGATGAGATCACGGACATGACGAGGAGTCTCGAAGTGGCCGAGAGGTAAAGATTGATATATAAGACTAAGTATTCGGACACCGAAAGTGTCGGGCGGTATCGGGTACTTATCCGGTCACCGGAAGGGGTTCCGGGCACCCCCGGGAAAAGATATGGGCCTTATGGGCCAAGAGGGGAAACACACCAGCCACAAGGGGTTGGTGTGTCCACCATATGGGTCGGCCTAAGGAGGGGAATTAAAGGGGAGAAGGGAAAGGAATGAGTGGATTAGGATTCCTACTTCCTTCCCTCTCCCCCCTCTTTCCTTCCCCTCGGTTATATATGGCAGGGGGCACGCGGCTTGGGAGGGACTCCAAGTAGGATTCCTCCTACTTGGGCACCTCCTATGGCTGCTCCTCCCTCCCTCCCACCTATATATGTGTGGGGGGCGCCCTAGCAAACACTAGAGACTTGCCTAGCCGTGTGAAGTGCCCCCTCCACAGTTACACGCCCGGTCATATTTTTGCAGTGCTTAGGCAAACCCTGCGGAGATTACTTCACCATCACTGTCAGCACACCGTCATGCTGACGAAACTCACCTACTACATCAACATCTTGCTGGATAAGAAGGCGAGGATGTGACTAAGCTGAACGTGTGCAGAACGCGGAGGTGCAATACGTTCGGTACTTGATCAGTTAAAGTGCGAAGAAGTTCGACTACATTAACCGCGTTGTGAAACGTTTCCACTTACGGCCTATGAGGGTACGTAGACACACTCTTCCCCTCATTGCTATGCATCTCCATGGATAGATCATTGCGTGTGCGTAGAATTTTGTTGTTTTCCATGCAACATTCCCCAACAGTGGCATCATGAGCCAAGTTTAAGCAGTATGAGACCTCTGACAAGTACTTTGCCTACAATATGGAGGAGAATAGATCAACTGGTGAGCATGTGCTCTGAATGTCTGGGTACTACAATTGATTGAATCAAGTGGGAGTTAATCTTCCAGATAAGATATTGATTGACAAAGTTCTCTAGTGACTATGACCAAGCTACTAGAACTTCATGATGAATTATATTATGCAAGGGATGACGAAAATGATTCTCGAGCTCTCAGCGATGCTGAAATCGGTGAAGGTAGGAATCAAGAAAGAGCGTCAAGTGTTGATGATTAACAAGACGACTAGTTTAAAGAAAAGGGCAAGGGAAAGAAAGGGAACTTCAAGAAGAATGCAAGCAAGTTGCCACTCCCGTGAAGAAGCCCGAAGTTGGACCCAAGCGTGAAACTGAGTGCCTCTACTGCAAAGGAACTAGTCACTGAAAGCGGAACTGCCCCAAGTATTTGCGGATAAGAAGGATCGCAAAGGGAACAGAGGTATATTTGATATAGATGTTACTGATGTGTACCTTACTAATGCTCGTAGTAGCGCCTAGGTATTTGATATTGGTTCGGTTGCTCATATTCGTAACTCAAAACAAGATCTACGGATTAAACAAAGATTGGCTAAGGACGAGGTGACGATGCGCGTCGGGAATGGTTCCAAGGTCGATGTGACCGCCGTCGGCACGCTACCTCTACATGTACCTTCGGGATTAGTTTTAGACCTGAATAATTGTTATTTGGTCCCAACATTGAGCATGAACATCATATCTGGATCTTGTTTAGTGCGAGACGGTTATTCATTTAAATCAGGGAATAATGGTTGTTCTATTTATATGACTAATATATTTTATGGCCATGCACCTTTGAAGAGTGGTCTATTTTAGTTGAATCTCAATTTTAGTAATACACGTATTTATAATATTGATGCCAAAAGATGCAAACTTGATAATCATAGTGCAACATATTTGTGGCACCGCCGTTTAGGACATATTGATGTAAAGCGCATGAAGAAACTCCATGCAGATGGGCTTTTGGAATCACTTTATTATGAATCATTTGATACTTGCAAACCATGCCTCATGGGCAAGATGACTAAAACTCCGTTCTCTAGAACAATGGAGCGAGTCAATGGCTTATTGGAAATAATACACACCGATGTATGCGGTCCGACGAGTATTGAGGCACGCGGCGGGTATCATTATTTTTTGACCTTCACAGATGATTTGAGCAGATATGGGTATATCTATTTAATGAAACACAAGTCTGAAACATTTGAAAAGTTCAAAGAATTTCAGAGTGAAGTGGTGAATCATCGTAACAAGAAAATAAAGTTTCTAAGATATGACCGCGGAGGCGAATATTTAAGTTACGAGTTTGGCCTTCATTTAAAACAATGTGGAATAGTTTTACAACTCACGCCACCTGGAACACCACAGCGTAATGGTGCGCCCGAATGTTGTAACCGTACTTTATTAGATATCGTGCGTTCTATGATGTCTCTTACCGATTTACCACTATCGTTTTGGGGTTATGCATTAGAGACATCCGCATTCACGTTAAATAGGGCACCGTCTAAATCCATTGAGACGACACGGTATGAATTGTGGTTCGGCAAGAAACCAAAGCTGTCGTTTCTTAAAGTTTGGGGTTGTGATACTTATGTCAAAACGCTTTAGTATGATAAGCTCGAACCCAAATCGGAGAAGTGCGTCTTCATAGGATAACCTAATGAAACAATTGGGTACACCTTCTACCACAGATCCGTAGGCAAGATCTTTGTTGCCAAGAATGGAACATTTCTAGAGAAGGAGTTTCTCTCGAATGAAGTGAGTGGGAGGAAAGTAGCACTTGATGAAGTAATCGTACCTTTTCTCTTGGAAAGTACCACATCAAAGAAATTTGTTGCCGTGATGCCTACACCAACTAGAGAGGAAGCAAATGATAATGATCATTAAACTTCAGATCAAGTTACTACTGGACTTCGTGAGTCGATTAGAGCACGTTCCGCATCAGAGTGGTACAATAATCCTGTCCCGAAAGTCATGTTATTAGACCATGGCTAACCAACGAACTATGAAGAAGCTATGACGAGCCCAGATTCCAAACAGATGGCTTGAGGCCATGAAATCTGTGATAGGATCCATGTATGAGAACAAAGTGTGGACTTTGGTGGACATGCATAGAGAATAAATGGATCTTCAAGAAGAAGACTGACGCTGATGGTAATGTTACTGTCTACAAAGCTCAACTTGTCGAAAAAGATTTTCGGCAAGTTCAAGGAGTTAACTACGATGAGACTTTCTCACCCGTAGCGATGCTTAAGTCTGTCTGAATCATGTTAGCAATTGCCACATTTTATGATTATGAAATCTGGCTAATGGTCATCAAAACTGCATTCCTTGATGGATATATTAAAGAAGAGTTGTATATGATGCAACCAGAAGGTTTTGTCGATCCTAAAGGTGCTGACAAAGAGTGCAAGCTCCAGCGATCCATCTATGACTGGTGCAAGCATCTTGGAGTTGGAATATACGCTTTGATGAGGTGATCAAAGCAAATGGTTTTATACAGACTTTTGGTGAAGCCTGTATTTACAAGAAAGTGAGTGGGAGCTCTGTAGCATTTGTGATATTATATGTAGTTGACATATTGTTGATTGGAAATGATATAGAATTTTCGGATAGCATAAAAGGATACTTGAATAAGAGTTTTTCAATGAAAGACCTCGGTGAAGCTGCTTATATATTTGGCATCAAGATCTATAGAGATAGATCAAGATGCTTAATAGGACTTTCACAAAGCACATATCTTGACAAAGTTTTGAAGAAGTTCAAAATGGATCAGTCAAAGAAAGGGTTCTTGCCTGTGTTACAAGGTGTGAAGTTGAGTCAGACTCAAAGCCCGACCACTGCAGAAGATAGAGAGAAAATGAAAGTCATTCCCTATGCCTCAGCCATAGGTTCTATCATGTATGCTATGATGTGTACCAGACCTGATGTGTGCATTGCCATAATTCTGGCAGGGCGATACCAAAGTAATCCAGGAGTGGATCACTAGACAACGGTCAAGAACATCCTGAAGTACCTGAAAAGGACCAAGGATATGTTTCTTGTTTATGGAGTTGACAAAGAGCTCATCGTAAATGGTTACGTCGATGCTAGATTTGACACTCATCCGTATGACTCTAAGTCACAAACCAGATACATATTTATATTGAATGGTGGAGCTGTCAGTTGGTGCAATTCCAAGCAGAGCGTTGTGGCGGGATCTACGTGTGAAGCGGAGTACATAGCTGCTTCGGAAGCAGCAAATGAAGGAGTCTGGATGAAGGAGTTCATATCCAATCTGGGTGTAATACCTAGTGCATCAGGTCCAATGAAAATCTGTTGTGACAACACTGGAGCAATTACCTTGGCAAAGGAATCCAGGTTTCACAGAAGAACCAAACACATCAAGAGATGCTTCAACTCCATTCGTGAACAAGTCAAGGATGGAGACATAGAAATTTGCAAGATACACACGGATCTGAGTGTGGCAGACCCGTTGACTAATCCTCTTCCGCGAGCAAAACATGATCAGCACCAAGACTCCATGGGTTTTAGATTCATTACAATGTAATCTAGATTGTTGACTCTAGTGCAAGTGGGAGACTAAAGTAAATATACCCAAGAGGCAATAATAAAGTTGTTATTTTATATTTCCTTATTCATGATAAAGGTTTATTATTCATGCTAGAATTGCATTGGCCAGAAACCTTAATACATGTGTGAATATATAAACAAACAACGTGTCCCTAGTGAGCCACTACTCAACTAGCTCGTTAATCAAAGACGGTTAAGGTTTCCTAACCATGGAAATGACTTGTCATTTGTTAATGGGATCACATCATTAGGAAAATGATGTGATGGATAAGACCCATCTGTTAGCTTAGCACAATGATCGTTCGGTTCTATTGCTACTGCTTTCTTCATGTCAAATACATATTCCTTGGACTATGAGATTATGCAACTCCCAGATACCTGAGGAATGCCTTGTGTGCTATCAAACGGAAGAATATAACTGGGTGATTATAAAGATGATCTATAGGTATCTCCAAAGGTGTTTGTTGAGTTGGCATAGATCCAGATTAGGATTTTTCACTTCGAGTATCGGAGAGGTATCTCTGGGCCCTCTCAGTAATACACACCAAGCTTGCAAGCAAATGACTAAGGAGTTAGTCATGAGGTAATGTATTACAGAACGATTAAAGAGACTTGCCGTTAGCAAGATTGAACTAGGTATGAAGATACCAACAATCCAATCTCAGGCAAGTAACATACCGATGGACAAAGGGAATTATGTATGTTGTCATAACAGTTCGACCGATAAAGATCTTCGTAGAATATGTAGGAGCCAACATGGGAATCCATGTTCCGCAATTGGTTATTGACCGGAGAGGTGTCTCGGTCATGTCTACATAGTTCTTGAATCCGTAGGGTCTGCACTATGAATGTTCGATGATGATTTAGTATTAATTGAGTTATGTAATTTGGTAACCTAATTTTGTTCGGAGTCCCGGATGAGATCATAGACATGATGAGGAGTCTCAAAATGGTTGAGAGGTAAAGATATATATGTAGGATGATAGTGTTCGGACACCGGAAGTGTTTCGTGGGCGTATCGGGTACTTATCGGGTCACCGGAAGGGGTTCCGGGCACCCCCGGCAAAAGATATGGGCCTTATGGGCCAAGAGGGGAAACACACCAGCCACAAGGGGCTGGTGCACTCCCCATATGGGCCAAGAGGGGAAACACACCAGCCACATGGGGCTGGTGCGCTCCCGCGAGGAAAGGGGAGAAAGGAAAGGAAAGTGTGGATTAGGATTCCCACTTCCTTCCCTCTCCCCCCTCTTTCCTCCCCCTCGGTTATATATGGCAGGGGGGCGCGCTGCTTGGGAGGGACTCCAAATAGGATTCCTCCTACTTGGGCACCTCCTATGGCTGCTCCTCCCTCCCTCCCACCTATATATGTGGGGGGGGGCCTAGCACAAACCAGACAATTACCTAGCCGTGTGCGGCGCCCCCCTCCACCGTTTACACCCCCGATCATATTTTTGTAGTGCTTAGGCAAAGCGCTGCGGAGATCACTTCACCATCACCGTCACCACACCATCGTGCTGACGGAACTCATCTACTACCTCGACGTCTTCTAGATCTAGAAGGCGAGGGACGTCACCGAGATGAATGTGTGCAAAACACGGGGGTGCCGTATATTCAGTACTTGATCGGTTGAAGTGCAAAGAATTTCAAAAGTGCATTTCTGCTCCCGAGCTCATTTGAGCTCAGTGAACAGTAAAATCAAAAAAAATTCAAAAAGTTCCAATTTTTTTTGGGAGGAACATTGACAAAAGTTCTAAGTGCTTGCAAAAAATCATCACGAAATCACATTCCCGTAAGGCGTGGCAAAAAAAAATTCAAGCTCCAAAATGCTTTTGAAAGTAGCATTTTTAGAGTACTGATTTTTTTTGCCACGCCTTCTAGAAATGTGATTTCATGACGAATTTTTGCAAGCACTTAAAACTTTTCTTAATGTTTCTCCCAAAAAATTTGGATTTTTTTGAAATTTTTTTTGATTTAGTTTTGATTTTGCTGTTCACCTGAGGTCATTTGAGGTCGGGTGCAGAAACTCCACGTCCGAAGAAGTTTGACTACATTAACCGCTTTGTGAATCACTTTCGCTTACGCTCTACGAGGGTACGTAGACACACTCTCCCCTTCATTGCTATGCATCTCCATGTATAGATCATTGCGTGTGCGTAGAATTTTTTTATTTACCATGCAACGTTCCCCAACAAAAAGCCCATTTTTCATTCATGATTTTTTGTCATAGAAGTAGGAGCCCACCACATCTATGATGATATGTGTTTTTTTTTCACAATTATCGTCGTAGAAGTGTCATCACCATGACATAATTCTTTTTCGTTCAGGCCAAAATATCATGGATGTGTCTTTTTTTGTAGTGAACACTTGGAAACATACACACATGAAAGATAAGGGATCCGCGCAACCAAGGAGTGAGCGGTAAATGTGAGACCACCGAATATGCTCTTGTTGAATGGATACTAGAGAGACAATAGCTAGATTGCTCAAATGGGCTAGATACGCTTGTGGACCAACCTATGACAGAAATGTGTCGTCTTCAATCCCAAATATGATATGTATGTATGATCCAAAATGACGTAACTATGCTAAATGGTCCATGCTATTGCTTACAAGCTCTTTGTTTCTCCTCTTTTGCTTAAAAGCTTTTCCTTCTCTTTTTTTGACTATGCCACAATGCTTGATTTGCGAGCCAAAGTATGAGACAATTATGTAATATATACACGAGAGAGACTTATGGCACAATGATGATAGCAAGATGATTTGCACGCTAAAAGTAGTTATGCGGAGTAAGCGTATCATTAAGGTGCATAAAAAGCGTGGCCCGACAATTCTCAACTCACTAGTCTTGATAGGTAAGTGATGCAAAATGGCTCAACTAATGAATGCAATGGCAAGGAAATGTACTAGGTGTCGTCAAGGTTACTGTCCTTGTTTATGGTTGGTATGAGGATGAAGTGGTCATTGTCGATGTCGAGTCGTAGGAGATGATGAATAGGAGTGTCGTTGAAGTCAAATCATTCCTAATTAGCCGAAACATCTTAGGAAACGGGAACCGCAACTCAAAAATCGGTCAAATGCATAAGGTGGGTGTTTTTATGGTGAAACTTTCTATGGAATAAAATGGTGGTGGTAATGATCTAAGTGGATGGGGGATGTCAATAGCTACAAAACAAGCTAAAGGACACAAAAAACAGACTTCAGGAGTGAAAGTTGTGATGAAAACAAAGTTAGGTTTGGGCTGAAACTGGGGGGAGTGGGCGCCTCATGATTCGGGGTGCGGGTGCCCGGGGTGGACAGAGAGTTAGGGAAAAACTTGCACGGGGGTGCAGGCGCCCGGGGTTTTGGGATGCGGGTGCCCGGGGGTTGCCGATTTGGGTGAAAATTTCGTGGAAAATGGAAATTTGGGTGGATTTCGTGATGGGAAAGGTGGGGATGGTTGGGAGAGGGGCTAGATCCACTTGCCAAATAACAAATCCATGGACCAAAACAACAAAATCTCAGAAGAACCAAAAAATCAAAAGAATTTTTTTGGGGGGCTATTTTTGTGGGGGTTTTCAAATTGGGACCAAATAGCAATGAAATTAGGCTAGAAAATGGGGGTAGGGACTCCAAGATGTGAATCAGCCTTGCTCATGATACCAAGATGTTGTAGGGTGGATCCATAATGGAGATCTTTTCACACTTGGAGGGGGGGAGGGATTAACTCACAAGAACACAAGGGGAAATCACTCAAACAAAACCCAATCACACATCCACTAGAGTAGCACACATGAGATCCATAAGAATACAAGAACAATTCAAGGAAAATAGCACTAGGGTAAAGTTCTTCGCACTCCAAAGGAGGTGAGGTCTTGATGATAGTCTTCTCCAAGAGGAGGCCTTGATATCCACAAGGGGATATACTCCTTGGGGGTCTTGATCTCCAAGAGGAGGGGGGAGATGAGCAAAGCTCTCCCAACGTCTATCCAATACTTTGCTAACCCTAAAAACAAGCTAGATGAGGAGTACTTATAGGCTTGGGACGAATTGGGGGGGGGGGCAACAGGGGTACAAGGGTCTTTTGCCCATAGTGCTCGCATGCACAACCGGGAGGGGGGGCGGGCACCCAGTGTAAAGTGGCCCGGGAACCTGGGGGTAGATGCGCAAGGGGGCGGGCACCCAGGGATATGGAGGACCAGGCACACGGACTGGACAAAGGGCAGTGCCCTTGGCGTCAGGCAGGGCCGGGCACCCGGGGGTTGATGGCTCGTGCACCCGGTGCGGGTAGGGGCAGCCCCTAGGTGGAGGCCGGGCACCCGGGGTGTCCAGAGGCCTCACCCAGGAAGCGACCCAAGGCCTGGTCACCCGAGGTCAGATGGGGTCATGCACCCGGGGTGTCCAGAGCCTTCGTTTATTCGAGCGTCCCGTGTCTTCCATCCTCCTCCTTCTCCTTGGTTGCTTGGATCCCCGTCCTACCTTCCTCACGGTCATCTCCTTGGTACCTAAGAATGCACAACGTTTCCATTTGAGGTATGACCCAATTCTCATGTGAATCTGAATGAAGTTCGACGAATAAAGAGTTAACCTCGCTTTTGGTGGCGCGTGCGCCGGCCCTTGTCATTGGTCCTCCTCGTGTTAGTGGTGGTGACGGAATGTCCATGTGGATGATCGAAGGATGCTCCGCATCATGACCCCTACTATTTTTGTGTGTTCACATGATTAAGGTACTGTAGTAATCATTTTTTATAGCTTTAGTTTCAATCAAGTACCTAGTAAAGCCTTTGGGATAATGTGGATGATAGTTGACTTGATTCTGTGCAAAAACAGAAACTTTTGCGCCAAGTAACATAATTATTTAAAATCACTGGATCCTCAATTTTCTTTTGCAAATTTTATACATTGTTTATATACAATTGCCTATGTTTTCCTAATGTTTTAGAATTTTTGGAGTTACAATAGTATGGTTCTAGTTCAAATCATTACAGACTATTCTGTTTTTGACAAAATCTGTTCTCATCGCATAGTTTGCTTGTTTTATCATTTCCATAACTTATATTGAGTTATATAATTTGTGGAAATGATAGAGTAAAGTAGGTATTATGTGATAATAATTTTACATCTTGTCTTGACAGTACAAAATTAAATGATTTATTTATTATCATACTAACCTAGCTCGCGGGTTTCGTTAAGTTTTGTGTGATTGAAGTTTTTCAAGTTTTGAGCGAGATATCGATATGAGGAGAATGAGGAGTGAAAAGACCCTAAGCTTGGGGATGCCCAATGCACCCCAAGTTAATATTCAAGGAAGACTCAAGCATCTAAGCTTGGGGATGCCTCGGAAGGCAGCCCCTCTTCCGTCTTCAACATTGTCTGTAACCTTACTTGGAGCTATATTTTTATTCGCCACATGATATGTGTTTTTCTTGGTGCTTATTTTCGTTTTTCTTGTTTTTTGGATAAAATTCTTGGATCTGAAATCTTGAATGAGAGAGAGTCCTTACATAGCTACTTAATTGTTTGACTACTCGTTGATCTTCACTTATATCTTTTTGGAGTAGTTTGTCATTTACTCTTCTGCTTCACTTATATCCTAAGAGTAAATTTATGAATGAATTCTATATAACAAAGTTGAAATTATATGTGCTTCATATGGTATCTTGCCTAGTATTAGTTTCACATTGGGTTTAGAAAGTGAAATCTATTGAAGCTTGACAATCACAATATTGGTCATACAAGCAATTCGTGAATGATTAGTATAAGGAAGAGAACTTTCACATATAAATATATTATCTTGAACATATTTTATGATTGTGAATACACATTAATTATTTTCAAACTTGAGCAAATTAGTTGAAGTTGGACAAGGAAGACAACGTAATGAAGTGATGTTTGGGTATATTTGCATAGATGTTCTATTGTTATGGATCCTCCAACATCATGTGCTTGCTTAGGATCTTTTGCTAGCCAAAAAATCGTACTAAGTAGAGATACTACTTGTGCATCCAAAAACCCTTAAACCTAGTTTCTTGCCATGAGTGTACACCATATCTACCTATGGATTGAATAAGATCCTTCAAGTAGGTTGTCATCGGTGCAAAAAGCAATAAAAATTGCTCCTACAATATGTATGGCCTTTTATTGCAAGGGAAAATAAGTGTTGTACGACCTTGTGATAGTAAAGAAATAAAAGCGACGGACTTCATAATAAAAGGTTGCTATCACAAGGTGCAATATAACATGACATTCCTTTGCATTAAGGGCTTTAACATAAAAAGTTCAAAAACGCATGACAACCTCTGCTTACCTCTGCGAAGGGCCTACATTTTACTTTTCAGTTTTAACTTTCATGCAAGAGTCAATAGTATTCCTTCTCATTTCAACCTCAATTATTCTCTAGTTGGAAAGCATCATGTGGTGGGGAAAGATCCAGGCACATATGGCCATTGAAATATAGTTTATCATGAATTATTATTGTTGACAATTATCTCTATGATAAATAAGTTGGGAGGTGAAACATGAAGCCCCTATCTTTCTCTGTGTTCGATGGATGCTATTTGTTCTAAAAATATGCTTTGAGTA
Organism: Aegilops speltoides; assembly: GCA_021437245.1. Classification (NCBI taxonomy): domain Eukaryota; kingdom Viridiplantae; phylum Streptophyta; class Magnoliopsida; order Poales; family Poaceae; genus Aegilops; species Aegilops speltoides. Next base: position 250,808,197 of record CM038146.1, read on the forward strand.
CTAGTAATCATAGAAGATTATATGATAATTGAGTATGTGGAGCTCTTATTTAGACTTTATTGAAAATAAGTTGACTTGCAAGTGTTTGGTGACTAAGAACATAGGTTGTTAAGTTTCAAGAGAATGCATTGTTTGAACCATAACATGTGAATTGATTGCTACATTATTATGATGACATTTACGAGAAAGAGTTGTTGTTACGATGCTAGGAAAAGAAATTGAAATTATCATTGATCAAACTTATACACTATGCTAGCATTCACACTTCATAAATTATTTCTTTTATCATTTACCTACTCAAGGACGAGAAGGAATTAAGCTTGGGGATGCTGATATGTCTCCAATGTATCTATAATTTATGAAGTATTCATGCCATGCTTACAACAATTTTATATAGTTTTGGTATGATTTGATTAGAATTATTCCAGACTAGTGTTGTTTTTAGCAGAACTACTGTGGTGTTGTTTTTTGTGCAAAAATAGAGTTCTTGGAATGGGCTGAAAATTTGTGGTGATTTTTTATGGACCAAAAGAAACCCCCGAAGCATCGAGGAAGGATCAGAAGCCTCACGAAGAAGCGACAAGCCTCGGGGGCGCGCCGGGCAGGCTTGTCGCTCCCTCATGCCCCCCCAATGTGAAATCCATGCTAAGAATTCCTATAAATACCAAAAACCCTAGAAAGAAACCTACAACTTCTGCTCCACTACTGCAAGCCTCTGTGCCTCTGTGATCTCATCCGGAGGCCCCCTCCAGCACCCTGCTGGATGGGGATCATCACCGGAGTCTATGGAGAAGGAAGCAAAAGGGGGAGACTCTCTCCCCTCTCTCTCGATGGCGCCGGAGGGCTACTAGGGGAACCATCACCACGGTGATCTTCTTCATCAACATCACCGTATTTATCACCCCTGATGAGGACATCAATACCATTGTTACACCCACAACCCCTGCTGCTATACATACTAGACCAATTACTAGAGCTTGCATACGCCAATTAAATTACCAGGTACTTTCATTTCTTAGTAACGATTCTAATGTTCATGAGAATATGATGTTGCCTAAATTGGATACATTTGTTTGGCTTACAAATGAAGGGCCTAGCTTGGACAAGAAGGACGAACATTGGAGCAAGATTAAGCATGGAGATGATGTCATGCACAATGGAAACAAGAACAGAGTTTCATGTGATGGTTTTAGGACTTTGAAGCCACCACAATGAGTGCATGAAGGCTTGGACGAAATATACAAGATGCTACTTCATAAATTTCATCTAGAGGCTATTATAGGTGATGCGTCACTTTATTATTGGGCTAGGCCCATGTAATTTCGAAATGCTTCAGTATATGGTGTTTTTATAGTCCATATGTGTGGGGAAACAAAGTTAGAGTTGGTTTCGGACCCCTCCTCCAAGGGGTCACGAAATTCCCCCTACTCCTCCATATATAAAACCCTTAGGGCAACGTTTAGAATTTGAATTTTGTTTAGATTAAAAGTTCGCCATAGCTGCAACTTTGCGTACTTCATTTGTGTTCAATGACCAGACCAAGTGTAGTGACCCGATCCCAATGGACCAGAGTCTCTATGCTTAAGTGCCATCCCTGGATCGGTATGCTAACAAACACAGTACTCGAGGAATTATAAGAGAGTTCAATCACACACTTTATTACATTGAGGTCCTCATAAAGAGTATTAATTACACAAATATGGCTGAAGGCCATCTAAATAAAATAACTGTGGAAACATTGAATATAAATGAGTCCATCCAACTCCATGACAAAATAGAGTGGAGAACAACGATCTATCGCACCTTAATCTTCGTCGGACGACTCTGCAACATGGAATGTTGCAGCCGTGAAGGTCAACACATGGAATATGCTGGCAATGTCACACTATAGAATAATGATGACAAATGACTATCTGTATATGCAAAGTTGGCTGTTGGAGGCTCTAAAGTTAATTTTGCATAAAGCTAATTTTTCCCTACAACAAAGGAATGAATTTTTATTTTACTACCAAGTTTATGCCATTATTGACAAGGTTCCTCCAACTCAGTCCTAAAATTCCCAAATAACCAATAACCCAATTCATTACTTAAATAGAGTGATGAGATTGATACGTCTCCAACGTATCTACTTTTCCAAACACTTTTGCCCTTGTTTTGGACTCTAACTTGCATGATTTGAATGGAACTAACCCGGACTAACGCTGTTTTCAGCAGAACTGCCATGGTGTTATTTTTGTGCAGAAATAAAAGTTCTCGGAATGACCTGGAAATTCACGGAGACACGTTTTGGAATTAATAAAAAATATTGGTGAAAGAATCAGCGTCAGGGGCCCACACCCTGTCCACGAGGGTGCAGGGCGCCCCCCTGGGATGCGCCGCATGCCTTGTGGGCCCCCTGGGACTCCACCGACCTCAACCCCAACTCCATATATTCACTTCCGGGGAGAAAAAAATCAGAGAGAAGAATTCATCGTGTTTTACAATACGGAGCCGCCGCCAAGCCCTGATCGTCCTCTCGAGGGCTGATCTGGAGTCCGTTTGGGGCTCCGGAGAGGGGAATCTGTTGCCATCGTCATCATCAACCATCCTCCATCACCAATTTCATGATGCTTACCACCATGCGTGAGTAATCCCATCATAGGCTTGCTGGACGGTGATGGGTCGGATGAGTTTGCTATGCTTAATGCTTGTCACTAGGGCCCGAGTGTCATGATTTCACATCTGAACCTATTATGTTTTCATGAAAATATGTGACTTCTTGATCCTATCTTTCAAGTCAATAGTCACCTACTATGTGTTATGATTCGGCAACCCCGAAGTGACAATAATGGCGACCACCCCGGTGATGACCATCGTTTGAGGAGTTCATGTATTCACTAAGTGTTAATGCTTTGGTCTGGTACTCTATTAAAAGGAGGCCTTAATATCACTTAGTTTCCAATAGGACCCTCCTGCCATAGCAGGGTAGGACAAAAGATGTCATGCAAGTTCTTATCCATAAGCATGTATGACTATATTCGGAATACATGCCTACATTACATTGATGAACTGGAGCTAGTTCTGTGTGACCCTATGTTATAACTGTTGCATGATGAATTGCATCCGACATAATTATCCATCATTGATCCATTGCTTGCGAGCTTTTCACATATTGATCTTTGCTTAGTTACTTCTCTGTTGCCACTGTTACGATTGCTACAAAACTGCTACTGTTACTTTTGCCACCGTTACCGTTACTTCCATGCTACTTTGCTACTAAATACTTTGCTGCAGATATTAAGTCTTTCAGGTGTGGTTGAATTGACAACTCAGCTTCTAATACTTGAGAATATTCTTGGGCTCCCCTTGTGTCGAATCAATAAATTTGGGTTGAATACTCTACCCTCGAAAACTGTTGCGATCCCCTATACTTGTGGGTTATCAAGACTATTTTCTGGCACCATTGCCGGGGAGCATAGCTCTATTATTTGAGTCACTTGGGATTTATATCTGCTGATCGCTATGTGGGACTTGAAAGATAAAAGAACTAAGATTTTTCCCTCAACTACGAGGGGAGGTAAGGAACTGCCATCTAGCTCTGCACTTGATTCACCTTCTGTTTTGAGTAAACTTGCAACACCTGCACCTGCTATTGATTCTGATATGTCGCATGTTATTGATGATGCCACTTATGCTATGCATGATGCTTATGATCATACTACTTCTATGCTTGATAATATTGCCATTAGGTGAATTTCTTGATGAACAACTTGCTAGGGTTAGAGAGAATGAAATTAGCGAAACTGATAATATTGATGAAAGTGATGATGAAGATTCTCCCCCTAGATATGAATTGCCTGATGTGCATGAGGGTTATGTTATGGAGGAAGAAACTGCTAGTGACCTTTTTGCTTGCAAAGATAGATATGATCTTAAGAAACTGTTAGCTAAGCTGAAAGAAAAGTCTCTAAATGCTAGAATGAAATTTGACCCTATTGCTACTTCACCTATCTGTATTTCTGATAAGAATTATGATTTCTCTGTCGATCCTGAGTTAATTACTTTGGTTGAATCTGATCCTTTTTATGTCTACGAATCAGAAACTGTTGTGGCACATCTCACTAAATTGAATGATATACCCACCCGATTTACTAATGAGGAAAAAGCCGCTATTATTATATCCTTAAGTTATTTCTATTCTCATTAAAGGGTGATGCTAAAATATGGTTTAATTCTCTTGCTCCTGGTTGGTGTAGTCCCCAGGATATGATTTATTACTTCTCTGCTAAATATTTTCCCACTCAGAAGAAACAAGTTGCCTTCAGGGAAATATATGATTTTGTGCAAATTGAAGAAGAGAGTCTCCCACAAGCTTGGTGGAGGCTTCTCTAGTTACTAAATGCTTTGCCTGATCATCCTGTCAAGAAAAATGTAATACTTGATATCTTTTATAATGGACTAACTGATGCTTCCAGAGGACACCTAGATAGTCATGCTGGTTGTGTTTTTAGGGAAAGAACGGTTGAGCAAGCTGAATTACTACTGAATAATATTTTGAGTAATGATAATGATTGGACACTTCCTGAACCAACTCCTAAGCCAACTCCGAAGAAAAGGGGTATTCTATTTCTCAGTCCTGAAGATATGCAAGAGGCAAAGAAATCTATGAAAGAAAAGGGTATTAAAGCTGAAGATGTTAAGAATTTACCGCCTATTAAAGAAATACATGGTCTTGATAACCCGACACAGGTAGTAAAGGTAAATTCTCCCTATAGATTTGATGAAGGTGATATTCCTTGTTATAAGTCTACTAGTCAATGCTTAGATGAGTTTGATAATTTTATTGTTAAACAAGAAAACTTCAATGCTTATGTTGGTAGACAATTGAAATGCAATGCTTATATGATTGAAAACTTGAGTGATTATATGTCTAGAGTTAAATGTGAACTTAAACTTATTAGTAAACATGCTTCCATGGTTACTACTCAAGCAGAACAAGTGCTTAAAGCACAAAATGATTTGCTCAATGAATTAAATAATAAGAAAAATGATAATGTTGTTAGAGTTGTGACTAGAGGTGGTAGAATGACTCAGGAACCTTTGTATCCGAAGGGCCACACTAAGAGAATTGAGCAAGATTCTCAGAGAAATAATGTTGATACACCTAGTCCTTCTAAAAAGAAGAAGAAGAAAAATGATAGGACTTTGCATGCTTCTAGTGAACCCGTTGTTGACACATCTGAGAATCCCAATGATATTTCTATTTCAGATGCTGAAACACAATCTGGTAATGAACATGAACCCAATGATGATGTTAATGATGGTGTTCATGTTGATGCTCAAGCTAGCAATAATAATGATGTAGAGGTTGAACATGCTGGTGATCTTGATAACCCACAATCAAAGAATCAACGTTATGATAAGAGAGACTTCGTTGCTAGGAAGCACGGTAAAGAAAGTAATCCATGGGTTCAGAAACCCATGCCTTTTCCTCCTAAACCATCCATGAAAAAGGATAATGAGGATTTTGAGCGCTTTGCTGAAATGATTAGACCTATCTTTTTGCGTATCCGTTTGACTGATATGCTTAAAATGAATCCTTATGCTAAGTATATGAAAGATATTGTTACAAATAAAAGAAAGATACTGGAAGCTGAAATTTCCACCATGCTAGCTAATTATACTTTTAAGGGTGGAATACCAAAGAAACTAGGACATCCAGGAGTACCAACTATACCATGCTCCATTAAAAGAAACTATGTTAAAACTGCTTTATGTGATCTTGGAGTCGGTGTTAGTGTTATGCCTCTCTCTTTATATCGTAGACTTGATTTGAATAAGTTGACACCTACTGAAATATTTTGCAAATGGCCGATAAATCAACTGCCATACCAGTCGGTATTTGTGAGGATGTGCCTGTTGTGGTTGCAAACGTTACTATTTTAACGGACTTTGTTATTCTTGATATTCCAGAGGACGATAGTATGTCAATCATCCTTGGTAGACCTTTTCTAAATACTGCAGGGGCTGTTATTGATTGCAACAAAGGCAATGTCACTTTTCATGTTAATGGCAATGAGCATAAGGTACACTTTTCGAGGAAACAACCTCAAGTTCATAGTATCAATTTCATTAGAAAATTTCAACGATTACTATTGGAGGTTTTCAATATCATCTTCCTAATGTCAAAAAGGAATATTATATTCTTATTGTTGGGGACATGCATATCCCCGTTGAGGTAACCTAGTGTTATTCGAAAATTCTCCAGTTTTATGTTATTCGGAAGAAGTTCGTTAACAAGACTTGATCAACCTTGTTAGTGGATTCCTTTTGATGAGCATGAGATGGATGAAGTTAGAAAGCCAACTCTCTGTACCCTCCTTTTAATTTCCGTTATCTAGTTTAAATAAAGCAAAAATAGTATTTTCTGTCTGTTTTCTGAATTATCCTTGCAATAAAAAATACCCCAAAAATAAAAGTTCTCCAAATGCCTGAAAATGAAGTATGATTTTTTGTAGAATATTTAAGAATTTCTGACACTTAGAACACACCAGGGGACCCACCATTTGGCCACGAGGGCACAGGGCGCGCCCACCCCTGGGGCGCGCCCCCTGCCTCGTGTGCCCCTCGTGGACCCCCTCCACTTATTCCAGCACCCACTCACTTCGTCTTCCTCTAGAAAAAATCCTCCCATAACTCAAACCCGTGTTCTAGCTCATCTTGCTGCCATTTTCGATCTCCTTGCTCAAAGCTCCATTCACAAAACTGTTTTGGGGGATTGTTCTTCGGTATGTGACTCCTCCAATGGTCCAATTAGTTTTTGTTCTAGTGCTTTATTTATTGCAAATTTTTGCTGCTAAGGTGACCCTGTTCTTGAGCTTGCATGTCAAATTTATATGGTTCAAAGTAGTTATAATGTATGATATAGCCTCTAGGCACTTGTGGGAGTGGTTGCTATCAATCTTGTTGAGTTTGGTTCATTTTTATTTCGAGCCACTAAAAATTTCAGATATTTTTCAGGGAAAGAAAAAATGTTTAGGAAAATGTACCAGGGTTGTTCCTCAAGGAAGCAAGAACCAAGGCTCGCGATACGTGAGCCGGACGATGAACCACCAAGGGAAGCTCAAGTGCGGCCTTGTGAATGGCCGTCGAAAGAATTTATGGTCCAAGCAGGCATCAAGGATAAATTTGACGCATATGTGCGTAATGCTGACCTTGAGGACTTTGTGTCAGATAAGTGCCGACAGTAACACTACCTCACTCATTCCTTTGTGAGGAGGTTTAAATTTACATCCTCACGCAATTCTCACATTGTTTTTGTTTGATCTTTATGATAAATCATATACCATGGACCTAGAAGACTTTAATGCTGCTTGTAAACTCCCATAGTGGGGCAATGTTAGTGAACCTCGCAAATCTGAATATAAAGATTTCCTTGCTCGTCTCACTGTGGGGGAAACTACAGAAATCACACAAGCTACCATAGGGAGCATTCATTTCTCTTCCATACATTATTTTGCTCTCTTTATAGGTAGATTCATTAACGGCAAAGATGAGGATTGTCACATGTGCGTTCTAGATCTTAGTGTCCTCAAGAGTGCGGTATTAGGTGATAAACAACATAACTTGGGGGCCATTGTTGCACGGAGGTTGCACCTTAATGGTAAAAATGGAGATTTGTTTGGTGGAATTTATGCAACTCGGGTAGCTAATTATCTTGGTGTACCCATACACGACAATGATATGGAGTTGCCACCTGCTTACCTAGATTATAGTGCTATGGTTCGCCATCAGTTTCTTGAGAGGAACGAATAGTTCCTCAAGTACCGACTAATCTTTGATAGACAGCGTACTGTCCATGTTGCCCTGCCTACTCCTACTTTCTTTAACTTTCGGGAAAAAAAGAGATATTTTATAACCAGGGAGGAGGCGAACGAACATGAGAGGAGGACGGAGGCAGCTCGCCTCCAAGCTACATCTCTTCAGGCAGTAGCTGCTGCATCTCAGTACTACCCCAACTACGACTTTGGATATCCGCCAGGCTAGTAGTGGCGATAGACCAACTTAGGCCAAAAGCCTAAGCTTGGGGGAGTACGTATTTCTCACCGACATTACATTCATGTTCACACACTCATTCTAGTTGTCGGTGCTCATACTTTTTCACTATAGTATCCATGCTAGTTTATTTTCTTTTCTTGCTTTCTTCTTGTGTGTTTGAAAAACCTTAAGAAAACCAAAAAAAAATTAGTTGTAGCTTTTAGCTAGTGTACTTTCCATGCTTGTAGTAATATTAAAAGAAAACCCAAAAAGATCTGTCGTTCTTCTTTTTGCTTGTTGGGAGCTTTCCCATGTAAATAGTTTTATTTCTTTTCTTTTCTTTGGGGGTCGAGAGGAGAAGACCACAATGAAAATGTTGAGTGGCTCTCATATGCATTATTGTTGATCTAACCAAGAGCCCATATTACCTTGTCTTCTCCCTTGTATTAAATGCTTGCAGATTTTAGCTTAGTCCAATGCACGTGCACCATTATTATTATCCACACCGTTCGGTGGTGTGAGTGAAACGCAATAATGGCAATATACGATGAAATGATTGAGATGAGAGAAGCTGGTATGAACTCGACCTATCTTGTTTTTGTAAATATGATTAGTCCACCATTCCTGCTTCAGCATTATGGATGAAACATGTTTGCAATGATAATTAGAGATTACAGTTGCCCATGCAATGCTTAATTAGCTAGGAGTTTATAATGGTTTACCTTGCGTGCCAACATGCTATTAAAACGGTTGTGATGTGGTATGATAGGGCGGTATCCTCCTTTGAATGATTCGAGTGGCTTGACTTCGCACATGTTCACGCATGTAGTTGAAACAAAACCAACATAGCCTTGACAAGATTTATGTTCATGGTGATTTATATCCTACTCATGCTTGTACTCATTGTTGATTAATCTTAATGCATGTTCATGACAGTTGTCGCCCTCTAATTGGTCGCTTCCCAGTCTCTTTATAGCCTTCACTTGTACTAAGCGGGAATACTGCTTGTGCATCCATTTCCATAAACCCCAATGTTATTCCATATGAGTCCACCGTACCTTCCTATACATGGTATTTACCTACCGTGTGGGATTGTGGGATCCTCAAACTCTTGAGAGGTTCAAACTCTGGGGTGCGTGCTACCTACTCACGATCCTCCTAAGCCTAGAGCGTCGAGCTCAAAGGGACAAGAGACACAGCAGTTTTATCCTGGTTCGGGCCACCGTTGTGGTGTAATACCCTACTCTAGCATTTTGGTGGATTGCCTCAAAGGGCTGAGGATGAGCTAGTACAGTGGATGAACAAGCCTCAGGAGGTGAGGTGTTCTTGAGCTGGTGTGGTGTATGGTAGTTCTACTTGTTCTGATCCCCCTTCTATGGTGGTGGCTAGTCCTATTTATAGTGGCCTTGGTCCTCTTCCCAAATATGAGCGGGAAGGGATCCCACAATGACCGGATTTGAAAGGCGACAAGTAGTACAGTCTATCCTGACAAACGTAGTCTTCGCCTGCGAAAAGCCTCTGGTCGTGACACTGCGGTGGGCTCGTCGATGACCTCCGTCCTGCCGTCTTGGCGGTCTTGGTCTCGTTGCACCAGAATGGAAACCTTTGGCTGATTCCTCGGGACTCAGCGCCTGTGCCCTGCTTCCTTTGCAACGAAGAGGAAACCTGCGCTCTGCACCCGCCTGGCCTTGGTTGTCATGGCTCACGTCAGCTGAGCCTTGTGAGGCAATATTGCATAGAACTCTCCACCCCTCAGGAGTCAGCCTGAGGAGGCCGATTCCTTCGGGGGTCTTGGCGTCGCCCGCCTCGCGAGGCTTGGCTCCTGGCGAGGGTCTTGTGTTGTTGATGTTGAAGCTAGGCCGTACCAGGCCGTTAATGGAGCCACGTGGTGGGCCGCAGGCAGGCAGTGCTAGATACCCCCGAATCCAGGACACTGACAGTAGCCCCCGGGCCCAAGGCGCACTCGGACTTCGCTTCTAGGCGAAGCCAAAGGGCAAGGTCGGAGCGCCGCGGGACCTAACCGCCTGCAGCCTTGATGATGCGTGGCGATTGATGGGACATGGGCGACTCTGCTTCCCCATGCTGCCTCGGCAACTGCTCGACTTGACAACTGCATGCTGCATGCAGAGAGAACCATCATTCCTGGAGATCGTGGGAGGCCGACGATTTACCTTTTCCCGGTTATAAATGTGCGGGCGGCCGGGGCCCCTGCCCATCTTCCTTTCATCTTGCTTCCGTCTGCTTCTCTTCTTCCCCATCTTGCTCCCATGGCGTCGCCGAAGAGGTTTTCAGCGGCTAAGAAGGGGAAAGCTTCCAAGGAGGGGCCAGCCTCTCCTCCTCCCAAGAGGGGTCGTGGCCATCCCCGCAAGCACCCCGCGGTCCCTCCGGCAGCTTCTAGGGGGCCCGGGCACGCGCCCCCCAGAGGCAGCATTGCTCTAGGTGCCTGCAATGGCACCGGCTTCGGAGCAGTCCCGATGATGAAGGGAGGAGCGCCGTGATCGTGCGCCCGCCTCGGCCGCACTTTTCCTTGCTGGACGTGCTCCCTGAGTTCGTGGTGTGGTCGGAGAGCCCGGCTGGCACCTCGCTTCGCCTCCCGCACTTCTTCTCTGGCAAGCTTCCTTCTTCGGAGCTCAATGGTCTCTGGCTGCAGGCTGACGGTTGCTGCAGCAGGGCTTCATGGGTTGGTACCGAGGTCACTGCCTCCGATAGCGTGGTCCTGACTCGCGGCTGGTAGACCTTTGCCCGCGCGCGTGGCCTGGGCGGAAGGTGCACCCTCCACTTTAAGTACGACGTACTGGCGACCCTCTACATGAGGGTGTTCAGGGAGGACGGCCGCCGCGTGGGGTGCTGCCCAGAGGATGGCAGCGATGATGACGGTGGCGACGACGAGCTTGGTCTTGGCGACGCTTGCTCCCCCTCCCGTGACGGCAGCTCTTCCTCGGATGAGAGCTCGCGCAGTGGCGGCTATGACCAGCCCCCGCGTCGTCGTGCTCGAGTCGAGGATGTCGGGGGTTCATCTCGCCACGGCGCTCCAGTGAAGCTAGAGAGGAGCCCGGCGTGAAGCTAGGAGCCGGCGAACTTGGACTCAAGGCCGGCGGCCCCAGGTCACCTATGGGAGAACTGGTGGAGCACCGGGTTACCTTGAGGCACTGCTTGAGGATGTGGCGCTGGTGCCGAGCTCGTACGCCTTCGGGCCCTCTTTGTTTAAATTTTCCTTTCTCCTGCGATTTCAAAAAGAAAGATGTACCCTGTGGGGGTGTGTAATGAACTATTGCTGTTATGCCTTTTATGTTATAATTGCCATCTTGATGCTGTGTTGTAATGTTTGCATTCTGAGTGAGTTAAAGTTGGAAAGCTTAGCTTGGTATGTGCAGTCGTTTTCTGCCTCACGAGAACCTGACCTCAGGTACTTGACGGGCCCCCCAGGAGATACGCCTTGTGCCCTCAGGAGCCGCGGTAGGGCAGAGCTGTCCTTTGAAGGAAGAGAAAAAATTGTCGAGCAGCTCACTCCCCCTTAGGCAAGCCCCCCTGCCACAGATTATCTCGGACCTGATGCACCGCATCTTGCTGCCCGGGGGGCACGGACGTGAGGGGTGCTGGTGCCCATGGACTTGATCGAGGGCTCCTCACGAGGATGAAGCCGAAATGCCAGGGTTCAGCGTGGTGCTTTCGCGCAAAGGCAAGCCCAGGGCGCACACACCTGCCTAGCCACATGCGCGAGGCGCGCGAGAAGAAGTGGCAAGCGACTACCACCTCTCTCATGTCCTTAGACCAAAAACAGCTTAGGAGAAGGAAACAAGTTGAGGAACCAGTGTTCGAAAATACCAAATCCATTGAAAGATTACTAAAAAACTGCAAGCAACTTTAGAAAGCAAATGAACAGCCGCGTCCAACACCTAATCTAGTCTTCTCACCAGCACGGAGATAAGTGCTGCCTCTAGCATGTGGGAGGGAGCCCCCATGAGGCCCCAGCGCGGCTCTCAGGAGACTCCTGGGTGTGTACAACCCCACTCATTATTATGTGAGAGTGTCACGAGCGGAGACCTTCACAGGCTGGAGCCTTGCTTCACAGGCCGAAGCCTTTCTTCAGGGGTAGAACTTCCGGAGGTGCTGGATGTTCCAGGAGTTCTGGATGGGGACCCTGTCCTGTGTCTCCAAGCGCGCGGCGCCAGACCTGGAGACACGGGCAATCCTAAACGGGCCCTCCCACATGGGAGAGAGCTTGTGCAGATCCTCCCTGGAGAGCACCCGCCTCAGGACGATATCACCCACCTCTAACATCACAGGCGGATCTTTGCGGCCTTAGTACCGCCCTTGGCGCTTGCTGGTACCTCCTTGCCGGGCGAGGCTTGACGGCGGCGTTCCTCCCCTAGCACGAGATCCATCCCCCACGTGGCGTCCTGCTGCGTCTCATTCAACGCCAGTACCCGCGTGGAGCGATGCTTGACCTTGTCAGGGAGAACCGCTTCTGCTCCATAGACGAAGAAGAACGACGTTTCTCCTATTGGCTTGGTCGCGGTGGTGTAGATGGACCACAGCACGGACTGCAACTCGTCGAGCCAGCCCCTCAGGACTTCTGCATTGGCCCTCTCGGCCTGTCCATTGCTCCATGGGTGCGCTACTAAGGTGTAGAAGATCTGTGTTCCAAGGTTAGCACAATATGTTTTGAAAAGATTGCTGGTGAACTACGAGCCATTGTCGGTGATGATGCGGTTGGGGACCCCAAACCGTCTCACGATTCCTTTGATGAACTTGATGGCCGATCCAGCTGGGATGGCGTGCATGGATTCTACCTCCGCCCACTTGGTGAACTTGTCGATGGCGACGTAGAGGTATCGGTAGCCCCCTGGCGCCCGAGGGAACGGTCCCAAGATGTCCAGCCCCCAAACCGCGAACAGCCATGTGAGCGGGATCGTCTGGAGGCCCTGCGCGGGCTCGTGGATATGCTTGGCGTGAAACTGGCATGCTTCACAAGAGCGCACCAGCTCTGTAGCATTGTTAAGTGCGGTGGGCCCGTAGAAGCCGCTGCGGAACACCTTCCCCACCAGAGTGTGCGACGAGGAATGATGCCCGCAGTCCCCACCATGTATGTCCGCTAGCAGCTCGAGCCCCTGGTCCCTAGAGATGCACCGCAATGAAACGTCACTGGGCCTCCTGCGATATAACTCACCATCCTTGATGCAGTATGCGGTAGCTTGACGGGCCACGCGCTCAGCGTCCTCCTCCTTCTCTGGCAGGGTCCCTTGAAGCAAGTACGCCTTGAACTCTTCGGTCCGGCACCCCTCCTGAGGCTTGAGCGCCAGCAGCAGGCGGGCTCCCGAGGGGTGAGCACAGGCTGGGGCGCCCGTCTCAGGTGCTTGTCGCAAGTCCTCCAAAGGTGGTGCTGGGGTCGTGACGTGTGGGGTCGCCGACGGCTTGAAGAGCCGCTCCTCAAACACCCCCTGCTCCTGAGGGAGCCTATGAGAGGCTCTGTTGGCGATGTCGTCTACTTCCTTGTTTGTCCCGCGCGACACGTGTTGCAGCTCCATGCCCATGAACTGCTTCTCCATCTTGCGCACCTCCTCTAGGTATGCCTTGATACGTCCATTTTGCACCATGCTTTTATATCAATATTTATTGCATTATGGGCTGTTATTACACATTATATCTCAATACTTATGGCTATTCTCTCTTATTTTAAAAGGTTTACCATGAAGAGGGGGGATGCCGGCAGCTGGAATTCTGGCTGGAAAAGGAGCAAACATTGGAAACCTATTTTGCACTGCTCCAAAAATCCTGAAACTCCACGAAACCTGTTTTTGTAATTAATAGGAATTATTGAGCGAAAGAAATACATCAGGGGGGCCACACCCTGGCCAGGAGGGTGGGGGGCGCGCCCACCCCTACTGGGCGCGTCCCCTGTCTCCTGCGCCCCCGGGTGTCCATCTTTTGCTACATGAGGGCTTTTACCCTGGAAAAAATCGTGGGCAAGCTTACGGGACGAAACTCCGCCGCCACTAGGCGGAACCTTGGCAGAACCAATCTAGGGCTCTGGTGGAGCTGTTCTACCGGGGACACTTCCCTTTGGGAGGGGGAAATCATCACCAACGTCATCACCAACGATCCTGTCATCGGGAGGGGGTCAATCTCCATCAACATCTTCACCAGCACCATCTGCTCTCAAAACCCTAGTTCATCTCTTGTATCCAATCTTGTATCCAAACCACAAATTGGTACCTGTGGGTTGCTAGTAGTGTTGATTACTCCTTGTAATTGATGCTAATTGGTTTACTTGGTGGAAGATCATATGTTCAGATCCTTTATGCATATTATTACTCCTCTGATTATGAACATGAATATGCTTTGTGAGTAGTTATGTTTGTTCCTGAGGACATGGGTGAAGTCTTGCTATTAGCAGTCATGTGAATTTGGTATTCGTTTGATATTTTGATGAGATGTATGTTATCTTTTCCTCTAGTGGTGTTATGTGAAGGTCGACTACATGACACTTCACCATTATTTGGACCTAGAGAAAGGCATTGGGAAGTAATAAGTAGATCATGGGTTGCTAGAGTGACAGAAGCTTAAACCCTAGTTTAAGAGTTGCTTCGTTAGGGGCTGATTTGGATCCATATGTCTAATGCTATGGTTAGGTTTACCTTAATACTTCTTTTGTAGTTGCGGACGCTTGCAATAGGGGTTAATCATAAGTAGAATGCTTTTCCAAGTAAGGGCAGTACCCAAGCACCGGTCCACCCAAATATCAAATTATCAAAGTACCGAACGTGAATCATATGAGCGTGATGAAAACTAGATTGACGATAATTCCCATGTGTCCTCAGGAGCTCCTTTCTTAGTATTAGAAATTGTCCAGGCTTATCCTTTGCTACATAAATGATTGGGCCACCTTGCTGCACTTTATTTACTTTATTTACTTGTTACTCGTTACAATTTATCTTATCGTAAAACTATCTATTACCTACAATTTCAGTGCTTGCAGAGAAAACCTTACTGAAAACCGCTTATCATTTCCTTCTGCTCCTTGTTGGGTTCGACACTCTTACTTATCGAAAGGACTACGATAGATCCCCTACACTTCTGGGTCATCAAGACTCTTTTCTGGCGCTATTGCCGGGGAGTGTAGCGCTTTTGGTGAGTGGAACTTGGTAAGGAAACATTTATATAGTGTGCTGAAATTTTCTGTTACTTGTCACTATGGAAACTAATCATTTGAGGGGCTTGTTTGGGGTGTCTTCACCCCGACCAGAACAGCAAAGAGTTGCTCCTCAACCTACTGAACTTTTTGAAAATATTTACTTTGGGAGTCCTTCAGGTATGATAGAGAAACTGCTAGCTAATCCATTTGCAGCAGATGGAACATTGCATCCCGATTTACACCTTATCTTTGTGGATGAAGTTTGTGGACTATTTAAGCTTGTAGGTATTCCCGATGATGTTGTCAAAAGGAAGGTCTTCCCTTTATCTTTGAAGGGAGATGCATTGACGTGGTATAGGCTATGTGATGACATGAGATCTTGGAATTATAAACGATTGAAGTTGGAATTTCACTAGAAGTTCTATCCTATGCATCTTGTTCATCGCGATCGTAATTACATATATAATTTCTGGCCTGGCGAAGGAGAAAGCATCGCTCAAGCTTGGGGGAGGCTTAAATCAGCGTTATATTCATGCCCCAATCATGAGCTCTCCTAGGAAATGATTATTCAAAAATTTTATTGTCGGCTTTCTCTTAATGATCGCAACCTGCTCGATACTTCCTGTGCTGGTTCTTATATGCTGAAGACTATTGATTTCAAATGGGACCTATTGGAAAGAATTAAACGCAATTCTGAAGATTGGGTTTCCGACAATGGTAAGGAGTTAGGTATGACACCTAAGTTCGATTGTGTTAAATCTCTTATGGATACCGATGCTTTTCGTGGATTTAGCACTAAGTATGGACTTGACTCTGAGATAGTAGCTTCTTTCTGTGAATCTTTTGCTACTCACGTTGATCTCCCTAAAGAGAAGTGGTTTAAATATAATCCTCCCATTGAAGTAAAAGTAGTTGCACCTATTACAGTTGAAGAAAAGACTATCACCTATAGTGATCCTATTGTTCCTACTACTTATGTTGAGAAACCTCCTTTTCTGTTAGGATAAAGGATCATACTAAACTTTATTTGTTGTTAAGTAAGAGTAATACTAGGACTTATACACCTCCTGAGCAAATCAAAGTTGAACCTAGTATTGCTATGGTTAAAGATCTCTTGGATGATGATTTAGATGGGCATGTCATTTATTTTTGTGGCGAGACTGCTAATATTGCTAGACCAGATACTAAGATACATAGACCTGTGGTAGGCATGCCTGTTATTTCTGTTAAAATAGGAGATCATTGTTATCATAGCTTATGTGATATGGGTGCTAGTGCTAGTGCGATACCCTATGATTTATATAAAAAATTATGCACGACATTGCACCTGTTGAATTAGAAGACATTGATGTTACCATTGAGCTTGCTAATAGGGATACCATTAAACCAGTTGGGATAGTTAGAGATGTTGAAGTCTTGTGTGGGAAGGTTAAATATCCTGCTGATTTTCTTGTTCTTGGTTCCCCACAACATGATTTTTGTCCCATTATTTTTGGTAGACCCTTCTTGAATACAGCTTGTGCTAGGATTGATTGTGAAAAGGATACTGTTACAATTGGCTTAGAGGGTATGTATCATGAGTTTAATTTTGCTAAGTTTTGTAGACAACCTTGTGATAGAGAATCACCTAGTAAGGATGAGATTATTGGTCTTGCCTCCATTGTTGTACCTCCTAGTGACCCGTTAGAACAATATTTGGTTGACCATGAAAATGATATGTTTATGAAAGAAAGAAGGGAAATAGATGAAGTGTTCCTTAAATAGGAACCTGTGCTGAAACATAACCTTCCCGTTGAAATTCTTGGGGATCCCCCTCCACCCAAGGGTGATCTCATGTTTGAACTCGAACCATTACCTGATAATCTTAAGTATGCTTATCTTGATGAAAACAAAATATATCCTGTTATTATTAGTGCTAACCTTTCAGAGCAAGAAGAAGAAATATTACTAAAAGCTCTGAAGAAGCACCGAGAAGCTATTGGATATACTCTGGATGATCTTAAGGGCATTAGTCCCACATTATGCAAACACAAAATTACAGTGGAGAAAGATGCCAAACCAGTTAGAGATCCTCAACAACTACTAAATCCCAAGTTGAAAGAAGTGGTAAGAAAGGAGATACTAAAGCTCCTTGAGGCACGTATAATTTATCCCGTTGCTGATAGTGATTGGGTGCGCCCTGTCCATTGTGTTCCTAAAAAGGGAGGTATTAAAGTTGTTCCTAATGATAAAGATGAATTGATCCCGCAAAGAATTATTATAGGTTATAGGATGGTAATTGATTTCCATAAATTAAATAAGGCTACTAAGAAAGATCATTACCCTTTGCCTTTTATTGATCAAATGCTAGAAAGACTATCCAAACACACTCATTTCTGCTTTCTAGATGGTTATTCTTCTTTCTCTCAAATACTTGTGTCAGCGGGGGATCAATCAAAAACTAATTTTACTTGCCCTTTCGGTACTTTTGCTTATAGATGTATGCCTTTTTGTTTATGTAATGCACCTGCTACCTTTCAAAGATGCATGATGGCTATATTCTTTGATTTTTGTGAAAAGATTTGTGAGGTATTCATGGATGACTTCTTCCTTTATGGATCCTCTTTTGATGATTGTTTGAGCAACCTTGATCGAGTTTCGCAGAGATGCGAAGACACTAGTCTCGTCCTGAATTGGGAAAAGTGTCACTTTATAGTTAATGAAGGCATTGTCTTGGGGCATAAGATTTCCGAGAGAGGTATTGAAGTTGACAAAGCCAAAGTTGATGCTATTGAAAACATGCCATGTCCCAAGGACATAAAAGGTATAAGAAGTTTCCTTGGTCATGCCGGTTTTACAGGAGGTTCATTAAGGACTTTTCTAAAATCTCTAGGCCTCTAACTAATTTATTACAGAAAGATATTCCTTTTGTCTTTGATGATGATTGTGTAGAAGCGTTTGAAATACTTAAGAAAGCTTTGATCACTGCACCTATTGTTCAGCCACCTGATTGGAATTTACCCTTTGAAATTATGTGTGATGCTAGTGATTATGCTGTAGGTGCTGTTCTAGGGCAAAGAGTTGATAAGAAATTGAATGTTATCCAGTATGCTAGTAAGACTCTTGATACTGCCCAGAGAAATTATGCTACTACTGAAAAAGAGTTCCTAGCAGTTGTGTTTGCATCTGATAAGTTAGCCCTTATATTATTGATTCCAAAGTTACTATTCAGACTGATCATGCTGCTATTAAATATCTTATGGAAAAGAAAGATGCTAAGCCTAGACTCGTTAGATGGGTTCTCTTGCTCCAAGAATTTGATTTGCATATTGTTGATAGAAAGGGAGCTGAGAACCCCATTGCAGACAACTTGTCTAGGTTAAAGAATGTTCTTGATGACCCACTGCCTATTGATGATAGCTTTCCTGATGAACAATTAGCGGTCGTTGATGCTTCTCGTACTGCTCCTTGGTATGCTGATTATGCTAATTACATTGTTGCTAAATTTATACCTCCTAGTTTCACATACCAGCAAAAGAAAAAGTTCTTTTATGATTTAAGACATTACTTCTGGGATGACCCACACCTTTATAAAGAAGGAGTAGATGGTGTAATTAGACGTTGTGTGCACGAGCATGAGCAGAGCAGATCCTACATAAGTGTCACTCTGAATCATATGGAGGACACCACGCTGGAGATAGAACTGCACACAAGGTACTACAATCTGGTTTTTATTGGCCTACTCTCTTCAAAGATGCTCGTAAGTTTGTCTTATCTTGTGAAGAATGTCAAAGAATAGGTAATATTAGTAGACGTCAAGAAACGCCTATGAAATATTCTCTTGTTATTGAACCGTTTGATGTTTGGGGCTTTGTTTATATGGGACCTTTTCCTGCCTCCAATGGTTATACTCATATTTTAGTTGCTATTGATTACGTTACTAAGTGGGTAGAAGCTATTCCAACTAGTAGTGCTGATCATAACACCTCTATTAAAATGCTTAAAGAAGTTATTTTTCCGAGGATTGGAGTCCCTAGATATATTATGACTAATGGTGATTTCACATTTTATTCATGGTGCTTTCCGCAAGATGCTTGCTAAGTATGATGTCAATCGTAGAATCGCATCTCCTTATCATCTGTAGTCTAGTGGTCAAGTAGAGTTGAGCAATAGAGATCTCAAGTTAATTTTGCAAAAGACTGTCAATAGATCTAGAAAGAATTGGTCCAAAAAACTTGATGATGCATTATGGGCCTATAGAACTGCATACAAAAATCCTATGGGTATGTCTCCTTATAAGATGGTTTATGGAAAAGCATGTCATTTACCTCTTGAACTTGAACATAAAGCATATTGGGCTATTAAAGAGCTCAACCATGACTTCAAACTTAACATTAAGAAGAGGTTGTTTGATATTAGCTCACTTGATGAATGGAGAACCCAAGCCTATGAGAATGCCAAGCTATTTAAAGAAAAAGTCAAACACTGGCATGACAAAAGGATACAAAAGTGTGAGTTTAACGTAGGAGATTATGTGTTATTATTCAACTCTCATTTAAGATTTTTTGCAGGGAAACTTCTCTCTAAATGGGAAGGTCCTTATGTTATCGAGGAGGTCTGTCATTCTGGTGCCATAAAAATCAACAACTTCGAAGGCACAAGTCCAAGGGTGGTGAACGGTCAAAGAATTAAACATTATATTTCAGGTAATCCTATCAATGTTGAAAGTAATATTATTGAAACCGTAACCCCGGAGGAATACATAAGGGACACTTTCCAGAACGTTCCAGACTCCGAAAAGGAATAGGTATGTGGTATGGTAAGTAAACCAACTCCAAAACAACTCCAATGGCAATTTTTATTAGTTTTGGAATATTTAAGAATTTTAGAAAGGAAGAAGTAGTCCGAAAGGGACACGAGTACTCCACGAGAGTGGAGGGCGCGCCCACCCTTACTGGGCGCGCCCCCTGTCTCGTGGACACCTCGTGTGCCTCCCGGACTCCGTTTTCTTGCACGTTACGTATTTTGGTCGGTAAAAATTCATTATATATACTCCCGAAGGTTTTGACCACCGTATCACGCAAATATCCTCTGTTTTCGTTTCGAGCTGTTTCTGTTTCAGATCTAGAGCATCATGGCGTCTCCAAGCGCTCCCAAGGACAAGTTTTTCAAGAGGGTTATCAAACCCTATCTCGCGGAGGTGCTGCAACACCCTCAAACCATTGATATGCGTGAGGGGGTGCTGCACATCCATGATAATGGAAGGACCAAGGCGTCTGGGAAGCATGGAGACAAAGCTCGAAGCCGTGGAGCAGCAAGTTTTCAAGTGCCAAGGCTGGTGGAGCGTGGACTCAACGCCAACCAGATGATGATCACGGAGTTCACCAACAACCACAAGTTGGATGCCAAAGTCATTAGGGAGACCATCTTCAAGCTTCAAGAGAAAATCGAGCACCTCCAAGCCCAGATCTATGACCTGCAAAACCAGAACTGTGAGTATGAATATAGATTCAAGAGGATGAGTTTGGCTGCAGATTTAAGGATCCTGGAGACTCGATCATCCTTCTATGATGGTGAACCTATGCCTTGGAAGACGGGCTACAAGCCTACATCATCAACAACTCCACCTTCACCACCTCCGAGGAGATAATCACATGGGTATGGGTACTCCCCTTGGCAACTACCAAGCTTGGGGGAGGTGCCTCGGTATCGTATCACCATCGCACTCCTATCTTTACCGTTTTATTTAGTTCTATCCTTTTAGTAGTATCTTGATCTAGTAGATTGAAGTTTTGATATCAAGTAGTTTTGAGTTTTGCTTTGTGATTTTTTTTGTAATCGAGTCTGTGAGCTATCTATAATAAAGATTAGTGTTGAGTCAAGGGCTTTGCTATGTTGCTATGATCTTGAGAAAGTAGAAAGAATAAAAGAGCTCATATTGATCTTACAGTTAGTGATGAGTTCACACATAGAAAGTATGACGCATAAAAGTTGTTGAGAGTTGGTAAACGTAGTTTTGGTCATTGTTCCAATTAATAGGAAGTGATAAGGAAAGAGAGGTTCACATATAAATATATTATCTTGGACATCTTTTATGACTGGGAGCACTCATTAAGTATGACATACTAAAAGAGTTGACGTTGGACAAGGAAGACAACGTAATGGTTTATGTTTTCTCACATCTCAGTTAAAGTATTTTGTCGTTGACCTTCCAAACATGTTGAGCTTGCCTTTCCCCCTCATGCTAGCCAAATTCCTTGCACCAAGTAGAGATACTACTTGTGCTTCCAAATATCCTTAAACCCAGTTTTGCCATGAGAGTCCACCATACCTACCTATGGATTGAGTAAGATCCTTCAAGTAAGTTGTCATGTTGCAGGCAATAAAAATTGCTTTCTAAATATGTATGGCTTATTAGTGCAGAGAAAATAAGCTTTATACGATCTTGTTGTGGAAGTAATAAAAGTGACGGACTGCATAATAAAGGTCCACATACAAGGGTCAATATAAAGTGACGTTCTTTTGCATTAAGATTTTTTGCATCCAACCCTAAACACACATGACAACCTCTGCTTCCCTCTGCGAAGGGCCTATCTTTTATTTTCTGTTTTTACTTTATGCTTGACTCAAGGTGATCTTCACCTTTCCCTTTTTCATTTTATCCTTTGGCAAGCTCCTCATGTTTGAAAGATCATGATAGATATATCCAATTGGATGTAAGTTAGCATTGGCTATTATTGTTGACATCACCTAAAGGTGAATACGTTGGGAGGCAACACAATAAGCCCCTATCTTTCTCAGTGTCCGGCTGAAACTCCATAACCACAAGTATTGCGTGAGTGTTAGCAATTGTAGAAGACTACATGATAGTTGAGTATGTGGATTTGCAGAAAAGCTCTATTGTTTACTCTTTCTGATGTTATGATAAATTGCAATTGCTTCAATGACTGAGATTATAGTTTGTTAGTTCTCAATTAAGTTTTTGAACCATACTTGACATTGTGAATTGATCATTACTTGAGCATAAGAAATCGTATGATAAAATCTATTTATGTTGCTATTATAAGAATGATCATGATGCCCTCATGTCCGTATTTTAGTTTTATCGACACCTCTATCTCTAAACATGTGGGCATATTTTTCGATTTGGCTTCGCTTGAGGACAAGCGAGGTCTAAGCTTGGGGAGTTGATCGTCCATTTGCATCATGCTTTTATATCAATATTTATTGCATTATGGGTTGTTATTACACATTATATCTCAATACTTATGGCTATTCTCTCTTATTTTACAAGGTTTACCATGAAGAGGGGAATCTTTGGCAGGTGGAATTCTTCTTTGGAAAAGGAGCAAACATTGGAATCCTATTCTGCACTGCTCCAAAAATCCTGAAACTCCACGAAAACTGTTTTTGGAATTAATAAGAATTATTGAGCGGAAGAAATACATCAGGGGGCCCACACCCTGGCCAGAAGGGTGGGGGGCACGCCCACCCCTACTGGGCGCACCCCCTGTCTCCTGGGCCCCCTGGTAGCCCCCCGGTGTCCATCTTCTGCTATATGAGGGATTTTACCCTGTAAAAAATCGTGGGCAAGTTTACGGGACAAAACTCCGCCGCCACGAGGCGGAACCTTGGCGGAACCAATCTAGGGCTCCGGCGGAGCTGTTCTGCCGGGGACACTTCCCTCCGGGAGCGGGAAATCATCACCAACGTCATCACCAACGATCCTCTCATAGGGAGGTGATGAGGACATCAATACCATTGTTACACCCACAACCCCTGCTGCTATACATACTGGACCAATTACTAGAGCTCGCGCACGCCAACTAAATTACCAGGTACTTTTGTTTCTTGGTAATGATTCTAATGTTCATGAGAATATGATGCTGCCTAAATTGGATACATTTGTTTTGCTTACAAATGAAGGGCCTAGCTTGGAGAAGGATGAACATTGGAGCAAGAACAAGCATGGAGATGATGGCATGCAAAGGGACAAGAATAGAGTTACAAGTGATGATTTCAGGACTTTGAAGCCACCATAATGAGTGCATGAAGCCTTGGACGAAATATACAAGATGCCACTTCAAAAATTTCGTCCAGAGGCTATTCTAGGTGCTGCGTCACCTTATTATTGGGCCAGGCCCATGTAATTTCGAAATACATTAGTATAGGCTATTTTTAGAGTCCGTATGTGTGGGAAACAAGAGATAGGGTTAGTTTGGACCCCTCCACCAAGGGCCACGAAATTCACCCCTCTTCCTCCATATATATAGCCCTTAGGGCACCGTTTAGACTTGGGTTTTGTTTAGATTAAAAGTTAGCCATAGCTGCAACTTCGCGTGCCGTTTGTGTTCAACGACCGGACAAAGGCGTCCACAGAACCCCACCTTGATCAATAAAGCTTTCATCTTATATTCGCAATATCCAGATTGCAATCTCAGTTTCTTGCTTGTTCTTCGTTTGCTCGCGGAAATAGACCCTCGTGGTCAGGTTGATCGTGCTCGGCGTGGTCAATAACCTCTCGGAGTTGGTTTAGCGATTGCTAAGTAGCGGCGTCCTCGCCGACGTTAAGTAGTCGGATCGTCAAAGTCGACTTCCACCAAAGCGATATCCATCATCTCATCGAAGGCGGGACACCTTTGCCTCTATCAAGTGGTATCAGATTTCCGGGTTGCTCGGTGAGATTTTACGATTTTCGTAGTTTAGATCGAGTTTGTTCTTCATACCTACAGTCCACGAAAAGGCCAAAAAAATAGGGTTAGCTCATCATATCCGAACCAATCGAGCCTTTGCATAATCTTTTTACGTATTTGCGTTGTTGAATTTGCGGTTGCATCGTCGTGTCTAGTTGCTGGTCTTAGAGTCTAGTCTTTTAGAGTTTGAGTTCGGTCATAAGTTGTCACGCCGCCGCACGCATCATCATCGCCCCTGCCATCTACCACCACGCTTATCCGCCACCGCTTGAATCCGTATCCATATACCACCACCGCTGCCATATACCACCACCGTTGCCATATACCACCACCATATATCCACCACCAATCCGAGTTCCTTGCATATTAGATTTGTTTTGGGATCCATCTAATTTCCGATTCGTGTTTCCTTATGCGAGTAGGTTTGGATTCCAGCAATCTTTGCCGTCCGTAGAAGAGGTTGGTTTCAAAAAAACCACCCTCCGTTTAGGCCCAAAATTTTCCAAAAGCACGGGACAAAAAAATTCTGGCTATCCTATTTTAGCTGTTTCTAAGCGTATTGAGACGATCGCCGTTATAGAAAGTTTTTTGACCCGTTTCAGTTTTTGGGTCGAGCGATCGAAAAAAAAAATTGGTCGAAAAATTTCGTGCCCATCTGTCGATTTGACACTGGGAAGAGTTTTGAGACACTTGCCATTATAGTGATTTTTAAAAAAAAAAGCAAAAAAAAAAAGCAAAAAAAAAGCGAAAAAAAAATTTTAGAGTGTGCTTTTCCCTTGTTTACGTGCAGCGCCGTGATTTTGTTAGTGTTCTAGGCTCGCGTCTCTAGCACGGTCTAGCCTAGGACCAACCTGAGACCGTCGTTGAGCGTTTATTCAACTTTGCATCTCTGATTTGATTATTCTTGACCCTTTTGCTACCATATTATAAGCCTTCCCAGCTCCACATACATCTCGTCGTGCGTTTGATTCTCCCCGTAATCGCTATAGCCAAGCTTTGAGAGTTTTGACTACAACGGTTGCGATCACCGCTGCTCTTGGGTAAGCTGGTAAGAATTTGAGATTTGCTTGTGGTTGTGATTGTCCACCACACCACCACCACCACTTCCTAGTAGTCTCAGAGGATCATATTCTTGTGTGTTTCTATTGCTGCTAACCATGGCAGGATCACAAGCCGATGAGACTGATTGGGAGAACTGACGAACAAACAGCTACATGATAAATTTCAGCAAATGATGATTGGACAGGTGCAAGATGTGCTAAACAGATTTGACGAGGCCATGGAGAAGATAGATGGCATTGAGAAGGCGTTTGAAACAAAGCTTGATAGCAAGTTTGATGAATTCCTCGTGCGTTTTCCACAACCACCATGGCTGCACCTATCGCACCTCTGCAGCGACAACAACTCGCCCTTCCGAATCAGTATGGGCCGAGCTCAACGTGTTCCTATTGAGCGGGACAAAATTCTGGTGCAGCTGCACTCTGCTGTTGGTGCTTCTTTGGCTCCTGCTCTGCTGCTGCTTTGGTACCGGCGAGGCTGATTATGTGGGAGATTACGAGGATGAGGTTGATCAACATCGAACTACGTGCAACCACCAGCTCCACAACCACCGGTCGTCCACATGCAAATAATGGCAATGTTAGGGCTCCCCTCAGTGCGAGATCATGACCATCTCCCTAAACTGAAATTGAATATTCCACCATTTGAGGGTAGATATGTTCTGATATATATCTTACTTGGGAGTTAGAAACTGAACAACGATTTACATGTTTACAATATCACGAGGAGAGAGGCGTGTTCCTGCTGCTGTTTGTGCTTTCACTAGCTTTGCATGTGTTTGGTGGTGCGAACATTGTAGATTATATCCTGTTCCACTACTTGGGCTGCTTTGAAAACTGCTATGCGTACTCGTTGGGTTCCACCATATTATCAACGTGAATTGCTTCAAAAATTGCAGCGTTTAAGACAAGGAAAAATTCTGTAGAAGAATATTATCGGGAATTACAAACGGCTTGATTAGATGTGGTATTGTTGAGGAGAATGAAGCTATGCTTGCGTTTTACGGGTGGATTAAATAGAGATTGAGACCATTCTAGACTATAAGGATTATAATAATATCACTCGTTTATTCCATCTTGCTTGTAAAGCTGAACATGAAGTCAGGATCGGCGGGCATTGGCGCGCACTAACTTTTCTGCAGTCGACCTTCATCATGGACACCACGTGCATCATCTACTTCCTTTGCACCATCACCTCCTTCAAGTGCCACCTCCAACGTGATACAAGAAAGCAGTCACAACCACCACTATCGCCAAGAGCACACTGCTTTGGGCCTGCAGAGCTCTTCTTCTTCCATGGCGTCAGCAGGGCACACAAGTGATATTATTTGTCGTCGTTGTAAGGGAAGAGGACATTTTGCAAGAGAATGCAAATCTCAGCGTGTGATGATTGCTCACGAGGATGGTGGGTATGAGTCCGCTAGTGACTATGATGAGGAGACTTTGGCTCTTATTACACATGAGGAACACGGTGGAGATGATTCGATCATGAGACACAATACATGGCTCTTGAAGATCTTGTGGTATGAATGTTTAGTTGCTCAACGTGTTTTGAGTGTGCAGGTTACACAAGTGAGCAAAATCAGAGGCATAATTTGTTCCATACAAAGGGAGTTGTGAAGGAGCGTTCTATTAGCGTCATCATAGATGGAGGAGCTGCAACAACTTGGCTAGCAAGGAGATGGTGGAGAAGCTATCTCTCACCACAAGACCACATCCACATCCTTACTACATCCAATGGTTCAACAACAGCGGCAAGGTTAAGGTAACACGTCTTGTTCGTGTGCATTTTAGTATCTCTACATATGCTGATTATGTTGATTGTGATGTGGTACCTATGCAAGCATGTTCCTTATTACTTGGTAGACCATGGAAATTTGATAAAAATCACATACACCATGGTAGAAACAATCAGTATACTCTTGTTCATAAGGATAAAAATATTACTTTGCTTCCTATGACTCTCGAGTCCATTTTGAAAGATGATATTAATAGAGCTAATAAAGCAAAACAGGAGAAAAATAAGAGTGAAAATCAGATTGTGGCAAAAGAATTTGAGCAACATAAGAAGCCTAATAGTAAACCATCTAGTGTTGCTTCTGAAATTAAATTGAAAAGTGCATGTTTACTTGCCACTAAATATGATATTGATGAGCTAGATTTTAGCAAATCTGTTTGCTATGCTTTTGTGTGCAAAGAGGCATTATTTTCATTCGAGGACGTGCCTTCCTCTTTGCCTTCTGCTGTCACTAACATTTTGCGGGGAGTTCACGACGTCTTTCCACAAGGCGTGCCACCGGATTACCGCCTATTCGTGGGATTGAGCATCAGATTGACTTAATTCCGGTGCTTCACCGCCAAACCGTCGCCATACCGTACCTATCCGGAGGAGACGAAGGAGATTATGTGTCAAGTACAAGAGCTTCTCGACAAAGGTTATATCTGCGAATCCCTTAGTCCTTGTGCTGTTCCTATTATTCTAGTGCGAAAAAGGATGGTACATCGCGTATGTGTGTTGATTGTAGAGGCATTAATAATATTACTATTCGTTATCGTCATCCTATTCCTAGGCTAGATGATATGCTTGATGAATTGAGTGGCTCTACAATATTCTCCAAAGTTGATTTGCGTAGTGGATACCATCAAATTCGTATGAAATTGGGGATGAATGGAAAACAGCATTTAAAACTAAGTTTGGATTATATGAGTGGTTAGTCATGCCTTTTGGGTTAACTAATGCACCTAGTACTTTCATGAGATTAATGAGCGAAGTTTTACGTGCTTTCATTGGACGATTTGTGGTAGTTTACTTTGATGACATATTGATTTATAGCAGATCTTTGGAGGAACATTTGGAACATTTACGTGTTGTTTTATTGCTCTCGTGATGCACGTTTGTTTGGTAACCTTGGGAAGTGCACCTTTTGCACCGACCGAGTGTCTTTTCTTGGCTATGTTGTTACTCCACGAGGAATTGAAGTTGATAAAGCCAAGATTGAAGCTATTGAGAGTTGGCCGCAGCCCAAAGCGGTCACACAAGTGAGGAGTTTTCTTGGCCTCGCTGGATTCTATAGGCGTTTTGTGAGAGATTTCAGCACCATTGCTGCACCTCTCAATGAGCTTACAAAGAAGGATGTGCCTTTTGTTTGGGGTACCGACGGGAAGAAGCCTTCACGGTGTTGAAAGATAAGTTGACACATGCTCCTTTACTCCAACTTCGATTTTAATAAGACTTTTGAGCTTGAATGTGATGCTAGTGGAATTGGATTAGGAGGTGTGTTATTACAAGATGGTAAACCTGTTGCATACTTTTACGAAAAATTGAGTGGGCCTAGTCTGAATTATTCTACTTATGATAAAGAATTATATGCTCTTGTTAGGACTTTAGAAACATGGCAACATTATTTATGGCCCAAAGAATTTGTTATACATTACGATCATGAATCTTTGAAACATATTAAAAGTCAAGCTAAACTGAATCGTAGACATGCTAAATGGGTTGAATTCATTGAGACTTTCCCTTATGTCATTAAACACAAGAAGGGTAAAGAAAATGTTATTCTTGATGCATTGTCTCGTCGCTATACTATGCTTTTACAACTTGACTTCAAAATATTTGGTTTGGAGACCATCAAAGATCAATATGTGCATGATGCTGATTTTAAAGATGTATTGCAGAATTGTAAAGAAGGAAGAACATGGAACAAGTTTGTCGTTAATGATGGATTTGTGTTACGTGCTAACAAGCTATGCATTCCAGCTAGCTCCGTTCGTCTTTTGTTGTTGCGGAGGCGCATGGAGGAGGACTAATGGGACACTTTGGCGTGAAGAAGGCGGAGGGCGTACTTGCTACACATTTCTTTTGGCCAAAGATGAGGCGGGATGTTGAGCGTTTTATTGCTCCTTGCACTACATGTCAAAAAGCTAAGTCACGACTCAATCCTCATGGTTTATATATGCCTTTGCACTGTACCTAGTGTTCCTTGGGAGGATATATCTATGGACTTTGTCTTAGGTTTACCTAGAACAAAGAAGGGAGGGATAGCATATTTGTTGTCGTGGATAGATTCTCGAAAATGGCACACTTTATACCATGTCATAAAAGCGATGATCTTGTTAATGTTGCTGATTTGTTCTTTCGTGAAATTATTCGCTTGCATGGTGTGCCAAATACTATTGTGTCGGATCGTGATACTAAATTTCTTAGCCACTTTTGGAGATGTTTATGGGCTAAGTTGGGGACTAAATTGCTTTTTAGTACTATTTGATGATCTGGTCGATGCAAGGGAGCGGGAAGGGGTCTTGCGGGCAGGCCTTGTTGAGGTTGGTGAAGTCGACACACATGCGGTCCTTCCCTCCTTTCTTGGGGACGATGATGGGATTCGCTAGCCACTCTGGGTACCGTACCTCTCTGATGACCCCTGCGGCTTGTAGCTTACTGGTTTCCTGGACCATGAAGGCCTTCTTCTCATGGACTGGCGGCGAGCCTTCTGCTTCACTGGCCGCACATTTGGACATACCCTCAGGTGGTGCTTGAATATCCCCCTTGGGACCCCAGCCAGGTGTTTGGGTTCCCAAGCAAATACATCCTTGTTGACTCGCAAAAAGTTGATCAATGCTTCCTCTTGATCCTGAGGGGGGCCAGCCCCTATGGTGAAGGTGGCGCTGGCCGTCCCATCCTCACAGATCGGCACTTGCTTTGTCTCGGCCCTATCTTGGGAGGACAACTACTTCTTCTTGGCCGGTGCTGCCTCGGGAGCCTCCTGACCCTTCTTCTCACCGGCCAGCTTGAACGCGGCTATCCTGAAGTCAAGCTTGAGGGTCTGCAACGCGCCTTTGGTGTCCCCCACCAACATTAGAACACCATTGCTGCCAGGCATCTTCATGAGGTTGTACGCAGGGTGGGTCGCAGCCATGAACTGGGCAAGGCCGGGTATCCTAGAATAGCATTGTACGGCAGGTCGATCTTGGCAATGCCAAAGTCGATGAGCTCGGTGCGGTAGTTGTCGCGGGTCCCGAAGGTGACAGGGAGACGGATCTGCCCCAGGAGCCTTGTGGAGCCGCTGCCGACCCCGGAGAAAGGCTTGGAGGGGCGGAGCCGGCTGGGCGGTATGTGGAGCAGGCCGAACGCCTCCAGGGAGTGCACGTTGAGGCCAGCTCCGTCGTCGATGAGGTTCCTGGTGATCGCCACATGGCAGACGGTGGGGGTGCAGAGCATTGGTAGCGCGCCTGCTCCCGTCGTGGCGACGGGATGATCCTTGGGGCTGAAGGTGAGATCAGCTCGAGGCGCCGCCCAGCCTGGGGGAGCCCCCAAGCTCGCTTGAGTGGTGCCTTCCCGCTGGTAGAACTGCTTGATGTGGCGGTCGAACGGTGGTGCCTGCGAGCCACCTAGGAGAACCGCGACGACTGGGGGTGCCGGTGCCGCGTAGTGGGCGAGGAAGAGGTCGCGCAGTTCCTCCCAGGAGGCCACAGAAGATCCCGGCAGGTTGAGCAACCAGGCGCGTGGCGCGCCTACAAGAGCCATGGGAAGCCAGTTAGCCTTCGCCTTGTCGTCTCCGCCGGCTGCCCAAACTGCCTCCTCGTATGCTTGAAGAAAGGGGGCTGGATCTGCCGCGCCATCGTAGCACGGCGGCATCTCCGGTCAGAACTTGGGCGGCCACTGCACCTGCTGCAGGGAGAGGGTGAAACAGCGTAGCCTCAGCGCTTCTTCAGGAACGCGTGTCGACAGGGCCGATGAAGGAGCGCCCACCATAAGAAGATTCCGACGCACCCCTACCTGGCGCGCCAAATATCGGATTGTGGGATCCGCAAGCTCTTGAGAGGTTCGAACTCTGGGGTGCGTGCGGAGATCTCAACCTACCCAGCCTGCCTACTCACAATCCTCCTAAGCCTAGCGCTTCAAGCTCAAAGGGACAAGAGACACAACAGTTTTATCCTGGTTCGGGCCACTGTTGTGGTGTAATACCCTACTCCAGTGTTTTGGTTGATTGCCTCGAAGGGCTGAGGATGAGCTAGCACAAAGGATGAACAAGCCTCAGGAGGTGAGGTGTTCTTGAGCAGGTGTGGTGTATGCTAGTTCTACTTGTTCTGATCCCCCCTTCTGGCCTTGGTCCTCTCCCCAAATATGAGCGGGAAGGGATCCCACAACAACCGGATTTGAAAGGGGACAAGTAGGATAGTCTATCCTGACAAAAGTAGTCTTCGCGTGCGAAAAGCCTCTGGTCGTGATGCTGCTGTGGGCTCCTCGATGACCTCCGTCCTGGCGGTCTTGGTCTCGTTGCACCAGAATGGAAACCTTTGGCTAATACCTCGGGAGTCCGCGCCTACGCCCTGCTTCCTTTGCACCGAAGAGCAAACCTGCGCTCTGCGCCCGCTTGGCCTTGGTCATCACACTTGTGCAGAACCGGGCAATAGCACCGGTTCGTAAGGCCCTTTAGTGCCGGTTACATAACGGGCACTAAATTGGGGTCACTAAAGGCGCCCCCTTTAGTACCGGTTCAGCATGAACCGGTGCTAAAGGGCAACCACGTGTCACGAGCCAGCTCCAGGGGCCTGGAGCCCTTTAGTACCGGTTGGTAACACCAACCGGTACTATAAGGTTTGGTGGGTTTTTAGTTTTATGATTTCTTTTTCATTTAATTTTGTGTTTCCATTTTAATTCTTTTTCGTTTGCTGGTATTTTACGATACTACACATTGTACACGTTATGCATATATATATATAAATAGAATTTCTAGTAGAACACCAATCATCGAGTTCAACATGATTGTCATGATATTATAAGCGTTCATATATAACACCACAAAAGCAAATCACTTAAGTTCAGAACGAAGAACACAGACATGAAAGGACAAGTACTAATTAAGAGCAGCATGAAGAACTAGCTGAATCACTCCTGCTAGCTACTCTCTCACTCTCTGGTAAAATAGCATAAAACAATATAGATCCTGACTCTCCATTATGAAGAATGGCGATCATCCTGTCTCCAATTCTTGGCTTATTGCTTCCAAGAAGCTCCTTACGCGTCCATACAATTTTTCCATTCTTTGATTGTTATGTCTCCACTTCTTTTAGAAACCCAGTATGGACAGTTGAGATTCAGAGGACGGCCTGGTCATGTTCAAAACATGAAGGCTACCATGCGATACATCGGATGAGGCACACAATCATTCGGGATTATCTGTTGAAAATGAGTAATAACTTCAGAGTTAGCAATGATGTACTAGTTTTAGAAGTGTGCAAAAGATGCATGATGTTGTAATAGTAAAAAAATCTTACGAGGGTATCTCCCAGAGTTCAACACGTGCACTAGTGGCACGTATTGACCATAATGTTGAGGAGTTTGATTGTAGATATTGTAATTCTCAAGATCAAGTACAAAATGGAGATGGATAAGTTAATTGATCGTGTAGTATGGACCATCTTCCGCACATTCTTTGAAGAATGAAAATAAGTGTCAATGGAGATAAGTTGTCAACTATATATTTTGAAATAAACAATATAAATTACTTAATAACTATGTTTAGCTCACATGAGGGAAGGGAGGTGTATCCACAAGGACCCAAATCAAGGTGTCTCTTGCTCGATTGTAGGATCACCAAGATCCATGGTGACAAGCATACCCTCATCAAGACCATACATCTTGCAAAATGCATCCCAATTTTGCAACCAAAATGGGTTACACTCGAGCATTGTACAGCTTTACTTGAAAATCCACACCATGATGGGTACTTAGGATAATTTTTTGGTTTCAAATTTTCATATCAAAACCCATCCTCTCCATGACATAGCGTCTTGCGAGCATGGGATAAGCTAGTCGAATTGGAAAAGATGAAAATACACGTTAAAATAGTTGAAGTCGTGCTTAATTATTGTCGTCATTGCATCGTATGAACATCATGCAAGTCTCCTCGAGCTTAATCTGAAGCGCCGATCTTCGTCAAACTCGTGAATACCTTGGTCGTCGTTATCGGGCGGTTTTGTCCGATGAGTACGACATTTCGCCTACGTTCATAATTCAAATATTAAACTAGATCATTATTATTAATCATGGGTTGACTATCGATGATCGATGTATTGTAGCTCCTCTTTCATTCGAATGCATTATTATACCAAATTGTCTAGCACACGGGAATGAAGGAGAACTTATCCAATATGAGCATTCAATAAGCAATACCAAATCATAAAATAAGCAAAACCAAATCATAAAATAAAGTATAGTATTCAAATTAGCATGCATTCAATAATTATCACTAAATTGCTTTTAGTACTATTTGTCACCCCAAACCGATGGACAAACGTAAAATAAATTAGTTTATTAAATCAACTAGCTAGTTCAACTATATATAAACTACTTCTTTTTTTTTTCCTTTTCTAAATACTATGAACAAAAGATCATTAAAATTCTATGAACAAATTTAATTACACAATCTAAATATCACCAAAAAATCTATTAACAATAATATCACCAAATATGCATATTCAATAATAATATCACCAAAAAATCTATTAATGAAAAAAAATAGATTAACAGAAAATCTATTAATTCAACTAGTTCAACTAAACATTTACTAAAAATAAACTAGTTATATTAATTCAACTAGTTCAACTAATTAAGCATTTACCAAAATAAACTAGTTCTATATATTAATTCAACAAGTTCAACTAAGCATCTTCTAAAATAAACTAGTTCTATATATTAATTCAACTAGTTCAACTAAGCATTATATTTACTAAAATAAACAAGTTATTATGTTAATTCAACTAGTTCAACTAAGCATTTACTAAAAACAAACTAGTTTTTGAACAATCTATGTGGGTGAAATGATGATACCATGCCAAGTTTCAACTTTTTCGAGTTCATTTGTAGTGCTTTTCAATTTCTAGGTCATTTAGTTCTCAAAACAAATCATTGAATGCATGAAAATAGCAAATGAATGCGAAATGGTTGAAAGTTGATGGCGCCGCTTTGAATGATGCATCTTGAATGCACAAAAGTCCTGAGTTGTAATAAGTTTAAAAAATGAAATGCCTTTGTAATGATGAGTTTAATTTCGTCGAAACCTGAATACTTCAAAGAGATTGTCCATTTGTAAACGAAGTGCATCCAGCTTTTGTCGTAACCTCTCTACTTTTTTGAACAATCTATGTGGGTGAAATGATGATACCATGCCAAGTTTCAACTTTTTCGAGTTCATTTGTAGTGCTTTTCAATTTCCGTGTCATTTAGTTCTCAAAACAAATCATTGAATGCATGAAAAATAGCAAATGAAGGCGAAATGGTTGAAAGTTGATGGCGCCGCTTTGAATGATGCATACTGAATGCACAAAAAGTCTGGAGTTGTAATAAGTTTAAAAAAATGAAATGCCTTTGTAACAGATGAGTTTAATTTCGCCGAAACCTGAATACTTCAAAGAGATTGTCCGGTTTGTAAACGGTGCATCCAGTTTTGCCGTAACCTCTCTATTTTTTGAACAATCTATGTGGGTGAAATGATGATACCATGCCAAGTTTCAACTTTTTCAGAGTTCATTTGTAGTGCTTTTCAATTTCCGGTCATTTAGTTCTCAAAACAAATCATTGAATGCATGAAAAATAGCAAATGAAGGCGAAATGGTTGAAAGTTGATGGCGTCGCTTTGAATGATGCATACTTGAATGCACAAAAGTCTGGAGTTGTAATAAGTTTAAAAAATGAAATGCCTTTGTAACAGATGAGTTTAATTTCATCGAAACCTGAATACTTTGAAAGAGATTGTCCAGCTTTGTAAACGGTGCATCCAGTTTTGCCGTAACCTCTCTACTTTTTGAACAATCTATGTGGGTGAAATGATGATACCATGCCAAGTTTCAACTTTTTCAGAGTTCATTTGTAGTGCTTTTCAATTTCCGTGTCATTTAGTTCTCAAAACAAATCATTGAATGCATGAAAATAGCAAATGAATGCGAAATGGTTGAAAGTTGATGGCGTCGCTTTGAATGATGCATACTGAATGCACAAAAGTCTGGAGTTGTAATAAGTTTAAAAAATGAAATGCCTTTGTAACAGATGAGTTTAATTTCGTCGAAACCTGAATACTTGAAAGAGATTGTCCAGCTTTGTAAACGGTGCATCCAGTTTTGCCGTAACCTCTCTACTTTTTTGAACAATCTATGGGTGAAATGATGATACCATGCCAAGTTTCAACTTTTTCAGAGTTCATTTGTAGTGCTTTTCAATTTCAGGTCATTTAGTTCTCAAAACAAATCATTGAATGCATGAAAATAGCAAATGAAGGCGAAATGGTTGAAAGTTGATGGCGTCGCTTTGAATGATGCATACTGAATGCACAAAAAGTCCTGGAGTTGTAATAAGTTTAAAAAATGAAATGCCTTTGTAATGATGAGTTTAATTTCGTCAAACCTGAATACTTGAAAGAGATTGTCCGCTTTGTAAACGAAGTGCATCCAGTTTTGCCGTAACCCTCTCTACTTTTTGAACAATCTATGTGGGTGAAATGATGATACCATGCCAAGTTTCAACTTTTTCAGAGTTCATTTGTAGTGCTTTTCAATTTCCGTGTCATTTAGTTCTCAAAACAAATCATTGAATGCATGAAAATAGCAAATGAAGGCGAAATGGTTGAAAGTTGATGGCGTCGCTTTGAATGATGCATCTTGAATGCACAAAAAGTCTGGAGTTGTAATAAGTTTTAAAAATGAAATGCCTTTGTAATGATGAGTTTAATTTCGTCGTAAAACCTGAATACTTGAAAGAGATTGTCCGGCATTTGTAAACGAAGTGCATCCAGTTTTGCCAGTAACCCTCTCTACCTTTTTGAACAATCTATGTGGGTGAAATGATGATACCATGCCAAGTTTCAACTTTTCGAGTTCATTTGTAGTGCTTTTCAATTTCCGTGTCATTTAGTTCTCAAAACAAATCATTGAATGCATGAAAATAGCAAATGAAGCGAAATGGTTGAAAGTTGATGGCGTCGCTTTGAATGATGCATACTGAATGCACAAAAGTCGGAGTTGTAATAAGTTTAAAAAATGAAATGCCTTTGTAACAGATGAGTTTAATTTCATCGAAACCTGAATACTTCAAAGAGATTGTCCGCTTTGTAAACGGTGCATCCAGCTTTTGCCGTAACCCTCTCTACTTTTTGAACAATCTATGTGGGTGAAATGATGATACCATGCCAAGTTTCAACTTTTCAGAGTTCATTTGTAGTGCTTTTCAATTTCCGTGTCATTTAGTTCTCAAAACAAATCATTGAATGCATGAAAATAGCAAATGAATGCGAAATGGTTGAAAGTTGATGGCGTCGCTTTGAATGATGCATACTGAATGCACAAAAGTCCTGAGTTGTAATAAGTTTTAAAAATGAAATGCCTTTGTAATGATGAGTTTAATTTCGCGTAAACCTGAATACTTGAAAGAGATTGTCCGGTTTGTAAACGGCGCATCCAGCTTTTTGCCGTAACCCTCTCTACCTTTTTGAACAATCTATGTGGGTGAAATGATGATACCATGCCAAGTTTCAACATTTGTAGTGCTTTTCAAGAGTTCATTTGTAGTGCTTTTCAATTTGCACAAAAGTCTGAGTTGTAATAAGTTTAAAAATGAAATGCCTTTGTCATTTAGTTCTCAAAACAAATCATTGAATGCATGAAATGAAAATAGCAAATGAAGTCATTTAGCGAAATGGTTGAAAGTTGATGGCGTCGCTTTGAATGATGCATACTGAATGCACAAAAAGTCTGGAGTTGTAATAAGTTTAAAAAAATGAAATGCCTTTGTAACAGATGAGTTTAATTTCATCAGAAACCTGAATACTTCGAAAGAGATTGTCCAGTTTGTAAACGAAGTGCATCCAGTTTTTGCCGTAACCCTCTCTACCTTTTTGAACAATCTATGTGGGTGAAATGATGATACCATGCCAAGTTTCAACCTTTTCGAGTTCATTTGTAGTGCTTTTCAATTTCCGGTCATTTAGTTCTCAAAAGAAATCATTGAATGCATGAAAATAGCAAATGAAGGCGAAATGGTTGAAAGTTGATGGCGTCGCTTTGAATGATGCATCTTGAATGCACAAAAGTCTGGAGTTGTAATAAGTTTAAAAACTGAAATGTCTTTGTAACAGATGAGTTTAATTTAAATCGAAACCTGAATACTTCAAAGAGATTGTCCAGTTTGTAAACGGTGCATCCAGTTTTTGCCGTAAACCTCTCTACTTTTTTGAACAATCTATGTGGGTGAAATGATGATACCATGCCAAGTTTCAACTTTTTCGAGTTCATTTGTAGTGCTTTTCAATTTCCGTGTCATTTAGTTCTCAAAACAAATCATTGAATGCATGAAAATAGCAAATGAATGCGAAATGGTTGAAAGTTGATGGCGTCGCTTTGAATGATGCATACCTGAATGCACAAAAGTCTAGAGTTGTAATAAGTTTTAAAAATGAAATGCCTTTGTAATGATGAGTTTAATTTCGTCGAAACCTGAATACTTGAAAGAGATTGTCCAATTTGTAAACGGTGCATCCAGCTTTTGCCATAACCCTCTCTACCTTTTTGAACAATCTATGTGGGTGAAATGATGATACCATGCCAAGTTTCAACTTTTTCGAGTTCATTTGTAGTGCTTTTCAATTTCCAGGTCATTTAGTTCTCAAAACAAATCATTGAATGCATGAAAATAGCAAATGAAGGCGAAATGGTTGAAAGTTGATGGCGTCGCTTTGAATGATGCATACTGAATGCACAAAAGTCTGGAGTTGTAATAAGTTTAAAAAATGAAATGCCTTTGTAACAGATGAGTTTAATTTCGTCGAAACCTGAATACTTCAAAGAGATTGTCCAGTTTGTAAACGGTGCATCCAGCTTTTGCCGTAACCTCTCTACCTTTTTGAACAATCTATGTGGGTGAAATGATGATACCATGCCAAGTTTCAACTTTTCGAGTTCATTTGTAGTGCTTTTCAATTTCCGTGTCATTTAGTTCTCAAAACAAATCATTGAATGCATGAAAATAGCAAATGAAGGCGTAAATGGTTGAAAGTTGATGGCGCCGCTTTGAATGATGCATACCTGAATGCACAAAAGTTTGGAGTTGTAATAAGTTTAAAAAATGAAATGCCTTTGTAACAGATGAGTTTAATTTCATCGAAACCTGAATACTTTGAAAGAGATTGTCCGGTTTGTAAACGAAGTGCATCCAGTTTTGCCGTAACCTCTCTACTTTTTGAACAATCTATGTGGGTGAAATGATGATACCATGCCAAGTTTCAACTTTTTCGAGTTCATTTGTAGTGCTTTTCAATTTCCGTGTCATTTAGTTCTCAAAAGAAATCATTGAATGCATGAAAAATAGCAAATGAAGGCGAAATGGTTGAAAGTTGATGGCGTCGCTTTGAATGATGCATCTTGAATGCACAAAAAGTCCGGAGTTGTAATAAGTTTTAAAAATGAAATGCCTTTGTAACAGATGAGTTTAATTTCGTCGAAACCTGAATACTTCAAAGAGATTGTCCGGTTTGTAAACGAAGTGCATCCAGTTTTGCCATAACCTCTCTACTTTTTTGAACAATCTATGTGGGTGAAATGATGATACCATGCCAAGTTTCAACTTTTTCAGAGTTCATTTGTAGTGCTTTTCAATTTCCGTGTCATTTAGTTCTCAAAAGAAATCATTGAATGCATGAAAATAGCAAATGAAGCGTAAATGGTTGAAAGTTGATGGCGTCGCTTTGAACGATGCATACTTGAATGCACAAAAGTCTGGAGTTGTAATAAGTTTAAAAACTGAAATGTCTTTGTAACAGATGAGTTTAATTTCGTAAACCTGAATACTTGAAAGAGATTGTCCGGTTTGTAAACGGTGCATCCAGTTTTGCCGTAACCTCTCTACTTTTTTGAACAATCTATGTGGGTGAAATGATGATACCATGCCAAGTTTCAACTTTTTCGAGTTCATTTGTAGTGCTTTTCAATTTCCGTGTCATTTAGTTCTCAAAACAAATCATTGAATGCATGAAAATAGCAAATGAATGCGAAATGGTTGAAAGTTGATGGCGTCGCTTTGAATGATGCATACTGAATGCACAAAAGTCTGGAGTTGTAATAAGTTTTAAAAATGAAATGCCTTTGTAACAGATGAGTTTAATTTCGCGAAACTGAATACTTCAAAGAGATTGTCCAGTTTGTAAACGGTGCATCCAGTTTTGCCGTAACCCTCTCTACCTTTTTGAACAATCTATGGGTGAAATGATGATACCATGCCAAGTTTCAACTTTTCAGAGTTCATTTGTAGTGCTTTTCAATTTCTGTGTCATTTAGTTCTCAAAACAAATCATTGAATGCATGAAAAATAGCAAATGAAGGCGAAATGGTTGAAAGTTGATGGCGCCGCTTTGAATGATGCATCTTGAATGCACAAAAGTCTGAGTTGTAATAAGTTTAAAAAATGAAATGCCTTTGTAACAGATGAGTTTAATTTCATCGAAAAACTGAATACTTGAAAGAGATTGTCCGGTTTGTAAACGGTGCATCCAGTTTTTGCCGTAACCTCTCTACCTTTTTGAACAATCTATGTGGGTGAAATGATGATACCATGCCAAGTTTCAACTTTTTCGAGTTCATTTGTAGTGCTTTTCAATTTCGTGTCATTTAGTTCTCAAAACAAATCATTGAATGCATGAAAATAGCAAATGAAGGCGAAATGGTTGAAAGTTGATGGCGTCGCTTTGAATGATGCATACTGAATGCACAAAAGTCTGGAGTTGTAATAAGTTTAAAAAATGAAATGCCTTTGTAACAGATGAGTTTAATTTCATCGAAACCTTAATACTTGAAAGAGATTGTCCAGTTTGTAAACGGTGCATCCAGCTTTTGCCGTAACCTCTCTACTTTTTGAACAATCTATGTGGGTGAAATGATGATACCATGCCAAGTTTCAACTTTTTCGAGTTCATTTGTAGTGCTTTTCAATTTCCGTGTCATTTAGTTCTCAAAAGAAATCATTGAATGCATGAAAATAGCAAATGAAGGCGAAATGGTTGAAAGTTGATGGCGTCGCTTTGAATGATGCATACTGAATGCACAAAAGTCTGAGTTGTAATAAGTTTAAAAACTGAAATGTCTTTGTAACAGATGAGTTTAATTTTCGTCGAAACCTGAATACTTCAAAGAGATTGTCCGCTTTTAAACGGTGCATCCAGTTTTGCCGTAACTCTCTACTTTTTTGAACAATCTATGTGGGTGAAGTGATGATACCATGCCAAGTTTCAACTTTTCAGAGTTCATTTGTAGTGCTTTTCAATTTCTGTGTCATTTAGTTCTCAAAACAAATCATTGAATGCATGAAAATAGCAAATGAATGCGAAATGGTTGAAAGTTGATGGCGTCGCTTGAATGATGCATACTGAATGCACAAAAGTCCGAGTTGTAATAAGTTTTAAAAATGAAATGCCTTTGTAACAGATGAGTTTAATTTCGTCGAAACCTGAATACTTGAAAGAGATTGTCCGGTTTGTAAACGGTGCATCCAGTTTTTGCCGTAACCTCTCTACCTTTTTGAACAATCTATGTGGGTGAAATGATGATACCATGCCAAGTTTCAACTTTTCGAGTTCATTTGTAGTGCTTTTCAATTTCCGTGTCATTTAGTTCTCAAAACAAATCATTGAATGCATGAAAAATAGCAAATGAAGGCGAAATGGTTGAAAGTTGATGGCGTCGCTTTGAATGATGCATACTGAATGCACAAAAGTCCTGAGTTGTAATAAGTTTAAAAAATGAAATGCCTTTGTAATGATGAGTTTAATTTCGTCGTAAAACCTGAATACTTCAAAGAGATTGTCCGGTTTGTAAACGGTGCATCCAGTTTTGCCGTAACCCTCTCTACCTTTTTGAACAATCTATGTGGGTGAAATGATGATACCATGCCAAGTTTCAACTTTTTCAGAGTTCATTTGTAGTGCTTTTCAATTTCCGTGTCATTTAGTTCTCAAAACAAATCATTGAATGCATGAAAATAGCAAATGAAGGCGAAATGGTTGAAAGTTGATGGCGCCGCTTTGAATGATGCATCTTGAATGCACAAAAGTTTGAGTTGTAATAAGTTTAAAAAATGAAATGCCTTTGTAATGATGAGTTTAATTTCATCGAAAACTGAATACTTGAAAGAGATTGTCCGGTTTGTAAACGGTGCATCCAGTTTTTGCCGTAACCTCTCTACTACTTTTTGAACAATCTATGTGGGTGAAATGATGATACCATGCCAAGTTTCAACTTTTTCAGAGTTGTAGTGCTTTTCAATTTCAGTGTCATTTAGTTCTAAAACAAATCATTGAATGCATGAAAATAGCAAATGAAGGCGTAAATAGTTGAAAGTTGATGGCGTCGCTTTGAATGATGCATACCTGAATGCACAAAAGTCCTGAGTTGTAATAAGTTTTAAAAATGAAATGCCTTTGTAACAGATGAGTTTAATTTCATCGAAACCTGAATACTTGAAAGAGATTGTCCGGTTTGTAAACGGTGCATCCAGTTTTGCCATAACCTCTCTACTTTTTTGAACAATCTATGGGTGAAATGATGATACCATGCCAAGTTTCAACTTTTCGAGTTCATTTGTAGTGCTTTTCAATTTCAGTGTCATTTAGTTCTCAAAAGAAATCATTGAATGCATGAAAAATAGCAAATGAAGCGTAAATGGTTGAAAGTTGATGGCGCCGCTTTGAACGATGCATACCTGAATGCACAAAAGTCTGGAGTTGTAATAAGTTTAAAAACTGAAATGTCTTTGTAACAGATGAGTTTAATTTCATCGTAAACCTGAATACTTCAAAGAGATTGTCCGGTTTGTAAACGGTGCATCCAGTTTTTGCCGTAGAACCTCTCTACTTTTTTGAACAATCTATGTGGGTGAAGTGATGATACCATGCCAAGTTTCAACTTTTTCAGAGTTCATTTGTAGTGCTTTTCAATTTCCGTGTCATTTAGTTCTCAAAACAAATCATTGAATGCATGAAAATAGCAAATGAATGCGAAATGGTTGAAAGTTGATGGCGTCGCTTTGAATGATGCATCTTGAATGCACAAAAGTCTGGAGTTGTAATAAGTTTTAAAAATGAAATGCCTTTGTAACAGATGAGTTTAATTTCATCGAAACCTGAATACTTGAAAGAGATTGTCCGGTTTGTAAACGGTGCATCCAGTTTTGCCGTAACCTCTCTACCTTTTTGAACAATCTATGTGGGTGAAATGATGATACCATGCCA
Source organism: Aegilops speltoides (assembly GCA_021437245.1). Taxonomy (NCBI): domain Eukaryota; kingdom Viridiplantae; phylum Streptophyta; class Magnoliopsida; order Poales; family Poaceae; genus Aegilops; species Aegilops speltoides. The sequence goes on from CM038146.1 coordinate 250,850,345, forward strand.
AGTTTCAACTTTTCGAGTTCATTTGTAGTGCTTTTCAATTTCCGTGTCATTTAGTTCTCAAAACAAATCATTGAATGCATGAAAAATAGCAAATGAAGGCGAAATGGTTGAAAGTTGATGGCGTCGCTTTGAATGATGCATCTTGAATGCACAAAAGTCCTGAGTTGTAATAAGTTTAAAAAATGAAATGCCTTTGTAACAGATGAGTTTAATTTCGCCGAAAACCTGAATACTTGAAAGAGATTGTCCGCTTTGTAAACGGTGCATCCAGTTTTTGCCAGAACCTCTCTACCTTTTTGAACAATCTATGTGGGTGAAATGATGATACCATGCCAAGTTTCAACTTTTTCAGAGTTCATTTGTAGTGCTTTTCAATTTCAGTGTCATTTAGTTCTCAAAACAAATCATTGAATGCATGAAAATAGCAAATGAAGGCGAAATGGTTGAAAGTTGATGGCGTCGCTTTGAATGATGCATACTGAATGCACAAAAGTTTGAGTTGTAATAAGTTTAAAAAATGAAATGCCTTTGTAACAGATGAGTTTAATTTCATCGAAACCTGAATACTTGAAAGAGATTGTCCGCTTTGTAAACGGTGCATCCAGTTTTTGCCGTAACCTCTCTACCTTTTTGAACAATCTATGTGGGTGAAATGATGATACCATGCCAAGTTTCAACTTTTTCAGAGTTGTAGTGCTTTTCAATTTCCGTGTCATTTAGTTCTAAAACAAATCATTGAATGCATGAAAATAGCAAATGAAGCGAAATAGTTGAAAGTTGATGGCGTCGCTTTGAATGGTGCATACTGAATGCACAAAAGTCTGGAGTTGTAATAAGTTTTAAAAATGAAATGCCTTTGTAACAGATGAGTTTAATTTCGCGTAAACTGAATACTTGAAAGAGATTGTCCGGTTTGTAAACGAAGTGCATCCAGCTTTTGCCATAACCTCTCTACTTTTTGAACAATCTATGGGTGAAATGATGATACCATGCCAAGTTTCAACTTTTCGAGTTCATTTGTAGTGCTTTTCAATTTCCGTGTCATTTAGTTCTCAAAAGAAATCATTGAATGCATGCAAAATAGCAAATGAAGCCGTAAATGGTTGAAAGTTGATGGCGTCGCTTTGAACGATGCATCTTGAATGCACAAAAGTCTGGAGTTGTAATAAGTTTAAAAACTGAAATGTCTTTGTAATGATGAGTTTAATTTCGTGAGAAACCCGAATACTTGAAAGAGATTGTCCAGTTTGTAAACGAAGTGCATCCAGTTTTTGCCGTAACCCTCTCTACTTTTTTGAACAATCTATGTGGGTGAAGTGATGATACCATGCCAAGTTTCAACTTTTTCAGAGTTCATTTGTAGTGCTTTTCAATTTCCAGGTCATTTAGTTCTCAAAACAAATCATTGAATGCATGAAAAATAGCAAATGAATGCAGAAATGGTTGAAGGTTGATGGCGTCGCTTTGAATGATGCATACTGAATGCACAAAAAGTCTGGAGTTGTAATAAGTTTTAAAAAATGAAATGCCTTTGTAGCAGATGAGTTTAATTTCGTCAGAAACCTGAATACTTCGAAAGAGATTGTCCAGCTTTGTAAACGGTGCATCCAGTTTTTGCCGTAACCTCTCTACTTTTTGAACAATCTATGTGGGTGAAATGATGATACCATGCCAAGTTTCAACTTTTTCGAGTTCATTTGTAGTGCTTTTCAATTTCCGTGTCATTTAGTTCTCAAAACAAATCATTGAATGCATGAAAAATAGCAAATGAAGGCGAAATGGTTGAAAGTTGATGGCGTCGCTTTGAATGATGCATCTTGAATGCACAAAAGTCTGAGTTGTAATAAGTTTAAAAATGAAATGCCTTTGTAATGATGAGTTTAATTTCGCCGAAAACCTGAATACTTGAAAGAGATTGTCCGGTTTGTAAACGAAGTGCATCCAGTTTTTCCGTAGAACCTCTCTACCTTTTTGAACAATCTATGGGTGAAATGATGATACCATGCAAAGTTTCAACTTTTTCGAGTTCATTTGTAGTGCTTTTCAATTTCCAGTCATTTAGTTCTCAAAACAAATCATTGAATGCATGAAAAATAGCAAATGAAGGCGAAATGGTTGAAAGTTGATGGCGTCGCTTTGAATGATGCATCTTGAATGCACAAAAGTCTGGAGTTGTAATAAGTTTAAAAAATGAAATGCCTTTGTAATGATGAGTTTAATTTCATCGAAACCTGAATACTTGAAAGAGATTGTCCGGTTTGTAAACGGTGCATCCAGTTTTTGCCGTAACCTCTCTACTTTTTGAACAATCTATGTGGGTGAAATGATGATACCATGCCAAGTTTCAACTTTTCAGAGTTCATTTGTAGTGCTTTTCAATTTCTGTGTCATTTAGTTCTAAAACAAATCATTGAATGCATGAAAATAGCAAATGAAGGCGAAATGGTTGAAAGTTGATGGCGTCGCTTTGAATGATGCATCTTGAATGCACAAAAGTCTGGAGTTGTAATAAGTTTAAAAATGAAATGCCTTTGTAACAGATGAGTTTAATTTCATCGAAAACCGAATACTTGAAAGAGATTGTCCAGTTTGTAAACGGTGCATCCAGTTTTGCCGTAACCTCTCTACTTTTTTGAACAATCTATGTGGGTGAAATGATGATACCATGCCAAGTTTCAACTTTTTCGAGTTCATTTGTAGTGCTTTTCAATTTCTGTGTCATTTAGTTCTCAAAACAAATCATTGAATGCATGAAAATAGCAAATGAAGCGTAAATGGTTGAAAGTTGATGGCGTCGCTTTGAATGATGCATCTTGAATGCACAAAAGTCTGAGTTGTAATAAGTTTATAAAAATGAAATGTCTTTGTAACAGATGAGTTTAATTTCGTCAGAAACCTGAATACTTCGAAAGAGATTGTCCAGTTTGTAAACGAAGTGCATCCAGCTTTTGCCGTAACCCTCTCTACTTTTTTGAACAATCTATGTGGGTGAAATGATGATACCATGCCAAGTTTCAACTTTTTCGAGTTCATTTGTAGTGCTTTTCAATTTCCGTGTCATTTAGTTCTCAAAACAAATCATTGAATGCATGAAAAATAGCAAATGAATGCGAAATGGTTGAAAGTTGATGGCGCCGCTTTGAATGATGCATACTGAATGCACAAAAAGTCCTGAGTTGTAATAAGTTTAAAAAATGAAATGCCTTTGTAATGATGAGTTTAATTTCATCGAAACCTGAATACTTGAAAGAGATTGTCCGGTTTGTAAACGAAGTGTATCCAGTTTTTGCCGTAACCCTCTCTACCTTTTTGAACAATCTATGTGGGTGAAATGATGATACCATGCCAAGTTTCAACTTTTTCAGAGTTCATTTGTAGTGCTTTTCAATTTCCAAGTCATTTAGTTCTCAAAACAAATCATTGAATGCATGAAAAATAGCAAATGAAGGCAGAAATGGTTGAAAGTTGATGGCGTCGCTTTGAATGATGCATTGAATGCACAAAAGTCCTGAGTTGTAATAAGTTTAAAAATGAAATGCCTTTGTAATGATGAGTTTAATTTCATCGAAAACCTGAATACTTGAAAGAGATTGTCCGTTTGTAAACGGTGCATCCAGTTTTTGCCGTAACCTCTCTACCTTTTTGAACAATCTATGTGGGTGAAATGATGATACCATGCCAAGTTTCAACTTTTTCAGAGTTCATTTGTAGTGCTTTTCAATTTCCGTGTCATTTAGTTCTCAAAACAAATCATTGAATGCATGAAAATAGCAAATGAAGGCGAAATGGTTGAAAGTTGATGGCGCCGCTTTGAATGATGCATCTTGAATGCACAAAAGTCTGGAGTTGTAATAAGTTTAAAAACTGAAATGTCTTTGTAACAGATGAGTTTAATTTCATCGAAACCTGAATACTTGAAAGAGATTGTCCAGTTTGTAAACGGTGCATCCAGTTTTGCCAGAACCCTCTCTACTTTTTGAACAATCTATGTGGGTGAAGTGATGATACCATGCCAAGTTTCAACTTTTTCGAGTTCATTTGTAGTGCTTTTCAATTTCTGTGTCATTTAGTTCTCAAAACAAATCATTGAATGCATGAAAATAGCAAATGAATGCGTAAATGGTTGAAAGTTGATGGCGTCGCTTTGAATGATGCATACTGAATGCACAAAAGTCTGGAGTTGTAATAAGTTTTAAAAATGAAATGCCTTTGTAACAGATGAGTTTAATTTCGCCGAAACCTGAATACTTGAAAGAGATTGTCCAGTTTGTAAACGGTGCATCCAGTTTTTGCCGTAACCCTCTCTACCTTTTTGAACAATCTATGTGGGTGAAATGATGATACCATGCCAAGTTTCAACTTTTCAGAGTTCATTTGTAGTGCTTTTCAATTTCCGTGTCATTTAGTTCTCAAAACAAATCATTGAATGCATGAAAATAGCAAATGAAGGCGAAATGGTTGAAAGTTGATGGCGTCGCTTTGAATGATGCATCTTGAATGCACAAAAGTCCGAGTTGTAATAAGTTTAAAAAATGAAATGCCTTTGTAATGATGAGTTTAATTTCGCCGAAACCTGAATACTTGAAAGAGATTGTCCGGTTTGTAAACGGCGCATCCAGTTTTGCCGTAACCTCTCTACCTTTTTGAACAATCTATGTGGGTGAAATGATGATACCATGCCAAGTTTCAACTTTTTCAGAGTTCATTTGTAGTGCTTTTCAATTTCCGTGTCATTTAGTTCTCAAAACAAATCATTGAATGCATGAAAATAGCAAATGAAGGCGTAAATGGTTGAAAGTTGATGGCGCCGCTTTGAATGATGCATACTTGAATGCACAAAAGTTTGGAGTTGTAATAAGTTTAAAAAATGAAATGCCTTTGTAACAGATGAGTTTAATTTCATTAGAAAACTGAATACTTGAAAGAGATTGTCCAGTTTGTAAACGGCGCATCCAGTTTTTGCCGTAACCCTCTCTACTTTTTGAACAATCTATGTGGGTGAAATGATGATACCATGCCAAGTTTCAACTTTTTCGAGTTGTAGTGCTTTTCAATTTCCGTGTCATTTAGTTCTAAAACAAATCATTGAATGCATGAAAATAGCAAATGAAGGCGAAATGGTTGAAAGTTGATGGCGTCGCTTTGAATGGTGCATCTTGAATGCACAAAAGTCCTGAGTTGTAATAAGTTTAAAAAATGAAATGCCTTTGTAACAGATGAGTTTAATTTCATCGAAACCTGAATACTTGAAAGAGATTGTCCGCTTTGTAAACGGCGCATCCAGTTTTGCCGTAACCTCTCTACCTTTTTGAACAATCTATGTGGGTGAAATGATGATACCATGCCAAGTTTCAACTTTTTCGAGTTCATTTGTAGTGCTTTTCAATTTCCGTGTCATTTAGTTCTCAAAACAAATCATTGAATGCATGAAAATAGCAAATGAAGGCGAAATGGTTGAAAGTTGATGGCGCCGCTTTGAATGATGCATCTTGAATGCACAAAAGTCCGAGTTGTAATAAGTTTAAAAATGAAATGCCTTTGTAACAGATGAGTTTAATTTCGCCGAAACCTGAATACTTGAAAGAGATTGTCCGGTTTGTAAACGAAGTGCATCCAGTTTTGCCGTAAACCTCTCTACTTTTTTGAACAATCTATGTGGGTGAAATGATGATACCATGCCAAGTTTCAACTTTTTCGAGTTCATTTGTAGTGCTTTTCAATTTCCGTGTCATTTAGTTCTCAAAACAAATCATTGAATGCATGAAAATAGCAAATGAAGGCGTAAATGGTTGAAAGTTGATGGCGTCGCTTGAATGATGCATACTGAATGCACAAAAGTCCTGAGTTGTAATAAGTTTAAAAATGAAATGTCTTTGTAATGATGAGTTTAATTTCGCCGAAACCCGAATACTTCAAAGAGATTGTCCAGTTTGTAAACGGCGCATCCAGCTTTTGCCGAACCTCTCTACTTTTTGAACAATCTATGTGGGTGAAATGATGATACCATGCCAAGTTTCAACTTTTTCGAGTTCATTTGTAGTGCTTTTCAATTTCCGTGTCATTTAGTTCTCAAAACAAATCATTGAATGCATGAAAATAGCAAATGAATGCGTAAATGGTTGAAAGTTGATGGCGTCGCTTTGAATGATGCATACCTTGAATGCACAAAAGTCTGGAGTTGTAATAAGTTTTAAAAATGAAATGCCTTTGTAGCAGATGAGTTTAATTTCATCGAAACCTGAATACTTGAAAGAGATTGTCCGGTTTGTAAACGGCGCATCCAGTTTTGCCAGAACCTCTCTACCTTTTTGAACAATCTATGTGGGTGAAATGATGATACCATGCCAAGTTTCAACTTTTTCGAGTTCATTTGTAGTGCTTTTCAATTTCCGTGTCATTTAGTTCTCAAAACAAATCATTGAATGCATGAAAATAGCAAATGAAGGCGAAATGGTTGAAAGTTGATGGCGTCGCTTTGAATGATGCATCTTGAATGCACAAAAGTCCTGAGTTGTAATAAGTTTAAAAATGAAATGCCTTTGTAACAGATGAGTTTAATTTCGCGAAAAACTGAATACTTGAAAGAGATTGTCCGGTTTGTAAACGGCGCATCCAGTTTTGCCGTAACCCTCTCTACCTTTTTGAACAATCTATGTGGGTGAAATGATGATACCATGCCAAGTTTCAACTTTTCAGAGTTCATTTGTAGTGCTTTTCAATTTCCGTGTCATTTAGTTCTCAAAACAAATCATTGAATGCATGAAAAATAGCAAATGAAGGCGAAATGGTTGAAAGTTGATGGCGTCGCTTTGAATGATGCATACTGAATGCACAAAAGTCTGAGTTGTAATAAGTTTAAAAACTGAAATGTCTTTGTAATGATGAGTTTAATTTCATCGAAACCCGAATACTTGAAAGAGATTGTCGAGTTTGTAAACGGCGCATCCAGTTTTGCCGTAACCTCTCTACTTTTTTGAACAATCTATGTGGGTGAAATGATGATACCATGCCAAGTTTCAACTTTTTCAGAGTTCATTTGTAGTGCTTTTCAATTTCCGTGTCATTTAGTTCTCAAAACAAATCATTGAATGCATGAAAATAGCAAATGAATGCGAAATGGTTGAAAGTTGATGGCGTCGCTTTGAATGATGCATACTGAATGCACAAAAGTCTGAGTTGTAATAAGTTTTAAAAATGAAATGCCTTTGTAGCAGATGAGTTTAATTTAAATCGAAACCCGAATACTTCAAAGAGATTGTCCAGTTTGTAAACGGCGCATCCAGTTTTGCCGTAACCTCTCTACCTTTTTGAACAATCTATGTGGGTGAAATGATGATACCATGCCAAGTTTCAACTTTTTCGAGTTCATTTGTAGTGCTTTTCAATTTCGTGTCATTTAGTTCTCAAAACAAATCATTGAATGCATGAAAATAGCAAATGAAGGCGAAATGGTTGAAAGTTGATGGCGTCGCTTTGAATGATGCATACCGAATGCACAAAAGTCTGAGTTGTAATAAGTTTAAAAATGAAATGCCTTTGTAACAGATGAGTTTAATTTCGCCGAAAACCTGAATACTTCAAAGAGATTGTCCGTTTGTAAACGAAGTGCATCCAGTTTTTGCCGTAACCCTCTCTACCTTTTTGAACAATCTATGTGGGTGAAATGATGATACCATGCCAAGTTTCAACTTTTTCAGAGTTCATTTGTAGTGCTTTTCAATTTCCAGGTCATTTAGTTCTCAAAACAAATCATTGAATGCATGAAAAATAGCAAATGAAGGCAGAAATGGTTGAAAGTTGATGGCGTCGCTTTGAATGATGCATACTGAATGCACAAAAAGTCTGGAGTTGTAATAAGTTTAAAAAAATGAAATGCCTTTGTAACAGATGAGTTTAATTTCATTAGAAACCTGAATACTTCGAAAGAGATTGTCCAGTTTGTAAACGAAGTGCATCCAGTTTTTGCCGTAACCCTCTCTACTTTTTTGAACAATCTATGTGGGTGAAATGATGATACCATGCCAAGTTTCAACTTTTTCAGAGTTGTAGTGCTTTTCAATTTCCAGGTCATTTAATTCTAAAAACAAATCATTGAATGCATGAAAAATAGCAAATGAAGGCAGAAATGGTTGAAAGTTGATGGCGTCGCTTTGAATGGTGCATACTGAATGCACAAAAAGTCTGGAGTTGTAATAAGTTTAAAAAAATGAAATGCCTTTGTAATGATGAGTTTAATTTCGCGAAAACCTGAATACTTGAAAGAGATTGTCCAGTTTGTAAACGGTGCATCCAGTTTTGCCGAACCCTCTCTAATTTTTGAACAATCTATGTGGGTGAAATGATGATACCATGCCAAGTTTCAACTTTTTCGAGTTCATTTGTAGTGCTTTTCAATTTCCGTGTCATTTAGTTCTCAAAACAAATCATTGAATGCATGAAAATAGCAAATGAAGGCGAAATGGTTGAAAGTTGATGGCGCCGCTTTGAATGATGCATACCGAATGCACAAAAGTCCTGGAGTTGTAATAAGTTTAAAAATGAAATGTCTTTGTAACAGATGAGTTTAATTTCACGTAAACCTGAATACTTCGAAAGAGATTGTCGAGTTTGTAAACGGCGCATCCAGCTTTTTGCCGTAACCTCTCTACTTTTTTGAACAATCTATGTGGGTGAAGTGATGATACCATGCCAAGTTTCAACTTTTTCGAGTTCATTTGTAGTGCTTTTCAATTTCCGTGTCATTTAGTTCTCAAAACAAATCATTGAATGCATGAAAATAGCAAATGAATGCGAAATGGTTGAAAGTTGATGCGTCGCTTTGAATGATGCATCTTGAATGCACAAAAGTCTGGAGTTGTAATAAGTTTTAAAAATGAAATGCCTTTGAGCAGATGAGTTTAATTTCGCTGAAACCTGAATACTTGAAAGAGATTGTCCATTTTGTAAACGGCGCATCCAGTTTTGCCGTAACCTCTCTACCTTTTTGAACAATCTATGTGGGTGAAATGATGATACCATGCCAAGTTTCAACTTTTTCGAGTTCATTTGTAGTGCTTTTCAATTTCTGTGTCATTTAGTTCTCAAAACAAATCATTGAATGCATGAAAATAGCAAATGAAGGCGAAATGGTTGAAAGTTGATGGCGTCGCTTTGAATGATGCATACTTGAATGCACAAAAGTCTGAAGTTGTAATAAGTTTAAAAAATGAAATGCCTTTGTAACAGATGAGTTTAATTTCGCCGAAAACCTGAATACTTGAAAGAGATTGTCCAGCTTTGTAAACGGCGCATCCAGCTTTTGCCGCCGACCCTCTCTACCTTTTTGAACAATCTATGTGGGTGAAATGATGATACCATGCCAAGTTTCAACTTTTTCAGAGTTCATTTGTAGTGCTTTTCAATTTCCGTGTCATTTAGTTCTCAAAACAAATCATTGAATGCATGAAAAATAGCAAATGAAGGCGAAATGGTTGAAAGTTGATGGCGTCGCTTTGAATGATGCATCTGAATGCACAAAAGTCCGGAGTTGTAATAAGTTTAAAAAATGAAATGTCTTTGTAATGATGAGTTTAATTTCGTCGAAACCTGAATACTTCAAAGAGATTGTCCAGTTTGTTAACGGTGCATCCAGTTTTTGCCGTAACCCTCTCTACTTTTTTGAACAATCTATGTGGGTGAAATGATGATACCATGCCAAGTTTCAACTTTTTCGAGTTCATTTGTAGTGCTTTTCAATTTCCGTGTCATTTAGTTCTCAAAACAAATCATTGAATGCATGAAAATAGCAAATGAATGCGAAATGGTTGAAAGTTGATGGCGCCGCTTGAATGATGCATCTTGAATGCACAAAAAGTCCGGAGTTGTAATAAGTTTTAAAAATGAAATGCCTTTGTAGCAGATGAGTTTAATTTCGCCGAAACCTGAATACTTGAAAGAGATTGTCCGTTTGTAAACGGTGCATCCAGCTTTTGCCGTAACCTCTCTACCTTTTTGAACAATCTATGGGTGAAATGATGATACCATGCCAAGTTTCAACTTTTTCGAGTTCATTTGTAGTGCTTTTCAATTTCTGTGTCATTTAGTTCTCAAAACAAATCATTGAATGCATGAAAATAGCAAATGAAGGCGAAATGGTTGAAAGTTGATGGCGTCGCTTTGAATGATGCATCTTGAATGCACAAAAGTCTGAGTTGTAATAAGTTTAAAAATGAAATGCCTTTGTAATGATGAGTTTAATTTCGCCGAAAACTCGAATACTTCAAAGAGATTGTCCGGTTTGTAAACGGCGCATCCAGTTTTTGCCGTAACCTCTCTACCTTTTTGAACAATCTATGTGGGTGAAATGATGATACCATGCCAAGTTTCAACTTTTTCGAGTTCATTTGTAGTGCTTTTCAATTTCCGTGTCATTTAGTTCTCAAAACAAATCATTGAATGCATGAAAATAGCAAATGAAGGCGTAAATGGTTGAAAGTTGATGGCGTCGCTTTGAATGATGCATACTGAATGCACAAAAGTCCTGAGTTGTAATAAGTTTAAAAATGAAATGCCTTTGTAACAGATGAGTTTAATTTCATTAGAAACCTGAATACTTCAAAGAGATTGTCCGTTTGTAAACGGTGCATCCAGTTTTTGTAACCCTCTCTACTTTTTGAACAATCTATGTGGGTGAAATGATGATACCATGCCAAGTTTCAACTTTTTCAGAGTTGTAGTGCTTTTCAATTTCGTGTCATTTAATTCTCAAAACAAATCATTGAATGCATGAAAAATAGCAAATGAAGGCGAAATGGTTGAAAGTTGATGGCGTCGCTTTGAATGGTGCATCTTGAATGCACAAAAGTCCTGAGTTGTAATAAGTTTAAAAATGAAATGCCTTTGTAACAGATGAGTTTAATTTCGCCGAAACCTGAATACTTCGAAAGAGATTGTCCGCTTTGTAAACGGCGCATCCAGCTTTTGCCGTAACCCTCTCTAATTTTTTGAACAATCTATGTGGGTGAAATGATGATACCATGCCAAGTTTCAACTTTTTCGAGTTCATTTTTAGTGCTTTTCAATTTCAGGTCATTTAGTTCTCAAAACAAATCATTGAATGCATGAAAATAGCAAATGAAGCGTAAATGGTTGAAAGTTGATGGCGCCGCTTTGAATGATGCATACTGAATGCACAAAAGTCCTGAGTTGTAATAAGTTTAAAAAATGAAATGCCTTTGTAATAGATGAGTTTAATTTCGCGAAACCGAATACTTCAAAGAGATTGTCCAGTTTGTAAGCGAAGTGCATCCAGCTTTTGCCGTAACCCTCTCTACTTTTTGAACAATCTATGTGGGTGAAATGATGATACCATGCCAAGTTTCAACTTTTTCAGAGTTCATTTGTAGTGCTTTTCAATTTCCGTGTCATTTAGTTCTCAAAACAAATCATTGAATGCATGAAAATAGCAAATGAATGCGAAATGGTTGAAAGTTGATGGCGTCGCTTTGAATGATGCATCTTGAATGCACAAAAGTCCGGAGTTGTAATAAGTTTTAAAAATGAAATGCCTTTGTAACAGATGAGTTTAATTTCGCCGAAACCTGAATACTTGAAAGAGATTGTCCAGTTTGTAAAAGTGCATCCAGTTTTTGCCGAACCTCTCTACCTTTTTGAACAATCTATGTGGGTGAAATGATGATACCATGCCAAGTTTCAACTTTTTCGAGTTCATTTGTAGTGCTTTTCAATTTCCAAGTCATTTAGTTCTCAAAACAAATCATTGAATGCATGAAAATAGCAAATGAAGGCGAAATGGTTGAAAGTTGATGGCGCCGCTTTGAATGATGCATACTGAATGCACAAAAGTCTGAGTTGTAATAAGTTTTAAAAATGAAATGCCTTTGTAATGATGAGTTTAATTTCGTCGAAAACCTGAATACTTGAAAGAGATTGTCCGGTTTGTAAACGGCGCATCCAGTTTTGCCCAGAACCTCTCTACCTTTTTGAACAATCTATGTGGGTGAAATGATGATACCATGCCAAGTTTCAACTTTTTCAGAGTTCATTTGTAGTGCTTTTCAATTTCCGTGTCATTTAGTTCTCAAAACAAATCATTGAATGCATGAAAATAGCAAATGAAGGCGAAATGGTTGAAAGTTGATGGCGTCGCTTTGAATGATGCATACCTGAATGCACAAAAGTCCGGAGTTGTAATAAGTTTAAAAAATGAAATGCCTTTGTAACAGATGAGTTTAATTTCATCGCCGAAACCTGAATACTTGAAAGAGATTGTCCAGTTTGTAAACGGCGCATCCAGTTTTGCCGTAACCTCTCTACTTTTTTAAAAACCCCCTTTTTAAAACCCCGGGTTTTAAAATTTTTTTGGAAAACTTTTTGGGGTTTTTTGTTTTTCCCCTTTTTTTTAAAAATTTTTTCCCAAAAAAATTTAACAAAAATTTAAAAAAATTTTTAAAATGAACCAAAAAAAGTTTGGTTTTTTTAAAAAAATGGAAAAAAATTTTTAATTTTAAAAAAAATTTTTTAAAAGGTTTAAATTTTTTCCCCCCAAAAAATTTTTGTTTGGGTTTTAAACCCCCCTTTTTTTTTTTTTTTCCTTTTTTTGGTTTTTTCCAAAAAACCTTTTTTAAAAAATTTTTTTTTGGGGTTAAAAAAAAAAATTTTTTTTTTTGAAAAAAAAATTAAAGTTTAAAAGGGGAAAAATGGGTTTTTAAATATTTTTTGGGGGGGTTTTTAAAAAATTTTTTTTTTAAAATTGGGTTTTTTCCCCCCCCTTTTTAAAAATTTTGGGGGAAAAGGGCCATCCCTTTTTTTCCTTTTTTTTTCCTTTTTTTTTTATTTCCAAAAAATTTTTTAAATTAAAAAATGAAAATTTGGGAAAGTTTTCCCCAAAATTTAAAAAAAACCAAAAAGGTTTTTTAAAAAAAAAAATGCCTTTTAATGGGAAAACCAAAAAAATTTAAAATTTTTTTTAAAAGGCCCCTTTTTGGAAATTTTTTTCCCTTTTTTGGGAAAGGAAACCCTTTTTGGGAAAGGTTTTTTCCATTTTTTCTTTAAAAAAATTTGAAAAATTTTTTTCAAATTTTGGGTTAAATTTTTTTTTTTTAATTTAATTTAAAAAAAATCCTTGGTTTTAAAAAAAATTCCTTTAAGGTAAATTTTTTTTTCCGGGAATTGGGGGTTTTTTCCCTTTTTAAAATTTAAAATTTTAAAAATGGGGGAAAATTTAAAACCCAAATTTCAAAATTTTGGTTTTTTAAAGGGGCCCCCTTTTTAAATTTCCAAAAATTTTTAAAATTGGGTTAAAAAACCCTTTTTAAATTTTTTTAAATTTTTTTTAAAAAGTCCTTTTTTAAAAAAAAATTGAAAAAAAAGGGTTTAACCAAATTTAAATTGAAAGGGTTTTTTAAACCCGGGAATCCCCAAAAATTTAAATTTTTAAAAAATTAAAGGGGTAATGGGAATTTCAAAATTTTTTTTTTTTTTTTTTTAAAAACCCAAATCCCTTTTTAAAAACCCAAAATTTTTAAAATTTTGGGGGGGGGAAAACCCAATTTAAAAAAAGTTTAGTTTTTTTTAAAAATTTAAATTTTTAAAAAAATTTTTTTAAAAAAAAGAAAAAGGGAAAATTTAAATTTTTTTGGGGGGTTTCCCGAACCCAAATTTTTTTAAGTTTTAAAAATGAAAAAGGGTTTTTTTAATTTTTGTAAACCCTTTAAAAATTTTTTTTTTAAAACCCAAATCCTTTTGCATAAAAAAAAAAAATTTGGGGGGGTTAAGTTTCAATTTTTGGCCAAAGTTAAATTTTTTTTAAAAAAAATTTTTAAAAAAAATTTAAAACCCAAAGGGAAAATTTTTTAAAAAAACCCCGGTTTTAATTTTAAAAAAATTTTTAAAAGGTTTAATTTAAATTTAAAAAATTTTTTTTTTTTAAAAACCTTTTTTTTTTTAAAAAAATTAAGGGGAAAAAGGGAAATTTTAAAAATTTTTTTTTTTTTTAAATTTTTTTTTTAAAAAAAAAATTTTGTTTAAAAAAAAGCCTTTGAAGGAAAGGTTTAAATTTTAAACCCCCAAAAAAATTTTTAAAAAAACCCAGGAAAAGTTTTTGTTTTTTTTTTAATTTTAAAAATTTTCCCCTTTTTTTAAAGGCCTTTCCAATTTTTGCCAAAAAAAAAAAAAAATTAAAAAAGTTAAAATTTTTAAATTTTTTTGTTTTTCCTTGGCCCCAAATAATTGTTTAAAAAAAAGCCTTTGAAAAAGGTTTAAATTTGGGGCCCCTTTTTTCCCCCGGGGGAAAAAATAAATTCCTTTTTTAAAATTTTTTAAAAAATACCTTTGAAAATTTCCCCGGGTTTTTTTTTAATTTCCCCCTTTTTTAAAAAAAAAAAAAAAAAAAAAATTTTTTTTTTTTTTTTAAAAAAATTTTTTTTAAAAAACAAAAAAAAAAAAAAGGCTTTTTTAAAAAATTTAATTTCCCCCAAAAAAAAAACCCCCCGGGGGAAAAGGGAAAAATTTAAATTTTTTGAAAAATTTTTTTAAAAAAAACCAAAAATTTTTGGCCCCCTTTTTTTTTCCCTTTTTTTTTAAAAAAATTTTGGGTGAAAAAAAAAGGTTTTTTTTGTTTTTTTTTTAATTTTCCCAAAAGTTCCAAAGGAAATAATTTTAAAAATGAAAAAATTTTAAAAAATTTTTGGGTTAAATTTTTGGGAAAAAAAAAGGGTTTTTTTAAAAACCCTTAAATTTTTTAAAATTGGGGTTTAAATTTAAAACCCCAAATTTAAAATTTTTTTTTTGGGCCTTTCCGGTTTTTTCCTCCCTTTTTTAAAATTTTAAAAAAGGGAAATTTAAATTTTTTTTAATTTTTCCAAAAACCCCTTTTTTAAAAAAAAAATTGAAAAAAAAAAAGGGTTTAAATTTTAAAAAGGGGCCCCAAAAATTGGAAAAAAAACCCCCTTTTTTTTTTTTTTTTTGGGAAAAAAAAAAAAATTTCCGGGGGTTCCCTTTTTTAAACCCTTTTTTAAAAAAATTTGAAAATGAAAAAGCCAAAAAAATTTTTTTTAAATTTTAGGCCCGGGGAATTTTTAAAAATTTTTGAAAAAATTTAAAAAAAAATGGTTTTTTTGGGGGGTTTTTTAAAACCAAAAAAAATTTTTTTAAAAAAAATTTTTTAAAAAATTTTTTTTAAAAACCAAAGGGGAAAAAAACCAAACCGGGTTTCAACCTTTTTTTTATTTTTCAATTTGGGAAAAAAAAAAATTTTAAATTTTTAAAAAATTTTTTTTTTTCCTTTTTTGGTTTAAAAAACAAAAATCCGGGAAAAAAATTATTTAATTCTCAAAAAAATCATTGAATGCATGAAAATAGCAAATGAAGGCGAAATGGTTGAAAGTTGATGGCGTCGCTTTAAATGATGCATCTTGAATGCACAAAAAGTCTGGAGTTGTAATAAGTTTAAAAAATGAAATGCCTTTGTAACAGATGAGTTTAATTTAAATCGAAACCTGAATACTTGAAAGAGATTGTCCGGTTTGTAAGCGAAGTGCATCTAGTTTTTGCCGTAACCCTCTCTACTTTTTGAACAATCTATGTGGGTGAAATGATGATACCATGCCAAGTTTCAACTTTTGAGTTCATTTGTAGTGCTTTTCAATTTCGGTCATTTAGTTCTCAAAACAAATCATTGAATGCATGAAAATAGCAAATGAATGCGAAATGGTTGAAAGTTGATGGCGTCGCTTTGAATGATACATCTTGAATGCACAAAAGTCCGGAGTTGTAATAAGTTTTAAAAATGAAATGCCTTTGTAACAAATGAGTTTAATTTAAATCGAAACACGAATACTTGAAAGAGATTGTCTAGTTTGTAAGCGAAGTGCATCCAGTTTTGCCGTAACCCTCTCTACCTTTTGAACAATCTATGTGGGTGAAATGATGATACCATGCCAAGTTTCAACTTTTTGAGTTCATTTGTAGTGCTTTTCAATTTCGTGTCATTTAGTTCTCAAAACAAATCATTGAATGCATGAAAAATAGCAAATGAAGGCGAAATGGTTGAAAGTTGATGGCGTCGCTTTGAATGATGCATCTTGAATGCACAAAAGTCTGGAGTTGTAATAAGTTTCAAATAATGAAATGCCTTTGTAACAGATGAGTTTAATTTAAATCGAAAACACGAATACTTGAAAGAGATTGTCCGGTTTGTAAACGAAGTGCATCCAGTTTTGCCGTAACCTCTCTACCTTTTTGAACAATCTATGTGGGTGAAATGATGATACCATGCCAAGTTTCAACTTTTTGAGAGTTCATTTGTAGTGCTTTTCAATTTCCGTGTCATTTGTTCTCAAAACAAATCATTGAATGCATGAAAAATAGCAAATGAAGGAAGAAATGGTTGAAAGTTGATGGCGTCGCTTTGAATGATGCATCTTGAATGCACAAAAGTCCGGAGTTGTAATAAGTTTAAAAAATGAAATGCCTTTGTAACAGATGAGTTTAATTTCATCGAAACTGAATACTTGAAAGAGATTGTCCGGTTTGTAAGCGAAGTGCATCCAGTTTTGCCGTAACCCTCTCTACTTTTTGAACAATCTATGTGGGTGAAATGATGATACCATGCCAAGTTTCAACTTTTTCAGAGTTGTAGTGCTTTTCAATTTCGGTCATTTAATTCTCAAAACAAATCATTGAATGCATGAAAATAGCAAATGAAGGCGAAATGGTTGAAAGTTGATGGCGTCGCTTTAAATGGTGCATCTTGAATGCACAAAAAGTCTGGAGTTGTAATAAGTTTAAAAAATGAAATGCCTTTGTAACAGATGAGTTTAATTTAAATCGAAACTGAATACTTGAAAGAGATTGTCCGGTTTGTAAACGAAGTGCATCCATTTTTGCCGTAACCCTCTCTACTTTTTGAACAATCTATGTGGGTGAAATGATGATGCCATGCCAAGTTTCAACTTTTTGAGTTCATTTGTAGTGCTTTTCAATTTCCGGTCATTTAGTTTTCAAAACAAATCATGGAATGCATGAAAAATAGCAAATGAAGCGTAAATGGTTGAAAGTTGATGGCGCGCTTTGAATGATGCATCTTGAATGCACAAAAGTCTGGAGTTGTAATAAGTTTAAAAAATGAAATGCCTTTGTAACAGATGAGTTTAATTTAAATCGAAACCTGAATACTTGAAAGAGATTGTCCAATTTGTAAACGAAGTGCATCCAGCTTTTGCCGTAACCCTCTCTACCTTTTTGAACAATCTATGTGGGTGAAATGATGATACCATGCCAAGTTTCAACTTTTTGAGTTCATTTGTAGTGCTTTTCAATTTCCGGTCATTTAGTTCTCAAAACAAATCATTGAATGCATGAAAAATAGCAAATGAAGGCGAAATGGTTGAAAGTTGATGGCGTCGCTTTGAATGATGCATCTTGAATGCACAAAAGTCTGAAGTTGTAATAAGTTTAAAAATGAAATGCCTTTGTAACAGATGAGTTTAATTTAAATCGAAAACTGAATACTTGAAAGAGATTGTCCGGTTTGTAAACGAAGTGCATCCAGTTTTGCCGTAACCCTCTCTACCTTTTTGAACAATCTATGTGGGTGAAATGATGATACCATGCCAAGTTTCAACTTTTTGAGTTCATTTGTAGTGCTTTTCAATTTCCAGTCATTTAGTTCTCAAAACAAATCATTGAATGCATGAAAAATAGCAAATGAAGGCGAAATGGTTGAAAGTTGATGGCGTCGCTTTGAATGATGCATCTTGAATGCACAAAAAGTCCTGAGTTGTAATAAGTTTTAAAAATGAAATGCCTTTGTAACAGATGAGTTTAATTTAAATCGAAACCTGAATACTTGAAAGAGATTGTCCGGTTTGTAAGCGAAGTGCATCCAGTTTTACCGTAACCCTCTCTACCTTTTGAACAATCTATGTGGGTGAAATGATGATACCATGCCAAGTTTCAACTTTTGAGTTCATTTGTAGTGCTTTTCAATTTCCAGTCATTTAGTTCTCAAAACAAATCATTGAATGCATGAAAAATAGCAAATGAAGGCGAAATGGTTGAAAGTTGATGGCGTCGCTTTGAATGATGCATCTTGAATGCACAAAAGTCCGAAGTTGTAATAAGTTTAAAAAATGAAATGCCTTTGTAACAGATGAGTTTAATTTCGCCGAAAACCTGAATACTTGAAAGAGATTGTCCGGTTTGTAAACGAAGTGCATCCAGTTTTGCCGTAACCCTCTCTACCTTTTTGAACAATCTATGTGGGTGAAATGATGATACCATGCCAAGTTTCAACTTTTTCAGAGTTCATTTGTAGTGCTTTTCAATTTCAGTCATTTAGTTCTCAAAACAAATCATTGAATGCATGAAAATAGCAAATGAAGGCGAAATGGTTGAAAGTTGATGGCGTCGCTTTGAATGATGCATCTTGAATGCACAAAAGTCTGGAGTTGTAATAAGTTTGAAAAATGAAATGCCTTTGTAATGAGATGAGTTTAATTTCATCGAAACCTGAATACTTGAAAGAGATTGTCCGGTTTGTAAGCGAAGTGCATCCAGTTTTGCCGTAACCCTCTCTACTTTTTGAACAATCTATGTGGGTGAAATGATGATACCATGCCAAGTTTCAACTTTTTCAGAGTTGTAGTGCTTTTCAATTTCCAGGTCATTTAATTCTAAAAACAAATCATTGAATGCATGAAAAATAGCAAATGAAGGCAAAAATAGTTGAAAGTTGATGGCGTCGCTTTGAATGGTGCATACTGAATGCACAAAAAGTCTGGAGTTGGAATAAGTTTAAAAAATGAAATGCCTTTGTAACAGATGAGTTTAATTTAAATCGAAAACTGAATACTTGAAAGAGATTGTCCGGTTTGTAAGCGAAGTGCATCCAGTTTTGCCGTAACCCTCACTAATTTTTGAACAATCTATGTGGGTGAAATGATGATACCATGCCAAGTTTCAACTTTTTCAGAGTTCATTTGTAGTGCTTTTCAATTTCCAGTCATTTAGTTCTCAAAACAAATCATTGAATGCATGAAAATAGCAAATGAATGCGAAATGGTTGAAAGTTGATGGCGTCGCTTTGAATGATGCATCTTGAATGCACAAAAGTCTGGAGTTGTAATAAGTTTTAAAAATGAAATGCCTTTGTAACAAATGAGTTTAATTTAAATCGAAACCTGAATACTTGAAAGAGATTGTCCGGTTTGTAAGCGAAGTGCATCCAGTTTTGCCGTAACCCTCTCTACCTTTTTGAACAATCTATGTGGGTGAAATGATGATACCATGCCAAGTTTCAACTTTTTTGAGTTCATTTGTAGTGCTTTTCAATTTCGTGTCATTTAGTTCTCAAAAAAATCATTGAATGCATGAAAATAGCAAATGAAGCGTAAATGGTTGAAAGTTGATGGCGTCGCTTTGAACGATGCATACTTAATGCACAAAAGTCTAGAGTTGTAATAAGTTTAAAAATGAAATGCCTTTGTAACAGATGAGTTTAATTTAAATCGAAACCTAAATACTTGAAAGAGATTGTCCGGTTTGTAAGCGAAGTGCATCCAGTTTTTGCCGTAACCCTCTCTACTTTTTGAACAATCTATGTGGGTGAAATGATGATACCATGCCAAGTTTCAACTTTTTGAGTTCATTTGTAGTGCTTTTCAATTTCCATGTCATTTAGTTCTCAAAACAAATCATTGAATGCATGAAAAATAGCAAATGAATGCGAAATGGTTGAAAGTTGATGGCGTCGCTTTGAATGATGCATCTTGAATGCACAAAAAGTGCGGAGTTGTAATAAGTTTTAAAAATGAAATGCCTTTGTAACAGATGAGTTTAATTTAAATCGAAACACTGAATACTTGAAAGAGATTGTCCGGTTTGTAAGCGAAGTGCATCCAGTTTTGCCGTAACCCTCTCTACCTTTTGAACAATCTATGTGGGTGAAATGATGATACCATGCCAAGTTTCAACTTTTTGAGTTCATTTGTAGTGCTTTTCAATTTCGAGGTCATTTAGTTCTCAAAACAAATCATTGAATGCATGAAAAATAGCAAATGAAGGCGAAATGGTTGAAAGTTGATGGCGTCGCTTTGAATGATGCATCTTGAATGCACAAAAGTCCGGAGTTGTAATAAGTTTAAAAAATGAAATGCCTTTGTAACAGATGAGTCTAATTTCGTCAGAAACACGAATACTTGAAAGAGATTGTCCGGTTTGTAAGCGAAGTGCATCCAGTTTTGCCGTAACCCTCTCTACCTTTTGAACAATCTATGTGGGTGAAATGATGATACCATGCCAAGTTTCAACTTTTGAGTTCATTTGTAGTGCTTTTCAATTTCAGTCATTTAGTTTCAAAACAAATCATTGAATGCATGAAAAATAGCAAATGAAGGCGAAATGGTTGAAAGTTGATGGCGTCGCTTTGAATGATGCATCTTGAATGCACAAAAGTCCAGAGTTGTAATAAGTTTAAAAAATGAAATGCCTTTGTAACAGATGAGTTTAATTTCATCGAAACACGAATACTTGAAAGAGATTGTCCGGTTTGTAAACGAAGTGCATCCAGTTTTTGCCGTAACCCTCTCTACTTTTTTGAACAATCTATGTGGGTGAAATGATGATACCATGCCAAGTTTCAACTTTTTCAGAGTTGTAGTGCTTTTCAATTTCCAGGTCATTTAATTCTCAAAACAAATCATTGAATGCATGAAAAATAGCAAATGAAGGCAGAAATGGTTGAAAGTTGATGGCGTCGCTTTAAATGGTGCATCCTGAATGCACAAAAGTCTGGAGTTGTAATAAGTTTAAAAAATGAAATGCCTTTGTAACAGATGAGTTTAATTTCGTCAGAAACCTGAATACTTCGAAAGAGATTGTCCAGTTTGTAAACGAAGTGCATCCAGTTTTTGCCGTAACCCTCTCTACTGTTTTGAACAATCTATGTGGTTGAAATGATGATACCATGCCAAGTTTCAACTTTTTCAGAGTTCATTTGTAGTGCTTTTCAATTTCCAGGTCATTTAGTTCTCAAAACAAATCATGGAATGCATGAAAAATAGCAAATGAAGCCAGAAATGGTTGAAAGTTGATGGCGTCGCTTTGAATGATGCATACTGAATGCACAAAAAGTTTGGAGTTGTAATAAGTTTTAAAAAATGAAATGCCTTTGTAACAGATGAGTTTAATTTAAATCGAAACTGAATACTTGAAAGAGATTGTCCGGTTTGTAAGCGAAGTGCATCCAGTTTTGCCGTAACCCTCTCTACTTTTTGAACAATCTATGTGGGTGAAATGATGATACCATGCCAAGTTTCAACTTTTTGAGTTCATTTGTAGTGCTTTTCAATTTCTAGGTCATTTAGTTCTCAAAACAAATCATTGAATGCATGAAAAATAGCAAATGAAAGCGAAATGGTTGAAAGTTGATGGCGTCGCTTTGAATGATGCATCTTGAATGCACAAAAGTCTGGAGTTGTAATAAGTTTAAAAAATGAAATGCCTTTGTAACAGATGAGTTTAATTTAAATCGAAACACGAATACTTGAAAGAGATTGTCCGGTTTGTAAGCGAAGTGCATCCAGTTTTTGCCGTAACCCTCTCTACTTTTTGAACAATCTATGTGGGTGAAATGATGATACCATGCCAAGTTTCAACTTTTTCAGAGTTGTAGTGCTTTTCAATTTCGTGTCATTTAATTCTCAAAACAAATCATTGAATGCATGAAAATAGCAAATGAAGGCGAAATGGTTGAAAGTTGATGGCGTCGCTTTAAATGGTGCATCTTGAATGCACAAAAAGTCTGGAGTTGTAATAAGTTTAAAAAATGAAATGCCTTTGTAACAGATGAGTTTAATTTAAATCGAAAAACTGAATACTTGAAAGAGATTGTCCGGTTTGTAAGCGAAGTGCATCCAGTTTTGCCGTAACCCTCTCTACTGTTTTGAACAATCTATGTGGTTGAAATGATGATACCATGCCAAGTTTCAACTTTTGAGTTCATTTGTAGTGCTTTTCAATTTCGAGTCATTTAGTTCTCAAAACAAATCATGGAATGCATGAAAAATAGCAAATGAAGCGAAATGGTTGAAAGTTGATGGCGTCGCTTTGAATGATGCATCTTGAATGCACAAAAGTCTGGAGTTGTAATAAGTTTAAAAAATGAAATGCCTTTGTAACAGATGAGTTTAATTTAAATCGAAACACGAATACTTGAAAGAGATTGTCCGGTTTGTAAGCGAAGTGCATCCAGTTTTTGCCGTAACCCTCTCTACTTTTTTGAACAATCTATGTGGGTGAAATGATGATACCATGCCAAGTTTCAACTTTTTCAGAGTTGTAGTGCTTTTCAATTTCCAGGTCATTTAATTCTCAAAACAAATCATTGAATGCATGAAAAATAGCAAATGAAGGCAGAAATGGTTGAAAGTTGATGGCGTCGCTTTAAATGGTGCATACTGAATGCACAAAAAGTCTGGAGTTGTAATAAGTTTAAAAAAATGAAATGCCTTTGTAACAGATGAGTTTAATTTAAATCGAAACCTGAATACTTGAAAGAGATTGTCCGGTTTGTAAGCGAAGTGCATCCAGTTTTGCCGTAACCCTCTCTACTGTTTTGAACAATCTATGTGGTTGAAATGATGATACCATGCCAAGTTTCAACTTTTGAGTTCATTTGTAGTGCTTTTCAATTTCGTGTCATTTAGTTCTCAAAACAAATCATGGAATGCATGAAAAATAGCAAATGAAGCGAAATGGTTGAAAGTTGATGGCGTCGCTTTGAATGATGCATCTTGAATGCACAAAAAGTCAGAGTTGTAATAAGTTTAAAAAATGAAATGCCTTTGTAACAGATGAGTTTAATTTCGTCGAAACTGAATACTTGAAAGAGATTGTCCGGTTTGTAAGCGAAGTGCATCCAGTTTTGCCGTAACCCTCTCTACTTTTTGAACAATCTATGTGGGTGAAATGATGATACCATGCCAAGTATCAACTTTTTCAGAGTTCATTTGTAGTGCTTTTCAATTTCCGTGTCATTTAGTTCTCAAAACAAATCATTGAATGCATGAAAAATAGCAAATGAAGGCGAAATGGTTGAAAGTTGATGGCGTCGCTTTGAATGATGCATCTTGAATGCACAAAAAGTCTGGAGTTGTAATAAGTTTAAAAAATGAAATGCCTTTGTAACAGATGAGTTTAATTTAAATCGAAACCTGAATACTTGAAAGAGATTGTCCGGTTTGTAAGCGAAGTGCATCCAGTTTTGCCGTAACCCTCTCTACTTTTTGAACAATCTATGTGGGTGAAATGATGATACCATGCCAAGTTTCAACTTTTTGAGTTCATTTGTAGTGCTTTTCAATTTCCGGTCATTTAGTTCTCAAAACAAATCATTGAATGCATGAAAAATAGCAAATGAAGCGAAATGGTTGAAAGTTGATGGCGTCGCTTTGAATGATGCATACTTAATGCACAAAAGTCTGGAGTTGTAATAAGTTTAAAAAATGAAATGCCTTTGTAACAGATGAGTTTAATTTAAATCGAAACCTGAATACTTGAAAGAGATTGTCCGGTTTGTAAGCGAAGTGCATCCAGTTTTGCCGTAACCCTCTCTACTTTTTGAACAATCTATATGGGTGAAATGATGATACCATGCCAAGTTTCAACTTTTTGAGTTCATTTGTAGTGCTTTTCAATTTCCGGTCATTTAGTTCTCAAAACAAATCATTGAATGCATGAAAATAGCAAATGAATGCGAAATGGTTGAAAGTTGATGGCGTCGCTTTGAATGATGCATACTGAATGCACAAAATGTCTGGAGTTGTAATTAGTTTTAAAAAATGAAATGCCTTTGTAACAGATGAGTTTAATTTTGTCAGAAAACCTGAATACTTCGAAAGAGATTGTCCAATTTGTAAACGAAGTGCATCCAGTTTTTGCCGTAACCCTCTCTACTTTTTTGAACAATCTATGTGGGTGAAATGATGATACCATGCCATGTTTCAACTTTTTCAGAGTTCATTTGTAGTGCTTTTCAATTTCCAGGTCATTTAGTTCTCAAAACAAATCATTGAATGCATGAAAATAGCAAATGAAGGCGAAATGGTTGAAAGTTGATGGCGTCGCTTTGAATGATGCATCTTGAATGCACAAAAGTCCGGAGTTGTAATAAGTTTAAAAAATGAAATGCCTTTTTGTAACAGATGAGTTTAATTTTGTCGAAACACGAATACTTGAAAGAGATTGTCCGGTTTGTAAGCGAAGTGCATCCAGTTTCATAACCCTATCTACTTTTTGAACAATCTATGTGGGTGAAATGATGATACCATGCCAAGTTTCAACTTTTTCGGAGTTGTAGTGCTTTTCAATTTCAGTCATTTAATTCTCAAAACAAATCATTGAATGCATGAAAAATAGCAAATGAAGGCGAAATGGTTGAAAGTTGATGGCGTCGCTTTGAATGGTGCATCTTGAATGCACAAAAGTCTGGAGTTGTAATAAGTTAAAAAATGAAATGCCTTTGTAACAGATGAGTTTAATTTAAATCGAAAACTGAATACTTGAAAGAGATTGTCCGGTTTGTAAGCGAAGTGCATCCAGTTTTTTGCCGTAACCCTCTCTACTTTTTTGAACAAACTATGTGGGTGAAATGATGATACCATGCCAAGTTTCAACTTTTTGAGTTCATTTGTAGTGCTTTTCAATTTCCGTGTCATTTAGTTCTCAAAACAAATTATTGAATGCATGAAAAATAGCAAATGAAGGCGAAATGGTTGAAAGTTGATGGCGTCGCTTTGAATGATGCATCTTGAATGCCTGAAATTCAGAGTTGTAATAAGTTTTAAAAATGAAATGCCTTTGTAACAGATGAGTTTAATTTCGTCAAAAACACGAATACTTGAAAGAGATTGTCCAGTTTTTAAGCGAAGTGCATCCAGATTTTTGCCGTAACCCTCTCTACTTTTTGAACAATCTATGTGGCTGAAATGATGATACCATGCCAAGTTTCAACTTTTCAGAGTTCATTTGTAGTGCTTTTCTATTTCCGGTCATTTAGTTCTCAAAACAAATCATTGAATGCATGAAAATAGCAAATGAAGGCGAAATGGTTGAAAGTTGATGGCGTCGCTTTGAATGATGCATCTTGAATGCACAAAAAGTCCGGAGTTGTAATAAGTTTAAAAAATGAAATGCCTTTGTAACAGATGAGTTTAATTTTGTCGAAACACTGAATACTTGAAAGAGATTGTCCGGTTTGTAAACGAAGTGCATCCAGTTTTGCCATAACCCTATCTACTTTTTGAACAATCTATGTGGGTGAAATGATGATACCATGCCAAGTTTCAACTTTTTCGGAGTTGTAGTGCTTTTCAATTTCAGGTCATTTAATTCTCAAAACAAATCATTGAATGCATGAAAAATAGCAAATGAAGGCGAAATGGTTGAAAGTTGATGGCGTCGCTTTGAATGGTGCATCTTGAATGCACAAAAGTGCGGAGTTGTAATAAGTTAAAAAATGAAATGCCTTTGTAACAGATGAGTTTAATTTAAATCGTAAACCCGAATACTTGAAAGAGATTGTCCGGTTTGTAAGCGAAGTGCATCCAGTTTTTGCCGTAACCCTCTCTACTTTTTGAACAAACTATGTGGGTGAAATGATGATACCATGCCAAGTTTCAACTTTTTGAGTTCATTTGTAGTGCTTTTCAATTTCGAGTCATTTAGTTCTCAAAACAAATCATTGAATGCATGAAAATAGCAAATGAAAGCGAAATGGTTGAAAGTTGATGGCGTCGCTTTGAATGATGCATCTTGAATGCACAAAAATCTGGAGTTGTAATAAGTTTTAAAAATGAAATGCCTTTGTAATGAGATGAGTTTAATTTCGTCAAAAACACGAATACTTGAAAGAGATTGTCCAGTTTTAAGCGAAGTGCATCCAGTTTTGCCGTAACCCTCTCTACTTTTTGAACAATCTATGTGGCTGAAATGATGATACCATGCCAAGTTTCAACTTTTTGAGTTCATTTGTAGTGCTTTTCTATTTCGTGTCATTTAGTTCTCAAAACAAATCATTGAATGCATGAAAAATAGCAAATGAAGGCGAAATGGTTGAAAGTTGATGGCGTCGCTTTGAATGGTGCATCTTGAATGCACAAAAAGTCCGGAGTTGTAATAAGTTTAAAAAATGAAATGCCTTTATGAGATGAGTTTAATTTAAATCGAAACTGAATACTTGAAAGAGATTGTCCGGTTTGTAAGCGAAGTGCATCCAGTTTTGCCGTAACCCTCTCTAATTTTTGAACAATCTATGTGGGTGAAATGATGATACCATGCCAAGTTTCAACTTTTTAGAGTTCATTTGTAGTGCTTTTCAATTCCCAGTCATTTAGTTCTCAAAACAAATCATTGAATGCATGAAAAATAGCAAATGAAGGCGAAATGGTTGAAAGTTGATGGCGTCGCTTTGAATGATGCATCTTGAATGCACAAAAAGTCTGGAGTTGTAATAAGTTTAAAAAATGAAATGCCTTTGTAACAGATGAGTTTAATTCGTTAGAAACACGAATACTTGAAAGAGATTGTCCGGTTTGTAAGCGAAGTGCATCCAGTTTTGCCGTAACCCTCTCTACTTTTTTGAACAATCTATGTGGGTCAAATGATGATACCATGCCAAGTTTCAACTTTTGAGTTCATTTGTAGTGCTTTTCAATTTCAGGTCATTTAGCTCTCAAAACAAATCATTGAATGCATGAAAATAGCAAATGAAGGTAGAAATGGTTGAAAGTTGATGGCGTCGCTTTGAATGATGCATCTTGAATGCACAAAAAGTCTGGAGTTATAATAAGTTTTAAAAATGAAATGCCTTTGTAACAGATGAGTTTAATTTCGTCGAAACACGAATACTTGAAAGAGATTGTCCGGTTTGTAAACGAAGTGCATCCAGTTTTGCCGTAACCCTCTCTACTTTTTGAACAAACTATGTGGGTGAAATGATGATACCATGCCAAGTTTCAACTTTTTGAGTTCATTTGTAGTGCTTTTCAATTTCGTGTCATTTAGTTCTCAAAACAAATCATTGAATGCATGAAAATAGCAAATGAAGGCGAAATGGTTGAAAGTTGATGGCGTCGCTTTGAATGATGCATCTTGAATGCACGAAATTCTGGAGTTGTAATAAGTTTTAAAAATGAAATGCCTTTGTAATGAGATGAGTTTAATTTCGTCAAAAACACGAATACTTGAAAGAGATTGTCCGTTTTTAAACGAAGTGCATCCGATTTTGCCGTAACCCTCTCTACTTTTTGAACAATCTATGTGGCTGAAATGATGATACCATGCCAAGTTTCAACTTTTCAGAGTTCATTTGTAGTGCTTTTCTATTTCCGTGTCATTTAGTTCTCAAAACAAATCATTGAATGCATGAAAAATAGCAAATGAAGGCGAAATGGTTGAAAGTTGATGGCGTCGCTTTGAATGATGCATCTTGAATGCACAAAAAGTCTGGAGTTGTAATAAGTTTAAAAAATGAAATGCCTTTGTAACAGATGAGTTTAATTTTGTCGAAAACTGAATACTTGAAAGAGATTGTCCGGTTTGTAAGCGAAGTGCATCCAGTTTTGCCATAACCCTATCTACTTTTTGAACAATCTATGTGGGTGAAATGATGATACCATGCCAAGTTTCAACTTTTTCGAGTTGTAGTGCTTTTCAATTTCGGTCATTTAATTCTCAAAACAAATCATTGAATGCATGAAAAATAGCAAATGAAGGCGAAATGGTTGAAAGTTGATGGCGTCGCTTTGAATGGTGCATCTTGAATGCACAAAAAGTCTGGAGTTGTAATAAGTTAAAAAATGAAATGCCTTTGTAACAGATGAGTTTAATTTAAATCGAAACTGAATACTTGAAAGAGATTGTCCGGTTTGTAAGCGAAGTGCATCCAGTTTTGCCGTAACCCTCTCTACTTTTTGAACAAACTATGTGGGTGAAATGATGATACCATGCCAAGTTTCAACTTTTTGAGTTCATTTGTAGTGCTTTTCAATTTCCGTGTCATTTAGTTCTCAAAACAAATCATTGAATGCATGAAAAATAGCAAATGAAGCGAAATGGTTGAAAGTTGATGGCGTCGCTTTGAATGATGCATCTTGAATGCATGAAATTCTGGAGTTGTAATAAGTTTTAAAAATGAAATGCCTTTGTAACAGATGAGTTTAATTTCGTCAAAAACCCGAATACTTGAAAGAGATTGTCCGTTTTTAAGCGAAGTGCATCCAGATTTTTGCCGTAACCCTCTCTACTTTTTGAACAATCTATGTGGCTGAAATGATGATACCATGCCAAGTTTCAACTTTTTGAGTTCATTTGTAGTGCTTTTCTATTTCCAGTCATTTAGTTCTCAAAACAAATCATTGAATGCATGAAAAATAGCAAATGAAGGCGAAATGGTTGAAAGTTGATGGCGTCGCTTTGAATGGTGCATCTTGAATGCACAAAAGTCTGGAGTTGTAATAAGTTTAAAAAATGAAATGCCTTTGTAACAGATGAGTTTAATTTCGTCACAAACACTGAATACTTGAAAGAGATTGTCGGTTTGTAAGCGAAGTGCATCCGATTTTGCCGTAACCCTCTCTAATTTTTGAACAATCTATGTGGGTGAAATGATGATACCATGCCAAGTTTCAACTTTTTAGAGTTCATTTGTAGTGCTTTTCAATTCCCGTGTCATTTAGTTCTCAAAACAAATCATTGAATGCATGAAAAATAGCAAATGAAGGCGAAATGGTTGAAAGTTGATGGCGTCGCTTTGAATGATGCATCTTGAATGCACAAAAAGTCCGGAGTTGTAATAAGTTTAAAAAATGAAATGCCTTTGTAACAGATGAGTTTAATTCCGTCGAAACACGAATACTTGAAAGAGATTGTCCGGTTTGTAAACGAAGTGCATCCAGTTTTTGCCGTAACCCTCTCTACTTTTTTGAACAATCTATGTGGGTCAAATGGTGATACCATGCCAAGTTTCAACTTTTTCAGAGTTCATTTGTAGTGCTTTTCAATTTCCAGGTCATTTAGCTCTCAAAACAAATCATTGAATGCATGAAAAATAGCAAATGAAGGTAGAAATGGTTGAAAGTTGATGGCGTCGCTTTGAATGATGCATACTGAATGCACAAAAAGTCTGGAGTTATAATAAGTTTTAAAAAATGAAATGCCTTTGTAACAGATGAGTTTAATTTCGTCAGAAACCTGAATACTTGAAAGAGATTGTCCGGTTTGTAAGCGAAGTGCATCCAGTTTTGCCGTAACCCTCTCTACTTTTTGAACAAACTATGTGGGTGAAATGATGATACCATGCCAAGTTTCAACTTTTTCGAGTTCATTTGTAGTGCTTTTCAATTTCTGTGTCATTTAGTTCTCAAAACAAATCATTGAATGCATGAAAAATAGCAAATGAAGGCGAAATGGTTGAAAGTTGATGGCGTCGCTTTGAATGATGCATCTTGAATGCACGTAAATTTGGAGTTGTAATAAGTTTTAAAAAATGAAATGCCTTTGTAACGGATGAGTTTAATTTCGTCAAAAACCTGAATACTTCGAAAGAGATTGTCCAGTTTTTAAACGAAGTGCATCCAGTTTTTGCCGTAACCCTCTCTACTTTTTTGAACAATCTATGTGGCTGAAATGATGATACCATGCCAAGTTTCAACTTTTTCAGAGTTCATTTGTAGTGCTTTTCTATTTCCAGGTCATTTAGTTCTCAAAACAAATCATTGAATGCATGAAAAATAGCAAATGAAGGCAGAAATGGTTGAAAGTTGATGGCGTCGCTTTGAATGGTGCATATTGAATGCACAAAAAGTCTGGAGTTGTAATAAGTTTAAAAAATGAAATGCCTTTGTAACAGATGAGTTTAATTTAAATGAAACACTGAATACTTGAAAGAGATTGTCCGGTTTGTAAACGAGTTTTTGCCGTAACCCTCTCTAATTTTTGAACAATCTATGTGGGTGAAATGATGATACCATGCCAAGTTTCAACTTTTTAGAGTTCATTTGTAGTGCTTTTCAATTTCGTGTCATTTAGTTCTCAAAACAAATCATTGAATGCATGAAAAATAGCAAATGAAGGCGAAATGGTTGAAAGTTGATGGCGTCGCTTTGAATGATGCATCTTGAATGCACAAAAAGTCTGGAGTTGTAATAAGTTTAAAAAATGAAATGCCTTTGTAACAGATGAGTTTAATTCGTCGAAACACGAATACTTGAAAGAGATTGTCGGTTTGTAAACGAAGTGCATCCAGTTTTTGCCGTAACCCTCTCTACTTTTTTGAACAATCTATGTGGGTGAAATGATGATACCATGCCAAGTTTCAACTTTTTCAGAGTTGTAGTGCTTTTCAATTTCGTGTCATTTAATTCTCAAAACAAATCATTGAATGCATGAAAATAGAAAATGAAGGCGAAATGGTTGAAAGTTGATGGCGTCGCTTTGAATGGTGCATCTTGAATGCACAAAAAGTCCAGTGTTGTAATAAGTTTAAAAAATGAAATGCCTTTGTAACAGATGAGTTTAATTTTCAAAAACCTGAATACTTCAAACAGATTGTCCGGTTTGTAAGCGAAGTGCATCCAGTTTTTGCCGTAACCCTCTCTACTTTTTTGAACAATCTATGTGGGTGAAATGATGATACCATGCCAAGTTTCAACTTTTTCAGAGTTATTTGTAGTGCTTTTCAATTTCCAGGTCATTTAGTTCTCAAAACAAATCATTGAATGCATGAAAAATAGCAAATGAAGGCGAAATGGTTGAAAGTTGATGGCGTCGCTTTGAATGGTGCATCTTGAAGCATAAAAAATATAAGAGCATTTACATCATGATCTTATATTTCTTTTGATCTAAAGCTGTCAATATGATCTTATAACATCAAAATACTTTGATCATCAATGATCTTTGTGTGTACAATTTGAATTGTCAATATGAGTCATCAACGATTTATAAACCGATGAAGACTCATATTGAGGCCACAAATTCTACACATAGAGTTCAATGAAGACCAAGTGCTTGTGATAATTTGAGAAATAACATATTTAAGGTGGTAAAAGGCTTGTTAGGGGAGCGAGGTGGGACTGAAAACAGCTTGCCATAACCTCATTAGTACCGGTTCGTGGTACGAACCGGCACTAAATGGTGATGGTGGGGCCATAGCCTGACCGCAGGCTGACACATCCCCTTTAGTACCGGTTCGTGGCATGAAACAGTACTAAAGGTTCGCCACGAACCGGTGCTATTGATCGCCGCCATGGACCGGTGCTATTGTACACATTAGTGCCGGCTGAAACTCAAACCGGCACTATTGAGCTTCACATTTGACCCTTTTTCTACTAGTGTCATGGCTCACGTCAGCTGAGCCTCGTGAGGCAATATTGCATAGAACTCTCCACCCCTCAGGAGCCAACCTGAGGAGGCCAATTCCTTGGGGGTCTTGACTTTGCCCGTCTCGCGGGGCTTGGCTCCTAGCGAGGGTCTTGTGTTGTTTATGTTGAAGCTGGGCCGTACCAGGCCGTTGATGAAGCCACGTGGTGGGTCACAGGTAGGTAGGGCTGGATACCCCCAAATCCAGGATGTCGACATGCCGTTCCAAGTAAATTTGTATTTGCCAAACTCTAACCCTTCAAATGAAATTCTGGTTTGCATGCTCGAATAGCTCATGTATCAACTAGGGTTGTCTATGTCTTCCATGATAGGTGGGTTATTCTCACGATGAGTGGACTATGCTCATCATTCACGAGAAAATGGCTGGTAACCGGGATGCCCGGTCCCATGCTCAAATCAATTCAAAATAAATGCAAACAAAACTCCCCCAGGATTGTTGTTAGTTGGATGGCACCCGTCGTTTTGGACAAGCCATGGATTGATATTTGTTGGTGGTGGGGGAGTATAAACTTTACCATTCTGTTTGGGAACCGCTTATAATGTATCTAGCATGGAAGATATCGTGATCTCTTGGTTGTTATCGTGATCTCTCTCTGTTTCAATACTCGAGCTCTGGCACCTCTGCAAATCCCTGCTTCCCTCTGCGAAGGGCATATCTATTTACTTTTATGTTGAGTCATCATCCTCTTATTTAAAAGCACCATGTGGAGAGCACCGCTGTCATTTGCATGCATTGCTATTAATCTACATTGAGTATGACTGTGACTGGATCTCTTTTGCCATGAATTACAATGTCTAGTCAGTCCTTGATCTTAAGGGCGCTCTGCATTTATGTTTTGCGGTATTAGAAAGGGCTAGAGAGATACCATCTTGTTATATCATATTATGATTGTTTTTGAGAAAGTGTTGTCATCCGAGATTTATTATTATTGCTCGCTAGTTGATTATGCCATTGATATGAGTAAACATGAGACCTAAATGTTATTATGAATATGGTTAGTTCATAATCTTTGCTGAAAACTTGAATGCTGGATTTACATATTTGCAACAACAAGATCAAACAGAGTTTGTAAAAGTTTTTCTTTATCACTTTCAGTTTGTCAACTGAATTGCTTGAGAAAAAGCAAAGGTTTAAGCTTGGGGAAGTTGATACGTCTCCAGCGTATCTACTTTTCCAAACACTTTTCCCTTGTTTTGGACTCCAACTTGCATGATTTGAATGGAACAAACTCGGACTTACGTTGTTTTCAGCAGAACTGCCATGGTGTTATTTTAGTGCAGAAATAGAAGTACTCGGAATGACCTAAAAGTCCATGGAGACACGTTTTGGAATAATAAAAAATATTGGCGAAAGAATCAGCGTTAGGGGGCCCACACCCTGTCCACGAGGGTGCAGGGCGCCCCCCCTGGGGCGCACCCCTGCCTCGTGGGCCCCTTGGTCTCCACCGACCTCAACCCCAACTCCATATATTCACTTTTGGGGAGAAAAAATCAGAGAGAAGGATTCATCGCGTTTTACGATATGGAGCCACTGCCAAGCCCTAATCTTCCTCTGGAGGGCTGATCCGAAGTTCGTTCGGGGCTTCGAAGAGGGGAATTCGTCACCATCATCATGATCAAGCATCCTCCATCACCAATTTCATGATGCTCACCGCCGTGCGTGAGTAATCCCATTGTAGGCTTGCTGGACGGTAATGGGTTGGATGAGATTTACCATGTAATTGAGTTAGTTTTGTTAGGGTTTGATCCCTAGTATCGATTATGTTCTAAGATTGATGCTCCTATGACTTTGCCATGCTTAATCACTAGGAAAAAAAGACACATCCGTGACATTTTGGGCCGAACGAATTTTTTCTGTCATATTTATGACACTTCTATGACGATAATTGTGACTAAACCCGGTATCATCATAGATGTGGTGGGCTCCTACTTCTATGACAAAAAATCATGACAGAAAATGGGCTTTTCTTCCTAGGCGGGTCGGAGACGCAGCTACATGACATTCTTTGGGTCATCCATGATGGAAAAAACCGTGGTAGAAGTGAGGGCGAGGAAAATTTCAGCGAGTTCCCGATTACGGTGGGTGGTTGGGGCCGAGCGATGCGCGTCTCTCGTACACGCACGCGCGTGGGTTCGAGGCGTTGTACTCAAACTGAACCCGAGCGAGGCGTTCGCCAACTGAACCCGAGCGATTGCATTGTAGGCTAAGCGTTACTGAACCCGAGCAATCAATTGATGGTTGTCAACTGAACCCGATCGAACGATTCCTTCGCCACTACTGCTAACTGAAGCCGATCGATGCTTCCTCTGGATGAACAGTGAGCGTTGCGGGGGGTTTGGATGAACAGTGAGCGGTGGGGGTGGATGAAGAGGACCCCGTGGTGTTGCCTCTGGATGAACAAGACACCGGTCGATCGAGCCGGTTGGGGCTGGATGAACAGGACCCGATGGAGGGCTGGATGAACAGCACCACCCTGTGGAGTGTTGGATGAACAGTAGATGGTGGAGTGGTGGATGAACAGTAGCCCGTGGAGGGGTGGTTGAACAGGAGCCCGTGGAGAGGGGTGGTTGAACAGTAGCCGGTGGAGTAGCACGCGGTGGAGGCTGGATGAACAGCAGCCCGTGGATGAACAGTCCTAGGTGGAGGCTAGAGAAGGTCGACAGTGGGTGAACAGTAGCCATGGAGGCAGGAGGAGGTCAACGGTGGAGATGAACAATATCCCATGGAGCCCCGTTTTGTGGTACGCCACACCCCTCCCGATGAACAGGACCCCCCTTTCGACCGTAGTGCTCCAACACAAGTCCGTTTCCTCTGTTTTGCAGTACGCCACACCCATCCCGATCAACATGACCCCATTTCGACCATAGGAGGTCCAACACAAGTTCGTTTCCTCCATTTTGCGGTACGTCAGACCCCTCCCGATGAACAGGATCCCGTTTTGAACATGGTCGGTCGAACACAAGGCCGTTTCCTCCGTTCTGCGGTACGCCAGGCCTCGTTTCCGTCGGCTGTTCCGTCCAAGCCCTACCGACTACGCATTCCGTTCCGACCCAGCCGGTTGGCTCCCCATGAACATGACGACGATGCTGTTTCTCCGTTCTCACCCAGCCATGTACACAAGCCCTG
Organism: Aegilops speltoides; assembly: GCA_021437245.1. Taxonomy (NCBI): domain Eukaryota; kingdom Viridiplantae; phylum Streptophyta; class Magnoliopsida; order Poales; family Poaceae; genus Aegilops; species Aegilops speltoides. The sequence goes on from CM038146.1 coordinate 250,884,909, forward strand.
GCCGTACGTATACGCGAGTAGGTGTTCGAGACCCCGCGCGTATGTACGTACATGGCTGTATTTTCTTTCGTGCACCCTGGCCGCTTTATGTACGTGTACATGCTACGTGCGCACCTCTACTACGACACGTGCGTGCCTCTACATCGACCAGTATGTACCTACACATTTGTGACCAGAATGACAACACTACGTACGCTTCGACCAGGTGGGTCCTGACTGTCAGGCACTTCCTTGCGTGTGAAGATGTAGCTGGTGGGTCCTATCAGTCAGGGGGGAAACGTTTTGTTCACGAAATACATCGGCCCGTCCGGTGGGTCCCTGCTGTCAGGTGGAGGAATCATTATTTTCCGCGTAATAAAGAGGCGCTTCCTTGCTACAGCCGTGGACCCAGCTGTCTGCCCCTCCACGTACAGTCCACGTCCGATGGAAGTCGTTCCTTGACCATGTTGACCACGCCATGCCGAGAGCACAAGGGCGGTGGACGACGGCAAGGCCTAGGAAGGGGACTACATGGAGCCGAGGAAGACACGGCAGTGGATGCCCACGCGTAGAGGAGTATGAGGGTTCAGTGGTTCGGCTGCGGTGTGAGGCTGCCGTCGCCGCAGAATAACAGGGGGTGTGGGTGAGTAGAGAGTTGGCCTGGCCAGCGGTGGGAGTAGTAGGGGGCGGTGAGGCCTCCGCGACATCACAGCCGGCCACGGGAGGCAGGAGCATGCAGCACGACCGGCGCTGCTTTGGGCGGCTGGAGCAAGAAGACGAGAGGTTGAAGAAGCACTACGCCCGTTGGATGGACATCGTACAGTCACTTGAGCTAGAATCGTTCATATTGACTAAGTTGACAAAGGCCTTCGTCTCAGTCAACTTAGTAGGCCCACAAGTCAGCCTCCCACCAAGGTGGGTCCCAGCTAGCAGGGGGAGTATTCCTTTTTTTTGTGTAATAAGGAGGCACTTCCGGTGGGTCCGAGCTGATAGCGGTGGGAACGTTTTTTTCACGAAATACGCTGGCCCATCCGGTGGGTCCCAGCAGTCAGGGGGGAAACGTTTCTTTCGCAAAATACGGTGGCTCGTCTGGTGGGTCCCTGCTATCAGGTGGAGGAATAATTATTTTCTGTGTAATAAGGAGGCACTTCCTTGCGGCTGCCATGGACCCAGCTATCAGCCTCTCCATCTACAGTACTCTTCCGATGGAAGTCGGCCGTTGAGCACATTGACCGCGCCACGCTGAGAGCACCACAGCGGTGGACAACGGCGCGGCCTAGGAAGGGGACGACACGGAGCCGGGGAAGACGCGGCAGTGGATGCCCACGCGGAGAGGAGTACGAGGGTTCACTGGTTCGGCTGCGGTGTGAGGCTGCCGTCGCCGCAGAATAACAGGGGGTGTGGGTGAGTGGAGGCATGGCCTGGCCAGCGGTGGGAGTAGTATGGTGGTGGTGAGTCCTCCGCGGCAGCACAGCCGGCCACGGGAGGCAGGAGCAGGCGGCACGACCGCGCTACTTTGGGCGGCTGGATCAAGAAGACCAGAGGTTGAAGAAGCACTATGGTCCTTGGATGGACATCGTACGGTCACTGGAGTATTGACTAAGTTGAAAAAGCCCTTCCGTCCCCGTCAACTTAGTAGGCCCACAAGTCAGCCACCCATTATGGTGGCTCCCAGCTAGCAGGGGGTATTCATTTTTTTGTGCGTAATAAGGAGGCACTTCCTTGCGTGCAAAGATATAGATGGTGGGTCCGACCTATCAGCGGGGGAACATTTTTTCTCGAAATACAGAGGCACTTCTCGTGGGTCCTAGCTGTCAGGTGGAGGAATCATTATTTTTCGTTTAATAAGGAGGCATTTCCTTGCGTGCAGCTGTGGACCCAGCTGTCAGCCTCTCCACGTACAGTCCAGTTCTGATGGATGTTGTTCATTGACCATGTTGACTAGGCCGCGCCAAGAGCACCAGGGCGATGGACGACGGCGAGGCCTAAGAAGGGAACGACACGGAGCCAGGGAAGACTCGGTAGTTGTTTCCCACGTGGAGGACTACGAGAGTTTCCTCGTTCGTCTGCCGTCCCCGGAGAATAACAGCAGGTGTGGGTGAGTAGAGGGATGGCTAGGCAAGCGATGGGAGTATGGTGGGGCGGTGAGTCCCGCCGGCGCTTGTTTGAACGGGTGGAGCAGGAAGAACAGAGATTGAAGAAGCACGACAGCCGTTGGATGGACATCCAACAGTCACTTCTCTCGTGTGTTGACTAACTTGACAGGGCGTTGCGTGTGCGTCAACCTCTTTTTTAGGAAAGCAAACACGTCAACATGTAGTAGGCGCACAAGTCAGCCTCAAATCTGTGGAAAACAGCATACAGCTCATCTGCCATTATTTCTAATAATGTACATCCCATTTACTAATTCTTAAGAATTTTTTGTGGAGCCCATATTTTTTTTGTTAGCATTACACCCCATATTGTGGCCACGGTTAAAAAGTATAGCAAATTTTGCATATTTCGGTGCGGTCAACTGTTTTTAATTCCGAAATATCGATTCACATTCAAACTATTTTGAAAAATAATTTATATAAATATAAAATCTAAATAATTGTCCACGCATAAAAATCAGTGGTATTTAAATCTTGTAATGAAAAAAATTGAAACTAATTCCCGGTTTGATGTGTTTTAAAAATGTATAGCCCATTTCTGGGAAAACCGAATGAAACTCTCCTCGTCTTGAAAGATTGCAGCCCAGTATGGCTGATAAAGCAAGTAGGCCTCGTTTGGATATTTCTTAAAAAAACAGAACCGGGCTAGCCATTTTCAGCAAGAAAAAAACACAACTGGGCTCATGATGTGGTAAACATAAATAAAACCCTGGCTAGACGGGCCACAACCCTCGCACAGCCTCGTTGTTACCTGATCCGTTGCTACAACTGCTTGTTCCTCAAAAAAAACAGCGCGACCTACTGGGTCCCTGGTGTCAGCAGCTCATAGTGTAATTCTCTTGTTTATTGACTATATTGACAATGGCGTGAGCCCCAGATGTCCAACCATTAGGAGGAACCATATTTTTGGGCTTGTAATATAGAGGCACTTAGTACGAGGGTTGACTGGTTCGGTGCAGGTGCGTGTTGGGGCTGACATCGCCGGAGAATAACAGGACATGTGGGGGAATAGAGGGAGGGACTGGCCAACGTTGGAGGGTACATAAGGTAGGCGGCGGAGGCGCAGCCAGCCATGGGAGGCGGGAGCAGACAGAGCCGATGGGGTGGTTTGGTTTGGGCGTCTGGAGGAAGAAGAAGACAAGAGATAGAAGATACACGACAAATGTTGGATGTCAATCGAATGGCTAGTAGGCAGAATCGTTTGTTGACTGGCTAGTATGTCGACACCGCCTTGGATAGGCTATTTCCTCGTGGGTCCCAAATGTCAGAATCTAAATCTGTCATGGTCATGCAGCCTTTCCTATGAAAATTTACAGCCCATTTGATGTGCTAGTTGAAAATAAGTTTATGGGTGCTGGTGGGGGCTAATCACTTGGCTTCTGTAATGCACAATGAGCTCAAGCAGCCGGCGAGAGTGATGTTATTTCCCTTGGTTGGGATTTGTTACAATATTTCACTCTAAATTAAACGAATGGCAAGCCATTTGCCTTGTTTCAAAGAAAATATGACAGTCACAGCCGAGTTGAAAAGGGCAAGAACATCTAACTCCAGCTGACAAACTGTACAAAAGCACAAGGGTTAATTGTTCATCGGGTTTACAAAAAAACCCAGGTTGAAAAGGGCAACAACATCTAACTCCAGCACTGTTTTCGGCAGTCACAGTGAAATGGAACGGTCAGGTCCATAGAATGAACATCCTGGGTCATAAAATTTACTGGATTATTACCACAATATGTTGTAAATAGAAGCCCGGCACATTCAGAAGCTATTTTGCCCACCTGAAACTCCTTTTTTTGCTCTTCGACATACCCATCCGTCAAAACCATGTTGCTGATAAACTTAAGCCTGATGGACAATAGTAACCTCGCATTCAACAGGAAGAATGTGACAAATCTAGTGTTTGCATGGTTGGCTACATATTGTTCTAGCGTTATTGTCTTCAATCGAATCTCATGAGAAGTGAGAAAATCCCGATGCTTACGAATCCACCGATTGGTTATAACTTTCTTACCCCGTCCTGTTCCCTAAAAAGACATGAAGATTGAAAATAGTTAAGGTCTAAAAATAGAGTGTCGAAAGAGCAATAACTGAACAGTTAATTCTAGTACACTATATGCGGGTTTCCAATGTGCGTGAAATTATCACCTTTATATACAACTTCTCCAGACATGGAAAGCATTGCAGCAAGCCAATAATCTTATTCAGATCAACACTATTCATTTGGATATATAATATGTTGACAGAATCCAACACCATTGATAGGCCATCCATGGAGAAACTCTTAATTGAGCATTGAACATAATATTAGTACAAAATGTGTACTCCAAGATGATATATAACTTATGCGCAGAAATTTAAAATGCAGCTTATGGTTACAAGTGTAGATGACAATATAAAGTACCTGAAGAACTGTGGAGCCGAACACCATATTGAAATGAGCACAGAGATCATGTATTATACCCAAGGTCTCCAGTTTTGGCGCAGATAGGACGGTTATTTGCAACGGTGAATAACTAGAATCAAGGATCAACCTTTGAAGTGACGGGGCATCTTGGATGATGAGCTGCCTTCTGTTAAAAGAAATTCGAATTCTTACAAGGTTAGGCGACTTTATTTGGAGAAAACTGATTCTAACTGTGAAAACAAGCAACAAGCACTCCAGGGCAGGGCAACTGGAGTGGATGATGCTGTGCAATGAGGCCTCCGATATACGAACCCACACAAGTAAAAGTTTCTTGAGAAATGGCAGTCGAAGGTTTAGTACCAGATTGTCTGGTAGGTAGCACAGTGCAAAGGTGGCAGTGTGGAGAGAGTAGGAAAACCGCGAGATGGACATCGGTGCTGAGGGCACAATTACATGGCGTTCGGTATGTGGTACATGATTTCCAGTGGAATAGTAGAACTCAAGCAGCTGTAGTTCTGTGAATTCAACGGATTTCAGCTAGGCGTCCACACTGCAGGGCATGGTATGCTTACTTAGGTAGCATGACGGGATGCAGAGGCTTTGAACGGAGCCCTGTTGGGAGGAGATGATGGCTCTGGGGATGTCAAAATCATTTAAGAGAGATAGCTGACAACAGTTGAGATTAAGGGGCACGGCGCGCCATAGAGGGTGCCACCGAATTGAGAGGACTTGGGTGCGGCAGCAATCCTTGGTGGGGAGAAGCGAGATGATCTCCCCAAGGACGGCGTCCTGGAGATCGCTGATGCGGTCCACCCGAGATTCTCCCCATGCTGCCGGGTGCGGGAGCTACCACAGGCGTTGCCGCTAGCGGGAGCCTCATCTTCTTGGCGCTGTGGTCAGCCGACTCCATTTTCCTCGAGGGTGTCGCATCGCGCTCACGAATTTGAGTAGCGTAACGAATGACGAGCCTAGTTGTAATGCGAGTGAAGAAGGGGAGCTGGGGTTTTTCTATAGAAGTGAGGAAGAAGGGGAGCTGTGGTTTTCTGTAGGAGTGAGGTGAGGAATTTGGGGGTACGAGTGGAGCGAGCTGACGTGAGGTGGGTGGGAGTGAGGAGGAAGAAGAGCACCCAGGTTTTTTGGGGGGCGGTGTGCTGGGTGTGGGTAGCGCCTCTCATTCAGTAAATATATGGGCTTTTGAATTGATTTACTATTTAATAGTGTGGATGGGCTGTTTTGTCTTGGGCCCAGAGAAACAATTACTACTAGTACAGTGGAGACACTCTACAGCTACCCCAGAAAAACAATTACTACTAGTACAGTGGATACAATACCGCTTCTGGCTCCTCCTAGTTCATTGAAACGTCTCCCTCTGCTGAATGCCGTTATACTTTTGTTGACCGACATGCGGGCCATGCAGCGCACCGGCCCATATACCATCCACCAAATTAGAAGGCAGTATGCAGGCGGAGAGTCACCCCGGTCGTAGCGCGGCAGTAACGAGCCGTCGTATCACAAAACCCCACCTTCCCGTAGTCTAAGTTTGACGGACGAAGCAACCATCATTTCACTCTTCGCTGAATCCCCTTCTCCCTCACCGTCTTCAAGAAAGACAACACTCGAATCTGCCACTGTTCTTCTCTCCCAACAAAGGGAAGGTAACCGGATTCATGATGTTGGTATATTTTCGTTCAGAGAAAAAAAAAGAACTTTTGCAAAGCAGTAACCGATCCTCACTCTCTTTTTTGTTTCATTGTCATTGCGATTGTGTTTTCCTTTTAGTGGTCTCCTAGTATTCGTCAGTTTCATGATGGACCAAGGAGAACCAGGCAAAGATCTGCTGATATTGGAGCAGATGCGGGAGGTTGATCCCCACGAGACAGAGAGCTCCAAGAAGATGGAGGCAGCCACCGAGCCAACCCCAGATACGCTCACAGCGACTACTGAGATGGTCAACGCCCCTTTTGAGGTTACAGCCCCCATGGCACTTCAGGAGCAGTTTTCCCCCTTCGAGGATGTGCCCCCGTTGAGATTCCCAAGGTGATTTTCTTCTTTGCTGATCTCGATTGAGGTTTTTCATCTAAGTATGTGGTGATGAATAATGCAAAATTTTATTAGCTTTGATGCCATGCTATACATAGTGGTTTAAATAACTTGTGTTTCTTATACTGGAAAGTAATTTAGAATTTGTTTCTGTTTCAATTAGAGCCCTGATGCAGACAAGGATTGTGTGGTTGTACATGTCACTCGCTATGAGGCAGATGACCTGAATATACGCACTGGGAAAATAGAGTTCTTAGGCTGTTGGATCCTAGAAGCCATTTGCGCTTATACCAATGAAGAGTTGTATTCTAGCCTCACTCTTGTCAGGCGTGTTGTCCAGGGTGTACTGCAGCACAAGAAGTTCAAAGCTACTCCTTCGTTTGTAGTCATACTTTTCTTGTCAAGCTTGCACAGGAAGATGACGTGGCATGCCTCCCCAAACAAGTTTACCAGTGGCGAGGCCACAAGGTTGTCTTCATGAAGGTTCATAGGATTGAGCTACTGCGGGACGTCCTCGATGATGTTCATGGCAAGGTTCATCTTGTGTCCAGCCCAAATTAGATCGAGGCATGAAATAGTTGCCCCAGCTAGTGTTTAATAGTAGTTTGGATTGTGTCTAATTATGCAAACCTTGCCTGTTATCGAGCCCTCTAGGCTAGTACTCTGTTTGAATCTGTCTATGGGAACTGTTGCTACTTTTGTGTGCCCGTGATCATGTGAGAAAAATCGTAATTGTTGCTGAAACGGATGCGTCCTCACTAGTTTTTTTCATGAATATGTCATGGTAAGACATAAGTTGTCACGGTTTATCATACAAGCAGTGTGTGTTTTGATGAAAGATTGTACTCGTCCGAGAACTGCGAACCGACGTATACATAAGTACTTGTAAACACTGTTGGTGCTACCCCACTTGTAAGGAGTTGTGTAGAACACGGCACATTGGCTCAGCTCGCTCAACACTAGGCTATCGACCAGCTAACAATCAACAATCTGCTGTTTGACATATAAGCAACTATGTATCTTGTTATAGTGGTTCATGCAGTTAACTGAGGCCACAATATAAATTCTAAACGTTCACACGCTAGTCCAGCGTTCATGTGGAACACTCACATTAAACTTGGCTTCATAAAAAACTTGAAAAGCATAAGTTAAGTGAATTTATACATCTCAATGATTCATAGAACATAACAAACATATTGATGTAGGGTGGAACCCTAATTCGTCGATCTTTCACGTTTGGAGGGGATCCTACGGAGGGAATACGAAGAACACGCAGAAGCACAAGGGAAAACACGGGGAAAACGAGAGAGAATCACTCAACCAACAAGGGAATCGATCACACAAGTGCTAGATCATCATACACATAAGAGATTCGCGAGATCCAAAGTCAACAAAGGTAAGGATACAAAGGAACCATTCTTCTCCTAGAGGAGGCCTTGATGTTCTTCCCTAGAAGGGGTCTTGAATCCGCTTGGGGGATCTTCTCCGAAGAGGTCGTGAACTCCGAGGAGAAGTAACCAAGTGGATGAGCAAAGGCTCTCACACAAACATGAGCTAATCCAGTGCTAACCCTAACTAGGAGGAGGTGGAGGAGTATATATAGTCTAGAGCCACGAAGGGGTACGTGAGGGCGAAGGGGTACATGGGCTCGGCCCAATACACTGTGCACATACAGGGCGGTAGTACCGCTTGAGGCGCGCAAGCGGTAGTACCGCTATGATGGGCGGTAGTACCGCTCTGGAGCCATTCGATCTCCGAAGTTTGTCGGACTTTGCGGAAGTGGAGCGGATGTAGAGCGGTAGTGCCGCTTGGGATGATAAGCGGTAGTACCGCTGGGCCTGGGCGGTAGTACCGCTTGCTCCCAGCTTCTTCTTCCTTCTCCTCTTCCATGCTTGGCCTTGGTCCTTGGATCCTCCATGGTCATCTCGGTTGTACCGAGTGTATGCAAGGTCCATGCATGAGGTAGTAGCCATGTCTCACATGTGGAAAGTGACGGTTCGAAGAGGAGTGAATTCACCTTGTGTCTAATGGCGTATGTTAGAGGTCTCGTCATATGTCCTCTTGGGGCTTGGAGAGTAGTCGGAGTGTGCATGGGGATGAACGTGGGATGCTCCGCATCATATCCCCCCCCTTGGGAAAGATCCGACCTCGGATCGTGATCCTCATCACCATGGAAACGGTTGTCGTAGACGGACTTGTAGTTGGACGGAGTTGAAGACATGGTGCAATCCGTGTAGTCCAAGGTGCCGCCGGAGTGATTGACATGCAAAAAGAGCAAACACAAGCAACACTCGGAAATACAATGGTTAGCGCACACAAAGTGTCCATCATGTAAGAATGAGTCCGTATGGCAAGATTGGTTGTGAGAAAGCGCATGAAGCTTATCAAGATGATCTAGAATGAGATGCAAATCATTCATGGGAGGAAATGCAATCATTGTGCACACAAATGTGTTGTAAATATGAGCAATGCAACCACGGTGCAAAATGATGTCATAGTGAGACGGTTTATCAATAGCATAAATGTGGCAATGCATTCTCAATATGTATATGTTATCATGCAATTGATGATGGACAATATGATCATGATGTATGAATATGCCATCAAGGTAGATTACAACAAATTTGCTAAGGAAATGCACAAGATCATATATCATGGATGACATGGGAATACAAGATGCAACAAGGCAATCACAATGTGAGTCAATCCATGCATAGGGTGCAAACTTGTGGTGAGTATGATATGTCCATCGAGCATGACATGTGTGAGTACAATCAACAAATATGAAGGTGTTGGTGTACCAAAGCTCGATGTCGAGGCATGAGTGGAGTGCCAAGGTGCATCCAATAAGTGTGAGCGCCTCAATGTGAAGGTCCATAGAGCCAATCTCCAATGTTGCTCCTCCATCCAATAGATGTAACATGTAGACAACAAGAAGGAGACAACAATGAAAGAGTGACCCATCCAATATGCATATTTGAGGATGGCTCAAAGAGAAGGAGGTCACCTTTAGGAGTTTCTCGAGGATGATGGAGTCGCACATCTTGTATGCCTTCACATAACCAATATGTCTCGTGGTGGTCCCGCCTTGTAAATCCTTCAAAATGAAAGAACATGACAAACACTTGGAAAAACAAATGAGGGTAGCAAAATGGCAAAACCAATCATTCGTGTGGTAAGATACCCAACAAGTGTATGTATCATGCTCATCATAAGAAATTACAAGGAGTATTGCATAGTATGGAGGCATATGATGTGAGAACAACCAAATGCAATAGGCTCAATCAAACAAACATGCATCACACGTAAAGTGTCCAAGTCTCCAAGATCAATAAGCATAGCAAGTTGGCACTCAATACAAGGTGATATGAGAGATGCAACTAATGGAGACAAGAGGCAATGATCATTACAAATCAAGTGAGAGGCATCAACATCTATGTGATCAACCCAAGAAAGCAAGTAATAGTGGAACATGGGTGATGCAACATAGCAAGCAATCCTAGCAATCAAGTTAAGCAAGCTAGTAGTGTAAAGATGCAACGTACTAGAAGGAATCATGGCGAGCATGTCATTGGTGCAAATAGTGTGCATGAATAATTTACATGACATAGCACAAGCATGAAAGCAAGATGTGAGGAAAATAGCATGAATGTATTGGCGAGAGGCCATATGTGAATCGCAATGGGGCATCATGACTCTCCCAACACAACAAGCATCAATAGTATGGGGCACATGATAAACATGGCAAAAGCAACAAGGATCTCCACCAAGCATGCAAATACACATAGGAGTAGCATAATGGTGAATCATGGGTAGATGCAAGAAAGGGTCACAATTAAGTGGCAAAGGCATAGAAAGAGGCATAACATGCAAAGTGAACACAATAGTATGGGCATAAGGTGACAAGTGGTAAATAGCCCATATCCGTGTGAGAACCAAGTAGAAGAGATGCGCGTAGGCGTTGCGCGAAGGGAACGGTGGTAAGGATAGTCCACGGGATCCCAAGGCATCGTTGCTCTCAAGAGCTCGTTTCTTCAACTCATGGGATTGAGAGGTTGACGAGTATACATGAGTACCTACACAAAACAAAGACAAAGGAAAAATTGTGTGTGCATGGTATATGTACACATCATCCATCATGATGCGCACGTGCATGTGTTTGTTAGCACAAAATAGCCAATGCTCAAATAAATGAGATGCGTGATATAGAAACATGTCATCCATCATGAGAGGTTTGTTATTATGTATAACATAATGGAGACTCAAATTGTGTAATGCATTATGAGAAATACCTAGAGCATTGTTGTTCATGGAATGCATATGGTGCACGCAGCCATGGGAATCATGCAAAGTATGGAATGCATCAAGATCTCCTAATATGTATGAGGAAACTATGGGGGTCTCCTCATGAGCAAGAGTAGTAACATCATGTGGATAATATTGACAACATCCAAAACAATGCATATTTGGAACAATGTGATCATGGCATGACATATTGGATGAATTGCGCAAATCATGTAAAGGAAGCATGGTAATATCATCACATGAAAAACAAAAGCCAATGACCATCATCTCGTCATCTATGCCATAAGTGCAAATAGGATTGATTTTAATGGGGCATGCATAGATACTATGTTGAGATTGTAGGAATGCAATATGGGAGATCTCACTCATAGCATATGACAAGTTCAATGGATTGTCAAACATGAAGTGACCAAAAGAATTTTCGCATGATATCCTATGAAGCATAGCATCACAACTAGGCAACTCAACATGCTCATCATCATATTCATCATAAATAGGTAAGTCAAGGCATGAAGAAGTCTCACTAGCATGAAGCATGGCAATAGGTTTGTCAACATCATGGGAGCAATCGATGTCAAGATAGTCCACTAGTGGGACAAGAGAAGCACCATCACCTATGTTACCTTTGGAGCGTCGCTCATGTGTTGTAGGTGAGGTGTTGAAGATCGTCTCGTTGTCATCTTCATCTTGATGGAACCATGTGGGGGGTGCATCATCGTCCATCATGGCCATCGTCGTCTCCATAGGAGGTATGGACTCATCAATGGTAGGCGTGTCGTCATGTAGGAGACCTAGCACCAAAGAAGAAAACACACTAGGAGTAGAGGTTAAGGCGTTAGAAATCATAGTGGCCTCACATGCCGTGTCAACTACCTCACTCACTAAGCGTTGTGGCTCACTCACTCCCTCAAGGATGCTCTCACTCATATGGCTGGTGGAGTCACTCAAGTGGCGCCAACCTCACATAGGATGTGTGGCATGCTCTCATGTGTGGGGCTAGTGGTGGTCACACTCATCCTCTCAAAGGAAATGCTCTCAAAGTCACATATGGTGGAGTCACTCATCTGTCTCATGGGGTGGTGGCTCTCCTCACATGGCACTTTTGGCATCTCGACATATGTGGGTGTCGGAGAGGTGTAGGTGCAAATGTCTCCATGCTCAACTCAGACGCCGTGGTCGAAGGGATGGCCCTTGCTCGACCTTCTCGTCGTCGTGCCTTGTTGTTGGAGGTCCATATGATGTGGCACCTCATAGCTCGTCTCCATGACCGAAGAGAGTTTCCCATGCTCGGCCATCTTCCTTGGGGGCTTCCAAGATGGAAGTGTCACCTCTCTCGAGGTAGTCGCCTTGGACTTGATGAAGTCGATGTAGGCATACTCGTGGGAAGTAGGCGAAGATGCAGACGTCCAAAGGCGAAGATGCCTTGAGAACACTTGGCGAAGATGCGAATTGGTTGATGTAGCTGTAGCGCCGCCTTGGTGGTTGTCGCCTCGCGGTCTTCTTTTGTGCTCTTGAAGCTTGGACTTGGCGTGTTGGGACTTGTGCATTTGCGCTTGTGGAGCATCTTCATGATGATGATGTTGTTGTCGTGTTTGAGCTCGTAGGCGTTCGTCGTCGTCGTGCACATGTTGCTTGAGGTGACTTGCCCTTCATGACGATGTGGATCACGAATGTGATGTTGGTCGCCATGTAGATGTTGACTTGGACGACTTGCGCTTGCATCTTGTTTGCGCCCAAGACTTGTGGCTTGACCGTCGTCGCCTTGAGGATGATGAAGGGAAGAAGACTTGATCAAGGCTCTAATCTCCTCCATCCTTGCATCTTGCTCCTCTTTATGTGCGGCAAGCTTCTTGTCGATGTAGTCCCTTTTCCTTGCTTCGGAGTGACGAATGTCGATGGAGATGTTCTCGGCGCGCCTCGCAATCTTGATTGTGCGCTTGCATTTGTCGTTGTAGATCAAGATAGACGCCTGGAGATGTAGTTGTTCACGCCGTCGTTGTTGTCGTGAGACCGGAGAGGGAATGCCTTGCCTATCCATCACAAGACTCGAGCAAATATGAGTGGGAGAAAGAGAAGAACGATACCAATGTACCTTTGACCAAAGTTGAAGATGAATCAAGTTCACTCAAATGTGGACAATGGAATAGCACTATTGGTACCAATCCTTGTCGGTTCTCACACCTACACAAGTAAAGCTTATAGTGGAGCTCGGTGAGGATAGTGGCACAAAATTTAATGCAAAATGTTAGCAAGAGTCAATAATGTTGAAAGAGATTCACAAATTCGCAAGCGAAACAAGTAGACCAATAGCAATGAAAGGTACACGGAAACACACACACGGATAGATAAATGGGGTCGTGCAACCAAGGAATGAGCTCAAAATGTGGAATCCACCAAAACGCTCGTGTTGCACAACTCAAGAGAGACGCTAGCACGATTGCTCAATAGGCGGATCGACACTTGTGCACAACCTATAAGATGCAAAATGGATATTCTTTCTATCCCAAGTATGCTATGTATGTATGGTTCCCGTGTGTCTCTCAAGCATGATATCATATGATGTTGATTTGACAATCTTATGTGCAATGGGATGATGCTATGGCACTTGCTCACGAGCTCTTTTGCTCTTTTTGCTTAAAAGCTTTTTCTTTTTTTTCTCTATGGTCACTTTTGTACAATGCACAAACCAAGATAGCAATTGTGTATATGCGGAACAAACTTGAGGCACAATGGATGATATGATACCAATATGATATGGTATGTATGCAATGGGAGGTATGGACCACTAATGTGCACAAGTAACGTTGCCTGCAATACTCAAATGGCTAGTCTCGATAGGCAAGTAACGCAAAATGGGCTAGGGGTTAACAATGCAATTGCAAGGAATATACAATGGTGTCGTCGAGGTTACCGCCCTTTGCGATGATGAGTGGCGGTGTTCTTGGTGTAGATACCAAGATGATGGAGACTCGTCCCTAAGTAGCCGAAACACCTTAGGAAACGGAAAAACCGCAAACTCAAAATCTCAAATGACAAATGTCAAATGGTGGTAGCGGAAAGCGGTGGTGGTATGCACTTGGCAATGCGGAAGTGGGATGATGGGATATACACGGTGTAAGAGTTGAAGCACACGGTCCCTAAGTAGCCGAAACACCTTAGGAGACACAAGCCACAACTCAAACAAGCTCAAACAACTATTGGGTTAAGTTGGGTAGTCGGAAGTGTATGGTGGGTAAGGTTATGTGGAAGTGGTGGTGGTGGTGGTTGATGAAGAAGCAACCGTCCCTAAGTAGCCTAAACACCTTAGGAGACTCAAATCGCAACTCAAACAACCACTAATGCTATAAGGAACAAAATGGGTTAGGTTGCGGAAGTCGGTGGTGGTTATGCGGATGTTGTGGTGGAAGCCCTAGGCAAAGATGCCAAAATTCACCAAATGTGATGGTGTCAAATGATGTTGTAACCTATCTAGGAGGAAGGAGAATGTCAATAGCTTCAAAACGAGCTAAAGAACGTTAAAATCGGAGTTCGGATGAATTAGTTATGGCCGAAACGGTGAAACTCGGAGAGCTGGAAATGGCCAGGGCGGTAGTACCGCTGGGAAGGGCGGTAGTACCGCTCGCGTCGGGTTTTTTCGACTATTTCGGGCGGAACAGGGCCTGGCGGTAGTACCGTTCATGGGGCGGTAGTACCGCTTGAGGTTCTCAGCGGTAGTACCGCTCTCTAGGGCGGTAGTACCGCTCGTGACGGGATTTTTCGCAGATCGAATCGGGGCGCGATTTTGGGGCGGAAATGGATGATTTCGGGGGCAAAATTTGATGGATTTCGTGGATGGAAAGAGGGGAAACTTGGGGGAATGCTAGATCCACTTGAAACCAAGCAAATCCATGGATCAAAATCAACAAAACATCATCAAACCAACAAATCACAAAAAATTTTGGGGCTATTTTTGGTGGGGATTTTCGGATTTAGGCAAGAACACACAAAATCAAGCTAGAAAAAGAGGGGTAGGGGCTCCAAAAACGTGATCAACGTGGCTCATGATACCATATGATGTAGGGTGGAACCCTAATTCGTCGATCTTTCACGTTTGGAGGGGATCCTACGGAGGGAATACGAAGAACACGCGGAAGCACAAGGGAAAACATGGGGAAAACGAGAGAGAATCACTCAACCAACAAGGGAATCGATCACACAAGTGCTAGATCATCATACACATAAGAGATTCGCGAGATCCAAAGTCAACAAAGGTAAGGATACAAAGGAACCGTTCTTCTCCTAGAGGAGGCCTTGATGTTCTTCCCTAGAAGGGGTCTTGAATCCGCTTGGGGGATCTTCTCCGAAGAGGTCGTGAACTCCGAGGAGAAGTAACCAAGTGGATGAGCAAAGGCTCTCACACAAACATGAGCTAATCCAGTGCTAACCCTAACTAGGAGGAGGTGGAGGAGTATATATAGTCTAGAGCCACGAAGGGGTACGTGAGGGCGAAGGGGTACATGGGCTCGGCCCAATACACTGTGCACATACAGGGCGGTAGTACCGGTCCTTCGGGCGGTAGTACCGCTTGAGGCGCGCAAGCGGTAGTACCGCTATGATGGGCGGTAGTACCGCCTGCAGCCATTCGATCTCCGAAGTTTGTCGGACTTTGCGGAAGTGGAGCGGATGTAGAGCGGTAGTGCCGCTTGGGATGATAAGCGGTAGTACCGCTGGGCCTGGGCGGTAGTACCGCTTGCTCCCAGCTTCTTCTTCCTTCTCCTCTTCCATGCTTGGCCTTGGTCCTTGGATCCTCCATGGTCATCTCGGTTGTACCTGAGTGTATGCAAGGTCCATGCATGAGGTAGTAGCCATGTCTCACATGTGGAAAGTGACGGTTCGAAGAGGAGTGAATTCACCTTGTGTCTAATGGCGTATGTTAGAGGTCTCGTCATATGTCCTCTTGGGGCTTGGAGAGTAGTCGGAGTGTGCATGGGGATGAACGTGGGATGCTCCGCATCACATATACTAGTTCACAGCAAAAGACAAAGTTGTGAGAAGGTTTACAAATCAGGAAAAAACAAGCAAGGCTTCTCTGAGCAAAGGGCCTCCCGGCAGGCTTAAATTTCCTGGAGTTCACTCTGGTTTTTTCTTGTTGCCACCATCCAGGGTTAGGTTCTCTCATTCCAGAATAACCAATTATAATTGTGGTCTCAGCTGGAATGCTGAACTGAACCATGCAGTGTACTGACCAGCTGAAATTCTTGTGCATTCCACTAAATTTAAGCACCGCTATTTGCAGAAATAAGCAGACCACAATGCCTCTTGTCCGCGCACCTGTCCAAAAAACCGCCGTGCAGCCGTGCCAGCTAGTCCTTGGTCCATGGATGAACTGGTAGAAAGTGCATTCCGGACTAGGATGCAGTTGTTTTCGCTCATCCCTAAACTGCAATCAGGAAGTAAAACGTACGAATCAACTTCTTTTAGATTGCGTTGGTCATTCTACCTAGTAACTACCAATGTAGGAATACCTGGAAGATGGGTGGTTAGACGACGACAGCGAGGGATAGCCATCTCATTTTGCGTAGTTCTACTAAAACTGAGGTGTGTGCTTTTGATTGCGCGGATAGAAACGATACGGAGACAGACATCCCGAAATGATATGGAGACAGACATCCCTGTTTGCGCAAATACGAAATACGGTTATTTAAACAGTGACAGATATTTGCAGTGGCGTATGATTAACAACAGCATCTATTGTGTTATAATTGGCACTAGATTGACAGTATGAAAGTGCCCTTAAGTAAGTAGCATCACATCACATCAACACTGCCACTAGATTAACATGCAGAACAATAGCATTAGTATTACTGTCATGAGAGTAGCACATGGTCAGTAAATGTGCAATCAAATTTGTGCAGTTCCACTGGGATGAAGCAATGTTAGCGGTGTGAGATTTAAGTGTAACTGCAAAAACACAATTCATGGGAAATAAAGCAAGATGGAGCACTTCATAAAATGGTGGTGGCATTGCTTCAATTTATCAACGGCACTAGACCATTACTTATAGTGACATTAGGTGGCATTTCTTAATGCTTCATGTGATTTTACATTAACGGTAGCAATATGGGCGTAGGGACAGCAGGGGCATAATGTGGTGAGGCAGATGTGGTTGCCAAGAGCGGCAAACACTCAGGCAGCATGTCTGCATTTGTCACATTTTTTATCTCCTCGGCGACATTTTCCTATGTGAGCACAGGAAATCTATAGACCCGCTCATTCTCATTTGCGTTGTCCCCCAACACCCGTCACTTTCTTTCCGTTTTCAACCAAGAGATAGGTCCACTTCCTCCACCCTTCACCATCCACCATGCTTTCTTCATCTTTTCAACCAAGAGACCGGTTGGGTAGCCAGTATCTACTACTTTTCCCCGTTGGCTAATAGAACCAAATCCTAGATTCATGCTACAGCTTTCCCACTTTCTTCCCTGTTTGAACCAACTCTTAGAGTTGACTGTATGAACTAGCTTTACCTCTAATAATAGTAAAAGTCTAGGTGGCTTTGGAACAGCAGACGAAAGTAGAAAAAGATCCACACGAAACCAAGTGGGGAGCTGGGGCAGTACAGCAAGGCAGGTTTCGAAGGAATATATACCTGAGGGTTATCGGCATGTGGCAAAGACAGCGTCGGGAGGCCGCATCTTGGCCACAATACCGCAGGGAGGAAGAAGGGGCCAGAGGCCAACCCGAGCCGGTGCTCTCTCAAAGAAAATGGCACGGCCGCCGATCGGGACGTGCGGGCAGCCGTTAGTCTCCTCCCTCGCCGCGACGACAGCGTAAATGATGCACCAACACCCCTACCCCGGTCGAGGTTGTCCGGCCGGATTTGTGACCAGCCGTGAGCTGAGAGAGAGTGTGGCCACCTATGTCTTGCTTAGATCTAGAGAGCATGACAAAGTGAACGAGAGGAACCGTAGTAAAGCAAGCGCTAAGGCTCCTGCTTATATGTATAGTGGCGTGCACTGCTTCTCTTCGTGAGAGTACAATAGACTATGCCTAAAGAACGTTTGCCACAACAGTAATAGAATAAGTTTGTGACGTGTGAGCTAAAATAAAATATGCGCGCCGTCTTTGGTTTTCTAGAAGGTCTGAGGGTAGGGTGTGAAGAGCACATATGTGTGTGACGTCTACCTAGATAGTGGGTGTGAGAGGACTGGGGAGAGTCGTGACTCGTCAGGGTGCGTGTGTGTGTGAGAGGGGGGGGCACGTATCAATGCAATGCATGTGTTCATAAATCATTATCCGACAAACGTTTGCCACAAGCCTTTTCCTGACGAACGCCATAAGAACCATTACATCGACATCCGATAGTGTCAGTTTTGCCATGTCATTTAACAGAACAGCCACTCCTCCTACACACAAATCTTGCACGTGAGTGTTAGCAACTATCGTATGCTCCCTCCGTTCCAAAATGCAGTGCATATAGCTTTATTCAAAATTCGAACCTCGCAAACTTTTACCGAGTTTTCGTGTACCAAATTGCACATGTAGAATACCCTGTATATATCATTTCATTCATCTTTGAGAGGTAACTATAAAGATGTAGGAGTCTACAGAGAAAGACCATCGTATCACCTACAGCAACTTCAACCATCCTTTGGTGTGGAGGAATATCATAGGAACTCTATATGATATGATTTTTATAGGATTTTTTTCCTTTAGAGCCAATTGGTTCATAGGAATAGATTCATATACCCCACATTTCAAAGGAAATAAACATGATATCATTTCTATAGCTTTAGAGCCACTTGGTTCATATGAATGGATTCCTATACTCCCATAATTTCAAAGGAAAATAAACATTTGCGTATATTCAACAAAAAAGTTCCTATGTTATGAACCAAATTACATCTCTTTTCTAATCCCTCCTCATAGGAATTGAGATACATGTCATCTCTAGATTCAATGAAAAGTTCCTATGATGTGAACCAAATGACATCTCTTTTCCAATCCCTACTCATAGGAATAGGGATACTCCATGTCATCTCTTTCCCTACAACTTCCATGTATACGTCTTCTATTCCTAAATAGCTATTATAACCCACTAGTAGCACTTTTCCAAGACATGCAACTATGGCACAAGCACTATATATTGTGCGAATAACTTTGAAAGATGGTCGCTGGATGAAGCTAATCCGACAGTGCAGAGATGGCAAATCCGAGCACTACTGGCCGTTGGATATCATCAACATTCCACCAAATCTCCCACATGTACAATTTAGAAGACTCCATGGTTGAACTTAAGCATAATGCACAAACCTCAAAACACAAGCACTTCTCCTTTGTTCTAGAATCTTCCGTATCATAATTGAATTTATTTTTTCTAAATGAATTGCCATTATTTGTTTTTTACTTTATGCTTTACAATGCACAACCCCATGAATCTTAACATTTTTATAAAACTAATTGATTTTGAATGAGATAAACTATAAGAACTAAACGAACATCTACATCACGCATATATCACTCAAAGCTTTACATGCTATAGTGTGTATTTATTCATAATTTGCTTTTGTAATCTCATGCGTTCAATGCATGTGTACCTTAGTAGTTTTGAGTAGAGTATCAAATTTCATGCGGCCCCGGGTATATCAAAATGCAGGGCCCATGCATCATTGCCTTTCGGTCGAACCTACGTCCACATTTTTTTGTACGTACTATATCTCCACTGGTCCCCGAACCCAAAATGTTGCCTCGTTCCCGTAAAACCAAGAGGCCCACACATATTTAAGGCGTCGACTCGAACTCAATCCCTCTCCTGTTTACTCCGACGTGGCCCCGCACGCCATAGTACTCCTACAAACCCTACCGCCGCACTCATCATCGGTTTTCTTCAAGAGGACAAGGGAGAAGCCGATTTGTGGTCGAGGCGCTTTCAAAAAAAGGATCTATAGTAGAGACCCCTACCCTAGGGTTCCCTAGGTAGCTGCCGCACGCATCATTGTTTTCTCTTTTCTTTATGCTCTTGCGCCCTAGAGTGAAATGATGGTTGCTTCGTCCGTCCGGCTTAATGCGGGAAAGGTGGGGCTTTGTGATTTGACCCCTCATTGCTCATTTTCTACTACTACGGCGCTACGACCGGGGTGCCTCCAATTCCAACCACTACTCTAAACTGTAATTTGGTGCATCGGACGTGGAACAAGACGGTGGATGAGCCACATGTCGGCCAAATGGGTCCTGTTAAGTGTGTCGCCATTTCGTGTGCGGACAGACCCTACTTGAGTTGCTATGCCAACATGACAGGAGCAGCCTACCACTTGGTTTTGCTCCTTGGTGAATCCTGAATATATTGATCTAAAAAGATAAGTACTGAACTACCCTCTCCGTCTCGTTTTTTAGGTGTCTTGGTTTATAGGGCGTGCACGTCTTCTAGGTCATCCATTTGACTAACTAAATATGAGTTACTATGTCACAAAAGGTATATCATTGGATTCTTAAGCGGATGTAGTTTCTAAACATATAGTATTTAAAAGTCGAGGGCGGGGCTTTTCCTGCACGGTAGGCAGGGCAGTTCCGCCTAGTCGGTTCGACAGAGACACGAGAAGATGAGGGAGTAGGCTGCTGCAAACGTAGGGCTGTGTGATTTGACAGCGAGTTACTGCTAGATAGGTGGGGCCCCGCGATTTGACTTGCCATCATCATTTTAACTACGGCGCTACGACAGGTGTGAGTCTCCCGATTCCTGACCACCTCCATACATGTGCCTCTCCCAATGCTCCACCATGTAGGGGCTGGCTCTTGCATGAGAGCCCACTTCTCCACTTTTTCCTTGCCTCTTTCCTCCAATATGCAAAAATGCCAAGTAAAGTGCACTATTGTACTCCCTCCGTCCGGAAATACTTGTCATCAAAATGAATAAAAGGGGATGTATCTAGATGTATTTTAGTTCTAGATACATCCCTTTTTGTCCATTTTGATGACAAGTATTTTTGGACGGAGGGAGTACTTACTTGCTCCTACAGGTGCTAAGCTTGCCACATAGGCATAAAGTCTGATGTGGCAAGTTAATTAAGAAGAGAGAGACTAGTTTGGTGACCCAAGGAAGAAACGGTGCTAAGCACGTGTACCTAGGTGAAAAGACAATTTTGAGTCTATAGCTAATTAAATGAAGCAAACTTAGCAACAAAAAACTAAGCACCTATGGGGACTTGATTGATACGCCATTTAATGCCCTTAGCACCTCATCTAAGCACCATTTCATTGGAAGAGGTCACTCCTTGCCAAATGTAATAAATACTATGAAGAAAGAGATAGAGAGAAGTAAAAAAATACACTTATAGCCAACCTTATAGCTAACCTTGTTGTAGTATGAGTGACTAAGTGATGATTTGCCAACTCACTCTGTGCATTTTCAAACCGAACCGAAAAACCATACCGAAAATAAACCGAACCGAACCGAAGTTATTGTTTTTATGGTTTCTGGTTTCGATATGGTATGAACTTTTGATACTGTTTTGAATTTCGGTTTTTATGGTATATACCGAGAAACCGAATGGTTAACCGAATGAACCAAAATAAAAATATATTTATATTTCTTGAGGCAAACAATGATACAAGTAGTCATTTTTCTTGTATAGGAGTAAAATTTCCTGCAAAGAACATCACTTTTTTCCTGTTATGTAGTATTTTTTTTCTCTTGCAAAAATGCTAATCACGTCCATAACCTTTCAAGGCATGAATTGAGGCATGCATATATACTTATATAAAGTTATATATCCTTTTTATTAAAAGAGTATGTGTTTTGAATTATAAATTTGTTAAATAT
This sequence comes from Aegilops speltoides, assembly GCA_021437245.1. Classification (NCBI taxonomy): domain Eukaryota; kingdom Viridiplantae; phylum Streptophyta; class Magnoliopsida; order Poales; family Poaceae; genus Aegilops; species Aegilops speltoides. The sequence continues at coordinate 250,906,588 of CM038146.1, forward strand.
AGTATGTCATTTTCAAATTCGCGTCAACTTTGGTTATTATGGTATATACCGAAATCATACCGAAATAATTTGGTATATACCGAAACCGAACCGTATTTTAATTTCATACCGTATAAACCGAAGTATCAATACCGTACAAACCGAAAAACCGTATAAACCGAACTATGCAAACCGAATAAACCGAACACACAGAGTGATTTGCCAACATCAGATAGCCTAATGCACCGTGTTAAATCTCCAAGGGCGTGACCGCGCGAGCGACGCGGCGGTCGTGGTAGGCGCGACCATGATACGGGCTGCTGGCAGCCCTTGGATCTGAGATCGAATGGTCGCATGCTAAGTTGCTGAAAATTTGCAGAATAACCGTCCAGGATAGGATATTCACCCATAGGTCTATAATCACACCATGCAACCATTCTATCTCAGACCCAAGGGCTCTTGGAAGCCTATATCATGGGAGAATGGAAAGCCACTACCCTGATGTTCGCACGCTGGCAGTTCGCTCCTACACGTCCCCGCACGTCCTTTAATATTATGGCGGTTTGCTCCTAGTCGTCCCGTCCTTTCACATTACGGCAGTTCCATTAATCCTAACCCTCCTCCCAAATCCATGGCGTCCCAAATCTCTATGATCGGCGGTGAGTACAAGGTTAGAACCATCACCGGCGATGAGTTCGACGTCATCTACATCCGTTCTTCCATGACGGTGAAAGGATGCCTTGCTCGCTTCAGACGCATGTTCGAAAACTCAGATGATGAGTGGGTCACTGGGCTAGATGTTGAGTACACCACAGTCCTGGGACGAGAGAAGGATCTAAAGGAGGAATAGAGAAAGAAGCCCACCGCGATCCAGGTTTGCGTGCATGACTTATGCTTGGTCTACCACATATGCCATGCCGACGTTGAATGCCAGGATTTTAAGAACTTCCTCAAGCGCGACCTAGTCAAATTCATTACTGTAGACTTTACAAACGACAAAAGATTCCTGGGTTAGATAGGCCTCATTGTAGGCAACCCCTTCGACCTCCAGAAGAATCGGCTGCTGCCCTCCAGTGGTCAGCCTTCAATGCTGACCCTGGCAGGAGCCATGGTTCATCCTTCGTACGGTCAACTGGAGAAACCTCATTACACGTTTCATCGTCATGCATGGCAGTAGAATGTACTAGATATAGACCACATCCACTACGCTGCAATGGAGGGCTACCTTTGCTTCAATATTTACAAGGGTTGGATGAAGAGCAAGAGCCAAGTGTGCGGTTCAAGCAAAGAAGTATCGGCCAAGAGGAAGAGGGACAAGGACGAAGTCGAGGACGCGGACGAGGACTCCGAGTAAGATGGCAGTGTTGTTGCTCATGGTGGTTCTAATGTAGTGTCTACCGAATTAGTTGCATAGTTTAATTTCAGGCGTGCTTAGTTTAATTTGAGGGGTGTGTCATGCTGAGCTCCCAGCAGAACTATGTTATGTTTCTTGTCGTCACTTTAACTCTTCAGTACGTACATACTAGTATTTCTTTAATAGAATTTAGCACCCCGTTTAAGCACGTACTAGCTTTTTTAATAGTACTATATGCATAATTTGGCGACGAGCACTCTCTATATGTATCACCTTTTTTTAATTTCGAGTTTTGTTCCATGGTGCAATCCATCGATACTACACTCTACAAAAGTATACATTTTTTAAAAGGCTAGAGTACTGTTCATCACATATATAGCCAGTTAAATTCTCAACCTAGAACGACGTGCATGCCATGTAAACCGAGACAGAGGAAGTGTAGTAAGAATGAGGTGATTTTACCGATTGATCGGCGGGGGAGCATGGCCTGCCATGCGGTCCCACGTGTCATGATGTACCAAGGCGATGCACGTGTCCCTCTTGAGGCAGAAGCAATACTACATGGTTTGAGATGATGGAAAACCGAAGTTTGAAATAATGGTTGCTTCGTCCATCTAGGAAGGTGCAGCATTGTGATTTGATGTCTCATTGCTCATTACTACTACTGTGGCGGTACGACTGGGGAGCGTCCCCCCTACTATTCTGCACTGTTATTTGGTGCTTGACACGTCGACCCGGTTGCTATATGTCCCACATGTCGGTGACAGGGAGTACAGAATTCATGAAAGGGAGCGTCGACGGAGGAGTACAAGACACGTCTTGGGTTTTTGCTGCTTCGTTTTTCTGTTTGATAAGTCTCAATTCTACTACTAGTAGTAGTACCATCACATGTTGGATTTTTCGAGGTGCGTTAGATCACCCGACGCAAGCAGTGTCAAGAGAAAACTCACAAATGCATGTAGAAGCTCATGGAAATTTAGTGGTCATTCATGCATTCGTTCTAATTAATGCCTCAGTAAACATAACTTCTTGAGAAAAACGAGCGTACTAATTACTTGTGCAAACTACGAAATTAAATCGACCACTCACCGTCTACCTTGGTTGGAGAGATTTTGAAAGTTATCCATAAACTCGAAAGGAAGGAGTAGTAACTTTTGTCTCGATTACTATTTGGGGCTTGTATAGATGCAAAATGTATTTTTTTATAGTGGCATTGTATAAGTAAATGGAGGGAGTACTAAAGGACATATATATTCCAAACAATATGGTAATCTCTCTAACCAAGGTAGTAGGGACGAGGAGTAAACGGAGGGAGTAGTAAAATTTTCTCCTCGTCCTGCGAGCCACCGCGCGCGTGGGCGAGGGAGCGGGCCTAAGGCGTACAGTAGTACTACTAATAGTAAGCAAGCTTCACCTCATCCTGCGAGCCACCGTGCCCGTGGGCAGGGAGACGGCGTACTAAGCAAGCTTCTCCTCGTTCTGGGAGTTGATGAGACACATCAAAAGTACTCCAGTGTATAGAGCCTTGCCTCTAAGGTAGGCCCCACATGGTTTGCCTCTTTTTTAACATAACACATCAAGTGGCAATTTGTCTGTTCACCCGTGGTAGACGATCCTCCCTCCACCAAGTGGACAACCAATACATGTGTCAAATTACCTTGTGGGCTACCTTTTCGTACAGAAATGAGCTCCACCGTGTACCCGCGCAGGTGTGGTTGGGAAAGAGACGAGAGTACATGCGCCGTGCATGCACCTCTTCTCTTCGTGCACGTCCCCCGCCTACGTGGGTGTGTGTGAGAGAGATACAAACCTAGACATAATGTGCTGTCCATCCCCATGCCTCCGCCCAGTCCGAGCACTAGTCACCACCACGTCCCACTCCTCCTCACCTTATCTCTCATCTTTCTCCCTCCATTTTTATATACAAGGCCACTATCAAAATTACAATTTGCAGATATACAAGGCCACTAACACTAATCGATGTAATATTAATGGTGTTTGGCTCGTAGTACTAGCAAAGGAGTACGTTAATTATCCCTTGCATGCATGCGGGAGTGTGAGCATTGGCTTGATGTGCATGAAAGAGAAGAATACACATTAATTTACACGGCAAATAAGGAAACTGATAACCCACAAGTATAGGGGATCGCAACAGTTTTCGAGGGTAGAGTATTCAACCCAAATTTATTGATTCGACACAAGGGGAGCCAAAGAATATTCTCAAGTATTAGCATCTGAGTTGTCAATTCAACCACACCTGGAAACTTAGTATCTGCAGCAAAGTGTTTAGTAGAAAAATAATATGATAGTGGTGGTAACGGTAACAGTAAAGACAGCAAAAGTAATGTTTTTGGTATTTTGTAGTGATTGTAACAGTAGCAATGGAAAAGTGACTCCTGGCACCAGTATATGGAAAACTCGTAGCTTGTCACATGGTTTGCCTCTAAGGTACACTACTAGGGAAAACCTTATACACAGAATGTTACCAGTAGCGCTTGTCAAAATGAGGCGCCATCGCTACTTTTGCAAGAGCGCTGTTCGCGAACCGCCGCTTCTGATTACAGATAGCGAGAGCGCTGTCCTCATGAAAGCGCCATTACTACAATTGCCACACCGCTCCTCGGCGTGGTAGGCATAGTAGTAGCGCCTTCATGCGGATAGCGCTACTACTATGGTATTTAGCAGCTGCGTTTTGCTTCCCACGCCACGCTTAAAGCTACTTCACCTTACCCCCGCCCGCCTGCCTGATTCCCTCTCCTCGCTTCCTCCCCACCCCGACCCGCCGCCACATTGCCTCCCCGACCCGCCCATTGCCTCCACCGACCCGCCTCGCCGCGCCTCGGTGCCGCCGTCTCCCGACCCGCCCGCCGCCGTCTCCCCGACCCCACCTCGCTGCGTCTCCCCGACCCGGCCGCCCGCCGCGCCTCGGTGCCGCCGTCTCCCCGACCCCATCTCTCTCCCCGCCTCTGTAAGCACTCTCCCTTCCGATCCCTCTCTCCCTTCCGATCCTCTCTCGCTTAGTATGAACCCTAGGTATTTAGTGCTAGTTAGTATGAACCCTAGGCTATTTTTAGTGCTAGTTAGTTAATTACTTAGATGGTAATTAGGGCAGTAGTTCCTAGGTACTAATTAGTTAGTAAGAATTAGGTACTAATTAGGTACTAGAATATTTTTATTTATAGTATTATTTTTAGTAAGAACTAGTTGAATTAATAGAACTAGTTAGTAAGAACTTGTTTCTATTTTTAGTTAAAAGCAATTTTTCCCGCCTCGACGTGGACGATGCCTATCCCGCATCCTCGCTGCCGAGTCGGCGGAGGACTACACCGCTTGACCAGATCGGCCATGTTGGGACCTGGCTCCGCCGGGTGGTACTGGAGGCGCTACTCACCGGGGGCGAGGTTGGTGAGGAGCCACTGTCGCTGACCAACCTTGCTTGGTGGCGGTCACAGGGCGCTGGCGATCCAGAGGCTCGAGGACTCCACGGAGGTGGTGCGCCACCGTGTCGATGAGGAGGACGCGACGCCCTTCGCTATTTGTTTGCGTTGGAGCACAGTGCCGCTCTCCAATACCTGGCGGTACTGGGATCTCACCGAGCTATGATCCCGTGATGGTGCCTTCTCGTGGGTGTCCACCGCCGCGCCGATACCGTGGTGTGCTAGAGTTTTAGTTGTATTAGTGATGTTATATGTATGACACTATTCGTGATGTATTAGTGACAATATTTTGAAATGCCCGAGATGATCTACTTTTGCTTATTGAATGCATGCTAATTTGAGTCCTATAAGATATTTTGAAATGTATATCTTGTGTTGCTCAATATCCAAGTGGCCGGTCATGTTTGCAGGTTACACCTCCGAGTGGCCTATGTTTTGCCGGAGTGTTGATTCATTTCGCTCCAAGCAAATTTCAGCGCCGATATGTCCTATTTTAGCAAAGGTCATGCCGGATTTTTCCGTGAATTTTGGCATGACTTGTGCTAGAATATATATGTAGGAAATATCGAGTGCCCCGGATTTGTGTGTTCAGTATCTTGGTAGTTGTCTTCGATCGATTTTCAATTAATGTTTTAACTATGAACATAGGAAATGTCGACGACGAGAAGGATTTCGGTATTTGCAAATATCGCGAAGACGAAGCGCGCCTGTATGACGGAATCTTCCTAGATGATGATAGGCGCTCAAAGATCAAGCTGGACGTGAACTTCAAGTGGATACAAGAAGTCACAACGACAAGTCTTTTTTCGTAATTAAGCATGACATCCGCTTTCATTTGCTTCAACTTATATTTTTTACTATTCTACTAGCATATCCCCGCCATGCAAGAGTTTTTGTATTGATAAGATAGGTTTCAGTCATAGTATGGAGGAAAAGAAAGTTTACTTGAAGACCGAGCATGGTTATATTTTCCATGCGGTTATACAATTCAGACGACTACACCTATTTTGGATGCAAAACATGGCGAGCACTATGCAAGACTTATGCATTTGAGCCTGGTATGGTTATCACCTTTGATATTCGTCCGAAGATGATATTGAAGGTAATACCGACATCCGGTCAATGTGCAAATGCATCCATTATACCATTATGTAAGTTTCTCAACCATATTTATGTCTTTGATATTGTTTATTCAAAATAATTGACAACTACTTTGTATTGTCACTTATTTCCGCAAGCAAACATGTCCAGCGCTTGGTAGACAGGACCGATATCGTCTCACGGGCTGAACTCAATGCGAGGAGCTCACCATTATGTTTCATGGCTTGAGGATCTTGATACTGTCAAGACAAATTTTCTTCGTGCATTTAGAAATCTTAGTACTGAAAATGTGCGACCCATAGTGTTCATAATGAACTACGGTCACATCCATTTAGGAAGGATGGTAAGATTTTTACTTTTTATCCTCATTGCATCTTTTCCATACATTATTTTTGAAGCTAAACTTCATTGCTAAGTATGTTACCATACGATGTTCTTCAACAGGACTCCGATGAATGTTGTGCCTTATGGGATCGAGACTAAAGGTGTCATGAGTATTGTCAACTTACGCCAAGATATCCTACAGCTTACTTTAGTGCATTCAAGATTAGCGACGGATGCTTAATAGTGCAAGACTGGACCAAATATGTGTTGGGGAGCGCAGAGAAGTACTAGGAGCAGCAACTGAGACGCCTTCCACGATTAGGAGACAGGTTCATCTGCATGCTTCAACTTGATCAAGGAGGAGAGCTATACATGTTTTATGTTCTTTACCTAAGAGAGAGCAGCAGGAGTGAGTAGCAGGAGTGAGTAGCTGGCTAGAAATGAGTTTCAGGATGATGATGTGCTACACTATTACTATGATGATAAAATAGCTAGTGTTCGTGGTAATGACTATGATGTTTATTATTAGCTAGTGTTAGTGGTGATTAAATAAATAATGTTGATGGTAATGACCATGATGATGATTACATATCTTTCTTTGGCGGATTAGATTCAAGTGGAGGCAACATGTGGTGCACATCGAAAGTACTACTAATCCAAAGTAGATCAAGTTTGGATTAGTAGTATACTTTTGACATGCACCACATATTGCCTCCACTTGAACCTAATCCACCTTCATTTAATACACTGTTATGGACATAATGATGTAAACCTCATAACAGCTGGTATTGTACCAATATTTGTATGATGGCGCATAAATAAACTAAAAATAAAAAAATTATAAAAAAATACTAGTAGCGATGGGTGGGAAACACGCTGCAAGTAGATAACTTAGCAAGAGCGCTTATACTAGACAAGCGCTGCAGCTATTTGTACTAGCGAAGAGCGCGTGATGGCACGCGCATCGCTAAGCGCTAGTCTGAAGCGCTTATTAGTAGCGCTGCTTACCGCGCTACTAGTAGGCACAAACACGCGCATCGCTAGGGTTTTCCTAGTAGTGGTAGCGAGAACCAAGATATGGAAAAACTCAGAGGCACCGGATTAGTGATGGATAATTATCTTTGGATGCGGTTCGTCATGTAACAATCATAACATAGGGTGACATGTAACTAGCTCCAGCTCATCAATGTAATGTAGGCATGTATTCTATATATAGTCATACGTGCTTATGGAAAAGAACTTGCATGACATCTTTTGTCCTACCCTCCCGTGGCAGCGGGTCATATTGGAAACTAAGGGATATTAAGGCCTCCTTTAATAGAGAACCGAACAAAGCATTAGCACATAGTGAATACATGAACTCCTCAAACTATGGTCATCACCGGGAGTGGTCCCGATTATTGTCACTTCGGGGTTGCCGGATCATAACACATAGTAGGTGACTATAGACTTGCAAGATAGGATCAAGAACACACATATATTCATGAAAACATAATATGTTCAGATCTGAAATCATGGCACTCGGCCCTAGTGACAAGCATTAAGCATAGCAAAGTCATAGCAACATCAATCTCGTAACATAATGGATACTAGGATCAAACCCTAACAAAACTAACTCGATTACATGATAAATCTCATCCAACCCAACACCGTCCAGCAAGCCTACGATGGAATTACTCACGCACGGCGGTGAGCATCATGAAATTGGTGATGGAGGATGGTTGATGATGACGACGGCGACGAATCCCCCTCTCCGGAGCCCCGAACGGACTGTAGATCAGCCCTCCCGAGGGAGATTAGGGCTTGGCGGTGGCTCCATATCATAAAACGCAATTATTTCTTCTCTTTGATTTTTTTCTCCCCGAAAGCCGGAGTTGGCGTCGAAGGGCCACCAGGGGGGCCACGAGGTAGGGGGCGCGCCCCCACCCTCGTGGACAGGGTGTGGCCCCCTGGTCTTCATCTTTTGCGAGGATTTTTTATTGTTTTTTCTAAGGTGTTCCGTGGAGTTTTAGGTCATTCCAAGAACATTTATTTTCTGCACATAAAACAACACCATGGCAATTCTGCTAAAAACAGCGTCAGTCCGGGTTAGTTCCATTCATATCATACAAGTTAGAGTCCAAAACAAGGGCAAAAGTGTTTGGAAAAGTAGATACGACGGAGACATATCAGAAACAAGGTGGCTTGCAACATTGACTTAGAAGACATTAATTTTTGCCTTGGTACCTGTAATATGGGTCTGTGGCCTTGTATACAAAAATGGAGTCTGATAAAATTCTCAAGATATCATTAGTTTTACAAAATGGGATTACTCCTGCATGGGTCAATCACAACAGGTGTTTTGTAACAAAATGCATCTTTATGTTCCGTGCAATGCACTGGCATCTTGCTAGTCCATGAAGGCAACACATGGCAAAATTCCACGGCGAACGAGGGATTTGAGCCTGTTGGGAGGGGCTGTTTGGATCTTGCCCGGGGTAGCCAAAATATTGGCAACCCTTTTGTCCACCGGTGCCTTTGCCACCAATGAACGAGGAATGGCTCGGGTGCTCATGCATCATCCAGCGCGCACGTTGGAGATGAGCTCGCATGAGCTGTGTTTTTTTGTCCCACCACGCCGCCTGAGCCGCCCGCAGACCGACTGGCGACCCGCAAATTACGCCATCCAACCGTAGCCGCACACATTATGACAGCAACTCAACCAACCGGACGAAATTCACGCAAACAGGACGATATTTCATATAAACAACGACGGAGATCATATGAAATACCGGATTTTCTTTCAAACATGACAGATTTCATTACATTCAAATGAACTATGTGGTGCTAGTTCTATACAGCACAGGTATATAATACCTGGCCTAAATGGTCGCCCGCTGATCGATTTGTGTTCCTCATGTACGGCAGCACTATCACCGGACTGCCGGGAGCCCCGGAGGTATATGCTTCAGCGCAAAGGACGACTCGCTTCTCCACTGCCCAACTGATATCATTGGTTGATGCCGAAGACGATGGTGGAAGGGGGCTTCCCCACTTCCATGGAGCCCATGCGGGGTCGACGAAGGTCCTCGCAACAAAAGGATCCGGCAAGACACATGTTGTGTACGCCGGCATCGCCTCCGCGGTGGCCTTCATGGGACCCAAGCGGCGGCAGCCTCCCGTGTTCTACTGCTCCTCGATGATGGCGGCGGACGCGGAGGCGCTGGCCACCGACTCGTTGCTCTCCGCGCACCTGGCTTGTATCGCTGCTTGCATGGCGCGACCGCCAGCATGGGAGTCTCGGCCACAAAAACGGGAGACACGGTACGAGGCGGCGGCGTGGACGGCAGCAATGACGCGCGTGAGCCGCTCCTCGTCGAGCTGGACCTGAGCGGCGAGTTGCTGAACCGCGCGCCGGCTAGGGGCGGCAACTGGCTCCGTCAGGCGAGGGGAGGGAGATGGATCAGTGAGCTGCATATCTCGTATCTGGAGGGCTACCCAGTCGTCTTGGATGCGGAATAACTACTCTTCGTAAGTCATTGTAAGAGTGGACAAAATGGTGAAGGTGGAGATAGGGGACAGGCGGAGGTGTGCGATTCTTGGCCGGCGTTTGGCCTCATTTAAATAGGAGATAAAATAGACGGCGGACGGGAGGAGCTCGGCCGACATTGCATTTAATGCCGGCCCGGTCATGAACGGACGTGTGTCCAGAGAAGGTTTCTCGGCTTCCACACGGGTGGGTTTCCTCGAGGTGTTTGAATGTGGCAAGGAGGCGTGTTCAGCTGGGCGTGCAGCGAGTGGCGCCCTCGACTCTGACATAGGACACCGTGCCGTTCGTCCACTGACGTGTGTGCTCTTTGGGTACATGGCCTACATGTCAGTGACCCAACGCAGGCAGTGCACAGCAGAGGAACCTTTGGTGGGCCAGGGCGGTCAGAAGCAGGCATTTCATAAACCGATGATTGTTCATTGAGTGTGACATCATCTTTTTCATGTAGATAAGCCTACTACCAGCCCGTTCGATATGTTGTGATTCATAAAGACCGCTGCAAGCATCAATTTTCTGCTTATCACAGATAAGATTGATTAATACCCATAACAATCCATGTCCTTAACAAAGGGTGCATGCACATATAGGTTGAGCGTGTGTCTTGCGTCGTGTGATGTGTGCATGCAGGTGTGCGAGTCTTGTGTGCGTGCAAGGGTACGTTTCTGTGTTGCATGCATGGATGCGTACGTGCGTGTGTTCATGAGTGCATGTGTACATGTCAGTGTTGCATGCCTGCATGCGTGCGTGTGTTCGTTATGTGTACGTGTCAGTGTTGCACGCCTGCATGCGTGCATGTCTTGCGTGCGTGCATGTGTACATGCCGGGTGAGGCTGCACGTCAGTCGACTAACTTTTTCATCTCTGGTCATTAGATTTTCAAGCCATTGGATACGAAATGAAGGGCCTGCAGTTTATCATCAAACTCCACCCCCCTGAGCCGCCAGCCACCACCGGCCCCCGCCGCCCGCGGCCGGCCTGCGGCGCCCCATCCGCCCCGATCAACGCCCCCCCCCCACCGCCATCGACTGCCAACCAAAGGTCTCACGACTTCGAATACCCACCGGCCACTAATTTATTACCATTTCTATCCTTCATATACGCGCTGACGGGTGGGTCGTATGGTAATGTGCGCTGCTGAATGTGGACCATTTGACTGGTCAATTGATCGTGTCATCAACAAATTATAGAGCTGTATGGTGAGCCAGTGACCGTATGATCACCCTAAAATGTATTTTATTAACACAGTACAGACTCAAACTACCATTCCTTTCTTTCATATATGGGCTGGTAGGTGGGCCCCACGGTTACGCGCCCCGATGGTGCAACACTAGTTGCGCCATGTGGAACCTTTGACTGTTCAATTGATTGTGTCATCAACAAAATACGGAGTTGTACGGGTGAGCCAGTGACCGTATAATCATGACATGTATTTTTTAACACAGTACAGATGCAAGGGCTCATATATACGCGGAAGCACTCACCGCTATATGCCCACACACGTAGACCCTACCCCTATGAGCACCTTCGAGAGAGCGAGCCAGTATATGATCTTGAGATTTTATGAAGTCACCATAGGTGCCTCCTAGTCGAGTGGAACGTCTCCTCCCACTGAACGCACATCACCGGAAAATACTGAAATTAACACAGGATAAATGCGAGCACCAGGACTTTAACCCTGGTGTGCTCGAGAAACCACTGTCCTCCTAACCATCCAACCACATGTTGGTTAGCACGACAAAATGTATGTGGTGAGCGTGATGAGCTTATTCTGAAGACCAGTGACCATATCATGCTTTCGCTTCAAATACAATGACCATAAGTGTCATCAACAAAATACGGAGCACGCATGAAATGCAAAGTCCGTTAGTTTCATCAAGAAAATACGAAGACGTATCATGAGCTAGATACCATATGATCACCACGAGAATGTATACGGTGACCGTAATGAGCATATTCGGAAGTCTAGTGACCGTCTAGTGCTTTAGCTTGAAATACATTGACCGTCATGCGTGAATGTGTCGTGGGCATGCATACTTTTAGAGGGCCGAGAGATAGTTTGTGTGCGTACGTGAAAGTGGTGTAGAAAGAGGGGTGTCCGGTGCAGACAAGGAGAGATATTCCCCTCGTTTCTCTTTCCTGTGATTAATATTTTAGGAGAATATATAAACATTCACAATGCAGAACAAATATTTTTGGATGCACCATGCAATTAACTTTCATGTATAACATTGTACTATTGTATATGCTTATTTTCTTAGTGGCCGATTGCGTGTGTGGTGTGGTGGGCACATCATTTCTAGTTGTGGTGGGTCAACATGAGGACTCATGGGTCGGTTCCATCCTACACCACATATAGGTTGGACCGAGAAGCGTTATACGAAGACCCATGTGGAGGACTCGGCGTACAACACAAAGCTACCAGAGTCGCAGAGGACTCTATCCCCACTGGTGATAACCCGACTATATATGATTTGTAATTCTAGGCCCCCAGTATGTTATAGAAGCTTGGGGGCTAGTTCTTCGATAGTATACACACACGCACAATGCTTGGTATTCACGTGTACTTTGTACACACCCCTATGACTAATATACAATACCAGGAGTAGGCTTTTTCCTCAACTGCAAGGGTCTGAACCAGGGTAAAACTTTGCCTCGTATTACCATCCAGCCAGGGATATCCTACCGAATGATATGATGGAATCATATCTGCCAACTACTAAGAGAGAGGTGTGTCTAGGGGGGGCAATGTGTGCGAGAGAGGCCTAAAGATAATATGCATGCGGGAGACACGTAGGCACATATATGTGCGTATAAAGGGCTAGTAGAGACCGTGCGTGTGTATATATGCATGTGAGAGAAATAGTGTTTTCCAACTGAGATTAGTGAAAAGAGTGGTACATAGTAGTCGAGAGAGAGAGAGAGAGAGAGAGAGAGAGAGAGAGAGAGAGAGAGAGAGAGAGCATGTGCGTGAGACACCCCGACACCCCGAGAGAGATTGTGAGCATGTGTGAAAGAGAAATGCCGATGCATATAAAGTGTGTGCACTTATGCGTTAGATAGAGAGATATATAGCGCGTTTGTGAGAACGGGCCAAGGCATAATGCATCTATGTGTAAAAGGCGGTTCTATGCATTAAATTAAAATATAAATGGCATTATTATTTTTGGATGAGATCATGAATTTTGCAAATTGCGTATGGACGAAAATCGGTCTATCAGACACCCATACTCTATTGAATTCTCGCATGTGCATGTGTTTATTTCATATTATCGATCCATAGAGTGAGAGAGGTTTGGAATACATGCAATGGATGCTTTTGCAATTCATGTATAAACATTAATTAGTGCACTCCATGTTGTTAGTGTGAAGCACTTTATACATTTGTCACTTGCATGGATACATTCCAAATTGCTAGCTACGAAATAGAATACATGTCGAAGTCAACATAAAGGGGGTTTCGAAGATTCGAATTCATAGGAAGTGCATTCATCTATTTGAACCCGAGATAATGGCATTTGTAAATCAGATGTAAAAGGGGGCATCAATCTTTGTTGTGCGTTTGAACATGCTATATATATTCATACGCATGTCTAACTTTTTTTGCAACCAAGGAGATTATATCTGGAACCATGCATGAACTGAGGTAAGTTGCATATTTTTTAATATATACTCGTGTACAATGTATATTGAAATGTACCCCCTCCATTCCAAAATAATCGTAGCTTTAGGATTTTCAAGAGTAAGGATTTGTGAAGTTTGACAAATCCTGAAAGTTCAATCCAAGAGAACCGAAAACGTTAATGCTTATGCTCCCAAATATTGAACGAGGCGCCAAATAGGCCTCTAGTCACCCGAAACCACGCGAGACTAATGTTTGGTGGTAGGAATTAACTGTCTTGACTCTAGTCCGTGTAGCCTATCGGCCTGATGTCCAAAGGTCTAAACCGGGGTAAGTTTGTAACTTCACTAAGACGCCTGTCTCAACCGCCTCCGAGAAGCATTCATACACCATGGGCACCTAAACACCCATGCGCTCGGCCGAAATCTATCCCGCCCACATTTGGGACACCTGAGATCACTGTCGTGGAATTGTCACGTCAGATGTCCTAGTGAAAGGACTTAGTTGTGGAGCCATCGCAACTAGGAAGCTTAAAGGGGTTAATCGGGACAAAGGACACGAGGTTTATACTGGTTCGGCCCCTTACGGTGAAGGTAAAAGACTACGATCCAGTTTTGAGTGGGATTACTTATGTCTCGATAACCAGGGAGCGAATCGCTTGACCTAGCTCTCGAGTTGATGTTACTTGTCCTGAACCGCTGTCGGGTCGTCCCTTTATATACAGAGGTCGACGCCCAGCGACTCTGCAGAGTCCCGGCCGGCTCATAACAATGTTCGGCTCGGTCTCTTAACTATCCTTGCCTTATAATACAAGTCACGCATACATGGCGGTTTATCACTACGGGCCTTAAGTCGCCTCTGGGCCTTGGGCCCTTAACTAAACCGCCATCTATATCATGGGTCTTGTGCTTCAAGAATATTTGCAAGTATAACCCGGCCCCTCCTGGGCGGGTCATACCAATAGTTTTATCCCCCAACATTAGGCCCCATATTGATTTGAACTGGTTTCATGTTAATCTTCGACACTTAAGGAAAAAATCTTTTGCCTTCATGAAATTTTTGTAACCTTCCATGACGTCATCCTCTGGATTTGTGGTAACCCGCCATGACGTCACCTGTCATAAAAGCATGTTTTATCCAATGCATCCCAACGGATCTTTGTATTGATGACCATCCCAAAAATCAAGGCGTCCTTGTAGTTGGACAACTCATATTTTCGGCCTCCTCGTTTTTCGCGCTCTTTTAGTGGCCCTTCCTTATAAATAGACCCGACAAGGTCTTCCTCATTCTTCCGTTCACGTCTTCTTCCTCTCACCCCCATCTTCCACTGGAGCTCCGCCGCCACCGCTGCAGCACATCTCGTCTCCGTCGACTTTGACCGCTGCATCAACCTGATCTTGACCAGAAAATAGCAGCGCCCTTCCGCAGCGAATCTCTTGGAGTAAGTTTTCCCCTTTCTGCACCATAGATCCGTGCTAGGGCTAGCGTGTTCTTCTGTATTGTGCGAAGTTCATCTGAGTTCTTGTGTTCCGTCTGCTATGGCTTCTTTTGATCCAAAAATACCATAGATCTTATGCGGTACGTGTTCCGCATCCATTTTGGTACCAGTAGATCTTCTTTCCATATAAGAAAATCCCCATTATAGCGCATGAACTCCTATGCGCACTGTTTTAGGTCTAGAAAATTTTCTTTTCTGAACATCTGTTTGATCCAAAATAACAGCTGCAAATTGTGAAACCTGTTTGTACAACACTTAGGCAAAATCTGCACTTGTTAGATTTATCTAGTCATGGCGACTCTGATCGCCGGCTTTAAGGAGGCAATGCTTAATTAATAACTTAAACCACCCTTGGTGGTTTAATTTAATCTTGATGGCTTATAGAGCTTATGGCGGCTTAAACAACCATGACATAATTATCCTTATACCATTAGGCCCCTTCGTAAGCCGCCATCTTGAATATGTATTGTAATATTTTTTTCCTGCCCGGCTTAAATTTGAACCGGCACTTTTACTTTGTCTTAGGATTTCAATCAGAATGGCACCAAAGGCACCTACCTCCTGCAACTAGGTTAAATCCATTGTCACCGACAGCACCTTGGATGACTTTGTGAAGACCGTCTATCTACCGAAAAAAGAGGTCATGCCTTATCGTGCTCTTGACCCGGAGGAGGAATTTCCTCAACCCAAAGATGGAGAGGTTGTTGTTTTCACAGATCATATGAACCGGGGTTTCACTCCTCCTGGCTCAAAATTCTTCAGAGACATGCTGAATTTCTTTGATCTTCACCCACAAGACGTCGGACCTAATTTCGTGTCTAATATCTCTGCAACTTCCAAGTATTCAACAAAGTATACCTTGGAGAAGAACCCAATTTGTTGCTCTTCAGAGAACTGTTCTATTTAAACCACCAGAATGAGTGCGCTAGCAGTCAGAGCTTAGAGCTTGGCGGTGTCTCAATCCAGCAGCGTAGAGATGTGACCTTCCCTTACGCCAACCTGCCGAGCCACCCCAAATACTGGAATATGAAGTGGTTTTACTACAAAGATACCTCTCCGGCTGGTGAAAACCCTCTGCCCGGCTTTCGTGCCCTTCGTCTTGGGCCCAACCATCGTCTGCCTGATAAGATTACAACCACCGAACGTAAATCACTTGCCCCCCACTTTGGCCAAGATCAAGGCTCTTCTAGGGAACGGGCTGACAGGCATTGACCTGGTCCAGGTTTGGCTCGCCTAGCAGGTTATTACGTTGAGCCGCTGCTCCGGCTTGATGTGCGAGTACACTAGCGCAAAGAATGATCCTCTGCGTCACAACCCTGATGACTTATCTAAAGATGTCATTGACGATATGACCAAGTCTCTTCTGAACGAAAGCCTGGCGGACTGTGGCAAGGTGGGCTTAGCCCCCTTCTGCAAAGCTAACCCGGCTTCAAAGGTAAACCGCCCATGTGAAATGACTACTTTAATTTTTCAACGTTTCACCCATACTCATGCATATGCTAATCTTTGCAGGCGGGTGATAAATTCTGGAAGGTCAAATATGACCATGAAGCTGCCAAGAAAGCTAGGAAAGAGAAAAAAGCCGCCAAGAAAGAAGCTGCCAAAAGGAAGGGCAAGAAAGCCACCGTGTAAGTGCATCTAGTGCCACCCCTAGTTTGTTTTTGAAGTATTGACGACAAATGTGGTTGAGGGACTTATGTGTTTGTGAGAATTGCAGGATAACACAGGTAGTAGTCCCTCCTTGATTCGGTTTGCCTACCGGAGATGACCCCTAAAAATGTATGAAGACATTGAAGATAATGGTGGTACGTGAAGATATTCACGTTGAAGACTATGACAGAAGAAGACATTGAGTGAAGACTATGGAGCACGAATACTTAGTAGTTTTGTTGTTTCTTTTCTTCTTTGTTGAGTCATAGGAACCACCACACTGTTAAGCAGGGTCCAAGTGAACAAAGTCAGAGTGACTGAAGTGATGCTCAACCAAAATCCTATGTCTTCGAGCAAAGACAATGAGAGCAAATCTTATCCAGAGTCGGATAAGTCAGCTTTACTTGTAGCCCAAGTCAAGCTGTCGCGTGTGTTTGAAATCTAACCGTTGTGACACGTGTCAGTTCCTTAGTGACCCAGGGTCATTTCAAACAATTCAGGTCGGGTTGCCCAGTGGCTATAAATAGCCCACCCCCTACACCATAAATTGGTGGTTGCTCAGAGTTAGTGCACGGCTTTTGTCGTTGAGAGCAACCCACCTCCGACGAGTTTGAGAGAGAAATCCTTGTGAGGACAAAGCCGAAAACACCCAGAGCCCAAAGAGTGTTTGGCATCACTGAAGTCTTTCTGTCCGCGTGATTTGAAGACTTGTTACACTTGAGGACTGTGAATCCTCCAGCCTGTTAGGCGTCGCGTTCTGAGCATCCAAGAGTAACTGTGGATTGCCGGTGAACGAAGTCTGTGAAGGTTTGGAAGTCTACCTTGAAGACTTTCTAGAGTGATTGGGCAAGGACTGTGTGTCCTTACCTCAAGGGGAATAAGGTGAAGACACGGTCTTCTAAGTTCAATCTCAGCCTCCCTAACCAGACGTACAGTTGTCACATCAACTGGAACTGGTCGAACAAATCCTTGTCTTCAAAACACACTGGTTCTATCTCTTACTCTCTTTACTTATAGTTTGTCTTTGTGATGTCATTGCCTGATTGCTCTGCCTGTTTGACTTCACTGTGTGACTACTTGTTCTGATTGGCTTCATACTATCTTCCATCCTAATCCTACTACCTAGCTGCTACCAGTAATCATGCTTTAGCTTCATACTATGGCTTGTCTAGTGTAGTTCATCTTCTGCTGCATGTTTATAGATCCAGTTTTCGTGTTTGTCTTTGAAACTTTCATGTTTTGAAGACTTTCATAAAAATCACCTATTCACCCCCCCTCTAGTCGATAACTAGCACTTTCAATTGGTATCAGAGCAAGGTACTCCCTTGTTCTGTGTGATTCGGTTTAACCACCTGGAGTTTAGTTGTGTCGACTGCAGGGGTAATCAAAGTCTCTGCTGCGTGCCCTGTCTTCGATGGCACTGAATATCCCTACTGGAAGAATAAGATGTGTATGCATCTTGAAGCCATTCATGTTGATCTGTGGTATGTCATTAAGAACGGCATTCCCAAGACTAGTGAAGGTGTCACCCCTATTGATGTCAAGAAGTTCATTCAACTCGATTCTACTGCGAAGAACATCATCTCTGGTCATCTGAAAAAAGGGCAGTATGGCTGTGTGAGTGCTTTGGAAACGTCGAAGCTAGTCTGGGACTGGCTCTCCAAGGTCAATGAAGGTGTTTCAACTCAGACAGATCAAAGAATTAGTGTCCCACGTAACCTCTTCAACTGCTTCAAGATAAATGACAATCAAAATGTCCAGCTCACGTTTGATCGTCTCACTGACATCACAAACGAGCTTCAGGCTCTCGGCGCCACTGAGATCACCAAGCATGAAATCGTCAAGACGCTTCTGAGATCTCTTGACAGCTCATTTGACACTCTAGCTCTTATGATTAAAGAACGCCCTGACTTCAAAACACTCGATCCATCTAACATACTTGAGAGGCTCAACACACATGATTCCAGCTATCTGAGAAAAGAGATATGTATGGTCCCAACTATGGCCGAACTCGCGCTTTGAAGGAAAAGGTTGTTTTCTCATCTGAAGAAGAATCTGACTGCAGTTCCGGTGAAGCTGAAGACCTTGGGAAGGAGCTTGCTATGCTTGTGAAGAAGTTCCAGAAGTTCACTAAGAAGAAAGGCTTCAGAAAGTCTTCACGATCCAGTTCAAGAAATGATGAAGCTTCTTCCAATGACCACAAGAAGAGAACCTGTCAGAAGTGCAAGAAACCTGGTCACTACATCTCTGAGTGTCCGCAGTGGGACAATGAGAAGAAAAAGAAGAAGAGCAAGGAATATGATTCTGATGACCAGAAGAAGAAGAAATACTCAAAATCTTCTTCCAAGTCCTCTTCCAAGTCTTCATCACACAAGAAAAGTTTGTCTGGCAAGGCTCGTGCTTTTGTTTGCAAGGAAATGGATTCAGAGGAGGAGTCTGCTTCAGAGGAGGCAGAAGTGATGGAGTCTGTGGAGGAGTCTGACTCTGGCGCTGCACGTCTGGCTTTAGCTTCAGCCTACGTTGCCAAGTCCATCTTCAACACTTAAGACAATGCATCCATCACCAACGTTGACGCCAGTTACAAGGACGACTCCGCTCCCACTTACTGCTTCATGGCACGTGGTGCCAAGGTAAACTCACGCGATGCTTACTTTCAAACATCAAGTGAAGATGACTCTGACTGTGAATCCAAACCTAGCTAAAAAACATGATAAAATTGCAACTGAACAACAGAAAGCTATGGAACATATTCAAAAATTGTTAGACAAAAGCGATGACCTGTTGGACGTGGAAATGACTAAGACTCAGTCCTTAATTGAAGACATAAAAAATCTTCATGTTAAGTACCAGGAACTTGAAGGTCGTCATGAAACCCTCTCAACATCTCATGAAAAGCTTTCCTACTATTATCTTCAAAGGAAGCAGGAACTTGAGAAATTGAGATCGGATCATGAAGATCTTCAAAAGGAGAACAAGTCACTTCACGCTCAACAGATCAGTCCCGCTCAGGAAGGATTTGAACCACCATGTTTAAAATGCATTGAGCGTGATAACACTGTTTCTGTTGCTGGATGTTCTACTGCTCCTGTTGCAATATCTTCAACTGCTGATGTGGTAACTAACCCCTCTATTGAGGATACCACTACTATTGCTGATGAGAATGCCAGGTTGAAGACACTGATTGAGACAAGGATGTACAAAAGCCTCAAAGGGCATCAGACATTATGTGATGTCCTCAAAAAGAAGATTCTGAACCGAAACCCTAGAAAAGAGGGTATTGGGTTCGAGAGGAAAACGAATGTTGATGGGTCGTACCGGAAGCCTGAGCAGTACCCCAAAACCACATGGGTTGCTGCAAAGGAATCTTTAGTAGATGCATCCACCTTATCTGGTTTCACTTGCGCTTACCCTATTATCATTGATGAATCCTTTGATGCAAACTATAAACTGTTTAAGAATCAGAATGGTGAAGTGTTTGCCAGGTATATTGGTACTAACTACAGGAATGGACCACCTATGAAGAAGATCTGGGTACCTAAACAGTGTATTGAGAATCTTCCTATGAATGTCATCATGACACCACCAAGGAAGAAGATAAACCCCAGACCTATGGCTTCATATGGCCCAAAGGCTTCATACAGATACAAGACTGACCTGAGTCACCCTAATGCAAATGTTTTGCAGGGAAACCATACTCAGACTTATGAATATGAGCGTGTGTCTTCAAACCATTATGTTCATAGAACTAAGAACTTTTCTACTTATTCATATGAGTATCATGCTTCTCCTGCAAGGCTATTTTCTAGGGCTCCAAAGCCGAAATTCTCAGATGCTGCACTTAGACTCATTGCTTCTAAGCCACCCCTGAAGATGTGCGTGGTTAAGAACAATTAACTTTCTTTTGCAGAGAAAGGTCTCCAGCCGAAAATCAAAGGCGCCCGATGCTATTGCTGGGGACCTAAAACACATTATGCGACGCAAGATAAAATACCATATGGTCTTAGTATGTATTTCATATCTGAATCTCTTGCCAGTCATACTATCAGTCCCAACCTTGATCTAAGCTTTGATAATCCTCTTGTGCGTCAAATGTTTATGCTTCACAATACTCTTTGTGAAGCCTATCCTCCTAACTGCACTGTAGGGTACGACACCTCATGCTTCAGAATGGATTATGGACAGCGGATGCACTAACCACATGACTGGTGATCGAAGTCTTCTCATGGACTCAACCTTACGTCCATGTGATAAAAGTAACATCACATTCGCTGACACTTGTAAAAGCAAGGTATTGGGCCTAGGTAGAGTTGCAATCTCAAGGGATCAGCACATGGACAAAGTGATGCTTGTTGAATCCCTTGGTTTCAACTTAATGTCTGTCTCAATGCTTTGTGACTTAAACATGATTGTGCTATTAGGAAAATATCGTTGCCTTGTACTAATGGAATCTGACAAGTCTAGTCTTCGAAGGGTACAGGAAGATGATCTATAAATGGTAGACTTCTTAGCAGGACCACAGATGGCCGTATGTCTTCTAGCCAAGTCTTCAGAGTGCTGGCTCTGGCATCGGAGGCTAGGGCATGCTGGCATGAGGAACCTACACACTCTCGCCAAGAAGAAGCACGTCATAGGCATCAAAGACGTCAAGTTCAAGAAAGATCATCAATGTGGTGCTTGTGAAGGTGGGAAGATGACAAGGGCCAAGCATCCCTCAAAGACAATCATGACTACATCTTGACCTTTTGAGTTGCTCCACATGGACTTGTTTGGTCCCGCTCACTACTCTACTCTCACTGCTACTGCTTGTCTCTATGGTTTCATTATTGTTGATGATTATTCAAGATACACTTGGGTGCACATAATTCTCTTCAAGACTGAAGTGCAGATGTCTTCACGCGCCGCCAACCGCGCCATGAACAACTATGGCGTCAAGATCAAGAACATTAGGAGTGACAACGGCACAGAATTCAAGAACACAGGCCTCGACCTCTATCTTGACACCTTACGCATCACTCATGAGTTTTCTGCTCCCTACGCACCTCAGCAGAATGGCATCGTGGAGCGCAAGAACAGAACCCTTATTGAGATGGCTCGGATGATGCTTGACGAATACAAGACTCCAAGAAAATCCTGGCCTGAAGCCATTGATACTGCATGCCATGTCATCAACCGTGTTTATCTTCACAAGCTTCTGAAGAAAACATCCAATGAGCTTCTAACAGGTAAGAAGCCAAACGTAAGCTACTTCAGAGTATTTGGTGCCAGGTGCTGGATCAAGGATCCACATCACACTTCAAAATTTGCACCGAAAGCACATGAGGGTTTTATGCTTGGGTATGGAAAGGACTCGCACTCCTACAAAGTCATCAACCTCTTTCACTATAAAGTGGTTGAAACTGTGGATGTGTGGTTCGGTGAAACTAACGGCTCGCAAAGAGAGACCTGCCAAATGTGCTAGATGAAGTACCTGCCAGTGATCAATCAAGCTAATGGGAACAGGAGAGATCATGCCATCAGAGGCCCAACCTGAATAGGAACTTATTATTTCTGCACCTGATCAACCTGAAGACATTGCTCAGCCTGAAGATAATCCTCCAAATGATGACAATGATCAGCAGGAGCAAAATCTTCGTCCAGTTCATCCTCGTGTTACAAATGAAGTACAAATTGAGAAGATAATCGATAGCATCAATGCACCTGGTCCACACTCGTTCAAGAGCAACACAGCTAGCAAATTTCTGTGGGCACTTTGCATTTGTTTCAATCTCTGAACCCAAGAAAGTTGCTGAATCCTTCATGGAACCTGAATGGATTCAAGCTATGCAAGAAGAGCTTCAATAGTTTGAGCTGAACAATGTATGGGAACTTGTCAAGCGTCCTGATCATCGCAAGCACAACATAATAGGCACAAAATGGATGTATCTCAACAAACAAGACGAGCATGGTCAAGTAGTCAGAAACAAAGCACGGCTCGTTGCTCAAGGATACACACAAGTTGAAGGAATTGACTTCGATGAAACATTTGCCCCAGTGGCTAGGCTTGAAGCCATTCGCATATTGCTAGCTTACGCAAATCATCATAACATCCTTCTATATCAAATGGATGTGAAGAGTGCCTTTCTCAATGGAAAGATTGAAGAAGTATATGTTGCACAACCGCCTGGCTTTGAAGACCCAAAACATCCTGATATGGTATACAAGCTCAACAAGGCACTGTATTGCCTCAAACAAGCCCCTCGTGCTTGGTATGACACACTCAAAGACTTCCTGAAGAGCAAAGGCTTCAAACCTGGTTCTCTAGATCCCACTCTCTTCACGAAGACATATGATGGTGAACTGTTTGTGTGCCAAATCTATGTGGATGACATTATCTTCGGTTGCACCAACAAGAAATACAGTGATGAATTTGCTCACATGATGCAAGAACAATATAAAATGTCCATGATGGGAGAGCTGAAGTTCTTTCTCGGTCTTCAAATCCGTCAGCAACGCAACGGCATCTTCATATCTCAAGAAAAATATCTCAAAGATTGCCTGAAGAAGTTTGGCATGCAAGGCTGCAAAGGATACACGACGCCAATGCCAACCAAAAGTCATCTAAGCCCCGACGTCAACGGTAAAGATTTCGATCAACAAGTATACCGCTCCATGATTGGTTCTTTACTTTACTTATGTGCATCTAGGCCAGATATCATGCTTAGTGTTTGCATGTGTATCCGATTCCAAGCGGCACCAAAGGAGTCGCATCACTTAGCTGTGAAGCGAATTCTTCGATATTTGGCTTACACCCCAACACTAGGATTATGGTATCCAAAGGGCTCAGAGTTTGATCTGGTTGGATTTTCAGATGCTGATTATGCTGGTGACAAGGTGTGTCGCAAGTCTACATCGGGCACATGTCACTTTCTGGGTCGATCTCTTGTCTGTTGGTCTTCAAAGAAGCGTAACTGTATCACTCTCAACCGCTCAATCTTAATACATTGTCATTTGGATCTTGCCGGCCACTTCGTGGATGAAGCAAACTCTTAAGGACTATGGCATCCATCTCAAGCATGTGCCACTCATCGCGATAATGAAAGCGCTATCAAGATTGCCAATAACCAGTTCGCACTCAAAGACAAAGACATTGAAATTGGCCATCACTTCCTCAGAGATCATGTTATGAAAGAAGACATTGATATCATTCACGTCAAGACAGAAGAGCAGTTGGCTGATATCTTCACTAAGCCCTTGGATGAGAAGAGGTTTTGCAAGTTGCGGTGTGAGCTACATATCTTGGAATCCTCGAATGTGCTTGCATTAGGCACACATCCAAACACTTATGCAGTTTGATGACTTAGATGTGCAACACACGAAGTAATGTATATCTTCAATCAGTGAAGACATACACTCTAAGTGTGAATACATTAATGTGGAAATTGACTTCAGAGCGCCACGATAATTGTGCGTCGTGTCTGGGTCTAATAATTCCTATACGGTGGGAAACTCCATCACCAAACTCTTATGCAGTGTTTCCTCATGGTGCCATATTTGCAAAGTCTTCGCAACTGATTTAACTTCAACATTAATTTGATTTCGTGATCACTGATTTGGCTTTACTCGGTTATATATATACTCTACAGCATTCACTTATGGCTATGTCTTCTTGTTTGAATCTTTTGAACTAAGTGAATGTGATTGGACCCTAACCTCTCTATGCTTTCTACCTCAAGCTCTATCTATCCAAATCATATGCATTCTGTTGAAACTGTCGAATGTCTTCTCTGCGTCCTTGTCAGCAGAAGATACAGAGACAAACATTTATATCTAGCTTTAATGACATATCCTTTTGCCTGAAACCCGGAGAATTCGGAACGACCACCCCGAAAATCCAGGTGTGCGTGGGACCGTGGAACAACTCTCAGTGAGTTGCATGTTCGCCACGTGTCCATTAGATGTGAACCGCCAGGGGCACCTGCGTAATTGCGCTGTGCTGTCTCTGTCCTTATAAATGCCTGTCTCGTCTCGGTCAAAAATCCTTTTTCCTCCTTCTCCATCTCTCGCAAACCCTAGCGCCTACGCTAGCTCTCGACTACGCCGATGACGAAGCGCTTAGCTGCCGCGACCTCCTCGACGCCGTCCTCACGCCGGCCGCGGACCTCGTCTTCTCCGCCGTCACCGTAGGTATCTTCCGTCACCAAGTTAGGCCACGGGAGATCGAACTGCTCGGCATCCATCTTCGCTCCGTCTAGCAGTTCTTCGTGTGGTAATAAAAGTTTACTTTTTACCGTCTTTTTGATCTGATAGATTCATCCCTTCCTACCAAAAGTGATTTCTAGATCTTCGAACATGAATCTATCTGTTTCTGCATCTCATATTCTGCCTAGTATATTCACTTATGCTTCTTCACAAGTTAGATTCCTCACTTTTACTTATTCTTGATTTGTACAACTCTGGAACCAACTCTCATCATATGAGTGAATGTCTTCGCGTTATGAGGTCAATGTCTTCAAACTGATTTATCTTCAAAATCTTCTGAGAATGCATATGACCTCTTCCCCTTCCCTCGCACCTTTAATGCTGTCACAGGTACATGTCCGTGGGAGAATCCCTTGGTTCTCATAGTATGCATTCGTTTGTAGAATTCTTGCAGAGTCACATCAACTCACCTGAAGCGAGTTCCTGTCAGTCCAGCCATTTGAAGCCATTGCAAGTATTGAAGCCTTTCAGTTTACACTTCATGGCAACTAAACAGTCAGCAAGAAAGGGAGGCAGATAGCGTCGTGGTGACACCTCCAAGGACTTACCTCTAGATTTTCACAAGATGTACAAAACTAATCCAGAGGAAACCTATACTGAACGCAAGAATCGAATCCAATGGATTCGAAGATATTGGGCAGAAGAGTGGATCAAATATCGCTTCATCACCAAAGAATATGCAGAGAAGAATGCCATCAAGGCACCCTGGGGTGATATTTTGTACAAAAATCTTCCACCCAGGACTCAGGCTGAAGCTATTGAGCAAGGCTTATTATGATTCCTCCACCTACTGCTGGTCCTCAATTTCATTACCATGTCGAGCACAGGCCTCAGGTTCAGAAGCCAAAGCCAAGACTGTCCAGATTTCCAGGTACTGCCACTTTACCAGGATCTTTCAATGTCAACGGCTTCATTGCACACAACACCTTCTTCAATAGCGAAAAGAACCCCTACACCAAGCCCAAGATTTCATCTAATCGATTCTGGAGTTATCAGCAGCGCAGCTATTATTCATGCATTCTGTACAACCAAGGCCGCATATTTCCACATATGCGCCTTGATACTGAAGCCATAGCAGGCCTGCCCTGCTTAGAAGAAGCTCTCGATTGCTTCAGAGAGGCTGGCTTACTGCATTTTGTCACTGACAAGGAGCACTGGAATGAAGAGTTGCTGCTCCAATTCTACGCCACTGTTCATATCAGAGGCTACAACAGGGATCCTAAGACTTGGGTCCTTGAGTGGATGACTGGAAATTTCCATCACAAAGCGAAAGCATTTGATGTCATTGAGCTTACTGGCCTTCCCACTCCAGGTGATCTCTATGAGCCTGGTTGTCAGCTTCACACTGCAGCTGTGGAAAGCATCTTTCACAAGCCAGAACCGAACATGAGCCAGATGCTAAGTATGATGAAGCCATTGCCTCCAGATGCAGAATATCCTACGGAATTCTTTGTTGAAGACCTTGAGTATCTGCCACGCACAATCTATCACATCATAAGGCGAACTCTCTGGCCTATCAAAGGACATTCTCCAAAGGCTGAGCTAGAAGGTGCAATGAAGACATTGGTCTTCCATATTCTTCATGGCAAATGCTTCAATGCACAAGATTTCTTCATCCGCCAACTTGCTGCATCAGGATCTGACATTTTTGGCTTGAAGTTCTATGCTCCATGGATCATGCGTCTGATCAAGCTTCACATTGCTTTCAACTATCAGCCATCTGCACGCAATGACATTGTCTTCTTGCCAGATGTTGATATGTCTGTTGGAGCCATCTATCCAGAGCCTGACAAAGAGCCATTTTATCTTCATAACATTGATCATCAGAGCTTCACTCAGCCCATTGAAGGTGTGCTGGCTGCCACTCGAGTCTATCCGTTGGCTGGTACTACACGTGCACCTCACCGTGCCCCAACCGAAGCCACTAACAGCACAATTGCTCAACCGCCTCGAAAGTGATCTCGTGTTCTCAATGACCGAGAGCTTCTTGTTGGCCTGCATCAGAAACAGGATAGGCATCATGATTGGCTCAAGCGCCAGATGCAGAGCATCATGACTGATGTCAATCGCATTCGCAACCTTGCAACCAAGAATGCCTTTGTCGCGCATGTAACCTGTCGACGCACATGGAAAGGGATGACGCTTATGTGTGCTAAGGAAGATCTT
Organism: Aegilops speltoides; assembly: GCA_021437245.1. Classification (NCBI taxonomy): domain Eukaryota; kingdom Viridiplantae; phylum Streptophyta; class Magnoliopsida; order Poales; family Poaceae; genus Aegilops; species Aegilops speltoides. The sequence continues at coordinate 250,933,482 of CM038146.1, forward strand.
CAGGACGATGGCTTCTCAGAATGATTCACGTTTGATTCCACTCCGCCCAGAAACGTTGTTCTGCGGCGCACTCCATCTCTTGAAGACTCAGAGTACTCCTCTTCTGCTGCAACCGTGAATGCTCGTGTGATCGATGATCAAGATGATGCTACTTCGCCACCTCCAACACGTATCGGAACTGCTCCAAGTTCGTCTGCACCGCCAAACCTCGACACCAACCCTGCATCTTCTCCTACTCCTTCTGGGAACAAGTAGAGGCTCAATGTCTTCAACCCTTTTTGGTCCTTACTGACAAAAGGGGGAGAAACTATGAGTTGATAGTCTTCAAGCGGGTTCATATGGGCGGTTGCACTATATTTTCCCTAGTGTTTACAACTCTTGCTTTTGATACATTTGGTTCTCTGAGTTGTAACACTTAAACTCGATGGTCGTCAGCTACTTATTTACTATTTTGTGATGCGATGAGAAATTCCGCATGTGCGATGATAACTTCTGCACTTAAATCATTTTACAGACGTCCATTTTTCATTATGCATGTCATTATGTCCGTTACATCGAGTCATGCATGATGAAATGTCTCCATAAGTTGAAGAGGATCTCCACAAGTAGAACCTGACATGTGCATTTGCATTCCAAAAGCAAATTATTAATATGCACATCTTCAGGGGAGCCTTTTGCTACTTATGAAGACAATACCTCATCCTTTACAATTTCACATATTTATATCCCCGTTGAAAACTTCAACCAGTTTGTCATCAATCACCAAAAAGGGGGGGATTGTAAGTGCATCTAGTGCCACCCCTAGTTTGGTTTTGGAGTATTGACGACAAACGTGGTTGAGGGACTAATGTGTTTGTGAGAATTGCAGGATAACACAGGTAGTAGTCCCTCCTTGATTCGGTTTACCTACCGGAGATGACCCCTAAAAATGTATGAAGACATTGAAGATAATGGTGGTACGTGAAGATATTCACATTGAAGACTATGACAGAAGAAGACATTGAGTGAAGACTATGGAGTGCGAAGACTTAGTAGTTTCGTTGTTTCTTTTCTTCTTTGTTGAGTCATAGGAACCACCGCACTGTTAAGTGGGGTCCAAGTGAACAAAGTCAGAGTGACTGAAGTGATGCTCAACCAAAATCCTATGTCTTCGAGCGAAGACAATGAGAGCAAATCTTATCCAGAGTTGGATAAGTCAGCTTTACTTGTAGCCCAAGTCAAGCTGTCGTGTGTGTTTGAAATCTGACCGTTGTGACACGTGTCAGTTCCTTAGTGACCCAAGGTCATTTCGGACAAATCAGGTCGGGTTGCCCAGTGGCTATAAATAGCCTACCCCCTACACCATAAATTGGTGGCTGCTCAGAGTTAGTGCACGGCTTTTGTCGTTGAGAGCAACCCACCTTCGAAGAGTTTGAGAGAGAAATCCTTGTGAGGACAAAGCCCAAAACACCAAGAGCCCAAAGAGTGTTTGGCATCACTGAAGTCTTTCTGTCCGCGTGATCTGAAGACTTGTTACACTTGAGGACTGTTAATCCTCCAGCCGGTTAGGCGTCGCGTTCTGAGCATCCAAGAGTAATTGTGGATTGCCGGTGAACAAAGTCTGTGAAGGTTTGGAAGTCTACCTTGAAGACTTTCCAGAGTGATTGGGCGAGGACTATGTGTCCTTAGCTCAAGGGGAATAAGGTGAAGACATGGTCTTATGAATTCAATCTCAGCCTCCCGGCCCTAATCAGACGTACAGTTGTCACAACAACTGGAACTGGTCGAACAAATCCTTGTCTTCAAACACACTGGTTCTATCTCTTACTCTCCTTACTTACAGTTTGTCTTTGTGATGTCATTGCCTGATTGCTCTGCCTGTTTGACTTCACTGTGTGACTACTTGTTCTGATTGGCTTCATACTATCTTCCATCCTGATCCTACTACCTAGCTGCTATCAGTCATCATGCTTTAGCTTCATACTATGGCTTGTCTAGTGTAGTTCATCTTCCGCTGCATGTTTATTGGTCCAGTATTCGTGTTTGTCTTCGAAACTTTCATGTTTTGAAGACTTTCATGAAAATCGCCTATTCACCCCCCCCCCCCTCTAGTCGATAACTAGCACTTTCACACCGCTTCTGACCTGCTTCGGCTAGCATACTCTTTTGAGTCGAAGATAGCCCTTGATTCCCTTGGCTCATTTTTTAATCATCTTATTGACACTGATTATCAGCAGGAGGACACAGGAGCAAGCCGTAACAAGGCTGATGAGGTAACTATCCTTTCCTCCGACTCCGAGCCTTTGCCAAGACGGAAAATCCGCATAGTGACCCACAAAGTAAGGTTTTCTCATCCTTTAGCTCATCACAATCCTTACTTTATTTTTAAGCGGCAAATTCACGAGAGCCGGAGGCAGACCCGGACCAGCAAGGATGCGGAGCTCTCCTCCAGCTTACCGAACACCCCAAGGAAACACCGGAATGAGGTCACTTCTGTTTTAAACATCTTTTACCCCTTGGCGGGTCTCTTTCGTCTACCACTCAATTCTTCTGACTCGGATTACCAGGACACTTCCCCTTCCTCCGGCGACTCACTGCAGTCCAACCTGCCGGCTTTCAAGACTGCACCAGGGTATGATAATCTGCTTATCTTGTATTTACTTTAATCACTTGCATCTGTACTAATCTTTATTTTGACGCAGTGGACAAGCCAAGCCCAGCAAACGGGTCAGGAAAAGCAAACCAGCTGAAGACACAGTCGTGACTGAGCCGGTTGTTGAAACAGCTGTGCCAGACTCGACCACTCATGAGCCGCCATCTGAGCTAGCTCAAGACTTACCAACTCCCGCTACTGACCTGCCACTGAACGAGCCACCGACGAATCAGAAAATCCAGAAGCCCCTAGCCCGGTCAGGACTGATGACCCTCAAAATGCTGATGTTGAAATCACCAGAACTGGCTTTGTTGAGCCGGGAAGACCGATCAGATCGCCAAGTGCCCCGCCAAGGAAGAACTTCGGACCACCATTTGGGTCAAGCTGGATGTTGCAAACTGTGCTCATATGAGTATTGGAGACATCTTTTCTGGCTACATGAGCCAAGTGCACAGCAGCCGGAACCTCGAGATTGATATGGTGAAGCAAATGCACCAAAAATTCGAGGTATAACCCGTTCTCTCCTATTCATTAATATTTACTATGCCAGCCCCCAAGTCTACTACTTATGATGTTTATGCTGTAGACTTAGAAACAAACTTAATGATATTATCAACAGATGACTAACACATATAAGAAGTCTGGCTTACTCTGTAGTCCCCAAGGGGCGGTTTAACCAACATGGTTGAGCCGGTCCTTGATATATAAAAAATGCTTACAGATCTTCGAACAGCAATATGCATTAGCCCCCAAGTGCCATGTATTATTACTTGCAAAATGCTTGGGACTTACTCTTATGAATCGCCGTCTTATGAACCGCCACTGAAAATAAAATTCTTTGGTAACATTAGCCCCCAAGTGCCACGTGTTGTTCCTGGCAAAAGACTTGGGACTTTAATATTACATAAAAATTGGCTTGATTTTTGACTCTGTACTTGTATAGGCCACCACGAGCCAACTCGAATCCGAGGTGACCGATCTGAAAAGCCGCTGTCGGTGTCAAAACCGGCGGATCTCGGGTAGGGGGTCCCGAACTGTGCGTCTAGGCGGATGGTAACAGGAAACAAGGGACACGATGTTTTTACCCAGGTTCGGGCCCTCTCGATGGAGGTAAAACCCTACTCCTGCTTGATTGATATTGATGATATGGGTAGTACAAGAGTGGATCTACCACGAGATCAAGGAGGCTAAACCCTAGAAGCTAGCCTATGGTATGATTGTTGTAATGGTTGTTCGTCCTATGGACTAAAACCCTCCGGTTTATATAGACACCGGAGAGGGCTAGGGTTACACAGAGTCGGTTACAATGGTAGGAGATCTACATATCCGTATTGCCAAGCTTGCCTTCCACACCAAGGAAAGTCCCATCCGGACACGGGACGAAGTCTTCAATCTTGTATCTTCATAGTCTTGGAGTCCGGCCGATGATGATAATCCAGCTATCCGGACACCCCCTAGTCCAGGACTCCCTCAGTAGCCCTGAACCAGGCTTCAATGACGACGAGTCCGGCGCGCATATTGTCTTCGGCATTGCAAGGCGGGTTCTTCCTCCGAATAATTCATAGAAGATTGTGAACACCAGGATAGTGTCCGGCTCTGTAAAATAAATTCCACATACCACCGTAGAGAGAATAATATGTACACAAGTTCAATCTGCTAACGTATTTTGTGGCGTGACGTCACACCACTACCAAGCCTTTACTTGAATCGTTTTATTATACCACCTCGGTAGCGTTTAGCTAAGAGGTTTCCTTGGCACGCCTTGTCGAGCGAGATCGTGTTCCCCTTATTCCGGATTCCCATCAATACGGACGTGGGTAACCCAACGCGCCATTGATTGTGGCGCTTGGGAGATAAGCGAGTTTTACCGGGCTGGTGGGGCGCATAGTCTTCGTCGCCCATATATAAGGGATAAGGATCCACCTTTTTACCCACGCCTTCTTCCTCCTCTCGCTTATCCATCTCCGCAAGACTCGAGCTCCAGCGCCCAAGTTCGCACATCTCGCCTCAACCTTCTCCAGCCATGTCGGGAGCGGAGGCAGTGGATGGCCTCCTCCGCTACGGAGGGCACATCGAGAAGTTGCGCGGTGCGGATACTGTCCAGCGACATCGCGCAGACCGGCCGCCCGACGAGGGGCAGCTCATCCCCACCCCCAGCCCCATGAGAGGGTCGATTTCTTCCCCACTTCCTCCGCGGACCTGGCTTCCCACTTCATCCCTTCGTCCGGGGCTCATGTACTACTACGGCTCGACTTCCATGATCCGGGCGCTAAACTTCATCCTCAACATCTCGGCGTTTATCGTGTGGTGCGAGGCCTTCCTTTGCATCCAGCCCCACTTCGCCAGACTAAAGACCTTCAATGTCAAGTCAAGGTGGTGAAGGGCGCCCAAGCGGAGTGCGGAGGCGCCATGGTGGGCAAAATGCCCAACGTCATCTCGCTCGAGGGTGCCTTCGTGGAGTCCATCAAAGGGTGGCATTCGGGGTGGTTCTACATCACCGAGCCGCGTGACTCTAAATGGGCAGCGGCCCCCGAGTTCACATCTGGTACCCCCATGCAGCTCACCTCTTGGAAAGAGAAGGGCTTGCCATGGGGTAGTTCGGAGGAGCTGACCGACTCGAGCCCTGTCTCGGACCACTCGTGAACAAGAAGCTTAAGCTTGTCAACGTGATCCAGGTCATGCTCGTCCGCCGGATTCTCCCCTGCCAGCAACGGGCTTTCAATTTGTGGGAGTTTGAACCGGCACAACACCGGACCTTGAGCGGGCTCTTCGACATGACGTACGAAGCTGCTTGGAGGGTGCTGTTCAAGGGCGGAGAAGCCCCCGCATCCGCAACTGACGATCGTGAATTCAGCACGCAGCGCCCGGCCGGCGAGGTAAGCTTTGTTATCCTTTATGGGACACTCATTTTTTTCATAGTTGACTCTAGTGGGATCTAAAACTCCCAATGCCTTTAACAGGACTGGCAGAAGAAGTCCGGACAGGTTAACTGTCCAGCTCCCCTTCCCGAAGACCCAGCGGACACCCGTTTGACGGGGCTGCTGGTTCCGGCCCTTTACATGGTGCCGAAGAAGAAGGCCAAGAAGAAGGCCACGGGAACCCGAAGGAGTTCCCGGCGCCAGGTGGTATCGTACTCATCATCTGATGACTCCGAGGCGGACTCCTCCCCAGAGAAGGAGGAGAAAGAGGCCTCTTCCCCAGCGGGGGGAGAGAAGAAGAGGAAGGTCTCCACAACGAGGGCGGCCGAAGGGTCCAAGAAAGGACGGACCCTTTCTCCGGAATGCTCCGCCAACGCCGACGACGGCGACGAGGAGTGGCCCTCAAGGGCCAAGCCCCTGGCAAGATCGTAAGTGTCCGAATTCCTGGATGATTTATAATTTCTCTTTCTGCCACATGGTGTCCTTCTAATGCCGCATACAACCTGTAGTCCCAAGGACGATCTTCCCGCTTCATCGAGCGGGTCCTTGGCTCCGTCGGATATGGATTCCCTTCCGACCGCCTCCACCCCTCGCGATGCTGATGACGCCGAGGTGGGATCCGTGAGGGGACCCACCAGAGGGGAGGCTCGGAGGTGCCACAGGCAACCTCCCAGAGACCGCGACCGAACCCGCAGTGGTTCCGAGTCCGCAGCGCCCGCTCATAAGAAGGGCAAGACTGTGACACCGGCGGCCGCCGTCCAACCGGAGGTGCCGGATAACTTGTTGGAGGCGCTCAACGGCGCTTCCATCAAAGAAGAACACCGCACTATCATGAGTGCGGTGATTCAGAAGGTCCAGCTCGCCAAGAGCGGGCTGACCGAAGCCTGCAGCAGCCTTCTAACGGGCTTTGAGGTAAGAATTTTAAGACATGTAATATAATACCGCATAGACAGTAGCCCCTGATGCTCGGTTCGGTGTTCGGAAAGAAAGCCGGACCGAGGATCTTACAAAGATATACGCAGGAGTTCTAAAAAATATGTCAATATGGGATTGCAGATCAGGTTGCCGACCTCTGCCAGACCGATGCGGAGGTCGATGCTTTGAAGCAGAACCTCGAGCGGTCCGAGAGCGAGCTCGGCCGTGCCAAGAATCAGCTCGAGGACAAGGAAGGTGAGTAACACCGTATTAAATTTGTAGCAGCGGGTAAGGCATTTTTCATGCAAAGCAAGCATGTGAATGTGAATTACCTGTTACTTACCCGAATTCGGAGCTCTCCAGGAGCGTTTGCAGATCTGCCTCAGAGCGTGTCCGATGTCTGCTGCATTCTACCGGCCGAGGAGGGAGCTCGACGGAGAAGGTCTTGGTCTCGAGGGCCGAGGCCGACATCTGGTGCCCTGAGCGACCAAGCTGAAGCGGCTGGTCGAGCTCCACAAGGTAGCCGAACAGGCCATGAAGGGCCTCTTAGTTCGGCTGTGGCCCAAGGAGGCCATGCCTGGGAGCTACTTCGGCCTGGTGCGGCGGCTGGTGGATTCGTGTCCCTGGGTGGAAGTCGTCAAGCACTCCGCCTGCCTTGAAGGTGCCCGTCGGGCCCTTGCCCGTGCAAAAGTGCACTAGGGCAGGATGGACGCTGAGAAGCTTCTGACGGACGCGCTGTCGGCGGGCAAGGAGTATCGCACGCCCGAAATGTATTATAAGAGTGTCCTGAAGGGAGCCCGCATGATTGCGGATGAGTGCTCCAAGGATGTAATATTTGAGTAGAATCGCATTATGTTATCCTGTGCGCTGAAAACTGTGTTCATATGCGCTAAGCAACGCTTATTAATTTAAAATATTACCTTCTGTGTGGCCGTTTATCAAATCTGAGAGATGGCATGTCGTTGGCTTCAGCCCCCATGCCACGAGTGCTCGGGTGTTCGGGATAAACTTGAGCGCTCTTGTTCCCATTGTTGGGTCCATCTAGGGAGGCGCTCGACACAATGAACGAGGCAACCGGGCTTATATTGCTTGAACACTCTCACTTAGCCATAGAATTCTATAATTTTAAATATCGGTGAAGCCCCTAGTGTTCGGAAGACCGATTTCGGGGCGCTATCCACGCCTGGGCCGGACAAAGCCGGTTCCTTGCTCTAAGGGGCATAAGCCTTTAGGGACTTGAAAAGACCTCTCGAACAGCGACCAGCTGTCGCCTTATCATGACTGTCAGTTTTAGCTTTCTCCACTGAGGCGCTTGCCCAGCTCAACCGGGGCGCAATCGTAGTGGTTCTCCCAGTGCTACCTTAGCCGATAAAACGGAACGTAAGGTACCAAAACATGGGAGCCGAGCAAACCCAACTATTGACCCAAGACATGATTCGGAGCCGATGCATATAATGCTATAAGTTCGGGGTGCCGCACTTGTGAAAGTGTTCGGACTTATCACACCATAATGCGGGGAACTTAAGCCCCTGGTGTATTCGGCCGTACCAAAGTGTACAGATGCGAGATGTCATAAATGAACATATATAAGAAAGAAATGCAATTATAAGCAAAAAAGCGATGCATTGTTTATTCCAGAAATACTGCCATGAATGCAGAACGATACAAATAGTGCGGTAAGCAAGGGATTGGACTATTAAACATGTCCCCCTCAAGGGGTAGGCTGCGGAATGGTGTATTAAATAGATTTAATGCTCGTAATGGAGACCACCTGAGTGTTCGTCGTGGCATGTCTCCTTCCCTGGCTGTCGCATCGTGAGTTCGACAGGTCTACTGCCGGACAGGGCCTCTGGTGAACGGAGTCCTGTGGGTAAGAAAAAATAAAAAAGAAAAAGAACGACGCACTTGGGAGCCCCTTGTGTGGTTGAGCCGCACTCTGGGCCTGTCGTGGTCGTGCCCCTCCCCTATGCCCATGGTATCTCCAGAGCGTAATTATGTACGCGAGGGACTAGTCTTGCAATTATGCAAGGGCTAGGGTTGGGGCCGCATTACTACTGGCGCGCCGGAACGCGTGTGTGGTCTTGTTGTATGTTACTCCAGTAGCGTTTGGCGTGTTCGGTCGCTAACGGCGGACTCAAAATTGCTTTAAGAGGCTGCTCAGACTTCGCCACGAGCCGCTATGTGTTCCTCCGCTCGAGGGAGCGTTGATGTTTCCGTTGACCGTGATGACTCCTCGAGGGCCTGGCATCTTGAGCTTGAGGTATGCGTGACGCGGCACGCGTTGAACTTTGCAAACGCGTTCGTCCGAAAGCAGAGCGTGATAGCCGCCTGCGAACGGGACTATGTCGAAGATTAACTCCTCGCCGGAAGTTATCCGGGATCCAAGACCACTTCGGTGTGGTGAGCTGTACAATTGGCCTCTACACCGGTATGATGCCTTTGAAGGTCGTCTTTGTAGGTTTAATCCTTGAGGGTCTATGCCCATCTTGCGATCTTGTGTCGATAAAGCAGGTTCAGCTGCTGCCGCCATCCATCGAGGACTCTGGTGAGGTGAAATCCATCGACGATTGGGTCTAAGACCAATGCGGCGAATCCGCCTTGACGGATACTGGTGGGGTGGTCCCTTCGATCAAAAGTGATCGGGCAAGAGGACCATGGATTGAACTTTGGGGCGACTGGCTCCATCACATATACGTCCCTAAGTGCACGCTTCCGCTCCCTCTTGGGTATGTGGGTTGCGTATATCATATTTACCGTCCACACTTGTGGGGGAAACCCTTCTGTCCTCTATTGTTTGGCGGCCGGGTCTCTTCCTCGTCATCGCTATGCAGCCCCTTGTCATTGCTTTCGGCGATTAATTTGCCTGCCTGCTTGAATACCCAACAATCCCTGTTGGTGTGATTGGCTGGCTTTTCGGGGGTGCCGTGTATCTGGCACGAGCGGTCGAGTATTCGGTCCAAATTGGACGGACCCGAAGTAGTTCTTTTGAATGTATTTTTCCGCTGACCGGGTTTAGAGCCTCTGAATCCGGCGTTGACTGCCGTATCCTCAGTGTTGTCGCCGTTAACGCGGCGTTTGTTTTTGTTTCGACGCGACCTGCCATTGTGGTCCTTGGTATCCGGACTACCAGAATTTTTGCTGAGGTTGTTCTTGTGGGCTAGCAGCTGTCCTCCCCGCCTGAAGCGGGTCATGAGTGATGTGAGGGCTGCCATGGATTTGGCTTTTCTGCCCTAGGTGTCGGGCCAGCCACTCGTCGCGGATGTTATGTTTGAAGGCTGCGAGGGCCTCTGCATCCGGACGGTCGGCGATTTGATTTTTCTTTGTTAAGAACCGTGTCCAGAACTGTCTGGCCGATTCGTCTGGCTGCTGAATTATGTGGCTGAGGTCATCGGCGTCTGGTGGTCGCACATATGTACCCTGGAAGTTGTCAACGAATGCGGCTTCCAGGTCCTCCCAACACCCAATTGACTCTGCTGGCAAGTTGTTAAGCCAATGCCGAGCTGGTCCTTTAAGCTTGAGTGGGAGATATTTGATGGCATGAAGATCGTCACCGCGGGCCATATGGATATGAAGGAGATAGTCTTCGATCCAAACCGCGGGGTCTGTTGTGCCGTTGTAGGATCAATGTTCACGTGTTTAAACCCTTCAGGGATTTGATGATCCATTACTTCATCTGTGAAGCATAGTGGGTGTGCGACGCCTCTATATTGGGCAATATCACGACGTAGCTCAAGCGAGCTTTGTCTCATCGTGTTCGCCCGCCGGAGTTCTTTGATCCGCGCGACGGTAGTCGTCGCGCATCGTGGGGCGCCCACGTGATCCGTAGATCGATCTTGGTTGTCTTGCCTTGTCCTCCAATATTTCTCGGAAGTCCGGCGCATTCCCCCGTGGCTTCGTACTTTTCGGGCGGTGCCGGGGTACGGTCCTGTTGGAGGGCCTAGAGGCCTCTCTGTCGCAGCCACGAGGTGGTCGGTCTGCCGTATTGTGCGCTGGTGATGAAGGTTTATATGCCTCCTCCTCTAATCAGGGGAGCAACTTGCGTTTTGGGTAGCTTTTGGAGGGGCGTTCGAGTTCATGCTCTTCGGCCGCGAGGACTTCGGTCCATCTGCCGGCCAGCAGGTCTTGATCAGCTCAAAGCTATTGCTGCTTTTTCTTTAGGCTGCTCGCCGTGGCCATAAGCCTGCGTTTGAAACGCTCTTGTTCGACGGGATCCTCGGGCACAATGAATTCGTCGTCGTTGAGGCTTGCCTCGTCTCCAGAGGGAGGCATGTAATTATCATCCTCTACCTCTTTGTCCGCGCGCTCTCGTGAGGGCTGGCTTCTCCAATCCTCTGTGCTGAATCTTGCTTTGGAGGGGTTGTCTTCGACACTCTCGGGGTGTTATTATCCCGGTGCGGAATCTCCATTCTTCTTTGTGGCGGGATTTAGAGCGGCGCCGGCGACGCTTGGCGCTTGGGCTGTTTCTTAGAAGAATCTGCCTACGCTGCTTATTCGCCGTTCCCATCCTTTGGGATGTCCACCATGTATATGTCGTATGACGAGGTGGTCTTCCAGTGCCCTGTAGGCGCTAGTTCTTGGTGGTCTCCGGCATCGTCGTCCATACCGTCGATGTCTTCGGAGTCGTAATCTAGCATGTCAGTTAGATCGTCGACACTGGCTACAAAGAGGGTGGTGGGTGGGCTTTGAATTTCTTCGTCGTCCGCATCCCAACCGTCCTGACCGCAGTCCGGCCAGGGCTCTCCTGATAACGAGAGATACTTTAGCGAATTCAGGATGTCGCCAAGGGTGAGTGCTGAAAGATGTCCGTGGCGGTGAACTCCATGATCGGCGCCCAATCGGATTCGATTGGTAGGGGCGCAGGAAGTTCGGGGTCCGGCGAGGAGTCCGGCACCTCGGAGTCACGAGCTTTACAAGGGACAAGGTCAGTATTCGGCTCCATCACCGTAGAAGTTGCAGCCCCCGAGGCGGTGTCTAGCCACCCATCCTCGATCTGCGCGGTCGGCTCCGGACTAAGGGTCGGAGCGGACTCATGCGCGGCCTCCAGGGCACTGTCCGGCAGCAGAGCTAAATCATGCCCATCGTGACAGTGCGGCGCGCTCGGCTGTGGCTCGAATCCGTCGAAGATCAAGTCTCCTCGGATGTCCGCCATGAAGTTTACGCTTCCAAATCTGACCTGATGGCCAGGGGCGTAGCTTTCGATCTGCTCGGATGGCTGGCGAATTGGTCCATGATGCAAAGCCGCCGAACACGAAGATCTGTCCGGGGAGAAAGGTCTCACACTGGACTGCGTTGTTGTTGATGATTGAAGGAGCCATCAAGCCTATCGTTGACGACACAGAGGAACTCTCAATGAAAGCACCAATGTCGGTGTAAAAACCGGCGGATCTCGGGTAGGGGGTCCCGAACTGTGCGTCTAGGCGGATGGTAACAGGAGACAAGGGACACGATGTTTTTACCCAGGTTCGGGCCCTCTCGATGGAGGTAAAACCCTACACCTGCTTGATTGATATTGATGATATGGGTAGTACAAGAGTGGATCTACCACGAGATCAAGGAGGCTAAACCCTAGAAGCTAGCCTATGGTATGATTGTTGTAATGGTTGTTCGTCCTACGGATTAAAACCCTCCGGTTTATATAGACACTGGAGAGGGCTAGGGTTACACAGAGTCGGTTACAATGGTAGGAGATCTACATATCCGTATTACCAAGCTTGCCTTCCATGCCAAGGAAAGTCCCATCCGGACACGGGACGAAGTTTTCAATCTTATATCTTCATAGTCTTGGAGTCCGGCCGATGATGATAATCCGGCTATCCGGACACCCCCTAGTCTATGACTCCCTCAGCCGCCTTGAAGCCCAAGAGACGGAAATCCAAAAGGCTGACACCAAGTTCAAATTCAGCGTTTCTGAACAAGAAAAACTAAAGAAAGAATTTGAAGCTGAAAAGAAAGCCTGGGCTGTTGAAAAGTCTGCATCGATTAACAGAGCTGAAAAGGACGAGGCAGCTCTGGAAGAATCCACCGGTGAATTAACTGGTTTAAAGCACCATGTCTCGCAGATGGTCTCAGCGATCTTTGGTAAGTCGCCCTGCAAGTGTTTAAATATCTAAGCCTTTCGGTTGATCATAAAACTGGAATTAACTCACCTGACCACGTTTATGTAGGCCCCAGAATCTCAAATTTGAACCAAGACATGCTGATTAAACTGAAGGCAGTGTACACTTTGGTGTAGCAATTGTACACCAGGTCTCAACGTGCATTAGCCACGATGGCTCTGTCGAATGAAGTGCCAACCCTCCTGGTAGAGGTCTTGAAGAAGCTTTCCGTGCTCCCTCAATGGTTCAATGAACTAAGGCGGTCAACTGCAAGAGTCGGAGCGGTAAACGCTTTAAGCCGGGCCAAGGCTTGGTAACCAGAATTAGACCCGGCTAACATTGCCACCGGCTATCCAAGCTTGAAGGAAGATGGCACTCCTTTTGAAGAGGCAGACTTTACCGCCTGCGTAAAGGAGATACGCCCCGTGGCTACTCTGATAGCAAATGAAGTGGATCTTACCAAGTACTAGGCGGGTTACGATGAAGAGAACCGGAGAATTCCAACGCCTCACTATGAAGTGACCAGTCTGATTCCCCCACTCCGTAAGCACAGCTTCGCCCCTGAAGTTGACCCGGCCGGCCTAGTTGATGCTGAAGCTGAATTTGAAGCTTTGAACAACATTGCCCCGTCATCGTCAACCTTCCAGGAAAGGGAGCAGGGCGAAGACGCAGAGAGGGCTAACCCGGACGCTTCAGGCCAATCATGAAGGCTAACCTGCTGTGGCGGCTCATACCAGGGATGTACTGAAAAAACAATGTGAATCATTTTGACTCAGGGAGTCCTGTAATAGAATAGAAATAACCTTATTTTGGCCGTGCCATTGTGCAGGTTTTAATGCTTAACGTCATTAAGCTGCCGTGTTATATCCACCCGTGTTACTTTTCATCCGCTTACCGTATGCTTGATCTGACTTTTTAAACTGTCTTGCATATGAAAACAGACTACAAGATCTCTTGGCCGCTTACCGCCAGGCGGGTAAAAAGAACTTAAAAAGAGTCATAGATTAACTTGTTATAAAAAACACAACTATGATCTTACACCTGTGACTTCTTAAATTTGCGCCACCGGCTCATATGGCCCGGTCAGTAAGGGTGATAATCCAGTCTTTGGACACCAAAATTTCAAAGGTATAATGATGCTCATATATCGGTGACTCATCAGGTAATATTAAGCCGGGTTAAAAATAACCATACTTATACTTGTAAACCATAGAAAAGTCTTAAGTCAAATAAAGGGTGCTTCTAAAGAAAACTTAAACCAAAATATAATAAAAAACTTCAAGGCTGCTGATTCGAATACGATCAGTAAACGGTTACAAAGGGGTTAAGCTAGGATTCGAATATGATCATGTAGCCCCTAGTGGCTTTGGCGTTGCGCCGATCAAGAGGGTACCGACAGCTATGTCTCTTTGGTTTGAATACGACCTATGTTTGAACAGGAAGCCCCCTAATGTCCTTGAGAGTTTTTTAATGACTCTGATTCGAATACGATCAAAGTCGGCTCCCAAAAGGGGTTAAGCTATGATTCGAATACGATCAAGAAGCCCCCTAGTGAGTTCGGCAGTGTGCCAATCAAAAGGGTACCGATAGCTATGTTCTCTTTGGTTCAAATACGACCTATTTTTGAATAGGAAGCCCCCCTAGTGATCATAATTTTTAATGGCTAGATTCGAATACGATCGTAAGCCGGATCAAGCGGGTTAAGCCGGATCAAATGTGATCAGCCCCCAAGTGATCATGTGAGGTAATAAGGATAATAATAATGACAAATTTACCTTTGAGGAAGGAAAAAAGGACAGAGGTCCTGCTTTATTATTTATCATAATATATACATTGTCAAAATATGTACAATAGGAGAGCCTATGGCTCAACTGTAGTAAGGCCGAAGATGAGCGATATTCCACGGCCGGCAGGTCTCTTCCTCAGACTTACGTGAGTTTTTGCGCTCTCGAACATCGATAAGGTAATATGACCCGTTGTTCAAGTTCTTGCTGACCACAAAGGGCCCTTCCCAAGGTGGGGATAACTTGTGCGCATCCGTTTGATCCTGGATGAGTCGGAGCACCAAATCACCTTCCTGAAAGGCTCTAGACTTAACCCAGCGGCTGTGATATTGGTGCAAGTCCTGTTGGTAAATCGCCAAACGAGCTACTGCCAAGTCCCGCTGTTCATCTAATAGGTCAAGAGCCTCCTGACGCACCTGTTCATTGTCCGCTTCAACATAAGCCGCCACGCGAGGTGAGTCATGACGGATGTCATTAGCGAGAACCGCCTCAGCTCTGTAGACCATGAAAATTGGCGTATAACCCGTAGATCTGTTGGGAGTCGTGTTGATGCTCCATAACGCAGAAGGTAACTCCTCAACCCAGCAACCCTGCGTCCGTTGCAGGGGGACCAAAAGTCAGGGCTTGATTCCTTTCAAGATCTCCTGATTGGCTCTCTCGGCTTGACCATTGGATTGAGGTTGAGCCACTGATGAAACATCAAGCCGAATATGCTCACGTTGACAAAATTATTCCATGGCGCCTTTAGACAGATTGGTACCATTGTCAGTTATAATACTGTGTGGAAAGCCGAAGCAAAATATCACCTTCTTCATGAACTGAACCACCGTAGTTCCATCACACTTACTGAGTGGCTCTGCCTCAACCCACTTTGTAAATTTATCAACTGCCACCAAGAGGTGGGTCTTTTTATCTTTGGACCTTTTAAAAGGCCCAACCATGTCAAGCCCCCAGACTGCAAATGGCCAAGTAATCAGAATCATCCTCAATTCTTGAGCCGGCACATGAGCCCATCTTGAGAACTTCTGACGACCGTCATATTTGCTGACCAAGTCCTCTGCATCAGCATGAGCCATCAGCCAATAGAATCCATGACGGAAAGCCATGGCTATGAGGGATTTTGACCCTGCGTGATGACCGCAATCCCCTCCATGAATCTCACAAAGAATTTCTTGCCCTTCTTCAGGAGAGACGCAACGCTGAAACGCCCCTGTGACACTGTGATGATGCAACTCGCCACTGACAATCATAGACATAGAACGTCGGGTTATCTGCCTGGCCAAGGTTTCATCCTTAGGCAACTCGCCCCGAGTCATGTAAGCCAAATATGGCACCGTCCAATCTGGAATGTCATGAAGAGCCGCCACCAATGGTGCTTTCAGGTCAGGAAGAGCCAAGTCTTCCTCTGTGGGTAACCTGACAGAAGGATTATGCAGAATATCCAAGAAAGTATTAGGCGGCACTGGCTTACGCTGAGATCCCAGCCGGCTTAAAGCATCAGCTGCCTCGTTCTTTCTGCAGTCAATGTGCTCCACTTGATAACCCTTGAAGTGTCCAGCAACTGCATCGACTTCACGGCGGTAAGCCGCCATGAGAGGATCCTTTGAATCCCACTTGCCTGATACCTGCTGAGCCACCAGATCTGAGTCGCTGAAAGACCTTACCCGGCTTAAGCTCATCTCTTTAGCCATCCAAAGACCATGGAGTAAGGCTTCGTACTCAGCTGCATTGTTAGTACAGGGAAACATCAACCGTAGCACATAACAAAATTTGTCACCTCGAGGGGAAGCTAAAACAACTCCAGCCCCGATCCCTCCAATTGCCTGGACCCGTCAAGGTGAATAGTCCAATATGTGTTGTCCGGCTTTTCTTCAGGTATCTGCAGCTCCGTCCAATCATTGATGAAATCCACTAGTGCTTGAGATTTAATAGCCGTGTGTGGCACATACTTTAAGCCGTGAGGCCCAAGCTCAATGGCCCACTTGGCGACTCGTCCTGTGGCCTCTCTGTTTTGAATTATATCCCCCAAAGGAGCAGAACTAACCACAATGATGGGGTGGCCCAGGAAGTATTGCTTAAGCTTTCAGCTTTCCATGAACACCCCATAAACGAGCTTCTGCCAATGCGGGTACCGTTGCTTGGACTCAATAAGCACCTCACTAATGTAGTAAACCGTCCGTTGAACCGGGTGTTCCTTGCCAACCTCCTTGCGCTCCACCATGATGGCCACACTGACGGCACGCGTGTTAGCAGCCAGATATAATAATAAGGGCTCCTTATCAATGGGAGCAGCGAAAACCGGCGGCTCAGCCAGCTGTCTCTTCAGATCTTCAAAAGCAGCATTGGCAGCATCACCCCAGACGAAGTTATCTGTCTTCTTCCTCATTTGATACAGAGGTTGGCCTTCTCTCCTAACCGGCTTATGAACCGGCTTAAAGCAGCGATACGACCTGCCGAACGCTAAACACCATTGATACACGCTGGTTTGGCCAGAGAGGTGATAGCCTTGATCTTCTCCGGGTTAGCCTCGATGCCCCTGTTAGAAACCAAAAAGCCTAAAAGCTTGCCTCTAGGCACCCCAAAAACACACTTGGCCGGGTTAAGCATCATCTTGTAAATCCGAAGATTGTCAAAGGTTTCCTTGAGATCATCGATCAAGGTCTCCTCCTCTCTGGATTTCACCACTATGTCATCCACATAAGCATGAACATTGCACCCAATTTGATTATGAAGACAATTTTGCACACATCGCTGATATGTTGCCTGGGCACTCTTGAGCCCAAAAGGAATTGATACATAGCAGAAGGCTCCAAACGGAGTAATGAACACCGTCTTCTCCTAGTCCTTAACTGCCATCTTGATCTGATGATAACCAGAGTAAGCATCCAAAAAACTCAAACGCTCACAACCCGCCGTAGCATCAATGATTTTATCAATACGAGGGAGAGCAAAAGGATCAGCTGGACAAGCCTTGTTTAAATCCATGTAATCTACACACATAAGCCAAGTGCCGTCTTTCTTAAGCACAAGCACCGGGTTAGCCAACCACTCTGGATGAAAAACTTCAATGATGAAATATCCGCCGGGTCAACATTGTCAATGATGAAAAACTTCAATGATGACAAATTGCGCGGACCGACTCAGCATAAGCCGCGTCACCTTGTTCACATTCTAAGGCTACCTTCCGGCTTCCATGTACCGTAATGGTTCCCTTATGACCCGGCATCTTGAGCTTCAAATACACATAACATGGCCGTGCCATGAACTTGGCATAAGCCGGCCGCCCAAACAGAGCATGATATGGGCTTTTGATCTTGACTACTTCAAACGTTAATTTCTCGGCCCTGGAATCATATTCATCCCCAAAGGCTACCTCCAATTCGATCTTACCGACTGGATATGCCGACTTACCGGGCACGACACCCTGAAAGATAGTGTTGGACTGTTTAAGGCTTTTATCAGTTAACCCCATGATATTTAAACAAGGCTTGTCTCTGGTATTTAGCTGCTTTGGATGGCTCTGGTATCCACCTTGCTGCTGTTGCTGACCGCCCTGGCCAGATTGTTGGTTATATCCACCTTGGTTGCCTTGAGAATTTTGAAAATTGGGATTTGAACCGCCGCCCGGGCCATGAAAGCCGCCGCCACCTGAGTCACTGCCCTGCCCATTGTTACCATTTTTGAAGGTCTTCATTGTCGTACAGTCCTTACATAGATGGGTAGCCGGCTTCTGCTGCGTGTCATGCCTTGGACAGGGCTCGTTCAATAACTGCTCAAGTGTGGGGCCTGACCCGCCAGACCGGGGAGGTGGCCTCCCCTTACGCCGTTGGTTGTTACCCTACGCACTATGTTAGCCACAAAATCCAAACTACCGTCAGCCTTACGTTTATTACCTCCTTGATTTGCCGAGTTGTGCTGAGGGCCCTTACCGTTGCCGTTCTTCTTTCCCTTCCCTGCCTTATCATCATCAGACTCGGGATCCTTGGTACTATCAGAGTTGGCGTACTTGACTAGAGCCGCCATCAGTGCGCCCATATCATTACAATCGCGCTTGAGCCGCCCCAGCTTTTGTTTTAGAGGCAAAAACGACAATTTTTCTCCAACATTAAGACTGTAGAGCCGACATCCATCTTATCAGATGAATGCATTATGGCTTTAACCCGGCGCACCCAATGGGTTGTAGACTCGCCCTCCTCTTGCTTGCAATTCGTCAAATCCACAATTGACATCGGCTGTTTGCACGTATCTTTGGAATTCTGGATGAACCAGGCTTTTAGCTCCGCCCACGAACTGATTGAATTAGGTGGCAGGCCTTTCAACCAAGTGCGGGCGGTCCCATCCAACATCATGGTAAAGTACTTGGCCGTCGTAGCATCACTGACCTCCAATAACTCCATAACCATCTCGTAACTGTCAATCCATGCCCCGGGCTGTAAGTCGGCCCTGTAGTTCGGCACGTTCCTAGGTCCCTTAAAATCCTTGGGCAAGCGCTCATTACGTAGAGCCGGCACTAGACAGGGGACACCTCCGGTCCTGGTGGCCACACCTGCCTCGATAGAAGTCGTTGGATAAACCGGATACGGCTGGTAAGCCGTCAGCTGAGCCACCTGCTCAGCCAACTGCTGAGCCGCCGCCCGCTCAGCCTCTTGACGTATTCTGTCTTGATCTACTAGGTTAAAGGCCTCATGGCGCACCGGGTCATGCCCACCTGGCTGGTTACGGCGCCAGAAGTTGCTTGAAACGGCCGATGAATCCATGTGCCTGCTATAATTCGGGCTTCGGCTTGGACGAGGGCTTGAATGGATCATGTCCCAGATGCCTGAGTATGCCTCCTGTTGTGCTAAGGCCGTCTGAAGAAGTTCTCTGACCTGGCAGGTTTCAACCGCCGCCAGAGATTCGCCATCAATTGGGAGAGCCGGCAGCCGTGTCACCACCGCTATCATGTTCTCCAATGGGTTAGAATAGTGACCTGGAGGTGCTGGTACGTACCGAGGTCGAATCGTGTTCCCACGGGGAGGCCACATCACCTGTGGCTGAACCGGCGCCCCGACCCCGGGTGTTGCAAACCGGTCTGCCTCAGTACACGGGGAGAGCCACGGCGGGTTCCTGGGCCCTGCACCAGGTGTATGAAAGAGGTTTCGAGGATCATAAACCGGAGGGATTCGAGACTGAGTCTTCTGATGTCTTCTCCTCATGAGCTCGTTAGATGCGTTCTAATCTTGCGTGAGCCAGAAATTCTGTGCCTGAATCCGCTGAGCCTAAACGTCCAGAGCTGCCCGCTCTGCGGTTATCCTGACATCTTCCGCTGCTAGGTCTTCCTTAGCCTGCACCATATCAAATTTTAACTATGCCACTTCCGCATCATGTCGAGCCTGATCCGCCGGGTTGACCACGACAGTTAACAGAGTGGTCAGCTTATTGATGAGATTCATCAACACTTGAGCCGGCGAGCGCACATGACCTCCTGCCCCGGCTGCTTCTGACTCGGAGGTCATGGTTGCCGCAGTTGTGGAGTCTTGGATAGGTTGTGTGCCGGCCATAAAGATTTCGACTCTGCTCGGCGGCTCGAGGCAACCCGGAATGCTGCTGCCATCGGAATAGCCCCCAAGCACGCCATCTTGCAATTGATACAATGAATCTGTCTCACCTGTGGATGACCCACCATCAGAGTAGATGGTTGTCTCACCATCAGATGCAGATCCTTCAGAGAGCCCGCCGTGGATGCATCCCACAAAGGCACGCTTCACAGCAGGCGGAGCCCGGGTGGGTATCGCACGCTGAGCCGTTTCGACGAGGTCGGTGCAGATGTCCGGTTCAGGGCCCGGCTCGCCGATCTTGCCGATGAAGACGTGAATTCCGCCAAAGGGGACCCGGTACCCGTACTCAATTGAGCCGGTGTCGGGGCCCCAGCCTGCATCGTCGATGTAGAGCTTGCCGCGATGACTCTTCGTTATCCAGCCCACAGAGTATCCCTTTAGCCCTTCGAAGGTGCCCTTCAAGAACTCAAATCCACCGTGCGCTGGCCCCACGGTGGGCGCCAACTGTCGTGGAATTGTCACGGCAGATGTTCTAGTGAAAGGACTTAGCTAGTCGTGGAGCCATCGCAACTAGGAAGCTTAAAGGGGTTAATCGGGACAAAGGACATGAGGTTTATACTGGTTCGGCCCCTTACGGTGAAGGGAAAATACTATGATCCAGTTTTGAGTGGGATTACTTATGTCTCGATAACCAGGAAGCGAATCGCTTGACCTAGCTCTCGAGTTGATGTTACTTGTCCTGAACTGCCGCCGGGTCGTCCCTTTATACATAGAGGTCGACGCCCAGCAGCTCTACAGAGTCCCGGCCGGCTCATAAACAGTGTCCGGCTCGGTCTCTTAACTATCCTTGCCTTACAATACAAGTCACGCATACATGGCGGTTTATCACTATGGGCCTTAAGTCGCCTCTGGGCCTTAGGCCCTTAACTAAACCGCCATCTATATCCTGGGTCTTGTGCTTCAAGAATATTTGCAAGTATAACCCTGCCCCTCCTGGGCGGGTCATACCAATAGTTATATCCCCAACAGTTCCCCCTTAGTTCTCTGCCTCCCTCTATTTCCCCATTCATACTCCACGGGCGCCAAAACGCCCTCTCCACCAGCCGCGAATCCCCACCCTCCTCCGTCCTCCACCCCATAGCACCCAGTCCACCGCCGCTCTAATCCATCACGCTGGAGCCGGTACCCCGACGTCATCGTCCAATGCAACTGCAACCACAACGCCCTCAAGGACTTAGCAGCTGAAGCTGAGGCAGAGATGCCTCCACGAGGCCAACACCGACATGCGCCGTACCAGAACCACTCCGACCATGCCGCCCTGCGCCTCACTGCTGCCGCTCCACTGTCGCAACCCTACACCGCACCGGAGTTGTTCCCGCCACACCATTGTTCGCCGCCTCGGATCTGGTTCCCCGCCGCCGATAGACGGCTACCGCACCACACTCAACAACTTGGCCATGGATTCGTCCAAGGCTCCACCGTCCTCCACAACTTCTCGTTTCCAGCGAACCACAAGAAGATCGTTGGAAAACAAGAAGGAGAACACAGCACTGCCGGCAGAGAGAGGTAATCCTCTTCCCTTATTCGTGCAAATCTTATGTCTCTGCTCACACCATATTCATCCCACGAAAGAAACTAGTTGAGCGCTTCTTACTGCATCTTCTTCGTGATACTAAATGCACAAGGTTTCCTTCCTTTACTATTTCACCTTTGCTAGTGGTCAGTAGCCCGCCTGGATTTCAATTCAGGATCAGTCGAACCGCAATTAAAAGAAGCAGCACCCGCTTAGGCGCGTGGAGCACCTAGTCCGCATGCTCGCCGGGGAAGCGACGCATCGGTGTCTATCATAGGGGTGTGGGGCGCAGGAGCTGCTTGCACCCGATCTGGAGGTCGGTGGGGCTTGAATGGATGGCTGGGGGTGGTGCCAAGCACGGCGGTGCGTTGAGGTAGAGGGGAGGGTGCAGGCAGGGGACTGGGCCGGTGGTCGCTAGCGTTTCGAGGAAGATCGTCAACATTGACTGGCTGGAGGTAGATGAAGGCGATCTGCCCGTTCTTTGTACATCGGACGGTGCATAAAAAATGAACTGAACTATTTGTTTTCAGTCGACTGTTATTTTCATAGAATCATGTAGTAATTTAGAGTGCCATGCATGTTGTAGAGCTATCATATGTCTCCCGTCATTTATTTCTCACCGACTTGCTATCTGCTACCTTTACACTGTACTAATTGTGCGCACACTTCACCCATACTCACACTATTGTTTTTTATGCATGGGTATTTCAGACTCTGATGCAGTGTTGATGAATGCATAAAAGAAAAGACAGAAGTCGCTCTAGTGTAATTTGAAGATAAGCACTAAGCATTTCAGCGCTCTAAAGGGTGCAGTGTCAGCAGTTGGAGACAGTAAACGTAGCTCTGCAGTTGATGATCTCAATTGCCACACACAACCATCCCAGGTGCTTGATTTAACTTCACGCTTTCAAATGTGGTTGCATGTTGCATATGGTGTCTAGCTTGTATTGCTTCCAATTTGGTTAAATTGCATATGCTTACTTTACACATTATACCTTTGATAATGACATGCCTTCCTGTTTTTGATACATACTACATATGTCTATTAACCATGTTCGTACATCAAACTAATGCTCTTTTGTATCCCTCGTCAATCACTTATGATGAGATAGTCACCCCAGTGGGATACTGTGAGACGCCCTACTCGTTTAAAGAGTGTAGTGTCATCCTCCCCACATGATTCTCAAGAAACAACAAGGCTAAATGAAGATAGTCAACATAGCTCTCTAGTTGATGACCGCAATTCCCCCACACAACCATCGCAGGTGCTTGCTCTTACTTGGCAGTGTGATATGTGGTTGCATGTTGCATACGGTGTCTACCTTGTAGTGCTTCTAATTAGGGTAAATTGCATCTGCTTAGTTAACACATTATACCTGTGAATATGACATGTCTTCCTGTTTTTGGTACATACCACGTCTTTCTATTAACCATGTTCTTACATCAAACTACTTTTCTTGTGTATCCCTCATCAATCACTTCTGACGATACACCTTCAAGTTGACAATGTAATATTGGTTACATCTTGCATATCATTTCAAACATGTATTGCCTCTAATTTGTTGAAGTGCCACTTATAATGAGACACATCTAACTTGGTAGAGTGATTTTGGTTGGATCTTTCATATGGTGTCCAGATTGCATTGCTTCCAATTTGTTGAAATGCCTTCTACTTAGCATTTTTCATACATATTCCATCCTCCTACAATGTGGTTGCCATACAGAAAAGTTGTGTTCGTCAGTATCATGCATCAACGAATTTGGAAGTGCGAATTTCATTCCTTTCTCTTGTGTGTTTAGTTGACAAGGAAAAATCTGGAAGGACGAAGGAACGGAATGATGGTGGTCCTCTGGAGAAACCGAAACAGATGATCTCTACAGATTCTCCTGCTACTCGTACTACACTACTAGTTCCCAATCTCATCTCCCATAATCCACAACCCAAGATGCTTGCTCTAACATGGCAGTGTGATATCTGGTTGCATGTTGCATATGGTGCCTAGCTTGTATTTCTCCTAATTTGTTAAATTGCATCTCCTTAGCTTACACATTATACATGTGAATATGACACGCCTTCCTGTTTTTGGTACATATTACATCTGCCTATCACACCATGTTCTTACATCAAACTATTGTTCTTGTGTATCCTGCATCTATCGCTTATGATGAGATAGTCACGCCCGTGGGTTAATATGAGACGCGCTACTCTTATAAAGAATGCAATTTCATCCTCTCCACATGATTCTCAAGAAACATCAAGCCTAAATGAAGGTACTAAACGTAGCTCTGTACTTGAAGACAGCACTTCCCCTACACCACCATCACAGGTGCTTGCTCTAACTTCGGAGTGTGATATGTGGTTGCATGTTGCATACGGTGTCTAGCTTGTAATGCTTCTAATTAGGGTAAATTGCATCTTCTTAAATTACACATTATACTTGTGAATATGACATGCCTTCCTATTTTTGGTACACACTACATCTATGTGTTAACCTTGTTCTTACATGAAACTACCTCTCTTCTGTATCCTGCATCAATCACTTACGATTAGTCACCTTTATTCGTTGCATATTGCATATTATTTCTAGCTTGTTGCCATGTATTGCTTCTAATTTGGTCAAATACATTTGTTAGGGCACCCTTTTAATTTGGCAGAGTGATACTGGTTTCATCTTTCATATGGTTTCTAGCTTGCATTGATTCTAACAAGTTCAAGCACCTTGTGCTTGGTTTACACTTTATACATCATACATGTCAATATGTCACGCCGTCCTGTTTTTCATACATATTCCATCCTCCTATCATGCGGATGCCTTACATGAAAGTAGTGTTCGTCAGTATCATGCATCAATGAGTTCTGAAGAGCAAACTTTGTTCCTTTTTCTTGTGGGTTTGACTTGACAAGGCAAAATCTAGAAAGAGGAAGGAAAAGAGTAAGGAAGGCGATGATGGTGGTCCTCTGCAGGAATGTAAATAGAGCATCTATACCAATTCTCCTTGTACTGATAGTGCATTACAAATTCCAAGTCTCTGCTCCCCTACTACACCATCCAAGGTGCTTGCTCTAACTTGGCAGTGTGATATCTGGTTGCATGTTGCATATGGTGTCTAGCTTGTATTGCTCCTAATTAGTGTAAACTACATCTGCTTAGCTTACACATGATACGTGTGAATATGACATGCTTTCCTGTTTTTGGTGCATACTATATCTGTCTATCACACCATGTGTTCTTACATGAAACTACACTTCTTGTGTATCCTGCATCAGTCACTTATGATGGGACACCTTTATGTTGGCAGTGTGATATTGGTTTGCGTCTTGAATATGATTTCTAGCATGTATTGCTTCTAGTTTGATGAATGCCACCTATGATGAGACAGTTTTAACTTGGCAGAGTGATATTGGTTGCACCTTCCATATGGTGTCTAGTTTGTAGTGCTTCTAATTTGTTGAAGTGCCTTCTGCTTAGTTACCACATCATAGGTGTGAATATGTCAAGCTGTCCATTTTTTCGTACATATTCCATCCTCGTATCATGACTTTGCCTTTCATCAGAGTAGTGTTCGTCAGTATCATGCATGAGTGAGTTCTGAAGAGCGAATTATATTCCTTTTTCTTGTCGGTTTGACCTCACAATGCAAAATCAATAAAGCTAAAGGAAATTGGCAAGGCATTGGATGATGGTGGTCCTTCCGAGCAACTAAAATGGATGTTCTCTACAAATTCTACTCTGCCATCTTCCCAACAAGATTCGCAAGACAACGCAAGGCTAGACAGTCAACGTAGTTCTATAGATGGTGAGCAAATCTCCCCTACTCCACCATCACAGGTGCTTGCTCTAACTTGGCACTAGTATATGTGGTTGCATGTTGCGTATGATGTCTAGCTTGTATTGCTTCTAACTTTGTTGAATTGCATCTGCTTACTTTACACATAATGCCTATGAATATGATATGTGTTCCTATTTCTAGAACATACGTGTACATGATGAGCACATCTCCCCTACTCCACTATCACAGGTGCTTGCTCTAACTTGGAACTGTTATATGTGGTTGCATTTTCTGTATGATGCCTAGTTTGTATTGCTTCTGATTGTGTTGAATTTCATCTGCGTAGCTTACAACTTATACCTACAATGATCACTTACCCATAACACGCATTTAACTTGGGACTGTGATGTAGGTTGCATATTGCATTGTCTTCTAGCTTGTACTGCTTCTAATTTCTTGAAATGGCACTTACGACGAAACACTTTTTACCTGATAGAGTGATATTGGTTGCATGATCATATGGTGCCTAGCTTTCCATTCTTCTAATTTTGTTGCAATGCCTTCCGCTTACTGTTTTCTCATACATATTCCATCCTCCTATCGTACGTGTGAATATGGAACGTTGTCTTTTTTGTATATATTCCATCCTCCTATCCTGCGCTTGCCTTACATCAAAGTAGTGTTCGTCCATATCATGCATCAACCAGCTATGCAGAGCTAATTTTATTCATCTTCTTTTGGTTTTGACTTCATAAGGCAATATCAGAAAATAGGAAGGAAAAGAGTAAGTTAGGGGATGTTGGTGGTCCTCCGAACCGACGCAAACAGAGACTGTCTAGACTTGCCACTGCTACTGCTAATGAAGTTGAAGTCCCAAGTCTACATGATGAGTTCATCTCCCGTACTCCACCATCGCAGGTGCTTGCTCTAAGTTGACAGTGTGATCATTGGTTTCATGTTGCATATGTTTTCTAGCCTGTATTTCTTCTATTTTGATTAAATTGCACCTGCTGAGTTTATACGTTATACATGTGCATATGACATGGCTTTATGTGTCTAGAATACACTGCATCTATCTATCATGCCATGTTCTTACATCAAAGTACTGCTGTTGTGTATCCGGCATCAGTCACTCATGATTGGATGCTTTTAACATGGCAGTTTGATAGTGGTTGCATCTTGCATTGATTTCTACATTGTACTGCTTCTAATTTTTTGAATTGCCACTTATGACAAGACACTTTTAACTTGGCAGAGTAATATTGGTTGCATCTTTCATATGGTGTCTAGCTTGCATTACTTCAATTTTCTTGAAAATCCTTCTGCTTAGTTTACACATCGTAGCTGTGAATATGCCATGCCGTCCTGTTTTTCTTAGATATTCCATCCTCATACAGTTGTCTTACATCAAAGTATTGCTTGTCTGTATCATGCATCAATGAGTTCTGAAGAGCGATTTTATTCTTTTGTGTTGTGGGTACGGCTTGACATGGAAATGTCAGAAAAATGCAAGGAAAATAATATAGTAGGGAGTGGTGTTATTCACCGGGTGAAACGAAAAAAGATCTGCCGTCGAGATTCCGTTGGTACTTATAGTGCAGTAGAAGGTCCAAGGACATCAGCTAAATCTACAAACACAGTATCACCTGCTCCACTAGCTGCAGCATCCGCTTCAACTGTACCGACATCTCAACTAGTTACTCGTTCGTTTGCTCTGGAGCTGGCCAGTTTCCAAGCTGCCTTCACACCTAACACTACTTCCGAAGCACTACTGACACAACAGGACTTGGCAAGATCAGATGAACCTCATGAGCATCAACACCAAGACGGTACCTGACCGAGTCAAGTTGCAGTTGCATGCTCCTTTATATGTACTCTCAAAGTTTAATGTACACTAACACTTTCCATATTCATTGTTGAACTAGCACCACGGCGCAAGCGGAAACAGACATCAGGGATAATGCTTGACAGATTAACAAAATCTAAAGGAGGAAGAATGGAGATCTATTTTGAGGCAGGTTTAAAAAGGCCACGTGATGCTACAGAGCCAGCCAAGTTAGTACCAGAGGCAGCCTTTGCCATTAGGTGTCATGCACATATCCTCCCAAAGTGGATCCAGTACAGGAATGAGAAAGACAATACCCAGTTTAAAACCTTCCTTGACCATTTATCCGTAAGAAATGTTATTCATCGCAATTAGAAATATTGTCTTGCTCTATCCCATACTTTCTAGCTTCCTCCTAATAAGACTCACATTCTTTTTTCAACAGATGAGGTTCAAGTTGGATCCGACAAATGATGCAACTAAACAAGCATGCACTCATGTTTTTCAGTCTACTCAGCGACAGTATCGGTACCACCTTAGAAAATCTCACTTTGAAGGCAAGGCTAACAATGAAATCACCCAAACATCTCCAGTGGAATATATTACAGACGAAGACTGGACAGCCCTCGTTAAACACTGGTCTGATTCAAAGTATCAGGTAGGCTATATGTATTTGATCAGACCACATATTCAACTTGTATTTATGTATGTGCCTTACAAGTGTATATTCTTCTAGGCTAACTGTTTGAAGAACAAAACCAACCGTTCTAAAGTGAAATTCCAACAGACAACGGGATCTCATAGCTATATTGCACACTGCGAGGCTCTTGTAAATAGCTGTTACTTCTTTCTTTTTGCTGTGCCATATTATCGTATCTATATTGACTTGTTCCAAATACAGAGGAAAGCCCGTGCGGACCAAAAAGAACCTGAACCGAATGCAGTGCAAATCTTCAGGGATTGCCACACCAACAAGATGAAGGTCATGAGCACACCAGTTCAAGCCGCTGTTGTAAGTCCTTACTTCTCCAGCCTTTGAACTGATTGGTACTGTGATGTATTCATTTAACTACTTGGTTTGCAGCCAATGTCAGTTACTCTGTTCACTTTTATACACAGTTGTCTTAACGTATCATTTCACCTTACATGGTTTAAAAGAGATGAAGGGTATTCTTTTGGTCTTGATCTGTAATCTAGTAGTTATGTTCACGTTGGCACACAATGATAAAATAGCCTTTTTGTTTTATATCTGTTTGCCCATGATCTGAATGATGCCATACTATGTTCATCCTACTTTAAACCATGTCTCTTTATCCTTTGATGTCAATGAATGTGAGGAAATAGACAATACAGTAGGCATGCTACATGGACATATGTTCCGAAAGTGATTCTATTATGTAGTTGGCACTACAACACATGCTAATGTATTACAGTAGTTCACCAAAATAAGTTATGTATAAACGTGTAGCCTACTTTGTTTGTTTTTGTCTCATTAGTAACTTATCTGGTACACTAATCTACAAGTTCAAACTTTCAGGAAGTTATGGAACAAATGATTGAAAAGCCACAACCACCTAAAGGTGACGAGGCTACCACAGGGACAATGTCACCTCTTGCTGCAGTGCATCAGTATCTCTCCACTAACAATGCAAAAAGCACCTTCCTGCGTAATTCTAGGTTGGTTGTCAAGGTAACCTCGTCCAAATCGCCTACTGAACAAAATCTTCCTGCTAGACAGAGTGATATATCTGTGCTCCAGACACAAGTCCAATCCCTAATGGACGTCGTTTTGGAAACAAGAGTAGTGGTTGACAAATGTCGTCAAGATATGAATGCTTTTGAAACCATACTATCAGACATTCGCTTCGTTGTTCAAGAGCAATGGCGAAAAAAGGTGAAGATCGTGCTGCTCCATCAGATTCTACAGCCTGAAACATTAGCACTTAGGTCAAATGATCTATGCTTCTATACATTTGATGGTGCTTTTATTTGCAAGGACTGTAAACTTTACGCCAATAGGCCTTTTGTTGTATGGTTGGAATTTATTTAGTTGTGATATAGCATTTACGATGCTGCCAAAGGCTGCAGTAATTACGACGCTATTTTTGTATAGTGTAGGTTTATCGTAGTAATGTATTCGGCCGAAAGCTTCGTAGGAGCCCAACATGCCAACATTCGTCGGGCCTATTCCAATTGGGCTAAAAACGATTATGGGCCGAAATTTGCATGTGGCCCACTAAAAATATCTCGGCCTAAATCAGCATAAGCTTTCATATTTTTCTGGTAGGCATGTGCCCATAGTGGGCCTTTAACAGGCCTAAACATAATTTGGGCCCTCAGTAACAATAGGCCATTTACAGGTGTAAATATCTCAAGCCCATAAAAAACATGGGCCTTTAATAGACCGAAAGTGAGATTGGGCCCTGATTGGGCCAAATAACCCACTGGTCTTAGCAGGCCGAAATGGTGGCCCATTTACGATGTTGATCTTTGACAGGCCAAAATTCGGACGGGACGTAAATGCGCCGACCTAATACACGGGCCTTTAATAGGCCGGAAGTTCGGTCGGGCTAGATAATCGTCAATTTTATATGGGCCGTTAATGGGCCCGATGTGATGTTGGGCCACATATGGCCCATGGTTTTGTCCAACGTTAACAGGCCGAAAACCACAACAGGCCGCAAGTGGACCAAATCTATAGTGGGCCTCTAACAGGCCAAATGTCAGACATGGCCGAATATGACCCAAATCCTTCACAGTTGTTTATGGGCCGAAAGTTTCAATGGCCTGTAAATGGGCCCAAATGAAGCGGGACCTTTAACAGGCTGGAAATACACCGGGCCCTAATTCAGCCCAAATACTTAGCAAACTGTTAACGGGCCAGAAGTGACCATGGGCCGCGATGATGACAAGTTTAGGATAGGCTGTTGACAGGCCGATTTGACACTAGCCATACGGGCCTTAACAGAGAATGTTGGGCCTTTAGCTGGGCCGTCCCATTATGGTCTGCAAAATCTTGTGGTCCTTTAGCTGGACAGGCCCATTGTGGTCCGCTAAATCTTGTGGGCCTTTAGCTGGACCGGCCCATAATGGTCTGCAAAATCTTGTGGGCCTTTAGCTGGGCCGGCCCATTATGGTCCGCTAAATCTTATGGGCCTTCAGTTGGGTCGGCCCATTTATACTTTATGGGCCACTTTTGGGCCCGTCCACGTGTCAACATATCATAGGCCCATCTCGACCGTTGGATGAGTGACACCTGTGCCAACGTGGAGCTGACGCGTAGTTCCGTGGGCCTATGAGAATTTTACATGTGGAAAATTGGCATTGGTCGTGGCTGTTAGCGGGTTATCGGATCCAAAACCGGACCCGATAGCTTAACAACGTTCCGTTACGGTGGATGCCACATGTTGGTCACCCTTGACGAAAGCACTTCTGTGACGCATGATTTATCGTCATGGAAGTGGACACTTTCGTGATGATAATTTTGGTAATGTCATGGAACACTTCTACGACAGCACAAGCATGACTATCTTGATTCTGTCGTAAAATCGTCATGGATGTACATGTATGACAAAAAACGCGACCTACTGTGACAAACACGTATCATCACGGAAGTGTAATTTTTTTGTAGTGAATGCTTGTCACTAGGGCCCAAGTGCCATGATTTCAGATCTGAACCAATTATGTTTTCATGAATATATGTGAGTTCTTGATCATATCTTGCTAGTCAATAGTCACCTACTATGTGTAATGATCCGGCAACCCCGAAGTGACAATAATCGGGACCACTCCCGGTGATGACCATAGTTTGAGGAGTTCATGTATTCACTAAGTGTTAATGCTTTGGTCCGGTATATATTAAAAGGAGGCCTTAATATCCCTTAGTTTCCAATAGGACCCTGCTGCCACGGGAGGGTAGGGAAAAAGATATCATGTAAGTTCTTTTACATAAGCACGTATGACTATATTCAGAATACATGCCTACATTACATTGATGAACTGGACCTAGTTCTGTGTCACCCTATGTTATAACTGTTTCACGATGAATTGCATCCGACATAATTATCCATCATTGATCCATTGCCTACGAGCTTTTCACATATTGATCTTTGCTTAGTTACTTCTCCGTTGCCACTATTACGATTACTACAAAACTGCTACTATTACTTTTGCCACTGTTACCGTTACTTCCATACTACTTTGCTACTAAATAATTTGCTGCAGATATTAAGTCTTTCAGGTGTGGTTGAATTGACAACTCAGCTGCTAATACTTGAGAATATTCTTTGGCTCCCCTTGTGTCGAATCAATAAATTTGGGTTGAATACTCTACCCTCAAAAACTGTTGCCATCCGCTATACTTGTGGGTTATCAGAGACCAACCAATAATTAACTTCTAGATACTCAAATTTGTCCATAGCCAGGGATATGGCTAATCATGATTAGTTTGTACACTCTGCAGAGGTTTGCACACTTTTCCCCACAAGACTCGATCACCTCCATGATCGAAAGATCGAGACATAGTCTTTCTGAATGTGTTCCCCTTAACCCTAGATAGGCCGGTACACCTACTTTCCCCTATATCTTTTAGCCTACCCGGAAAGGCTCACACAAACTTACTCAACTGTGCCAAAGCCCATATTGGCTTGTGGCTGCACACGGACGTTTCTAAGCACGAAATATCGTATGATCCCTTTTAGCTTGGGTGGCATTCCGTAGGGTGATCACACAGGTTCTCCGGGATCCCCTAGGATAAGCATTGTATTCTCAAGGTGCCCCAACCATTCCACCCAGAGTTGTGTTAATGTGTCCACCTTAAAGTTACCCTTAATTATTATTTCTCTCATAACTTGCATGAATCTCACATACCAATCCTCATCTACAAGCATTGTATTTTGAGCACATGCTGATTTGTAGGACGCAGCCACTAGGAATGGAAAAGCCATAGGATGGAAAATCCTCATTTCACAATTTCCATATATATTTGTTGGTCTTATGCTCTTCTCTATTCATTTCTAATTCTTCTCTATTTCAATAATATAGATGCCGAACCTCTATGACAAGGTTTGCTCAGCCCAACGAGACCATGCCCTTTGGACGACACCTAAAGGAAGTCATGAAGTATCTGAACATCACCCTACCCACTTTCAGTGGGACCTTCACAGCGACCTTGCCGAAGGAGAAATGTTGGATGATTGAAGTTTGTATCCCTGGGAGGACCTTTGTACTGACTATGGAACCTATCGACTTTACCTTTGATGCACCAACCTAGAGCTTAGGCAGGAGTATGTCCGCACACCTCACCTTTGGATGCATTTGTGAGGAGTACAACAAGGATTTGAAGACACTATCTACAGGATATTCGGACATCGGGATCACCAATGGTAAATGGTTCGCATCAGGAAAGATGAGTCGATCGTGTCATACATACAGGATATGGTCCAGCACATCCGACGATTTGAGAATCAGATGTGCGCTAGAATGAAGGAAACTAAGAAGCTGATCATCCAGAATATCGAGCTGGAGGATGAACTCAAGGAAATCCGCGATGGAATCAGCTTACTATGGGAGAAGTATGAAGACCTGAAGAAAAAGCTAGAAGCAGCCGAGAAGAAGCTGGACAATGGAGATGATGGCATGGAATCTTCTACCGATCAGAACTTCTAGCCGACCACCAGTTTAGATATTAGAAATTCGATGTATTTTCCATTAGAGTTTTCCGAGTGGTTCAAGCCCGTTGGTGAGATTAGTAATAGTTAGCTTAGACCCGATTATGTGAACCTTGATTGAAATTGAGTGGTGTGATTTGGAAATTATTTGGCTCATATGCATATGGGTAGTGTAATTTCTCATTAGGCCCTTGTTTTATTGTAATTTCTCACCCACTCTCAACCCATCAGATGCCTCCGAGACGTGACCATGGATCCAACTTTCTGCCGGAACTTACCCAGTTGATCCAAACCCAGAAGACCCTCATGCAGATGCTCATCCAGAACCAGAACCAAAACCAGAACAACAGTAACAACCCACAACCACCACCCCAAGTTCATAACCTTACTCGTTTTCTGAAGTTGAACCAACCAGTATTCTCCAGCAGCACCGATCCGATCATCGCAGATGACTGACTCCGGAAAATCAGAAGGGAGCTGCACTGATGCTGAGAAGGTGCACTTTGCCGCACATCAACTGGATGGACCAACAACCTCTTGGTGGGAGAATTACACTGCCACCTATCCCATTGCCACAGTCACATGGGATCAGTTTCAGCGGGCCTTCTGCAACGCTCATGTCTTAGCTAGAGCCATGAGTCTGAAGAAGCGTGAGTTCCACAACTTACGACAGGGAAATCATATTGTGGGGCAGTACGTGGATGAGTTCAACCAGTTAGCCTGATACGCCTCAGGAGATGTGGCCACAGATGCCACTAAACAGGAGAAATTTTTAGAGGGACTGAATCATGATCTAGGACTTCAGTTGCTCGTGGGTACCTTCAGTAACTTCAAGAGTTGGTTGACAAGGCTCTCATTCTGGAAGGCAAGCAGCAGGAGATAGAGAACCACAAGAGGAACTATAGACAGGGAAGTATAACTTTGGAACTCAGTAGAAGCCCCGCTATATCCCATACTCGGGAAACAATGGATCAGGATCTAGCAAGTACAGTGGACACAATCACCATAACCATGGAGGTCATTCTCATCATGTAGGAAATGGGCATAACCATAATGGCCGTAGGAATGGCAATGGGAATGAAGGAAACAACAATCAGAATCGTCTCAAGCCCGCAACACCTGCAAACAAAGATCTGAGTCACATTACCTGCTTCAAGTGCGGGAAGACCGGACACTACGCCACAGAATGTCCCAAGGCGAAGAATGGGAATGGCAATGGAAGCTTGGAAATAAGCCCAATCCTTTCACCAGAGATCAGGTGAACCACATCAATATGGAGGAAATTGACGAGCAGCCTGACGCAGTTGTTGGTAAGTTTTTGATTAATGCATTTACAACACTTGTTCTTTTTGACACTGGTGAATCGCATTCATTCATATCAAGGGGATTTCTGGAAAAAATTAAGTTGCTGACCGTAGCCCTTAAGTAGAGCATATGGCTAGTCGGGGTTGTTTCTAGTTTCCATTGACCATATGTAGACATGTTTTTCCCATAGACCTCATTATCCTAGAATCGTAAGGATTGGACGTGATCCTAGGCAAGGATTGGCTATCCAAGTACGAGGGAAACATCGATTGTGCCAGTAAGTCAATTCTTCTCACCATCCTAGAGGGAAAACGGATCAAGTATGTCTCGAGGCACATGCCAAGGAGGACTCGGGTGAATTCTCTTTAGGGAGTTGTTCAGGAGGAAGTACCATAAGTGAAGGATTACCCTGATGTATTCCCGGAGAAATTGCCAGGCATGCCACCCGACCGAGACATAGAGTTTTTGATCGAGTTGTTGCCAGGCACCGGGCCAATATCCAAGAGACCATGCTGGATGCCCGCAAATGATCTGGAGGAAATTAAGAAGCATGTTAAGAAACTATTGGAGAAAGGTTATATCCGACCGAGTTCATCTCCTTGGGGAGCCCCAGTGCTTCTAATTGAGAAGAAGGATGGATCCTTGAGAATGGTTGAAGATTATCGTGCGTTGAATGAGGTGATGATCTGATAAACCACAAGTATAGGTGATCGAATAGTTTTCGAGGGTAGAGTTTACAACCCAGATTTATTGATTCGACACAAGGGGAGCCAAAGAACATTCTCAAGTATTAGCAGCTGAGTGGTCAATTCAACCACACCTGAAAGACTTAATATCTGTAGCAAAGTATTTAGTAGCAAAGTAGTATGGAAGTAACGGTAATGGTGGCGAAAGTAACAGTAGCAGTTTTGTAGCAATCGTAACAGTGGCAACGGAGAAGTAACTAATCAAAGATCAAAATTTGAAAAGCTCGTAGACAATGGATCAATGATGGATAATTATGTCGGATGCAATTCATCATGCAACAGTTATAACATAGGGTGACATAGAACTAGCTCCAGTTCATCAATGTAATATGTAGGCATGTATTCTGAATATAGTCATACGTGCTTATGGAAAGATTTTTCATGACATCTTTTGTCCTACCCTCCAGTGGTAGCGGGGTGATACGTCTCCAACGTATCTATAATTTTCGATTGTTCCATGCTATTATGTTACCCGTTTTGGATGTTTTTGGGCTTTACTTTATACTTTTATATCATTTTTGGGACTAACCTATTAACCGGAGGCCCAGCCCGAATTGCTATTTTTTTGCCTATTTCAGTGTTTTGAAGAAAAGGAATATCAAACGGAGTCCAAACTGGATGAAACCTTCGAGAGCGATCTTTTTGGAACAAACGCAACCCAGGAGACTTGGAGTGGACGTCAAGAAGCAGTCGAGGCGGCCACGAGGGTGCCCGGCACGCCCCCCACCCTCGTGGGACCCTCGTGGCTCCACCGGCCTACTTCTTCCTCCTATACATATCCATGTACACTGAGAACATCCAGGAGCACCACAAAACCCTATTTCCACCGCCGCAACCTTCTGTATCCATGATATCCCATCTTGGAGCCTTCGCCGGCGCTCCGTTGGAGGGGGAATCGACCATGGACGGCTTCTACATCAACACCACAGCCTCTCCAATGAGTTGTGAGTAGTTTACCATAGACCTTCGGGTCTATAGTTATTAGCTAGATGGATTCTTATCTCTCTTTGATTCTCAATACAAAGTTCACCTCGATCTTCTTGGATATCTATTCGATCTAACTATTTTTGCGGTGTGTTTGTCGAGATCCGATGAATTGTGGGTTTATGATCAAGTTTATCTATGAGAAATATTTGAATCTCCTCTGAATTCTTTTATGTATGATTTGTTATCTTTGCAAGTCTCTTCAAATTATCAGTTTGGTTTGTCCTACTAGATTGATCTTTCTTGCAATGGGAGATGTGCTTAGCTTTGGGTTCAATCTTGTGGTGACCTTTCCCAGTGACAGCAGGGGCAGCAAGGCACGTATTGTATTGTTGTCATCGAGGATAAAAAGATGGGGTTTATATCATATTGCTTGAGTTTATCCCTCTACATCATGTCATCTTGCTTAATGTGTTACTCAGTTCTTATGAACTTAATACTCTAGATGCATGCTGGATAGCGGTCGATGTGTGGAGTAATAGTAGTAGATGTAGGCAGGAGTCGGTCTACTTGCCGCGGACGTGATGCCTATATCCATGATCATGCCTAGATATTCTGATTACTATGCACTTTTGTATCAATTGCTCGACAGTAATTTGTTCACCCACCGTAATACTTATGCTATCTTGACAGAAGCCACTAGTGAAACCTATGGTCCCCGGGTCTATCTTTTATCATATAAGTTTCCAATCTACTTTATTTTGCAATCTTTACTTTTCAATATATATAATAAAAATACCAAAAATATTTATCTTATCTTATTATCTCTATCAGATCTCACTTTTGCAAGTTACCGAGAAGGGATTGACAACCCCTTTATCGCGTTGGTTCCGAGGTTCTTGTTTGTTTGTGTAGGTTGGAGGGACTTGTGAGGAGCCTCCTACTGGATTGATACCTTGGTTCTAAAAAACTGAGGGAAATACTTACGCTACTTTGCTGCATCACCCTTTCCTCTTCAAGGGAAAACCAACGCAGTGCTCAAGAGGTAGCAAGAAGGATTTCTAGCGCCGCTGCCGGGGAGGTCTTCGCTCAAGTCAAGACATACCAAGTAACCATCACAAACTCATCTCCCTCGCATTACATTATTTGCCATTTGCCTCTCGTTTTCCTCTCCCCCACTTCACCCTTGCCGTTTTATCCGCCCTCCCTTTTTCGTTTGCCTCCTCTCTTTCGTTTGTCTCTTGTGTGCTCGTGCGTTAGTTCATTTATTTCTTCGTTATGGCTA
This sequence comes from Aegilops speltoides, assembly GCA_021437245.1. Lineage (NCBI taxonomy): Eukaryota > Viridiplantae > Streptophyta > Magnoliopsida > Poales > Poaceae > Aegilops > Aegilops speltoides. The sequence continues at coordinate 250,970,461 of CM038146.1, forward strand.
GTCCTCCTATCATCATTAGTACTCCCGATCATGAAGTTCTTAATTTTAAACAAAAGGGAGGGAGAAAATCTAAAAGATGCTTGGCATAGAATTTGCAATGCTCAAAATAGATCTACTAGGAAGCAATCCACTTCTGTTATTCTTCGCAATTTTTATGTAGGCATTACTCCTTGGAATAGATATATCCTTGATACCATTACCGGAGGGAATTTCTTGGGTAGCCATACTTTTGATGCTTATAATGCTATGTTAGATTTGTTTGGTCCACCCCCTCTTTTGGTTAATGGAACTGTTTTAACTTTGGAACATGTGATGCAAAGGCTTGAAATTATTGAAAATAAAGTTGCCACTGTTGGGTTGATTGAAAATTTGGATAAAAAGATCCACAACCAAATTACCCAATATGGATCTAGGGTTGGAGTTACTTTGAATTTTTTTAAAGAGAAAGAACCTATTCTTAACGAAATAATAGATCTTGATTCTACAAGAATCGGTAAACTTGAGGATATTATTACCAACTTGGGGTCTGCCTTTTCATCCGTCAAAAATACTCCAACTCCTCCTACCAAAATTGCCAAATTTATGTATGTTCCTAAAAATAAAGGTGAATATTCTAGTAAGGAAAATGCGGATCTCAAATCAATAAGTGTTCATCCCAATTTTCTCACTATCATTAAGGAACCTTTTGCTACAAGTGAATTTCTCGATTTCTTGCCTAGGCATTTAATCATTACTAAAAAGAAAGAAACTCCTAAAGGTTATAAGTGTTCTATTGAAGAATTCAATACCAAAGATGGCAATACTTAGATCTATTCTCGCTTTTATGCCTAGCAAGGGGCGTTAAACGATAGCGCTTGTTGGAAGGCAAACCAATTTTATTTTTGTTCCTTCCTTTTTGCTTATGTTTAGTAGTAAATATTTCATCTAGCTTCTGTTTAGATGTGGTTTTATGTTTTAATTAGTGTTTGTGCCAAGTAGAACCTATAGGATAATCTTGGGTGATAGTTAATTTGATTCTGCTGAAAAACAGAAACTTTTGCACGCACGAGAATAAATTTAATAAATCACAGAAACGTGATTTTAAGTTGATTCTTTTTGCATTAGAGAAATAGACAAATGTACTAGGACTTCCTATTTTGGTAGGATTTGTAGAGTTCCATAAGTATTTTAAAGTTACAGATTACTACAGACTGTTCTGTTTTTGATAGATTCTATTTTTCGTGTGTTGTTAGCTTATTTTGATGAATCTATGGCTAGTATCGGGGGGCATGAACCATAGAGAAGTTGGAATACAGTAGGTTTAACACCAATATAAATAAAGAATGAGTTCATTACAGTACCTTAAGTGGTGGTTTTTCTTTCTTGCACTAACGGAGCTTATGAGATTTCCTGTTGAGTTTTGTGTTATGAAGTTTTCAAGTTTTGGGTAAAGATTTGATGGACTATGGAATAAGGAGTGGTAAGAGCCTAAGCTTGGGGATGCCCATGGCACCCCAAGATAATCCAAGGACAACCAAAAGCCTAAGGTTGGGGATGCCCCAAAAGGCATCCCCTCTTTCATTTTCGTCTATTGGTAACTTTACTTGGAGCTATATTTTTATTCACCACATGATATGTGTTTTGCTTGGAGCGTCTTGTATGACATGAGTCTTTGCTTTTTAGTTTACAATCATCCTTGTTGTACACACCTTTTGGGAGAGACACACATGATTCGGAATTTATTAGATTACTCTATGGGCTTCACTTATATCTTTTGAGGTAGACAATTTTGGTCTAGCACTTCACTTATATCTTTTTAGAGCACGGTGGTGGCTTGATTTTGTAGAAATTATTGATCTCTCATGCTTCACTTATATTATTTTGAGATTCTTTTAGAACAGCATGGTATTTGCTATGGTTATAAAATTGGTCCTAGAATTATGGGCATCCAAGTTGGGTATAATAAAAACTATCATAGAAAGTGAATTGGATGCTATGATCAATTTGATGTTTGACAATTGTTTTGAGATATGAGGATGGTAATATTAGAGTCATGCCAGTTGGGTAATTATGAATTTAAGGAATACTTGTGTTAAGGTTTGTGATTCCCGTAGCATGCACGTATGGTGAACCGTTATGTGATGAAGTTGGAGCATGATGTATTTATTGATTGTCTTCCTTATGTGTGGAGGTCGGGATCGCGTGATGGTTAACTCCTACCAACCCTTCCCCTAGGAGCATGCGTGTAATACTTTGTTTTGATTACTTGTAGATTTTTGCAATAAGTATATGAGTTCTTTATGACTAATGTTGAGTACATGGATTATACGCACTCTCGACCTTCCACCATTGCTAGCCTCTCTTGTGCCGCGCAACTTTTGCCGGTACCATACACCCACCATATGCCTTCCTCAAAACAGCCACCATACCTAATTATTATGGCATTTCCATAGCCATTCCGAGATATATTGCCATGCAACTTTCCATTGTTCCGTTTATTATGACACTCTCTATCATTGTCATATTGCTTTTGCATGATCATGTAGTTGACATTGTATTTGTGGCTAAGCCACCTTGATAATTATTTCATACATGTCACACTTGATTCATTGCATATCCCGGTACACCGCCAGAGGAATTCATATAGAGTCATATTTTGTTCTAAGTATCGAGTTGTAATTCTTGAGTTGTAAGTAAATAAAAGTGTGATGATCTTCATTATTAGAGAATTGTCCCAAGTGAGGAAAGGATGATGGAGATTATGATTCCCCCACAAGTCGGGATGAGACTCTAGACTTTAAAAAAAAGAGAAAGGCCAAATAAAAAAATGAGAGAAAAAGAGAGAAGGGACAATGTACTATCCTTTTACCACACTTGTGCTTCAAAGTAGCACCATGATCTTCATGATAAAGAGTTTCCTATGTTGTCACTTTCATATACTAGTGGGAATTTTTCATTATAGAACTTGGCTTGTATATTCCAATGATGGGCTTCCTCAAAATGCCCTAGGTCTTCGTGAGCAAGCAAGTTGGATGCACACCCACTTAGTTTCTTTTTGAGCTTCCATACACTTATAGCTCTAGTGCATCCGTTGCATGGCAATCCCTACTCACTCACATTGTTATCTATTAATGGGCATCTCCATAGCCCGTTGATACGCCTAGCTGATGTGAGACTATCTTCTCTCTTTCTGTCTTCTCCACAACCACCATTCTATTCCACATATAGTGTTATGTCCATGGCTCACGCTCATGTATTGCGTGAAGATAGAAAAAGTTTGAAAATACTAAAGTATGAAACAATTGCTCGGCTAAAACCGGGGTTGTGCACGATTAAATATTTTGTGTGATGAAGATAGAGCATAGCCAGACTATATGATTTTGTAGGGATAGCTTTCTTTGGCCATGTTATTTTGAGAAGACATGATTACTTTGTTAGTATGCTTGAAGTACTACTATTTTTATGTCAATATGAACTTTTATCTTGAATCATTTGGATCTGAACATTCATGCCACAATAAAGAAAATTACATTGAAAATATGCTAGGTAGTATTCCACATCAAAAATTCTGTTTTTATCGTTTACCTACTCGAGGACGAGCAGGAATTAAGCTTGGGGATGCTTGATACGTCTCCAACGTATCTATAATTTTTTATTGTTCCATGCTATTATGTTACCCGTTTTGGATGTTTATGGGCTTTACTTTATACTTTTATATCATTTTTGGGACTAACCTACTAACCGGAGGCCCAGCCAGAATTGCTGTTTTTTTGCCTATATCAGTGTTTCGAAGAAAAGGAGTATCAAACGGAGTCCCAACGGGATGAAACCTTTGGGAGCGATCTTTTTGGAACAAACGCAACCCAGGAGAATTGGAGTGGACGTCAAGAAGCAGTCGAGGCATGCACGAGGGTGCCCAGCACGCCCTAGGGGGGTGGGCGCGCCCCCCACCCTCGTGGGCCCCTCGTGGATCCACCAACCTACTTCTTCCTCCTATATATATCTGCGTACCCTGAGAACATCCAGGAGCACCATGAAACCATATTTCCACCGCCGCAACCTTCTATATTCACGACATCCCATATTGGAGCCTTTGTCGGTGCTCCGCCAGAGGGGGAATCGACCATGGAGGGCTTCTACATTAACACCATAGCCTCTCCGGTGAGTTGTGAGTAGTTTACCACAGACCTTCAGGTCCATACTTATTAGCTAGATGGCTTCTTCTCTCTCTTTGATTCTCAATACAAAGTTCTCCTTGATCTTCTTTCAGATCTATTCAATGTAACTCTTTTTACGATGTGTTTGTCGAGATCCGATGAATTGGGGTCTATGATCAAGTTTATCTATGAGAATTATTTGAATCTCCTCTTAATTCTTTTATGTATGATTTGTTATCTTTGCAAGTCTCTTCGAATTATCAGTTTGGTTTGGCCTACTAGATTGATCTTTCTTGCAATGGGAGAAGTGCTTTGCTTTGGGTTCAATCTTGCGGTGTCCTTTCCCAGTGACAGCAGGGGCAGCAAGACACATATTGTAATGTTGCCATCGAGGATAAAAAGATGGGTTTGTATCATATTGTTCGAGTTTATCCCTCTACATCATGCCATCTTGCTTAATGTGTTACTCAGTTCTTATGAACTTAATACTCTAGATGCATGCTGGATAGCGGTCGATGTGTGGAGTAATAGTAGTAGATGCAGGCAGGAGTCGGTCTACTTGTCGCGGACGTGATGCCTATATACATGATCATGCCTAGATATTCTCATAACTATGCACTTTTCTATCAATTGCTCGACAGTAATTTGTTCACCCACCGTAATACTTATGCTATCTTGAGAGAAGCCACTAGTGAAACCTATGGCCCCCGGGTCTATCTTTTATCATATAAGTTTCCAATCTACTTTATTTTGCAATCTTTACTTTTCAATCTATATCATCAAAATACCAAAAATATTTATCTTATCTTATTATCTCTATCATATCTCACTTTCGCAAGTTACTGTGAAGGGATTGACAACCCCTTTATAGCGTTGGTTCCGAGGTTCTTGTTTGTTTGTGTAGGTGCGAGGGACTTGTGAGGAGCCTCCTACTGGATTGATACCTTAGTTCTCATAAACTGAGGGAAATACTTACGCTACTTTGCTGCATCACCCTTTCCTCTTCAAGGGAAAACCAACGCAGTGCTCAAGAGGTAGCACGGGGTCCTATTGGAATCTAAGGGGTACTAAGGTCTCCTTTTAATAGAGTACCGGACCAAAGCACTAATGTAGAGGAACGCAATAATTTCAAAAAAATTCCAACGATCATGCAAGATCTATCTAGGTGATGCATAGCAATGATAGGGAGAGTGTTGTCTACGTACCCTCGTAGACCAAAAGAAGAAGCGTTATGACAACGTGGTTGATGTAGTCGTACGTCTTCACGGTCCGACCGATCCTAGCACCGAAGGTACAACACCTCTGCGATCTCCACACGTTCAGCTCGGTGACGTCCCATGAACTCTAGATCCAGCTGAGGTCGAGGGAGAGTTTTGTCAGCACGACGGCGTGGTGATGGTGATGATGAAGGTTATCGATGCAGGGCTTCGCCTAAGCACTACAACAATATTACCGAGGTGGAAATCTGTGGAGGGGGGCACCGCACACGGCTAAACAATCAACTTGTGTGTCTATGGGGTGCCCCTCCCCCGTATATAAAGGAGTCGAAGAGGGGAGGGCCGGGCCTCTCTATGGCGCGCCGAAGGCGGGCGTCCTACTCCCAGTAGGAGTAGGTTTCCCCCGTCCCTAGTTTGAGTAGGAGAAGAAGGAAGAGGGAGAGGGAGAGAAGGAAAGGGGGGCCGCCCCCCTTCCCAGTTCGGATTGGTCTTGCGGGGGGCGCCCCCACCTTGTCCGCCTCCTCCTATCTTCCACCATGGCCCATTAAGGCCCATTAACTCCCCGAGGGGTTCCAGTAACCTCCCGGTACTCCGAAAAAATGCCTGAACATGTCAGGACCCCGACTCAATGCCACATCGATCTAGCATGTAACACCTTTGCGGCCTCACGCATGGTATCCCCACGGGTATCGCCTTACCTTTGCCCGGGACCGTTTGCGCCTTTTGGCACACGTATATGATAGTGTCGCTAGCATTCATATGATAAGGAGCCCGGGCTGACATGACTAGTCGTAAACCCAAAGTGGCACAAACTTACGAGGACAGCATCCATGACCCAAAGATCGAACGATCGGTCATCACGAGTGAATCCAGCTGTAGCACTGGGCTAGCAGGACTCCGGTGAACCGGGCTGTAGTGGGCTAACGGGACTCCGGTATTCATCGTGACATTTCCAAGGAATGGACAGACAAGAACGAAGAAGGACACATGCGGCCAGCCTAAGTGTTAGGAGCGGTAGCAAGCTACCATGGCTCGATGGAAGCACTAGGAGACATTTCCGATAAGAGAGGCTACTAGGATAAACAACTAGGTAGTCGATCCCACACATACCAAGCATTTCAATAACATACACACAATATGCTCGATATGTGCAAATACAACATGGCATCACAACATGACTCTACAACTCAAGTATTTATTCAATAGGCCCGAGGAGCGAGATATTACAAACATGGGTCTCAAGACCCAACACTCGAAACATACAAGTCAAAGCACAAGCGGAAGCTTAACATGTCCAGATGCAGACATCTACAAATGAAAAAGGCTGAGAAGCGACTATCTACCGAGATCTGCCGAGGGCACAAGATCGTAGCGGAGGTAACAAGCTAAACGTCGAAGTCCACGCGGATCTACTAGTGAGACGGAAATCTCTGCAAAAACGTAAAATAGGCAAACGTGAGTACAAATGTACCCAGCAAGACTTACAACGTAACTAACTACATATGCACCATTATCAACAACGGGATGGTGGGGTTTAATCGCAACAAGCCAGCTTTGACCCGGTGGCTATCCCGAACTACGATCGCAAGTAACTCTTTTGAGGTGGCGCACGAGTCCACGATTCACCATATCAATACACCACTGTGGATCCGCTCCGTCTCCTCACGGAACGCCATCCATAGCACTCACGCTTATCTTGCGTATTTTAGAGTATCCACTTTCACTTGTCTATGAACTGCACAGCAACCCGTAAGTCCTTTTCGCAGACACGGCTATTGAATAGATCATATTAACCTGCAGGGTGTACTTCTTCACACACGCCTCGCCACTTACCGCCATGTACACCTCGTGTATCTCGGCAACCTTCAGCGAAGCTTTGGCGAGGAGTCGGCCACGACCGACTAACCACACAAATCTCTCGCCCGGGTTTATCGCCTATTCGGGTTCCATCTGCAAGGAGATCCGCCGGGTGTCGCCACGGCCCCAAATGATGTGTGAGGTTCCCAAGTCCACCATCCGGTGCCACTTGGTACACCGCCATTGTGCCTAGTCATCCCAAGCCCACTGCAGGGTGCCACTTGGTAGACTACTAACACTACCTACAAACACCAGAAACTAGTTGCAACTCCTGGACAGAGATCAGGTTGATTAATAAGTCGAGAGGGGCACTTAAGCATTCCAATGCGTGGTAGTAGCTGTTCATGGATCACAAACACAGAACTCAGTTCCTGAGGACGACTTCAATGAGACAACCCACCATGTACTCCTACATGGCCTCTCACCGCTACCTTTACCAAATCGTGTTCACACACTTAGCTCACACTCAGTAGGACATGTTTACACACCTCCAATTCATCCCCGATGAATCAGACCTGACTCAACTCTAAGAAGTAGCAGGCATGACAAACAAACATGAATGAGTAGGCACATCAGGGCTCAAACAACTCCTACTCATGCTAGTGGGTTTCATCTATTTACTGTGGCAATGACAGGTCATGCAGAGGATAAGGGGTTCAGCTACCGCAGCAAGTAACAGATGAATCGATGTTGTCCTAATGCAGTAAAAGAGAGCAGGAGCGAGAGAGTGGGATTGTATAGGAATGAACAAGGGGGTTTTGCTTGCCTGGCACTTCTGAAGATAGTATAGTTCTTCATCGGTGTCATCGAACTCATCATTGGTACACGTCTTACTGAGAGGGGACAAGCACCGACAAACAAAGAAGAAGCACAATCAATGCAATGCACAATATGATGCATGATCATGACATGGCAATATGATGTGGTTTGAGCTAATGCAATGCACAATCAATGCAGTGGCTCTAGGGGGTTAGTTAATGTGTCATTAGTGGCTAATGACTTGCCATGTCAGCACTGCCGGCGATTAGTCACCGGCGACCTCAAGTCGCGGCGGAGCCCGCACGGCAGGCCACGGGGATGGCGGCTAAGGGCACCGGGGCGTAGCCCGGGCTCTCGCGCATCCAGGGGAGGCGACGGGAGGATGCGGGGTGGCCGGAGCCCGCCGGAGCGAAGCTCGGGGCGGCGGCCGAAACACGGCTCCGGGCGGGATGTGGCTGCAGGGCACGGCAGGGGCTGCGGAGGGCCTCTACGGCCTCCTGGCATCACCAGGAGCACGGTGACGTGCGCGGGAGCGGCTGGCTCGGGTTCTGGTCACAGTGGCGCCATGGACGGCGGAGAGGTGCTTGCGGGTTCGACAGGTATTAGGCTACGGCGCGCAAGCAAAGGAACGGATAGGGGGAAACAGACGGTGAGCTCACGGGAATGATGCAGGGAAGGTCAGCGAGCTCGGGGAAGCACGAACGGCGGCGAATCGACGATCAGGTTGCCGGCGGCCGGAGGTTGAAGATGAGCTTGAGGACGATGTTGTAGGGCTTCCGGAGGGGCGTGGCTCGGTGGGGAGGAAGAGGAGGTCGAGGCGGAGCTCCTGAGCTCAGCGGCACGGCGAGGGGTGCCCGATGGCCGCGGTGGTGCTCGTCGGCGGTGGCGGGTGTGTTCGGTGGTTGCACGTGAAGGAACAGAGGAGGGGAGAGCGCTCGAGGGAGAGAGAGGATGAGGACCAGGGCGTCGCGCTGGTGCACGTAGCGACGTCCAGCAGCAAGCGGCAAGCATGAGGTGGCCGGCGGCGTGCTGCGCTGCGGGCACTGCTGCCCCATCTTGGCGAAAGGAGGAAGACGACAGGGGAGGTGGAGATGGGCTGGGCCGGCTTCAGCAGCAGGCCGCATAGGTAGGCGCCAGGTAGGTGGGCTCAGGTAAGTTCTCTCTCTCTTTGGTTTCTCTATTTAATTTCTGTTTTCTATTATTCTGTAATCTTTAGAGCTTTTCTAAAAATACCTAGACCCTTTCAAAAATCACTAAACTGCACATGCCCACTGTATAGAATATATCCAACATGGAACATTTCAGTTTAGGAGTATTTGGACATTTAAAATATTTTATAGAATTTAAATGTCCAAATTCAAATACTTATGATTTAATTAAGTGACCTTAGGATGACCTAGAAAATTGTGCACCACTTTTGTCAGAGGTTTAAGACCAATGCAAAGGTGATGCACATTTTAGAAGCGCATTTCAGGTTCATTGAAAATGATTTTATGTTGATCCTATTTGATTTGATCTGGTGCAAGGGTTCGATCAGTCCCCATTTCAATTTCATTTGAAAAGTTAAACATGATGGACACATGAAGGGCTAGCCTACTGCATACCAGGACCAGGGATGTGACAACTCGCCCCCACTAAACAAGAATCTCGTCCCAAGATTCAAGCGTATGGTAAGATGAGTGGGGGAAACGCAACTAACGCAATCTACACGATCCAGGTTGCACTTCAAATGAGCGTTGATTCAATCACCATCTTTGTCTTGTCGTCTTGCTCTGAGAACTCGAGCCAACATGACAACGAGAGGAGAAGGAGACTCTAGAAGGATCGATCTTCTCGAAGATCGAACAACTGATGCTCAACTAACGGAATGAGACATTGGAAACATCTCTTGAGCTGAGACACAAAACACACATCAGGGGTGATGGAAAACAGATGTAGGAGGTTCAAGTTGGTAGGCAACAATTCCATGCTTGAGCAAGATGGTGCATGGTCTTAAAGTAGCAAGGAAATAATTGTCCTTCATACCATAACGGGGCACCTTAGAGGAGGTGACTCATAGAACTATTCCCTGAAGTGGCAAAAAGAATTACCTTTGATTCAGAGATAATTGAAACTCTTTAAACCAGCCTAAGGCAAATCACAATCGATCATTTGAAGGAGTCCGAAAGAATGACATTCTCGGGTCAGAATGGATGATGTGGACTACCTTGTTGAAGACAACACAAGGGATGACTTTAGTAACCGGGGAGAAGCTCAACAGTAGAGAGCGAGTCCACTGTTTAAAAAGTTATAGCATAACCGAGCAAACTGAGAGCAATCCCAGTTAGTGCCGATGATAACACCTAGCGCTTGTGCGTGCTCTCAAGAACTTGAGCATTTCCATATTCATCAAGGTTTTACCAACATCCGTGTCAAGGATCCTGGCAACACAACGTACTACCGTGATGAACAGCGATGGACGATGCAGATGGAAAGGAAGATAACCTTCTCAGATTTCACCTTAGCGGGGCCAAGGGAATAAAATCTGGATGATCGACCGAGAGACATTTAGCACTCTGCTTCTAATGTTCTCCTTGATGTGCTAGCGTAACCCATTCATAGATATGGTTTGATATCTAGAACATCAAGTAAAAGGTCAGACTTTGGGAGCACAAAAATCCATAAGGAACAACTACTGGAATAAGTTCTACGAGATCCTTATGGGGAGGTGGCCAACTTCCTCAAACAAGATACTACAATAATAGGTCTTTCGGTTGGGTGTGTTGGCCACGAGATCCATTTTACCGGTTTACAGAAAGACCAATATTATAGTTCTTGGGACACGTTCCAACCATCATATATGCCTGAGGTTCAGATCTGGTTGATGTTAGAATATTCCAGACTCATCAGGTCTAGAAAAAAAAGAAAGTTTGCAACACAGATCGACGAGGTGGCGTTGCGTGATTCTCAGGGAATGAACTACGATAGCAAGCTCCAAAACATGAGCTGGTTCTACTACATACATGTGAACACACTGTCCTAGACAAGCATGACCACATGGTAGTCTTACAATAAAACACTACCGAGTTCTGATTAGGAACCATCATTGCGGAGAGCGAAGTCCTGCGCACGTACCTTTGGGTCCTTAAGGATTAGCACTTAAGAACTTCTTTTCCTTGAACATATCAATCAGTGGCTTGGTGTGCTAAGAATACACATAGAATGAAGGTTGGAAGTCTCTGAACCACAGAATACTTCGCACGTATGCATGACCGATTTGGGATGATTCCAAAGGAAGCAACATTGACTTTCTCGAATCCACGGCGGCAACTTGCATCAAATGCACATGAACTAGAGGAAGTCACTTCTTACGTCCGAACATATGCTTCATGATCTAGCATGAAGATAATGCTTATAGAAGTTTCCAACACTAGCTTAATGTTAACCAAAATCATGGAGGAGATAAGGATGTTGTCGATGGGCTCAACAACAATTCATCCAGATTCCCATGGAGATGGAATTCCATAACTATGTGAACAAGGTGATAGTATTGGTCAGACCCAAAAGATATAATGGTGTATGCTCGAGGAAAATCCATGAGTAAGACAACATTACGAACATTGTTGGTTCTGATTTAATTTGACGATCGCCCATAGTCAAATCAAAGATTTGATAAGACAATAGGTCCAACAACTGATCACAGGGGCCACTCGATGAACATATCATCTTTCTTCAGCACACACACATACAAGATATCCCTTAAAACGAACTAAGTCGGACAAGCTTTTATCTTTCAACTCTCCAAGTTGTTGGTTAGCTTAACCAACTAGCATCAGGGGTATCCTGCACAGATTCTTGGAGAAGGGGTGGTTACAAGAAACCAACTTGATCACAAGCTCAACATAGCGGTCAGGGAACAATCTGGTGATGCCTCCTGAAGACATTCGGAGAATCACGAACGACCGGTATGTCACTAAGCTCGAGATCAATCTTGCTTTTCAGGGCAAGACGATGTGATCAAGAGAGTGATGGATTGACACAATCCTATCTCATTGATCGAGGAGTGCACCAGGGAAAATGGACTAGGTAGCACGATCATCCTTAGGGTGATGATTCCATAACCAACTTGCTAAGAATGAGAATATTATCCATTTACTACCAAGCAACACGGTTGCTAGGAGTATTGATTTCACACATCATGGTTCACTTGCCAGCATTCCGGTTACAACAACACGGGACCGAGGGATGAATAACGATAGCAAGAAGTATCACTACGTCAAGAATTCATAAGAGGTGGTGCAATTCTCATGACATTCTTGACATAAAGATAGTAACACTCCAAGGTAGAATAGAGCAAAAGCTGGATTGGCATTTGATCTGCAGAACACGACTACTTTGACCACTCCAAGAAATGGATGAGGTGCTGGAGTTTGTTTCTCCTAGTCATTTTGGAATAGAATGGCTTGACGAACCACAAGAATAATAGGCATCGATAACACGAATGCACAACTAGTCCTGACTATCACTTGATAGACGGAGGTCAGGATACAAGTAAAGAGGGACAACTCAAAAGAACATCTGATTTTCTGGGTTGTGGATGCACAGATTAGTATGTCGAGCAAGCTCAACATTTCTTCCAGATAACCCATGCAGAAAGGTAGAACTGGCAGAGTCACAATATAGCATGGAGAACTCATCGAGAGCACTCCCGTTGTGATCCTTTGATCCAAAAAACTTCTGCCATAAGTGGTTCATAGTATTTGGAAGAAGGAAATACCACAGACCTCAAGGACTATCGCAAAGGTTACTAATATCCTAAAGGAACTAGCAAACACTATCAACATGAGGTAAGAAGGGTGAATCTCGGGTTCAAGAACCCCAGAATGGAATACCTACTAACTAATAACATCACGGGATGCTTTCGAGAATGATGGCCAGAATCATCACACGGGGAACACAAAACATGGCTACTTTACTAGGTAATCTACTAAGACACCTAGAGTCGTAATAATAACTCCAACATATATGTCAAGGCAATAATTTACCTCAACGCACCGATTAGTGTGCTTATTCTGACCATAAAGGACACCGGGAATGGAAAGAAAGGATTTGCAAATGCATCAGACTATTTAGAAACCTAGGATGACTCGGACAGCATAACGGCTGTAAATGCTCAAAATGATTTGAGACATCCTAAAAAATGGTGGCATAACCACTTAATATCACAATATCAAGGTTCTGAGACCAGCTATGAACAAACGGAAGTAGTAAAAGCTGAACTGAGATTTGAAACTAACAATTCTATAAGTCTATGGATTAGTAACACGTCATCCTGATAGATGGATGAGAAGGCCTAGTTCTTAATCCCCGTAGAAGAGAAGAGGATGACTCAGATCAAAAGGCCATGAGGTATAAGGAGTAAAAAGAGCCTTACGTTCCATCCCACAATCAATTCCCTTACATAACTAAAGCATTTCTAGACATAACTTCGACCATTTTGGCTTGGTAGTCCTACAGGCAGCCTGGCTCTGATACCGAAGCTGTCAGGACCCCGACTCAATGCCACATCGATCTAGCATGTAACACCTCATATCGCTTTGCGGCCTTACGCACGGTATCCCCACGGGTGTCGCCTTACCTTTGCTCGGGACCGTTTGCGCCTTTCGGCACACGTATATGATAGTGTCGCTAGCATCCATGTGATAAGGAGCCCGGGATGACATGACTAAACGTAAACCCAAAGTGGCACAAACTTACAGGGACAGGCATCCATGACCCAGCATCGAACGTGTCGGTCATCAGCGAGTGAATCCAGGCTGTAGCACTGGCTAGCAGGACTCGATGAATCGGGTCAGAGCGGGCTAACGGGACTCCGTATTCATCGCGTGACATTTCGAAGGGACATACACAGAACGAAGAAGGACACATGCGGCCAGCCTAAGTGTTCCGGAGCAAGTAGCAAGCTACCATGGCTCGATGGAAGCACTAGGAGACATTTCCCGGTAAGAGAGGCTACTAAGGATAAACAACTAGATAGTCAGATCCCACACATACCAAGCATTTCAATAACATACACACAATATGCTCGATATGTGCACATACAACATGGCATCACAACATGACTCTACAACTCAAGTATTTATTCAATAGGCTCCGAGAAGCGAGATATTACAAACATGGGTCTCATGACCCAACACTCAGAGCATACAAGTCAAAGCACAAGCGGAAGCTTAACATGTCTGGGTACAGACATCTACAAATGAAAAAGGCTGAGAAGCCTGACTATCTACCAGATCCTGCCGAGGGCACAAGATCGTAGCTGAGGTAACAAGCTAAACGCCGAAGTCCACGCGGATCTACTAGTGAGACAGAAATCTCTGCAAAAACGTAAAATAGGCAAACGTGAGTACAAATGTACCCAGCAAGACTTACATTAGAACTAACTACATATCCATCATTATCAACAAAGGGGATGGTGGGGTTTAACTGTAGCAAGCCAGCTTTGACTCGGTGGCTATCCTGAACTACGACTGCAAGTAACTCTTTTGAGGTGGCGCACACAAGTCCACATATTCACCATATCAATACACCACTGTGGATCCGCTTCCGTCTCCCTACGGGAACGCCATACATAGCACTCACGCTTATCTTGCGTATTTTAGAGTATCCACTTTCACTTGTCTATGAACTGTACATGCAACCCAGAACCTTTTCCGCGGACACGGCTATTCGAATAGATCATATTAACCCTGCAGGGGTGTACTTCTTCACACATGCTCTCGCCACTTACCGCCATGTACACCTCGTGTATCTCGGCAACCTTCAAGCGGAAGCCTGGCGAGGGAGTCGGCCACGACCTGACTAACCACAGAAGTCTCTCGTCCAGGTTTATCGCCTATTCGGGTTCCATCCGCAAGGAGATCCCAGACCCCAAACGATGTGTGCAGGGTTCCCAAATCCACCATCCGGGTGCCACTTGGTACACCGGGCCACTGTGCCTAGTCTGTCCCAAGCCCACCTGTACCGGGTGCCACTTGGTAGACTACTAACACTACCTACAAACACCAGAAACTAGTTGAAACTCCTGGACAGAGATCAGGTTGATTAATAAGTCGAGAGGGGCACTTAAGCATTCCAATGCGTGGTAGTAGTTGTTCATGGATCACAAACACAGAACTCAGTTCCTGAGGACGGCTTCAATGAGACAACCCACCATGTACTCCTACACGGCCTCTCACCGCTACCTTACCAAATCGTGTTCACACACTTAGCTCACACTCAGTAGGACATGTTTACACACCTCCAATTCATCCCCGATGAATCAAACCTGACTCAACTCTAAGCTGTAGCAGGCATGACAAACAAACATGAATGAGTAGGCACATCAGGGCTCAAACAACTCCTACTCATGCTAGTGGGTTTCATCTATTTACTGTGGCAATGACAGGTCATGCAGAGGATAAGGGGTTCAACTACCGCAGCAAGTAACAGATGAATCGATGTTGTCCTAATGCAGTAAAAGAGAGCAGGAGCGAGAGAGTGGGATTGTATCGGAATGAACAAGGGGATTTTGCTTGCCTGGCACTTCTGAAGATAGTATAGTTCTTCATCGGTGTCATCGAACTCATCGTCGGTACACGTCTTACTAATAGGGGACAAGCACTGACAAACAAACAAGAAGCACAATCAATGCAATGCACAATATGATGCATGATCATGACATGGCAATATGATGTGGTTTGAGCTAATGCAACTAGCAACAAGTTAAATGAAGTTGGTTTGAACCCTAGGTTCAAATTCAAACTCCACATGAGGCATTTCAAATGCCATTTATTCAAATTGTTGTATACAGCAGATTTAAGTTGTTCAAACATGCATGAAAACAGTACAGATGGATAGACTGGATTTTTCTGATCATTTTTCATATATAAATCTTTGCATTTGGAGTTACAGATTAATTTCTATAAATTTTTGAAGTTTGCAGATTTTCTGGAATTTCCTGTAAAAGAATAAATCCAGAAAATAAGTTACTGCGTCAGCATGACATAGGTGTGACATCAGCAGGTCAATTGGGTCGGCCAGGTCAAACCTGACCAGTGGGGTCCACTGGTCAGTCACACAGTGCTGTCTGGGTCACCGATGTGGGGTCAGTCAGCGTACCACGTCGGCCAGAGTCAATCCGACGGTGGGTCCTATTGATTATGAATTAATCTAAACAGAAAATAAAACTAACCTAAACAGGTACGGGGGCCCACATGGCAGTGGCTCTAGGGGGTTAGTTAATGCGTCATTAGTGGCTAATGACTTGCCATGTCAGCACTACCGGCGATTAGTCGTCGGCGACCTCAAGTCGCGGTGGAGCCCGCACGGCAGGCCACGGGGATGGCGGCTAAGGGCACCGGGGCGTAGCCCGGGCTCTCGCACATCCAGGGGAGGCGACGGGAGGACGCGGGGTGGCCGGAGCCCGCCGGAGCGGAGCTCGGGGCGGCGGCCAAAACACGGCTCCGGGCGGGATGTGGCTGCAGGGCACGGCAGGGGCTGCGGAGGGCCTCTATGGCCTCCTGGCGTCACCAGGAGCACGGTGACGTGCGCGGGAGCGGCTGGCTCGGGTTCTAGTCACGGTGGCGCCATGGACGGCGGCGAGGTGCTCGCGAGTTCGACAGGTATTAGGCTACGGCGCGCAAGCAAAGGAACGGAGAGGGGGAAACAGACGGTGAGCTCATGGGAATCATGCAGGGAAGGTCAGCGAGCTCGGGGAAGCACGAATGGCGGCGAATCGACGATGAGGTTGTCGGCGGCCGGAGGTTGAAGATGATCTTGAGGACGACGCTGTAGGGCTTTCGGAGGGTCATGGCTCGGTGGGGAGGAAGAGGAGGTCGAGGCGGAGCTCCTGAGCTCAGCGGCACGGCGAGGGGTGCCCGGTGGCCGCGGTGGTGCTCGTCGGCGGTGGCGGGTGTGTTCGGTGGTTGCGCTGAAGGAACAGAGGAGGGGAGAGCGCTCGAGGGAGAGAGAGGATGTGGACCAGGGCGTCGCGCTGGCGCACGTAGCGACGTCCAGCAGAAAGCGGCAAGCACGAGGTGGCCGGCGCGTGCGCGCGCGCGTCGGGCACACGCCCCTGTCCTACTGGCGAAAGGAGGAAGACGACAGGGGAGGTGGAGATGGGATGGGCCTGCTTCAGCAGCAGGCCGCACAGGTAGGCGCCAGGTAGGTGGGCTCAGGTAAGTTCTCTCTCTCTGGTTTCTCTATTTAATTTCTGTTTTCTATTATTCTGTAATCTTTAGAGCTTTTCTAAAAATACCTAGACCCTTTCAAAAATCACTAAACTACACATGCCCACTGTATAGAATATATCCAACATGGAACATTTCAGTTTAGGAGTATTTGGACATTTAAATTATTTTATAGAATTTAAATGTCCAAATTCAAATACTTATGATTTAATTCAGTGACCTTAGGATGACCTAGAAAATTGTGCACCACTTTTGTCAGAGGTTTAAGACCAAGGCAAAGGTGATGAACATTTTAGAAGGGCATTTCAGGTTCATTGAAAATGATTTTAAGTTGAACCTATTTGATTTGATCTGGTGCCAGGGTTTGATCAGTCCCCATTTCAAGTTCATTTGAAAAGTTAAACATGATGCACACATGAAGGGCTAGCCTACTGCATACCAGGACCAGGGATGTGACAGAACCACTCAGAACCTTTCCGGCATCCAAACATATCCTTCCAATATATCAATCTTTATGTCTCAACCATTTCGAGACTCCTCTTCATGTCCATGATCACATCCGGGACTCCGAACAACCTTCGGTACAACAAAACACATAAACTCATAATACCAATCGTCATCGAACGTTAAGCGTGCGGACCCTACCAGTTCGTGAACTATGTAGACATGACTGAGACTCACTTTCGGTCAACAACCAATAGCAGAACCTGGATGCTCATATTGGTTCCTACATATTCTATGAAGATCTTTATCGGTCAAATCGCATAACAACATACGTTGTTCCCTTTGTCGTTGGTATGTTACTTGGCCGAGATTCGATCGTCGGTATCTCAATACCTAGTTCAATCTCGTTACCGGAAAGTCTCTTTACTCGTTCCTTAATGCATCATCCCACAACTAACTCATTAGTCACAATGCTTGCATGGCTTATAGTGATGAGCATTACCAAGAGGGCCCAGAGATACCTCTCAGAAACACGGAATGACAAATCCTAATCTTGATCTAGGCCAACCCAATAAACACCTTCGGAGACACTTGTAGAGCATCTTTATAATCACCCAGTTACATTTTTAGTTTGATAGCACACAAGGTGTTCCTCCGGTATTCGGGAGTTGCATAATCTCATAGTCTGAGGAACATGTATAAGTCATGAAGAAAGTAGTAGCAATGAAACTGTAACGATCATAATGCTAAGCTAACGAATGGGTCTTGTCCATCACATCATTCTCCTAGTGATGTGATTTCGTTCATCAAATGACAACACATGTCTATGGTCAGGAAACATAACCATCTTCGATTAATGAGCTAGTCAAGTCGAGGCATACTAGGGACACTCCGTTTTGTCTATGTATGCACACATGTACTAAGTTTCCGGTCATTACAATTCTAGCATGAATAATAAACATTTATCATGAAATAAGGAAATATTTTCATTATTGCCTTTAGGGCATAATTCCTTCAGTCTCCCACTTGCACTAGAGTCAATAATCTAGTTCACATCGTCATGTGATTTAACACCAATAGTTCACATCTTTATGTGATTAGTTCACATCGCCATGTGACTAACACCCAAAGGGTTTACTAGAGTAAATAATCTAGTTCACATTGCAATGTCATTAACACCCAAAGAGTACTAAGGTGTGATAATGCTTTGCTTGTGAGAGAAGTTTAGTCAATGGGTCTGCCATATTCAGATCCATATGTATTTTGCAAATTTCTATGTCTACAATGCTCTGCACGGAGCTACTCTAGCTAATTGCTCCCACTTTCAATATGTATCCAGATCGAGACTCGGAGTCATCCAGATCGATGTCAACGCTTGCATCGATGTAACTCTTTGCGACAAACTCTGTATCACCTCCATAACCGAGAAATATTTCCTTAGTTTTCAAGGATAATTTTGACCAATGTCCAGTGATCTACTCCTAGATCACTATTGTACTCCCTTGCCAAACTCAGGGCAGGGTATACAATAGGTCTGGTACATAGCATGGCATACTTTATAGAACCTATGGCTGAGGCGTAGGGATTGACTTTCATTCTCTCTCTATCTTCTGCTGTGGTCGGGCTTTGAGTCTTACTCAACTTCACACCTAGAAACACAGGCAAGAACTCCTTCTTTGGTTGTTCCATTTTGAACTACTTCAAAATCTTGTCAAGGTATGTACTCATTGAAAAAAACTTATCAAATGTGTTGATATAAGCAGCTTCACCGAGGTCTTTCTTTGAAAAACTCCTTTCAAATACTCCTTTAAGCTTTCCAGAAAATTCTACATTATTTCTGATCAACAATATGTCATTCACATATACTTATCAGAAAGGTTGTAGTGCTCCCACTCACTTTTTGTAAATACAGGCTTCACCGCAAGTCTGTATAAAACTATATGCTTTGATCAACTCATCAAAGCATATATTCCAACTCCAAGATGCTTGCACCAGTCCATAGATGGATTGCTGGAGCTTGCACACCTTGTTAGTACCTTTAGGATATACAAAACCATCTGATTGCATCATATACAACTCTTCTTTAAGAAATACCCATTTAAGGAATGCAGTTTTGACATCCATTTGCGAGATTTCATAAACTATGGCAACTACTAACATGATTTGGACGGATTTAAGCATCGCTATAGTTGAAAAAATCTCATTGTAGTCAACACCTTGAACTTGTCGAAAACCTTTTGCGACAAGTCGACGTTTATAGATAGTAACACTACTATCAATGTTCGTCTTCCTCTTGAAGATCCATTTATTTTCTATGGCTTGCCGATCATTGCGAAAGTCCACCAAAGTCCAAACTTTGTACTCATATATGGATCCCATCTCAGATTTCATGGCCTCAAGCCATTTTGAATATGTGCTCATCATTGCTTCCTTATAGTTTGTAGGTTCATCATGGTATAATAACATGACTTCCAGAACAAGATTACCGTACCAATCTGGTGCGGATCGTACTCTGGAAGACCTACGAGGTTTGGTAGTAACTTGATATGAAGTTTCATGATCATCATTAGTAGCTTCCTCACTAATTGGTGTAGGAATCACTAGAACTGATTTCTGTGATGAACTACTTTCCAATAAGGGAGAAGGTACAATTACCTCATCAAGCTCTACTTTCCTCCCACTCACTTCTTTAGAGAGAAACTCCTTCTCTAGAAACGATCCATCCTTAGCAACGAATATATTGCCTTTGGATATGTGATAGAAGGTGTACCCAACAGTTTCCTTTGAGTATCCTATGAAGATGCACTTCTACGATTTGGGTTCAAGCTTATCAGGTTGAAGCTTTTTCACATAAGCATCGCAGCCACAAACATTAAGAAACGACAACTTTGGTTTCTTGCCAAACCACAGTTCATAAGGCGTCGTCTCAACGGATTTCGATGGTGCCCTGTTTAACCTGAATGTAGCAGTCTCTAATGCATAACTCCAAAACGATAGTGGTAAATCGGTAAGAGACATCATAGATCGCACCATATCCAATAAAGTGCGGTTACGATGTTCAGACACACCATTACGCTATGGTGTTCCAGGTGGCGTGAACTGTGAAACTATTCCACATTGTTTTAAATGAAGGCCAAACTCGTAACTTAGATATTCTCCTCCACGATCAGATCGTAGAAACTTTATTTTCTTGTTACGATGATTCTCCACTTCACTCTGAAATTGTTTGAACTTTTCAAATGTTTCAGACTTGTGTTCCATTAAGTAGATATACCCATATCTGCTCAAATCATCTATGAAGGTCAGAAAATAACGATACCCGCCACGAGCATCAACACTCATTGGACCGCATACACCGGTATGTATTATTTGCAATAAGTCACTAGCTCGTTCCACTGTTCCGGAGAACTGAGTTTTAGTCATCTTGCCCATATGGCACGGTTCGCAAGCATCAGATGATCCATAATCAAGTGATTCCAAAAGTCCATCAGCATGGAGTTTCTTTAAGCGCTTTACACTGATATGACCCCAACAGCAGTGCCACAAATAAGTTGCACTATCATTATCAACTTTGCATCTTTTGGCACCAATACTATGAATATGTGTATTACCAGGATCGAGATTCAATAAACCATCAACATTGGGTGTATGGCCATAGAAGGTTTTATTCATGTAAACAGAATAATAATTATTCTTTGTCTTAAATGAATAACCGTATTGCAATTAACATGATCTAATCATATTCATGCTCAAACACCAAGTAACATTTATTTAGGTTCAACACTAATTCCAAAAGTATAGGGAGTACTTGATGATGATCATATCAATCACACATCGTCACTTCATCCTCAACTAGTCTCTATTTATTCTGCAACTCCTGTTTCGAGTTACTAATCTTAGCAACCGAACAAGTATCAAATACCCAGGGATTACTACAAGAACTAGTAAGGTACATGTCGGTGTCAAAACCGGCGGATCTCGGGTAGGTGGTCCCGAACTGTGCGTCTAGGCGGATGGTAACAAGAGACAAGGGACACGATGTTTTATCCAGGTTCGGGCCCTCTCGATGGAGGTAAAACCCTACGTCCTGCTTGATTAATATTGATGATATGGGTAGTACAAGAGTGGATCTACCACGAGATCAAGGAGGCTAAACCCTAAAGCTAGCCTATGGTATGATTGTTGTAATGTATGTTGTGTCCTACGGACTAAAGCCCTCCGGTTTATATAGACACCGGAGAAGGCTAGGGTTACACAGTAGTCGGTTACAATGGTAGGAGATCTACATATCAGATCGCCAAGCTTGCCTTCCACGCTAAGGAAAGACTCCATCCGGACACGGACGGAGTCTTCAATCTTGTATCTTCGTAGTCTTGGAGTCCGCGGACGATGATAGTCCGGCTGTCCGGACACCCCTAGTCCAGACTCCTCAAGAGCCCTCGAACCAGGCTTCAATGACGATAAGTCCGGCGCGCATAATGTTCGGCATTGCAAGGCGGGTTCCTCCCTTGAATAATCCAGAGAAGATCAAGGACACCAGATAGTGTCCGCTCGCAAAATAAATTCCACATTCCACCGTAGAGAGAATAAAATGTACACAAGTCCAATCTGGCGACGTGTTATGCGGCATGACATCACACCGCTACCAAGCCTTTATTTGAATCATTTTTATTATACCACCTCAAAGACGTTTAGCTAAGCGGTTTCTTGGCACGCCCCGTCAAGCAGAGATTGTGTTCCCTTATTCCGGATTCTCATCAATACGGACGTGGGCAACCCAACCGCGCCATTGATGGTGGCGCTTGGGAGATAAGCGAGTTTTACCAGGCTGGTGGGGGATGCATAGTCTCCGTCCGCCTATATATAAGGGATAAGGTTTTACCTTCTCACCTACGCCTTCTCCCTCCTTTGCTTATCCATCTCCGCGCACTCAAGCTCCAATGCCCAAGTCACAGATCTCGCTCGACCTTCTCCGACCATGTCCGGAGCGGGAGGCAAATGGTTGGCCTCCACCGTTAAGGAGGAGCACATCACCAAGCTGCGCAGCGCCGGATACCTTTCCGGCAACATCGCGCATCGGCTGCCCGACGAGGGGCAGCTCAACCCCACCCCCGGGCCCCATGAGAGGGTTGTCTTCCTCCCCCACTTCCTCCGCGGACTGGGCTTTCCTCTTCACCCTTTTGTCCGGGGGCTCATGTTTTACTACGGTCTGGATTTCCACGATCTGGCACCGAACTTCATCCTCAACATCTCGGCGTTTATCATCGTGTGCGAGGCCTTCCTCTGCATCCGGCCCCACTTTGGCCTGTGGCTCAAGACCTTCAATGTCAAGCCGAAGGTTGTGAAGGGCACGCAAGCGGAATGTGGAGGCGCCATGTTGGGCAAGTTACCCAAAGTCCTTTCGCTCGAAGGGGCCTTCATGGACTCCGTCAAGGGGTGGCAATCGGGGTGGTTCTACATCACCGAGCCGCGCGAACCCACGTGGGCGGCGGCCCCCGAGTTTAGATCTGGCATCCCCACACAGCTCACCTCCTGGAAAGAGAAGGGCTTATTGTGGGGCAATCCGAAGGAGCTGACGGGACTCCGAGCCTGCATCCAGAAGCTGGTGAACAATAAGCTCAGGCTCGTCGATGTGGTCCAAGTCATGCTCATCCGCCGGATTCTCCCATGCCAAGAACGGGCATTCAATCTGTGGGAGTTCAATCCGGAACAGCACCAGGCGCTAAGCGGGCTCTTCGACATGACATACGAAGGCGCCTGGAGGGTGCTGTTTAAGGGCGCCGAAGTCCCCGCATCCGCGACGGAAGATCGCGGATTTTGCTCGCAGCATCCAGCTGACGAGGTAAGTGATTCAACCCCATTACGGGACACTTGTGGTAAATAGATTCTAAGAGGGTTTCAATCTCTCTTTTCCTTTGGCAGGAATGGATGGAGAAGGCCGAGCAGCTCATTTGTCCGGCTCCCATGCCAGAAGACCCAGTGGATGCCCATCTAGCAGGGCTGCTGGTTCCGGCACCGCACGTGGTGCCGGAGAAGAAGGCCAAGAAAGCGGCCACGGGGACTTGAGAGAGTTCCCGTAATCAGGCGTCCGACGACGAGGCGAACTCCTCCCCCGAAGACGAGGAGGAGGAAGAAGACTCTCTCCCGGAGGAGGGAGAGAGGAAGAGGAAGGCTTCCCCGATAGGGGAGGCCGAAGGGTCCAAGAGGGGGAGAACTATCCCCCCGGACAGCTCCGCCAACACCAACGTTGGCGAAGAGGAGTGGCCTTCAAGGGCCAGGCCTCCGGCGAGATCGTAAGTATCCGGATCCCTAGTATAGTCTGAAATTTCTTTCGTGTCACATGGTGTCCTACTAATGCCGCATACTGTCCGCAGTCCGGCCGACGATGATCTCCCCGTTTCATCAAGCGGGTCGTTGGCCCCGTCGGATGTGGATTCACTTCCGACTGCCTCCACCCCCCGCGCTGATGAGGACGCCGAGGTGGGATCCCAGAGAGGGACCCATCAGGAGGAGGCTCCGGAGGCGCCGCACGGCAGCCTCCCGGACTTTGCGCCGGACTCTACGTCGAAATCTGCAATGGTTCCGGAGTCCGGCAGGCGGCCCCTTCGAAAGAAGGGCAAGACCGTGACGCCATCGGCCTCCGTCCAACCGGAGGCGCCGGACAACTTGTTAGAGGCGCTCAAAGGCGCTTCCATCGAGGAAGAACACCGCACTATCATGAGTGCGGTGATTCAGAAGTTCAGCTCGCCAAGAGCAGGCTGACCGAAGCCTGCAGCAGCCTACTAACAGGCTTTGAGGTAAGAAGTTAAAATTATGTAATGTAATACCGCATAGACAGAGCCTCGATGCTTAGTCCGTGTTGGAAAGAAAAGCGGATGAGGATCTAAAGAGATATACGCAGGATTGCTTGAAATATGTCAATATGGGTTTGCAGGCTTGCGCCGACCTCTGCCAGACCGACTACGGAGGTCGGTGCATTGAAGCAGATCTCGAGTGGTCCGAGCAAGAGCTCGGCCATGCCAAGAAGCAGCTCGAGGACAAAGAAGGTGAGTAACACCACTTTGAATAGTTACCTTCTGAGAAAAGGATTTTGGTTGCAATGAAATTAACAAGGATAATATGGGTATTGCGGGGCCACGAACGAGGTGGCAGCCTCGAAGGAAGCTCTGTCATGACGAGAGCAGTCTTGGCGGCTGAACGGCCGAGCGAGAAAAGCAAGAGGCACAGGTGGCGGAAGTACGGCAAGAGCTCCGGGCTCTCATGGAGAAGCATGAGAGCTTGGAGCGTGACTCCAAGACTCGAGAGTCCGAGCTTGCCTCGGCTCTCCAAAGCGCCAAGTCCGCCAAGGCCGAGGCCCGTAAGGCCCTTCAGGAGGTTGAAGATTTAAAGAAGATAGCGGCGGTAAGGCATTTTTCGTGCAAAGCAAGCATGTTAATGTAAACTACGACACTTACCCGCATTCGAGCTCCTGGGGTGTTTGCAGATCTGCGCGCAAGAGTGTGTCCGATGCCGCCGATTCTACCGTGGCGAGGAGGGAGCTCAACGGAGAAGGTCTTGGTCTCGGTATCTTTGAGACCAGCCATCCATGCCCCCAAGCGACCAGTTGAAGCGGTGGTCGAACTCCACAAGGTAGCCGAGGAGGCCATGAAGGGCCTTATAGTCCGGTTGTGGCTCAGGACGAGCCATGCACAGGAGCTACTTCAGCCTCGTGCGGCGGCTGGTGGATGCGTGCCCCTGGGTGGAGGTCATCAAGCGCTCCGCCTGTATTGAAGGTGCTCGTCGGGCCCTTGCCCGCACAAAGGTGCATTGGGGCAGGTTGGATGCGGAGAAGCTTCTCACGGACCCACCGCCACCGGGCAAGGAGTATCGCACGCCCGAAATGTATTATAAAACTATCCTGAAGGGAGCCCGCGATATTGCGGATGAATGCCCTAGAGATGTAATTTTTGAGTAAACTCGCTATGTATTATCCTGTGCGCTGAAAACTTCGTTCATATGCGCCTTGAGCAACGCTTGTTTAATTTAAAATATTACCTTCTATGCGGCCGTTTATAAAATCTGAGAGATGGCAAGTCGTTGGCTTCAGCCCCGAGCCATGAAGTCTTTGGGGTGTTGGGATAAACTTGAGCACTCTTGTTCCCATTTTGGGTCCATCTAGGGAGGCGCTCAACACAACGAACGAGGCAACCAGACTTATAGTGCTTGAACACTCTCACTTAGCCATAGAATTCTATAATTTTAAATTTAGTGAAGCCCTCAGATTCGAAGACCGAATCTGGGCGCTATCCACGCCTTCGTCGGACATTATCCGGAACTTCGCTCGAAGCGGCGTGAGTCTTTAAGGACCTGAAAAGACCTCTCGAACAGCGACCAGTCTCTCGCCTTATCATGCCGGTCAGTTTTAGCTTTCTCCACTTAGGCGCTCGCCCGGCTCAACCGGGGCGCAATCGCAGTGGTTCTCCATGTGCCACCTTAGCCAACAGAACGGAACGTAAGGCACCAAAACGTGGGAGCCGGGCAAACCCAACTATTGACCCAAGACATGATTCGGAGCCGATTCATATAATGCTATAAGTTCGGGGTGCCGCACTTATGAAAGTGTTCAGACTTATCACACCATAATGTGGGGAACATAAGCCCCTAGTGTATTAGGCCGTACCAAAATATACGGGTGCAAGATGTCATGTAATGAACATATATATATATAAAAAGTAATGTAATTGCAGTCGAAAAGTGCTGCAGTATTTATTAAATGAAGTCTGCTATGAGTGCAGACTGATACAAACAGTGCGGTAAGCAAGGGATTTGGACTAATTAAACATGTCCCCCTCCAGGGATGAGCTGCGGACTTTGTGTATATAATCGAATTTAATGCTCGTAATTAAGACCACCTGAGTGTTCGTCGTGGCCTTCTTTCTTCCCTGGCTGTTGCATCGTGAGTTCGGCAGGTTCACCGCCGGACAGGGCTTCTGGTTAACGGAGTCCTGTGTATATAAAGAAGAAGAAAAAAGGAGTGGCACACTTGCGAGCCCCTGGTGTGGTCGAGCCGCACTCTGGGTCCATTGTGGTCGTGCCCCTTCCCCTACGCCCATGGTATCTCCAAAGCGTAATAATGTACGCGGAGGGTTGTTCTTGCAATCATGCGAGGGCGGGGGTTGGGGCCGCATTGTTATGCGTGCTCTGATCGCGCCAGGTGGTCTTGGTTGGTATTGCTTCGGGCGCGTTTTGCTATATCCGGCCGTTTAACGGTCGGACTCGAGAATTGCCTTAAAAGGCTGCTCAGATACCGCGAGAGAGCATTGTATGTTCCTCCGTTCGGAGGGAGCGTTCCGTATTTCCGTTGACCGTGATGACTCCACGAGGGCCTGGCATCTTGAGACTGAGGTATGCATAATGCGGCACCGCGTTGAACTTTGCAAACGCGGTTCGTCCGAGCAGAGCGTGATAGCCGCTGTGAAACAGGACTATGTCGAAGATTAACTCCTCGCTCCGGAAATTATCCGGGGATCCGAAGACCACTTCCAGTGTGACTGAGCCTGTATAGTTCGCTTCCACACCTGGTATAAAATCTTTAAAGGTTGTCTTTGTAGGTTTAATCCTTGAGGGGTCTATGCCCATCTTGCGCACTGTATCCTGATAAAGCAGGTTCAGGCTACTACCGCCGTCCATCAGGACTCTCGTGAGGTGAAATCCATCAACGATTGGGTCTAAAACCAATGCGGCGAATCCGCCATGGCGTATGCTGGTCGGATGATCTCTTCGATCGAAAGTGATCGGACAAGAGGACCATGGATTGAACTTCGGGGCGACTGGCTCCATCGCATAGACGTCCCTTAGTGCGCGCTTTCTCTCCCTCTTGGGTATATGGGTTGCGTAAATCATGTTCACCGTCCGCACTTGTGGGTGGAAACCCTTCTGTCCTCTATTGTTCGGCGGTCGGGTCTCTTCCTTGTCGTCGCTGTTTAGCCCCTTGTCATCGTTTTCGGCAATTAACTTGCCTGCCTGCTTGAACACCCAGCAATCTCTGTTGGTGTGATTAGCTGGCTTTTCAGGGGTGCCATGTATCTGGCATAAGCGGTCGAGTATTCAGTCCAAATTGGACGGACCCGGAGTGGTTGTTTTGAATGGCTTCTTCCGTTGACCGGGTTTAGAGCCTCAGAATCCGGCGTTGACTATCGTATCCTCCTTGTCGTCACCGTTAATGCGGTGTTTATTTTTACTTCGACGTGACCTGCCATTGTTGTCCTTAGTATCCGGACTGCCATAATTTTTACGGAGGTTGTTGCTGCGAGCTAGCCAGCTATCCTCTCCCGCGCAAAAGCGGGTCATTAATGATGTGAGGGCTGCCATGGATTTCGGCTTTTCCTGTCCTAGGTGCCGGGCTAGCCACTCGTCGCGGATGTTATGTTTGAAGGCTACAAGGGCCTCTGCATCCGGACAGTCGACGATTTGGTTTTTCCTTGTCAAGAACCGTGTCCAGAATTGTCTGGCCGATTCATCTGGCTTCTGAATTATGTGGCTGAGGTCATCGGCATCTGGTGGCTGCACATAGGTGCCCTGGAAGTTGTCGAGGAATGCGGCTTCCAGGTCTTCCCAACACCCAATTGACTCTGCGGGCAAGCTGTTGAGCCAATGCCGAGCTGGTCCTTTAAGCTTGAGTGGGAGATACTTGATGGCATGGAGATCGTCGCAGCGGGCCATACGGATGTGAAGAAGATAATCTTCGATCCAAACCGCGGGGTCTGTTGTGCCATCGTAGGATTCGATGTTTACGGGTTTAAACCCTTCAGGGATTTGATGATCCATTACTTCGTCAGTGAAGCATAGCGGGTGTGCGGCGCCTCTGTATTGAGAAATATCACGATGCATCTCGAGAGAGCATTGTCTGCTGTGTTCGGCCCGGCCGGGGTTATTGTATCCGGTGCGACGGTATTCATCGCGGGTCGTGGGGCGCCCTCGTGATCCGTAGATGGATCTGGATTGCCTTGCTTTGTCCTCCAATACGTCTCGCAAGTCCGGCGCGTTCCCTTTTGGCTTCGTACTTTGGAGCGATGCCGGGGTACGGTCTTGGTTGAGGGCCTGGATGCCTCTCTGTCGCGACCACGTGGTGGTCGGTCTGCCGTATCGTGCGCTGGTGATGAAGGTATGTACGCTTCCTCCTCTAGTCGGGGGAGCAACTTGCGTCTTGGGTAGCTTTTGGAGGGGCGTTCGAGTTTATACTCTTCAGCCGCGAGGACCTCGGTCCATCGATCGGCCAGCAGGTTCTGATCAGCTTGAAGCTGTTGCTGCTTTTTCTTTAGGCTATTTGCCGTGGCGATAAGCCTGCGTTTGAAACGCTCTTGTTCGACGGGATCCTCGGGCACAACGAATTCGTCATCGTTGAGGCTTGCCTCGTCTTCGGAGGGAGGCATATAGTTATAATCCTCGACCTCTTAATCGCCGCCCTCTCGTGAGGGCTTGCTTACGCATCCTCTGCGCTGAGTCTTCTTTGGAGGGATTATCTTCGGCACTCTCGGGGTATTATTATCTCTGTGCGGAATCTCCATTCTTCTTTGTGGCAGGATTTAGAGCGGCGCCACGACGCCTTGGCGCTTGGGCTGCTTCTTTAAAGAATCTGCCTCCGCCGCTTCTTCGCCGTCCCGTCTTTTGGGGTGTCCACCATGTATATGTCGATGACGAGGTGGTCTTCTAGTGCCTGTAGGCGCTGGTTCTGTTTCGTCTCTCGGCATCGCCGTCCATAGTGTCGATGTCTTGGAGTCGTAGTCTAGCATGTCGGTTAGATCGTCGGCAGTGGCTACAAAGTGGGTGGTGGGTGGGCTCTGAATTTCTTCATCGTCCGTATCCCAACCATCCTCGCCATAATCCGCCAGGACTCTCCGGATAGCGAGAGATGCTTTAGCAATTTAGCATGTCGCCAAAGGGCGAGTGTTGGAAGATGTCCGTGGCGGTGAATTCCATAACCGCGCCCAATCGATTAGATTGGCAGGGCGCGGAGGTCCGGAGTCCGCAAGGAGTCCGGCACCTCGAGTCACGAGCTTTGCGAGGACAAGGGTAGTGTTCGGCTCCATCGCCGTGGAAGTTGAAGCCCCCGAGGCGGTGTCCAACCACCGGTCCTCGATCTAGGCGGTCGGCTCCGGTCTAAGGGCGGGAGAGGATTTTTGTGCGGCCACCAAGGCACTGTTCGGTGACAGAGCTAGATCATGCCCATCGTAACAGTGCGGCACACTTGGCTGTGGCTCGAGCCGTCGAAGATCAAGTCCCCGCAGATGTCGGCCGTGAAGTTTAGGCTTCCGAATCTGACCTGACGGCCAGGGGCGTAGCTTTCGATCTGCTCCAGATAGCTGCTTAATTAGCCCGCAGATCTGAAGCCGCCGAACACGAAGATCTGTCCGGGGAGAAAAATCTCACCCTGGACAGCGTTGTTGGTTGAAGATGCCATCGGGCCTATCGGTGACGACACATAGGAACTCTCAATGAAAGCACCAATGTCGGTGTCAAAACCGGCGGATCTCGGGTAGGGGGTCCCGAACTATGCGTCTAGGCGGATGGTAACAGGAGACAAGGGACACGATGTTTTACCCAGGATCGGGCCCTCTCGATGGAGGTAAAACCCTACGTCCTACTTGATTAATATTGATGATATGGGTAGTACAAGAGTGGATCTACCACGAGATCAAGGAGGCTAAACCCTAAAGCTAGCCTATGGTATGATTGTTGTAATGTATGTTGTGTCCTACGGACAAAAGCCCTCCGGTTTATATAGACACCGGAGAAGGCTAGGGTTACACAGAGTCGGTTACAATGGTAGGAGATCTACATATCCGTATCACCAAGCTTGCCTTCCACGCCAAGGAAAGACTCCATCCGGACATGGGACGGAGTCTTCAATCTTGTATCTTCGTAGTCTTGGAGTCTGGCGGACGATGATAGTCCGGCTGTCCGGACACCCCCTAGTCCAGGACTCCCTGAGTACACGTCAATAATATGTATATCAAATATACCTTTGTTCACTTTGCCATCCTTCTTATTTCCCAAATATTTGGGGCAGTTCCACTTCCAGTGACCATTTCTTTTGCAGTACAAGCACTCAGTTTCAGGCTTAGGTCCAGCTTTGGTCTTATTCACGGGAGTGACAACTTTCTTTCCATTCTTCTTGAAGTTCCCTTTCTTTCCCTTTGCCCTTTTCTTGAAACTAGTGGTCTTGTTTAATCATCAACACTTGATGCTCTTTCTTGATTTCTACCTTCGTCGATTTCAGCATCACGAAGAGCTCGGGAATCGTTTTCGTCATCCCTTGCATACTATAGTTCATCATGAAGTTCCAGTATCTTGGTGATGGTGACTAGAGAACTCTGTCAATCACTATCTTATCTGGAAGATTAACTCCCACTTGATTCAAGTGATTGTAGTACCCAGACATTCTGAGCACATGCTCACTAGTTGAGCAATTCTCCTCCATCTTTTAGGAAAAGTACTTGTCAGAGGTCTCATACCTCTTCACACGGGCATGAGTCAGAAATACCAATTTCAGCTCTTGGAACATCTCATATGCTCCGTGACGTTTCAAAAACGTTTTTGAAGTCCCGGTTCTAAGCCGTAAGTATGGTGCACTAAACTATCAAGTAGTCATCATACTGAGCTAGCCAAACGTTCATAACGTCTGCATATGCTCCTGCAATAGGTCTGTCACCTAGCGGTGCATCAAGGACATAATTCTTCTATGCAGCAATGAGGATACACATCAGATCACGGACCCAGTCCGCATCGTTGCTATTGTCATCTTTCAACTTAGTTTTCTATAGGAACATATAAGAAACATAGGGAAGCTATAACGTGAGCTATTGATCTACAACATAATTTGCAAAATACTATCAGGACTAAATTCATGAAAAATTAAAGTTCGATTAATCATATTACTTAAGAACTCCCACTTAGATAGACATCCCTCTAGTCATCTAAATGATCACGTGATCGAAATCAACTAAACCATGTCCGATCATCACGTGAGATGGAGTAGTTTTCAATGGTGAACACCGCTATGTTCATCATATCTACTATATGATTCACGCTCGACCTTTCGGTCTCAAGTGTTCCGAGGCCATATCTGCATATGCTAGGCTTGTCAAGTTTAACCCGAGTATTCTGCGTGTGCAAAACTGGGTTGCACCCGTTGTATGTGAATGTAGAGCTTATCACACCCGATCGTCACGTGGTGTCTCGGCACGAAGAACTGTCGCAACGGTGCATACTCAGGGAGAACACTTATACCTTGAAATTTTAGTAAGGGATCACCTTATAATGCTACTGCAGAACTAAGCAAAATAAGATGCATAAAGGATAAACATCACATGCAATCAATATAAGTGATATGATATGGCCATCATCATCTTGTGCCTTTGATCTCCATCTCCAAAGCACCGTCATGATCACCATCGTCACCGACTTGACATCTTGATATTTCATCGAAGCATCGTGGTTGTCTCGCCAACTATTGCTTCTATGACTATCGCTACCGCTTAGTGATAAAGTAAAGCAATTACATGGCGATTGCATTTCATACAATAAAGAGACAACCATATGGCTTCTGCCAGTTGCTGATAACTTCTACAAAACATGATCATCTCATACAACAATTTATATATCATCACGTCTTGACCATATCACATCACAACATGCCCTGCAAAAACAAGTTAGACATCCTCTACTTTGTTGTTGCAAGTTTTACGTGCCTGCTACGGGCTTAGCAAGAACCGTTCTTACCTACGCATCAAAACCACAATGATTTTGCGTCAAGTGTGTTGTTTTAACCTTCAACAAGGACCGGGTGTAGCCACACTCGATTCAACTAAAGTTGGAGAAACAGACACTCACTAGCCACCTATGTGCGAAGCACGTCGGTAGAACCAGTATCGCGTAATGTTGGTCTGGGTCGCTTCATCCAACAATACCGCCAAATCAAAGTATGACATACTGGTAAGCAGTATGACTATTATCGCCCACAACTCTTTGTGATCTACTCGTGCATATAATATTTGTAAGGGAACACAGTAATTCAAAAACTTTCCTACGATCATGCAAGATCTATCTAGGTGATGCATAGCAACGAGAGGGGAGAGTGTTGTCTATGTACCCTCATAGACCGAAAGCGGAAGCGTTATGACAACGTGGTTGATGTAGTCGTACGTCTTCACGGTCCGACCGATCCTAGCACCGAAGGTACGACACCTCCGCGATCTGCACATATTCAGCTCGGGGACCTCCCATGAACTCTAGATCCAGCTGAGGTCGAGGGAGATTTTTGTCAGCACGACGGTGTGATGACGGTGATGATGAAGTTATCGAAGCAGGGCTTTGCCTAAGTACTACAACGATATGACCGAGGTGGAAATCTATGGAGGGGGCACCGCACACTGCTAAACAATCAACTTGTGTGTCTATGGGGTTCCCCCCTCCCTCGTATATAAAGGAGTGGAGGAGGGGAGGGCCGGCCCTCTCTATGGCGCGCCCAAGGGGGGGAGTCCTACTCCCAATAGGATTAGGTTTCCCGCCTTCCCTAGTTAGAGTAGGAGAAGAAGGAAGAGGGAGAGGGAGAGAATGAAAGGGGGACCGGCCCCCTTCCCAATTCGGATTGGTCTTGGGGGGGTGGGGGTGTGCCCCCACCTTGGCCGCATCCTCCTCTCTTCCACCATGGCCCATTAAGGCCCATTAACTCCCCGAGGGGTTCCGGTAACCTCCCGGTACTCCAAAAAAATGCCAGAACCACTCGGAACCTTTCTGATGTCCAAACATAGCCTTCCAATATATCAATCTTTATGTCTCGGCCATTTTGAGACTCTTCGTCAAGTCCGTTATCACATGCGGGACTCCGAACAACCTTTGGTACATCAAAACACATAAATTCATAATACCGATCGTCATCGAACGTTAAGCGTGTGGACCCTACGGGTTCGAGAACTATGTAGACATGACCAAGACTCACTTCCGGTCAATAACCAATAGCGGAAGTTGGATGCTCATATTGGTCCCTACATATTCTACGAAGATCTTATTGGTCAAACCGCATAACAACATACGTTGTTCCCTTTGTCATCGGTATGTTACTTGCCCGAGATTCGATCGTCGGTATCTCAATACCTAGTTCAATCTCGTTACCAGCAAGTTTATTTACTCATTACGTAATGCATCATCCGGCAACTAACTCATTAGTCACAATGCTTGCAAGGCTTATAGTGATGAGCATTACCGAGAGGGCCGAGAGATACCTCTCTGAAACACGGAGTGACAAATCCTAATCTCGATCTAGGCCAACCCAACAAACACCTTCGAAGACACCCTTAGAGCATCTTTATAATCACCCAGTTACGTTGTTAGTTTGATAGCACACAAGGTGTTCCTCCGGTATTCGGGAGTTGCATAATCTCATAGTCTGAGGAACATGTATAAGTCATGAAGAAAGCAGTAGCAACGAAACTATAACAATCATAATGCTAAGCTAACGAATGGGTCTTGTCCATCACATCATCTTCCTAAAGATGTGATCCCGTTTATCAAATGACAACACATGTCTATGATCAGGAAACATAACCATCTTTGATTAACGAGCTAGTCAAGTAGAGGCATACTAGGGACACTCTGTTTTGACTATGTATTCACACATGTACTAAGTTTCCGGTTAAGACAATTCTAGCATGAATAATAAACATTTATCATGAAATAAGGAAATATCTTTATTATTTCCTCTAGGGCACAATTCCGGCAATTAACACTTAGTGAATACATGAACTCCTCAAACTACGGTCATCACCGGGAAGTGTCCCGACTATTGTCACTCCGGGGTTTGCCAGATCATAACACGTAGTAGGTGACTATTGACTTGCAAGACAGGATCAAGAACTCACATATATTCATGAAAACATAATAGGTTCAGATCTGAAATCATGGCACTCGGACCCTAGTGACAAGCATTAAGCATGGGAAAGTCATAGCAACATCAATCTTAGAACATAATGGATACTAGGGATCAAACCCTAACAAAACTAACTTGATTACATGGTAAATCTCTTCCAACCCATCACCGTCCAGCAAGCCTATGATGGGATTACTCACGCACGGCGGTGAGCATCATGAAATTGGTGATGGAGGATGGTTGATGATGACGATGGCGATGGATCCCCCTCTCCGGAGCCCTGTACAGACTCCAGGTTAGCCCTCCCAAGGAAGATTAAGGCTTGGCGGCGGCTCCGTATCGTAAAACGTGATGAATCCTTCTCTCTGATTTTCTTTCTCCCTGTATGTGAATATATAGAGTTGGAGTTGAGGTCGGTGGAGGTACAGGGGACCCACGAGGTAGGGGCACGCCCCAGGGAGGTGGATGCACCATCGTGGACAGGGTGTGGGTCCCCATCTGTTAATTCTTTCGTCAATATTTTTTATTAATTCCAAAACATGACTCCGGGGAGTTTCAGGTCATTCCGAGAAATTTTATTTCTGCACAAAAATAACACCATGGCAATTCTGCTGAAAACAGCGGCAGTCCGGGTTAGTTCCATTCAAATCATGCAAGTTAGAGTGCAAAACATGGGCAAAAGTGTTTGGAAAAGTATATACGTGGGAGACGTACCAACTCCCCCAAGCTTAAGCCTTTGCTTGTCCTCAAGAAATTCAGTTGATAAACTGAAATTGATAAAGAAAAACTTTTACAAAGTCTGTTTGATCTTGTTGTTGCAAATATATAAAGTCAGCATTCAAGTTTTCAGCAAAGATTATGAACTAACCACATTCGCAATAACATTTAGGTCTCACATTTACACATATCAATGGCATAATCAACTAGCGAGCAATGATAATAAATCTCGGACGAAAACTTTATCAAAACAATCGTAATATGATATAACAAGATGGTATCTCACTAGCCCTTTCTGAGACCGCAAAACATAAATCCAGAGCACCCTTGAAGATCAAGGACAGACTAAACATTGTAATTCATGGCAAAAGAGATCCAGTCCCAGTCATACTCAATGTAAATTAATAGCAATGCATGCAAATGACAGCGGTGCTCTCCAAATGGTGCTTTGTAATAAGAGGATGATGACTCAACATAAAATTAAATAGATAGGTGATGTCTACTACACAACCTTCTTCTTGTAGACGTTGTTGGGCCTGCAAGTGCACAGGTTTGTAGGACAGTAGCAAATTTCCCTCAAGTGGATGACCTAAGGTTTATCAATCCGTGGGAGGCGTAGGATGAAGATGGTCTCTCTCAAGCAACCCTACAACCAAATAACAAAGAGTCTCTTGTGTCCCCAACACACCCAATACAATGGTAAATTGTATAGGTGCACTAGTTCGGCGAAGAGATGGTGATACAAGTGCAATATGGATGGTAGATAAAGGTATTTGTAATCTGAAATAATAAAAACAGCAAGGTAACTAATGATAAAAGTGAGCGTAAACGGTATTGCAATGATAGGAAACAAGGCCTAGGGTTCATACTTTCACTAGTGCAAGTTCTCTCAACAATAATAACATAGATAGATCATATAACAATCCCTCAACATGCAACAAAGAGTTGCTCCAAAGCCACTAATAGCAAAGAACAAACGAAGAGATTATGGTAGGGTACGAAGCCACCTCAAAGTTATTCTGTCGGATCGATCTATTAAGAGTTCGTACTAGAATAACACCTTAAGACAAAAATCAACCAAAACCCTAATGTCACCTAGATACTCCATTCTCACCTCAAGTATCCATGGGCATGATTATATGATATGCATCACACAATCTCAGATTCATCCAACCAACACAAATTACTTCAAAGAGTGCCCCAAAGTTTCTACCGGAGAGTCAAGACGAAAACGTGTGCCAACCCCTATGCATAGGTTCATGGGCGGAACCCACAAGTTGATCACCAAAACATACATCAAGTGGCACGTGAAATCCCACTGTCACCACAGATAAACACGGCAAGACATACATCAAGTGTTCTCAAATCCTTAAAGACTCAATCCGATAAGATAACTTCAAAGGGAAAACTCAATTCATCACAAGAGAGTAGAGGGGGAGAAACATCATAAGATCCAACTATAATAACAAAGCTCGCAATACATCAAG
Source organism: Aegilops speltoides (assembly GCA_021437245.1). NCBI lineage: Eukaryota > Viridiplantae > Streptophyta > Magnoliopsida > Poales > Poaceae > Aegilops > Aegilops speltoides. The sequence goes on from CM038146.1 coordinate 251,007,193, forward strand.
ATCGTGCCATAGAGGGAACACGAGAGAGAGAGAGAGATCAAACACATAGCTACTGGTACATACCCTCAGCCCCGAGCGTGAACTAGTCCCTCCTCGTCATGGAGAGCGCCAGGATGATGAAGATGGCCACCGGTGATGGGTTCCCCCTCCGGCAGGGTGCCGGAAAAGGCTCCCGAAAGGTTTTTGGTGGCTACAAAGGCTTGTAGCGGAGTAACTCCCGATCTATCTTCTGTATCGATGTTTTAGGGTACGTAGGCTTATGTAGGCGAAAGAAGTCGGCCGGAGGAGCCTCGAGGGGCCCACGAGAGTGGAGGGTGCGCCCGGGGGGGTGGGCGCCCCCCTATCTCGTGGCTTCCTTGATGCTCCCCTGGTTTGCACTACAAGTTTCCTGGGTCACGTTCGTTCCAAAAATCACGCTGCCGAAGGTTTCATTCCGTTTGGACTCCGTTTGATATTCCTTTTCTTCGAAATACTGAAACAGGCAATAAAACAACAATATGGGCTAGGCCTCCGGTTAATAGGTTAGTCCCAAAAGTAATATAAGAGTGTATAATAAATCCCATAATCATTCAAAACAGTTAATAAAATTGCATGAACGCTTCATAAATTATAGATACATTGGAGACGTATCAGCATCCCCAAGCTTAATTCCTACTCGTCCACGAGTAGGTAAATGATGAAAGAAAGAATTTATGAAGTGTGAATGCTAGCAGGTGCACAAGTTTGATCAATCATAATTTCAATCACCTTTTCTAGCAAGATTATATGTCATAATAGTAGTTCATCTCATAAAACTTCTCACGAACAAGTAACAAACAATTCACATGTTGAAAGCATAGACCATAAACTAGCAAACTTCATTCTTAGTCATCAAACAATTACAATTCATCTTATTTTCAGTCCGAGCTTTGATTTAGCAAACTCCACATACTCAACTATCATATAGTCTTCTACAATTGCTAACACTCACGCAATACTAATGGTTATGGAGTTTTAATCGAACACTAAGAAAGATAGGGCCTTATAGAGTTGCCTCCCAACGTATTCACCTTTGGGTGATGTCAACAATAATAGTTCATGCTAACTTACATCCATTGGATATATATACATATATCAGGATCTTTCCAACATGAGGTGCTTGCCAAAGGATAAAATGAAAAAGGGAAAGGTGAAGATCACCTTGACTCTTGCATAAAAGTAAAAGATAGGCCCTTCACAGAGGGAAGCAGGGATTTGTAGAGGTGCCAGAGCTCAATTTTGAAATAGAGATAAATAATTTTGAGAGGTATGATCTCATTGTCAACATAACAACCAAGAGTTCCCAATATCTTCCATACTGCATACATTATAGGCGGTTCCCAAACAGAACGGTAAAAGTTTTTACTCCCCCTCCACCAACAGTCATCAATCCATGGCTTTCCCGAAACAACGGGTGCCTCCAACTAACATCAAACCTGGGGGAGTTTTGTTTGCAATTATTTTTGATTTGATTTTGATCTTTTGATCATGGGACTGGGCATCCCGGTTACCAGCCATTTTTCTCGTGAATGATGAGCGGAGTCCACTCATCTTGAGAATAACCCACATAGCATGGAATATACTGACAGCCCCTAGTCGCTACATGAGTGATTCGGGCATACAAAACAGATTATTATTTGAAGGTTTAGAGTTTGGCACATGCAAATTTACTTGGAATGACAGGTAAATACCGCATATAGGTAGGTATGGTGGACACTCATGGCCAAAAACTGGGTTTAAGAATATTTGGAAGCACAAGTAGTATCTCTACTTGGTGCGAGGAATTTTGGCTAGCATGAGGGGGAAAGGCAAACTCAACATGTTTGAATGATCCATGACAATATACTTTAACTGAGATGTGAGAAAACATAACCCATTACATTGTCTTCCTTGTCCAACATCAACTCTTTAGCATGTCATACTTAATGAGTGCTCACAATTATAAAAGATGTCTAAGATAGTATATTTATATATGAAATCTCTCTTCCTTCAATATTCTTTCATGAATTGTTCAAATGACCAATACAATGCTTGCTAACCTTCAATAAATTTACAACCTCTACTTCTTAGATGTGAAGTCATTACTCCCCATGGGATAAGCAAATGAGACATATATAATTTCAGATTTATGACAATAAACTCATTCAACAATTTACTCATAGGATATAAGTGAAGCACACGAGTAAATGGAAACTACTCCTAAAAGATATAAGTGAAGAACAATGAGTAGCTAAATAATTATGTAACTATGTGAAGACTCTGTCTCATTAAAGAAATTCAGATCTTGGTATCTTATTCAAACAGCAAGCAAAACAAAATAAAATGACATTGCAAGGATAGCACAACTCATGTGAAGAAGCAAAAACTTAGGCTCAACCGATACTAACCGATAGTTGTTGAAGAAGAAAGTGGGATGGCAACCGGGGCATCCCCAAGCTTAGATGCTCGAGACTTCTTGAAATATTATCTTGGGGTGCCTTGGGCATCCCCAAGCTTGAGCTTTTATGTCTCCTTAATTCCTCTCATATCATGGTTTCTCTTCTTTTTATCAAAAGCTTCATCCACAACAAACACAACAAGAACTCGTGAGATAGGTTAGTATAAACCAATGCAAAACCTTATCATTTTCTACTGTAACAAATCAAAAAAATTATTATTCAACATTGCATACTAAATACCTCTGCATATTTAATACTCCTATCCTCAAATAGAATCTTTAAACAAGCAAACATATCCAAACAATGCAAACATAACAGCAATCTGCCAAAACAGTACAGTCTGTAAAGAATGCAAGAGTATCAATACTTCTCTAACTCCAAAAATTATGAAAAACATATTACGCTGTAGAATATTTATCAGAGCTGATTATGCAAAAAGTTTCAACATGATATCATTCTCTAAATTTTCTAGGGAATTTTTGCAACAGCGGTAAACTTTCTGTTTTCAAACAGCAACATGTATACTAGCAAAATAAGCATGGTAAAGGCTATCCTTGACATTTTTATTGAAAATATAGATGCAAAACATTATTCTAAATAACAGCAAGCAAATACTTACAAAATAAAATGACGCTCCAAGCTAAACACATATCATGTGGTGAATAAAAATATAGCTCCAAGTAAAGTTACCGATGAATGAAGACGAAAGAGGGGATGCCATCCAGGGCATCCCCAAACTTAGGCTTTTGGCTATTCTTGAACATTATATTGGGGTGCCTTGGGCATCCCCAAGCTTAGGCTCTTGCCACTCCTTATTCCGTAGTCCATCAAATCTTTACCCGAAACTTGAAAACTCCACAACACAAAACTCAACAGAAAACTCGTAAGCTCCGTTAGTATAAGAAAATAAAACAACCACTTAGGTACTGTAATGAACTAATTCTAAATTCATATTGGTGTAATATCTACTGTACTCCAACTTATCTATGGTTCATACCCTTCTATACTACTCATAGATTTATCAAAATAAGCAAACAACACATAGAAAACAGAATCTATCGACAACAGAACAGTTTGTAGTAATCTGTATCAAACGTATACTTTTGGAACTCCAAAAATTCTACCAAATTCGGAAGTCCTAAGCAATTTGTGTACTAATCCAGAGCTAAAAGAATCAGATCATAAGCACGTTACTGTGAATTAACAAAACTAATTTACTAGGTGCAAAAGTTTCTGATTCTCAGAAGGATCAACACAACTATCACCGTAAGCTATCCTAATGGTCTTACTTGGCACTTTATTGAAACAAAAAGCTATAAAGCATGATTACTACAGTAGCATAATCATGTGAACACAAAAAAAAGTAAGGGTAAATATTGGGTTGTCTCCCAACAAGCGCTTTTCTTTAATGCCTTTCTAGCTAGGCATGATGATGACAATGATGCTCACATAAAAGATAAGATTTGAAACATAACGGGAGCATCATGGAGCATATGACTAGCACATTTAAGTCTAACCCACTTCCTATACATAGGGATTTTGTGATCAAACAACTTATGGGAACAACAATCAACTAGCATAGGAAGGCAAAACAAGCATAACTTCAAAACTTTAAGCACATAGAGAGGAAACTTGATAATATTGCAATATGAAGAAGCATAAGATCCTCTCTCATAATAATTTTCAGTAGCATCATGAATGAACTCAAAAATATAACCAACACCTAAAGCATTCTTTTCATGATCTACTTGCATAGAAATTTTACTACTCTCCACATAAGCAAACTTCTTTATGGCATACGTATCATCACAATAATCATCATAAATAGGACGCATGCTTTCATCATAATAAATTTGCTCATCATAACTTGGGGGACAAAAAATATCATCTTCATCAAACATAGCTTCCCCAAGCTTGTGGCTTTGCGTATCATTAGCATCATTGATATTCAAGGAATTCATACTAACAACATTGCAATCATTCTCATCATTCAAAGATTTAGTATCAAGCATTTTATAGGTTTCTTCTTCTAGCACTTGAGCACAATTTTCCTTTTCATCATACTCACGAAAGATATTAAAAAGATGAAGCGTATGAGACAAACCCAATTCCATTTTTTATAGTTTTCTTTTATAAACAAAACTAGTGATGAAACAAGAAACAAAAAGATTCGATTGCAAGATCTAAAGATATACCTTCAAGCACTCACCTCCCCGGCAACGGCGCCAGAAAAGAGCTTGATGTCTACTACACAACCTTCTTCTTGTAGACGTTGTTGGGCCTGCAAGTGCACAGGTTTGTAGGACAGTAGCAAATTTCCCTCAAGTGGATGACCTAAGGTTTATCAATCCATGGGAGGCGTAGGATGAAGATGGTCTCTCTCAAGCAACCCTGCAACCAAATAACAAAGAGTCTCTTGTGTCCCCAACACACCCAATACAATTGTAAATTGTATAGGTGCACTAGTTCGGCAAAGAGATGGTGATACAAGTGCAATATGAATGGTAGATAAAGGTATTTTTAATCTGAAATAATAAAACAGCAAGGTAACTAATGATAAAAGTGAGCGTAAACGGTATTGCAATGATAGGAAACAAGGCCTAGGGTTCATACTTTCACTAGTGCAAGTTCTCTCACAATAATAACATAGATAGATCATATAACAATCCCTCAACATGCAACAAAGAGTCGCTCCAAAGACACTAATAGCGGAGAACAAACTAAGAGATTATTGTAGGGTACGAAACCACCTCAAAGTTATTCTTTCGGATCGATCTATCAAGTGTTCATACTAGAATAACACCTTAAGACACAAATCAACCAAAACCCTAATGCCACCTATATACTCCATTGTCACCTCAAGTATCCATGGGCATGATTATACAATATGCATCACACAATCTCAGATTCATCCAACCAACACAAAGTACTTCAAAGAGTGCCCCAAAGTTTCTACCGGAGAGTCAAGACGAAAACGTGTGCCAACCCCTATGCATAAGTTCATGGGCGGAACCCACAAGTTGATCACCAAAATATACATCAAGTGGCACGTGATATCCCATTGTCACCACAGATAAACACGACAAGACATACATCAAGTGTTCTCAAATCCTTAAAGACTCAATCCGATAAAATAACTTCAAAGGGAAAACTCGATTCATCACAAGAGAATAGAGGGGGAGAAACATCATAAGATCCAACTATAATAACAATGCTCGCGGTATATCAAGATCGTTCCATAGAGGGAACACGAGAGAGAGAGAGAGAGAGAGATCAAACACGTAGCTACTCGTACATACCCTCAGCCCCGAGGGTGAACTACTCCCTCCTCATCATGGAGACCGCCGGGATGATGAAGATGGCCACCGGTGATGGGTTCCCCCTCCGGCAGGGTGCCGGAACAGGCTCCCGAGAGGTTTTCGGTGGCTATAGAGGCTTGCGGCGGCGGAACTCCCGATCTATCTTCTGTATCGATGTTTTTAGGGTACGTTGGCTTATATAGGCGAAAGAAGTCGGTCGGAGGAGCCTCGAGGGGCCCACAAGAGTGGAGGGCACGCCCCCTATCTCGTGGCTTCCTCGATGCTCTCCTGGCTTGTACTCTAAGTTTTCTGGGTCATGTTCGTTCCAAAAATCACGCTGCCGAAGGTTTCATTCCGATTGGACTCTGTTTGATATTCCTTTTCTTCGAAATTCTGAAACAGACAATAAAACAGCAATACGGGCTAGGCCTCCGGTTAATAGGTTAGTCCCAAAAGTAATATAAAAGTGTATAATAAAGCCCGTAATCATTCAAAACAGATAATAAAATAGCATGAATGCTTCATAAATTATAGATACGTTGGAGACGTATCAATTGGCCCTTCGCAGAGGGAAGCAGGGATTTGCAGAGGTACCAGAGCTTGAATTTTGAAATAGAGATAAATAATATTATGAGCGGCATACTTTTATTGTCAACATAACAACCAAGAGATCTCGATATCTTCCGTGCTACATACATTATAGGCGGTTCACAAAAAGAATGCTAAAGTTTATACTCCCCCTCCACCAACAAGCACATTCCATGGCTGGCCCGAAACAATGTGTACCGTCCAACTAACAACAATCCTTGGGGAGTTTTATTTGCAATTATTTTGATTTGATTTGAGCATGGAACTGGGCATCCCAGTTACCGGCCATTTTCTCGTGAATGATGAGCGGAGTTCACTCATCGTGAGAATAACCCACCTAGCATGGAAGATATAGACAGCCCTAGTTGATACATGAGCTATTCGAGCATACAAAAGAGAATTTCATTTGAAGGTTTGGAGTTTGGCACATACAAATTTACTTGGAATGGCAAGTAGATACCGCATATAGGAAGGTATGGTGGACTCATATGGAATAACTTTGGGGTTTATGGAAGTGGATGCACAAGCAGTATTCCCGCTTAGTACAAGTGAAGGCTAGAAAGGGACTGGGACGCGACCAACGAGAGAGCGACAACAATCATGAACATGCATTAAGATTATCCAACAATGAGTGCAAGCATGAGTAGGATATAAATCACCATGAACATAAATATCATGAAGGCTATGTTGATTTTGTTTCAACTACATGTGTGAACATGTGCTAAGTGAAGCCACTCGAATCATTCAAATGTGGATACCACCCTATCATAACAAATCACAACCATTTTAATAGCATGTTGGCACACAAGGTAAACCATTATAAACTCCTAGCTAATAAAGCATGGCATGAATAATTATAATCTCTAATTGTCATTGCAAACATGTTTCATTCATAATTGGCTGAATCAGGAATGATGAACCAATCATATTTACAAAAACAAGATAGGTCGAGTTCATACCAGCTTTTCCTCATCTCAATCATTTCATCATATATCATCATTATCGCCTTTCACTTGCACGACCGAACGGTGTGGATAATAATATTAGTGCACGTGCGTTGGACTAAGCTGGAATCTGCAAACATTTAATTTAAAGGAGAAGACAAGGTAATATGGGCTCTTGGTTAGATCAACAATAATGCATATGAGAGCCACTCATCATTTTCATCATGGTCTTCTCCTCTGGGCCCCCAAAGAAAAGGAAGGAAAAGAAAAATAAAACTAAAGCTCCCAACAAGCAAAAGAAGAACGAGAAATCTTTTTGGGTTTTCTTTCAATATTACTACTACTAGCATGCAAAGTAAACAAGATAAAAGCTACAACTAATATTTTTTGTTTTTTCTCAAGGTTTTTCAAACACACAGGAAGAAAGCAAGAAAATAAAATAAACTAGCATGGATAGTACAATGAAAAAGTATGAACACCGACAACTAGAAGTGTGTGAACATGAATGTAATGTCGGTGAGAAATACGTACTCCCCCAAGCTTAGATTTGTCCTAAGTTGATCTATGCCCATGGATCGAAGCAATCCTCTCCGGTGTACTGAGGAGGGTCCTCGGGGTGCCACTTGTTAGCGAGCTCCTCCAGATCCCACTGATAAACAGACTCTCGACAGGGATCAAGTGGTGGCTCAGGCTTAGGCTCTGGGATTCGTGTCAGCTCCCAGTATGCATAAAATGTCCTCAAGCATGATGAGGTACGTGCCCGAATGTATGTTAAACAAAGAGGGTGCAGCCAGAATAATAGTATCACACTTTGTTTTAGCAAATATCAAGTTATACTTGAGTATCTTCTTCTTATTTTAACAATAAAGTCATGTGCTACCATACTCTTATAGTCTAGCAAAATAGTGGGCAGCAGCTTTTCAACTTTCTCATAATGCCTAATAGGTATCTCAAAGTGTTTAGCAAGGCGTGAAGCAAAGATACATCAAAAAATGGGTCCCTTTGTACAGTTTGGACTCAACCTTTTTAGCAACCATAGCGCCTAAACTGAAAGTTCTATCACGAAGTAAAGCATGGCACAAAATGGCAAGGTCAGGAGCACTAAGGCCCCCACTGTTCCCGCGACCAATTAAACATCTACTAGCAAATATTGCATACTAATGTAGAATAGGAAGATGTATACTAGTAGTTCTTGCATCTGACACTTTCCTCCTTTCCCCTACAGTAATTTCATTAATAAAATCTCCCACATCACTTGGATGTGGTTCCTCGACGCCGCCCTCAAAAGGCAACTTGCAAACCTCACAAAAAATCATAGAGTGACATCTCCTTAAACTCATCATATAAATAAAATTCTACTAAAGGTGGTGATCTCCTAGCATGAAAATAAAAATTTTGCACGAAAATATTACTGAGTAGGAGATACTGATCACACTTATCGTGGATGAACTCGGTGATGCCAACATTCTCAGCCAAGTAATAAAAATCTTCATAAATTCCAGCGGCCTTCGAGAATGCATCACAAGGCCATTCACATGGACGAACCTCTGTGGTGTGAGGAAGGTTGTACTTGGGCTTTTAATTCCCTTCATTCTCCTTTTACTTCGAACCTCGGCTCGAGGAGCCTATCAACAATCAACATTTTTCTTCCTCTGAAAAATTTCTCAAATTTTTAGTGACTCAAAATATAAGTGAACCAAACAACAAGATTGATAGCAACTACTCCCACAAGTGCCTAGAGGCTATATCATGCATTAAAACTACTTTAGACAATATAAATTTGACATGCAAGCTCAAGAACAAGGTCACCTTAGTAGGAAAAAGTTGCAATAAATAAAGCACTAGAACAAAAACTAATTGGACCATTGGAGGAGTCACATACCGAAGAACAATCCCCGAAAGTAGTTTTGTGAATGGAGCTTTGAGCAAGGAGATCGAAAATGGCAGCAAAATGAGCTACAACACGGGTTTGAGCTATGGGATGATTTTTCTGCAGGAAGACGAAGTGTGTGGGTGCTGGAATAAGTGGAGCGGGTCCACGTGGGGCGCACAAGGAAGGGGGCGTGCCTAGGTGGTAGGGAGCGCCCTCCACCCTTGTGACCAAATGGTGGGTCCCCTTGGTGTGTTCTAAGTGCGAGAAATTCTCAAATATTCTACAAAAAATCATACTCAATATCCTGGGCATTTGGAGAACTTTTATTTTCTGGGTATTTTTTATTGCATGGATAATTCAGAAAATAGATATAAAATACTATGTTTGCTTTATTTAAACTAAATAACATAAAGTAAAAGGAGGGTATAGAAGGTTGTGCTTTCTAACTTCAACCATCTCATGCTCATCAAAAGGAATCCACTAACAAGGTTGATCAAGTCTTGTTAACAAACTTCTTCTGAATAACATGAAACCAGAGAAATTTAGAATAACACTAGGTTACCTCAACGGGGATATGCATATCCCCAACAATAAGAATATCATATTTCTTTTTGACAGTAGGAAGAGGGAATTCAAAAACTCCAATAGTAATAGTTAAAATTTTTCCAATAGAAATTGATACTATGAACTGGAGGTTGTTTCTTCGGAAAGTGTACTGTATGCTCATTACCATTAACATGAAAAGTGACATTGCCTTTGTTGCAATCAATAACAGCCCCTGCAGTATTTAGAAAAGATCTACCAAGGATGATTGACATACTGTCGTCCTCGGAAATATCAAGAATAACAAAGTCCGTTAAAACAGTAACATTTGCAACCACAACAGGCACATCCTCAAATATACCGATGGGTATAGCAGTTGATTTACCGACCATTTGCAAAGATATTTTAGTAGGTGTCAACTTATTCAAATCAAGTCTATGATACAAAGAGAAAGGCATAACACTAACACCGACTCCAAGATCACATAAAGCAGTTTAAACGTAGTTTCTTTTAATGGAGCATGGTATAGTTGGTACTCCTGGATCTCCAAGTTTCTTTGGTATTCCACCCTTAAAATTGTAATTAGCATGCATGGTGGAAATTTCAACTTCCGGTATCTCTCTTTTATTTGTAACAATATCTTTCATATACTTAGTATAGGGATTTATTTTAAGCATATCAGTCGAACGCATACGCAAAAAGATAGGTCTAATCATTTCAGCAAAGCGCTCAAAATCCTCATCATCCTTTTCCTTGGATGGCTTAGGAGGAAAAGGCATGGGTTTCTGAACCCAACGTTCTCTTTCTTTACCGTGCTTCCTAGCAACAAAGTCTCTCTTATCATAATGTTGATTCTTTGATTCTGGGTTATCAAGATTAACAACAGGTTCAGTCTCTACATTAAGGACAGTATAACCAAGCCTAAACCGAGCTCTCTCACGCCATTAGGCTTTGTAGCCATTCGTTTTGCTGATTTCATTGTTCCTGGCCGTCAGATCTACTTTGTGTAGTGTCTTGGCCGAACTGTCCTTAGGGACCGCTACTCTAAAAGAAAAAACTAAGGCCTCTGGTGATGCAGGGTGGAACCCTAATTCGTCGATCTTTCACGTTTGGAGGGTATCCTACGGAGGGAACACGAAAACGCGCGGAAGAACGAGAGGAAACAAGGGGGAAACGAGGGAGGAACACTCAACCAACAAGGACCAATCACACAAGGTCTAGATCATCGAAGCACGAGTGATACATGGTCCAAAATCAACAAAGGAAAGATACAAAGGTAGCCGTTCTTCTCCCAGAGGAGGTCTTGAATCCACGAGGGGATCTTCCCGTATAGGGGTCTTGAATCCGATGGATCTTCTCCTAGACGGTGGTCCTGATCTCCGTGGAGAAGTACCGGTGGATGAGCAAAGGCTCTCACACACAAATATGAGCTAATCCAATGCTAAGTCTCAAAGTGAGGAGAGGGGTCCTATATATAGAGTCTGGGCGAAGGGTACATGGGCTCAGCCCAACACGCCAAGACAAAGGCTGGCCGGATGATCCGGACGAGGGTCCGGATGATCCGGACCGGTCCGGATGATCCGGGTGGAGTCCCGGATGAGCCGGAGGGTAGGCTGGTGGCGGCGACGGGCCGGATGTCCGGCTGGGGGTCCGGACGTCCGGGCGGGGTCCGAATGATCCGGGCCTGGGTCCGGATGATCCGGCTTCAGCGCGGAGGTTCTGTTGCCTTCTATGGAGTTAGCCGGATCGTCCGGACCGGGGTCCGGATCATCCGGGCTCTGTCCGGATCGTCCGGGCCTCTGTCCGGATCGTCCGGCCTCCCTGGTACTTGTGGCTTTCTCCTCCCCGTCTTCACGCATGTCTTCTGCTTCCGATTCTCCTTGCTTCCCAGCTTCTTCATGGTCGACTCCTTGGTGCCTAAGTATGCATAGGGTTTCCGTTTGAGGTAGTAACCATGTCTCATGTGAATCGAAGGATAGTTGTGAGAGGAGTGATGTCACCTCGGTCTCAAGAGCTCTTGCACGTGCTCGAGTCATCAGTCCTTGTGGTGTTGTAGGTGTTGATGTAGAGTCCATGGGGATGATGGAAGGATGCTCCGCATCATATCCCCTCCCTTCGAAAGGATCCGACCTCGGATCTAGTTCTTCATCACCATGGAAAGGCGAGAGGTCTTTGACGTTGAAGGTGTCGCTCACGTTGTACTTGTCGCTTGGTAGGTCGAGCTTGTAGGCGTTGTTGTTGTAGCGTGCTAACACCTTGAAGGGTCCATCGGCTCGAGGTAGAAGTTTGGACTTGCGTTCGTTGGGGAAGCGTTCCTTGCGAAGGTGTAGCCACACTAGATCGCCTTTGTTGAAGATCATGGGTTGCTTGTTGAGGTTGAGCTTGGTCGCTAGTCGTTGTACTTGGCGCTCGATGGTGTTTCTTGTATCTTCATGCATCTTCTTGATGTAGCTTGCACGGGCACTTGCGTCGAGGTTGGTGCGCTCTTGTAGAGGTAGAGGTAGGATGTCCAATGGGGATAATGGGTTGAAGCCAGAGACGACCTCGAAGGGGGACTTTCCGGTCGTTGAATGTCTTGCGCGGTTGTAGGCGTACTCGGCGATGGGTAAACATGTCTCCCACTCCTTGATGTTCTTCTTGATCAACACGCGAAGTAGAGTGGAGAGCGTCCGGTTCGTCACCTCCGTTTGGCCGTCGGTTTGAGGATGGTATGTGGATGAGAACATGAGCTTGATGCCGAGCTTGGCGCAAAGAGTCTTCCAAAAGTAACTCAAGAACTTGACGTCGCGGTCGGAGACGATTGACTTTGGTACTCCATGAAGGCGCAAGATTTCCCTACAAAAGAGATTTGCAATATGTGAAGCATCGTCTACCTTGTTGCAAGGAATAAAGTGTGCCATCTTAGAAAATCGATCTACAACCACAAACACGGAATCCTTTCCATTTTGAGTTCTAGGCAAACCAAGTACGAAGTCCATGCTAATGTCTTCCCAAGGTTGATATGGAATTGGAAGAGGCATGTAAAGACCATGAGATTGAGCTTTTGACTTAGCTTTGCGGCATGTAGAGCATCGGGTGGTGAAGCGTGAAACGTCTCGAAACATCTTGGGCCAAAAGTAGTTCTTGGAGAGCGTGGCGAAGGTCTTGTCGCGTCCAAAATGTCCCATGAGTCCACCTCCATGAGCCTCTTGCAAAAGTAACAAACGAAGAGAAGACTCGGGTATGCAAAGTTTGTTAGCTCTCATAAGATAACCATCCTTGAGGTAATATTGTTCCCAAGATGTATGCGTCAAACATTTAGCATAATGAGGTGCAAAAGATGGATCACTAGCATATAAATCTTTGATGTGCTCAAAGCCAATAACATTCAACTCAAGTTGGGTGACAAGCGTGCATATGCGTGAAAGTGCATCGGCAACTACATTTTCCTTGCCCTTAATGTACTTTATCACATATGGAAAAGATTCAATAAATTCACTCCATTTGGCATGACGCTTGTTCAATTTAGTTTGACCTTTTAAGTACTTAAGCGTTTCATGATCGGTATGGATGACAAACTCATGAGGTCTAAGATAATGTTCCCAAACATTTAGCACACGCACTAAAGCATACAATTCTTTGTCATACACGGGATAGTTAAGTTGAGCACCGGAGAGTTTTTCACTAAAATAAGCAATGACTCGTTTTTCTTGCATTAAAACTCCGCCAATTCCGGTACCACTTGCATCACAATGGACCTCAAAAGTTTTGTCAAAATTGGGCAAAGCAAGAATTGGAGCATGAGTGAGCAAAGACTTGAGCTCATCAAAAGCGTTGGATTGCAAAGGACCCCAAACAAAAGGAGTATTCTTCTTACTCAAAGCATGCAAAGGGGCTGCAATAGTGCTAAAGTTTTTCACAAAGCGGCGATAAAACCCTGCAAGGCCAAGGAAACTTCGCACTTGTTGCAAATTGGTGGGTTGGGGCCAAGTTTTAATTGCTTTGATCTTAGTGTCATCAACATGGACACCCTTTGAAGAGACAACGAAACCCAAGAAAATCACTTTGTCAACTCCAAAAGTGCATTTCTTCAAGTTGGCATAAAGACTTTCTTTTCGAAGTGTTTGCAAACAAGCTTAACATGATCAAGATGCTCGTTCATGGTTTTGCTAAACACAAGAATGTCATCGAAGTAAACCACAACAAAGATTCCAATGTATGGACGAAGTACATGATGCATGAGGCGCACAAAAGTTCCGGGAGCTTCCGATAGACCCATAGGCATAACCAACCATTCATATAAGCCAAATTTTGTTTTGAAAGCAGTTTTCCATTCATCACCCTCATGAATGCGGATTTGATAATAGCCACTTTTAAGATCAATTTTTGAGAAAAAGTTGGCTCCACTAAGTTCATCAAGCATATCATCTAAGCGAGGAATGGGATGCCTATAGCGCACGGTGATAGCATTGATGGGTCTACAATCGGAGCACAAGCGGAAACTTCCATCGGGCTTAGGCACAAGTATAACGGGCACGGCACAAGGGCTTAAGCTTTCACGTACATGACCGTTGTCGAGTAGTTGTTGTACTTGCCGTTGAATCTCCTTGGTTTCTTCGGGATTGACACGGTAGGGAGCTTTGTTTGGAAGTGGCGCTCCGGGGATGAGGTCGATTCGATGCTCAATGCCTCGAAGAGGAGGTAGACCCGGAGGTAGCTCATCGGGAAAAACATCTAGAAATTCCTGCAAAAGAGATTGAAACACCAAAGGTAGCTCATGAGTGGTGTTAGTTTGTGGTTCTCCATCCTTGCACACAAGGACAAAGTGCATCACACTCGATGGGTTCTCACACGCTTCTCTCATCTCATGTTTGGTGGCGAATAGTATGAGGTTTTTCTCTCTAGGCGAAGAGGCGCTCAAATTTGGCTTGTGGCTCTCACTCACTTTTTGGTGGCTCACTTTCTCACTCTTTTCTCTTTGGTTGTTGGCTTGTTTGTCGGCTATCACTTGACTAGGAGACATGGGTCGTAAAACATATTCTTTGCCTTTCATCTTGAAGCTATAGTGGTTTGTACGCCCATTGTGGTAGACACCACGGTCGAATTGCCATGGCCGACCAAGGAGGAGGTGGCAAACTGTCATTGGGACCACATCACACTCCAAAGTGTCTTCATATGCACCGATTTTGAAGGATACTTGGACTGTATGCTCAACTCGTATAGTGCCGGAGTCACTTAGCCATTGAACCTTGTATGGTTGCGGATGCTTCTTTTTGACCAAGTGGAGCTTGGAGCATAGTTCTTCGCTTGCCAAGTTGTGGCAACTACCTCCATCGATGATGACCTTGATGGATCTCCCATTGATGCCGGCCTTTGTGTGGAAGTTGTGGCATCGTTGGTCTTCTTCTTGGTGATGTTCAAGTGTAAGACTTTGGAGACAACAGAGCGGGGCTTGTATCTTCATCGCAAAAGACTTGATCATCTTCATCCTCGTTGATGCGCCGATGCATGGCCACTTGCTCCATAGCGTCCATTTCATCTTCACTCATTGAGTCGTAGGTGCCATCGTCGTTGAGTATCATGGTACGCTTGTTGGTGCATTCATATGACTTGTGGCCTCGGCCGCCGCAAGTAAAACACTTGAAGGAGCTTGTCTTGACGGTCTCATCGGTTGGAGTAGATGATGAAGCACGCGGCTTGGAGTTGCTTGTAGTAGGAGGAGGACAACTTGAACTTGTAGAAGTTTTCTTGTAACTTGACTTGTCGTCGTTGCTTGGAAAAGGCTTGGTTGATGTCGAAGTTGGAGTAGTTGTTGAAGCTTGGTTGTTGGAGAGGCCGTATGTCTTGGATGAGTACTTGGCGTACTTGAAGTCATCTTGCACTTGTCGTTCCGCCTTTGTAGCTTGGTGCACGAGCTCAATGAGGTTGGAGTAGGGTTGGAAGTCGGCAATCTTCTTGATGGGATGGTTGAGTCCATTCAAGAATCGTGCCATTGTTTGCTCATCATCTTCCTTGACATTGGCTCGAATCATGGCAATCTCCATTTCTTTGTAGTATTCTTCAACACTCTTTGTTCCTTGCTTGAGGAGTTGTAGCTTCTTGAAGAGATCACGGTTGTAGTAGGTGGGCACAAAGCGTGCTCTCATGACATCCTTCATTTGAGTCCAAGTGGTGATTGGAGGTTCACCTCTTGCTTGTCGGCGCTCAAGGACTTGTTCCCACCATATGAGCACATAGTCTTGGAACTCAAGTGATGCCATAGCGATCTTCTTCTCTTCCTCATAGTTGTGCAAACGAAAGATTTTGTCGACCTTCAATGCCCATGAGAGGTACTCTTCGGGATCATTGGTTCCATTGAACTTGGGCATTGTGAACTTGAGCTTGCCATAGCGATGTTCTTCATTGTTTTGAGGTCGATGTTGATGATGACGATCTTGACATGGACGGTAATCATCCTCATGTTGCTCTTGGCGAGGAGGAAGTCCATGATCAACTTGCTCTTGTTGACCTTGAGGGTGAGGTTGAGCTTGAGGAGCTTGTGGAGGAGCTTGTTGGGCTTGACGTTGCGCACGTTGATGGTAGTTCCTCTCTTGTATTTCTTCTCGAAGTGCTTCCTCTTGATTGCGCCTTTCGCGATTGCGGTTGGCGAGGGCTCGACTTGATGCTTGAAGGGCGCATTCCGCCTCAAGAGCTTGTGCTTCGCGTTGTTGTTGTTGAAGACGTTGAGCTTCGGCGTCTTGTTGCTCTTGGTGTAGGCGCGCTCGTTCTTGTTCTTGTTGGTGACGAAGACGTTGTCGTTCTTGAGCTTGAGCAAACGCCATTTGGCTCGATTGAGGACGAGGAGCTTCTTTATCAACTTGGTCTTGGAGATTCTTGTCGTGAAGCGGGTTGCGAGATGCATGACGGTCTTGACGCGCGGCTCGACGAAGAATGTTCGATGACGGTGTACTTGTGTCGGAGAAGGAGTCGTCGGAGTGGCGACTTGAGTGGCTCCGTCTTGAGTGTGAAGAGGTAGAAGTACGCCGGTTCACCAACAAGGCGCGGATCTCGTCCATTCTAGCATCGTTCTCTTTCTTGTGCGCGTCGAGTTTGTTGTCGAAGTACTCGCGTGTACGTTTCTCGGAGAGTCGCAAGTCGGTGGAGAGGTTGTCGATGCGTTCGCTCATTGCTTGTTGCTCTTGATGGAGAGCTCGTTGCGCGCCAAAGAGGTGGCTCTTGGTGACGTATGATGACATGTCGTCGTCTTGCTCGATGAAGAGTGGATTTGTACAAGAACTTGGCCTATCCATCATTTCAAGCAAATTGTGAGTGGTAGAAAGAGAAGAATGAATACCAATGTAACTTTGACCGAAGTTGAAGATGAATCAAGTTCACTCAAATGCGGACAATGAAATAGCACTATTGGTACCGATTCTTGTCGATTCTCACACCTACACAAGTAAAAGCTTTTGGTGGAGCTTGGTTAGGATGGTGGCACAAAATTGATTGCAATCATTAGCTTGACTCAAAAATGTTGAAGAAGATTCGCAAATTCGCATATGCAACAAGTAGACCAAGCAAGTAGTGGTACACGGAAACACACACGCAAATAGATAAATGGGATTGTGCAAACCAAAAGTGAGCCAAAATGTGGAATCCACGAAAATGCTCTTGTTGCACAATACTAGAGAGACGCTAGCACGATTGCACAATAGGCGGATACGGAGCTTGTGCACAACCTACTAGGCAAAAATGCAACGATCTCTATCCCAAGTATACTATATGTATGGTATATCGGTGCAATGATCCAAGATGATCTTATGTGACAATCTTAATGTTGTATGATGCTATGCTTGTTGCTTATAAGCTCTTTGCTTATCTTTCCTCTTTGCTTAAAAGCTTGAGTGGCTCTTTCTCTTTTGAGCTCTTTTCTTATGCAATCTTGACGGACTAAGATAGCAATTGTGTATGCGATGACAACTTTGTGACACACAAGTTGATTTTGAGATATGCACCTTGATTGTATGTATGATATGGTGTATGCAACTAATGTGCACAAGTCACGTTGCCGGCAATACTCAATGGCTAGTCTCGGTGGGTAAGCAACGCAAAAGATGGTATATGATGGCTATCAATGCAATTGCAAGGTATGACAAAGATGTAAATCGATGTTCTTGTCTCAGAGCGAAGATGAGTAGCCGACCAAAGTGAGCGTTTGTTGTTGATGTCACACCGCGCCTAGAAAGCCGAAACACAAAAGGACACGGAAATCTCACTCAAATTGTCGAACTCAAATTCGAATGGAAGTACGGAGGTTGAGTCTTGGGGTTTGGCAAGTCGAAATGGTGGTGGATGGGGTGGGTAGGGTGTATATGTGTGTGGATGGTGGTGGTGGTGGATGTGGGCTGCAGAATCTGCAGTTTCGGCAGAGGAAGCCGGATGATCCGGGCCAGGAGCCGGATGATCCGGGCGAGTCCAGATGATCCGGGACTTGGTCCGGATGATCCGGGCAGGTCAACCACGCACGGGAACTGCTCGGGAAGAACTCAAAAACAGGAAGAAATTTGACGATTTCGGGGATTTTGGGTGGATTTCGAGGGGGAGAAGGTGGGGAAACACAAGATCCACGAGTTACACACCGAATCCACGGATCAAAAACAACAAAACATCATCAAAACTAACAAATCAAAAAAAAATTGGGGGTATTTTTGTGGGGATTTTCGGGTTTTTAGGACGAAAACAACAAAATCAAGTTAGAAATCACGAGGTAGGGGCTCCAAAAACGTGATCAACGTGGCTCATGATACCATATGATGTAGGGTGGAACCCTAATTCGTCGATCTTTCACGTTTGGAGGGGATCCTACGGAGGGAACACGAAGAACGCGCGGAAGAACGAGAGGAAACAAGGGGGAAACGAGGGAGGAACACTCAAAGCAGCTACGGCTCGGGCTCTCGCAGATAATAATAATAGTGCACGTGCTCTCAAAGAGGTGTGGATAATAATAATAGTGCACGTGCCTTGGACTAAGCTGGAATCTGCAAACATTTAATTTAAAGGAGAAGACAAGGTAATAGGGTCTCTTGGTTAGATCAACAATAATGCATATGTGAGCCACTCATCATTTTCATCGTGCTCTTCTCCTCTCGACCCCCAAAGAAAAGAAAAGAAAAGAAAAATAAAACTATTTACATGGGAAAGCTCCCAACAAGAAAAAGAATAACGGAAAATCTTTTGGGGTTTTCTTTTAATATTAGTACTACTAGCATAGAAATTAAACTAGCTAAAAGCTACAACTAATTTTTTTGGTTTTTCTCAAGGTTTTTCAAACACACGGGAAGAAAGCAAGAAAATAAAATAAACTAGCATGGATAGTACAATGAAAAAGTATGAACACCGACAACTAGAATTGTGTGAACATGAATGTAATGCCGGTGAGAAATACGTACTCCCCCAAGCTTAGGCTTTTCTATGCCCATGGATCGAAGCGATCCTCTCCGGTGTACTGAGGAGGGTCCTCGGGATGCCACTGGTTAGCGAGCTCCTCCGGATCCCATGATAAACAAACTCTCGACATGGATCAAGTGGTGGCTCTAGCTCTGGCTCTAGGACTCGTGTCGGCTCCTAGTATGCATAGATGTCCTCGGGCATGATGAGGTACGTGCCCGAATGTATATTAAACAAAGAGGGTGCAGGCAAAATAATAGTCTCACACTTAGTTTGAGGAAATATCAAGTTATACATGAGTATCTTCTTCTTATTTTTAACAATAAAGTCATGTGCTACCATACTCTTATAGTCTAGCAAAATAATGGGCAGCAAATTTTCCTCTTTCCCATAATGCCTAATAGGTATCTCAAAGTGTTTAGCAAGGTGTGAAGCAAAGATACCTCCAAAAATGGGGCCCTTTGTATGGTTTGGACTCAGCCTTTTATCAACCATAGCGCCTAAACTGAAAGTTCTATCACGAAGTAAAGCATGGCGCAAAATGGCAAGGTCAGGAGCACTGAGGCCCCCACTATTCCCACGACCAATTAAACATCTACTAGGAAATATTGCATCATAACGTAGAATAGGAAAATGTATACTAGTAGTCCTTGCATCTAACACTTTCCTCCTTTCCCCTACAGTAATTTCATTAATAAAATCACCCACATCACTTGGATGTGATTCCTCGATGCTGCCCTCAAAAGGTAACTTGCAAACCTCACAAAAAATCATAGAGTGACATCTCCTTAAACTCATCATATAAATAAAATTCTACCGAAGGTGGTGATCTCCTAGCATGAAAATGAAAATTTTGGACGAAAATATTAGTGAGTAGGAGATACTAATCACACTTATCATGGATGAAGTCGGTGATGCCTGCATTCTCAGCCAAGTAATAAAAATCTTCATAAATTCCAGTGGCCTTCAAGAATGCATCACAAGGCCATTCACACGGACAAACATCTGTGGTGCGAGGAAGGTTGTACTTGGGCTTTTCATTCCTTCATTCTCCTTTTACTTTGAACCCCGGCTCCAGGAGCCTCTCAACAATCTCCTCAACATTTTTCTTCCTCTGAAAAATTTCTGAAATTTTTAGTGACTCAAAATAAATGTGAACCAAACAACAAGATTGATAGCAACTACTTCCACAAGTGCCTAGAGGCTATATCATGCATTAAAACTACTTTAGACCATATAAATTTGACATGCAAGCTCAAGAACAGGGTCACCTCAGCAGCAAAAAAATGCAATAAATAAAGCACTAGAACAAAATCTAATTGGACCATTGGAGGAGTCACATACCAAAGAACAATGCCCCAAAGCAGTTTTGTGAATGGAGCTTTGAGCAAGGAGATCGAAAATGGCTGCAAAATGAGCTAGAACACGGGGTTGAGCTACGGGATGATTTTTTCTAGAGGAAGACGAAGTGTGTGGGTGCTGGAATAAGTGGAGGGGGTCCACGTGGGGCCAACGAGGCGGGGGCGCGCCTAGGGGGTAGGGCACGCCCTCCACCCTCGAAACCAAATGGTGGGTCCCCTGGTGAGTTCTCAGTGCCAGAAATTCTCAAATATTCTACAAAAAATCATACTCAATTTCCAGGGCATTTGGAGAACTTTTATTTTCTGGGTATTTTTTATTGCATGGATAATTCAGAGAACAGACAGAAAATACTATGTTTGATTATTTAAACTAAATAACAGAAAGTAAAAGTAGGGTACCGAAGGTTGTGCTTTCTAATTTCAACCATCTCATGCTCATCAAAAGGAATCCACTAACAAGGTTGATCAAGTCTTGTTAACAAACTTCTTCCGAATAACATGAAACTGGAGAATTTTCGAATAACACTAGGTTATTGTTGGAAATTTTCGAATAACACTGGAAAATTTCAACTCTTACTATTGGAGGTTTTGAATTCCCTCTTCCTACTGTCAAAAAGAAATATGATATTCTTATTGTTGGGAATAAATGTTCTTATTTGTATTTTATTGCTATTTTATTTGAATTAGAAAATATGCATTTTTCAAAATTGCATTCTTAGGCGAGAAAAATGTTCACTTTATTCTAAATATTTTATTTAGACGATGAAAATTGTTTTTGTCATTTTAAGAAAAAATTATAATTTATAGGATTTTTCTCTTTTGGCGGAATTAATTTTAAAAAAAGTTTCGGACCGACTGGCCGAAGCCCAGCCGGCTCAACTCGCGCCGTCCCCAACCTCGAGCCGGAGCCCCGCTCGCGCACGCCGCCCATCGCCGTCTCGGATTCCGCCGCCGCCAGCCCCTTCCCCAAGCCACCTCGCCCCCTCCCCCTCTTTAAATAGCCACTGCCGCCAACCCACATCGCCACCCTGCCCGCCCGCCAAGAAGCCAGCCAGCAGCAGCGCCGTCACACTGCTGCAATTGCCGTCGCCACCGCCAGAGGCCGCCCGCCGCCACTTCGCCAAAGAAGCAGCAGCAAGCACTGCGCCTTGCCTCGCCCACAGAGCCCGCTACCGCCTTGAGTCGCGGAGCCGCCCCACCCGCCGGAATCCCGCCGTTGACCTCGTCGGATCCGCCGCCGTTTTTTTTCAGTTTTAGGTAAAACCACCGGGTTTATTTTAAAACCCTAGATCTGTTTTTTAGTTAGATCAGTTTGGTTTTTCTTCGGTTTAGTTATTTAGTGGACGTTCGTCCGTTCATTCGTTTTAACGAACGTTGTCCGCCGGTTAGTCTCAGTTAGTGAATGTTCGTTCGTTAGTCTGTTCGTTCCGTTTTATTTTCCAGGGTTTATCTGCGATTATTTTCGATCGCGATTTCTGCCCTGATCTTTGATCTAGTATAACTTTTTACTCGTTTATCCAAATTAGATGAAACCAGTGCCTAAATCTTCGTCTCGAAGCCCTCTTTCTGTTTAATAAACTTGAACATGATTTTGGTCCTGTAAAATTTGACTTTAGTGCAGATTAGTGAACAAATCTTGTTTCGTTCGTATCTTGAGTTTCGTTGCTCCGTTTGCGCTGATTCTTTTTGCAAATCGAAGCTCTTTAGTTGAACTTTCTGTTTGGATCATATTATTTGAGTTTTACCCATGCTTCTTTGCTTGAGTGCTTATGTATGCTATTGTTTGTTTGCGATAGAATTCCCGTAGTGCAAAGCGTGCTACTACGAGTCTCTAGATTTTGTAGATCGTCATCAAGGCAAGTAACACTTTGATCATATCCCTTTATTACCCAGTTTTTATGCATTAGTTCCAATCCTCAAACATTGCATGATTAGGATGTGATTAACATGTGGGTTTTGGGAAGTAGAAGATGAGGTAGAACCTATAGCCCATTTATTATCAAACCTTTGGGAGTTACTTCTACGTTATGCTCAGGATGCTATGTGCTACCTCTTGAGCACTGCGTTGGTTTTCCCTTGAAGAGGAAAGGGTGATGCAGCAAAGTAGCGTAAGTATTTCCCTCAGTTTTTGAGATCCAAGGTATCAATCCAGTAGGAGTCTCCTCACAAGTCCCTTGTACCTACATAAACAAACAAGAACCTCGCAACCAACGCGATAAAGGGGTTGTCAATCCCTTCACGGTAACTTGCAAAAGTGAGATCTGATAGAGATAATAAGATAATATAAATATGTTTGGTATTTTTATGATATAGATTGGAAAGTAAAGATTGCAAAATAAAGTAGATTGGAAACTTATATGATAAAAGTTAGACCCTGGGGCGATAGGTTTCACTAGTGGCTTCTCTCAAGAAAGCATAAGTATTACGGTGGGTGACAAATTATTGTCGAGCAATTGATAGAAAAGTGCATAGTTATGAGATTATCTAGGCATGATCATGTATATAGGCATCACATTCGCGACAAGTAGATCGAAACAATTCTGCATCTACTACTATTACTCCACACATCGACCGCTATCGAGTATGCATCTAGAGTATTAAGTTCATAAGAACAAAGTAACGCATTAGGCAAGATGACATGATGTAGAGGGATAAAATCAAACAATATGATATAAAGCCCATCTTTTTATCCTCGATGGCAACAATACAATACGTGCCTTGCTGCCCCTGCTGTCACTGGGAAAGGACACTGCAAGATTGAACGCAAAGTTAGCACTTCTCCCATTGCAAGAAAGATCAATCTAGTAGGCCAAACCAAACTGATAATTCGAAGAGACTTGCAAAGATCACCAATCATACATAAAAGAATTCAGAGGAGATTCAAATATTTCTCATAGATAAACTTGATCATAAACCCACAATTCATCGGATCTTGACAAACACACCGCAAAAAGAGTTACATCGAATAGATATCCAAGAAGATCGAGGAGAACTTTGTATTGAGATTCAAAGAGAGAGAAGAAGCCATCTAGCTAATAACTATGGACCCGAAGGTCTATGGTAAACTACTCACAACTCATGGGAGAGGCTATGGTGTTGATGTAGAAGCCCTCCGTGATTGATTCCCCCTCCGGTGGAGCACCGGCGAAGGCTCCAAGATGGGATCTCGCGGATACAGAAGGTTGTGGAGGTGGAAATAGGGTTTCGTGGTGCTCCTAGATGTTCTCGAGAGTGCGTGGATATATATATATATATATATATATATATATATATATATATATATATATATAAGAGGAAGAAGTAGGTCAGTGGAGCCACGAGAGGCCCACGAGGGTGGGGGGCGCGCCCACCCCCCTAGGGCGTGCCTTGCACCCTCGTGGCCACCTCGGATGCTTCTTGACATCCACTCCAAGTCTCCTGGGTTGCGTTTGTTCCAAAAAGATCGCTCCCGAAGGTTTCATTCCGTTTGGACTCCGTTTGATATTCCTTCTCTTCGAAACACTGAAATAGGCAAAAAAACAGCAATTCGACTGAGCCTCCGGTTAGTAGGTTAGTCCCAAAAATGATATAAAGTATAAAGTAAAGCCCATAAACATCCAAAATGGGTAATATAATAGCATGGAGCAATCAAAAATTATAGATACATTGGAGATGTACCAAGCATCCCCAAGCTTAATTCTTGGTCGTCCTCGAGTAGGTAAATGATAAAAACAGAATTTTTGATGTGGAATGCTACCTAGCATATTTCTCAATGTAATTTTCTTATTGTGGCATGAATGTTCAGATCCAAATGATTCAAGATAAAAGTTCATATTGACATGAAGACAATAATACTTCAAGCATACTAACAAAGTAATCCTGTCTTCTCAAAATAACATGGCCAAAGAAAGTTATCCCTACAAAATCTTATAGTCTGGCTATGCTCTATCTTCATCACACAAAATATTTAAATCATACGCAACCCCGATTTTAGCCAAGCAATTGTTTCATACTTTAGTATTTTCAAACTTTTTCAATCTTCACGCAATACATGAGCGTGAGCCATGTATATAGCACTATATGTGGAAGAGAATGGTGGTTGTGGAGAAGACAAAAAAGGAGAAGATAGTCTCACATCACTAGGCATATCAATGGGCTATGGAGATGCCCATTAATAGATATCAATGTGAGTGAGTAGGGATTGCCATGCAACGGATGCACCGGAGCTATAAGTTTATGAAAGCTCAACAAAAGAAACTAAGTGGGTGTGCATCCAACTTGCTTGCTCACGAAGACCTAGGGCATTTTGAGGAAGCCCGTCATTGGAATATACAAGCCAAGTTTTATAATGAAAAATTCCCACTAGTATATGAAAGTGACAACATAGGAGACTCTCTATCATGAAGATCGTGGTGCTACTTTGAAGCACAAGTGTGGTAAAAGGATAGTAACATTGTCCATTCTCTCTTTTTATCTCATTTTTTTATTTGGCCTTTCTATTTTTTGGTCGTTTCCTTTTTTTAAAGTCCGAAGTCTCACCAGACTTGTGGGGGAATCATAGTCTCCATCATCCTTTCCTCACTTGGGACAATGCTCTAATAATTAATATCATCACACTTTTATTTACTTACAACTCAAGAATTACAACTCAATACTTAGAACAAAATATGACTCTATATGAATGCCTCTGGCGGTGTACCGGGATATGCAATGAATCAAGAGTGACATGTATGAAAGAATTATTAAGGTGGCTTAGCCACAAATACAATGTCAACTACATGATCATGCAAAAGAAATATGACAATGATGGAGCGTGTCATAATAAACGGAACGGTGGAAAGTTGCATGGCAATATATCTCGGAATGGCTATGGAAATGCCATAATAGGTAGGCATGGTGGCTGTTTTGAGGAAGGTATATGGTGGGTGTATGATACTGGCGAAAGTTGCGTGGCACAAGAGAGGCTAGCAATGGTGGAAGGGTGAGAGTGCGTATAATCCATGGACTCAACATTAGTCATAAAGAACTCATATACTTATTGCAAAGATCTACAAGTAATCAAAACAAAGTATTACATGCATGCTCCTAGGGTAAGGGTTGGTAGGGGTTAACCATCGCGCGATCCCGACCTCCACACATAAGGAAGACAACCAATAAATAAATAATGCTCCAACTTCATCACATAATGGTTCACCATACGTGCATGCTACAGGAATCATAAACCTTAACACAAGTATTCCTTAAATTCACAATTACCCAACTAGCATGACTGTAATATTACCATCCTCATATCTCAAAACAATTGTCAAGCATCAAATTGATCATAGCATCCAATTCACTTTTTATGATAGTTTTTATTATACCCAACTTGGATGCCCATCATTCTAGGACCAAATTTATAACCATAGCAAATACCATGCTTTTCTAAAAGACTCTCAAAATAATATAAGTGAAAAATGAGAGATCAATAATTTCTACAAAATTAAGCCACCGCCGTGCTCTAAAAAGATATAAGTGAAGTTCTAGAGCAAAATTGTCTAGCTAAAAAGATATAAGTGAATCACATAGAGTATTCTAATAAATTCCGAATCATGTGTGTCTCTCCCAAAAGGTGTGTGCATCAAGGATGATTGTGGTAAACTAAAAAGCAAATATCATATCATACAAGACGCTCCAAGCAAAACACATATCATGTGGCGAAAAAAAACATAGCTCCAAGTAAAGTTACCGATAGACGAAGACGAAACAGGGGATGCCTTCCGGGGCATCCCCAAGCTTAGGCTTTTTGTTGTCCTTGAATTATCTAGGGGTGCCATGGGAATCCCCAAGCTTAGGATCTTGCCACTCCTTATTCCATAGTCCATCAAATCTTTACCCAAAACTTGAAAACTTCACAGCACAAAACTCAACAAGAAATCTCATAAGCTCTGTTAGTGCAAGAAAGAAAAACCACCACTTAAGGTACTGTAATGAACTCATTCTTTATTTATATTGGTGCTAAATCTACTGTATTCCAACTTCTCTAGGGTTCATCCCCCCCCCCCCGATACTAGCCATAGATTCATCAAATAAGCTAACAACACACGAAAAACAGAATCTGTCAAAAACAGAACAGTCTGTAGCAATGCGTAACTTTCGAATACTTCTGGAACTATAAAACTCCTACAAAATAGGAAGTCCTGGGCAATTTTTGTATTGATTTACTTAAAAAAGAATCAACTAAAACTCACGTTTCTGTGATTTACTAAAATTATTCTAGTGCGCGCAAAAGTTTCCTTTTTTCAGCAGAATCAAATTAACTATCACCGTAGATGATCCTATAGGTTCTACTTGGCACAAACACTAATTAAAACATAAAACCACATCTAAAAAGAGGCTATATGAATTATTTATTACTAAAAAGAAGCAAAAAAGCAAGGAACAAAAATAAAATTGGGTTGCCTCCGAACAAGCGCTATCGTTTAACGCCCCTAGCTAGGCATAAAAGCGAGAATAGATCTAAGTATTGCCATAATAATAAGATAAATCACGAAAACTCATCTTATATTCCCTACGTTCAGCAGCAAGTTTTCTTTGTGGCAAGCAAAAATAATCAAAAGGGCTAAATTTAATGGGACAGAAGTCCCCAAAATCAAGCTCGTGAGGTATGGGTTCCTCCTTTGGCCCTTCATATTGCACAACTAATTCATCATTATAAGCATTCTTTGGCCAGAAAGTTGTGAGCATGTACTCAAGAGAATATCCTAACTCATTGTTTTGAATTGCAAAATCATTATTAAGTTCGGAAATTCTGTCAACTAGAACATTGGTAGGAACCATTTTTCAAAGGTTTCCATTAAAAGCAACATAATCTAGAGATTGTAAACGCATTATATCCTCTTGATTGAAGAGGATTGTTTCTATGGGAGGACGGCCAGCGTCCACCCTATAGTGCCCAAAGATTTCTTTGGCTTCTTTTATTATAAATCTGAACTCATGTGCCAAAAAGATAGTAGCTGCGCGCTTAACAGAAGAATGCTCAATATTGGAAAATTCTAGGAAAATCCTTTGTATGCAAGGATGCATGTGCATAAATTGTCTTTCAACTTCAACTATAAGCAAGTCAATAGCATCCGCAGGAGTACTAGCTCTATGAAGAATAGAACCACCCATAGAAGGTAAAGCACCAGCACAAGTAAAGAAATCTTGAATAACCCCTTTTCCAATAATATTACCACTACCGATTCGAAACTTTTTAGTATGTAAGATAGTGGGTTCTTCAACAGGATCATCAAAAGCATCAAAATTTCCCATGTTATTGTCCTAATCAACGATAACCTCCCCCAACTTCAAACATAGTGGCAGCAAATACTAGGAGCAAACGAGAAAGAGGCGAACGGAAAAGAGAGGGCGAATAAAACGGCAAGCGTGAAGTGGGGGAGAGGAAAACGAGAGGCAAATGGTAATAATGTAATGCGAGGGAGATGAGTTTGTGATGGGTACTTGGTATGTCTTGACTTGAGCGAAGACCTCCCCGGCAACGGCGCCAGAAATCCTTCTTGCTACCTCTTGAGCACTGCGTTAGTTTTCCCTTCAAGAGGAAAGGGTGATGCAGCAAAGTAGCGTAAGTATTTCCCTCAGTTTTTGAGAACCAAGGTATCAATCCAGTAGGAGGCTCCTCACAAGTCCCTCGTACCTACACAAACAAACAAGAACCTCGCAACCAACGCGATAAAGGGGTTGTCAATCCCTTCAAGGTAACTTGCGAAAGTGAGATCTGATAGAGATAATAAGATAAGATAAATATTTTTGGTATTTTTATGATATAGATTGGAAAGTAAAGATTGCAAAATAAAGTAGATTGGAAACTTATATGATAAAAGATAGACTCGGGGGCCATAGGTTTCACTAGTGGCTTCTCTCAAGATAGCATAAGTATTACGGTGGGTGAACAAATTACTGTTGAGCAATTGATAGAAAAGTGCATAGTTACGAGATTATCTAGGCATGATCATGTATATAGGCATCACGTCCGCGACAAGTAGATCAAACCAATTCTGCATCTACTACTATTACTCCACACATCAACCGCTATCTAGCATGCACCTAGAGTATTAGGTTCATAAGAACAGAATAACGCATTAGGCAAGATGACATGATGTAGAGGGATAAACTCAAACAATATAATATAAACCCCATCTTTCTATCCTCGATGGCACCAATACAACACGTACCTTGCTGCCCCTGCTGTCACTAGGAAAGGACACCGCAAGATTGAACCCAAAGCTAAGCACGTCTCCCATTGCAAGAAAGATCAATCTAGTAGGCCAAACCAAACTGATAATTCGAAGAGACTTGAAAAGATAACCAATCATACATAAAAGAATTCATAGGAGATTCAAATATTTCTCATAGATAAACTTGATCATAAACCCACAATTTATCAGATCTCGACAAACACACCGCAAAAAGAGTTACATCAAATAGATCTCCAAGAAGATCGAGGAGAACTTTGTATTGAGATTCAAAGAGAGAGAAGAAGCCATCTAGCTAATAACTATGGACATGAAGGTCTGTGGTAAACTAATCACAACTCATCAGAGAGGCTATGGTGTTGATGTTGAAGCCCTACGTGATCGATTCCCCCTCCGTTGGAGCGCCGGTGAAGGCTCCAAGATGGGATCTCGCGGATACAGAAGGTTGCGGCGGTGGAAATAGGGTTTTGTGGTGCTCCAGGATGTTCTCGGGGTACGTGGATATATATATATATAGGAGGAAGAAGTAGGTCGGTGGAGCCACGAGGGGCCCATGAGGGTGGGGGGCGCGCCCACCCCCCTAGGGCACGCCTGGCACCCTCGTGGCCACCTCAGCTGCTTCTTGATGTCCACTCCAAGTCTCCTGCGTTGCATTTGTTCCAAAAAGATCGCTCCCGAAGGTTTCATCCCATTTGGACTCCGTTTGATATTCCTTTTCTTCGAAACACTGAAATAGGCAAAAAACAGCAATTCGGGTTGGGCCTCCGGTTAGTAGGTTAGTTCCAAAAATGATATAAAAGTTTAAAGTAAAGCCCATAAACATCCAAAATGGGTAATATAATAGCATGGAGCAATAAAAAATTATAGATACGTTGGAGACGTATCACTATGCTATGCTCGTAGACGTGGATTGGTTGAGTGTATCCATGACAAATGTGAGAGTTGTAAATTAATGGTTAACTTAAGGTGGCTACTTAAATACACATCTGGGTGGATTGGTTGCAGGCACCTGGAGAATCCAGTGTTGTCCTAGGATATCCCGGAGTACCCGTGTGATCATCCTACGGTTCGCCACCCAGGCTCAAAGGGATCATATGATTATTCATGCTAGAAACTTCCGTGTGCAGCCACAAGCTATTATGGACTCTAACATAGTTGAGTAGGTTACATGACCTCTTTTAGTGGTGGGCTAGAAGATGTAGGGGAAAGTAGGTGTAACTGTCCATCCAGAGTAAAGAGTTAATGTTTCTGAAAGACTGTGTCTCGGTCATCCGTTTCTCAAACACCATGTAGTGCGAGAAATCCAACAGAGGAGATCGAGTCTTGTGGGGAGAAGTGCGCAAACCTCTGTATAGTGTACAAACTAGTCATGGTTCGCCGTGAACCCGGTTATGGACATCTTGAGTATCTGGTTCTTGGATTATCATCTTGATCTCATCACTCTAAATTAGTTTGTTGGGTTAATTGATACATGTTTAATTGGAATTGAGTTGGAGGAACCTTCGCAATGTTTAACAACCACCATGATAGTTAAATAAAATTTATTCCTTTGTTGTAGGGTGATAACCCACAAGTGTAGGGGATCGCAACAGCTTTCAAGGGTAAAGTATTCAACCCAAATTTATTGATTCGACACAAGGGGAGCCAAAGAATATTATTGAGTATTAGCAGTTGAGTTGTCAATTCAACCACACCTGGATAACTTAGTATCCGTAGCAAAGTATTTAGTAGCAAAGTAGTATGATAATAAAGGTAACGGTAGCAAAAGTAATATTTTTGGGTTTTGTAGTGATTGTAACAATAGCAACAAAAAAGTAAATAAGCGAAACACAAGATGTGAAAAGCTCATAGGCATTGGATCAGTGATGGATAATTATGTAGGATGCGATTCCTAATGTAATAGCTATAACATAGAGTGACATAGAACTAGCTCCAATTCATCAATGTAATGTAGGCATGTATTCCATAAGTAGTCATACGTGCTTATGGAAAAGAACTTGCATGACATATTTTTCCCTACCCTCCCGTGGCAGCGGGGTCCTAGAGGAAACTAAGGGATATTAAGGCCTCCTTTTAATAGAGAACCGGAACAAAGCATTAACACATAGTGAATACATGAACTCCTCAAACTACGGTCATCACCGAGAAGTATCCCGATTATTGTCACTTCGGGGTTCTCGGATCATAACACATAATAGGTGACTATAGACTTGCAAGACAGGATCAAGAACACAGATATATTCATGAAAACATAATAGGTTCAGATCGAAATCATAGCACTCGGGCCCTAGTGACAAGCATTAAGCATAGCAAAGTCATAGCAACATCAATCTCAGAACACAGTGGATACTAGGGATCAAACCCTAACAAAACTAACTTGATTACATGGTAAATCTCATCCAACCCGTCACCGTCTAGCAAGCCTACGATGGAATTACTCACGCACGGCGGTGAGCATCATGAAATTGGTGATGGAGGATGGTTGATGATGACAACAGCGTCGAATCCCCCTCTCCGGAGCCCCGAACGGACTCCAGATCAGCCCTCCCGAGAGAGATTAGGGCTTGGCGGCGGCTCCGTATCGTAAAATACGATGAAACTTTCTCTCTGATTTTTTTCTCCGCGAGACGGAATATATGGAGTTGGAGTTGAGGTCGGCGGAGCCTCAAGGGGCCCACGAGACAAGGGGGCGCGCCCAGGGGGGTGGGCGTGCCCACCCACTCTCGTGGACAGGGTGTGGCCCCCCTGGTCTTGATTCTTTCGCCAGTATTTTTTTATTTTCCAAAAAGTGCCTCCGTGGATTTTCAGGTCATTCCGAGAACTTTTGTTTTCTACACATAAAAAAACATCATGGCAGCTCTGCTAAAAACAGCGTCAGTCCGGGTTAGTTTCATTCAAATCATGCAAGTTAGAGTCCAAAACAAGGGCAAAAGTGTTTGGAAAAGTTGATACGTTGGAGACGTGTCAACTCCACCAAGCTTAAACCTTTGCTTGTCCTCGAGCAATTCAGTTGATAAACTGAAAGTGATAAAGAAAAACTTTTACAAACTCTGTTTGCTCTTGGTGTTGTAAACATGCAAAGCCAGCATTCAGGTTTCAGCAAATATTATGAACCAACCATACTCATAATAACACATAGGTCTCACAATTACTCATATCAGTAACATAATCAGCTAGCGAGCCATAATAATAAAACTCGGATGACAACACTTTCTCAAAATAATCATAACATGATATAACAAAATGGTATCTCGCTAGCCATTTCTGAGACCGCAAAACATAAATGCAGAGCACCTTTAAAGCTCAACGACTGACTAAACATTGTAATTCATGGTACACTACAAAAAAAAGACACATCCGTGACATTTTGGGCCGAACGAAATTTTTTCCTGTCATACATATGACACTTCTATGACAATAATTGTGACAAAACTCGGTATCATCATAGATGTGGTGGGCTCCTACTTCTATGACAAAAAATCTTGACAGAAAATGGGCTTTTCATCCTGGGATGGCCGGAGACGCAGCTGCATGACATTCTTTGGGCCGTCCGTGACGGAAAAAACCGTGGTAGAAGCGAGGGGGAGGAAAATTTTGGGGAGTTGCCAGTTACGGAGGGAGAGCGATGCGCGTTTCTCTCGTACAGGTACGCGCATGTGTGCGAGTCGTTGGCTCTAACTGAACTCAAGCGAGCCACTGAACCCGAGCGATTGCATTGCAGGCTACGCATTACTGAACCCGAGCGATCGATCGATGGCTGTTAACTGAACCCAATGGAGCGATTCCTTCGCTACTGCTGCTAACTGAAGCCGATCGATGGTGCCTCTGGGATGAACAGTGAGCGTTGCGGGGGGGGGTTGGATGAACAGTGAGTGGTGGTGTTGCCTCTGGATGAACAGGAACCCGTGGTGTGGAGGGCTGGATGAACAGTAGACGGTGGAGGGGTGGCCGTGGAGGGGTGGTTGAACAGGACCCCATGGTGTGGAGGGCTGGATGAACAGTAGACGGTGGATGGGTGGCGTGGAGGGGTGGTTGAACAGGACCCCGTGGTGTGGAGGGCTAGATGAACAGTAGACGGTGGAGGGGTGCCCGTGGAGGGGTGGTTGAACAGTAGCTGGTGGAGTAGCGCATGGTGGAGGCTGGATGAACAGGAGCCCGTGGAGGCTGGAGGAGGTCAACTGTAGCCCATGGAGGCTGGAGGAGGTCGACGGTAGAGATGAACAGTATCCCGTGGAGTCCTGTCGGTGTCAAAACCGGCGGATCTCGGGTAGGGGGTCCCGAACTGTGCGTCTAGGTGGATGGTAACATGAGACGAGGGACATGATGTTTTACCCAGGTTCGGGCCCTCTTGATGGAGGTAAAACCCTACGTCCTGCTTGATTAATATTGATGATATGAGTAGTACAAGAGTGGATCTACCACGAGGTCAAGGAGGCTAAACCCTAGAAGCTAGCCTATGGTATGATTGTTGTAATGGAGGTTATGTCCTACGGACTAAAGCCCTCCGGTTTATTTAGACACCGGAGAGGGCTAGGGTTACAGTAGATTACAATGGTAGGAGATCTACATATCCATATCGCCAAGCTTGCCTTCCACGCCAAGGTAAGTCCCATCCGGACACGGACGGATTCTTCAATCTTGTATCTTCAGTAGTCTTGGAGTCCGGTGGACGATGATAGTCCGCTGTCCGGACACCCCTAGTCCAGACTCCTCAAGAGCCCCTAACACGGCTTCAATGACGATGAGTCCGGGCGCGATAATGTTCGGCATTGCAAGGCGGGTTCGTCCTCGAATAATCCAAAGAAGATTGCGAACACCGGGATAGTGTCCGCTCGCAAAATAAATTCCACATTCCACCGTAGAGAGAATAAAATGTACACAAGTTCAATCACGACGATTTTGCGGCATGACGTCACACGACTACCAAGTCTTTACTTGAATCGTTTTTTATTATACCGCCTCAGCGCGTTTAGCGAAGTGGTTTCCTTGGCACGTCTTGTCGAAGCAGAGATCGTGTTCCCCTTATTCTGGGATTCTCATCAATACGGACGTGGGTAACCCAACCGCGCCATTGATGGTGGCGCTTGGGAGATAAGCGAGTTTTACCAGGCTAGTGGAGGACGAATAGTCTTCGCCCGCCTATATATAAGGGATAAGGATTCACCTTTTCACCTACGCCTTCTTCGTCCTTTGCTTATCCATCTCCGCGCACTCGAGCTCCAACGCCCAAGTTCGCGCATCTCATCTCGACCTTCTCCGACCATGTCCGGAGCGGGAGGCAAATGGCTGGCCTCCACCGTTAAGGAGGAGCACATCACAAGGCTGCGCAGCGCCGGGTACCTTTCCGGCGACGTCGCGCACCGGCTGCCCGACGAGGGGCAACTCATCCCCACCCCCGGGCCCCATGAGAGGGTCGTTTTCCTTCCCCACTTCCTCCGCGGACTGGGCTTTCCACTTCACCCCTTTGTCCGAGGGCTCATGTTCTACTACGGCTTGGATTTCCATGATCTGGCGCCGAACTTCATCCTCAACATCTCGGCGTTTATCGTCGTGTGCGAGGCCTTCCTCTGCATCCAACCCCACTTCGGCTTATGGCTCAAGACCTTCAATGTCAAGCCGAAGGTGGTGAAGGGCACCATGTTGGGCAAGATGCCCAACGTCCTTTGGTTCGAAGGGGCCTTCGTGGAATCCGTCAAGGGGTGGCAGTCGGGGTGGTTCTATATCACCGAGCCACGCGACCCTACATGGGCGGCGGCCCCCGAGTTCAGATCTGGAATCCCTACGCAGCTCACCTCCTGGAAAGAGAAGGGCTTGCTGTGGGGTAATTCGAAGGAGCTGACGGGACTCCAAGCCTGTATCTAGAAGCTGGTGAACAAGAAGCTCAGGCTGGTTAATGTGGTCCAGGTCATGCTCGTTCGCCGGGTTCTCCCATGCCAAGAACGGGCTTTCAATCTGTGGGAGTTCAATCCGGAACAGCACCAGGCGTTGAGCGGGCTCTTCGACACGACGTACGAAGGCGCCTGGAGGGTGCTGTTTAAGGGCGCCGAAGCCCCCGCATCCGCGACGGAAGATCGCGGAGTTCACTCGCAGCGTCCAACTGACGAGGTAAGGGATTCTACCCCTTTACGGGACACTTGTTGTTAATAGTTCGACCCTAAGCAGGTTTTAATCTCCCTTTTCCTTTGACAGGAGTGGATGAAGAAGGCCGAGCAGCTCATCTGCCCGGCTCCCATGCCAGAAGACCCAGTGGACGCCCGTCTAGCGGGGTTGCTGGTTCCAGCACCGCACATGGTGCCGAAGAAGAAGGCCAAGAAGGTGGCCACGGGAACTCAAAAGAGTTCCCGCTTTCAGGTGTCCGACGACTCCGAGGCGGACTCTTCCCCCGAAGATGAGGAGGAAGAAGACTCCCTCCCAGAGGAGGGAGAGAGGAAGAGGAAGGCTTCCCCAACAGGGGAGGCCGAAGGGTCCAAGAGGGGAAGAACTATTCCCCCGGACGGCTCCGCCAACACCAACGTTGGCGGTGAAGAGTGGCCCTCAAGGCCCAGGCCTCAGGCGAGATCGTAAGTATCCGGATCCCTGAATGATCTGCAATTTCTTTTGTGTCACATAGTGTCCTTCTAATGCCGCATACTATCTGCAGTCCAGCCGATGATGATCTCCCCGCTTCATCGAGCGGGTCGTTGGCTCCGTCGGATGTGGATTCCATCCCGACCGCCTCCACCCCTCGCGCCGATGAGGACGCCGAGGTGGGATCCCGGAAGGGGACCCATCAGGAGGAGGCTCCGGAGGCGCCGCAAGGCAGCCTTCTGGACTTTGCGCCGGACTCTATGCCGGAACCTGCAGTGGTTCCAGAGTCCGGCAGGCGACCCCTTTGTAAGAAGGGCAAGACCGTGACACCGGCAGCCTCCGTCCAACCGGAGGCGCCGGACAACTTGCTGGAGGCGCTCAAAGGCGCTTCCATCAAGGAAGAACACCGCACTCATGAGTGCGGTGATCCAGAAGGTTCAGCTCGCCAAGAGCGGGCTAACCGAAGCCTGCAGCAGCCTTCTAACAGGCTTTGAGGTAAGAAGTTAAAATTATGTAATGTAATACCGCGTAGACAGTAGCCCCTGATGCTCGGTTCGGTGTTCGGAAAGAAAAGCCGGACTGAGGATCTAAAAAGATATACGCAGGGTTGCTAAAAAAGTATGTCAATATGGGTTTGCAGGCTGCGCTGCTGACCTCTGCCGCACTGACTGCGGAGGTCGGTGCATTGAAACAGGATCTCGAGCGGTCCGAGCAAGAGCTCGGCCGTGCCAAGAGGCAGCTCGAGGACAAAGAAGGTGAGTAACACCACTTTAGAAAGTTACCTTACAGAAAAGGATTTAGGTTGCAATAAGAAAATAACAAGGATAACATGGGTACTGCAGGGGCCACAAACGAGGTGGCAACCCTGAAGGAGGCTGTGTCCGCGGCCGAACGCAATGCGGCCACGGATCGGGCAGAGCGAGAAAAGCAGGAGGCACGGGTGGCGGAGGTGCGGCAAGAGCCTGTGCTCTCATGGAGAAGCATGAGAGTTTGGGAGCGACTCAAAGACTCGAGAGTCCGAGCTCGCCTCGGCTCTCGAAGTGCTAACTCCGCCAAGGCCGAGGCCCGTAAGGCCCTTCAGGAAATTGAGGATATGAAGAAAATAGCGGCGGGTAAGGCATTTTTCATGCAAAGCAAGCATGTTAATGTAAACTACCTGACACTTACCCGAATTCGGAGCTCTCCAGGGGCGTTTGCAGATCTGCCATGCAGTGTATCCGACGCTGCCGCATTCTACCGTGGCGAGGAGGGGAGCTCAACAGAGAAGGTCTTCTGGTCTCAGTACGCTGAGGCCGGCCATCTGGTGCCCCCTGGCGACCAGCTGAAGCAGCTGGTCGAACTCCACAAGGTAGCTCAGGAGGCCATGAAGGGCCTTATAGTCCGGCTATGGCCTGGACAGGCCATGCCTGGGAGCTACTTCGGCCTCGTGCGGTGGCTGGTGGATGCGTGCCCCTGGGTGGATGTCATTAAGCGCTCCGCCTGTATTGAAGGTGCTCGTCGGGCCCTTGCCCGTGCAAAGGTGCACAGGGGTAGGCTGGATGCGGAGAGGCTTCTTACTGACCCGCCGCCAGCGGGCAAGGAGTATCGTACGCCCGAAATGTACTATAAGACAGTCCTGAAGGGTGCCCGCAATATTGCGGATGAGTGCCCCAGAGATGTAATTATTGAGTAAACTCGTTATGTATTATCCTGTGCGCTGAAAACTTTGTTCGTATGCGCTACGCAACGCTTTTTAATTTAAAATATTACCTTCTGTGCGGCCGTTTATAAAATCTGAGAGATGGCAAGTCGTTGGTTTAGCCCCCAAGCCACGAGTGCTGGGGTGTTCGGGATAAACTTGAGCACCCTTGTTCCCATTTTTGGGTCCATCTAGGGAGGCGCTCAACACAACGAACAAGGCGACCGGACTTATAATGCTTGAACACTCTCACTTAGCCATAGAATTCTATAATTTTAAATTTCGGCGAAGCCCCTAGTATTCGGAAGACCGAACTCGGGGCGCTATCCACGCCTTTGTCGGACATTATCGGTACTTCGCTCGAAGCGGCATAGGTCTTTAGGGACCCGAAAAGACCTCTCGAACAGCGACCAGTCTCTCGCCTTATCATGCTAGTCGCTTTTAGCTTTCCATCGAGGCACTCGCCTAGCTCAACTGGGCGCAATCGCAGTGGTTCTCCCCAGGCCACCTTAGCCAACAGAACGGAACGTAAGGCACCAAAACGTGGGAGCCGCAAACCCAACTATTGACCCAAGACATGATTCGAGCCGATTCATATAATGCTATAAGTTCGGGTGCCGCGACTTGTGAAAGTGTTCGGACTTATCACACCATAATGCGGGAACATAAGCCCCCGGTGTATTCGGCCGCACCAAAATATACTGGTGCGAGATGTCATTAATGAACATATGTGTAAAGTAATGCAATAACAGGCAAAAAATGCTGCATTATTTATTCAAGGAATTCTGCTATAAGTGCGGAAGGATACAAATAGTGCGGTAAGCAAGGGATTGGACTAAATAAGCATGCCCCCCTCCAGAGTGTTAATGATCGAATTTAATTCTCGTAATGGAAGCCCAACCAGAGTGTTAACCGCAGTCTGCTGTGTTCGGCCCGGCCAGAGTTATTGTATCCGGCGCGACGGTATTGAATAAGTGGGTCGTGGGGCGCCCACGTGATCCATAGATGGATCTGGATTGCCTTGCTTTGTCCTCCAATATATCTCGCAAGTCCGGCGTGTTCCCTCTTGGCTTCGTACTTTGGGAGCGATGCCGGGGTACGGTCTTGGTAGAGGGCCTAGATGCCTCTCTGTCGCGACCACGGGGTGGTCGGTCGGCCGTATTGTGCGCTGGTGATGAAGGTATGTATGCTTCCTCCTTTAATCGGGGGAGCAACTTGCGTTTTGGGTAGCTTTTGGAGGGGCGTTCAAGTTCGTACTCTTCGGCCGCGAGGACCTCGGTCCATCGATCGGCCAGCAGGTCCTGATCAGCTTGAAGCTACTGCTGCTTTTTATTTAGGCTATTTGCCGTGGCGATAAGCCTGCGTTTAAAACGCTCTTGTTCGACGGGATCCTCGGGCACGACGTATTCGTCGTCGTTGAGGCTTGCCTCGTCTTCGGAGGGAGGTATGTAATTATCATCCTTGACCTCTTCATCTGCCGCTCTCTCGTGAGGGCTTGCTTCTGCATCCTCCTGCGCTGAATCTTGCTCGAGGGGATTGTCTTCGGCACTTTCTGGGGTATTATTATCTCTTGTGCCTGAATCTCCATTCTTGCTGTGGCGGGATTTAGAGCGGTGCCGCTGACGTTGGCGCTTGGGCTGTTTCTTTAAGTAATCTGCCTCCGCTGCTTCTTCGTCGTCTCCCTCTTTTGGGGTGTCCACCATGTATATGTCATATGATGAGGTGGTCTTCCAGTGCCCTGTAGGCGCCGGTTCTTGTTCGTCTACGGCATCGTCGTCCATACCGTTGATGTCTTCGGAGTCGTAGTCTAGCATGTCTGTTAGATCGTCGACAGTGGCTACAAAGTGGGTGGTGGGTGGGCCTTGAATTTCTTCGTCGTCCGTATCCCAACCGTCTTAGCCATAGTCCGGCCAGTTCTCTCCGGATAGCGAGAGATGTTTTAGCGAATTTAGGATGTCGCCAAAGGGCGAGTGTTGGAAGATGTCCGCGGCGGTGAACTCCATGACCGGCGCCGAATCAGATTCGATTAGCGGGGCGGGAGATTGAGTCCGCAGGAGTCCGGCACCTCGAGTCACGAGCTTCGCAAGGGACAAGGTTAGTGTTCGGCTCCATCGCCGTGGAAGTTGCAGCCCCCGAGGCGGTGTCCAGCCACCGGTCCTCGATCTGGGCGATCGGCTCTGGACTAAGGGCCGGAGCGGACTCGTGTGCGGCCACCAAGGCACTGTCCAGCGGCAGAGCTAGATCATGCCCATCGTGACAGTGTGGCACGCTCGGCTGTGGCTCGAGCCCGTCGAAGATCAAGTCCCCGCGGATGTCGGCCGTGAAGTTTAGGCTTCCGAACCTGACCTGACGGCCAGGGGCGTAGCTTTCAATTTCCTCCAGATGGCCAAGTGAATTAGCCCGCAGCGCGAAGCCGCCGAATACGAAGATCTATCCGGGGAGAAAAGTCTCACCCTGGACAGCGTTGTTGTTGATTGAAGAAGCCATCGAGCCTATCGGTGACGACACAGAGGAACTCTCAGTGAAAGCACCAATGTCGGTGTCAAAACCGGCGGATGGTAACAGAAGATGAGGGACACGATGTTTTACCCAGGTTCGGGCCCTCTTGATGGAGGTAAAACCCTATGTCCTGCTTGATTAATATTGATGATATGAGTAGTACAAGAGTGGATCTACCACGAGATCAAGGAGGCTAAACCCTAGAAGCTAGCCTATGGTATGATTGTTGTAATGGAGGTTATGTCTTACGGACTAAAGCCCTCCGGTTTATATAGATACCGGAGAGGGATAGGGTTACACAGAGTCGGTTACAATGGTACGAGATCTACATATCCGTATCGCCAAGCTTGCCTTCCACGCCAAGGAAAGTCCCATCCGGACACGGGACGGAGTCTTCAATCTTGTATCTTCAGTAGTCTTGGAGTCCGGGGACGATAATAGTCGGCTGTCCGGACACCCCTAGTCCAGACTCCTCAAGTCCTGTTTTGCGGTAGGCCACACCCTCCCCTGTTTCGATCGAAGCGCCCAACACAAGTCCGTTTCATCCATTTTGCGGACGCCACACCCTCCCGATCAACAAGGACCCCTGTTTGACCGTAGGAGGTCCGTTTAAATCTGCTTTTGCGGCACGCCACACCCTCCCGATCAACAGACCCCGTTTTGACCGTAGGAGGTCCGCTTCTCCATTTTGCGGACGCCACACCCCTCCCGATGAACAGGACCCCCGTTTCGACCGTAGGAGGTCCGTTTCCTCCGTTGTGCGGTACGCCAAGCCTCGTTTCCATCGCCTGTTCCGTCCAAGCCCTCCTGATGAACACGACCACGCATTCCATTCCGACCCAGCCGGTTGGCTCCCACGCATTCCGTTGCCTCCCGATGAACACGATGCATTTCATTGGCTCCCCATGAGCACGACGACAACGCTGTTTCTCCGTTTCGACCCAGCCATGTACGTATGCGCGATAGGTGTTAGAGACCCTGCCTGTATGTACGTACGTGGCCGTATTTTCTTTCTTGCACCCTCGCCGATGCACGTACGTGTACATGCTACGTGCGCACCTCTACTACGACACATGCGTGCCTCTACATCTACGACACATGCGCGCCTCTAGATCGGCCAGTATGTACATACATGTTCGCGACCAGAATGACAACGCTACGTACGCTTCGACTAGCTGGGTCCCGACTGTCAGGCACTTCCTTGCGTGCGAAGATGTAGCTGGTAGGTCCCAGCAGTCAGGGGGGCGAATCGTTTTTTCACGAAATACGGTGGCCCGTCCGGTGAGTCCCTGCTGTCAGGTGGAGGAATCATTATTTTGCGCATAATAAGGAGGCACTTCCTTGCGGCGGCCGTGGACCCAGCTGTCAGCCTCTCCACGTACAGTCCACGTCCGATGGAAGTCGTTCCTTGACCATGTTGACCACGCCGCGCCGAGAGCACCATGGCGGTGGACGAAGGCGAGGCCTAGGAAGGGGACGACTCGGAGCCGGGGAAGACGCAGCAGTGGATGCCCACGCGAAGAGGAGTACGAGGATTCACTGGTTCGGCTGCGGTGTGAGGCTACTGTCGCCGCAGAATAACAGGGGGTGTGGGCGAGTAGAGGGATGGCCTGGACATCGGTGGGAGTAGTAGGGGCGATGAGGCCTCTGCGGCATCACAGCCGGCCTCGGGAGGCAGGAGCACGCGGCACGACCGGCGCTGGTTTGGGCGGCTGGAGCAAGAAAACCAGAGGTTGAAGAAGCACTACGGCCGTTGGATGAACATCGTACGGTAACAGGAGCTAGAATTGTTCATATTGACTAAATTGACAAAGCCCTCCGTCCCCGTCAACTTCGTAGGCCCACAAGTCAGCCTCCCACTATGCTGGGTTCTAGCTGGCAGGGGGGGTATTCATTTTTTTGTGCGTAATAAGGAGGCACTTCCTTGCGTGCGAAGATAGCTGGTGGGTCCAACATGTCAGCTGGGGGCATGTCTTTTTCGCGAAATACAGAGGCCCTTCCGGTGGGTCCCAGATGTCAGGTGGAGGAATAATTATTTTGTGCTTAATAAGGAGGCACTTCCTTGCTGTGGCCGTGGACCCAGCTGTCAGCCTCTCCACGTACAGTCCACGTCCGATGGAAGCCGTTCCTTGACCACGTTGACGACGCCGCGTCGAGAGCACTAGGGCGGTGGACGACGAGGCCTAGGAAGGGAACGACACGGAGGCAGGGAAGACTCGACAGTTTTTTCCCACGCGGAGGGGAGTACGACTGTACGAGGGTTTACTGGTTCGTCTGCCCTCGCCGGAGAATAACAGCAGGTATGGCCGTGTGGGTGAGTAGAGGGATGGCTAGGCCAGCAATGAGAGTACGGTGGGGCAGTGAGGCCTGCGCGGCAGCATAGTCGGTCGCGGGGAGCAGGGAGTAGGCAGTCCCGCAGGCGCTTGTTTGAGCGGCTGGAGCAGGAAAAGAAGAGATTGAAGAAGCATGACGGTCGTTGGATGGACATCGTATGGTCACTGGAGCTAGAATCGTTCATACTGACTAAGTTGACAAAGCCCTCTGTCCCGGTCAACTTAGTAGGCCCACAAGTCAGCCTCCCACCATGGTGGGTCCCAGCTAGTAGGGGGTATTCATTTTTCTGTGCGTAATAAGGAGGCACTTCCGATGGGTCCACGCTGACAGCGGGGGGAACGTTTTTTTCGCGAAATACGGTGGTCCGTCTGGTGGGTCCCAGCAGTCAGGGGCAAACGTTTTTTTCGCAGATATGGTGGCCCCGTCTGGTGGGTCACAGCAGTCAGGGGGGAAACGTTTTTTCCGCGAAATACTGGTGGCCCGTCTGGTGGGTCCCCGCTGTCAGGTGGAGGAATAATTAGTTTGCGCGTAATAAGGAGGCACTTCCTTGCTGCGGCCGTGGACCCAGCTGTCAGCCTCTCCACGTACAGTCCACGTCCAATGGAAGCCGTTCCTTGACCATGTTGACCACGCCGCGCTGAGAGCACTAGGGCGGTGGACGACGGCGAGGCCTAGGAAGGGGACGACGCGGAGCCGGGGAAGACGGGGCAGTGGATGCCCACGCGGAGAGGAGTACGAGGGTTCACTGGTTCGGCTGCGGTGTGAGGTTGTCGTCGCCGCAGAATAACAGGGGGAGTGGGTGGGTGGAGGGATGGCCTGGCCAGCGGTGGGAGTAGTATGGCTGGCGCTGCTTTGGGCGGCTGGGGCAAGAAGACCAGAGGTTGAAGAAGCACTACGGCCGTTGGATGGACATCGTTGACCACGCCGCGCCGAGAGCACCAGGGTGGTGGACGACGGCGAGGCCTACGAAGGGAATGACAGGGAGCCGGCGAAGACACGACAGTGGTTGCCCACGCGGTGGACAGTACGAGGGTTGACTGATTCGGCTACCGTCGCCGGAAAATAACAGGAGGTGTGGGTGAGTAGAGGGATAGACAGGCCAGGGATGCGAGTATGATGGGGCCATGAGGCCTGTCCGGCAGCACTCCCGGCCATGGGAGGTGGGAGAAGGCGGTTCCGACGGTGCTGGTTTGGGCGACTGGGGCAGGAAGATCAGAGACTGAAGAAGCACGACTGCCGTTAGATTGATATCTAACGGTCTGACGCTGGTAGAGTCGATTGTTGACTAAGTTTCTTTTTTAAGAAACCTTGTGTACGCATGAGCTTAGTAGGCCCACAAGTCAGCCTCCAAATTTGTGGCAGACAACATAAAGCCCATTTGCTATTTTTTACAATTTGCAGCCCATTTGCTATTTTTTATAATTTGCAGCCCATTTGCTAATTCTTATGTAATTTATTACAGCCCATTTTCTGCCCAGGACCACGGTCAAAAAGTTCAACCTTATTTTGCATATTTCGGTGGAGTCCAAACTGTTGTAATCCCGAAATGATAAACATTTTTTTAAAAACTTATTGATTTGCCAAAAAATCATTTTGTTTTTGTAAGCAAATAAGACGTGGGACAATTGAGTTGGTTTAAGGAAAACCGGTGGTAAAAAATCAGCCTTTGGGTGGGAAAAACAACAAAAATAAGGATGTAAATATGAAAAGGGAATTGTATGTGTTTTCAATATAATGATACGTATATGAACTAGTAAAACTATAGGTAGATATTAGAAAGCGGATGTAGGACATGCGTTTCAAGAGGAAAATAGAACTGGGCTGTGTGTTTGATTCAAGAACAAAACTGCTGCGGATGTTGTAAGACAAAATATAACTAATTTGGCGGGCAGAGGCGATGAGATACCGCTGGATCTTTGTGCCCCGTTGTCGTCATGGGCTGGGCCTGTTAAAAACAAAACCAACCCTGGTCAGTCTACAGCCTAGTTGAAACTTGCTCGACCTGAAAAAACAATATACGTGCTCAATAAATGAGAGAATTCTGCAAGCACAGACTAATAACTGGGACGCAGCACGGATATTGTTTTTTTATCGTGATAATAAGTGCATGTACTTGTTTCGAAAAAACCGCAGAACTGAGAATTCGAATGACGGGTGCTTATGCTACTACCTCTCTCTCAGTTTACAGGGCTTGC
Organism: Aegilops speltoides; assembly: GCA_021437245.1. NCBI lineage: Eukaryota > Viridiplantae > Streptophyta > Magnoliopsida > Poales > Poaceae > Aegilops > Aegilops speltoides. The sequence continues at coordinate 251,051,148 of CM038146.1, forward strand.
ACGTACTCCTAGGTCGTCAATTTGACCAACCTAATACAAGTCATATATTACAAAAAATATATACCAACATAAACTACGGAGTTTCTACTTTCAAAAGGTATAATTTTTATGTTATATAGTTTATATTATGGTGATAAGATTGGTAACCTAGGTATACGCGCAGGACTTGTAAACTGAAACGGAGGTAGTACCCATCAAATAAAAATCAAGTGCCTGAGAATTTGTTTCGAAACAAATGATTCAGCTTTATATCCACGTCGACCCTCGGCATGATGGTTGGAAGCAAATGCAAGTTCATACCAAAAGATCGTTAACAACAATACCAACTTGTGGACGACAAGGTAGTACAACTACCAATACCAAACTACTCCTGGGCTCCTGGCCCTAGTGTTCGTCTGGTAGAAAATCTTGCAGAGGACCAGCTCCCGCTCCTTCTCTTGCTCCAGGTCCCCGATGTGGTACTAGTGCATCACCCAGTTGGTCCTCTGCTGGTCGAAGGTCTTGTTGGTGTGCAGCACCAGAACCTTTTTTGCTGCCCGTCTGCCAGCCGTTGACCATCACAGGCAAGGTATTGCCGGTCTTGTGCCACATCGCATGTGTGCCGACTGATCAGTATCTTGCGACGTCCACGTGCCCCTTTGAGCATACGAATTGCGCTAGAAGAAATGCTTCCTTAGGCCACTCAGTGTGATACCTAAAGTATTGTGGGATACAGGTTTTAGTGTACCTAGTTGGCATTTTCATAACATCTTTGGCATGTTGGAGTCACTTGTTTCACTTTTTATTAACTGTCAAATTGTAATTGTTTCACCAGGTCTGCATCTAAAAAGAAAAATAGAGCTATAAACAAAGGAATATGTTTGTGCAAGTAGACGGCCGATCGGTGTCTTACCTGGAAGTTTCTCAAGTTGGGTGTAGCATATGTCGTGCTCGCTGTCGATGGTTGATATGAACAAATCGATGAGAGACTGAAATCTCGCGCTGTCAACACTCACTTTGGCCTCAAGGTGCTCGATCAGCTCTTGATCCGTGGGATCAAACTTGACGCCAGCCGGCAGCACCGGCCAATCCTTCTTCGACTTGCATCAGTAATTCCAATTATATGGTACTCAATGTATGACCAATCGAGTGTTTTAAGTGAATGATGAAAGATTTCGATAGAGTAAAAACTCACGCTTCTTCGAAAGTTGTACGAGAGTAATTGCCATGCCGTTCTGCAAGGGCGCTTGTAAAAACTCTAAACTCTATTCTCCTCTTATTTAATGGATGAGGCAAATCTTTTGCCTCTGTTTTGAAGAAAAAAGATTTCGACAGATAAGTGGTACTCCAAATGTGAAGTCCGGAATACCCGAACACGCCGCCGGGATTCTTGTGTCACCTCACGCGCAGCATGTTGTCACGTCAATTCAATGTGTGGACATGATGAATAATTTGACCGACGTATACTAGTACTGCTACTGTACTACTTACTAGTCGTATTTAGTGTCACAATTTATACATAGGTTTAACTAACAAGTACACACTTGAAGCCTAACTGATATATATGTATATATATGGCTTCTGCACAACATCTCCATCATCATTATCAGTACATCCTACGCAGGTGAGTTAGGATGCACTTGATCACAGGAAGGTATCTATCCTTCAAACCAGAGGAGTGCTTCAAACTAACAACAGTACATAATATCCAACAAAAGAGGGTCGTGCTACAGCAGCAGAATACATGGCTCAGTCTATATCAGCACGAATCAAGTTGTGCATATTTGTTGTTGGCATGAACCACATCGCCGCATGTCGGGTTTGCAAAAGCCATCCATCGCATGGAAGCTTGATGCCTTTCACACACTGAAGATTACCTGGCAACAAGCTGTGTCGACGAATCTCTGGATATGGTAATTCATGAAACCCATGGTATGATGTGTAAACACAGCCCCCCCTCGCGAATGGAAGTTTCATAGCACAGTAATCATCACCGGTGATATGATCGATGATTGGTTGGATGATCGGATAATTGAGCCCGAGGAACAAGGAGTGGTTGCCGAGGCTGTAAACCCGCCTCCAGTTGAATATGCCTAGCCCAACGGAGCTGGGATCTTTCTCGAACACGAAGCAGCCATAGCCATCAATGTCACGAACGCCCCACTCATTGTACTGCATGTGGTTTGATGTAATGGTTTGGTCAATTTGGTATGTGCGAATGAGCATCAAATGACCGCCGTCAGCTGAACGAGCGATAAACCAGCACCCATCGGCTGGTATGATTCCAGGTCCTGGATTCATGAAGGCCAGCACATTTGCGTCTGCTGCAACAATTCAAATTTGAGACCAAAAGGACAAAAATAAACAATCATGTTCAGAGTATGTGTGGAATTAAGATTATTATAACAGTGACACATATCATAGATAGAGAAATGCAATACCGTGGTCATAATCATACCCCAAGTTAAAAAAATAACCCAATGGCTTTCATATTCTAGCAACATGTCATGGTTCAAACATCATGTAACAATGAGAGGAAAACAGCTATGACAGTGCCTACTCACATTCTACCATAGCACTTACTACTACTATTCTCATATCAACTCTAAGCAATAACATGCGTTGTTATAAAAATCTAGTAAACGAGAGTAACATATAGCAATCATGATGTTATGCTCATAATATGTATTCTAACAATCATTAGATGCCAATTGTTCTCATATCAACTCTAACAATAACATGTGTGGTCATAAAAATCTAGGAAATGAGAGGAACATATAGCAATGATGTGGTTATAGACATGCTATGCATTCTAAATTTGTAACAAATGAACAGGCAGACGTATTCATAAGGTAAAGATGAGATGAGATAGAGCAATTACACGACGATAGATTCCACCAGCATAGGCAGCCAATCTGTGCGTCGACCGCGTAAACGATGCCATCGTGCACTATAGCATCAGACAGAAATGTTGCCTCAACAGGATTGATGATGAGACATAACCATGTATGGCGACCGGATTCCAGATAGACTAATCCCATGTTGAACAAGGAAATGAGCTTGTAATCCATGTAGTCTTCTGATGGTGTGGGCACTTCGCAGATTAGAACTATCTGCAAACAGAGGTCGAGCCAAAAGCTTGACGCGTCTCGTGCGTAGTAGGCAGGAGTGTCCGGCGGGCCGCGAGGCTTGATATCGGCGGTATCCAACAATGGAAGGGTGATCTCTCACTAGGTGTAGATATCCACGAGACGCCAAGGACTACCGGTTTGGTGGATGAGGACGATCCAGTTGGCCTTCATGCCCGCCCAGTAGTGGCCGCATATGAAGGACAGGTGGACGGGTAGTGGTATCATGTCGAGGGGCACCACGACAACCTCCATAGGATCATCAAGTCGGTGTCTGGGCCACCTGCGAGGATCGGGCATCAGCAAGCACCGTGTCTTGAAAAGAGCCGGCCAGTTGCAGATGAGTGGACGGTACAAAGATACCGAGCATGCGGCCAGACGGACGGTGCTGAGTAGGTCCATACGACTACAGATCTGCTCCAAGAGAACATCAGGGAGGGAATTCCAATCGCGGCTCTGCGTGTCGGTCGGTTACGCCATTGGGGTTTTTGGTGCTGCGAGCGATGGGGAAGTGGATTGGCAGGCGGCGAAGAAGCTTCTCCTCGTGTGGCGAAAGCGGTGGAGGGGGATATGGTACGTGAGCTACCAAGGAAGATGGCGCGCAGGCGAAAGCAATGGAGCGGGGTAAATGGTGTAGGCCGACGATGGGGAAGAGAGGAGGAAGAAGAGTGGAAGACAGGGAAGAAAGTGCATTAAATCTCAATTCTACTAGTACTACTACCAGGATATAGGCACCGTCCTCCGGAGTGTAAATTGTTACACCGATGACATGTGGGTCTACCACAAGAGGGCCCATATGTCAGTTAATGGAGGACACAGGTGCATAGGCGTATTTGCGGAAGTGTGCTCTACTGGCAAACATGATGGCAGTACTGGGTAAGGCTGATTTAGTAACACCAACACACTGGTTCAGCTTATTAATTACGTGTCCCATCTGCTGCAGCGTGTATTGTCACTTCACTGCGAAGACTAGTTGAATAGTTCTCTCTGATCGAGATGGGGAATGATGGATCGCGAGGATTTCCTTTCTACAGTATCCCTATGCCTCTACGCTCACTTCACTCATTTTGCTCCGTACCTAGTTACTTGTTGAAATCTGTAGAAAGACAAATACTCTGTATTTGGGAACAGAGGGAGGCTTTTACTCCGTACTGGAGTATTTAGGAACAGAGGGAGTATCACCATATGGAGGGAACAGAGGAAGTTTGGAATATGAACATGCCAATGGGAGGGACTAAGCCCATGCATGCATGCATGCAACATGCAACACTCACACGTACTCCAAATGGACGCACGCAACACTTAGGCAGCCATGCGGCACGCAGCACACGATGCAACACACACGCTCACGCTCAAGTGCTCAACCTACTCCCTACGTCTGTGAAAGATAGTACATTTAGAGATTTACACATTGACTAGGGTATATTAACGCCCAAAAGTAGCAGACTTATGTGTGCATGCGACCATTGAGATAAGAAGATTAAATGAAGGTTGTTGCATGCTGTAATTAAGGATAGACATGTAGCCTATACCTACAACACAAGTTGGTGCATTAGTCAATCAATATCGATTTAGATTAAAGGCTAAATGCATTGGAAGTGTAGATGTACATCACATACTACTACACTCTTTGTTTTATAGCCGATGTACACTCTTTGTTGGAATGCTGAGGGGGGACACGTGCATGCACTCACATACATAGCCAGGGCGGTTCGGGCGCAAGGGTTGGACTCGTGTGGCGCCTGCCTAAAGTTTTGTTTAACTGATTTCTTTGCTCCACAACTGACAGGTGGGACCCAGAAACCAGGTGACAATTTAACCAGTCAACAAAGTGCCACGTCGACTATGTGGCCGGTCAGTAGGGTGCAATACGGTGCTCTACGATGAGCTAGTGATCGTATAATCGACGCAAAACTATATATAGTGACCGTAAAGAGCGTACTGTTACATACGTTGATCGCCAGTGTATTTTACTTGTTTCAAATTAAGCCATATTTATCGAAAAGGACGCAGTATGGACTACTACTAGTACTAGTACTGCTTTGATGTGTCCCGTCAACTCGCCGAACGAAGAGAAGCTTGCTTACTACGCCTCTCCCTCGCCCACGCGCGCGATGGTCCGCAGGATGAGGAGAGGGTTTTGACTACAGCGCCCTCTCCCTCTTCCTCTCCCTCTCCCTCTCCCTCGCCCTTGCGGTGGATGTGCAGCAGTTCAATCGGTGTCAGATTGCCAAACGCATATTGTACTGTAGTATCATCATTGTTGGACCTTCCAAAGAGGCGAAGAGGCAAGTGCTGGGATCACACAAGTACGAAAAGTTGAACCTCCCTAAGAGGCAAAGAGCCAAGCGCAAGGTTTTATAGGAGTTGTCATCCTAGTAGGAGTGTACTACAACTATAGTGAACGATGCTACTGTATGATGCTGCCACGTCACGTATATCCAAAGCTGTGCCACCTTTTTTTCTCAAAGAGCATGTTGGAGCCCGTGCAACAACCACACAAGTTGCACGTACACATAACACATTTACTAGTAATAAATTCTAATGTACAAATGCCAGTATGCCACACAAGTTCATCTCCAATTCATGTGATAAAACTGTGCACGACTAGTCTACATATATTCACAGTGCTACCGTTCACAATTATCGTACTCCACTTACATGTTATAGATGGGCTACATGCACGTCCTCCTCCAGGTTCCAGTCCCAGGTGTTCTTCATGGATGGCACGATCCATAGCGGTGGGCAACGGGAATCATTGTCGCAGCTTTCTAGTCCGGCTCCACACGATGCAGACTCATCCAAGCTGAAGCGGCATAAATCAGGGATAGCGTGTCCCAGCATGTCATTCATCCGGCGGTGCGCAATGAAGACACAACCATGCTTCATGAATGGCAGGCCTTCCATGTCGTGCACGGAAGGTGGCATCCGCTTCACAATGGGGTAGCTGTCCCCGATGAAAAGCGAGTACTCTCCAAGAGTGTTCCTCGGCACCCACGTCGCATCAGGGGGTCGAGCTCGGCGCCGTTCATCTGGTACACGTGGCATCCCAGATCTGGACACATGGTGACATACATAGTCAAGGTCCATGCATAATAATGTTGTGCTCAAATATGGCGGTCGATGTCTTGTGCAGCAAATAGTACTACTCGGTATAGAGGAAGTAAAATAACGGCTTATTATATATAGCCACTCTTGGCTACATGGATGAGATAGTAAGACATGGAAAAACAAAAATGGTGGCAGCTAGTGGGTTCAAGTCTTCAAGGGCCCAGCTAGCTATCTGGCGTCCTCAAGGTAAAAGTACTCCTACTAGTAGTAATAAGTATACTACTAGTACAACAATGAAAGAGAAGGCGAGAGGGTTAAAAATGGAATACCGGGTAGATGGTGACGGTCCGATCATGGTAGATTGTGTGACCATGTTGCACATCGGTGGTACCATGGGTAACGATCGCTAAGATAGTTGATCCCAATATGCCAAAGTCAGCTACAAGGTTCGTGTTAGACCGAATTGCGGATGCAAATGCACATCCAGGATCGGCGATCTTATTTTGATCGGGGATGGTGGTCCTCGCAAAATAATGGAGTACCGTTAGGGATGCAAATGATGGTTTGTGCATTCCGTTTGTAATCTCCCGCATCAGTAGGATGGCAACCAGATGAAACAAGTCCCCGGCTTGTCACGGAAGATGCGGCCTAGATGGCGCACGGCGTCTTGAGCGTGTGGGGTACAAATCTGCCGCCGCCAACATGCGCCGACCTCTGCCGTTCTTGCATCTTGCATTGATGGCAATCCTTATGTCGAACATCGCGATGAGATAGTAATCGTCGAGCAGCGTCGCTTTGTCGGCGGGTCCGCAATTGCTATCTTCTTCAATCTCATGTAGGCATCATCATACGTATTCAAGCCCAGCCGGTCCGGAAGGCCAATCCCAATGGTGGAGAAGGGTCTCACGAGCGGCCGCTTCTTTGTGGATGTTGTGCAAAATGATGGTGGTATCCAGCGGAGGTATGCAAGCCAATCTTTGTTGGCACCGACCGAATCTATATATAAGACGGTGGGCAGCGGAGAAATTACGGGATGGAAATGGAATAACTAAGTACTACATGATCAAACTCCATTACTGGCCTGCTCATCAGACAAAATCCGACTACCTCTCGACGTCGGCAACTCTAGCGGAGTCAACGTGCAACCATGGCCAGGGAGCGGTGGACTATTCGAAGGATTGTCCCACAGAAGAACCTTCTCCTCGAGGACGCATGGAAGACCAACAAGCATGGCCTTTTCACAAACCTGTTTAAGCAGCGTCTTGAAAAAGTTGTTGCAGGAAGCACCGAGTCTTGCGGCGGTGAGGACGTCGGAGCGGCGTGCGATTTCTCCCAGAGGATCGTCGTCCAAGGTCTCCCAGCCCGACGAGGAGGAGAACCGCTGGCGAATCCATGGGAGCAGCGACGAACTGCCTTCTCTTGGGGGGGGCTGGCGAGGAGGAGATAAGGCGTAGTAACCGCAGGCCTCGTCCCTTCAAGCTGTAGATCGTTCCTCGTGAAGGGGTGAGGCTATTATTTACTACTAGTACTAGCAATATGGAGCGTTATGGGATTGCATTATACTGTAAATAATAGCACTAGTAAGAAACTTTTGGCACTAGGTAGTAGTTTTTGGCGTGGATTAAGAAATTTTGGGTATGTTTTTGCCATTTTTGTACCGCCAACTAGTGTCAAAAACGTCTTACATTATGTGACGGAGATGAGTACTCGATTGCATCAGATACCGATACTAGTTTTCTCAACTACGAGTATTAGTGCGAGGTACTGTACTTCTAGTCTAGTCTAGTATAGTATAGTGCACCAGTTTTGAACTCTTGAATCTCAGGGCCAAGGAGCTACAGTTGGAAGTGGAGGGTACTACTGTTCTCTAGAACCATCGCTGTACTATCAATGCAGGGGAAGTACACCTGCGTAGTGGCCTAGTGGGTACTCTCGGTGCTATATTCAGCCGCTCCTCTCACGTAGGAGTAGCTGGCCTACTCAGCCGTTCCTCTCACGCACAAACTAGCAGCCTATTTATCAGCGACGATTACTGCGGTCTGTGGGGGCAGAACATTTGAGTTATTTGATACAGCAGACTAGGCTTTTCTCTTCCATTTGTGGAGGTGTAATGGATCTCGTCGAACTTTGTTAGTAGTTCCTTCTTTATGAATGAGATGAAGCAAAGCTTTTGCCTCCGTTTCAAAAAAAACACGTCAAGAGGAATTTCTTTTATAGTAGAGCCGATAATGGAGTGAAGTCCATGCGTGCAATGCCACAAGCTACAGAGTACTAGTAGTACAACACTTTACATAGAGTACAGAGCCATATTGCACAGTTCCCAATGCCTCGCCAGGCTTTTCCGGCTCCTCGGGCTTAATTGGGAGGCGCTAGTTTAAATATGCTACTACTAGCTGATGAGGAAGCTGCAAGCGAGGTGCGGCTAGGGCGAGCACGCGAGCCACGGGATGCCGGGAAGGAAAACCCGTTCACGTGGCTAGGCTGTCCAGTGCACCCAGATTGTGGGGCCTCACGTCCATTTGACTTCAAAACTCAAACTACCCGTGTAAAATATTGGCTCGCAGGGAAGTGTAGTAGTACTATTTTTTTAAAAAGGCTGCTGTGCGTTCGGCCGGGATCGAACCCACAAAACGAGGTATCTCCCACGACCACTAGTAGTACTCGTTGGAGTACAACGCAACCTAGAATCGCCTTTTGTCGCTAGTAGTACGTACATGGTTCCTTACAAGAAACCCCTAATAATGCAAGAAACCACTAAAATGCCAAGAAACTACTACCACTTGCATACGTGGCAGACTTAAGATAAGACTACCTTATCAACCATTGTACATGCTCTTACCAACCAAAATCCTCGAGTGACCTCCTACCTCTGGCCCGTCCACCTAGTCATCCTCGGCCATGGGACGCAGCTACCGCCGCCGGCAGAAGGCGAGGTCAAAACCGCCGGCGATGCGGAGCCCATGTTGCGGCAGCCCGGATGCTAGCTCCGTCCGGCGCTCGTGGCCGCTAGCTAGCCAAGATAGCTCCCTCCAGCTGCTTGTCTGCAAGGTTCGCTAGCTAGATTGGCACGGCAGCACGGCGGCTTGCTCGCGTGCGCCGCGCTCAGGCTAGCCATCTGGCTCGAGCGAAGGCCAGCGCGGCGGCTTGCTCGCTCGTTAGTCATGCTTGGGCCAGCCTGCCAACCCGTGCGGAGGCCAGCGCGGCGTCCGGCCCGTCTGACGGAGCGGCGGCCAACTCGCTCATCACCGGCGCCACCGACGAGCACGCATCGGTACTGTTTGAAGTAATGTTCAGGAAAAATAATGATTTGAGGGGGAATAACAGGATAGAAGGTTAGATGTGGGTCCCTCGTGTCAATGGTCAAACAAAATGTGTTGGTTTAAGCTGCCTCGTCAGCACGGATATGTGGGCCAACCCAGTAGGAGTACTAGGTAGTAGTAGTTTTTGGCGTGGATTAAGAAATTTTGGTTATGTTTTTGCTATTTTTTGTACAATATATTCTTCCTAGGGCTGGTTGAAAGTGGTAGTTTTTTGTTAAATACTCTACATATTGTAAGTAGGAGTGAAAGTTAAGCTTTGGAAGCCAATAAGCAAGGCTAATTACATAGTGCATATGTGTACATGATTGAAAGTAAATATCAACCATGAGTGACTAATATCTTGATGGAAAACTAGAAACTATGGAAAACTAGAAAAAAATACATGGTTGGAAATACTAGCAATGTTCATGTCCGTTGCAACGAGTCATAATTAGAATAATACTTATTCACAAACTTGGTACAAAACACCCTAATTTTGATATACATATGTATATTATGTTTCAATTATAATATATTCCTTGGGCTGTTTTGGTGAGGTCAGGGAGGGATGTGGTTGGTTTTAAGATACTAATTATGGGTTTTTCTGCAAATTGGTAGACAAGTGGGATGTTGGTAAGAAAAGGCAACAACTTACCTCACAATCGTTAGATGTGGATCTAATGGTCAGAAATGACGGATGGCAGACACACCAGCATCACCAACTTAGTCTTGTGTAGGAGTACTAGCAAGATCCGTGCATTAACGGAACATCAAGATGCATTTTTTTTATAAAAACACTTGTTGTGATTGACCCTTGAGGGAGTAATCCCATGTGTAAAAACTAATGATATCTCGAGAAATATGAGATAAGGTGAAGAGGAGTTGGGTGTGGTGGTGGTTGGTGATCGGATTGAGCGGAGGCATGGGGATTGACGACGCCGGCAGCGGCCACTAGGCCAGTTTGTTCCAGAGGCTTCCTTTCTTAATTGCTCAACAATGAGGTTTGTTGGAGATAAGGATGAATGAGGGAAGGCCTTGTCTGCAAATGTGGAGAGAGGTGCGGGTATCTTTTAGTTTAATTTCCATCCGTCAGATATAGATCAGACGGTCTATATTGCAAGATGGCACACGTACCATCATCACCAACTCGGTTTTTTTATAAAAGAAGAAATATAAGTATGGGGATACAAACGTATTATCGATACTTGCTTCCGTAAACTAGCATCTACATTCTATTCAACGCCTCGGCATGTGGGGCCTTAGCACAATGACTTCTCAACTGTGTAAAACAAAGATTTTCCCGTCGCCGACAAGGAGGGGGTGACGGCGGCGTGCTTTTTGGCTTGCTCTAGTCCTAGTAGTCATACTAGGTGGTCTAAGCACGTGTAGATTTATTCTTTTTCATGTCTCGTGTTCGCCGGACTGCCATGACTGTTGATGAGTAGACGGTAAGTTATTCATGGGGAAACCCTTGTTGAGCGTGTTTGAGAGAGAGAGAGAGAGAGAGAGAGAGAGAGAGAGAGAGATAGATAGATAGATAGATAGAGAGAGAGAGAGAGAGAGAGAGAGTGCGATATGTTAGAGACTGAGGCAATGATAACAGATTCTTTGTGTCTATGTGTGTGGAGGATAGAGAGATACATGTACATGGGGCTTTGTGTTGTGTAACGTGGAGACACATATACATAATTTGAGAGTGAGTGTGTGAGATACACATGCGGACATGGGAAGAGATGAGGATCCAGATAAATGGGTGTTTGTGCGTGTCTGTGTGTGTGTTTGTGCACGCGTTTGTGTGTGACAGGGAGAGAGTGTCTGTGGAGTAGAGAGACCACTGATGATGTAAACCTAGTATAAGGGAAGGGGAATGGTGTGACATGTGTAGTAGCGAGATAGCATGCAGGTGCGGGGGGAGCAGACTATTTTGAAGAGACATTGAGTGTGTGTGTGGGAGAGGGGTGTGAGAGCGAGAGAAAGAGAGAGCTAGTGACGGAGAGAGAGAGAGAGAGAGAGAGAGAGAGAGAGAGAGAGAGAGAGAGAGAGAGAGAGAGAGAGAGAGAGAGAGAGAGAGAGAGAGAGAGAGAGAGAGAGAGGGTCGTTTGTGTCCATAAATGGCGTATAGATAGGGAGACAATGTTGATGTTGTCCGAAATTGGCCTATGAACGGAGACGCAGGGGAAGCGAGTCGTTGTGTGTGTGTTAGGGACTTCATGAGAGATCTAGAATAGATGGTGTAGAGAACAATGTGCGAAATTGAGAACGGTTATACATTGGGAACTATGCAAAGAGTCACGACATATATGTATACAGGGAAGGAGCTGGGGCGGGTCCGCATGTGGGAGAGATAGAAAGAGGAGAGTGGTGCACAAGGAGACAAAGTGTGCTTGTTTGTAGTGGGGGTGGTGTGTGAGGTGAGTGCGCGAGAACCACATAACTAGGGAGATAGACGTTTGGGGGCGATGTTTTGTGTGTATCGGAAATATACACTCTACATAGTGCGTGTGCTTGGGTAAGAGAGATAGCGGGAGACCTAGAGAGTGAGGGAAGAGATGTGTGCATGCCTGGGAGACAAAGTGATAGAGACCTATGTTGGGGTCCGGACTTTACAAGAGAGAGGGGTGTTAATGTGCTCGTGTGTTGGTGTCTAGGGGAGAGAACGACTTCTCTATGTGTGTGTGTGTGGTGGTGGTGGGGGGGTGACTTCAGATAAAGAGTGAGGTGTCTATATTTGAGGGACTTTAGCGTAATTGAGATATTGTGCACTCATGGTTGATCAATTTGTTTCACAGTTTGTACTATGAGATAACGATACTTTTGAACATCGTGATATACCTTGATGTGCGAATTACAAACCTAAGATTGGAATTTTGGAATTGACTCCATCATTAGCTTTTGAAATTCATTTAAGCGGAGGTACATTTTTAAGCGAATTTCGTGATTTCAAATTCATATATCAAACCTAGAGATATACACATACGGGCATGTTCAAACTTTATAATCATTCACTTTATTCATACACATACACATTTTTGTTTTTGTCATCATATTTAGGATAAACACATTTGGAATTTCATTTGAATTGGACCGTATGATGGTATTTGCTTGTAGTAGCTCAATGATCCATATTTGAATTGAATGGACAATCTAAGTTTCGAGTTGGAGACATTGATTTTCAAAACTTGCACATTTTTTTTGCACGCAAAACAAACAAATTGTGGCCATGATATCATAGTCGGCCGTACGAGAGCAGAATACTTATAATTTTAGGCGCCAAAAGCTTTCAAACTTCCCGCTCACATCGAAATATCACGCGCCAAAAGTTTAGCCATGCGATATTCCTGTTTTACCCCTACCACATGAACGGAAAAGGGCTGCTTTGGTAACTCCATTGTTTTCCCCTCTTTGCCCCCAACATTCTTCCCCAAAGCCCCTCCCCTTCCCCTCCCCGACCCCCCAACCACGGCAAGCCGCCGAATCTAGTCCTCCGCCGCAGCGGTGGACCTCACACCCCGCCGGATCTACCTTCCGCACCTTGGAACCCCCAACTGCCAACTCACCATTTCACCGGAGCCGCTTCAGCGACTGGCTTGTCCACCGCTCCAGATCTCCTTGACCGCCATCATGGTCCACCGCACCGGATCTGCTTAACCGGCACCCTCGTCCACCACAGCGTAGGCCCTTCACTGACTCCCTCATCCGCCCCTTCGCTGGCCCTTCATACAAGCCCTCGTCCTCGAGAACAGATCCGCCTCACCAAAAGCACTGTACAACACGCCCGCCGAAGCCTTCGTCCACTGCACCGGACCCGCTCCACGGACGCCATATTCAACTCCATTGGCCCTGCTTTACCGATGCCGCAACCTCATCAGGTTATTTCCATTTGTACTCCTTCGGTTTTTCTCTTTATCGTGCAACTGTTCACTTACCACAGATGAGCTTTCTTGTATGTCGACAGGCGCCACAACCGTAGCACCGGAGCCGCTTCAGCGACAGCGACAGCCGACCCAAACTCAACCGCAACACGAGCACCATCGACGATCCTTAGCTATCAAGTATGACAACGATGCCCATACGCCGCCGAGAATCAGGTACTGTCATCGAACGGCCAGCGCCTACGATCACTTTCCTAGCATAAGCACCGCACCTTTGAATTTCTTCAGGGCATCATTCAGTTTTTCATGAGACGCGTTATTCTGCTGGCACCTATAGGGCCATACTTCTAGCAGTGAACATGTTACATGTGCTAAATTACATACCAGTGCACCTATAGTTAATATGCTTTAGTTTTGTTCTGATGCCACCTGTTGGTTCCATCGGACTGGTTAATGTTCTCTATGCTTAATTACACATCAGCAAACTAGCATGTGGTTCCGCTGCTTTTTGTTCGTTTTACCCTACATTTTCTGATGCTAGCTACTATATCACTGCTCCGAGCCTCTGTTCATTACTCCCTCCGTCCCATAATATAAGAACATTTTTAACACTAGTGTAGTGTTAAAAACGTTCTTATATTTTAAGACGAAGAAATACTTGTTTGTGTGTTCTTGATCTTCCCAAGTTGCATGACTAATTTGATGCTTCTATTAATTATGGAGCTGCCAACCCCATCAAGCTAAATATTTGTTCTTTTGGGGCTGGCACCTTGAACAAGCATAAAAATAGAGGGAAGCAAATATATTGTCGTGTATGCAGACACCCTTCTTTCATTAGTTTAGATGAACCATTGATGATCAATTCGGACCAGTGCATGCGATTAAAATTAATTTTACCTAAATAGATGGTGCAGAATAAACTACAACAACTAGAATTGCAACCATGGGATGCTGACGATATTTTCAAAGAACATTGCAACAGCAGCTAGGCTTCACAGCAACATATGGTAAGCCAATGTGTTTTAGTACATGTGAAATTTAATGCGAGTGGGCTGCTTTCTTGGCTTGTGCCCTCAATGTGTAATCCTACGAATTACAAATAGTTCGGTTATGCCTTTCTTTGTATTGCTTGATTTGAATGCTTGTTTGTTGTTACGCTATACCTGAGTGGGCCAATATGTTAGCAGTGCCTGCTGTACTATCATAAAGAAATGCATGCCTATTTCATTTGAGTCCTTAACTTTTCCTCTCAACTTCATCACAAGGTTGTCTTCGTAGTTTATATGAGGCCACACTGTTAAGTGCTTTCTCAGATTATTTCAACTGCTTAGATGCCTTGGCAACTTAAATATAGCGGTTGTACACTCCCTTTCAACTAGGGATGTCAACTGGGTCCCGTTTAATCCCGATTAAAGTCCACTAGTGGTATGATAGTTCAGAAGAGTTTTTGTTTTTTGAGGAAAATGAACTAGGGAGGTAGCAAAAACTAACTAGATGGGACTAGCGGATGTCGTTTATTTGCCACTTACATCCCTAGTTTCATCTTACCATTTTAATTTCTTTTCGGCTGATGCTACTTCGAACCATTCAAATATAATTTGCCATGCTCGGCAATAAGTCGTCCGTCGTTTACCATGTAAGCTTACTGCCTGGATCATACGATAACTATCTCTTACTTATGTCCAGCGGAAACCTTTCAGGATGCCGTTCACACTAGGACACAATGTATAACCCCAGAATCTATTTGTGGAAGTAGTGCGCCATCCATGTTACCAGATGGTAGCAGTTCAGAGGCAACACCGCCGGAGAGCAGTCTGAGCACAGATATTATAGTGCTTGAGGCTCTACTAGAGGCAGAAAGAGATGGTGTGGCTGCCATGAATGAGGTAATCTTTATCTTGAGGCTGGAAATTACAGAATTAGCGGCACGCATTATGCAAGCAACCCAAGAATTGGAGGAAGTAAGAATGTTGCATTTGAAGACGGAGGAGGTCCTGCTGTTCTGCTATCTCAAGCCCAAGGTAATCCCGGTTCTTCTTTAGATACCAGTTGAAATTTTCATTAGATTATTGTACTTGCATGTTGTGTCATGTCTCTGAATGGATTATGTTGCAAGACCCCCTATGTTGTCCGGAATTCCATGTTGTCCATGTGTTGTAATGATCCGAATTTTTTAGGCGAGGTAATCCTCAATACTTGTATGATTGACATAAGGTGAACTGTTTTTCGTGTGAGCATATTGTATTGGATGAAATAACTGTTTGAATCAGAGTGTATCCAACCTACTGAATTCGAAGATCACGGCATTTCTAAATCATAATCATATATAAAGGTGGAATAAATCTTTGTTGTGGTGTTGAAGAAATAAATAACAAAATGTATAATTATCTGTGGATATTCGTAATCGAATACAAATTGGATTTGAATTTAGTTTGCCAGGTCCCAGGGCAAACGTGAATGCTAATTCTCCCAAGTTTAACAAAGCGGCTAAACACCCACTATAATTTGTAGGCTGCCCGAAGCAAGTGTTTCCGAGATGGAAATTACTGTCTACCCCTGACACTGAGTACGTCCTTATCGACCGGATTTACACTGCTGTCGATAGGGGTAGACTAGTAACTTCGATCAGACGTGACACGACGGCCTCTGAGCCCATTCAGACACGGTGGGCGCCAAACGTGGGTGGCAAAACACATTTGATTCAAGCTCGTCTGAAAGACATGTGTCTCTTCCTCCATTTCCTCATTCATACACGGTGGGCGGCAAAACAAACTCTCCTCGTCCGAAATCAATGTAGGCTAATATTTTAAATAGGGGCAGATGTGTAACTTCCATCAGACGTGACACAACCGCCCTACCTGTCAGCCCTGTTCATACACCGTGGGCGCCAATCGTGGGCGGCAAAACACCCTCTCCTCGCCCGAAATAGTTACCGGCAAATATTTGGGAGATGCGAGATTACCGTCCTATCCCCAACCGACGCGATGTCCGAAATTTTAAACGAGGGATAAGTTCGTAACTTTCCCCCATTTCAGAGAAGCGCGTCCCAAAGTTTGAGATCCCCCCTCCCCTCCATTTCCCCATTCATACACCGTTGGCGGCACGACAACCTCCGCACTGCGGCCAGCCTCCTCCGTCCGCCACCCCATCCTCCACCTTGCAGGAGCCGCTACCCCTACCCCGTCGTCCACTGCAAGAGATGGACGTCTCTCATCCACGGCGCTGAACCAGAATCCTTTCATCGCCTCCTCTCGCTTCATCGGCGCCGTCGTCCACCTTGCCGTTGCCGCTCCTACGACCGCCTCGTCCACGGCAACAGGATATATCCCCCAACCCGGCCGTCTGCCGTCTAAAGTCATCTTCCCCGCCGCCAACAGCCATCGTACCCGCAGCACCCTCAACGTATCAGCATAGGCCTACACGGCGTCGCAAGAGAGGTGGTACTCTTCCATATGTGCTTAAGTTAATGATCTAACCCGGAAATAGATCGTAATTTGTGTACTGTACTTTTCTTGTCCGTACCAAATCGTAGTGGCTAGTTGAAAGCAAACATTGGTTGCAAAGTAGCTTTGTCCGGTTTGCACCTTCAGATCCGCCATGGCACGGGCACTATACTCGTAAAGCTTATGGTTTCCCCCTTTATATTCACTACCATCATCGTAGGTGCTTCGTGTCGTGCTAGCACTGCTCCTCAAGACCTCAACCCAAAGCTTACGTGTTGAAATACGAATCTGATATGGTGCTCATATCACTAAAACAGAGAACGTTTAATTGGTCACCTAGTGTTCCTATATTCGTTTCGAAAAGCATGTGCGCCACCCACTAGTCCAGCTAGTTTCACTTTCCTTTTTTCTCTTGATGCTTAGGGTTTTCCCCTTTTATCTACTCTACTATGATCTGCGTAGGTGCTTTCTGTCATACCGGCATTACTCCACCCTTCAAGCTAAACAACACAACACTCAGAATTCGAAAGCTTAGTTGTTCAAATATGATTGTGATATGATACTGATATTAGTTAACCGACACATTTAATTGGTTAGCCAAAGGTCCCACTAGAGTTTCCAAATGCATGTCGCGACATATAGAGAGACAGCATAATTGCGTTTCTTTGTCACTTGTTGACCGTACTTTCTTGTCCATACCAAATCTTAGTTGTTATTTCAAAGTGAACATCGGTTGCTAACTACCCTTTGCACGGTTTGCAGCTTCAGATCTGCCATCCCACTGCCATGGTCAACACTGTACTCATCATGCTTATGTTTTCCCCATTTTATGATGACCACAATCAGCCTACGTGGTTCGTGTTGTAATAGCAATGCTCCACCCATCGAGCTAAACAAGCTTAGTTGTACAAATTCATATATGATATTATTGGTGATATTAGTAAAAATGAGAGATGTTTAATTGGTGAGCTAAATGTTCCTACTTTAGTTTCGAAATGCATGTGAGCCACATATGGAGAGACCGGAAAGAATAGTATTTCTCTGTGCGCTCTGGTTCATCATGGGTGGCCAACCGACATTGTATTGAAAGACTTGTAATATCTTCAATCTGCTTGCTCTTCTGCTCTTCTTTAAGATGTTTCTCTTCTCTTGCGGTATTTGGTCGGTCGAGTTGTTCTCCTTAGTATATTTTGAATCTGTCAGGTCAGGTCGACTTGTTCTTCTTTACTATATGTTGAAGCTATCATCTGCGAAGTGTCATCACTTCTGGAGCTCTCATATTTTGAGTAGTAGGCCACATTATATTAAAGCACACAACAAATTACAGCATGCATGGCATCTTTTAAAAGAATTACAGAGATAGCACAAAGGGGTTTCAGGAGGCGATATTGGATTAGAATCACTACGCATTACAAAGAAAATCTCACTTGTTTTTATGCTTTCATGCATGTCAGATATTGAACATTATCAAAATGAATATGAGAATGGGCGAACGAGAGGAATATTGCGGAATGATCCACTGGCTAACAAACTTGGCATGGTGGAGGATGGCCTATCTTATTCACCCATCAAGGTGCTTGCTCTAGCTTCTCAAAGTTGTATTGGTCGCACATATTTTGCATATGACCTCTTGCATTACTTCTACTTTGTTACACCATCTGCTTAGTTTAAGCATCATATATGATTATATGCCATACCTATCCATTTTCTGTACCTATTCCATGTGTCATCACACTATGTTTTTCCAGTCAAATGTTGTTCTTTCGTAATAGTTGTCCAAAAGGAAGAGGGTGAGTGCAGATCCTCAAGGAGTACAAACTAGGTATTTAGAAAAGGTAGTGATACCTGTTAAATCAGATAGATCGGCAGCCACAGAAAACACAGGCCCAACTATACCACACTTTACCCCTACTCCAGTGGCCAAACCCCTATTAGAACTGCTGGGAGCCCAGCGTCAGGTACTGTCTATGATATCAATTCAAAATTTGAACTGCTTGTGCCTTACCTTCTCTCTTGTATGAAAACTAATTTCAGATGAATCTCCTTGCTCAAAGGATGATACGATCTCAAAACAATAATGGGCTCTGCATTGCTCTCGTCGGTACCTCTCTCCCTTTTGCCTTGTAACACTGTACTTAATTAATTGCTATTTGATTATGTATCATCAGTCTGCACCTGAGCTTCATTATCCTCTATTTCTTCCAATATTATTTGATCTATATTTACTCTTTGCAAAATGTAGAATAATGGCAACGCTTATAAAGAATTTTCTTTGGGGAATTTATTGAATTATCCTTCCATCAACATGGAGAAGGGCTTTGTCCAGCCCGTGTTAACATGTAATGTAAGTTCATCCTTCTCAAGCCTTCAAGCTTTGTTCTAGTATAGATTTGGATAGGCATCATTTCCTCCTTTGTTGTTTGCTTTTTGTTTACATCGATTGGATGTTTGCAACAACTACCGATTTCAAATTGTAGTTATAAAACATGTTCCTTATGCAGTACAGATCCGTTTATTTGCTTATATAATTGTGAAACCTATTACGTGTCTCCTTGTTTCTCTTTCAGAGTCGTATCTCTTACGCCAGGCAGAACTTTAGGGAAGATAGTGAGCCAAACCATCTTGTGGACAGCGAGATGACCCCAAGGTCTGTCTTGATGAAGACAGTGAGTTGAAGCTACTCACCCTTGGTGTGAGACAACCTCTGCGATCATTTGCCTCAATCAGTTCGACTTCTTCAGTCTCAACTTAAAGCGGAAAGGCTTGCTTCAGATCAGCTCCGACTTGAAGTCAAAGATGCAATGAAGATGTCAGAGGACTTTAGTGCGCACCATCAAGCCTTAAATCTAGTGTTGATGCATCTATCGTTGACACAACTGAGGTCTACTAAGCTTCTTCAGCTGTTTGGGGGGCCCTTCCTGGCCAGGCCTAGTGCCTTCTAAAGTGCTCTCAGTTTTGTATATTCTTTTGTCGGCGCGTTTATTTGCACTGGTGGCGAACTTTGATGCCCAGTGGATGTAATATGTGATAGCCGTGATAGCCTAGCGTAAGTTGCTTGCTTATTTATTTCCTTGTTGTCTTGTGTATTTGTTTGCTTGTAGTCATTATAGTTTTTTTTCCGCGGTTTGCTAGTGGCTGCAATAACCTATTTTTTAAAACTAGGCTACAATAACCATGGGCTAATATTCTTGTAGTGACCTTTGGCCTCCTACGGGTCAGAGAAAAGCGATGGGCCTTCTACGGGCCGTAGAAACAATGGGCCTTCTAAGGGCCGTAGAAACAATGGGCTTTCTACAAGCCGTATCATAAATGGGCCTTATACGGGCAGTATGATAACATGGGCCAATAACAGGCCGCATTATGGCCGTAAACGGGCTAGAGTTGGAATCGTCCGTTCATGGGCCGACCATAACGAGCCATCGTTAATAGGCCGTATTCCATGACGCTATGAAAACGGCCCAATGTATTAACGGACCACAAACGGGCCGACTGTAACCACGGGCTGAATTTGGCCCACAAGCAGAAAATGACAGTAACGGGCCGTAATTAAACGAATGCTGGAAATGAGCCCAAGAATAAATGGGTTCCGAGAAGGCTGAAAGATAACATGGGCTGGGAACGGCCCAACGGAATAACGGGCCGTTAATGCGTATAAAGTGATACGTTGTTCATTACGGGCCAGTTTCTCCACGGGTCGTTAATGGGTGTAAAGTGATACACTGTTCATTACGGGCCAGTTTCACCACAGGCCGTTAATAGGCCAAGAGTTACATAGGGCCTCATATGGGCCGAAAGACGTCATGGGCCATAGATGGGCCAGAAGTGAAAACGGGCTGGAATCATATAGGGTGGCCCAGATGATGCTACTGGGCCTAATTCGGATAGGGCATAATGGGCCTTGGCTTAGCGGGTTGTAAATGGGCTATATGCGAACAGGTCGTTAACAGGCTTTCCATGGGCCGGTCCGCCACATTTTGACCAAGTCAAACGGGCTGGCCTTTTCACAGGAATGGGCCTCTGTTGGGCCGTGCCACATGTCGACGTATCATAGGCGCCTTTCGTCCAATGAGTGGATGACATCTGTCCCAACGGTGAGCAGAGACGTGTTTCCTCCAGCCAATGATGATTTTACACGTGGAAAATCCCCATTGGTCGGGGCTGTTAATGGGTTATCGAATCCAAAACCCGACCCGATAG
Source organism: Aegilops speltoides (assembly GCA_021437245.1). Lineage (NCBI taxonomy): Eukaryota > Viridiplantae > Streptophyta > Magnoliopsida > Poales > Poaceae > Aegilops > Aegilops speltoides. The sequence continues at coordinate 251,072,117 of CM038146.1, forward strand.
CTTAACGGCGTTCCGTTACGGTGGATGCCACGTGTCGGTCACCCTTGATGAAAGCACTTTTGTGACGCGCGATTTATCGTCATGGAAGTGGACACTTCCGTGATGATAATTTTGGTAATGTCATGGAACACTTCTACGACAGCACACGTATGACTATCTTGATTATGTCATAAATTTGTCACGGATGTACATGCATGACAAAAAACGCGACCTACTGTGACAAACACGTATCATCACGGAAGTGTATTTTTTTGTAGTGGTAAAAGAGATCCAGTCAAGTCATACCCAATATAAACCAATAATAATGAATGCAAATGACAGTGTGCCCTACAGTGGGTGCTTTTTAATAAGAGGGATGATGACTCAACATAAAAGTAAATAGATAGGCGCTTTGCAAAGGGAAGCAGGGATTTGTAGAGGTGCCAGAGCTCGATTTTAAAATAGAGATTGAATAACATTTTGAGCGGTATACTTTCACTGTCAACACAACAACTATGAGATGGCTGTATCTTCCATACTACATGCATTATGGGCTGTTCCCAAACAGAATGGTAAAAGTTATACTCCCCCAACCACCAACAAGCATCAATCGATGGCTTGCTCGAAACAACGAGTGCCTCCAACTAACAACAACCCTGGGGGACTTCTGTTTAATTATATTGATTTGCTTTGATCATTTTGGATCATGGGACAGGGCATCCCGGTTACCGGCCCTTTCTCGTGAATGAGGAGCGGAGTCCACTCCACTTGAGAATAACCCACCTAGAATGGAAGATATAGGCAGCCCTAGTTGAAACATGAGCTGCTCGAGCATACAAAACATAATTTCATTTAAAGGTTTGAAGTTTGGCACATACAAATTTACTTGGAACGACAGGTAGATACCGCATATAGGAAGATATGGTGGACTCATATGGAACAACTTTGGGGTTTAAGGAGTTTGGATGGACAAGCAATATTCCAGCTTAGTACAGGTGAAGGCTAGCAAAAGACTGGGAAGCGACCAACTGAGAGAGCGACAATAGTTATAAACATGCATTAAAATTAATTCACACCGAGTACAAGCATGAGTAGGATATAATCTACCATGAACATAAATATCATGAAGGCTATGTTGATTTGTTTCAACTACATGCGTGAACATGTGCCAAGTCGAGTCACTCAATTCATTCAAAGGAGGATACCATCCCATCATACCACAACATAATCATTCTAATAGCATGTTGGCACTCAAGGTAAACCATTATAACTCATAGCTAATCAAGCATGGCACAAGCAACTATAATCTCTAAATGTCATTGCAAATATGTTTACTTCATAATAAGCTGAATCAGGAACGATGAACTCATCATATTTACAAAAACAAGAGAGGTCGAGTTCATACCAGCTTCTCTCATCTCAATCAGTCCATCATATATCGTCATTGTTGCCTTTTGTCGACGTTCTGGGAATGGGGGTCCCCAGACTTGCCTGCCTACGGCCTGCGGTGTGGCTCAAAGGAGGCCCAGCACAGCCCATCTTCATCAACACAAGCTCAAGACCCTCACGAGTGGCCAAGCCTCGCGGGGCGGACGACAAGGAGCTTCCTCAGGCACGGCCTCGTCAGGATGGCTCATGAGCAGGCGGAGAGTTCAAGGCAGGGTACCTTGCGAGGTTCCCATGACGCAAGCCATGACAACCAAGGGCGCCGATCAGGCGCCCGACTGCATGATGTCCTCCTTTCCTCTTTGGTGCAAAGGGGCAAGCGCAGCGACAAAGATTAAGCAAAGGCGTCCATTTGGTGCAACAAGACCAAGACCAGCCCAACGGCAGAAGGAAGTCATGGTGGAGCCCAAGCCAAGGCGTCACCACGAGCCTTTGACCAGGCGAGGACCAACTTTAGTCAGGATAAGTGTACCCGATGTTCCCCTTCAAAATGGCCAATTGTTGGCGCCCTTCCCGCTCAATATTTGGGAAGAGGCCCAGGGCCTTTGCCTATAAATAGGACTAGCCACCACCAGGGTAGAGGCATCTGGATCCAGACCAAGAAACCGGTAGATAGGGCGACCAAACTCCTCCTAGCTGTTCGTCGCACCAGCCAAGAACAGGCCCTCGCGAGGCTATTTGCCTTGTATTGTTCATCATCAAGCCCAAGAGGCAATCCACCACACCACACACTGGAGTAGGGTATTACACCACAATGGTGGCACGAACCGATATAAATCTTGTGTCTCGTGTCTGTTAGGTTTGGTAGTTTAGGTCCTTGCGATTCGGCGAGAAGCGAGCCGGTAGAGGGTTGAATCTCCGCGCGCAGCCCAGTGTTCGAACCTCAAGGGTCTGCCGGAACCCGAAATCCGACACCTTTCACTTGCACGACCGAACGATGTGTATAATAATAATAGTGCACGTGCATTAGACTAAGTTGGAATCAACAAGCATTCATCTCAAGAGAAAAACAAGATAATATGGGCTCTAAGTTAAATAAAAAATCATGCATGTGAGAGCCACTAAACATTTTCAATATGGTCTTCTACTCTCGACCCCCAAAGGAAAGAAAAGAAAATAAAACTATTTACACGGGAAAGCTCCCAACAAGTAAGAAGAAGAATGAGAAATCTTTTTGGGTTTTCATTTTAATTTCTACTACAAGCATGGAAATTAAATTAACTATTTTTTTGGGTTTTTCTTAAGGTTTATCAAACACACAAGAAGAAAACTAGAAAAAGAAAAAGAAAATTAAACTAACATGGATAATACAATGAAAGAGTTTGAGCACCGACAACTAGAATAGTGTGTGAACATGAATATAAAGTCGGTGAGAAATACGTACTCCCCCAAGCTTAGGCTTTTGGCCTAAGTTGGTCTAGTGCCAAGGTGTAACGCCCCGAGACCGACGCTCCAGAAGACTTCCAGCTACTCCGAGTTTCGTCGTGTGATTTATTTGTTTGATGCATTCATCATTGCATCATTTGCATTGCATCATGTCATCTTGCAACCATTTTTAAAACCTCAACTAAATAAATTGCATAGATCTTTTGATCTATTGAAATCGAGGGAATTCACTTGTGATTTCTCTTTATAACATTTTAAAGCCTCTCAATATTATTAGGGAGCTATATTAATTATTCCATTTATTTGGAATTAACCATAACCCACTTGCAAAATAATCCCAATGCCTTTGTTATCACATCTCTCGACCTCTAACCTTGTCTTTTATTCCTTCATCCTTTTTCCGAGCTCTACCAAAAATCCCAACATTTTTGGAAACCTCTAATTCCTAGTCCTAGTTCAAACCCATTTGAATTAAATTCAAATGAGTTTGAATTTAAATCTTTCAATCATGCCTCTTTCTATTTTTCCTGGAACAAGCATATTTTTATGAGTCCACGAAAATTGTCCTTGTTCTCAAATTCTTTCCCTAACCCTCTCTTTCTTTTCTTATCTCTATTTCTTTTCTGCTCAAGTATATAAGAGAGAGAAGCCCAGCTGGCCAATTGGGCCTCCCAGCAGGTCAGCCCACCTAACCCCAGCTGTAACCCTAGCCCGCACTCTGCTCTCTCCCTGCGCCGCCACTTGCCCGATCCCACTCGTGCAGCCCGATTCCCCATCTCTCGCTCGATCCCAAGACGCAGGAGCCGCAGCTCCCGATCCACCTCGCCCTTCCTCCTCCTACATCGGCGCCCGCTCCTCCTCGCCCTTCTCCTCGCCCTATGCGCCCGACGCCGCCCCGTCTCCGCTCGCCGCGCTCTGCTTCTCCTCCCGATCCCCATCTCTGGGTCCGATCTTGACCTCCGCCGCAGCCAGGCCCCGCCACCGTCCTGCCCCGTCGCCCCTCCGGTCGCTGCGACCAGGGGAGCGCGCGCTCGACCTCCTCCTCGCCAGCCCTGCATCCTCTCGCCGACGCCGCTCCGGCGCCTCCCATCGCGCCCGCCATGGCCCGCGAGGCCATCAGCATCCCCGGAGTCCCCTGCCCCCTCTGCACGAGCGCCCGTGCGCGCTGGCACCCGCGCCGCTCCTCCCCATCATTTTGGCCGGAGCTCGCCGGAGCCCTAGCACCGGTCGCCGCCGCCAAACCTGCCGTCTCCGTCCTGTTCCGGGCTTTCTCCGCCCATGCTCTCCTCCATCACCCACCTCCACACGGGTCCCCTCGCGGTACCTCTCCGAGCAGGAGCTCCGTCTCCCCTGCTTCACACTAAGGCCGACGCTGGCCACTTCGTCCTCCGCCGCCCTACTGCCGCTGCAGTCCAGCCGCGCCTCTGCTTCGCGTCGGTGACCTTCTGTCGTCGTCCCCATCGACCCGAGCGCGTTAGACACATGGCCTCGGCCTCGAGCTTTTGTCGCGTTACCTACCCGAACAGGAGCAAGTTTGGGTCGCCAAGTCCCCTTCGGATTCGGCAAGACCCTCATGTTTGACTACAGCTGGTGATGCGTGAAGTTCCTCTAGCGAAGACCCGAACGTCTACGACCGTGTACAACTACTAGCACCAAGTACCACGACGGCCGTTGTCGGCAAGTACCCTCTCTGGATGGCCAAGTTCGAGTACCATCGTCGTGAACCGCTTCCGAAACGAGTACCACTACCGTCGCCACGAGAACAACTACTTCCCACGACATCCCGTGAACGTCTACTTCCACTACCGTCGCCAGGATCGCGAGTACCTCTACCGTTGCCGTGAACGACTACTTCCACGACGTCCGTGAACCACTACCGTCGCCCCAAAGATGTTGGATTCGTCAAGTACCTCTCCGAAAACGAACGTGTACAACTAGTTCCCCTACACCGCATCGAACTCGATCCGCCCCGAAACGCACGCTTCGAAGGTATAACCCGAGACGACCGCAATGAGATGCCCTTGTATTGTATAAGATGCTCATGGTTGCACCGTGTCTTTGCACGTTCCTCCTTGTTTGCCATGCCGCCGTCGAGTGGGAACCCGGAAATCAGGATCACCCCACCATCCTAGCATGTTCCGCACATCCGCACGCCTCCTTTTGCACCGGTATCTCCGTGAGCTACCGGAACCGATATGTTGCCGTGGCATCATTTTCGGATATGTTGCCGTGGCATCATTTTCGGATATGTTTCTGTGGCACCATTTTTGTTTCGCCGCCGCGGCACCCTTTTCGTTCCGCCATGGTGACTAATGCCTCGTATCATGCTCATGTTAACGTTTTCATAAAACTGCATAAAACTTGCATATGTCATCCGCATCATGATAATAACAATAAAAATGTTTAAAATTGATGTTGCATTAAATTGCTAAATAACATGGGGATTTTTCCGGAATTGTTGTTTGTTGTTTCCGGCCTCACTTAAACTTGCCTAAATAGGTAGTTTAATTATGCTTCACCTCTTGCCATGTTTTACAACACTTAATATTGTTTGGTAGCATAACCGAGAGGAACTAAATAATTGATGTGGTGTTCCGTCAATATGCAACTCGTTGCATATTGAGCTCCACTTAATTTGTAGTATTGTTTGTTGCATTTTGCCATGCCATGCCTCATTAAACCGGACATACATCATACTTGGTTGTGCATCATGACATGTTTATGCTTGTGTGTTTACCATGTTGCTTGCTTCTTTCTGGTTTGCTTCTCTCGTTAGCCGGTTTTCGTTCGGAGTTGTGAGGATTCGTTCGACTTCGTCCGTTTGTCTTCTTCATGGACTCGTTCTTCTTCCTTGCGGATCTCGTGCAAGATGACCATACCCTCGAAATCACTACTATCTTTGCTATGCTAGTTTGCTCGCTCTTTTGCTATGCCAATGCTACGATGCCTACCATTTTCTTGTCAGCCTCCCAAATTGCCATGTCAAACCTCTAACCCACCATGTCCTAGCAAACCGTTGATTGGCTATGTTACCGCTTTGCTCAGCCCCTCTTATAGCGTTGTTAGTTGCAGGTAAAGATTGAAGTTTGTTCCTTGTTGGAACATGGAGATGTTGTTCCTTGTTGGAACATGTTTACTTGTTGGGATATCACAATATCTCTTATTTAATTAATGTGTCTATATACTTGGTAAAGGGTGGAAGGCTCGGCCTTATGCCTGGTGATTTGTTCCACTCTTGCCGCCCTAGTTTCCGTCATACCGGTGTTATGTTCCCGGATTTTTGCGTTCCTTACGCGGATCGGGTGATTTATGGGACCCCCCTGACAGTTCGCTTTGAATAAAACTTGTCCAGCAAGGCCCAACCTTGGTTTTACCATTTGCCTCACCTAGCCCTTTTTCCCTTGGGTTTCCGGAGCCCGAGGGTCATCTTTATTTTAGCCCCGGGCGGTGCTCCTTGAGTGTTGGTCCAAAGCAGGCAGATCTGCGGGGCCACCTCGGGGCAACTCGAGGGCTGGTTTTACTCGAGGGTGACCTATCCGGTGTGCCACGAGCGAGTGCGTGCGACTCCTATCGGGATTTGTCGGCACATCGGGCGGCTTTGCTGGTCTTGTTTTACCATTGTCGAAATGTCTTGATGTCGGGATTCGAGGCTGATCGGGTCTTCTGGGTGAAGGTCTATTCATTCGTTGATCGCGAGAGCTTGTCATGGGCTAAGTTGGGACACCCTGCGGGGTTTAAACTTCCGAGAGCCGTGCCCGCGGTTATGTGGCAGATGGGAATTTGTTAATGTCGGTTGTAGAAAACCGAAGTTGACCTTAATTAAAATACATCAACGCGTGTGTAACCGTGATGGTCTCTTCTCGGAGTCCGGGAAGTGAACACGGTGTTAGAGTTATGCTTGACGTAGGTTGCTATAGGATCACTTCTTGATCATACATTTATCGACCGTGCTTTGCCTTCTCTTCTCGCTCTCATTTGCGTATGTTAGCCACCATATATGCTAGTCCGCTTGCTGCAGCTCCACCTCATGCCTTTACCTTACCCATAAGCTTAAATAGGTTTGATCTCGCGGGTGTGAGATTGCTGAGTCCCCGTGGCTCACAGATACTTCGAAAACCAGTTTGCAGGTGCCGATGAAACCCGGCGGTGGCGATCCGAGCTCAAGGAGGAGCTCGATGAAGATCTTGGTCATTGTGTTGTTTCGTTTCAGTTGATCAGTAGTGGAGCCCAGTTGGGGTCGATCGGGGACCTTTGTCGCATTTGGGGTTCTTCTTTTATTTTGGTTCCGTAGTCGGACCTTGATTGTATCTGGATGATGTAATGCTTTTTCATGTAATTGTGTGAAGTGGCGATTGTAAGCCAACTATGTATCTCTTTCCCTTATGTATTACATGGGTTGTGTGAAGATTACCTCACTTGCGACATTGCTTTCAATGCGGTTATGCCTCTAAGTCGTGCTTTGACACGTGGGAGATATAGCCGCATCGAGGCGTTACAAGTTGGTAATCGAGCCTTCCCGACCTAGGAGCCCCTTGCTTGATCATTTTAGCGGCCGAGTTGTGTCTAGAAAAATGTTTTGAGTCATTTAGGATTATATATATCGGAGAGTTAGGAATTCTTTTTACTCCTCGGTCCTTAAATCGCTCTGGTGAGGTCTCTGACGTAGAAGTTTTGACTTTTCTCTCCTCAAATTTCACTAAAAAATTTTTAGGATCACGCTGGTATCTTGGAATCGTTAGATGGTTTTATGATGAGAACATTGTCTTGGTGCCTCCTGTCGGGGTTTAGTGGAAGTGTCCGGGGAGTTGAGCTCGAGGTGTTGTCGTCATAATTTTATCGTTATACGGAATACACGAGTTTAATGCGCCGACATCGAAAATCTCTTTTATGCAGTTGTTGGTGAGATAACCCGATAACCCGATCTTGAGGTGAGTACGGGAGTATTGCCATGAGTCGTATAACGGATGCTTTTCGAAGGTTGAGGTAGACGATTTCCGAAGGATTCTTGGTTATGTGTTGAAGGATGGATACAGCTGGATGTAGGATTTGCTAGTTTTGGGTGAGATATTATGCTTCCCCTTTATCCCCAACACCTGATTGCATAACCGGAAAATTTCGGGAGTTTTATAGGTGGGAATTCAAGTAGCTCTTAGGATATCTTTCGAAGGATGTATGATATGAAATTGGGGTTCGACGTCTAGTGGTCCGCCTATTCACGGTTGGTTTCTGATGGTCTCGTTGTGTCTTAAAGAGTCCTTGGCTATGCCGACTCGGGGATGCTTCGTATGTCATGTGCTTTGCCTTGTACATGATGGTGCTGTCTGATCGAGCCCGTGTAGGCCCCACCACAAAAACTTGGACGAAATCTCTATCATATGTTTGTTCCGCTTATTCTGCAAGCCGGTCCCTTTGTTTTGTTTTGAGTTGTGGTATTGAGTTGCTTCAATGTCAAGTGTTGATTCCATACCTTTCCGAAATGGTGTTCTCATACTCCGATGTGAATACCAATCCTTCTCGACAATCGAGATTGTCATGTCAATCCTTTTCAACCGGCGTGTTTCTCTTCAAGTGGATCCGATCACTTCAACATCAGTAAGACCAATTATCATTTCTTCTCAACGGTGTTTGTTTCATGCGTCTCCAAGTTGCCTTTGTTCTTTCCCGCCCACCCACCCTTTTTCCTCAAGGACTAAGATTTATTTACCAAGTATCCTTTTATTTTTGTGAAGTTTCTCCATTCTTTTCCGTCAATGTTCTTACCCGATGGTTCTCAAGAAGATGTTCTACTAGTTCGTCATTCCTCATTCCTTTCCCTTCTCCGGTGGATTCAAGTCAAGTGTTGTTGATCATACCTTTTTCCTCATTTCAATGTCTTCTCATACCGGTGCACCTCATTATCATTCTACTATTTGTTATTCCGGAGTGCTCAAGATATCTCGAAGATTCGTGTTTCCACTCTGCATTCGTTCAAGCTCTTTCGAGATTGGTATCTCATTCAAGTCATTTAATTCAACCGGTGCAACATATCTTTTAAATCTTTTCAACGGTGTTCTTTTGAGTGGGCCCTAACCCACAGTTCCTTTCCCAGGATCTTACCTGACTCTTCTATTTTCCCAGAGCTATCCTAAATTCTTCTCCAAGTTTGACGTAAGAATGAGTTATCATCAGTCAAATGCTTTTCTCCAAGATCTTTCAAATTCTTTCCATAGTTGGCTCAACCTCTTCGCTTTTGATTCTTCCGGTGTGCCTCAATAATTCTTGGTGGTGTTTCTCGTTGTCATTCTCATCATTTGAAGACCGAAGAAGGATTTCTCTTAAATCTTGGTCCATTCTCTTGAATATTCATGGTCCTAGCTTGATGCCATCCTCTCATAATTGCTTTCAATTATGGGAATTCTTTTCTTACCATCTGGAGCATCTCATGAGTTGTTTCCATTTCTTTCCTCCGAAGGCCATCATGTCTTAATTCTTCATTCTCAGCGTGTAGCTATCATTCTCCAAATCTTACCGGTGCATCGTTCAAATATCCTATAATCAGTTCATGATCTCTTCGTTCTCATGTATCTAAATCCCCTCAAGTATCTTCATTCATTTTTCAATTCTTCCCGGTGAATTGTGCCTTTGCTACTTTCATTTTCAATTCTTACGGTGGTTCTTTCAAGATCTCTCTTCCTTGTTCATCATATCAATTCATTTGTTGTTCCAATCCTACCGGCGGTTCGTTGAAGACCTTCTCAAGTTTTGATATATCTCTTTTAATCCTTTCTACGAGAATAAGTAGTATGCCAAATCCGTTGATTATCATCAATTTAATTGGTGAAGGATAAGCATAACATAATTCTTATTCTTGTTCATCCAAGTGATTAATTCTTTATTCCAGAGGCCTTTAAAATTCTCGGTTTCATTTGTTTCATCTTCTCTTTTTCCCGGAGTTCCAAGCTCTCATCATCACGAAGATCCATCTAAATAATTGCAAGGCTTCACCTTGTGTTTTTCAAGTTCTCTTTCTTTTTATCATCCTTTTATTACCGGAGTTCTTCATGGAGGCTCTACATGGTGGTTCCTCAAGGATTCTTTTCACTCTTCAATTGTTCTTCAAGATTTATCTTGAAGTTAAGATCCGCGAAGCTATACTCTAAAATAAACATGGTGCTCAACACATGTTTTGTTTTGAGGAGTTCAAGTATTCTCCATCTTGCATTCCAAAGTGCAATTATTTCTACCTTATCTTTTGAGGTGGTGTTATGTCACTCTTGGCAATTTCTCCTTGTGTTTCATGATTCACAGGTTCTCAGGAATGAGATATTTAAATCCATCATTTTCTCTTTGTTCAAGAAATCTTTTCAACCAATCTATCTCTCCGTTGGAGTCATCTTGTGTCATGTTTCACCTAAAGCCTTTCCTATGGAATGTTGCTATTATGGTGTTTATCAATGATCCAAGTTATCTCTCTATCATCTTGGTGGAAGAAGTCTTTCATCTCTTCGGTGCTCTCAATCAAATCAATGGTTTCCATTTGTGGCCGGTTGTCACCTCATAGTCTTGAGATGTTTCCATAAGCCCACTACAAGCTTATTCTTTTCGGTGTTGGTTTTCCAACAACTCCATTATAACCTTCTTGGAAGGGTACTTTCCAAGCTCATTTGTGGCAGAAGTTGGCATTTTCTTCTCCATTCTTTTATTTCAATGATCTATCTTCTATTCTTTCTTCCGGAGGCATTGTGATGTTACTGTTTTCACTCATCATCTCGAATGGTGAGGATCATGTTCTTTTCTTGCTTATCCATTTAACCGGAGTGTTGTGTTCTCATTCAAGTTCTTTCTTCTTATCAAGTTTTGCCTCTCTTTTCAACCTTAGTGCTGTCTGAAATCTTTCTTACCCCTTGTCCCATTCTTTCAATAGTTCCGGAGGCAGTGTGTTGTTCATTTCATCAAGTGTCCTCCCATCTTCTCAAGTTCATGATTCTAATTCCTTCCTTTTTCAGTCGGTGTGCTGCCCAAATTATATCAATCTTATTCCTTCTCTATCTAGTTTTAACCGGAGTGGTTTCAATATCTATCTTATCACTAAACCTCTTGGTTCTCGTCGTATCCCTTGTGCCTCTTTTCTAACGCAGTGTTTTCAACTTTGTTCATCTTCGTGGTTTTCTTTCTTTTGTTTTGCTCAACCTCTCAAGGTTCATGGTTTTCACTCTTTTGTCGAAAGAAGCAACTCAGTTTTACCTCTTCTCTTCCTCTTCCGCTTTCCCTCCGGTGTCATTCTAGATCTCGGGACGAGATCCTCTTGTAGTGGTGGAGTGTTGTAACGCCCCGAGACCGACGCTCCAGAAGACTTCCAGCTACTCCGAGTTTCGTCGTGTGATTTATTTGTTTGATGCATTCATCATTGCATCATTTGCATTGCATCATGTCATCTTGCAACCGTTTTTAAAACCTCAACTAAATAAATTGCATAGATCTTTTGATCTATTTAAATCGAGGGAATTCACTTGTGATTTCTCTTTATAACATTTTAAAGCCTTTCAATATTATTAGGGAGCTATATTAATTATTCCATTTATTTGGAATTAACCATAACCCACTTGCAAAATAATCCCAATGCCTTTGTTATCACATCTCTCGACCTCTAACCTTGTCTTTTATTCCTTCATCCTTTTTAGGAGCTCTACCAAAATCCCAACATTTTGGAAACCTCTAATTCTAGTCCTAGTTCAAACCCATTTGAATTAAATTCAAATGAGTTTGAATTTAAATCTTTCAATCATGCCTCTTTCTATTTTTCCTGGAACAAGCATATTTTTATGAGTCCAGGAAAATTGTCCTTGTTCTCAAATTCTTTCCCTAACCCTCTCTTTCTTTTCTTATCTCTAATTCTTTTCTGCTCAAGTATATAAGAGAGAGAGAAGCCCAGCTGGCCAATTGGGCCTCCCAGCAGGTCAGCCCACCTAACCCCAGCTGTAACCCTAGCCCGCACTCTGCTCTCTCCCTGCGCCGCCACTTGCCCGATCCCACTCGTGCAGCCCCGATTCCCCATCTCTCTCGCTCGATCCCGCACGCAGGAGCCGCGCAGCTCCCGATCCACCTCGCCCTTCCTCCTCCTACATCGAGCGCCCCCGCTCCTCCTCGCCCTTCTCCTCGCCCTATGCACCCGACGCCGCCCCGTCTCCGCTCGCCGCGCTCTGCTTCTCCTCCCGATCCCCATCTCTGGGTCCGATCTTGACCTCCGCCGCAGCCAGGCCCCGCCACCGTCTGCCCGTCGCCCTCCGGTCGCTGCGACTGTGGGAGCAGCTCGACCTCCTCCTCGCCGCCCCTGCATCCTCTCGCCGACGCCGCTCCGGCGCCTCCCATCGCGCCCGCCATGGCCCGCGAGGCCATCAGCATCCCCGGAGTCCCCTGCCCCCTCTGCATGAGTGCCCGTGCGTGCTGGCACCCGCGCCGCTCCTCCCCATCGTTTTGGCCGGAGCTCGCCGGAGCCCTAGCACCGGTCGCCGCCGCCAAACCTGCTGTCTCCGTCCTGTTCCGGGCTTTCTCCGCCCATGCTCTCCTCCATCACCCACCTTCACGCGGGTCCCCTCGCGGTACCTCTCCGAGTAGGAGCTCCGTCTCCCCTGCTTCACGCCAAGGCCGACGCTGGCCACTTTGTCCTCCGCCGCCCTACTGCCGCTGTAGTCCAGCCACGCCTCTGCTTCGCGTCTGTGACCTTCTGTCGTCGTCCCCATCGACCCGAGCGCGTTCCGCACATGGCCTCGGCCTCGAGCTGTTGTCGCGTTACCTACCCGAACAGGAGCAAGTTTGGGTCGCCAAGTCCCCTTCGGATTCGACAAGACCCTCATGTTTGACTACAGCTGGTGATGCGTGAAGTTCCTCTAGCGAAGACCCGAACGTCTACGACCGTGTACAACTACTAGCACCAAGTACCACGATGGCCGTTGTCGGCAAGTACCCTCTCCGGATGGCCAAGTTCGACTACCATCGTCGTGAACCTCTTCCGAAACGAGTACCACTACCGTCGCCACGAGAACAACTACTTCCCACGACATCCCGTGAACGTCTACTTCCACTACCATCGCCAGGATCGCGAGTACCTCTACCGTTGCCGTGAACGACTACTTCCACGACGTCCGTGAACCACTACCGTCGCCCCAAAGATGTTGGATTCGTCAAGTACCTCTCCGAAAACGAACGTGTACAACTACTTCCCCTACACCGCATCGAACTCGATCCGCCCCGAAACGCACGCTTCGAAGGTATAACCCGAGACGACCGCGATGAGATGCCCTTGTATTGTATGAGATGCTCATGGTTGCACCGTGTCTTTGCACGTTCCTCCTTGTTTGCCATGCCGCCGTCGAGTGGGAACCCGGAATCCGGGATCACCCCACCATCCTAGCATGTTCCGCACATCCGCACGCCTCCTTTTGCACCGGTATCTCCGTGAGCTACCGGAACCGATATGTTGCCGTGGCATCATTTTCGGATATGTTGCCGTGGCATCATTTTCGGATATGTTGCCGTGGCACCATTTTTGTTTCGCCGCCGCGGCACCCTTTTCGTTCCGCCATGGTGACTAATGCCTCGTATCATGCTCATGTTAACGTTTTCATAAAAACTGCATAAAACTTGCATATGTCATCCGCATCATGATAATAACAATTAAAATGTTTAAAATTGGTGTTGCATTAAATTGCTAAATAACATGGGGATTTTTCCGGAATTTTTGTTTGTTGTTTCCGGCCTCACTTAAACTTGCCTAAATAGGTAGTTTAATTATGCTTCACCTCTTGCCATGTTTTACAACACTTAATATTGTTTGGTAGCATAACCGAGAGGAACTAAATAATTGATGTGGTGTTCCGTCAATATGCAACTCGTTGCATATTGAGCTCCACTTAATTTGTAGTATTGTTTGTTGCATTTTGCCATGCCATGCCTCATTAAACCGGACATGCATCATACTTGGTTGTGCATCATGACATGTTTATGCTTGTGTGTTTACCATGTTGCTTGCTTCTTTCTGGTTTGCTTCTCTCGTTAGCTTCGGTTTCGTTCCGGAGTTGTGAGGATTCGTTCGACTTCGTCCGTTTGTCTTCTTCATGGACTCGTTCTTCTTCCTTGCGAGATCTCAGGCAAGATGACCATACCCTCGAAATCACTACTATCTTTGTTATGCTAGTTTGCTCGCTCTTTTGCTATGTCAATGCTACGATGCCTACCATTTGCTTGTCAGCCTCCCAAATTGCCATGTCAAACCTCTAACCCACCATGTCCTAGCAAACCGTTGATTGGCTATGTTACCACTTTGCTCAGCCCCTCTTATAGCGTTGTTAGTTGCAAATGAAGATTGAAGTTTGTTCCTTGTTGGAACATGGAGATGTTGTTCCTTGTTGGAACATGTTTACTTGTTGGGATATCACAATATCTCTTATTTAATTAATGCATCTATATACTTGGTAAAGGGTGGAAGGCTCGGCCTTATGCCTGGTGATTTGTTCCACTCTTGCCGCCCTAGTTTCCGTCATACCGGTGTTATGTTCCCGGATTTTGCATTCCTTACGCGGATCGGGTGATTTATGGGACCCCCCTGACAGTTCGCTTTGAATAAAACTTGTCCAGCAAGGCCCAACCTTGGTTTTACCATTTGCCTCACCTAGCCCTTTTTCCCTTGGGTTTCCGGAGCCCGAGGGTCATCTTTATTTTAGCCCCGGGCGGTGCTCCTTCAGTGTTGGTCCGAAATGGGCAGATCAAGGGCCACCTCGGGCAACTCAAGGGCTGGTTTTACTCGTAGGCTGACCTATCCGGTGTGCCACGAGAACGAGGTACGTGCGACTCCTATCGGGATTTGTCGGCACATCGGGTGGCTTTGCTGGTCTTGTTTTACCATTGTCGAAATGTATTGATGTACCGGGATTCCGAGACAGATCGGGTCTTCCTGGGTGAAGGTCTATTCCTTCGTTGATCGCGAGAGCTTGTCATGGGCTAAGTTGGGACACCCTGCGCAGGTTTAAACTTTCGAGAGCCGTGCCGCGGTTATGTGGCAGATGGGAATTTGTTAATGTCGGTTGTAGAAAACCGAAGTTGACCTTAATTAAAATACATCAACGCGTGTGTAACCGTGTTGGTCTCTTCTCGCGGAGAGTCGGGAAGTGAACACGGATGTTGGAGTTATGCTTGACGAGGTTGCTATAGGATCACTTCTTGATCATACTTTTATCGACCGTGCTTTGCCTTCTCTTCTCGCTCTCATTTGCGTATGTTAGCCGCCATATATGCTAGTCGCTTGCTGCAGCTCCACCTCATGCCTTTACCTTACCCATAAGCTTAAATAGTTTTGATCTCGCGGGTGTGAGATTGCTGAGTCCTCGTGGCTCACAGATACTTCCAAAACCAATTTGCAGGTGCCGATGAAACCGAGCAGGTGACGCATCCGAGCTCAAGGAGGAGCTCGATGAAGATCTTGGTCATTGTGTTGTTTCGTTTCAGTTGATCAGTAGTGGAGCCCAGTTGGGGTCGATCGGGGACCTTTGTCGCATTTGGGGTTCTTCTTTTATTTTGGTTCCGTAGTCGGACCTTGATTGTATCTGGATGATGTAATGCTTTATTCATGTAATTGTGTGAAGTGGCGATTGTAAGCCAACTATGTATCTCTTTCCCTTATGTATTACATGGGTTGTGTGAAGATTACCTCACTTGCGACATTGCTTTCAATGCGGTTATGCCTCTAAGTCGTGCTTCGACACGTGGGAGATATAGCCGCATCAAGGGCGTTACACAAGGGTAGCCTGGTTGATATCCGTAGATGTAACTGGGGTCGTACTGAGATGAAGCGGCAAATGCCTCCTGAGCTGCGGTATGCTGGCGAGCCGCCTCTGCTCTCCCCCCGTGTTCAGCTGCTTCCTCCCTGGTAACAACATATCTTCCTTTTGCCTGGTAATCAAAAAGGAGAGGAGCAGGAAGAGTAACATGGACAGCGTTGCGTCTGTCATAAATTAGTCGATACTGGAGGAATTGTTCATTCCTCTTAAGAAAATGATGTTGGACCATAGCATCATAATCTAAATAAGCAGGAGGTAACATCATATCCCCTCTCGTGGGGCTATACCAAGATAATTAGCCACACGGGTCGCATAAATTCCTCCAAATAAATCTCTAGCTCTACCATTATTATGCAACCTACGTGCAACTATTGCCCCCAAGTTATAATCTTTATAACCTAACACGGCACTCTTGAGGACACAAAGATCAGGGACACACATATGACATGCTTCATCCTTACCCATAATGCATCTACCAATGAAGAGAGCAAAATAATGTATAGAAGGAAAATGAATGCTCCCTATGGTAGCTTGTGCAATATCCCTGGATTCTCCCACAGTAATACTAGCAAGAAAGTCTCTAAATTCAGATTTGTGGGGATCATTAATATTACCCCACCGTGGAAGTTTGCAAGCAGTTGTAAAATCCTCTAAGTCCATGGTATAAGATGTATCATAGATATCAAATAGGACACTAGGAGAATTACGTGTACAGTTATATTTAAACCTTCGCACAAACGAATCAGTCAGTTGATAGTACTGAGGACACTTATCTTGTAAGAAGTCTTCCAGATCGGCATTACGCACATACGTGTCGAATTCCTCCTTAAAGCCTGCTTCGACCATAAAATCGTCGGATGGCCACTCACAAGCACGTACATCTGCGTCCCTCGGTAATTCAACGTCTTGCTCACGTATAGCAATCCTGGGTCCTGTCTTTACCGAGGAACCACCTTGGTACATTCTCCTAGACATAATTCTTTTTCTGGAAAATTTCTGAAATTTTAGTAACTTCAAAATAAAAGTGAATAAAACTAAACATGATTGGTAGCAACTACTCCTACAAGTGCCTAGAGCCGATATCATGCATTAGAATGACTTGGGACCTCATAAATTTAACATGCAAGCTCAAGAACATGGTCACCTATGCAGCAAAAATTTGCACTGAATAAAGCACTAGAACAAAAACTAATTGGACCAATGGAGGAGTCACATACCAAGCAACAATCTCCCAAAGCAGTTTTGTGAATGGAGGAGTCACATACCAAGCAACAATCTCCCAAAGCAGTTTTGTGAATGGAGCTTTGAGCAAGGAGATCGAAAATCGCAGCAAAATGAGCTAGAACTCGTGCTTGAGCTGGATGGGGATTTTTTTGGGAAGAAGATGGAGTGTGTGGGTGCTGGCATAAGTGGAGGGGGGCCACCAGGGGCCCACGAGACATGGGGGCGCCCAGGGGGGTGGGCGCGCCCTCCACTCTCGTGGCCAGGTGCTTGCCCCTCCTGCAGTGATTTCAGTGCCTAAAATTCTCAAATATTCCATAAACAATCATACTAAATTTGCAGGGCATTTGGAGTACTTTTATTTCAGGCTATTTTTTAATGCACGGATAATTCAGAAAACAGACGGATAATACTATTTTTGCTTTATTTATTCTAAATAACAGAAAGTAAAAAAGAGGATACAGAAGCTTGTGCCTTCTAGTTTCATCCATCTCGTGATCATCAAAATGAATCCACTAACAAGGTTGATCAAGTATTGTTAACAAACTCATTCCGAATAACACGGAACAAGAGAAATTTCGAATAACACTAAGTTACCTCAATGGGGATATGAACATCCCCAATAATAAGAGTATCATACTTTTTCTTCACAGTAGGGAGAGGAAATTCAAAACCTCCAATAATGATAGTTGGAACTTTTCCAATAGAATTGATGCTATGAACTTGAGACTGTTTCCTCGGAAAGTGTACCGCATGCTCATTACCATTAGCATGAAAAGTGACATTGCCTTTGTTGCAATCAATAACAGCCCCTACAGTATTCAAAAAGGGTCTACCAAGGATAATCGACATACTATCATCCTCGGGAATATCAAGAATAACAAAGTCCTTTAAGACAGTGACATTTGCAACCACAACAGGCACATCCTCACAAATGCCGATAGGTATAACAGTTGATTTATCAGCCATTT
Source organism: Aegilops speltoides (assembly GCA_021437245.1). Lineage (NCBI taxonomy): Eukaryota > Viridiplantae > Streptophyta > Magnoliopsida > Poales > Poaceae > Aegilops > Aegilops speltoides. The sequence continues at coordinate 251,089,932 of CM038146.1, forward strand.
GCAAAGATATTTCAGTAGGTGTCAAATTATTCAATTCAAGTCTACGATATAAAGAGAGAGGCATAACACTAACACCGGCTCCAAGATCACATAAAGCAGTTCTAACATAATTTCTTTTAATGGAGCATGGTATAGTTGGTACCCCTGGATCTCCATGTTTCTTTGGTATTCCACCCTTAAAAGTGTAATTAGCAAGCATGGTGGAAATTTCAGCTTCTGGTATCTTTCTTTTATTTGTAATGATATCCTTCATATATTTAGCATAAGGATTTACTTTAAGCATATTAGTTAAACGCATACGTAAGAAAATAGGTCTAATCATTTCAGCAAAGCGCTCAAAATCCTCATCATCCTTTGTCTTGGACGGTTTAGGAGGAAAGGGCATGGGTTTCTGAACCCATGGTTCTCTTCCTCTACTGTGATTCCTAGCAACAAAATCTCTCTTATCATAACGTTGATTCCTTGATTGTGGGTTATCAAGATCAATAGCAGGTTCAATCTCTACAACATTATTTTTGCTAGATTGAGCATCATCATGAACATTATCATTAACATTATCACTAGGTTCATGTTCATCACCTGATTGTGTTTCAGCATCAGAGATAGAAATATCATTGGGATTCTCAGGTGTGTCAGCAACAGGTTCACTAGAAGCATGCAAAGTCCTACGTTTTTCTTTTTCTTCTTTTTAGAAGAACTAGGTGCCTCTAAATTGTTTCTCTGAGAATCTTGCTCGATTCTCTTAGGGTGGCCTTCTGGATACAAAGGTTCCCGAGTCATTCTACCAGTTCTAGTAGCCACTCTAGCAGCAAGGTCAGGATTATTATTCAATTCATCAAGCAAATCATTTTGAGCTTTATGTACTTGCTCAGCTTGAGTAGCAACCATAGAAGCATATTTGCTAATGAGTTTAAGTTCACCTTTAACTCTAGCCATATAATCGCTCACACGTCCTATATCGAAAGCATTATTCTTTAATTCTCTACCAACATAAGCATTAAAACTTTCTTGTCTAGCCATAAAGTCATCAAATTCATCTAAGCATGCACTATGAAATTTAGTAGAGGGGATTTCAACTTTATCATATCTATAGAGAGAATTTACCTTTACTACCTGTGTCGGGTTATCAAGACAATGTGGTTCTTCAATAGGCGGTATATTAAGACCATGTATTTTTTCAATAGGTGGTAAATTCTTAACATCTTCATCTTTAATACCTTTTTATTTCATTGATTTCTTTGCCTCTTGCATATCTTTAGGACTGAGAAATAAAACACCTCTCTCCTTCGGAGTGGGTTTAGGAATAGGCTCAGGAGTTGGCTCAATTGGCTTGGGAATTTCCTCGGGAATTGGCTCAGGAAGAGTCCAATTATTTTCATTAGTCAACATATTATTCAATAGTATTTCAGCTTCGTGGACTATTCTTTCCCTGAAAACACAACCAGCACAACTATCCAAGTAGTCCTTGGAAGCATCGGTTAGTCCATTATAAAAGACATCAAGTATTTCATTTTTCTTAAGAGGATGATCAGGCAAAGCATTAAGTAATCAGAGGAGCCTCCCCCAAGCTTGTGGGAGACTCTCTTCTTTGATTTGCACAAAATTATATATTTCCCGCAAGGCAGCTTGTTTCTTATGAGCAGGGAAATATTTAGCAGAGAAGTAATAAATCATATCTTGGGACTACTGTAGGACCTTGAAGTATGTCTAGAGGGGGGTGATTAGACTACTTGACCAATTAAAATCTTAACCTTTTCCCAATTTTAGAGTTTGGCAGATTTTAGCTATTTAGAACAAGTCAAGCAATCATCACACTATTCAAGCAAGCATGCAAAGAGTATATAGGCAACGAAAATTAAAGCATGCAACTTGCAAGAAAGTAAAGGGAATGGTTTGGAGGATTCAAACGCAATTGGAGACACGGATGTTTTTGGCTTGGTTCCGATAGGTGGTGCTATCGTACATCCATGTTGATGGAGACTTCAACCCACGAAGGGTAACGGTTGCGCGAGTCCACAGAGGGATCCACCCACGAAGGGTCCACGAAGAAGCAACCTTGTCTATCCCACCATGGCCGTCGCCCACGAAGGACTTGCCTCACTAGCGGTAGATCTTCACGAAGTAGGCGATCTCCTTGCCCTTACAAACTCCTTGGTTCAACTCCACAATCTTGTCGGAGGCTCCCAAGTGACACCTAGCCAATCTAGGAGACACCACTCTCCAAGAAGTAACAAATGGTGCGTTGATGATGAACTCCTTGCTCTTGTGCTTCAAATGATAGTCTCCCCAACACTCAATTCTCTCTCATAGGTTTTGGATCTGGTGGAAAGAAGATTTGACTGGAAAGCAACTTGGGGAAGGCTAGAGATCAAGATTCATAGGGTAGGAATGGAATATCTTGGCCTCAACACATTAGTAGGTGGTTCTCTCTCAGAAATGGTAAGTTGGAAGTGTAGGTTCGTTCTGATGGCTCTCTCCACGAATGAAGAGGAGGTGGAGGGGTATTTGTAGCCTCCACACAAAATCTAACCGTTACAGACAATTTACCAAACTCAGTGGGACCGATTCAGCAGACTCAGTCGGACCGATTTATCAAACCTAGTGACCGTTAGGATTTTCGGTGGGACTGACATGCATCTCGGTGAGACCGATTCGGTTAGGGTTAGGGCATGACGTAATCACGGTAAGACCGATTACACAAACTCGGTGAGACCGATTTTGGTAATAAGCTTTCCAGAGAGTTGGTCAGGTAAACTCGGTGGGACCGATTTGCTCTTTTCGGTGAGACCGAAATGTTACAAAAAGGAAACAGAGAGTTTACATTGCAATCTCGGTGGGACCGATCGCTCACTTTGGTTAGACCGAAACGTTACGAAGGGAAACAGAGAGATTACAATCCCATCTCGGTGAGACCGAGATCCCTATCGGTAAGACCGATTTGCTTTGGGTTTGTGGCAGTGGCTATGACTTTTGGAATCGGTGGCGCCAGATAGGAAGAATCAGTGTGACCGATTTTGGGTTTGGGTTTAGGTCATTTGTGGATGTGGGAAAGTAGCTGAGGGTTTTGGAGCATATCACCAAGCACATGAAGCGCAATGGGTTACTCTTCCATGTCACATACATCTTGGTGGAGCGCTCAAAATAATAAACATTGAATACATGCACTTATCACCAATCAAAGTGAATGATCACATAGGATAGATAAGATAATATCATCAAACATGCATAAGTGTAGCTTATGATCAAACACATGATCATCAATGTCTCACAAGCGTAGTATCTCAAGCAATCAAAAGCAAACATGTTTAACCACCAAATAAAGCAAGAGAGAACAAAAGCAACACTCTCTCTCTCTCTCTCGAAGCCTATGATCTATACATTTTTCTCCCCCTTTGGCAACAAGTTACCAAAAAGTTCATAGAAAATGCATAGTGCTAGATCGACTCTCAGGCTTGATCTTTAGGTGGTGGTGTCCGGATAACTCCAAGGACGAAGGCTTCAGTTGAAGTAGAGGGTGCTGGAGTTGATGCTACAGCTGGTTGCACTGGAGCTGAAGGGGCTGTAGCTGGTGCAGATGATGTTGCTCTAGTGTCTGTCACAGGCACTACAACTGACCTCTGGGCTCTAGGCACTCTGGCAAACACATTAGTTGTAGTCTTGCCCTGCCTCTCCTGCATGTCATCCTGCAGCTGCTCTACAACTGATTGAATCTCAGTTACTTTGACATCAAGGTCATGGAATTTGAGTTCCATGATTCTCTCGAGCTCTCGATTACGAGTGAGGTGGCAGTCCCTTCTCAATCCTCAGTGTTGATGCAATTAAGTAACCAAGCTGCTCCTGCTTGTTCTTCAAGAAATACTCAGATGCCTCCTCTTGAGTTGGCATCTTGGCAGACTTCTCCTTCTTTGCCTTCTCCTTCTTCTCTTAAGCTTGAACTGATGATGGGTCATTCTCATTCATGACAACCTCATTGTCCTCAAAGTCTGGATAAAGTGGAAAGTGTTCCTTATCCAACTGATATTTCCATGTGCCCATCTTGGAGTTTATCAATTCCTGAATCTGAGGGGCATATCCACAGCCGCTCTTCCGATCTGCTGCAGTCCTCTTAATGGTTTCAATCATCAAGATCATGACTTTAAAATTTTGTGGCACATCAAACACATGCAACATGTTGATGGCATGCCCTCTGATCATGTTATGGTCACCAGACTTAGGCAACAGAGTGTGCCTCAGAATCCAATTAATTGTTGGCAACCCTGACAGCAGAAAGTGGACTGATCCAAACTTATGTGTCTCAACTACCTTGTCTGGGATCTCCTTGTACATGTGTGCCATGGAATTGTAATCCATCTTCTTCTTTGCATAAATGTCTAGGTCATCCTCATTTTCCTTTGGGGCATTTATCAGACTTGCCCATTCTGCAACAGTGGACTGGTACCTTGTACCTTCTGACATCCAAACAATTTTTCCATCTGGATAAAAGTGTGATGTGGAGTAGAATTGCATGATAAGTTCATCATTCCAGTGAGTGCGCTTTTGCCCAACAAAATCAGCAACTCCACAAGCAACAAAGCTGTCTTGCACTCCAGGATAGTGCTCTTCATTTTCCTTGATGTAGCTCCAATCGACCCACCTCATATCACAAACTATGGGCTTCTTATCCAACAGAATTGTCTCATAGAAGTCCTGTTGTTCCTTTGTATGGAACCTGTAATCAACAGCAGTTCTTCTCCTTGAGGCATATGGATCTTCCATCCTCCACAGCCTCAACCCTGAGTCCTTCCTGATCCTCATGTCCTCAGCCACAGGATGGGCATCATTGTGGTCTGGTATCTTGGGCTTGAGCTTCCTTAGGACCTGTCCTTCTTCATCTTCTTCATCAGCAACATTTGGCACTGGGGCCTTGTTCTTCTTAGCAGCTGGAATACTCCCAGTATTCCTCTTTGGTATAAGCTTGGCCTTGGAGGCAGCTTTGGGTGCTTCCTTGCGCTTAGATGTTGTAGCCCCTGATCGTATAGCATCACCCATAAGCTTGGGTGCATTAGGTGCTGGTGCAGCAACTTCTTCTTCCTCTTCAGAATCTCTTCTCATAGAGGGCTTTCCAAGAACCTGGGTAGCTGTGGTTCTTGCTCTTTTCTTCTTCTTGTCCTGAGGACCTTCATCCTCTGATTCAATGGTAAACTTCATTGTCTCTCTAGTGGGAACTTTCTTGGGTTTGGAAGATGTGACTTTCTTTTCAGGTGCCTCTTTGGGTTCAGTCTGTTCTGGCACTTGAGTGGACCTTCTGGCCTTGGGCATTGGTGTCCTCTTGGCAGGAACTTTCCTTTTCAGTCCTGGCTTTGTGCTATGTGCTGAGCCATATTCCTTCTTGAGCACTACTTTCTTGGAAGTAGCCTCATCTTCTTCAGCTTTGTAGTCCTCATCCTCTGACTCTGAAGTTTTCTTCCTCCTTTGCCTGGCAGCAGCCTTAGGCAGGTTGCTAGGAGTGCTTCTGCTCCCTTCATATGTAGAGCTTGAGGGACTAGTGCCCTTGCTCATGTCAATCTGCTCTTCTGACCTGTTCTGGCTGTCACTCTGGTCTGACATGCTGCAAAAACTGACTGCAGACCCTGTGAAGAGTTGTAGATGAGATAGAATAGATGAGCATCACAAAATGCAGAGATTTTTGCAAAAGAATGATTCAAAAATTCAGTTTTAGTTTTCCACAGGAAGCATTTCGGATCAACCGATTTTCACACTCGGTGATACCGAAGCAGTTTTGGAACCTAAACGGATGAACTCGGTTGGACCGAGTCACAGTTCGGTGGCACCGAGACTGCTAGGGTTTCACAAAGTCCTAAAATCGGTCGCACCGATTAGCAATTCTCGGTCAGACCGAGAGTTACTTGTGCAATGGCATAAGCCAAATCGGTGGGACCGAGTTTTTCAACTCGGTGGGTCCGAGATGGTTTCGGCAAAAACCTAACCCTAAAATTTTGAATCTCATCTAATCTACGGACTATATTGAGTGGATAGGATTGTTTCAATCGTCGCAAGAATCAATAAGAATACAATGTGCTAGGAATCAGACGAGGATAGCACAATGATCGAGTCCATACCCTAGCTTGGCGGTGAACTCGCTACGGCGGCAACGGCGGGGGCGAAAAACATTGACGGCAGCGGAGACCAGCTACTGGAGGCGGCTGGTGACAAGGAGACGGTCCGAAGACCTTCGATGGCAGAGCGAGTTATTGCGCGGGCGAAGGGGTTCGGAGAAATTTCCAAAATTTTGCCCGTGACTATATATAGCCCGACCCTATCGGTGTGACCGAGTGGAACAACTCGGTGACACCGAGATGCATAACTATGTACACTTACAGTAAATCGGTGTGACCGAAAGTTCAAATCGGTTGCACCGAGATTGAAAACTCAGATCAACTTAATGATCTCGGTAGGACCGAAATGGAGGAATCCGTCAGACCGAGAGTCACAAAGAGGTTTTGGAAGTTTAAGTCTATGACAAATCGGGAACTCCGAGTGCTCCTCACACAGAGTGGTTCAAATCTGACTTGATCAAATTTTGTGATGTATCATGAATAGAGTTTGAGATGAGAAAAACATAGATAGCTAGAGAAGGTTCTTAGGCATTCTTGTCCATCCATTTGGCAAAAAGAAAAGAGACCAAACAATCAAAACAACAAGTGGATGTCCTTGAATGAGTAAAATATGCACCAACATGCTCACACAATAAGATGGCAAATGAAATATGTGGCAAAGCATGCACAACCAATACTAGCATCTATCAAACAATTGGCGATGACTAGGTCATCTATATATGAGTATATTGACTTAGGAGTCAAATGAGAACATTTGATCATAGGTCATACTCATCGTTTAAGCTCAAGTGGGGTTACCACTTTTACATAATGCATTGATGTGTTCACACCATTAGAGTTGCTTTGACTCAATTCTTAGAGTTAAGCTCCCCCTAGATGTGAGATCCCCCCTTAGAGGGATGAACTAACCTTGGGTTTTGTCAATGATGACTTCATGTAGGTGTTGAAGATGTGGATGCTCAATGTTGATGTAGATCATTTGGAGCAATCCTTTGGAGTGAGTTGCACTTTCAACTTACCTACATGGGTTAGTCCCACAAGGAACAAACAAGAATATCCATAGACATAGAGTAATGCACACACAAGATGATGTCCATGAAATCATTAGGTTACCTTGTCCCTTGCCTTACCAACATGAGGGTTTGTGACTCCTTGAACTAGTGCAAGATGTGGAAGTTGATTGCACTTGTTCTTGCCATAATGATATTAGTGAAGAATGTTGGCGGAGTCACCCTCAAGAACTCTCTAGTTCTTCTTCTTCGGGATCCACATCATCTTGATGGGAATCCTTGGAGTTGTAGTTGTACTTCATGAAGTAGAACTTGACGTAGTCTTGGGAACCCACTTGAACGAGGCCTTAGGTGCTTCTTCAAATGCATCAATCTCTTCTTGAAGCTTGTCCTTGCCTTTGTTCATGTGGTCTTGTGGTGGAAGATCATCTTGTTCTTGTGTTCCCTTGAAGGAAGTAGGATCATACTTCTCTTGTTGAGTAACAAACTTCGTCTTGGGGTATTGATCTTCTTCCCACTCAACTCCATTGGCATTGAACTTTCGTGCAAAACCAACACCTTGATTCTTCCGGTGCCTTCCTTGCTTGCGTACAATTTCCTCGAATTGCTTACTCCCGGCAAGGCTCTTGTAAACACCCTTCTCTTTAATTCCCTTCAATAAGCTATTTTCTTGCTCAAGTGTAACTTGGCTAAGGGAATCATTAGTGGAATTAAGAGAACTACTAGAAGCAACAATATTGGATTTGACATTATTATTGTTACTACTAGAGGAAGTATCTTTCTTGTACTTGTTACTAGACTTGACTTGAGGCATGTAAGTAGATAAGAGTAAACGCTTGGCAATGTAAGAAGAACTTTTCTTGCGAAGATCATCATTGATAGCTTTTAAGAACTCATGCTCTTGCTCAAGATTGAGCTTTTCAAAGCGTAACTTCTCATGAGCCCTTAAAAGTTCTCGATGATCTTCGAAGATAGTTTCATGAGCCAACTTAAGAGTGTTTAGTTCTTTAGTTAGAAGCTCAATCTTCTCCTTATCATTGTCATTTGTTTTATCTTGATTAGTATAATTAATTGACGTTTCATCATAGTATTCATCACTAGAGTTGTCAACAAGTAAATCATCATCCACAAGCAAGTCATCTTCATCACTATTGAAATCAACATACTCAGGATGCGTTACCTTTGTACCTTTGGCCATGAAGCATCTTCCAATTCCTTCATTTGGTGAATCAAATATGTCGTAGGAGTTGGTTGACACAAGTGCTAGACCGGCAACACCTTCATCTTGAGTATATTCAGAGTCGGAGTGATAGCTTCTCTCGGAGTGATTGTCGGAGTCGGAGCCGGATACCCATTCACCAACATGAGCTTGATGTCTTCGTTTTGTGTAGCTCCTTGATAACTTGTCCTTCCTTTCCGAATCCTTGCTTCTCCGTGAGGATCTTCGTTCATAACGATCATCTGTACTCCTCCTCTCTCTTGGTGGTGATTCTTCTCTTTTGCTTCTTCTTCTTGGAGAATCTTCTCTTCTTTTGTAGGGTGTCGTACACTCATTGGAATAGTGTCCGGGTCTCCCACAATTGTAGCAATTGTGCTCTCGACTAGAAGACCTTTACTTGGAGCTTCTTTCTTTGCTTCTACTCTTGTAGAATTTGTTGAAGTTCTTCACCATTAAGCTCAATTCTTCATTGAAGGTTTTTTTCTCACTTGATGATGTGGGGGCTTCACTTGAGGCTTTGTAAACACCACTTGACTTGTTGTGAAGTTCCTCCTTATCCTTGAGTCACATCTCATGAGGAACAATTCTTCCAATGACTTCCGTTGGCTTGAGATCTTTGTAGTTTGGCATCATTTGAATCAATGTGCACACGGTATCATACATTCCATCCAATGCTCTTAGGATCTTCTTGATGATGAATTTGTTGGTCATCTCTTCACTCCGTAAGCCGGCAATCTCATTTGTGATAAGAGCAAGCCTAGAGTACATTTCAGCGACACCTTCACCATCCTTCATTTTGAACTTGTCAAGCTGACTTTGGAGCACATCCAACTTGGATTCCTTGACGGATTCAGTACCTTCATGCATATCAATCAAAGTATCCCAAATTTCCTTTGCATTCTCAAGACAGCTGATTTTGTTGAATTCTTCGGGGCACAATCCATTGAAGATGATATCACAAGATTGAGCGTTGTATTGCAGCATCTTCAATTCTTCCGCATTAGCTTCACGGTTTGGTTCTCTCCCATCAAAGAATTCACCTTGCAAGCCAATACAAATGATTGCCCAAACGGCGGGTTATGTCCGAGAATATGCATTTTCATCTTATGCTTCCAACTAGCACAATTAGTACCATCAAAGTAAGGATCTCTACGGTGATAGTTTCCCTTGCTAGACGCCATACTCTCCTAGGTTGTGAAACCAAGGCTATGACCACCAAAAGCTATGGAAATCAAAGCAAATGGAGACCAAAGCTCTGATACCACTTGTAGGACCTTGAAGTTTGTCTAGAGGGGGGTGATTAGACTACTTGACCAATTAAAAACTTAACCTTTTCCCAATTTTAAAGTTTGGCAGATTTTAGCTATTTAGAACATGTCAAGCAATCATCACACTATTCAAGCATGCATGAAAAGAGTATATAGGCAGCGGAAATTAAAGCATGCAACTTGCAAGAAAGTAAAGGGAAGGGTTTGGAGGATTCAAACGCAATTGGAGACACGGATGTTTTTGGCTTGGTTCTGATAGGTGGTGCTATAGTACATCCACGTTGATGGAGACTTCAACCCACGAAGGGTAACGGTTGCGCGAGTCCATAGAGGGATCCACCCACGAAGGGTCCACGAAGAAGCAACCTTGTCTATCCCACCATGGCTGTCGCCCACGAAGGACTTGCCTCACTAGCGGTAGATCTTCACGAAGTAGGCGATCTCCTTGCCCTTAAAAACTCCTTCGTTCAACTCCACAATCTTGTCAGAGGCTCCCAAGTGACACCTAGCCAATCTAGGAGACACCACTCTCCAAGAAGTAACAAATGGTGCGTTGATGATGAACTCCTTGCTCTTGTGCTTCAAATGATAGTCTCGAAAACACTCAATTCTCTCTCATAGGTTTTGGATCTGGTGGAAAGAAGATTTGAGTGGAAAGCAACTTGGGGAAGGCTAGAGATCAAGATTCATATGGTAGGAATGGAATATCTTGGCCTCAACACATGAGTAGGTGGTTCTCTCTCAGAAATGGTAAGTTGGAAGTGTAGGTTCGTTCTGATGGCTCTCTCCACGAATGAAGAGGAGGTGGAGGGGTATTTATAGCCTCCACACAAAATCTAGCTGTTACACACAATTTACCAAACTCGGTGGGACCGATTCAGCAGACTCGGTTGGGCCGATTTAGCAAACCTAGTGACCGTTAGGATTTTCGGTGGGACTGACATGCATCTCGGTGAGACCGATTCGGTTAGAGTTAGGGCATAACGTAATCTCGGTAAGACCGATTGCACAAACTCGGTGAGACCAATTTTGGTAATAAGCTTTCCAGAGAGTTGGTCAGGTAAACTCAATGGGACCGATTTGCTCTTTTCGGTGAGACCGAAATGTTACAAAAAGGAAACAGAGAGTTTACATTGCAATCTCGGTGGGACCGATCGCTCACTTCGGTTAGACCGAAACATTACGAAGGGAAACAGAGAGATTACAATCCCATCTCGGTGAGACCGAGATCCCTATCGGTAAGACCGATTTGCTTAGGGTTTGTGGCAGTGGCTATGACTTTTGGAATCGGTGGCGCCGGATAGGTAGAATCGGTATGACCGATTTTGGCTTTGGGTTTAGGTCATTTGTGGATGTGGGAAAGTAGCTGAGGTTTTTGGAGCATATCACCAAGCACATGAAGCAAGAGGCTCATTAAGCAACACCTTATCCCTCCTTGATAGTATTGGGTTTTCCTATAGACTCAATGTGATCTTGGATCCCTAAAATATAGAATGAAGAGTCTTGAGCTTTTGAGCTTGAGCCAATCCTTTGTCCTTAGTATTTTGAGTGATCCACTTTCATCATCCATGCCATGCCATTCATTGAGCTTTCCTGAAATAATAGTCTTGGAATAGCATTAGCTCAATGAGCTATATGTTGTTATGAATTACCAAAACCACCTAGGGATAGTTGCACTTTCAACTACGCACACAACCAAGAGCAAGAGAATTAAACCAAGTCTTAGCATCACCCTTTAATGAGAACGGAAATATCTTAAGGATATAATAATAGCGAGACTTCTCAACATTAGTAAACAGGGTGGCTATATCATTTAACTTGGTAAGATGTGCCACAACAGTTTCAGATTCAAGGCCACAAAAAGGATCAGATTCAACTAAAGTAATAATCTCAGGATCAATAGAGAATTCATAATCCTTATCAGTAACACAGATAGGTGAAGTAACAAAAGCAGGGTCAGGTTTCATTCTAGCATTAAGAGACTGCTGCTTCCAATTAGCTAATAACTTTTTAAGATCATATCTATCTTTACAAGGGAAGATAACTCTAGCAGCTTCCTCTTCCATAACATAACCCTCAGGAACAACAGGCAATTCATAATCATTAAGAGAACTTTCATCATCACTATCATCAATAATAGCATCTTCAATAATTTCATTCTCTCTAGCCCTAGCAAATTGTTCATCAAGAAATTCACCTAATGGCAAAGTAGTATCACGCACATAAGTAGTTTCATCACAAGTATCATGCATAGCAGAAGTGGCATCATCAATAACATGTGACATATCAGAATTCATAGCAGTAGCAGGTTTAGGTGTCGCAAGCTTACTCAAAACAGAAGGAGAATATTTTTGGGTTTTGTAGTGATTGTAACAATAGCAACGGAAACGTAAATAAGCGAAACACAAGATGTGAAAAGCTCGTAGGCATTGGATCAGTGATGGATAATTATGTCGGATGTGATTCCTCATGTAATAGCTATAACATAGGGTGACACAGAACTAGCTCCAATTCATCAACGTAATGTAGGCATGTATTCCGTAAATAGCCATACGTGCTTATGGAAAAGAACTTGCATGACATCTTTTGTCCTACCCTCCCGTGGCAGCGGGGTCCTAGCGGAAAATAAGGGATATTAAGTCCTCCTTTTAATAGAGAACTGGAACAAAGCATTAGCACATAGTGAATACATGAACTCCTCAAACTACGGTCATCACCGAGAAGTATCCCGATTAATGTCACTTCAGGATTGTCGGATCATAACACATAATAGGTGACTATAGACTTGCAAGATAGGATCAAGAACACACATATATTCATGAAAACATAATAGGTTCATATCTGAAATCATGGTACTCGGGCCCTAGTGACAAGCATTAAGCATAGCAAAGTCTTAGCGACATCAATCTTAGAACATAGTGGATACTAGGGATCAAACCCTAACAAAACTAACTTGATTACATAGTAAATCTCATCCAACCCATCACCGTCCAGCAAGCCTACGATGGAATTACTCACGCACGGCGGTGAGCATCATGAAATTGGTGACGGAGGGTGGTTGATGATGACAACGGCGTCGAATCCCCCTCTCCGGAGTCCCGAACGGACTCCAGATCAGCCCTCCTGAGAGAGATTAGGGCTTGGCAGCGGCTCCGTATCGTAAAACGCGATGAAACTTTCTCTCTGATTTTTCTCTCCGTGAGACGGAATATATGGAGTTGGAGTTAAGGTCGGCGGAGCCTCAAGTGGCCCATGAGACAGGGGGCGCGCCCAGGGGGGTGGGCGCCCCCCCCCCCACCCTCGTGGATTGGGTGTGGGCCCCCTGGTCTTGATTCTTTTGCCAGTATTTTTTATATTTTCCAAAAAGTGCCTCCGTGGATTTTCAGGTCATTCCGAGAAATTTTGTTTTCTACACATAAAACAACATCATGGCAGTTCTACTGAAAACAGCGTCAGTCCTGGTTAGTTTCATTCAAATCATGCAAGTTAGAGTCCAAAACAAGGGCAAAAGTGTTTGGAAAAGTAGATACGTTGGAGACGTATCGTAGGGAAAAATTGGCTTTATGCAAAAACCATTAACCATAGAGCTTTCCAACAACCATATATGCATGTAGTGATAGCATTTATTCTGTTCATTGATCTTTTGTGTTACACTGCCAGCATATTCCATGTGCTGACCCGTTTCGGGATGCAACATATCATGTTGCAGACTTTTCAGACGAAGAGTAAGGTGCGATAGGTCATTGTCGTTCACTAAGCTATGCCGTTGGAGTTGATGGACTCATTTTATCTTCCAAGCCTTCCGTTGTTATCTTAATTAGATGGCCTTAAGCCATATTATTGTAATACGTTCTCTTTTGAGACATTCGATGTAATAAGTCTGTGATTGAAACTCTATTATAAATCCTGGAGTACTGCGCGTGTCAGCATTACCGATCTAGGGATGACACTGATGCACAGAGACTTGACCGTTTGAGGTCTGGTCGCTACAAGATGGTATCAGAGCACACGCTGACTCTAGGACACGACCACTAAGTTGAACCATAGGTCACTCTTCTCTACTCATTTCTGACTCCTCTCCCTTTTCCACTCTATAGGATAGTGGACTCAAGGAACGAGTTTACACAACCGGATGAAGACACACCTTTTGGGCAACACTTGAAGGAAGTCACTAGGTACCTGAACATCAGAATACCAAGCTTCACCGAGACCTACATCACCACTTTACCAGAATAGGAGCGTTGGATGATTCGAGTTCAAGTTACAGTAAGGACATTCATGCCAGTTACTGAGCCAATAGAGTTTTCCTTTGATGCACCAACCTGGAGTCTAGGAAAGAGCATGGCAGCCCACATCGCCATGGGACACATCAGAGAAGTTTATCACAAGTATCTTAAGGACACTATCTACCAGATAGGTGGGCACCGAGATGAGCAATGGGAGATGATCAGTACCAGGAGGGACAGGTCCATTGCAGCTTTCATCCAGGAGATAAACCAGCACATTCGTTGCCAGGAGAACCAGATGTGCACAAGCATGACAGATCTGAAGAAGGCGATGACCAAGATTATGGAGCTAGAGGAGGAAGTCAAGTCTACAAGCAATGGATATGAGGAGGAAATGACAATACTAGTGGAGAAGAATGGCGACCTGACAAGGAAGCTAGGAGTATTCATGGGAGACCCCGCGCTAGGAGGAGATGATAACCATTCCAAGGACATTTGTTCAGAGGACTACATCATCATTGACGACACCGATTCTGACCCTGACGATAGCGATGATGACTACATTGATGAAGCTGGAGCAGATATCATGGAGTCTTCCATCGATCAAAACTTCTAGTCGACCGCCGTATTATTAGTAGTATTCCCCCATGTATAGTCCGAGAACTTTTGTAATGGTAGTTAGACTGATTGTATGCCCTTGTTTGAATTGATTGGTGTGATATGAGTGTTTTGTCTCATGAGCATATGGGTAGTGTTTTCCCTTGAGACCTCATTCTATTCTGTTTTCTGACATTTCCTAAACCCATCAATGCCTCCGAGACATGACAATGGATTTGCTTTCCCACCGGAGCTCACTCAGTTGATCCAGCAGCGGAATACCTTGATGCAGCTACTAGTTCAGAATCATAACCAAGGCAACAACAACAACAACAACCCACCACCACCACCACCTGTTGATCACTTAGCCCGTTTCATAAGGCTGAATCCGCCAGTGTTCTCTAGTAGCACCGAGCCGATTGTGGCAGATGATTGGCTCCGCAAGATTGGAAGGGAGCTGACCACTGCAGGATGCACAGATGCGGAGAGAGTGCGTTTTGCCGCACATTAGCTGATGGACCCGCAGCATCATGGTGGGAGAATTTCACAGCCACTTAACCCATTGACACTATTACATGGGATTAGTTCTAGCAGGCTTTCCTCACTGCCCATGTTTCAGCAGGAGCTATGAACATGAAGAAGCGCGAGTTTCACAACTTGCGCCAAGGAGGTCGCACAGTGGGCCAGTATGTGGATGAGTTTAGTAAATTAGCACGCTATGCCCCTGATGACATAGCTACAGATGCTGCTAAGCAGGAGAAATTTCTGGAAGGACTGAATGATGTGTTGAGCATGCAATTGATGGTGGCAACATTCAACAACTACCAAGAGTTGGTAGATAGATCTCTTATGATTGAAGGGAAGCAGCAGTAGATAGAAAGCCGCAACAGGAAGTATGGACAAGGGACGTACAATTCAGGAGCTCAGCAGAGACCTCGTTTTACCCCAAACTCGGGAGGACACATTCACCATAACCATGGAGGCCATAATACCAATGGAGGAAGTTCGCATAAGCATAGTGGCCCCAACAATGGGAATGGGAATGGGAATGGAGGAAGCAGCAGCCAGAACTGTTCCAACCCAGCAACACCCGCCAAGAAGGATCTAAGTCACATTACTTGTTTCAAGTGCGGGAAGAATGGACACTACACCACCGAGTGTTCTGAAGCAAAGAATGGAAATGGCAATGGAAGCTCTGGGAAGAAGCCCAACCCTTTCAGCAGGGGTCAAGTGAACCACGTTAGCGTGGAGGAGGTTGAAGAGCAGCCAGATGTAGTTATATGTAAGTTTTTGGTTAAGTCATTTACTGCAATCGTTCTTTTTGATACTGGTGCATCGCATTCATACATATCAAGGGGATTTGTGGATAAGTATAAGTTGCCCACCAAAGTTCTTAGGACACCTATGTTAGTAAGCTCGCCAGGAGCGGAGCATATGGCAAGCCAAGGATGTTTTCAGATGCCATTGACCATAGGTAGGCATGTTTTCCCCTCAGGTCTGATAATTCTGGAGTCGCAAGGGTTGGATGTGATATTGGGTATAGATTTGTTATCGATGTATGGAGGAAACATCGACTGCGTTAGTAAGTCAATTATGCTCACCACCCTAGAAGGAAGAAGGATCAAGTATGTACCCCGACATGTGCGGAAGAGGACTCAAGTGAATTCCTTATCGGGAGTTGTATAGGAGGAAGTACCCGTGGTGAAGGATTACGCCGATGTATTTTCGGAGGAATTACCAGGCATGCCACCGGATGGGGACATTAAGTTTTTGATTGAGCTTTTGCCAGGCACCGGGCCAATATCAAAGAGACCGTATCGGATGCCCGCAAAGGATTTGGAGGGAATAAAGAAGCAAATTAAGGAGTTATTGGATAAAGGTTACATTCGACCAAGTTCCTCACCTTGGGGAGCCCCAGTACTTCTAGTGGAGAAGAAGGGTGGATCATTAAGGATGGTTGTTGATTATCATGCGTTGAATGAGGTGATGATCAAGAACAAGTACCCACTGCCGATGATCAATGATTTGTTTGACCAGTTGCAAGGAGCTAATGTATTTTCCAAGATCGATCTGCGATCAGGATACCACCAGCTGAAGATTCGAGAGGAGGATATACCTAAGACAGCTTTTAACACAAGGTACGGGCTATACGAGTATACCGTTATGTCATTTGGTCTGACAACCGGGCCTGCCTATTTCATGAACATGATGAACAAGGTGTTTATGGAGTTTTTGGATAAGTTCGTCGTGGTGTTCATTGATGATATATTGGTCTACTCGAAGAATGAAGAGGAGCATAAGGAGCATTTGTGTTTGGTTCTTGAGAAGCTCAGAGAACACTAGTTGTATGGCAAGTACAGCAAATGTGAGTTCTGGTTGAAGGAAGTCAGATTTCTTAGACATGTTATATCCGGAGAAGGAATAGCAGAAGACCCCACCAAGGTTGTATCTGTGACTAAATGGGTAGCACACACATCAGTTGGAGAGATCAGGAGTTTTCTTGGACTCGCAGGATATTATCGAAGGTTCATGGATAATTTCTCCAAGATTGCAAAGCCCATGACAGAGTTGTTGAAAAAGGACACCAAGTTCAAATGGACTTAGGAGTGTGAAGCCAGCTTTCAGGAGTTGAAGAAACGTTTGGTTACAGCCCCAGTGTTGATTCTTCCAGATCAACGAAAGGATTATCAAGTGTATTGCGACGCTTGTCGTCGAGGATTTGGAGCAGTACTTCTGCAGGAGGGAAGAGTCATTTCATATGCCTAACAATATCTTAAACCTCATGAGCTAAATTATGCTACACATGACTTGGAGTTAGCAGCCGTAGTGCATGCGCTGAAGACATGGAGACATTTTCTCATCGGAAACCATTGTGAGGTATACACGGATCATAAGAGTTTGAAATATATCTTCACACAGAAGGAGTTGAATCTCAGGCAAAGGAGATGGTTGGAGCTCATTAAAGATTATGATATGAAATTGCACTATCATCCCGGAAAGGCTAATCTAGTAGCCGATGCATTGAGTCGCAAGAGTTATGTTAATACGCTCATGACCGGAGGATTACCCAAGGAGTTAGCAGAGGATCTTCGTGAGCTATGTTTGGAAATAGTTCCAAGAGGTTATGTAGCAGCATTGGGAATTCAGTCCACTTTGATGGGTAAGATCATAGAAGCCCAGAAGACTGACAGGGAGATTGCTGAGATAAAGGAAAGGATGAGTAAATGAAAGGCTAAAGGATTTTGTGAGGATGAGCATGATACTTTAGGGTTTGAGGATCGCGTATATGTACCTAATGACCCCGAGATCAGGAAGTTGATTCTGCAAGAGGACCATGATTCGCCATGTTCGATTCACCCAGGAAACACTAAGATGTATCTAGATTTGAAGGAAAGTTTCTGGTGGACAGGAATGAAGAAGGATATTGCCGAGTATGTAGCAGTATGTGATGTATGTCAGAGAGTTAAGGTAGAGCATCAGAAGCCAGCCAGATTGCTACAGCCATTGCCGATACCCGAATGGAAGTGGGACAAGCTTAGCATGGATTTTATCACTGGATTGCCCAGGAATCGTTCAGGCTATGACTCTATAGGGTTGTAGTCGATCAATTGACGAAAGTAGCTCATTTCATCCTAGTGAAGACCAATTATACAAGTGCTAAGTTGGCAAAGATATACATGACCAGGATCGTATGTCTGCATGGAGTTCCCAGGACCATTGTATCAGATAGAGGAACCCACATTACCTCAAAGTTCTGGAATTAGTTGCATGAGACTTTGGGTACTAGGCTAAAGTTCAGTACGGACTTTCATCCATAGACAGATGGACATATCGAGAGGGTCAATCGGATTCTGGAGGACATGTTGAGAGCTTGTGCGTTAGATTATTGATCTAGGTGGGACGACAATTTGCTGTATGCAGAGTTCTCTTCTAACAACAGTTATCAAGCCAGTTTGAAGATGGCCCCTTTTGAAGCTTTGTATGGAAGGAGGTGTAGGACACCGTTATTGTGGGATGAAGTTGGAGACCGTCAGTTGCTTGGACCAGATTTGATTAAAGAGTGTGAAGAGAAGGCTAAACTGATTCGCGACAGACTCAAGGTAGCCTAGTCCAGGCAGAAGAGTTATGTGGATTCTAAACGCAAGGAGACAGTTTACGAAGTCGGAGACAGAGTATACCTTCGTGTGTCACCGCTTCGAGGAGTTAAGCATTTTGGAGTTAAGGGAAAGCTAGCACCACGTTTTGTGGGACCATACAAAGTTTTGGAACGTATGGGAGAAGTTGTTTACAAGCTGGAATTGCCAGAAGGATTGTTAGGAGTTCATGATGTGTTTCATGTTTCCCAGTTAAGGAAGTGCCACGCAGAGATGGCCGATATTCCTCTGAGAGATACAGTGCCACTGGAAGCGATTCTGCTGGATAGTGATTTGACCTATGAGGAGAAACCAGTGAAGATTCTCGAGTTTGCCAGCCGAGTCACACGCAACAATGTTATCAAGTTTTGCAAAGTTCAGTGGAGCCACCATACCGAGGATGAAGCCACCTGGGAATGAAAGGAAGATCTACGGAAGGACCACCCACACCTATTTTCTAGCCAACCTAAATCTCGAGGGCGAGATTCATCTTAAGGCGGGTAGGTTTGTAACATCCCAAATTTTCAATTTGGAATGTTATACATAGGTCATCATATGCATATAATATTTTAATTGCATTTTCATTTGATCCTAGAAATCCTAGGCAACTCAAGGACCCACAGAGAGACTTGGGGATTTCGTTTATTTTCATATTTGAATTTTCTCAAATTTGAAAAGAGGATCATTTTGGTTTTAATCATTTTCTCCCTGAATATTTCCAATATTAAAATAAAGAGAGGAGATAAAATGACTTCTCAAAATAAAAGAAAATTGGAGGGAAAATGTTAAAATCAAATAAATTTTCTTATTTGTATTTTATTGCTATTTTATTTGAATTAGAAAAATATGCATTTTTCAAAATTGCATTCTTAGGCCAGAAAAATGTTCACTTTGTTCTAAATATTTTATTTAGATGGTGAAAATTGTTTTTGGCATTTTTGGAATCTTTTTTTATAATTTATTAGGATTTTTCTGTTTCAGTGGAACTAATTTAAAAAGTTTGAATCGACTAGGCAAGCTCACCGACCCAGCTGCCGTCCCGACCCGACCTCGAGCCCGCTCGCGCCGTCCCGCTGTCATGACCTCAGACTCCGCCGTCAGCCCCTTCCCCAAGCCACCTCGCCTCCCCTCTTTAAATAGCCACCGCCGCCCCACATCGCCACCCCGCCCTGCCCCACAAGCAGCAGCAGCAGCAGCGCCCATCACCACCGTCGCGGCCACCGCCTGTCGCCCCGCCCCGTAAGCCGCAGAAGCACCGTGCCTCGCCTTGCCCTGCGCCGCCCCACCGCCCGCCGTAGTCGCCGGAGCAGCCCTGCCCACCGGAATCCCGCTGTTGACCTCGTCTGATCCGCCACCGTTTTTTTTCAGTTTTATGTAAAACCGTCAGTTTTTTTTAAAACCCTAGATCTGTATTTTTAGTTAGATCGGTTCGGTTTTTCTTCGGTTTAGTTATTTAGCAGACGTTCGTCCGTTCGTTCATTTTAACGGACGTTGTTCGCCGGTTAGGCTCAGTTAGCGAATGTTCATTCGTTAGTCTGTTCGTTCTGTTTTATTTTCCAGGGTTTATCTGCGATTATTTTCGATCACGATTTCTGCCCTGATCTTCGATCTAGTATAACTTTTCACTCGTTTATCCAAATTAGATGAAACCAGCGCCTAAATCTTCCTCTCAAAGCCCTCTTTCTGTTTAACCAACTTGAACATGATTTTGGTACTGTAAAATTTTACTTTAGTCCAGATTAGTAAATGAATCTTGTTTCGTTCGTATCTTGAGTTTCGTTGCTCTGTTTGAGTTGATTCTTTTTGCAAATCGAAGCTCTTTAGTTGAACTTTCTGTTTGGATCTTCTTATTTGAGTTTTACCCATGCTTCTTTGCTTGAGTTCTTATGTATGCTATTGTTTGTTTGCGATAGAATTCCCGGAGTGCGAAGTGTGCTACTATGAGTCTCTAGGTTTTGCAGATCGTCAGCAAGGCAAGTAACACTTTGATCATATCCCTTTATTACCCAGTTTTTATGCATTAGTTACAATCCTCAAACATTGCATGATTAGGATGTGATTAACATGTGGTTTTTGGGAAGTAGATGATGAGGTAGAACCTATTGCCCATTTATTATCAAACCTTTGGGAGTTACTTCTACGTTATGCTCAGGATGCTATGCTATGCTCGTAGATGTGGATTGGTTGAGTGTATCCATGACAAGTGTGAGAGTTGTAAATTAATGGTTAAGTTAAGGTGGCTACTTAAATACACATCTGGGTGGATTGGTTGTGGGCACCTGGAGAATCCAGTGTTGTCCTAGGATATCCCGGAGTACCTGTGTGATCATCCTATGGTTCGCCACCCAGGCTCAAAGGGATCATAAGATTATTCATGCTAGAAACTTCTGTGTGTAGCCACAAGCTATTATGGGCTCTAGCATAGTTGAATAGGTTAAATGACCTCTTTCAGTGGTGGGCTAGCAGATGTAGGGGAAAGTAGGTGTAACTGTCCATCCAGAGTAAAGAGTTAATGTTTCTGAAAGACTGTGTCTCGGTCATCCGTTTCTCAAACACAATGTAGTGCGAGAAATCCAACGGAGGAGATCGAGTCTTGTGGGAAAAATTGGGCAAACCTCTGTAGAGTGTACAAACTAATCATGGTTAGCCGTGTCCCCGATTATGGACATCTTGAGTATCTGGTTCTTGGATTATCATGTTGATCTCATCACTCTAAATTAATTTGTTAGGTTAATACATGTTTAATTGGGATTGAGTTGGAGGAGCCTTCTCAATGTTTAACAACCACCCTGATAGTTAAATAAAATTTATTCCTTTGTTGTAGGGAAAATTGGCTTTATGCAAAAACCATTAACCATAGAGCTTTCCACCAGCCATATATGCATGTAGTGATAGCATTTATTCTGCTCATTCCTCTTTTGTGTTACACTGCCAGCATATTCCATGTGCTGACCCGTTTCAGGCTACAACATATCATGTTGCAGACTTTTCAGACGAAGAGTAAGGTGCGATAGGTCGTTGTCGTTCACTCGGCTATGCCGTTGGAGTTGATGGACTCACTTTATCTTCCAAGCCTTCCGCTGTTATCTTATTTAGATGGCCTTAA
The DNA here is from genome assembly GCA_021437245.1 of Aegilops speltoides. Classification (NCBI taxonomy): domain Eukaryota; kingdom Viridiplantae; phylum Streptophyta; class Magnoliopsida; order Poales; family Poaceae; genus Aegilops; species Aegilops speltoides. Next base: position 251,111,586 of record CM038146.1, read on the forward strand.
GCCATATTATTGTAATAAGTTCTCTTTTGAGACATTCGACGTGATAAGTGTGTGATTGAAACTCTGTTATAAATCCTCGAGTACTGTGCGTGTTTGCATTACCGATCCAGGGACGGCACTGATGCACAAAGACTTGACCGTTTGAGGTCTGGTCGCTACATTTTTCCAATAGAATTGATACTATGAACTTGAGGTTGTTTCTCCGGAAAGTGTACCATACGCTCAGTACCATTAACATGAAAAGTGACATTTCCTTTGTTGCAATCAATAACAGCCCCTGCAGTATTTAGAAAAGGTCTACCAAGGATGATTAACATACTGTCGTCCTCGGGAATATCAAGAATAACAAATTCCGTTAAAATAGTAACATTTGCAACCACAACAGGCACATCCTCAAAAAACCAATAGGTATAGCAGTTGATTTATCGGCCATTTGCAAGGAGATTTCAGTAGGTGTCAACTTATTCAAATCAAGTCTATGATACAAAGAGAAAGGCATAACACTAACATCGGTCCAAGATCACATAAAGTAGTTTTTACATAGTTTCTTTTAATGGAGCATGGTATAGTTGGTACTCCTGGATCTCCAAGTTTCTATCGTATTCCACCCTTAAAAGTGTAATTAGCAAGCATGGTGGAAATTTCAGCTTCCAGTATCTTTCTTTTATTTGTAACAATATCTTTCATATACTTAGCATAGGGATTCATTTTAAGCATATCAGTCAAACACATATGCAAAAAGATAGGTCTAATCATTTCAGCAAAGCGCTCTAAATCCTCATTATCCTTTTCCTTGGATGGATTAGGAGGAAAAGGCATGGGTTTCTGAACCCATGGTTCTCTTTCTTTACCGTGCTTCCTAGCAACGAAGTCTCTCTTATCATAATGTTGATTCTTTGATTGTGGGTTATCAAGATTAACAGGAGGTTCAATCTCTACATCATTGTTATTACTAGGTTGTGCATCAACATGAACATCATCATTAACATTATCACTAGGTTCATGTTCATTACCAGATTGTGTTTCAGCATCATAAATAGAAATATCATTGGGATTCTTAGGTGTGTCAACAATAGGTTCACTACATGCACGCAAAGTCCTATAATTTTTCTTTTTATTTTTCTTAGAAGGACTAGGTGTATCAGTATTAGTTCTTTGAGAATCTTGCTCAACTCTCTTTGGATGGCCCTCAGGATACAAAGGTTCCTGGGTTATTTTACCACCACTAGTCATAACTCTAACAACATTATCATTGTTCTTATTATTTAACTCATTGAGCAAATCATCGTGTGCCTTCAGAACTTGTTCTACTTGAGTGGTAACCTTGGATGCATGTTTACTAATAAGCTTAAGGTCACCTTTATCTATAGACATATAATTACTCAAGTGTTCAACCATATATGCATTACATTTCAATTGTCTACCAACATAAGCATTGAAGTTTTCTTGTTTAACAATAAAATTATCAAACTCATCCAAGCATTGACTAGCAGAATTATTACAAGGAATATCACCTTCATCGAATCTATAGAGATAATTTACCTTTACTACCTGTGTCGGGTTATCAAGACCATGTATTTCTTCAATAGGTGGTAAATTCTTAACATCTTTAGCTTTAATGCCCATTTCTTTCATAGATTTCTTTTCCTCTTGCATTTCTTCAGGACTGAGAAATAGAATACCCCTTTTCTTCGGAGTTGGCTTAGGAGTTGGTTCAGGAAGTGTCCAATCATTATCATTACTCAATATATTATTCAATAGCAATTCAGCTTGCTCAACAGTTATTTCCCTGAAAAGACAGCCAACACAACTATCCAGGTGGTCTCTTGAAGCATCGGTAGTCCATCATAAAAGATATCAAGTATTTCATTTTTCTTGAGGGGATGATTAGGCAAAGCATTAAGTAATCGGAGAAGCCTCCCCCAAGATTGTGGGAGAGTCCCTTCTTCAATTTGCACAAAATTAAATATTTCCCTTAGGGCAGCTTATTTCTTATGAGCAGGTTAATATTTTGCAAAGAAGTAATAAATCATATCCTGGGGACTACACACACAACCAGGAGCAAGAGAATTAAACCATATCTTAGCATCACCCTTTAATGAGAAAGGAAACAATTTAAGGATATAATAATAGCGAATTTTTTCTCATGAGTAAATAGGGTGGCTATATCATTCAATTTATTAAGATGTGTCACAACAGTTTCAGATTCATAGCCATAGAAAGGATCAGATTCAACAAAAGTAATTAACTCAGGGTCGACAGAGAATTCATAATCCTTATCAGTAACACAGATAGGTGAAGTAGGAAAAGCAGGGTCATATTTCATTCTAGCATTCAAAGACTTTTCTTTCAGCTTAGCTAACAGTTTCTCAAGATCATATCTATCATTGTAAGCAAAAAGGTCTCTAGCAGTTTCTTCGTCCATAACATAACCCTCATGTACAACAGGCAATTCATATCTAGGGGGAGAATCTTCATCATCACTTTCATTAATATCATCAGTTTCAATAATTTCATTCTCTCTAACCCTAGCAAGTTGTTCATCCAGAAATTCACCTAATGGCACATTATTGTCAAGCAAAGAAGTAGTTTCATCATAAGCATCATGCATAGAAGAAGTGGCATCATCAATAAAATGCAACATATCGGAATCAATAGCAGGTGTAGGTGTCGCAAGTGTACTCAGAACAGAACGGGAATCAAGGGCAGAGCTAGATGGCAATTCCTTACCTCCCTTCGTAGTTGAGGGAAAAATCTTGGTTCTTTCATCTTTCAAATTCCTCATAGTGATCAACAGATATAAATTCCAAGTGACTCAAACAATAGAGCTATGCTCCCTAGCAATGGCTCCAGAAAAAGGTCTTGATAACCCACAAGTATAGGGGATCGCAAACAGTTTTCGAGGGTAGAGTATTCAACCCAAATTTATTGATTTGACACAAGGGGAGCCAAAGAATATTCTCAAGTATTAGCAGCTGAGTTGTCAATTCAACCACACCTGAAATACTTAATATGTGCAACAAAGTATTTAGTAGCAAAGTAGTATGGAAGTAACGGTAGCGGTGGCAAAAGTAACAATAGCAGTTTTGTTGCAATCGTAACAGTGGCAATGGAGAAGTAACTAAGCAAAGATCAATATGTGAAAAGCTCGTATGCAATGGATCAATGATGAATAATTATGTCGGATGAAATTCATCATGCAACAGTTATAACATAGGGTGACAAAGAACTAGCTCCAGTTCATCAATGTAATGTAGGCATGTATTCCGAATATAGTCATACGTGCTTATGGAAAAGAACTTGCATGAAATCTTTTGTCCTACCCTCCCGTGGCAGCGGGGTCCTATTGGAAACTAAGGGATATTAAGGCCTCCTTTTGATAGGGTACCAGACCAAAGCATTAACACTTAGTGAATACATGAACTCCTCAAACTACGGTCATCACCGAGAAGTGTCCCGACTATTGTCACTCCGGGTTTGCTGGATCATAACACGTAGTAGGTGACTATTGACTTGCAAGATAGCATCAAGAACTCACATATATTCATGACAACATAATAGGTTCAGATCTGAAATTATGGCACTCGAGCCGTTGTTAGAAGCATTAAGCATGGCAAAGTCATAGCAACATCAATCTTAGAACATAATGGATACAAGGGATCAAACACTAAGAAAACTAACTCGATGACATGGTAAATCTCATCCAACCCATCACCGTCCTGCAAGCCTACGATGGGATTACTCACGCACGGCGGTGAGCATCATGAAATTGGTGGAGGATGGTTGATGATGACGATGGCGACGGATTCCCCTCTCTGGAGCCCCGAACGGACTCTAGATCAGCCCTCCCGAGGAAGATTAGGGCTTGGTGATACGTCTAAAATGTATCTATAACTTTTGATTGTTCCATGCTATTATATTACCTATTTTGGATGTTTATGGGCTTTACTTTACACTTTTATATCATTTTTGGGACTAACCTACTAACCTGAGGCCCAGCCCGAATTGTTGTTTTTTTGCCTATTTTAGTGTTTCGAAGGAAAGGAATACCAAACGGAGTTCAAACGGAATGAAACCTTCGGGAGCGATCTTTTTGGAACAAACGTGATCCAGGGAACTTGGAGTGGACGTCAAGCAACAGAGGAGGCAGCCACGAGGGTGCCCGGCGTGCCCCCTTGGGGTGGGCACGCCCCCCCCCACCCTCATGGGCCCCTCGAGCGTCCACCGACCTACTTCTTCCTCCTATATATACCCACGTACCCTGGAACCATCGGAACAGACCACGAATACCTAATTCCACCGCCGCAACCTTATGTATCCGCGAGATCCCATCTTGGAGCCTTCGCCGGCGCTCCACCGGAGGGGGAATCGACCATGGAGGGCCTCTACATCATCTCCAAGGCCCTTCCGATGAGTTGTGTGTAGTTTACCATAGACCTTTGGGTCCATAGTTATTAGCTATATGGCTTCTTCTCTCTCTTTGAATGTCAATACAAAGTTCTCCTCGATCTTCTTAGAGATCTATTCGATGCAAATCTTTTTGCGGTGTGTTTGTCGAGATCCAATGAATTGTGGGTTTGTGATCAAGTTTATCTATGAGAAATATTTGAATCTCCTCTGAATTCTTTTATGTGTGATTAAGTTATCTTTGCAAGTCTCTTCGAATTATCAGTTTGGTTTGGCCTACTAGATTGATCTTTCTTGCAATGGGAGAAGTGCTTAGCTTTGGGTTCAATCTTGCGGTGTCCTTTCCCAAAGGATGAGGGCAGCAAGGCACGTATTGTATTGTTGCCATCGAGGATAAAAAGATGGGGTTTATATCATATTTCATGAGTTTATACTGCTACATCATGTCATCTTTCTTAATGCGTTACTCTGTTCTTTGTGAACTTAATACTCTAGATGCAGGCAGGAGTCAGACGATGTGTGGAGTAATAGTAGTAGATGCAGGCAGGAGTCGATCTACTTGTCACGGGCGTGATGCCTATATACATGATCATGCCTAGATAATCTCATAATTATTCGCTTTTCTCTCAATTGCTCGACAGTAATTTGTTCACCCACCGTAATACTTGTGCTATCTTGAGAGAAGCCACTAGTGAAACCTATGGCGCCAGGGTCTATCTTTTATCATATAAGTTTACTATCTACTTTTATTTGCATCTTTACTTTTCCAATCTATATTATAAAAATACCAAAAATATTTATCTTATCATATTATCTATATCAGATCTCACTTTCGCAAGTGGCCATGAAGGGATTGACAACCCCTTTATTGCGTTGGTTGTGAGGTTCTTGTTTGTGTGTGTAGGTGCGTGGGACTTTTGAGCAGCCTCCTATTGGATTGATACCTTGGTTCTCAAAAACTGAGGGAAATACTTACGCTACTTTGTTGCATCACCCTTTCCTCTTCAAAAAAAAATCAACGCAAGCTCAAGACGTAGAAGAAGGATTTATGGCGCCGTTGCTCGGGAGGTCTTCGCTCAAGTCAAGACATACCAAGTACCCATCACAAACTCATCTCCCTCGCATTACATTATTTGCCATTTGCCTCTCATTTTCCTCTCCCCCACTTCACCCTTGCCGTTTTATTCGCCCTCTCTTTCCCAATCTCCTCTCTCCTTCGCTTGCCTTTTTGTTTGCTTGTGTATTGGATTGCTTGTCACGATGGCGCAAGATAATACCAAATTGTGTGACTTTTCCAATACCAATAATAATGATTTCCTTAGTACTCTGATTGCTCCTCTTAATGATGTTGAGTCTTGTGAAATCAATGTTGCTTTGTTGAATCTTGTTATGCAAGATCAATTCTCCGGCCTTCCTAGTGAAGATGTCGCTACCCATCTAAACAACTTTGTTGATTTGTGTGAGATGCAAAAGAAGAAAGATACGGATAATGATATTTTTAAATTGAAGTTATTTCCGTTTTCACTTAGAGATCGTGCTAAAGTTTGGTTTTGTCTTTGCCTAAGAATAGTATTGATTCATGGAATAAGTGCAAAGATGCTTTTATCTCTAAGTATTTTCCTCCCGCTAAGATCATCTCTCTTAGGAACGATATTATGAATTTTAAACAACTTGATCATGAGCATGTTGCCCAATCTTGGGAAAGAATAAAATTAATGATTCGCAATTGCCCTACTCATGGTTTGAATTTGTGGATGATCATACAAAAATTTTATGCCGGATTGAATTTTGCTTCTAGAAATATTTTAGATTAGGCCCCGGGAAGCACTTTTATGGAAATCACATTAGGATAAGCTACCAAACTCCTTGATAACATTATGGCTAATTATTCTCAATGGCACACCGAAAGATCTACTAGTAAAAAAGTGCATGCTATAGAAGAAATTAATGTTTTGAGTGGAAAGATGGATGAACTTACGAAATTGTTTGCTACTAAGAGTGCTCCTATTGATCCCAATGATATGCCTTTGTCTACTTTTATTGAGAATAATAATGAATCTATGGATGTGAATTTTGTTGGTAGGAATAATTTTGGTAACAATGCTTATAGAGAAAACTTTAATCCTAGACCGTTCCCTAGTAACTCCTCTAATAACTGTGGAAATTCCTACAACAACTCTTATGGAAATTTTAATAAGATGCCCTTTCATTTTGAGAATAGTGTTAAAGAATTTATGATCTCTCAAAAGAATTTTAATGCTTTGCTTGAAGAAAAATTGCTTAAAGTTGATGATTTGGCTAGGAATGTTGATAGACTTTCGCTTGATGTTGATTCTTTAAAACTTAGATCTACTCCTCCTAAGCATGATATCAATGAGTCTCTCAAAGCCATGAGAATTTCCATTGATGAGTGCAAAGAAAGAACCGCTAGATTGCGTGCTAAGAAAGATTGCTTTGTAAAAGCGTGTTTTTGTAGTTTCCATGAAAATAATGATGAAGATCTAAAAGTTATTGATGTGTCCCCTATTAAATCCTTATTTTGCAATATGAATCTTAACAATGATGGGACTGGAGATGAGTCAACTTTAGTTAAAAGGCGTCCCAATGATTCGGAGTTTTTAGATCTTGATGCTAAATTTGGTAAAAGTGGGATTGGAGAGGTCAAGACATTAAATAGCATTGAACCCACTATCTTGGATTTCAAGGAATTTAAATATGATAATTGTTCTTTAATAGGTTGTATTTCCTTGTTGCAATCCGTGTTGAGTTCTCCTCATGCTTATAGTCAAAATAAAGCTTTTACCAAACATATTGTTGATGCCTTGATGCAATCTTATGATGAAAACTTAATTTGGAAGTTTCTATACCTAGAAAACTTTATGATGAGTGGGAACCTATTATAAAGATTAAAATTAAAGATCATGAGTGCTATGCTTTGTGTGATTTGGGTGCTAGTGTTTCCACGATTCCGAAAACTTTATGTGATATTCTAGGTTTCCATGATTTTGATGATTGCTCTTTAAATTTGCACCTTGTGGATTCCACCATTAAGAAACCTATCGGAAGAACCGATGATGTTCTTATTATTGCAAACAGGAATTATGTGCCCGTAGATTTTATCGTTCTTGATATAGATTGCAATCTTTCATGTCCTATTATTCTTAGTAGACCTTTCCTTAGAACGATTGGTGCAATTATTGATATGAAGGAAGGGAATATTAGATTCCAATTTCCATTAAGGAAACGCATGGAGCACTTTCCAAGAAAGAAACTTAAATTACCTTATGAATCTATCATGCGAGCTACTTATGAATTGAGTGTCAAAGATGACACTACTTAGATCTATCCTCGCTTTTATGCCTAGCTTGGGGCGTTAAACAATAGCGCTAGTTGGGAGGCAACCCAATTTCATTTTAGTTTTTTGCTTTTTGCTTTTGTTTAGTAATGAATATGTCATATACCTTCTGCTTAGATGTGTTTTCATGTTTTAATTAGTGTTTGTGCCAAGTAGAACCTATAGGATAACCTACGGTGTTAGTTAATTTGATTCTGCTGAAAAACAGAAACTCTGCACGCACGACAATAATTTTAGTAATTCACATGAACGAGATTTTGCGTTGATTCTTTTTGATGTAGATCAATATACAAATTTCCCAGGACTTCCTAGTTTAGTAGGATTTTTAGAGTTCCAGAAGTATTAGAGAGTTACAGATTGCTACAGACTGTTCTGTTTTTGATAGATTCTGTTTTTCGTGTGTTGTTTGCTTACTTTGATGCATCTATGGCTAGTATTGGAGGGTATGAACCATAGAGAAGTTGGAATATAGTAGGTTGAACACCAATATCAATAAAGAATGAGTTCATTACATTACTTTATGTGGTGGTTTTTCTTTTTTGCACTAACGGAACTTATGAGATTTCCTATTGAGCTTTGTGTTGTGAAGTTTTCAAGTTTTGGGTAAAGATTTGATGGACTATGGAATAAGGAGTGGCAAGAGCCTAAGCTTCGGGATGCCCATGGCACCCTAAGATATTCAAGGATAACCAAAAGCCTAAGCTTGGGGATGCCCCGGAAGGCATCCCCTCTTTCGTCTTCGTCTATCAGTAACTTTACTTGGAGCTATATTTTTATTCGCCACATGATATGTGTTTTTCTTGGAGCGTCTTGTATGATATTAGTCTTTGATTTTTAGATTACCACAATCATCCTTACTGTGCACACCTTTTGGGAGAAGCCCACTTGATTAGAATTTATTAGAATACTCTATGTGCTTCACTTATATCTTTTGAGTTAGATAGTTTTTGCTCTAGTGCTTCACTTATATCTTTTAGAGCACGGCGGTGGCTTAATTTTGTAGAATTTGTTGATCTCTCATGCTTCACTTATATTATTTTGAGAGTCTCTTAGAACAGCATGGTATTTGCTATGGTTATAAAATTGGTACTAAAATGATGGGCATCCAAGTTGGGTATAATAAAAACTATCATAGAAAGTGAATTGGATGCTATGATCAGTTTGATACTTGATAATTGTTTTGAGATATGGGGATGGTGATATTAAAGTCATGCTAGTTGGGTGATTATGAATTTAAAGAATACTTGTGTTGAAGTTTGTGATTCCCGTAGCATGCACGTATGGTGAACCGCTTTGTGATGAAGTTGGAGCACAATTTTATTTATTGATTGTCTTCCTTATGAGTGGCGGTCGGGGACGAGCGATGGTCTTTTCCTACCAATATATCCCCCTAGGAGCATGTGCATAGTACTTTGTTTTCAATGGCTTGTAGATTTTTGCAATAAGTATATGAGTTCTTTATGACTAATGTTGAGTCCATGGATTATACACATTCTCACCTTCCACCATTGCTAGCCTCTCTTGTGCCGCGCAACTTTCGCAGGTACCATACACCCACCATATACCTTCCTCAAAACATCCACCAGACCTACCTATTATGGCATTTTCATAGCCATTCCGAGATATATTGCCATGCAACTTTCCACCATTCCGTTCATATGACACGCATCATCATTGTCATATTGCTCTTTGCATGATCATGTAGTTGACATCGTATTTGTGGCAAGGCCACCTTCATAATTTTCATACATGTCACTCTTGATTCATTGCATATCCCGGTACACCACCGGAGGCATTCATATAGAGTCATATCTTGTTCTAAGTATTGAGTTGTAATCTTGAGTTGTAAGTAAATAAAAGTGCGATGATCTTCATTATTAGAGCATTGTCCCAGTGAGGAAAGGATGATGGAGACTATGATCCCCCACAAGTCGGGATGAGACTTCGGACTTGCAAAAAAAGGCCAAAGAGCCCACCAAAAGAAGGCCAAATAAAAAAAAGAGAAAGGCCAAATAAAAAGAAATGAGAGAAAATGAGAGAGGGGATAATGCTACTATCCTTTTCACCACACTTGTGCTTCCAACTAGCACCATGATCTTCATGATAGAGAGTCTCCTATGTTGTCACTTTCATATACTAGTGGGAATTTTTCATTATAAGAACTTGGTGAGGGAGTCCTAGATTAGGGGGTATCCGGACAGCTGGACTATATACTTTGGCCGGACTATTGGAGCATGAATATACATGACTCGACTCTCCTTTGCATGGAAGACAAGCTTGGCGATCCGGATATTATATTTCCCTCTTTGTAATCGACTCCGTGTAAACCCTAGCCCTCTCCGGTGTCTATATAAACCGGAGAGTTTAGTCCTTAGAGGGACGATCACAATCATAATCATCATAGGCTAGCTTTCTAGGGTTTAGCCTCTACGATCTCGTCGTAGATCAACTCTTGTAATACCCACATCATCAATATCAATCAAGCAGGAAGTAGGGTTTTACCTCCATGGAGAGGTCCCGAACCTGGGTAAACATTGTGTCCCTTGCCTCATGTTACCATCAGCCTAAGACGCACAGATTGGGACCCCCTACCCGAGATCCGCCGGTTTTGACACCGACATTGGTGCTTTCATTGAGAGTTCCTCTGTGTCGTCGCTGCAAGGCTTGATGGCTCCTTCAATCATCAACAACAACATAGTCCAGGGTGAGGCTTTTCTCCCCGGACAGATCTTCGTGTTCGGCGGCTTCGCACTGAGGGCCAATTCGCTTCGCCATCTGGAGCAGATCGACAACTACGCCCCTGGCCACCAGGACAGACTCGGAAACTTGAACTACATGGCCCATATCCGCGGAGACTTGATCTTCAATGGATTCAGGCATGTGCCAGGAGCGCCGGACAGTCACGACGAGCAAGGCCTAGACGTGCTGGCTGACAATGCTCTGGATATCGCCCCTGCGGGAGCCCTGAACCTAAATCCAAAGCAGATTGCGTGGTCCGAGGATGGGTGGATGGACCCTGCCCCAAAGGCCGCACACTCATCGGCGGTAGAGCCGAACACAGACTTCACCCCCAAGGAAGCCTATGACACCGGACCCCCGAACTCATATCCGGTTGTAGGTTCCAGTCCGCGCGCCTCCAAGCCCGCCGAACCTGGTTGGGCTCCGGTAATGGAGTTCACCGCTACGGATATCTTCCAGCACTCGCCCTTTGGCGACATGCTAAACTCTTTAAAGTCCCTCTCTTTGTCAGGAGACTCTCAGCCGAACTATGTCCGGCTCGAATGGGAAGCAGGCGACGAAGGAATTCGTTGTCCACCCACCACCCACTTCATAGCCACTATCGACGATGTATCAGACATGCTTGACTTCGACTTTGATGATACCGACGGTATGGACGTCGGCGCATGAGACGACTCAGAACCAACGGGGCGCTGGACTGCCACCTCGTCATATGATATATACATGGTGCATACGCCTAAGGAGGACGACGGCGACAATCCGGAAGATAAAAACCCCTGGGAAAAATCCAAAACGACGGCACAGACGCCGCTCCATGTCCAGAAATGGTAAAAATAGCGATGAGAGCGCCAGAAAGATCGACACCCCAGTCAACCCCGATGGCAACAACGACCATATGGACCCAGCAATGGAGCAAGATGAGCCAGGTCACGCCGAACACAGCTCAGAGCAGACGCCCGATCACAATGATCCCGAGGGACAAATTCAGCAAACCGCCCCGGGACAAGAACACAGTCCGGATGACGATGCATTCATCATCCCGGAAACACACTTGGAACGAGATAACCTCCACAAAAGGCTTATGGCCACCGCGAGAAGTCTAAAGAAGTAGAAGCAACGGCTAAAGGCCGCACAGGAAATGCTCAATCACGGATGGAATAAAGTGCTAGATACTGAAGAAAAGTACGGCGATGATCGCCATACAAAGAGCTATCCAAAATGCAAGCTGCTGCCAGAATTCGACGACGAGGCCGTTCCACCAAAGAACAACACAGCCAGGAGGCCGAAGAAACCACTTCATAACCACAACAGAGCAGCTACCGACGCCGCACATGATCTACGCGAGCTCCTGGATAAAAAAGCCGGCACGGCTAGGTCCATCTATGGATCTAAAGGACACACCCCGGCGCAGGACTATGGTCCAAAACGATCATACCGATCGGATACCAGTTCGGAATCAGCACCGGACACAACAACAGCCGATGGCATGCCACAACACGTCCAGATACAGAGGGGCTGCTCACCCCTGTGCTTCACCAAAGAGGTGCTGGACCATGAATTTCCACAGGGTTTTAAACCTGTGAACATAGAGGCATACGACGGAATGACTGACCCAGGGGTCTGGATCGAGGATTTTATCCTGCATATACACATGGCTCGTGGGGATGACCTCCACGCCATCAAATACCTTCCCCTCAAGTTGAAGGGACCAGCTCAACACTAGTTGAAAAGTCTCCCCAAAAATTCAATTGGAAGCTGGGAGGAACTCGAGGACGCTTTCAGGGCCAATTTTCAAGGGACCTATGTCTGGCCTCCGGATGCGGACGATTTAAGTCACATAATTCAACATCCCGGAGAGTCCGCCTGCAAGCTTTGGAACAGATTCCCACTAAGAAGAATCAAATTGTCGATTGTCCGGATGCCGAAGCCTTAGCAGCCTTCAAACACAGCATCCGGGACGAGTGGCTCGCCAGACACCTTGGCCAAGAAAAGCCGAGAACAATGGAAGCCTTAACAAGCCTTATGACCTACTTTTTGCGCAGGTGAAGATAGTTGGTTGGCCCGTAAAGGAACCAGCGACCCAAGTACATCCGAAATCAGGGATGGCAACGGGAAGCCACGGTGCAATAAAAACAAACGGCAAAACAAGGAAGAGAGTCCGGACAACACAACGGTCAACGCAGGATTTAGGGGCTCTCGACCCGGTCAACAAAAGAAGCCATTTAAAGGCAGTAAAGAGGGACCGTCCGGCCTGAACAAAGTCCTGGACAGACTGTGCCAAATTCATGGCACCCACGACAAACCTGCGAACCACACTCACAGAAAGTGCTGGGTCTTCAAGCAGGCCGGCAAATTAAATGCCGAACACAAGGGAAGGGAAACACCAAGTGAAGACGAGGATGAACCTTGCCAGCCGAACACTGGGGGACAGAAAAAATTCCCACCAGAGGTAAAAACAGTAAACATGATCCACGCGACTCGCACACCCACAAGAAGGCGCGAACGCGCACTCAAAGACGCATGCACGGTAAGGCCCATCACCCCAAACTTAACCACTGGTCGGCCTGCCCGATCACCTTCGATCACAGGGACTGCCCGACTAGTATGCAGCACGGAGGATCAGCTGCCTTGGTGCTCGACCAATAATCGACGGATACCATCTCACTCGCGTCCTCATGGATGGCGGCAGTAGTCTTAATTTAATATACCAGGACACTGTCCGCGGGATGGGGATAGAGCCATCCAGAATCAGCCAAAGTAACACCACCTTCGAAGGGGTGATACCAGGCGTTGAAGCCTACGGCAGGGGCTCCGTTGTACTGGAGGTAACATTCGGTTCCCCAGGCAACTCCAGAAGCGAAGAACTACTCTTCACCATTGCCCCTTCCAAAGCGGCTATCACGCATTGCTTGGGAGAATGGCCTTCGCCCACTTCAACGCAGTACCGCATTACGCCTACCTTACACTCAAGATGCCCGGTCCACGTTGCGTCATCACCGTTAATGGAAACACAGAGCCCTCTTCACGCGCGGAGGAATACGCGACGGCTCCAGCGGCCGGACTCTAAGCGTCCTCTAAATACCAAAAAGCATGACTGGTCGTTAAGACCACGGAAACGGTTAGACGAGTCCGGCAGCCCGGATAAACCTGAGCTAGGGCGCCATGTATGTAATCCCATAGAGGACACAAGGGGCTATAGATATTTAATAAAGCCCCACTGTTTGCTTGACCTCATTAACAGGCCAATGTCTTACACTTTTACTATCCATCGCATGCTCACGTTATGCTCTTCTACATGAGTTTTTCTTTTTACAGACACCATTCGTGTGATACCCTTCCAGGACACGGCACAACAGAGACAAAGGCGCAGATGTGCAGCAGGGCCTCGCTCAAAGGTTTCTCTTTAGATTAAGCCCTTGTGTAAACCTTTTTTATTGCCTCTTGTTGTTTATACATCCCATGGGTACTACACCCACACAGGATACTGCTGTAATTGGCATTTCGCCATGACAGACTAATGCACGTACCTGGAAATAGAGGGTTCATAATGAAGGGCGTTACTCAGCCCAGTATATGTTACAAAGTCCAAATACCTTTGGGAGTGTTCGGCGTCGCGAGTTTGGCCTTATATGCATCAGCTCCGAATCATGTCTTTGGTCAAATGTTGGGGTTGCCCGGCTCCTGGGTTTGCCGCCTTACGTTTCGTTCTGATCGGCTAAGGCAGCCAAAGGAGAACTATTGCGATTGTGCCCTAGTTATTCTGGATGAGCACCTTAGTAGAGAAAGCCGAAAACTGACTGTCATGATACAGTGAGAGACTTTTTAACCACTCAAAGACCTATCGGAATCTTTAGGATTCCTCCGCATTAACGAAGGATCATTTCCCGGTCATGTACACATGCGCCCGTATTCGGATGCGCGCGAAGGTACCAGGGGCTACATAGTAGCCCACCATCAAACTCCTATGGCTAAGTGAAAGTGTTATAGTTATATAGTCCGGTTGCATAGTTCGACGTGCGATCACCTCCTTAATGGACCAAGACGTTGGATCAAGTGTAATTACGCATATTTTTCGCGAACACCCCCGCATTTTATGCGTGGGGGCTGAAGCCAACGACTGCTAACTTTCAGATTACACATATACATAAAAATGACCGCACAGGAGGCACAATAATACTTTCGGGCAAAAAGTATAAATATAGCCTCATAATCAAAATAACATTGTTTTTACAATGACACGATTTGTCACTCGAACATGACATTTTTCGAGCACTGCGCCTCTATTAAATGAGCACCTTCTGTTACCTGCTCCAAGTACTGCTCGGCCGGATCCTGGCCTCCCGCCGGATTCTGGGTCGCAATGATGGTGGCCTCCATATCTATCCAATATGCTTTAACGCGGGCAAGAGCCATTCCTGCACCCTCTATACACGCCGACCTCCTCATGGCATCGATCCGTGATACGGCACCAAGGAATTGTTGCACTAAACCAAAATAATTGTCCGGCTTCGGCTCCTTCGACCAAAGATGGTCTATTACAGACCGCATTGCAAGACCAGACAGCCTATGAAGCTCAGCCACAGCAGCCATCTTCTCACTCAACGGCAATGGGCGCGCAGGAGCATGAATTGCAACCAGAACAGCTTCTCCACTTCTTTATCACCTTGATCCTCAAAAAACTTGGCCGCATCAGCCGTACTCTTCGCCAAGTCCGCATACGCGTCTGCAGGACTCCAACGTCGATCCAGGGGAGTATACTTCGGATCTAAAAATTTCATCCGCAATAAGTAGGGGTTTCCAGCCGCGATTTCTCCGGCCTGTCGAAGCTCCTCCCGTGCATCCCTGCTTTCAGACCGCGTCTCCTTGGCCGCATCAAGTGCCTTCTTCAGGTCAGCCAAGTTCACCTGATTTTCCTTCTCAAGGAATTCATACCGGTTGGCGGCATTTTTCAGCTCCACAGCCATCTCGGCTATTTTGTCTTTGCTTCGGCGATGAGCAGCCTGTTCGGCTCTCAACTCCTCGACCGCTTCAGGGCAGCCGCATTGCTCGCCCGAGGTAGTTCCTTGGCCTGGGCAAGTTCCGCCCTCAGGGCCTCCACGGCAGCAACACCGTCTGCAGTCCAAGCATATCACATTAATATTATGCTCCTCTCAATTTTTCCTATACAACATAATAAGGAAAGCAGAGCACATACCTTGTGACTCGTTAAGCCGCTCGTTCACCAGCGTGATATCGGCATAAATAGCTACAATCTGCCTCCTTAGTTCGGCAACTTCAACGGATCGGTCGGCTGCCGGATCCTTAGACACCTGCGCATATATGCAGCGCAATCATTACTTACACAATATGATCCTCCGTTTGCCGCCTAGGGCGGGCAACTAGAGTCTCAGGGGCTACTATCCATATGGAGCACACCTAGTGCGTGCGTCACAACCCAAAATTACGTATTTTTTCATTACATACCTCAAAGCCTCTGATCACGCTCGTAAAGGCTTCATTCAACCCGCTTGTGGCGGAGGAAATCTTCCCGAGAACCATACTCATTAATGAACGTTGCTCCTCCGAGAGAGCAGCTCTCTCCAGAAGGCCCGTCAGTGTGTTCGCCAGGACACCGTACTGTGCCGGACCCTTCTCATCGCCCCCCGTGGGAGCCGAGCGCTCCGGGCTCAGGAAGGCCGAAGGATTAGCTTCTGGCTTCGGCAGATCCGGACTCCTCCGTGACGACACCTCGGGGTCGCCCACCTCATGAGGCGGAGAGGTTGGTGGGGTCTCACTCTCCATCATCTCTAGAGGGAGATCACCTGAAGACGAACTCTGTCGAGAAGAGCTTCTAGCCGCACTGCAAAGAATGGATCCTGGTTATTGTTCTCAGAGAAAAGTAGTACCTTCGAATTTATGATTAACTTTTAGCTCGGTTGCGGGCTGGCCCATTGGCGGGCACAACACGGTGAGGGCGCCCTTCAGGGCAGGGCCCCCTGGTGACACTTTCTTCCCCTGTTTGGGCACCTCCATCTCCAAGTCTTCGGAGGCGGCCCTCTTCTTCCCACGCGGGGAGGAGGCCTTAGATTCCCCTCCCCAACTATCCTCCTTTGGGGAGGTACCAATTCCCCCGGTTCGGATGTGCAGTGTGCGAAGTTTGGCTTCTCTATTCTTCCCTTCGTCTTTCCCTGAGGGCATTTTGCTAAGCACCCGGCCAAGCATCTTGGCTATGGTAGGACTAGGCGAGCCTTCGGGAAGTGGCGCCGGACACCTGATTCTCTCCGCCTTGCTGAGCCATTCCTGGCCACGGAGGATTTTTGGAATAATGATTATGATAAATATAAACGAAGTGTTCGGTTTCGGTGTTACTTACTTGGGTATCTGGGTGATTGCAGCTTAGGCCCGCATCCTCGGTGGTGTCCGGACACTATACTTGTGGTCCAAAGAATAATTTACACATCCCTTCGAGTGTCAGGCCGAAGAAGTGCAGAATAGTTCGCGGACCCTCTGGATTGAGCTCCCACATCCGGAGGGGCCGGCGTTTGCATGGCAACATTCGTCGGATTAGAATTACCTGAATTATGTTGACAAGGTTAATGCCCCTCTCAAGAAGCTCCCGGATACGGCTCTGCAGTGTCGGTACATCACTAGCAGACCCCCAATCCCGTCCTACATTGGTCCATGATGCCAGTTGTGACTGAGGGCCCGAACGGAAGTCGGGGGCAGCCACCAACTTTGTGCCTCTGGGAGCCGTGACGTAAAACCACCTCCGCTGCCATAAATCGATACCTCTGGGAATGAACACTCTAGCCATGGGGCATTGGCGTTCCTGCTTATTACGGCACCTCCGCACTCTGCATGTCGCCCCTCAATCATCTTCGGCTTCACATTGAAGGTCTTGAGCCATAAGCCGAAGTGTGGAGTGACGTGGAGAAAAGCCTCGCACACAATGATGAACGACGAGATATGGAGGATAGCGTCCAGAGCTAGATCGTGAAAATCTAATCCGTAATAGAACATGAGCCCCCTCACGAAGGGATCAAGGGTGAGGCCCAAGCCGCGAAGGAAGTGAGAAACAAATACGACGCTCTCATTAGGCTCGGGGGTAGGGATGACCTGCCCTGGAGCAGGAAGCCTGTGCTGGATGTCCGCAGTCAGATATCCAACCTCCCTAAGCCTCGCAATGTCCTCCTCTTTGACCAAGGAAGCCACCCACCGGCCTTGAGGGTTGGATCCGAACATATTGGAGGATCTGGGGTGTTTGAGTTTGGGTCTCGGGTGTTAGAACACGAGATGCGAAAAGGCGCCAGAGTGGTGGAAAAGAGGTATAGGCATGGGCCCCTTTATAAAGGGGGTGAATATCAGGAGTCCTCAGCATGACCGCTTGAGACTTATCTAAAAACGTGGAGTCATACCAACAGTCGTCGTGGGGTTGCGCACACCCGTATTGATGGAAGATCCCGTAATAAGGGGAACACGATCTCTGCTTTGGCAGGGCGTGCCAATAAAACCGCCTCGCAACGCGTATCGAAGCGGGCTAAGAAAAACCGGTTCGTGTTGGGCCGGGCCACGATGCAGGGGCACGACATACAAAAATTGCCAGCAGATCAGATTTATGCTATGCTCTCTACGACGGTATGTGAAGATCATCTTGCAGATCCGGACACGGTTTAAGTGTTTGATAGTTACTATGGAGTATTCGAAGATGGAACCCGCCTTGCAATGCCGAAGACAAAACTGCACGCCGGACTCATCGTCATTGAAGCCTGGTTCAGGGGCTATTGAGGGAGTCCTGGATTAGGGGGTATCCGGACAGCTGGACTATATACTTTGGCCGGACTATTGGAGCATGAAGATACAAGACTCAAGACTTCGTCCCGTGTCCGGATGGGACTCTCCTTTGCGTGGAAGACAACCTTGGCGATCCGGATATTATATTTCCTTCTTTGTAACTGACTCCATGTAAACCCTAGCCCTCTCCGGTGTCTATATAAACAGGAGAGTTTAGTCCTTAGAGGGATGATCACAATCGTAATCATCATAGGCTAACTTCTAGGGTTTAGCCTCTATGATCTCGTGGTAGATCAACTCTTGTAATACCCACATCATCAATATCAATGAAGCAGGAAATAGGGTTTTACCTCCATCGAGAGGGCCCGAACCTGGGTAAACATTGTGTCCCTTGCCTCCTGTTACCATCAGCCTAAGACGCACAGATCGGGACCCCCTACCCAAGATCCGCCGGTTTTGACACCAACACTTGGCTTGTATATTCCAATGATGGGCTTCCTCAAAATGCCCTAGGTCTTCGTGAGCAAGCGAGTTGGATGCACACCCACTTAGTTTCTTCTGTTGAGCTTTCATACACTTATAGCTCTAGTGCATACGTTGCATGGCAATACCTACTCACTCACATTAATATCTATTAATGGGCATCTCCATAGCCCGTTGATACGCCTAGTTGATGTGAGACTATCTTCTCCTTTTTTGTCTTCTCCACAACCACCATTCTATTCCACATATAGTGCTATGTCCATGGCTCACGCTCATTTATTGCGTGAAAGTTGAAAAAGTTTGAGATTACTAAAGTATGAAACAATTGCTTGGCTTGTCATTGGGGTTGTGCATGATTAAATACTTTGTGTGATGAATATAGAGCAACAACCAGACTATATGATTTTGTAGGGATAACTTTCTTTAGCCATGTTATTTTGAGAAGACATGATTGCTTTATTAGTATGCTTGAAGTATTACTATTTATTATGTCAATATGAACTTTTATTTTGAATCATTTGGATCTGAACATTCATGCCACAATAAAGAAAATTACATTGAGAATTATGCTAGGTAGCATTCCACATCAAAAATTCTGTTTTTATCATTTACCTACTCGAGGACGAGCAGGAATTAAGCTTGGGGATGCTTGATACGTCTCCAACATATCTATAATTTTTTATTGTTCCATGCTATTATATTACCTCTTTTGGATGTTTACGGGCTTTACTTTACACTTTTATATCATTTTTGGGACTAACCTACTAATTGGAGGCCCAACCAGAATTGTTGTTTTTTGCCTATTTTAGTGTTTCGAAGGAAAGGAATACCAAACGGAGTCCAAACGGAATGAAACCTTCGGCTACGATCTTTTTGGAACAAACGTGATCCAGGGAACTTGGAGTGGACGTCAAGCAATAGAGGAGGCGGCCACGAGGGTGTCCGACGTGCCCCCTTGGGGTGGGCGCGCCCCCACCCTCATGGGCCCCTCGAGTGTCCACCGACCTACTTCTTCCTCCTATATATGCCCACGTACCCTGAAACCATCGAAACAGACCATGAAAACCTAATTCCACCACCGCAACCTTCTGTACCCGCGAGATCCCATCTTGGAGCCTTTGCCAACGCTCCGCCGGAGGGGGAATCGACCATGGAGGGCCCCTACATCATCTCCAAGGCCCTTCCGATGAGTTGTGAGTAGTTTACCACAGACCTTCGGGTCCATAGTTATTAGCTAGATGGCTTCTTTTCTCTCTTTGAATCTCACTACAAAGTTCTCCTCGATCTTCTTAGAGATCTATTCGATGTAACTCTTTTTGCGGTGTGTTTGTCGAGATCCGATGAATTGTGGGTTTGTGATCAAGTTTATCTATGAGAAATATTTGAATCTCCTCTGAATTCTTTTATGTATGATTTGTTATCTTTGCAAGTCTCTTCGAATTATCAGTTTGGTTTGGCCTACTAGATTGATCTTTCTTGCAATGGGAGAAGTGCTTAGCTTTGGGTTCAATCTTGCGGTGTCCTTTCCTAGTGACAGTAGGGGCAGCAAGGCATGTATTGTATTGTTGCCATCGAGGATAATAATATGGGGTTTATATCATATTGCATGAGTTTATCCCTCTACATCATGTCATCTTTGTTAATGTGTTACTCTGTTCTTTATGAACTTAATACTCTAGATGCAGGCAGGAGTCGGTCGATGTGTGAAGTAATAGTAGTAGATGCTGGCAGGAGTCGATCTACTTGTCACGGACGTGATGCCTATATACATGAACATGCCTAGATAATCTCATAATTATTCGCTTTTCTCTCAATTGCTCGACAGTAATTTGTTCACCCGCCGTAATACCTATGCTATCTTGAGAGAAGCCACTAGTGAAACCTATGGCCCCAGGATCTATCTTTTATCATATAAGTTTACAATCTACTTTTATTTGCATCTTTACTTTTCCAATCTATATCATAAAAATACCAAAAATATTTATCTTTTCGCAAGTGGCCGTGAAGGGATTGACAACCCCTTTATTGTGTTGGTTGTGAGGTTCTTGTTTGTTTGTGTAGGTGTGTGGGACATTTGAGGAGCCTCCTACTGGATTGATATCCTGGTTCTCAAAAACTGAGGGAAATACTTATGCTACTTTGCTGCATCACGCTTTCCTCTTCAAGGAAAACCAACGCAAGCTCAACACATAGCACTTGATGGCGGCTCCGTATCGTAAAACGCGACGAATCCTTCTCTGACTTTTTTCTCCCCGAACGTGAATATATAGAGTTGGAGTTGAGGTTGGTGGAGGTCCAGGGGACCCATGAGGCAGGGGGCGGGCCTAGGGGGGTGGGCACGCCCTGCACCCTCGTGGACAGGGTGGGGGTCCCCCTCTATTGATTCGTTCGCCAATATTTTTTATTAATTCCAAAACATGACTCCCTGGAGTTTCAGGTCATTCCGAGAACTTCTATTTCTGCCAAAAAATAACACCATGGCAATTCTGCGGAAAACAGCGCCAGTCCGGGTTAGTTCCATTCAAATCATGCAAGTTAGAGTCCAAAACAAGGGCAAAAGTGTTTGGAAAAGTAGATACGTTGGAGACGTATCACGATCAAGAACAAAATATTGGCTGCCGATGATCAATGATTTATTTGACCAGCTGCAGTGAGCTAGTGTTTTCTCCAAGGTCAATCTTCGATCAGGTTACCACCAGCTGAAGATCCGAGAGTGAGATATACCTAAGACAACTTTTACCACGAGGTATGGGCTTTATGAGTATACGGTCATGTCTTTTGGTTTGACTAATGCCCCTGTCGATTTTATGAGTATTGTGAACAAGGTATTCATGGAGTCCTTCGATAAGTTTGTCGTGGTGTTCATTGCTAAAATATTGGTTAACTCGAAGAATGAAGAAGAACACAAGGAACATTTGCGTTTGGAGGATGTGCGAGTTTTGGTTGAAGGAAGTTGGATTTCTCATACATGTTATATCAGGAGAAGGAATAGCAGTAGACCCTTCCAAGGTTGAATCTGTCACCAAATGGATGGCACCCACCTTAGTTGGAGAAATACGCAGTTTCCTTGTTCTTGTAGGATATTATCGGAGATTTATTGAGAATTTCTCCAGGATCGCGAAGCCCATGAGAGAGTTATTGAAGAAAGACACCAAGTTTAATTGGACCGAGGATTGTGAGGCCAGTTTTCAGGAGTTGAAGAAACGTTTAGTTACAAACCCAGTGCTAATTCTTCCAAATATACGCAGGGATTTCCAAGTATATTGCGATGCTTCTCGTCAGGGACTTGGATGCGTTTTGTATACCTCACGTCAGCTTTGACCTCATGAGTTGAATTATGCCACACATGATTTGGAGTTAGCACCTGTAATGCATGCACTCAAGACCTGGAGACACTTTCTTTTTTAAAAGAGTTGCAATGTTTACATGGGTCACAAGAGTTTGAAGTACATCTTCATGCAGAAGGAGTTGAACCTCAGGCAAAGGAGATGGTTGGAGCTCATAAAGGACTATGACATGAGATTGCATTATCACCCAGGAAAGGCCAATGACGTGGCAGATGCTTTGAGCCACAAGAGTTGTGTTCATACTCTCATAGCCGGAGGATTACCCCAGGAGTTAGCCGACGATCTCAAAGATCTTCAATTGGAGATAGTTCCGAGAGGTTTTGTTGCAGCATTGGAAATTCAGTCCACTTTGTTGGGAAAGATCCGAGAAGCCTAGAAGTTGGACAAAGGAGTTGCGAAGATAAAGAAAAGAATGATCATAGGAAAGGCAGAAGGGTGTCGTGAGGATGAACACGGAACCTTATGGTTTGAGCAACGTATTTACGTGCCAAATGACCCAGAGATCAGGAAGTTGATTCTTTAGGAGGCTCATGATTTGCCTTACTTGATACACCCAGGCAACACCAAGATGTATTTGGACTTGAAGGAAAAATTTTGGTGGACAGGTATGAAGAAGGATATTGCCGAGTATGTAGCAGTATGTGATGTATGTCAGAAAGTTAATGCACAACATCAGAAACCAGCAGGATTAGTTCAGCCTTTGCCGATACACGATTGGAAATGGGACAAACTAGGCATGAACTTCATCAACGGATTTCCTAGGACTTGTTCATGTTAGGATTCCATCTGGGTTACAGTTGATCGCTTGACAAAGGTAGCTCACTGATACGTCTCCAACGTATCTATAATTTATGAAGCATTCATGCTATATTATTATCTGTTTTGAATGATTACGGGCTTTATTATACACTTTTATATTACTTTTGGGACTAACCTATTAACCGGAGGCCCAACCCATATTGCTGTTTTATTGCCTGTTTCAGTATTTCGAGGAAAAGGAATATCAAACGGAGTCCAAACGGTATGAAACCTTCGGGAGCGTGATTTTTGGAATGAACATGATCCGGGAGACTTGGAGTACAAGCCAGGGAAGCTTCGAGGAGGCCAGGAGATAGGAGGCACCCCCCCCCCCACGGCGTGCCTATATATTCCCTTATACCCTAAAACCATCGAATATGAAGACAGATCGGGAGTTCCGCCGCCGCAAGCCTCTGTAGCAACCAAAAACCTCTCGGGAGCCCGTTCCGGGACCCTGCCGGAGGGGGAACCCATCACCGGTGGCCATCTTCATCATCCCGGCGCTCTCCATGATGAGGAGGGAGTAGTTCACCCTCGGGGCTGAGGGTATGTACCAGTAGCTATGTGTTTGATCTCTCTCTCTCTCTCTCGTGTCCTCTCTATGGCACGATCATGATGTATCGCGAGCTTTGCTATTATAGTTGGATCTTATGATGTTTCTCCCCCTCTACTCTCTTGTGATGAATTGAGTTTTCCTCTTGATGTTATCTTATCAGATTAAGTCTTTAATGATTTGAGAACACTTGATGTATGTCTTGCCGTGTTTATCTGTGGTGACAATGGGATATCACGTGCCACTTGATATCTGTGGTTTCATACCCTACCATAATCTCATCGTTTGTTCTCCGCTATTAGTGTCTTTGGAGTGACTCTTTGATGTAGAGTGGAACCCTATAGCATCGATCTTTCATGTTTGGAGTGGATCCTACGGGGAAATCACGAAGAACACGCGGAAGCACAAGGGGAAAAACGGGGAAAATGAGAGAGAGAAACACTCAACCAACAAGGAATCGATCACACAAGTGCTAGATCACCACACACATATGAGATCCACAAGATACAAAGTCAACTAAGGTAAGGATACAAAGGAACCGTTCATCTCCAAGAGGAGGCCTTGATGTTCTTCCCTAAAGACGGGTCTTGAATCCGCTGGGGGATCTTCTCCGAAGAGGTCCTGATCTCCGTGGAGAAGTAACCAAGTGGATGAGCAAAGGCTCTCACACAAATATGAGCTAATCCAATGCTAAGTCTCAAAGTGAGGAGAGGGGGTCCTATTTATAGACTAGGGGGCAAAGGGGTACATGGGCTCAGCCCAAGTCACGCACACAGGCGGGGTCCGGATGATCCGGGTGTCGGGGGTCCGGATGATCTGGGTGACCATCCGGATGATCCGGCTTCGTCGGGCAGCTTCGGGTGTCTTCGGGCGCGTTAGCCGGATCATCCGGGTGGTCGTCCGGATCATCCGGGCTCGGTCCGGATCGTCCGGCTGGCTGTCCGGATGATCCGGGAAAGTCCAGTCTTGCTCCATTCTTCTTCTTCCTTCTCCTCTTCCATGATTGGCCTTGGTCCTTGGATTCTCCATGGTCATCTTGGTTGTACCTGAGTGTATGCAAGGTCCATGCATGAGGTAGTAGCCATGTCTCACATGTGGAAAGTGACGGTTCGGAGAGGAGTGAATTCACCTTGTGTCCAATGGCGTATGTTTGAGGTCTCGTCATATGTCCTCTTGGGGCTTGGAGAGTAGTCGGAGTGTACATGGGGATGAACGTGGGATGCTCCGCATCATATCCCCCCCCCTTGGGAAAGATCCGACCTCGGATCGTGATCCTCATCACCATGGAAACGGGTGTCGTGGACGGACTTGTAGTGGGACGTAGGTGAAGGCCTTGCGCAATCCAAGTACTCCAATGTTTCTCCGGTATGTGGTACATGCAAATTGAGCAAACACAAAGTACACTTGGAAATACAATGGTTAGCGCACACAAAGTGTCCATCAATTAAGCGTGAGTCCGTGCTTAGGGATAGTGCGTGACAAAGCACATGAAGCTTATCAAGATGATATAGAATGATATGCAAGGAATTCATGGGATAATTAGCATGGTGCACAAAGCGACAAATGCTACCATTGTGCAAAATGATGTCATAATGGGATGGTGCATCAAAAGCATGAACATGGCAATGGATGCTCAATATGTATATGTTATCATCCAATTGATGATGGACAATATTATCATGATGTATGAATATGCCGTCAAGGAAGAGCACAACAAATTTGCTAATGAAATGCACAAGCTCATATATCATTGATGACATGGAAATAGATGCAACAAGACAAGCACAATGTGAGTCAATCCATGCATGGGGTGCAAACTTGTGGTGAGTATGATATGTCCATAGAGCATGACATGTATGAGCACAATCAACAAATATGGAGGTGTTGGTGTACCAAAGCTGATGTCGAGGCATGAGTGGAATTCCGAAGGTGCATCCAATAAGTGCGAGCGCTCCTCAATGTGAAGGTCCATGTAGCCAATCTCCAATGTCGCTCCTCCGTTCACGAGATGTATCATGTAGACAACAAGAAGGAAACAACGATGAAAGAGTGACCCATCCAATATGCGTACTTGAGGATGGCTCAAAGGGAAGGAGTTCACCTTTAGTAGATTCTCGTAAATGTTGGTGTTGCACATCGTGTATGCCTTCGCATGACCAAGTTGTCGCATAACGGCATCGCCTTGTGAAACCTCCAAAATGAAAGAACATGACAAACACTCGGAAAAACAAATGAGGTTAACGGAAATGCAAAACCTATCATTCGAGTGGTAAGATACCCAACAAGTGTATGCATCATGCTCATCATAAGAAAGTACAAGGGAGCGTTTCATAGTAGGGAGGCATATGATGCAAGAACAACCAAGTGCAATAGGCTCAATCAAACAAGCATGCATCACAAGTAAGGTGTCAAAGTCTCTAAGATCAATAAGCATAGCATGGTTGCACTCAATACAAGTGGATATGAAAGAGGCAACTAATGGACACAAGAGACAATGATCAAGATGTATCATGTGAGAGGCATGAGCATATATGTCATCAACCCAAGAAAGCAAATAATAGTGGAACATGGGTGATGCAACATAGCAAACAATCATAGAGATCAAGTCAAGCAAGCTAGTAGTGCGAAGATGCAACATACTAGAAGGAATCATAGCAAGCATGTCATGTGTGCAAATAGTGGGCATGAATAATGGACATGACATATCACAAGCATGAAAGCAAGATATGAGTAAAATATCATCAATGTATTGGCGAGAGACCATATGTAAATAGCAATGGGGCATCATGACTCTCCCAACACAACAAGCATCAATAGCATGGGGCACATGATAAACATGGCAAAAGCAACAAGGATCTCCACCAAGCATGCAAATACACATAGAAGTAGCATAATGATGAATCATGGGTAGATGCAAGCAAGGGTCACAATTGCATGGCAAAGGCATAGAAGCAAGCATAACATGCAAAGTGAACACGATAGTATGGGCATAAGGTGATGAGTGGTAAATAGCCCAAAGCCGTATGAGACCCAAGTAAAAGAGATGCGCGTAGTCGGTGCGCGAAGAGAACGGTGGTAAGCATAGTCCACGGGATCCCAAAGCATCGTTGCTCTCAAGAGCTCGTTTCGTCAAATCTTGGGATTGAGAGGTTGACGAGTATACATGAGTACCTACACAAAACAAAGACAAAGGGAAAATTGTGTGTGCGTGGTATATGTACACATCATCCATCATGATGCGTGCATGTGTTTGTTAGCATAAAATAGCCAATGCTCAAATAAATGAGATGCGTGATATAGAAACATGTCATCCATCATGAGAGGTTTGTTATGATGTGTGTCATAATGGAGACTCAAAGGATGTAATGCATCATGAGGTATTTCTAGAGCATTGTTATTCATGGGGTGCATATGGTGTACACTATCATGGGAATCATGCAAAGTATGAAATGCATCAAGATCTCCTAATATGTATGAGGAAACTATGGGGGTCTCCTCATGAGCAAGAGTAGAAACATCACGTGGAGAGTATTGACAACATCCAAAACAATGCATATTTGGAACAATGTGATCATGGCATGACATATTAGATGAATTGCGCAAATCATGTAAAGGAAGCATGGCAATATCATCACATGAAAAACAAAAGCCAATGACCATCATCTCGTCATCTATGCTAAAAGTGCAAATGGGATTGATTTTAATGGGGCATGCATAGTTACTATGTTGAGATTGTAGGGATGCAATATGGGAGATCTCACTCATAGCATATGACAAGTTCAATGGATTGTCAAACATGAAGTGACCAATAGAATTTTCACATGATATCCTATGAAGCATAGCATCACAACTAGGCAACTCAACATGCTCATCATCATATTCATCATTAATACGTAAGTCAAGGCATGAAGGAGTTTCACTAGCATGAAGCATGGTAATAGGTGGGTCAACATCATGGGAGCAATCAATGTCAAGAGAGTCCACTAGTGGGACAAGAGAAGCACCATCACCTATGTTACCTTTGGAGCGTCGCTCATGTGTTGTAGGTGAGGTGTTGAAGATCGTCTCACTGTCATCTTCATCTTGATGGAACCATGTGGGGGGTGCATCATCGTCCATCATGGCCATCGTCGTCTCCATAGGAGTTATGGACTCATCAATGGTAGGCGTGTCCTCATGTAGGAGACCTAGCACCAAAGGAGAAAACACACAAGGAGTAGAGGGTAAGTCGTTAGAAATCATAGTGGCCACACATGCCGTGTCAACTACCTCACTCTCTAAGTGTTGTGGCTCACTCACTCCCTCAAGGATGCTCTCACTCATATGTTTGTTGGAGTCACTCAAATGGCGCTCAACCTCACATAGGATGTGTGGCATGCTCTCATGTGTGGGGCTAGTGGTGGTCACACTCAGCCTCTCATAGGAAATGCTCTCAATGTCACGTATGGTGGAGTCACTCATGTCACTCATGGGGTGGTGGCTCTCCTCACATGGCACATGGGGCATCTCGACATATGTGGGTGTCGGAGAGATGTTGGTGCAAATGTCTCCATGCTCAACTCCTATCGCCGTGGTCGAAGGGGATGGCCCTTGCTCGACCTTCTTGTCACCGTCTTGTTGTTGGAGGCCCATATGATGTGGCACCTCATAGCTCGTCTCCATGACCGAAGGGAGTTTCCCATGCTCGGCCATCTTCCTTGAGGGGCTTCCGAAGATGGAAGTTTCACCCTCGCTCGTAGGTGGTCGCCTTGGACTTGATGAAGTCGATGTAGGCGTACTCGTGGGAAGTAGGCGAAGATGCCGTACGTCCAAAGGCGAAGATGCCTTGAGAATACTTGACGAAGATGCCGAAGTGGTTGATGTAGCCATAGCACCGTCTTGGTGGTGGTCGTCTCGCGGTCTTCTTTTGTGCTCTTGAAGCTTGGACTTGGCGTGAAGTAGGTCTTGTTGGGACTTGTGCATTTGCACTTGTGGAGCATCTTCATGATGATGATGTCATTGTCGTGCTTGAGCTCGTAGTAGATGTCGTTCATCGTCGTCGTGCACATGTTGCTTGGAGGTGACTTGCCATTCATGACGATGTGGATCACGAATGTGATGGTGGTCGCCATGTAGATGTTGACTTGGACGACTTGCGCTTGCATCTTGTTTGCGCTCCGAAGACTTGTGGCTTGACCGTCGTCGTCTTGAGCATGATGAAGTGGAAGAAGACTTGATCAAGGCCCGAATCTCTTCCATCCTCGCATCTTGCTCCTCCTTTTGTGCGGCAAGCTTGTTGTTGATGTAGTCCCTTTTCCTTGCTTCGGAGTGACGAATGTCGATGGAGATGTTCTCGATGCACTCTCGCAATCTTGATTGTGCGTCTTGCATTTGTCGTTGTACTCCCTCCGTTCCTTTATATAAGGTGTATTTGTTTTTCCAAAAGTCAAACGAGTGCAAGTTTGACCAAGTTTTTAGAAAAATATATCAATATTCACAATGTAAAGTTTATATCACTTGATCAATCATGAAAGGTAGTTTCATATTTTATCTATTAGGTATTGCAGATCTTTCTATTTTGTTCTATATTCTTGGTCAAACTTTCAAATCGTTGACTTGCACGGAAACCAATACACCTTATATTATGGAACGGAGGGAGTAGATAGAAGATTGACGCTTTTGAGATGTAGTTGTTCATGCCGTCGTTGTTGTTGTAGACCGGAGAGGAAATGCCTTGCCTATCCATCACAAGACTCGAGCAAATATGAGTGGGAGAAAGAGAAGAACTAATACAAATGTACCTTTGACCAAAGTTGAAGATGAATCAAGTTCACTCAAATGTGGACCATGAAATAGCACTATTGGTACCGATTCTTGTCGATTCTCACACCTACACACGTAAAGCTTATGGTGGAGCTCGGTGAGGATAGTGGCACAAGAATTTAATGCAAAATGTTAGCAAGAGTCAATAATGTTGAAAGAGATTCACAAATTCGCAAGTGAAACAAATGGACCAATAGCAATGAAAGGTACACGGAAACACACACACGGATAGATAAAAGGGTCGGCAACCAAGGAATGAGCACAAAATGTGGAATCCACGGAAAACGCCGTGTTGCACAACTCAAGAGAGACGCTAGCACGATTGCTCAATAGGCGGATACGACACTTGTGCACAACCTATAAGATGCAAAATGGATATTCTTTCTATCCCAAGTATGCTATGTATGTATGGTTCCCGGTGTTTCTCTCAAGCATGATATCATATGATGTAGATTTTGGTATGGCTCTTATGTGCAATGGGGTATGATGCTATGGCACTTGCTCACGAGCTCTTTGCTCTCTTTTTGCTTAAAAGGTTTTTTTTCAATGGCCACTTATGCACAATGCACAAACCAAGATAGCTATTGTGTATATGCGGGAATGATATTGTGACACAATGTATGATATGATACCAATATGATATGGTATGTATGCAATGGAATGGTGGATCACTAATGTGCACAAGTAACGTTGCCGGCAATACTCAAATGGCTAGTCTCAATAGGCAAGTAACGCAAAATGGGCTAGGGGTTAACAATGCAATTGCAAGGGTAATACACAATGGTGTCATCGAGGTTACCGTCCTTGGAGATGATGAGTGGCGGTGTTCTTGGTGTAGATACCAAGATGATGGAGACTCGTCCCTAAGTAGCCGAAACACCTTAGGAAATGGAAAAACCGCAAACTCAAAATCTCAAATGACAAATGTCAAATGGTGGTAGCGGAAAGCGGTGGTGGTGTTGCACTAGGCAATGCGGAAGTGGAATGATGGGCTATACACGAGTCGGAGTTGAAGTTGCCGTCCCTAAGTAGCCGAAACACCTTAGGAGACACAAGCCACAACTCAAACAAAATTGGGTTAAGTTGGGGGTGGAAATGTATGGTGGGCACGTCTATGCGGAAGTGGTGGTGGTGGTTGATGAAGAAGCAATTGTCCCTAAGTAGCCAAAACACCTTAGGAGACTCAAATCACAACTCAAACAACCACATATGCAATGGGGAACAAAATGGGTTAGGTTGCGGAAGTCGGTGGTGGTAATGCGGATGATATGGTGGAGGGCCTAGGCAAACTTGCCAAATTTCAGAAAATATGATGGAGTCAAATGATGTTGGTGGTATTTTGTGGGATGGGGGATGTCAAGAGCTTCAAAACGAGCTAAAGAACGTCAAAATCGGACTCCGGATGAATTAGTTATGGCTGAAACAAGAATTCAGCCGAGTCAGTGTCAGGGTTACCCGGACATCCGGGAGTAGGGCCGGATGATCCGGGTTCGTCAACCGGATTTCTGTCGTGTGGGGCGTCCGGACATCCGGGAGATGGTCCAGCTGATCCGGGTGGATCCGGATGATCCGGGAGCTCTTCCGGATGATCCGGGAGCTCTTCCGGATGATCCGGGCAGGTCAAACTGCTTGGGTTTTGCTTGTGGAGATGAATTTTTGGGCGGAATTTGGGGATTTTGGGGTCAAAATTGGCGAGATTTCATGGATGAAAGGTGGGGAAACTTGGGGGAAAGCTAGATCCACTTGAAACCAAGCAAATCCATGGATCAAAATCAACAAAACATCATCAAACCCAACAAATCACAAAAAAAATTTGGGGCTATTTTTGGTGGGGATTTTCGGATTTAGGACGAAAACAACAAAATCAAGCTAGAAAACACGGGGTAGGGCTCCAAAAATGTGATCAACGTGGCTCATGATACCATATGATGTAGGGTGGAACCCTATAGCGTCGATCTTTCACGTTTGGAGTGGATCCTACGGGGAAATCACGAAGAACACGCGGAAGCACAAGGGGAAACACGGGGAAAACGAGAGAGAAACACTCAACCAACAAGGAATCGATCACACAAGTGCTAGATCACCACACACATATGAGATCCACAAGATACAAAGTCAACTAAGGTAAGGATACAAAGGAACCGTTCATCTCCAAGAGGAGGCCTTGATGTTCTTCCCTAAAGAGGGGTCTTGAATCCGCTGGGGGATCTTCTCCGAAGAGGTCCTGATCTCCGTGGAGAAGTAACCAAGTGGATGAGCAAAGGCTCTCACACAAATATGAGCTAATCCAATGCTAAGTCTCAAAGTGAGGAGAGGGGGTCCTATTTATAGACTAGGGGGCGAAGGGGTACATGGGCTCAGCCCAAGTCGCGCACACAGGCGGGGTCCGGATGATCCGGATGGTGGTCTGGATGATCCGGGTGTCGGGGGTCCGGATGATCCGGGTGACCTTCCGGATGATCCGGCTTCGCCGGGCAGCTTCGGGTGTCTTCGGGCGCATTAGCCGGATCGTCCGGGTGGTCGTCCGGATCATCCGGGCTCGGTCCGGATCGTCCGGCTGGCTGTCCGGATGATCCGGGCAAGTCCAGTCTTGCTCCATTCTTCTTCTTGCTTCTCCTCTTCCATGCTTGGCTTTGGTCCTTGGATTCTCCATGGTCATCTTGGTTGTACCGGAGTGTATGCAAGGTCCATGCATGAGGTAGTAGCCATGTCTCACATGTGGAAAGTGACGGTTCGGAGAGGAGTGAATTCACCTTGTGTCCAATGGCGTATGTTCGAGGTCTCGTCATATGTCCTCTTGGGGCTTGGAGAGTAGTCGAAGTGTACATGGGGATGAACGTGGGATGCTCCGTATCACTCTTTGTTGCATGTTGAGGGATTTTTGTATGATCTATCTATGTTATTATTGTTGAGAGAACTTGCACTAGTGAAAGTATGAACCCTATGCCTTGTTTCCTACCATTGCAATACCGTTTACGCTCACTTTTATCTTTAGTTAACTTGCTGTTTTTATATTTTCAGATTACAAAAACCTATATCTACCATCCGTATTGCACTTGTATCACCATCTCTTCGCCGAACTAGTGCACCTATACAATTTACCATTGTATTGGGTGTGTTGGGGACACAAGAGACTCTTTGTTATTTGGTTGCAGGGTTGTTTAAGAGAGACCATCTTCATCCTACGCCTCCCACAGATTGATAAACCTTAGGTCATCCACTTGAGGGAAATTTTCTACTGTCCTACAAACCTCTGCACTTGGAGGCCCAACAACGTCTACAAGAAGAAGGTTGTGTAGTAGACATCAAGCTCTTTTCTGGCGCCGTTGCCGGGGAGGTGAGTGCTTGAAGGTATATCTTTAGATCTTGCAATCGAATCTTTTTGTTTCTTGTTTTATCACTAGTTTAGTTTATAAAAGAAAACTAGAAAAAAATGGAATTGAGTTTGTCTTATACGCTTCATCTTTTTAATATCTTTCATGAGTATGATGAAAAGGAAAATTGTGCTCAAGTTCTAGAAGAAGAAATCTATAGAATGTTTGATACTAAATCTTTGTATGATGAGCATGATTGCAATGTTTTTAGTATGAATTCCTTGAATATCCATGATGCTAATGATATGCAAATCTACAAGCTTGGGGAAGCTATGTTTGATGAAGATGATATTTTTTGTCCCCCAAGTTTTGATGAGAATATTTATTATGATGAAAGAATGCCTCATATTTATGATGATTATATTGATGAAAGTGGATTTGGAGAGGTCATGACTTTGTTTAGTGATGAATCCACTATTTCGGAAGAGGTTCCAATTGATTATGAGAACAAAGTTGCTATCTATGATGATTATTGTGATGATTTGTATGCTATTAGGAATAAGGATAACCATGAAACTTGTCATCATGATTTTAGTTTTCAATTGGATTATGCCTCACATGATAATTATTTTGTTGAGTTTGTTCCCACTACTATTCATGAGAAGAAATTTGCTTATGTGGAGAGTAGTAAATTTTCTATGCTTGTAGATCATGAAAAGAATGCTTTATGTTCTGGTTATATTGTTGAATTCATTCATGATGCTACTGAAAATTATTGTGAGGGAGGAACATATGCTTGTAGGAATTGCAATAATGTCAA
Source organism: Aegilops speltoides (assembly GCA_021437245.1). NCBI lineage: Eukaryota > Viridiplantae > Streptophyta > Magnoliopsida > Poales > Poaceae > Aegilops > Aegilops speltoides. Next base: position 251,144,974 of record CM038146.1, read on the forward strand.
GTTTCCTCTCGATGTGTTGAAAATCTTGAAGCTATGCTTGTTTTGCCTTCCTATGCTAGTTGACTATTGTTCCCATAAGTTGTTTGCTCACAAAATCTCTATGCATAGAAAGTGGGTTAGACTTAAATGTGCTAGTCCTATGCTTCATGATGCTCCCGTTATGTTTCAATTCTTATCTTTTATGTGAGCATCATTGTCATCATCATGCCTAGCTAGAAAGGCATTAAAGAAAAGCGCTTGTTGGGAGACAACCCAATATTTATCCTTATTGTTTTTGTGTGTCCACATGATTATGATACTGTAGTAATCATGTTTTATAGGTTTTGTTTCAATAAAGTGCCAAGTAAGACCTTTAGGATAGCTTACGGTGATAGTTGTGCTGATCTTGCTGAAAATCAGAAACTTTTGCACCCAGTAAATTAGTTTTCGTAATTCACATAAAGGTGTTTCTGCTCTGATCCTTTTTTCTCTGGATTGGCACACAAATTTCTTAGGACTTCCTAATTTGGTAGGATTTTCAGAGTTCCAGAAGTACACGTTTGTTACATATTACTACAGATTGTTCTGTTTTTGACAGATTCTGTTTTCTATGTGTTGTTTGCTTATTTTGATGAATCTATGAGTAGTATTGGAGGGTATGAACCATAGATAAGTTGGAATACAGTAGATGTTACACCAGTATGAATTTAGAATGATTTCATTACAGTACCTAAGTGGTGGTTTTATTTTCTTATACTAACGGAGCTTACGAGTTTTCTGTTGAGTTTTGTGTTGTGAAGTTTTCAAGTTTTGGGTAAAGATTCGATGGACTATGTAATAAGGAGTGGAAAGAGCCTAAGCTTGGGGATGCCCAAGGCACCCCAAGGTAATATTCAAGGGCAACCAAGAGCCTAAGCTTGGGGATGCCCCGGAAGGCATCCCCTCTTTCGTCTTCGTCCATTGGTAACTTTATTTGGACCTACATTTTTATTCACCACATGATATGTGTTTTGCTTGGAGCGTCATTTTCTTTTGTTAGTATTTGCTTGCTGTTATTTAGAATAATTTTTTGCCTCTATATTTTCAATAAAAATGTCAAGGATAGCCTTTGCCATGCTTGTTTTGCCAGTATACATGTTGCTGTTTGAAAACAGAAAGTTTACCGCTGTTGCAAAAATTCCCTAGAAAAACCAGAGAATGGTATAATGTTGAAACTTTTTTGCATTTTGAGCTCTGATAAATCTTATACAGCATACTATTTTTCGCATAATTTTTGGAGTTAGGGAAGTATGATGAATCTTGCATTCTTTACAGACTATACTGTTTTGGCAGATTGCTGTTATGGTTGCATTGTTTGCATATGTTTGCTTATTTAATGATTCTATTTTAGGATAGGAGTATTAAATATGCAGAGGCATTTATTATGCAATGTTGAATAATAATTTTAGTGATTTGTTACAGTAGAAAATTATAAGGTTTTGCATTGGTTTATACTAACTTATCTCATGAGTTCCTGTTGAGTTTATGTGGATGAAGTTTTTGAGAAATAGAGAAACCATGATATGAGAGGAATTAAGGAGACACAAAAGCTCAAGCTTGGGGATGCCCAAGGCACTCCGATATAATATTTCAAGAAGTCTCAAGCATCTAAGCTTGGGGATGCCCCGGTAGGCATCCCACCTTTCTTCTTCAACAACTATCGGTTAGTATCAGTTGAGCCTAAGTTTTTGCTTCTTCACATGAGTTGTGCTATCCTTGCAATGTCATTTTATTTTCCTTTGTTTGATGTTTGAATAAAATACCAAGATTTGAAATTCTTAAATGAGAGAGAGCCTTCACATAGTTGCATAATTATTTAGCTACTCATTGATCTTCACTTATATCTTTTTGGAGTAGTTTGTCATTTACTCGTGTGCTTCACTTATATCGTATGAGTAAATGGTTGAATGAGTTGAATGTCATAAATCTGAAATTATATATGTCTCATTTGCTTATCCCATTGGGAGTAATGACTTCACATCTAAGAAGTAGAGGTTGTAAATTTATTGAAGGTTAGCAAGCATTGTATTGGTCATTTGAACAATTCATGAAAGAATATTGAAGGAAGAGAGATTCCACATATAAATATACTATCTTAGACATCTTTTATAATTGTGAGCACTCATTAATTATGACATGCTAAAGAGTTGATGTTGGACAAGGAAGACAACATAATGGGTTATGTTTTCTCACATCTCAGTTAAAGTATATTGTCATGGATCATTCAAACATGTTGAGCTTGCCTTTCCCCCTCATGCTAGCCAAATTCCTTGCACCAAGTAGAGATACTAATTGTGCTTCCAAATATCCTTAAACCCAGTTTTGCCATGAGAGTCCACTATACCTACGTATGGATTGAGTAAGATCCTTCAAGTAAGTTGTCATCGGTGCAAGCAATAAAAATTGCTCTCTAAATATGGATGATCTATTAGTGTGAAGAAAATAAGCTTTATACGATCTTGTTATGGAAGCAATAAAAGCGACGGACTACATAATAAAGGTCCATATACAAGTGGCAATATAAAGTGACGTTCTTTTGCATTAAGATTTTATGCATCCAACCCTAAAAGCGCATGACAACCTCTGCTTCCCTCTGCGAAGGGACTATCTTTTACTTTATGTCTTTTACTTTATGCAAGAGTCAAGGTGATCTTCACCTTTCCCTTTTTCATTTTATCCTTTGGCAAGCACCTCGTGTTGGGAAGAACCTGATATATATATATATATATATATATATATACCTATATATATATATCCAATTGGATGTAAGTTAGCATGAACTATTATTGTTGACATCACTCAAAGGTGAATACGTTGGGAGGCAACATTATAAGCCCCTATCTTTCTCAGTGTCCAATTAAAACTCCATAACCATTAGTATTGCGTGAGTGTTAGCAATTGTAGAAGACTATATGATAGTTGAGTATGTGGAATTTGCTAAATCAAAGATCTGACATAGACCCTTCCTGAAAAAAAGATGAATTGTAATTGTTTGATGACTAAGAATGAAGTTTGCTAGTTTTCAAGAAAGTTTATGGTCTATGCTTTAACATGTGAATAACTTATTACTTGATCTTGAGAAGTTTTATGAGATGAACTATTGTTATGACATATAATCACGCTAGGAAAGGTGACTGAAATTATCATTGATAAAACTTATGCACCTGCTAGCATTCACACTTCATAAATTATTTCTTTTATCATTTACCTACTCGAGGACGAGCAAGAATTAAGCTTGGGGATGTTGATACGTCTCCAACGTATCTATAATTTATGAAGCATTCATGTTATATTATTATCTGTTTTGAATGATTACGGGCTTTATTATACACTTTTATATTACTTTTGGGACTAACCTATTAACCAGAGGCCCAGCCCATACTGTTGTTTTATTGCCTGTTTCAGTATTTCGAAGAAAAGGAATATCAAACGGAGTCCAAACGGAATGAAACCTTCGGGAGCGTCATTTTTGGAACGAACATGATCCGGGAGACTTGGAGTACAAGCCAGGGAAGCTTCGAGGAGGCCAAGAGATAGGAGGGCGCGCGCCCTGTCTCGTGGGCCCCTCGAGGCTCCCCCGACCGACTTCTTTCGCCTATATATTCCCTTATACCCTAAAACCATCGAATACGAAGATAGATCGGGAGTTCCGCCGCCGCAAGCCTCTCAGAGCCACCAAAACCTCTCGGGAGCCCGCTCAAGGCACCGCCGGAGGGGGAACCCCTCACCGGTGGCCATCTTCATCATCCCAGCGCTCTCCATGACGAGGAGGGAGTAGTTCGCCCTCGGGGCTGAGGGTATGTACCAGTAGCTATGTGTTTGATCTCTCTCTCTCTCTCTCTCTCTCTTGTGTTCTCTCTATGGCACGATCTTGATGTATCGCAAGCTTTGCTATTATAGTTATATCTTATGATGTTTCTCCCCCTCTACTCTCTTGTGATGAATTGAGTTTTCCTCTCGAAGTTATCTTTTCGGATTGAGTCTTTAATGATTTGAGAACACTTGATGTATGTCTTGCCGTGTTTATCTGTGGTGACAATGGGATATCACGTGCCACTTGATGTATGTTTTGATGATCAGCTTGTGGGTTCCGCCCATGAACCTATGCATAGGGGTTGGCACACGTTTTCGTCTTGACTCTCCGGTAGAAACTTTGGGGCACTCTTTGAAGTACTTTGTGTTGGTTGAATAGATGAATCTGAGATTGTGTGATGCATATCGTATAATCATGCCCACGGATACTTGAGGTGACAATGGAGTATCTAGGTGACATTAGGGTTTTGGTTGATTTGTGTCTTAAGGTGTTATTCTAGTACGAACTCTTGAATAGATCGATCCGAAAGAATAACTTTAAGGTGGTTTCGTACCCTACCATAATCTCTTCGTTTGTTCTCTGCTATTAGTGGCTTTGGAGTGACTCTTTGTTGCATGTTGAGGGATTGTTATATGATCTATCTATGTTATTATTGTTGAGAGAACTTGCACGAGTGAAAGTATGAACCCTATGCCTTGTTTCCTACCATTGCAATACCGTTTACGCTCACTTTTATCTTTAGTTACCTTGCTGTTTTTATATTTTCATATTATAAAAACCTATATCTACCATCCATATTGCACTTGTATCACCATCTCTTCGCCGAACTAGTGCACCTATACAATTTACCATTGTATTGGGTGTGTTGGGGACACAAGGGACTCTTTGTTATTTGGTTCTAGGGTTGTTTGAGAGAGACCATCTTCGTCCTACACCTCCCACGGATTGATAAACCTTAGGTCATCCACTTGAGGGAAATTTGCTACTGTCCTACAAACCTCTGCACTTGGAGGCCCAACAACAACTACAAGAATAAGGGTGTGTATTAGACATCACTCACTTCATCCCCGTGAAAACCACGTATACGAGTGCTAAGTTGGCCAAGATATATATGACCAGGATCGTATGTCTGCATGGAGTTTCGAGGACCATCGTATCAGATAGAGGAATATAGTTTACCTCGAACTTTTGGAATCAATTACATGAAACTTTGGGTACCAGGCTAGAGTTCAGTACAAACTTTCATCTGGAGACAGATGGGCAGACCGAAAGGGTCAATTAGATTCTGGAGGACATGTTGAGATCTTGTGCGCTAGATTATGGATCTAGTTGGGATGATAATTTACCTTACGTAGAGTTCTCATATTACAACAGATATCAAGCTAGTTTGAAGATGGCCCGTTTCAAAGCTTTGTACGAAAGAAGGTGCAGGACACCGTTGATGTGGGATGAAGTTGGAGACCATAAATTGTTCAGACCAGACTTAATTAGAGATTCAGAGGAGAAGGTCAAGTTGATCTGTGACAGACTCAAGATAGCCCAGTCCAGGCAGAAGAGTTATGCCGATACTAAACGCAAGGAGGTAACCTATGAAGTCGGAGATATAGCATATCTTCATGTGTCACCACTTCGAGGAGTGAAACGATTTGGAGTCAAAGGAAAGTTAGCACCATGGTTTGTGGGGCCATACAGGGTCCTGGAACGCATGGGTGAAGTTGCCTACAAGTTGGAATTATCCGAAGGTTTGTCAGGAGTTCATGATGTGTTTCACGTTTCCCAGTTGAAGAAGTGTCATGCGGAGATGGCCCATATTCCTCTGAGAGATACAATGCCTCTGGAAGCTATTCAGTTGGAGAGTGACCTGACTTATGAGGATAAACCCATCAAGATTCTCAAGTTTGCCAACCGAGTTACCCACAACAAGGTCATCAAGTTTTGAAAGGTTCAGTGGAGTCACCATACCGAGAAGAAAGTCACCTGGGAACGAGAAGAAGACCTCCAAAAGGACGATCCACACCTTTTTGCTAGCCAACGTGAATCTCGAGGGCGAGATTCATCATAAGGGGCTAGGTTTGTAACATCCCAATTTTCAATTTGGATGTTTATAAATAGGTCATTCATATGCATCCATGATTTATGCATTTTTGCCCCATTTGATTTATTTGAATTTTAATCCAAGGAACTTTGAGCAACTCAAGGACCAAAAGAGAGAGTTGGAAGTTTCCCTAAAACCCACTTTTGAAATTGGATCAAACTGGTTCCACCAAAAATTCATTTCCATTATTTTAAAAAGTAAAATAAAGAGAGAAAATAAAAGGACTTCCTCAAAAACAGAAACGAAATATTGAAAATTGAATTTGGAATCAAAATATATTTGTTGGGTTTTATTTGCAATTTATTTTGTTTCGTATTTTATTAGTATAGCAAAAATGTTTATTGTTGAAATTTGCATTTTAGGCCAGATAAAAGTTCACAAGGTTATATATAAGACCATATAATTATGTGAATTTTCTGGGAATTTTTTGACTTATATTTATTTATATTTTCGTTGCTTTAGTGTTTCTGTAAAAATGTTATATGCATTAAAAAATCGCACGCATCCAGCCGCAGCCAGGTGCGGCCAGCTCATCCAGCCAGCGGCAGAAGTAGGCCAGTGAGGCCACCAACCATGCCTCAGCCTCCCCTCGTTCCCGTTTCTCTTCCTCATGTAACCTCTCTCCCTTTCATTTTTTTTCTTTCTTTCTGGGCCTCTTTGATTCGTAGGATTTTGAAAATATAGGAATAGGAAAAGTATAGGGTTGGAGTGGCATGCCCACTTGAATCCTATAAGATTAACAATGAGTGTTTGACGCCACAGGAAAAACAAAGGAATTGTAAAAAGAGGTTGGAGGGGATGTTAGATATCCTATGAAATGTAGTACAAAAGATTCCATAGGAAAAATTTCTATGGGATCCAATCCTATGAATCAAAGGACCAACATAGAAAAAAATCCTAAGAGTTTCAATCCTCCAGAAACCCTATAAAATTCCTTCGAATCAAAGGAGCCCTCTAATTGTTGGACCCCTCGCTCACCTGATCCCCTAGCCGCTTGGATCCCTCTCTCTCTCGTTGACTTCTCTGTCTCTCTGGAGCATGGGCCCTGCGTACCTTTCTTCTTCTCCATGAACAGAGAACAAAACAAAGAAACCTAAGCGTACATGCTCCCGACGCCGTTTCTGTTTCAAATTCTTGGAAATCTTATCTCTAGTCAACCCCACGCCCAAGGAAGATGTCCTATAAATAGCCATGACCCTCCTCGATTGATTCCCCCAAACCTCAACGCCCAAGACCACCTCTAGTCGATGCCCTCGCCGTTCAATCTGACCGCAGAAGCTGCAGTTCATCGCCGGATTTTGATGCATGTGAGCCATCCCGAGCCTTTTTCTTTTGTGTTCCGATTTCCCTCGACCTCTACCGTCGTTTTGATAAAGTCTTGTGTTCCCTATCCATCTACAGAGGCCACCCCAACCTCGTCGTCTTCACCAGAGCACCCAGAGCATGGAGCTTCATCACCTCGTTCCGTCGCCGTTTGTCGTCGCCGACCATCTCCGACCCCACCATCGGACGAGCCACTCTCCGACGCATCTCCCCAACACCTCCGCCGCCCCGACCACCGGAAATGCCGGACCCGAGCCGCCCCATCGCCCCAACGTACATTGATTCTTCTCTATATTTACGAGCTCTGTTCGTTCAGTTAAGAAAAAACGTTTGGTTTTTTTATTTAGATCTGTTAGATCGGGTTTCTTCGATTTAGAGCGAACCAGCCTATGGTTTATTTCTTTTAGCCGCGGCGATTCGGTTTTTCCTACGAATCGGCTGTCCGCTAGCAGCAAACACACTCAACCAATCATGCAGCGCTACGTGGCACCTCAACCATCGGCCGAAACTTAATATTTTCACGTTTTTTTCATATTCTATACCAATTTTTCTTTTAGCGTATCTTTCAATCTATAGATCCGATTTAGTTGATTCTTTTTCCTAAGGTTTTCTAAAAATCCCCTCTATCCAGAGAACCAAACGAAAAATATTTTTGGAAGTTTTAAATTTAGAATTCAAACATATCTGAGTTCAAACTTCGTTTCGCTATAACTTGAGTTTCGTAACTCCATTTTAGGTGATTCTTTTTGCAAATAGAAGCACATGATGTCTACTTTCTGTTAAGGTCAAAATCACATAATTTTTCTACTGTTAAAATTTCATTCTGTACATAAGCTTTATTTGGTTGTTTTTGGAGTTTTCCGAAGTCTTTTCTCCGTTTTCTTCTGATTACCTGCTTGTATGCTTATGTATGTTATTGCTTGCTTACGCTAGATTGTCCGGAGTGCGAGGCGGAGTACTATCGATCTTTAGAGTCTAACAAATTTCAGCAAAGAAAGTTACACTTTAATCATATTTTTCTATACCCAGTTTTACTATGCATTAGTTCACCCTACAAATTTGCATGAGTAGGATTGGGAATTGTGGGATTGCTATGTAGTTCATGAGGTAGGAACCTATGACTTTTGATCACCTTGGGAATATTCGTTATGTCATATATTGCTTAGCCATGCTTGTAGACGGGGATTGGTATGTGTGATTGAACTATGTTATAATTCCTCAAGTAATGTGTGTGTCAGCATACCGATCCGGGGATGACACTTTAGCGCAGAGACTTCGCCATTGGGATCGGGTTGCTACACCAAGATATCACAGAACCCCACCTTCATTAATAAAGCTTTCCTCTTATATTCGCAATATCCAGATTGCAATTTTAGTTTCTTTCTTGTTCTTCATTTGCGTGCAGGAAACATGACCTCGTCGTCAGGTTGACCGTGTTCCGGCATGGTCAATAACCTCTCGGAGTTAGTTTAGCGATTGCTAAGGCGCGACGTCCTCGCACGTTCATAGTCGGATCATCAAAGTCTACTCCACCAAAAACGATAGCCACCATCTCATTGAAAGACGGGACACCTTAGCCTCTGTCAACCCCCTCATCTCTTTTCAGGGTCCACTCTTCCGCATCCCGCTATAATCCCCTACTTGAACATGGTGCTTTATGCCACACATTATTATCCAATGGTTGTATTATTTGGTGTTGTCCTATGGTCCTTCCCGTGCCGCGCACACGTGGGGATTCTCGCTGCAGGGTGTTGCAATACGTTCATGATTCACTTATAGTGGGCGGCTAGACTGACAGGAGGTTACAACGAAGTAAGGGAGTTGTTGCGTATGGGAGTTAAAGGGACTTGATACTTAATGCTAGATTTACCTTAATGATTTCTAGTAGTTGTGGATGCTTGCTAAAGGTCCAATCATAAGTTCATATGATCCAAGTACGGAAAGTATGTTAGCTCATGCCTCTCCCTCATTTAAAATTGCAATAATGATTACTGATCTTGTTTACAATTGCCTAGGGCAATTCCGCACACTTATCCATCATTATTCCACACTCTCTATCTGTGATACAATGTAGTATATTCTAAATTTATTTAGGTAGCACCTATTTTTTATATTTTTGCTCTCCAATATTATGCAAAGCTATCCTCTTTATATCCACAATGTAGTTTTATTTCTCGTTTCTAGATGAAAGCAAACGCTCGACGTACGTAGGGTCGTATCTGTGGCAGATAGGACCTCAGAGAATATTGATCTTACCTTTAGCTCCTTGTGGGTTCGACATTCCATACTTATCACTTCCATCTTTGGAAATTGCTATGATGATTCCTTGCACTTGGGGATTATCAACTAACATGATAAAATGAGTGGGGATAATATTCATTAAGGATCGTATATTTTGAAAAAGTAATGATTATGCTTGTTATATTCATGGATATTGTAACTTCATTGTTTCTCAATAATTATACCATAAAGCGATTACATGATACACATGTCAGGTAGCCTTTCACATCAAAAATTATGTTTTTATTGTTTATCTACTCGACGACGAGCAGGAATTAAGCTTGGGGATGCTGATACGTCTCCAACATATCTATAATTTTTTATCGTTTCATGCTATATTATATTATCAACTTTGAATGCATTATATGCATTTTTATGCTATTTTATATCATTTCGGGACTAACCTTTTAACCAAGTGCCCAGTGCCTAGTCCCTGCTAGTTCATATTTTTTTGCTTGTTTTTGGCTTTTCAGAAAATCAATATCAAATGAAGTCCAAACATGATGAAACTTTACGGTGATTTTTTCTGGACCATAAGAGACCCTAGAAGGTTCGGAAAGAGGCCAAAAGATGTACGGGAGAGCCACGAGCTCACAGGGTGCGCCCCCTAAGCTCGTAGGCCCCATGCAGCTCCATTTGACCTAATTCCACATCTACAAATTCACATATATTCCCAAACCAATAGAGAGCCACCCTAAACACTTTTTTTGCCGCTGCAAGCTTCTTTTCTTTCACGGTCCCATTTGGAGGCCTTTTTCGATACTTTGCCGAAGGGGGAGCCGATCATGGAGGGCTTCTATATCATCCTTGCTGCCTTCTGATGATGCGTGAGTAGTTCACCACAGACCTATGGGTCCATAGCTAGTAGCTAGATGGCTTCTTCTTTCTATTTGATCTTCAATACAATGTTCTCCTCGATCTTCTTGGAGTTCTATCCGACGTAATCTTCTTTCTGGTGTGTTTGTTGAGATCCGATGAATTGTGGGTTTATGATCAGATTATTCATTGAAAGTAATTGAGTCTTATATGAAATATATTATGCATGATTGTTATAGCTTTGTATTTCTCTCTGATCTATCTTTTTGGTTTGGCCAACTAGATTGATTTATCTTCAGTGGGAGAGGTGCTTTGTAATGGGTTCAATCTTGCGGTGCCCTCACCCAATGACAGAAGGGGTAGCGATACACGTATTGTATTGCTGCCATAAAGGGTAAATGACGGGGTTTAATCATATTGCTTGAGTTTACTTTGTCTACATCATGTCATCTTGCTTAAGGCGTTACTCTATTTGTCATGAACTTAATACCATAGATGCATGCTGGATAGTGATCGATTGGTGGAGTAATAGTAGTAGATGCATGCATGAGTCAGTCTACTTGTCACAGACGTGATGCCTATATACATCATCATTACCATGGATATGTCATAACTATCACTTTTTTATCAATTGCCTAACAATAATTTGTTTACCCACCATATGCTATGTGTTTGAGAGAGAAGCCTCTAGTGAAAATTATGGCCCCCATGTCTACTTTTATCATATTATTAAAAGCAAAAGTACCTTGCTGCAATTTTGTACTTTTTAGTTTACTTTCCATTCTATCTATCTATCAGTATCAGAATTAATCTTTGCAAATAGAGAGTTCAAGGGGATTGACAACCCTCTTGCCCGCGTTAGGGTGCAAGTATTTGCTTTTGTGTGTGTAGGTGCCGAAGAAGGGAATTTGCGTGGTTCTCCTATTGGTTCGACAACCTTGGTTCTCACTGAGGGACATACTTATCTTTGCTATACTGCTTCACCCATCCTCTTTGGGGAAAATCCCAATGCAGTTTACAAGTAGCACTCGCGGAGGAGCCGCTTCGCTTCCTCCTGCGTGTTGTGGCGGGCCGGGGCGGAAAATGCTGACGGCGCCCGTGGAGCCCTAGCGGATCCTGAGGGACCACCACCTCTGAGGTGGTGAAGGATGAAGCCTCATGACTTGGCGATCACAGGCAATAGTTTGTCCTTGGTGAACTGCCTACGGAGGTAGAAGCGGGGCGACGACGCAGACCTGTGAATAAAGGCGTAGCGGCTGTGAGCCGGCGGTGATGTCGGCTCCTCCTTCACATGGTTCCCAATTTGAATGCCATGGTTGCATGTCGGCAACGCTGGCTCCTCCTTGATGTGGGGCTGATCTGGGCACCACCATGGTTGCGGGACGGGGGGAGGGTTTGTTGGAGCTAAATCCGATAGTTCTCACGTAGGGAGTTCCGAGTGGTGATCTTGGCTTGATGGTAACAGGAAGTAGAGAGACACAATATTTACCCAAGTTTGGGCCCTCTCGAAGAGGTAAAGCCCTACATCGTGCTTGTATTATATTGATTGTGGGATACAAATACATGATGATCTACCTCGAGATCGTATGAATGAATTTATCCTACCTCTGTAGACTAAAACCCTCAACCTATATAGGGACCGACGGGTGCCTACGTTTACACATGGTCGGTTGCATCTAGAGATAAACATGCTATATATTTGAATATGTGTTGTAGTATACACCAAGTCTTTGGAAGATTCCATCTTGACTACGTCGTGGGCCATAGCTTACATGGCCCATTCTTTGGTTGTCGGTGGTCCTTCACCCAACCCATGAATGATAGGCCGACGTGGTGAGTACCCCCTAATGCAAGACACTGCAGTAGCCCCTGAACTAGTCTTCAAGCCAAGGACCATGGATCTCTCCTTGGGGCAACTTTGTCTTCTTGGTCTTTGGCTTCATAGGCGAGTTTGATCGTCCAAATTGACATCATATAGGAGGACTCCTCGGGATCCAAAGACTCCATTAATTTTTCATGCTCAAATCCCTTTTTACTGCATCCATGTGTAAACCCGAGCAATCATATACTCTAGGTAATCTATGTGTCTTTTAACATGCCCCCTTATGAATATGGTATGTTTTTATTGCATCCGAAGACTATTGATCGAGGACTCGAAGTCTGAGTTTCTTATACCGAGGTGGATTCTTTATAGGCAAAGTTTTTACTCGCCAAGGACCCTCGACAGTTCCTAGCAATTTTGTGGTCCCACATCTCGACATCCCGTTAAGGGGAGTGGTAGTGGGCCTCAAGATCCAGTTTTAGCGGTACAATAGTATCTTTCCCTTGATCCACGCACCCAAACAAGGCATGATGCATGGGAAACATGTGGATTAATCACCAAGGACCCAAGCGTCCCATCGCAGCATGCCCCATCATCATGGTTATAAGATCTAGGTGGAGGTAAATTTGCCTTTTACCCCATCAACTTCCTCTTTGCACCTACGCAACTTCTCCCACCATCGTCGCTTCTAGAGCTCCAACATAATGGTGAACGTCCTTGCTTCATTGAAACACCCCAACCGTCCCCTGAAGGAGACTAGAGAAGTTGCTCAGTTACACGCGAGCAACTTAATCGACTCACTACTCAAGGGTATTTCCCCAATCTAGACTTTGTGTGGATCTGCCCAAAGGGGTTCTCAATGACAACTATCCCACACCACAAGGGGAGGAGCAAATTTGCTTCGTTCCTTTTCCTTATCCGGGGCCTCAGTTTCCCGATTCATCCCTTCCTTAGGGGCCTTATAGAGTTATATGGGATCCGACTCCACCATCTCACACCCAACTCCATCATCCATATATCGGGGTTGTCACTCTTTGCAAAGCCTTGCTCGGCTGAGAGGCCCACTTTGGGTTATGGCACAAATATTTTTTGCTTGATTCACTACTCCCGAGAAGGCAGTTTCTTCAAGGTAAGAGGGCCCGAGGTGTGTAGGATTGCTGGGACGGGATACCTCCTTGGCACTCCAAAGGAGGACATCGAGACATGGTGATAGAGGCGAGGGTGTCCCGATATTTTGATGAGATGATGGTGGAGTCGACTTTGATGATCTGACGCCAGACGTCCAATGACGTTGTGCCTTAGCAATTGCCAAACCAATCTATGGAGGTTACTGACGATGTCGGAAGCACGATTAGCATGACCAGGAAGGTCTATTCCTGCAAGCAATCGAGCAACAAGCAAGAATATGATAAAGCAATCTGAATATTGCGAATATGGATGAAGTACTGATAAAAAGTGGGGATCCGGAAGCGGTCTTGGTCTGGTCATTGGATACAAACGAAGTACATGAAGTTGCAATGGCTAACTTTTAACTAAACAAATCCCAAGTCTAAAGGATGCCATAAGGGTTGTATTTATAGGGGAAGAGAGAGGGGATTTCGTTCACCCTTGGCAAGGTCGGACTAAAACACCTCCCGACTCCAAAAATTGCCTATGAAGTTGTATTTGAAAATTACATGGGACTAGCCAAAAAATAAGGTGGCACAACACCAATAATAAGCTATGGGCAAAATTTATGAAAGGTCATCTTGTATATTTCATCCATCTTCTTGTATGTCATCATGGTGGCTTCAAAGTGCGGAAATCTCCACCGAAAACTCCTTTCTTGTTCCCATCACGCGCGCCTTCATCTAATGCCATGATCCAATGTTCCTTATTCTTATCCATGCCAGGCACTTTAACTGTAAGAAAAACAAATGTATCCAATTTAGGCAGCTTCACACTCTCATGAACATTGGAAACATTACCAAGAAACAAAAGTACCTGATAATTTAACTGGAGCGCGTGAGCTCTAGTAGTGGTCCAATAGGTATATTAGCAGGGCTTGTGGGGGTAAATATGGTAGCCATGTCCTCATCATCCTCCCCTTCTTGAAAACAAAGCCGTCCTCGGCATCGCTTAATCTGAAATGTGGCTAATAAAAGAGACAAGGTGTACACGTTGTATATGTATATATCATCTATTTTTATTGACCTCAGTTGTGGCACATGTGACACATGTATACAAGAGTACTCTTCAAATGTCATGAAATATAAAGCCAATATATTATTAGAAGAAGTCAAAGACATGGAAATATTGCAACTCAGTTTGCACATATAAGTGAAGCTCCTATTCATATCAAAATATTGACAATGCTTATCATTAAACCATCCCAACATTGGTACATAAACTTTAATTATTTCAAAATTACATGCTACAACATGCTTATATGAGCAAATATGCATCAAGTTATTCGACACGGAATCATCACCAAGACTGGAGGTCATATCAAAATGGTTAAACATTGGCACAATTATTTTCAAACGTATTAGATCCAAATCGGAGTTATTCCCTGATTGATGGTTCTTTCGCATCAACAGTTAATTCAATGGTGCACTGAAAATTGTTTGATCACATGGCAAATTCAAATCATCAGTATAGTCCTCTAAAATAGGTGGTGTGATCAAAGTAGTGGGTAGTTTATCGCATGGTGCACTTAAATTGACAAGGCATTCCTCATACTCATATGGAGGTGGAAGATCAGTTCCTATGTCATTACCTCTTATGATCAACTCAGATGATGTAGGCACTCTCAGTGGTGATGTGTCACATGGTGGAGGTTATGTAGTCCTCACAACAACGGATGTGGTTGTCATAGTATGCCTAGTAGTTGAAGGAACAACCATACCAACTTTTGGAATGTGCACCGTGCGCTTGTTCTCCTTGTGGGCAACATGTTGTTTTATTTCCTGTTCAGCTTTCCAAGAAAGACGAAACAAATGATATAGGATAACACTCTTCATGACTTAGTATGTGTTGAATATCATGGTTTAATCCTCCGCAAAATCTATCCATAAGATTTTCTTCACTTTCTTCTAAACAGGAATGCAATATGGTAGTTTGTAAATCATCATAATATTTTGTTATAGTGTCACTACCTTGTTTTAAATGTAGTAACTTTTTAATCATGTCACAAGTATAATAAGCAGGGACGAATGGATGTCTCATGGCAAGTTTCAAATCATCCCAAGTAGTAGGTATATAATCAGGGTGTAACCGACAGTATTTGTTCCACCAAACTGAAGTGTAACAAGTGAATGAACCTACCGCGACCATAGCTTTTTTACGGTCAGCAAAATTATGGGAAACAAATATATTATTTACTTCGAACTCTCATTCAATATATAAAGCAGGTCTAAAACGACTATTAAATTATGGTATAAAACATTAATCTGATCATGCGCATTTGGATGTTTATGCACCTCTCGTGACGATGTTTAGGCGGTGGCAGGTCTCCCACGATCGACAAAGCCCATAAACTGACTCTGGATCCTGTCATGGTTAGTAGAAATAAGAAACAAAATTCAAGAATAATGTTCCTATTAACTACTAGGATGTGGTGGCAAAACACTCACAGTATAGCAAATATCAAAGTCTTACAAGTTCTTACCATGCAACGGGTGTGACCGACAACCAAAGGTGTCAAGTAACTCTAAGCGATGGGTAAAAGCTATTGCCAGGTGAACGTATGTATATACGGTGTAAAAGTACGTGGAGCTGGGTTGGCTTTATATATATGGAAGAGAAATGCTACAACCACGTTAATTAATGCAAGCTAAAAATCCGTTCAAAGGGGTCGAGTGCTAGTCCTAAGCTACATACGGGAGCCTACGAGAAAGATAGTACGTACTTATACCACAAGTTACCCCCCACCCGCCGCGACACGGAAGTCTAACGCAGGCCACTAGGATTCTGCAATCAACAAACTAGGTAAGGATTTTTTTTCAAAACTGAACCAAATCTCTAGTGCTTCTAGTAGTCACGTATCCTCTGCCTTTTTTTCCTTCCCTTTGCTGCATCTCTTTCCTTTGTTGTTTCTATTATTTTACAACCCTTCTCTCTCTTGCAAAAAGGAAGCCGCACTAGGGATCCGGTCCCAAATGTGTACCCTTTTTTCTTTGCGGTCAAAACCTTCCAAAATGTCAGCAGACTTTTTTTTAATGTCCTTGGAAATCCAAACTTGCCAACAAAACTGAACGTCAACAACCTCAAAACCTAGGCCACTATTCATGTTTTCCTTTACTAGCAAAAGTGCCCGTGCGTTGCAACGGGAAAAAAACATAACACATGGTTCAAGATTTCACTAACCTAACCACTAACTTGCATATGTCTAGTTCATTCAAGAGCTAACTCTGCTGCCATGACCTCTAAGCTCTCCTCACGCCGCCTTCTTCTTTACTAGGTCTGTCATTGTCGGATTATACCCACACCTCACCCTTTGTTTTGTTTATTTCCGTCATTGCCATATTATAGCTACACCTCACTCGCAGTTTTTTATTATTTTCGAAGAGGCTTGTTGGTTGTCTATTTGAGGCCATATATAAATTAGTGGGATCCTGTGTATATTTGCGAGGTGGTACTACTAATTTTCTTTTAAGGAATAGATGGTACTATTAATCAATAAATAATTTTTTATAGTGCCAAAAGCTAGCCCAATAAAGAGAATAGTAAACTGGATGGGCTGAATCATAGGACATGGCATCCCGTGCCCGTCAAATAAAGAACGCTTTCCCCTAAATAAAAGTGAAATAAAAAATGTTTCTCCTAAAAAAGGGAGCATGTGCCCGCTACAGCCAGCAGCTGTCGCTGCGCCCGAGCGAGCGAGGAGAGGCCGAGCTCTTCCTCGGGATGGCATCTCCACCGCCTTCCTCCTGCCTCTGGCCGGTGAGCCCAACTGCCGCCGATAACCTCGCACCGCCGCCCTCTTCTATCATTCTATGCCTTCTCCACTCCCTTCCTCCCTCTCCCTGGTCCTCTTCTTCTCCCGTCTCTGATAGAGGCAAAGGTGTCCCGTCTTTCAATGAGATGGTGGATTTCACTTTGGTGGAAGTCGACTTTGACGATCCGACTACGAGCGTGCGAGGACGTCGCGCCTTAGCAATCGCTAAACCAACTCCGAGAGGTTATTGACCACGCCGGAGCACGATCAACATGACCACGAGGGTCTATTTCCTGCGAGCAAACGAAGAACAAGCAAGAAATTGAGATTGCAATCTGGATATTGCGAATATAAGATGAAAGCTTTATTGATCAAGGTGGGGTTCTGTGGACGCCTTTGTGCGGTCGTTGAACACAAACGGCACGCAAGTTGCAGCTATGGCGAACTTTTAATCTAAACAAAACCCAAGTCTAAACGATGCCCTAAGGGCTGTATATATGGAGGAAGAGGGGGTGAATTTCGTGGCCCTTGGTGGAGGGGTCCGAAACTAACCCTATCTCTTGTTTCCCCACACATACGGACTCTAAAAATAGCCTATACTTATGTATTTCGAAATTACATGGGCCTGGCCCAATAATAAGGTGACGAGCACCTAGAATAGCCTCTCGGACGAAATTTATGAAGTGGCATCTTGTATATTTCGTCCAAGGCTTCATGCACTCATTATGGTGGCTTCAAAGTCCTGAAATCATCACTTGTAACTCCATTCTTGTCCCCCTTGTGCATGCCATCATCTCCATGCTTGTTCTTGCTCCAATGTTCATCCTTCTCCAAGCTAGCCCCTTCATTTGTAAGCAAAACAAATGTATCCAATTTAGGCAAAGATCATATTCTCATGAACATTAGAATCATTACCAAGAAACAAAAGTACCGGTAATTTAGTTGGCGGCGCGAGCTCTAGTAATTGGTCCAAGATGTATAGCAAAGCAGGGCTATGGGTGTAACAATGGTATTGATGTCCTCATCATCCTCCCTTCTTGAAATGAAGTCGTCCTCGACGGCAGCTCATCTTCCTCACCCAAATATGGCTTCAAATCTGCAATGTTAAAAGTGGACTAACCCCAAAATCTGCAGCAGCTCAAGTTTATATGCATTATCATTTACTTTCTCCAACACCTTAAAGGGACCAGAAGACGTGGCATTAGCTTTGATTTGCGCAAATCAGAAATCTATCCTCACGCAAATGTAACCAAACAAGATCTCGGTGCAAACACAACATGTTTTCTACCCTTATCTCCAAAGAAGTTTATATTTAGCATTCATACGCTCAATGTTTTCCTTAGTTAACTCATGCATTTTTAAAATCAATTCAGCATGTTCTTTAGAATCAAAATTAACCTTCTCCGAAGATGTAAGAGGCAACAAATCAATAGGTGCACGAGGTAGGAAACCATACACAACTTCAAAAGGGCACATCTTAGTAGTAGAATGCAATGAACGATTATAAGCAAATTCAATATGAGGCAAGCATTCCTCCCACATTTTCTTATTATTCTTTAGAACAGCCCTAAGCATAGTAGACAATGTTCTATTGACTACTTCAGTTTGTCCAACAGTTTGGGGGTGACAAGTAGTACTAAAAAGCAATTTAGTCCCCAACTTAGCCCATAAACATCTCCAAAAGTGGCTAAGAAATTTAGTATCACGATCTGACACAATAGTATTTGGCACACCATGCAAACGAATAATTTCACGAAAGAACAAATCAGCAACATTAGCAGCATCATCGCTTTTATGACATGGTATAAAGTGTGCCATTTTCGAGAATCTATCCATGACAACAAATATGCTATCCCTCCCCTTCTTTGTTCTAGGTAAACCTAAGACAAAGTCCATAGATATATCCTCCCAAGGAACACTAGGTACAGGCAAAGGCATATATAAACCATGAGGATTGAGTCGTGACTTAGCTTTTTGACATGTAGTGCGTTGAGCAATAAAACGCCAACATCCCGCCTCATCTTTGGCCAAAAGAAATGTGTAAGCACGCCCTCCGCCTTCTTCACGCCAAAGTGTCCCATTAGTCCTCCTCCATGCGCCCCTGCAACAACAAAATACTAACGGAGCTAGCTGGAATGCATAGCTTGTTAGCACGGAACACAAATCCATCATTAACGACAAACTTGTTCCATGTTCTTCCTTCTTTACAATTCTGCAATACATCTTTAAAATCAGCATCATGCACATATTGATCTTTGATGGTCTCCAAACCAAATATTTTGAAGTCAAGTTGTGAAAGCATAGTATAGCGATTTAGACAATGCATCAAGAATAACATTTTCTTTACCCTTCTTGTGTTTAATGACATAAGGAAAGTCTCAATGAATTCAACCTATTTAGCATGTCTACGATTCAGTTTAGCTTGACTTTTAATATGTTTCAAAGATTCATGATCGTAATGTATAACAAATTCTTTGGGCCATAAATAATGTTGCCATGTTTCTAAAGTCCTAACAAGAGCATATAATTCTTTATCATAAGTAGAATAATTCAGACTAGGCCCACTCAATTTTTCGTAAAAGTATGCAACAGGTTTACCATCTTGTAATAACACACCTCCTAATCCAATTCCACTAGCATCACATTCAAGCTCAAAAGTCTTATTAAAATCGGGAAGTTGGAGTAAAGGAGCATGTGTCAACTTATCTTTCAACACCGTGAAGGCTTCTTCCCGTGCGGTACCCCAAACAAAAGGCACATCCTTCTTTGTAAGCTCATTGAGAGGTGCAGCAATGGTGCTGAAATCTCTCACAAAACGCCTATAGAAACCAGCGAGGCCAAGGAAACTCCTCACTTGTGTGACCGCTTTAGGCTGCGCCAACTCTCAATAGCTTCAATCTTGGCTTTATCAACTTCAATTCCCCGAGGAGTAACAACATAGCCAAGAAAAGATACTCGGTCAAGTGCAAAAGGTGCACTTCCCAAGGTTACCAAACAAACGTGCATCACGAGAGCATTAAAAACAACACGTAAATGTTCCAAATGTTCTTCCAAAGATTTGCTATAAATCAAGATATCATCAAAATAGACTACCACAAATCGTCCAATGAAAGCACGTAAAACTTCGCTCATTAGTCTCATGAAAGTACTAGGTGCATTAGTTAACCCAAAAGGCATGACTAACCATTCATATAAACCAAACTTAGTTTTAAATGCTGTTTTCCATTCATCTCCCAATTTCATACGAATTTGATGGTATCCACTACGCAAATCAACTTTGGAGAATATTGTAGAGCCACTCAATTCATCTATCATATCATCTAGCCTAGGAATAGGGTGACGATAACTAATAGTAATATTATTAATGCCTCTACAATCAACACACATACGTGATGTACCATCCTTTTTCGGTACTAGAATAATAGGAACAGACAGGACTAAGGGATTCACAGATATAACCTTTGTCGAGCAGCTCCTGTACTTGACGATAATCTCCTTCGTCTCCTCCGGATTGGTACAAGATGGCGACGGTTGGGTAATGATGCACCGAATTAAGTCAATTTGATGCTCAATCCTCGAATAGGTGGTAATCCGGTGGCACGCCTTGTGGAAAGACGCCGCGAACCCTGCAAAATGTTAGTGACAGTAGGGGCAAAGAGGAAGGCACGTCCTCGAATGAAAATAATGCCTCTTTGCACACAAAAGCATAGCAAATAGATTTGCTAAAATCTAGCTCATCAATATCAGATTTGGTGGCAAGTAAACATGCACTTTTCATTTAATTTCAGATTTAATAGTAGATGGTTTATTATTAGGCTTCATGTGTTGCTCAAATTCTTTTGCCACAATCTGATTTTCACTCTTATTTTTCTCCTGTTTTGCTTTATTAGCTCTATTAATATCATCTTTCAAAATGGACTCAGGAGTCATAGGAAGCAAAGTAATATTTTTATCCTTATGAACAAGAGTATCTCGATTGTTTCTACCATGGTGTCTGAATTTTTATCAAATTGCCATGGTCTACCAAGTAACAAGGAACATGCTTGCATAGGTACCACATCACAATCAACATAATCAGCATATGTAGAGATACTAAAATGCACACACTAACAAAGACGTGTTACCTTAACCTTGCCGCTGTTGTTGAACCATTGGATGTAGTAAGGATGTGGATGTGGTCTAGTGGTGAGAGATAGCTTCTCCACCATCTCCATGCTTGCCAAGTTGTTGCAGCTCCCTCCATCTATGATGACGCTAATAGAACGCTCCTTCACAACTCCCTTTGTATGGAACAAATTATGCCTCTGATTTTGCTCAGCTTGTGCAACCTCGCACACTCAAAACACGTTGAGCAACTAAACATTCATACTGTCAAGATCTTCACAGCCATGTATTGTGTCTCATGATCGTAATCATCTCCACCGTGTTCCTCATGTGTAATAAGAGCCAAAGTCTCCTCATCATAGTCACTAGCGGACTCATACCCACCATCCTCAAGAGCAATCATCACACGCTGAGATTTGCATTCTCTCAAAAATGTCCTCTTCCCTTACAACGACGACAAATAATATCACTTGTGTGCCCTGCTGACGCCATGGAAGAAGAAGAGCTCTGTGCAGGCCCGCGCAGTGTGCTCTTGGCAGATAGTGGTGGTTGTGCTCGCTTTCTTGTATCACGGTTGGAGGTGGCACTGAAGGAGGTGATGGTGCAAAGGAAGTAGATAATGCACGTGGTGTCCATGATGAAGGTCGACTGCAGAAAAGTTAGTGCGGCGCCAATGCCGGTCGATCCTCAAGACTTCACGCTCAGCTTTACAAGCAAGATGGAATAAACGAGTGATATTATTATAATCCTTATAGTCTAGAATGGTCTCAATCTCTATTTAATCCACCGAGAAAACATGCAAGCATAGCTTCATTGTCCTCAACAATACCACATCTAATCAAGCCGGTTTGTAATTCCCGATAATATTCTTCTACTGAATTTTTACCTTGTCTTAAGCGCTGCAATTTTTGAAGTAATTCACGTTGATAATATGGTGGAACCCAACGAGTACGCATAGCAGTTTTCAAAGCAGCCCAAGTAGCTGGAACAGGATATAATCTACAATGTTGAGACCACCAAACACATGCAAAGCTAGTGAAAGCACAAACAAGAAGCAGAACACGCTCTCCTCGTGATATTGTAAACATGTAAATCGTTGTTCAGTTTCTAACTCCCAAGTAAGATATATATCAGAACATATCTACCCTCAAATGGTGGAATATTCAATTTCAGTTTAGGGAGATGGTCATGATCTCGCACTGAGGGGAGCCCTAACATTGCCATTATTTGCATGTGGACGACATGGTGGTTGTGGTGCTGGTGGTTGCACGAGTTCGATGTTGATCAACCTCATCCTCGTAATCTCCCACATAATCATCCTCCTCGGTACCAGCAGCAGCAGATAGCAGGAGCCAAAGAAGCACCGACAGCAGAGAGCAGCCGCACCAGAATTTTGTCATGGCTCAATAGGAACACGCTGAGCCTGGCCCATACCGATTCGGAAGGGGCGTAGTTGTTGTCGCGCAGAGGTGCGATAGGTGCAGCCGGCGGTGGTTGTGGAAAACACGCGAGCAATTCATCAAACTTACTATCAAGCTTTGTTTCAAACGCCTTCTCAATGCCATCTATCTTCTCCATGGCCTCGTCAAATCTGTTTAGCACATCTTGCACCTGTCCAATCATCATTTGCTGAAACTTATCATGTAGCTGTTTGTTCGTCGAGTTCTCCCAATCAGTCTCATCGCTTGTGATCCTACCATGGTTAGCAGCAAATAGAAACACACAAGAATATGATCCTACAGACTACTAAGAAGTGGTGGTGGTGTATCACAAACCCGTCAAGCAAATCTCAAATTCTTACCGTTCTTACCCAAAGAAGCGGTGGTGATCGGCAACCGCTGTAGTCAAAACTCTCAAAGCTTGGATATAGCGATTACTAGGAGAATCAAACGCACGACGAGATGTATGTGGAGCTGGGAAGGCTTATAATATGGTAGCAAAAAAGGTCAAGAATAATCAATTCAGAGATGCAAAGTTGAATAAACGCTCAACGACGGCAGATCTTGTCTGGTCCTAGGCTAGACCGTGCTAGAGACGCGAGCCTAGAACACTAACAAAATCACGGCGCCGCACGTAAACAAGGGAAAAGCACACTGGATTTTTTTTTCGCTTTTTTTTTTTGCTTTTTTTTTTGCGCTGCTTTTTTTTTTGCGAAAAATCACTATAATGGCGAGTGTCTCAAAACTCTTCCTGTGTTAAATCGACAGGATGGGCACGAAATTTTTCGACCAATTTTTTTTCGATCGCCGGACCCAAAAACTGAAACGGGCAAAAAAACTTTCTAACGGCGATCGCTCAATACGCTTAGAAACACCTAAAAATAGGATAGCGAGAAAAATTTTTTGTCTGTATGCGTTTTGGAAAATTTTGGGCCTAAACGGAGGGTGGTTTCGGACTCTTTTTTTGGAAACCAACCTCTTCTACGGACGGCAAAAGATTGCTGGAATCCGAAACCTATTCCGGCAAGGAAACACGAATCGGAAAACTAGATGGATCCCGAAAACAAACCTAATATGCAAGGGACTCGGATTGGTGGTGGATATATGGTGGTCGATGGCAGCGGTGGTGATATATGGAAGCGGTGGTGGTGTATGGATACGGATTCGAAGCGGTGGCGGATAAGCGGTGGTGGTATATGGATACGGATTCGAAGCGGTGGCGGATAAGCGGTGGTGGTAGATGATGAGCGATGATAATGGGGCGGCGGCGTGACAACTTATGACCGTAACTCAAACTCTAAAAGACTAGACTCTAAGACCAGAACTAGACACGACGATGCAACCGCAAATTCAACAATGCAAATACGAAAAGATTATGCAAAGGCTCGATGGTTCGGATAGGATGAACAAACCCTAATTTTTTTTGTGGCTTTTTCATGGACTATAGGTATGAAGACAGACTCGATCTAAACTACAAAAACTGTAAAATCTCACCGAGTAACCGGAAATCTGATACCACTTGATAGAGGCAAAGGTGTCCCGCCTTTCGATGAGATGGTGGATTTCGCTTTGGTGGAAGTCGACTTTGACGATCCGACTACGAAGCGGCGAGGACGTCGCGCCTTAGCAATCGCTAAACCAACTCCGAGAGGTTATTGACCACGCCGAGCACGATCAACCCGACCACGAGGGTCTATTTCCGCGAGCAAACGAAGAACAAGCAAGAAACTGAGATTGCAATATGGATATTGCGAATATAAGATAAAAGCTTTATTGATCAAGGTGGGGTTCGTGGACGCTTTGTGCGGTCGTTGAACACAAACGAGTACGCGAAGTTGCAGCTATGGCTAACTTTTAATCTAAACAAAACCCAAGTCTAAACGGTGCCCTAAGGGCTGTATATATGGAGGAAGAGGGGTGAATTTCGTGGCCCTTGGTGGAGGGGTCCAAACTAACCCTATCTCTTGTTTCCCCACACATACGGACTCTAAAATAGCCTATACTAATGTATTTCGAAATTACATGGGCTGGCCCAATAATAAGGTGACGCAGCACCTAGAATAGCCTCTGGACGAAATTTATGAAGTGGCATCTTGTATATTTCGTCCAAGGTTTCATGCACTCATTATGGTGGCTTCAAAGTCCCAAATCATCACTTGTAACTCCATTCTTGTCCCCTTATGCATGCCATCATCTCCATGCTTGTTCTTGCTCCAATTTTCATCCTTCTCCAAGCTAGGCCCTTCATTTGTAAGCAAAACAAATGTATCCAATTTAGGCAGCATCATATTCTCATGAACATTAGAATCATTACCAAGAAACGAAAGTACCTGGTAATTTAGTTGGCGTGCGCGAGCTCTAGTAATTGGTCCAGTATGTATAGCAGCAGGGGCTGTGGGTGTAACAATGGTATTGATGTCCTCATCAGTCTCTCTCCTCCCTCCAAGCAAGAACTCAGCCGAGCCGCCATGGCAGTATAGCTTAGCGACCGCCGCCCTCTTCTGTGCCTTCTCCGTTCCTTTCCTCCTTCCTCTCCCTTCTTATATTGTCCTGTCTATCTCCTCCCTCATCTCTCTCTCTCCCCTTCCAGCGCAGGAACCCAGTCGAGCCGCCATGGCAGAAAAGCTTCGCCGCCATCGCGTTTTGCTCCAGATCCACGCCATGACGCTGCTCCTGCGTTGGATTCGTTGGGAGCGATGCGCCCGCCATCGTCCGACTTCGTCTGCTCACCCAGCTGAAAGCCCTGTGGGAGTTCTCCACTATCGTCGCCCAATTTCTTTGCCCCTTGATGTTAGATCTTGTTCGGCATTGACCGTCTGAACACCCCACACATTGCCGACATAGCTGCATCTGGCCCAGACGCGGGAGATGCATGCTAGATGGGCTGATGCCCAAGTGCGGAGACTGCCCAGGCGCGGAAGACGCATGATTGAATGGGAGTCCCTAGTCGGCGCTTCAGGCGCCAGGGAAGCTCCCTAGCGCCCACGCGCTTGTTAGTTGGGCCGGCCCATTAGTGCTCTGCAGTCCTCGCTCGCTCGTTCGAGCCGCTCTGCAGCGCCACGAGATACTGTAGCGGCGAGAGGTACTGTAGCGGCGAGAGGTACTGTAGCGGTAGCGGTACTATAGCGTCTCGAGGTACTGTAGCGGCGATAAACTTAGCCCTGCTCGTGCAGAATTTCAAAAAACAGTTCATGTATTTGAAAAAACAATTCACCAATTCAAAAATAGTTCATGAATTTGAAGAAAGCACAAAAAGTTGAAAAAAAAACATGAGTTTGGAAAATAGTTATGATTTTGACAAAAAAGTACACCAAATACGAAAAAAGTTCATTGAATTTAAAAAAATCATTGATTTTCAAAAAAGTTCATAGAATTAGAAAAAAGTTCATGGAATTTTATAAAAAGTTCATCGAATTTGAAAAAAGTTCATCAATTTTGAAAAAACGTTCATCGAATTCAAAAAGCGTTCGTCGGTATTGAAAAAAGTTCATCAAATTTGAAAATAGCTCATCGAATTCAAAAAAAGTTCATCGATTCTGAGAAAAGTTCATCGAATTTGTAGAAGTTCTTCGATTTTCAAAAAAGTTCATCTAATTTGTCAAAAAGTTCATCAAATTTGAAAAAATTACATCGAATTTGAAAAAAATTCACTGAATTTGAAAAGTTCACCAAATCTAAAAAAAAGTTCAGCGAATTTTTTAAAAAACTCATAAATTTTCAAAAAAAATCATCGAATTTGATGAAAGTTCATGATATTTGGAAAAAGTTCGTGAATATAGAATCACGAATTTGAACGAAGTTCGTACAATGAAGAAAACAAAAAAAAAAGGAAAATGGAATAAGAACCGCGACAAGGGAAAGAATAAAAGAAAGTAACATGTATTTATACACAAGTGAGTTAGTGTCCTAGTGGTGAGTGTGCTGCTTTCTCCACGGAGAGATCCTGAGTTCAAACCCTGCCGGCCGCATCACCTTTTTTGCTTGGGTTTGAAAAATAAAGGGAAAATGGGCCGGCCCAATTACAAGCGCAACCGGCGCAGGATTCGCCTCATTGAATTACCGAGACAAAAATTTAGTACCACCTTGAATATGTTTTAAATTCAAACTGAAAGCGTAAAATCACGGGAAGAAGTATATTGTGACGGTGAACCCACGGAGTCAATCCGTGCTTTATTATTATATTAGGGAAAGAAATACTCACAGATTCCAAGTAGAGCGATCACTCCTCTTTTTTTTTGCTGATCTCACTTGTCTTTTATATCTCCAACTTGATTATCCAAGGCAGCAAATCCACGTGCACTTCCCATTTTCTTCACCTTCCTTATTCTCTCTCTACTATCTCATTTAATTCTTCTATTTTTCGCAATCTCCACAAGATTATAGCCACATGGTGCCTTTTCTTGGAAACTTGTCCAGCTAACGAATACTTTTAAACAGGACAAGAAGATCATAGTAGATAGTCCCTTCGTGCCATAATGTAAGACGTTTTTTGACACATTATGGGACGGAGGGAGTATTTCATTGGACCGAACCAAGTTTTTTTTGGCTGGCCAGAATTTCGTTTTTTTCTCTATTTTTTCCTTCCAAAGTAAAAAAAACATGGGAGGGATCACGTACCAAACCCCAAGCGATCTACTCTCTCTCCCTCCCTATTTTTTTACTCCTTTCCAAATCCAAATGTGGTAGCTAGTATTATTAGGCGGTCAACAAACCAGATTCTTTTTCAAGAAATTAATCATGTGGTGCCTTGTCTTCCACTTTCCTTTTTCATTGACCAATCCAATCTCTCCCCAACTCTCCCTCTTTTTTTGTCAATTTTTTTCACAAGATGGATCAGACTCCAAGATGAACCAATGTGATGATAGCGATGAACGACAATAGCAGACGGATGGTGATGGTGAACATAAGAAGTGGCAGCAAAAGATGACAATGAAGTGGATGATGGCGTGAGCGGACGTGATGTGAACAAAACGTGGCTAGAACTCGAAACTCTAAAAGACTAGACACTAAAACCAGCAACTCGGCACACGATGAAACCAAAGGTTCAACAATGCAAAAAACTAAGTGGTAATGGCGAAAAGGCTTAGCCTATCTTGGACACGGATGAACTAATCTAACTTTTGTGTGTGGCTTTTTCTCGGAATCTAGGTATGAATAACATACGCAATCTAGACTATGAAAAACTGGAAAATTGCACCGAGCAACCTGAAAATTGATATGACGTAGGGTGGAACCCTAGGGGCCGATCTTTCACGGTTTGGAGAGGAATTCCCAAAGAACAAGAAGAACACGAGGAACACACAAGAGGGAAAACTAGAGGAAACACTCAAATCAAAGAGATTCGATTACAAATATGTACATACAGAGAGATACATGATTCAAATCCAACAAAGAACGATACAAGCAGTAGCTAGTTCATCCCAATCCGTGAGGAGAGATGTCTTGCATCCACTAGGGGGATCTTCTCCATGAGGAGATCTTGAATCCACTTGCGGGATCTTCTCCTTGAGGAGGCATTGGTCTCCAAAGGAGTACAGGTAAGTGGATGAGCAAAGCTCTATCTCCAAGATCAGCTATCCCAATGCTAACCCTAAAACGGTGGAGGAGGAGTATATATAGTCTAGCGGGGGGAGTGAAGGGATATATGGGCTTACTCACTACAGTGCACACACAGAGGGGTCCGGATATCCCGGAGTCGGGCCAGATGTCCGGGCCTTCGAGAGGGGGCAGATGTCCGGGCCCGGCGCGGTCAGGCTTCGGGGACGTTTTGTGATGGACGGGCTGGATTTTCGCGTTGTGGATGTCTGGGACACCGGGCCGAATGTCTGAGGCCTGGTCTTGTAGCCTCGGCTGCTGGCCTTCGGCTGCGCTGCGCTCTCCAGGGGCTGGATTTCTGGGTCTTGGGGCCGGATGTTCGGGTCCTAGAGACTTCTCCGGCTCCTTTCGTTGGTTTTCTTCTTCCGTGCACTTGGGGACTTGTATATCATCACGAGCATCTCCGAGGGGGTGTTCTTTGTACCTAATCACACATAGTGTTCCAGCTTGAGGTAGTAGTGTAGCGACCCGACCTCAAACGGTCAAGTCTCTGTGCATCAGTTTCATCCCTAGATCGGTAATGCTAACACGCACAGTACTCGAGGATTTATAACAGAGTTTCAATCACACAGTTGTTACATCGAATGTCTCAAAAGAGATTTTATTACAATAATATGGCTTAAGGCCATCTAAATGAGATAACCGCGGAAGGCTCGGAAGATAACTGAGTCCATAAACTCCAACGGCATAGCTGAGTAAACGACAATGACCTAGCGCACCTTACTCTTCGTCTGAAGAGCCTACAACATGATACTTTGCAGCCCGAAATGGGTCAGCACATGGAATATGCTGGCAATCTAACACAAAAGAGTAATGAACAGAATAAATGCTATCACTAGATGCATATATGGTTGGTGGAGAGCTCTATGGTTAATTTTTTGCATAAAGCCATTTTTCCCCTACAACAAAGGAATATATTTTATTTAACTATCATGGTGGTTGTTAAACATTGAGAAGGTTCCTCCAACTCAATCCCAATTAAACAGTATCAATTACCCAACAAATTAAGTTAGAGTGATGAGATCAACATGATAATCCAAGAACCAGATACTCAAGATGTCCATAACCGGGGACACGGCTAACCATGATTAGTTTGTACACTCTGCAAAGGTTTGCCCAATTTTTCCCACAAGACTCGATCTCCTCCGTTGGATTTCTCGCACTACATTGTGTTTGAGAAACGGATGACCGAGACACAGTCTTTCAGAAACATTAACTCTTTACTCTGGGTGGACAGTTACACCTACTTTCCCCTACAACTGCTAGCCCACCACTGAAAGAGGTCATGCAACCTACTCAACTATGCTAGAGCCCATAATAGCTTGTGGCTGCACATGGAAGTTTCTAGCATGAAAAATCTTATGATCCCTTTGAGCCGGGGTGGCGAACCGTAGGATGATCACATGGGTACTCCGGATATCCTAGGACAACACTGGATTCTCCAGGCTCCCACAACCAATCCACCCAGATGTGTATTTAAGTAGCCAGCTTAAGTTAACCATAATTAACAACTCTCACATCTGTCATGGATACACTCAACCAATCCACGTCTATGAGCATAGCATAGCAACCTGATCATAATGTACAAGTAAATCCCAAAGGTTTGATAATAAAAGGGCAATAGGTTCTACCTCATCATCTACTTCCCAAACCCACATGTTAATCAAATCCTAATCATGCAATGTTTGAGGATTGGAACTAATGCATAAAAACTGGGTAATAAAAGATATGATCAAAGTGTTACTTGCCTTACTGACGATCTGCAAACCCAAGAGACTCGTAGTAGCATGCTTCGCACTCCGGGAATTCTATCGCAAACATACAATAGCATACATAAGCACTCAAGCATAGATGCATGGGTAAAACTCAATTAAGAAGATCCAATCTGAAATTTCAGCTGAAGAGCTTCGATTTGCAAAAAGAATCAGTCGAATTGGAGCTACGAAACTCAAACTATGGTCAAAAGAAGTTTGAAAACAAATCTGCTTGAAACCAAATTTTAATTTGTCAAAACCTTGTTCAAGTTGATTAGTTGGAAGGAGGGAATCAATATGAAGATTTTGGCGTTGATTTCACTAGATTCCGACTAACGGTTAAAAAGTTGCGAGGGTTTGAAGATCAGGGGCTAATCTGCGGAAAAAAAAACTATCGGACGGACGTTCGCTAACAGAGACAAATGAACGAATTCATTTGTTAAAACGAGCTAACGAACGAACGTTCGCAAATTAGATCTAAACCAAAAAAACCGATCTAGTCTAAAAAAACAATCTAGATTTTTTTTTAAAACGAACGGTTTTACCTAAACCGAGCGAAACATTGCTGGCGGCGGCGGCTAACTCCGTGGTAAGGCGGCAGCGGAGTAGGCGGCTTGGCGGCGTCTTGGCGATAACGGCGGCGGCAGCAAGGCGATGTGGCGGCATCGGTAAGCGGCGGCTTGGCGGCGGGGCGGCGGCGGCGCTCGCTGAAGAAGTCAAGCGGCAGCGGCTAGGGTTTGCCGGGCGGGCGGCTTGGGCTGGCGGCAGTCACGCCTCGCCCTTTAAAGGGCCGGCCCAGAGTCGGTTCGTACTTTTAAAAAAACGGAGAGAGAAAATAATAAAAAAACCAAACAAAGTCCAAAAATCCCGAAATAAATTTTCGCGGTCCTCTAATAATATTTCGGACAAAGTGAACATTTATTTGGACTAATAATGCAATTTTGAAAAATGCATATTTATCTAATTAAAATAAAATAGCAGTAAAAATCCAATTAAAATAATTATTTGATTTTAACATTTTTCCTCCAATAGTTATTTTATTTTGGAGAAGTCATTTTATCCCCTCTCTTTTATTTTTATAGTGTAAATATTCGGAGAGAAAAAACATTAAAACCAAAATGATCCTCTTTTCAAATTTGAGAATATTCAAATATGAAAATAAATGAAATCCTAAACTCTCTCCGTAGGTCATTGAGTTGCTAAGAATATCTAGGATCAAACCAAAATGCAATTATAATATGATATGCATATGATGACGTATGTATAAAATTCCAAATTAAAAATTTGGGATGTTACAAACCTACCCCCCTTAAGATGAATCTTGCCCTCGAGATTCGGGTTGGCTAGAAAATAGGTGTGGGTGGTCCTTCCGTAGATCTTCCTCTCATTCCCACGTGGCTTCATCCTCGGTATGGTGGCTCCACTGAACTTTGCAAAACTTGATAACCTTGCTACGTGTGACTCGGCTGGCAAAGTCGAGAATCTTCACTGGTTTCTCCTCATAGGTCAAATCACTAACCAGTTGAATCGCTTCCAGTGGCACTGTATCTCTCAAAGGAATATCGGCCATCTCTGCGTGGCACTTCTTTAACTGGGAAACGTGAAATACATCGTGATCTCCTGACAATCCTTTGGGTAACTCCAACTTGTAGGCTACCTCTCCCATATGCTCCAAAACTACGTATGGTCCCACAAAACGTGGTGCTAGCTTTCCCTTAACTCCAAAACGCTTAACTCCTCGAAGTGGTGACACATGAAGGTATACTCCGTCTCCGACTTCGTAAACTGTCTCCTTGCATTTACAATCCGCGTAACTCTTCTGCCTCGATTGGGCTACCTTGAGTCTGTCGCGAATCAGCTTAACCTTCTCTTCAGAGTCTTTGATTAAATCTGGTCCAAACAACTGATTGTCTCCAACTTCATCCCACAATAATGGTGTCCTGCACCTCCTTCCGTACAAAGCTTTGAAAGGGTCCATCTTCAAACTAGCTTGATAATTGTTGTTATAAGAGAACTCTGCATATGGCAAGTTGTCGTCCAACTAGATCCATAATCCAGCGCACAAGGTCTCAACATGTCCTCCAGAATCTGATTGACTCTCTCGGTCTGTCCATCTGTCTGTGGATGGAAGGCTGTACTAAACTCTAGCCTAGTACCCAAAGTATCATGCAACTGATTCC
This sequence comes from Aegilops speltoides, assembly GCA_021437245.1. NCBI lineage: Eukaryota > Viridiplantae > Streptophyta > Magnoliopsida > Poales > Poaceae > Aegilops > Aegilops speltoides. The sequence continues at coordinate 251,177,132 of CM038146.1, forward strand.
AGAACTTTGAGATAAACTAGGTTCCTCTATCTGATACAATGGTCCTCGGAACTCCATGCAGACATACGATCCTGGTCATGTATATCTTCGCCAACTTAGCACTCGTATAGGTGGTCTTCACTGGGATGAAATGAGCTACTTTCATCAAACGATCAACTACAACCGAGATAGTGTCATAGCCTGAATGAGTCCTGGGCAATCTAGTGATAAATTCCATGCCAAGCTTATCCCACTTCCATTCGGGTATCGACAATGGCAGTAGTAACCCAGCTGGCTTCTGATGCTCTGCCTTAACTCTCTGACATACATCACATACCGCTACATACTCGGCAATATCCTTCTTCATTCATGTCCACCAGAAACTCTCCTTCAAATCCAGATACATCTTAGTGTTTCCTGGGTGAATTGAGTATGGCGGATCGTGGGCCTCCTGCAGAATCAACTTCTGGATCTCGGGGTCATTAGGCACATATACGCGATCCTCAAACCATAAAGTATCATGCTCATCCTCACGAAATCCTTTAGCCTTTCCTTTGCTCATCCTTTCCTTTATCTCCGCAATCTCCTTGTCAGTCTTCTGGGCTTCTCTAATCTTACCCATTGAAGTGGATTGAATTTCCAATGCTGCTAATAACCTCTCAGAACTATTTCCAAACATAGCTCGCGAGGATCTTCTGCTAACTCCTTGGGTAATCCTCCAGTCATGAGCATATTAACATAACTCTTGTGACTCAACGCATCAGCTACTACATTAGCTTTTCCGGGATGATAGTGCAATTTCATATCATAATCCTTAATGAGCTCCAACCATCTCCTTTGCCCGAGACTCAACTCCTTCTGAGTGAAGATATATTTCAAAACCTTATGATCCATGTATACCTCACAGTGGTTTCCGATGAGAAAATGTCTCCATGTCTTCAGCGCATGCACTACGGCTGCTAACTCCAAATCATGTGTAGCGTAATTCAGCTCATGGGATTTAAGCTGTCGTGAGGCATATGAAACAACTCTTCCTTCCTGCATAAGCACTGCTCCAAGTCCTTGACGTGAAGCGTCGCAATATACTTGATAATCCTTTCGTTGGTCTGGATGAATCAACACTGGGGCTGTAACCAAACGTTTCTTCATCTCCTAAAACCTGGCTTCACACTCCTCAGTCCATTTAAACTTGGTGTCCTTCTTCAATAACTCCGTCATGGGCTTTGCAATCCTGGAGAAATTCTCAATGAACCTCCAATAATATCCTGCGAGTCCGAGAAAATTCCTGATCTCTCCAACTGATGTGGGTGCCACCCATTTAGTCAAAGAAACAACCTTGGTGGGGTCTACTGCTATTCCTTCTCCGGATATAAGATGTCCGAGAAATCCAACTTCCTTCAACCAAAACTCACACTTGCTGAACTTGGTATACAACTGGTGTTCTCTGAGCTTCTCAAGAACCAAACACAAATGTTCCTTATGCTCCTCTTCATTCTTCGAGTAGACCAATATATCATCAACGAACACCACGACAAACTTATCCAAAAACTCCATAAACACCTTGTTCATCATGTTCATGAAATAGGCAGGCCCGTTAGTCAGACCAAATGACATAACAGTATACTCGTATAGCCCGTACCTTGTGGTAAAAGCTGTCTTAGGTATATCCTGCTCTCGAATCTTCAGCTGGTGGTATCCTGATCGCAGATCGATCTTGGAAAATACTTTAGCTCCTTGCAACTGGTCAAACATATCATTGATCATCGGTAGTGGGTACTTGTTCTTGATCGTCACCTCATTCAACGCATGATAATCAGCAGCCATCCTTAATGATCCACCCTTCTTCTCCACTAGAAGTACTGGGGCTCCCCAAGGTGATGAATTGGGTCGTATGTAACCTTTATCCAGTAACTCCTTAATCTGCTTCTTGATTTCCTCCAGATTCTTTGCGGGCATCCGATACGGTCTCTTTGATATTGGCCCGGTGCCTGGCAATAGCTCAATCAAAAACTCAATGTCTCCATCCGGTGGCATGCCTGGTAACTCCTCCAGAAATACGTCGGGGTAATCCTTCACCACCAGTACTTCCTCCTGTACAACTCCTGATAAGGAATTCACTTGAGTCCTCTTCGGCACATGCCGGGATACATACTTGATCCTTCTTCCTTCTCGAGTGGTGAGCATAATTGACTTACTGGCGCAATTGATGTTTCCCCCATACATCAATAACCAATCCATATCCAATATCACATCCAAACCTTGTGACTCAAGAATTATCAGATCTGAGGGGAAAACATGCCTACCTATGGTCAATGGCATCTGAAAACATCCTTGGCTTGCCGTATGCTCCGCTCCTGGCGAGCTTAATAACATAGGTGTCCTAAGAACTTTGGTGGGCAACTTATACTTATCCACAAATCCCCTTGATATGTATGAATGCGATGCACCAGTATAAAAAAGAACGATTGCAGTAAATGACTTAACCAAAAACTTACCCATAACTGCATCTGGCTGCTCTTCAACCTCGTCCAAGCTAAAGTGGTTCACTTGTCCCCTGTTGAAAGGGTTGGGCTTCTTCCCAGAGCTTCCATTGCCATTTCCATTCTTTGCTTCAGAACACTCGGTGGCGTAGTGTCCATTCTTCCTGCACTTGAAACAAGTAATGTGGCATAGATCCTTCTTGGCGGGCGTTGCCGGGTTGGAACGGTTCTGGCTTCTGCTTTCTCCATTCCCATTCCCATTATTGGGGCCACTATGGTTATGCGAACTTCCTCCATTGGTAGTGTGGCCTCCATGGTTATGGTGAATGTGTCCTCTCGATTTCGGGGTAAAACGAGGTCTCTACTGAGCTCCTGAATTGTACTTCCCTTGTCCATACTTCCTCTTGCGGCTCTCTATCTGCTGCTGCTTCCCTTCAATCATAAGATCTTTATCTACCAACTCCTAGTAGTTGTTGAATGTTGCCACCATCAACTGCATGCTCAGCTCATCATTCAGTCCTTCCAGAAACTTCTCCTGCTTAGTGACATATGTAGCTATGTCATCATGGGCATAGCGTGCTAACTTACTAAACTTATCCACATACTGGCCCACTGTGCGTCCTCCTTGGTGCAAGTTGCGAAACTCGCGCTTCTTCATGTTCATAGCTCCTGCTGAAACATGGGCATCTTGGAAAGCTTCTTGAAACCGATCCCATGTAACAGTGTCAATGGGGTAAGTTGCTGTGAAATTCTCCCACCATGATGCTGCGGGTCCATCAAGCTGATGTGCGGCAAAATGCACTCTCTCCGCATCTGTGCATCCTGCAGTGGTCAGCTCCCTTCCAATCTTGCGGGGCCAATCATCTACAACAATCGGCTTGGTGCTACTAGAGAACACCGGCGGATTCAGCCTTAGGAAACAGGCTAAGTGATCAACAGGTGGTGGTGGTGGTGGGTTGTTGTTGCCTTGGTTCTGGTTCTGAACTAATAGCTGCATTAAGGTATTCTGCTGCTGGATCAACTGAGTGAGCTCTGGTGGGAAAGCAAATCCATTGTCATGTCTCGGAGGCATCTGATGGGTTTAGAAAAGGTGAGAAAACAGAATAGAATGAGGTCTAAAGGGAAAACACTACCCATATGCACATGAGACAAACACATTCGTATCACACCAATCAATTCAAACAAGGGCATACAATCGATCTAACTACTGTCACAAAAGTGCTCGGACTAATACTATACACATGGGGGGAATACTACTAATAGTATGGTGGTCGACTAGACGTTTTGATCGGTGGAAGACTCCATGATATCTGCTCCAGCTTCATCTTCGTAATCATCATCACTACTGTCGGGGTCAGACTCGGTGTCGCAGATGATGATGTAGTCCTCAGAACGGATGTCCTTGGAATGGTCGTCATCTCCTCCAGGCGCGGGGTCTCCCATGAATACTCCTAGCTTCCTCGTCAGGTCGTCATTCTTCTCCACTAGTATTGTCATTTCCTCCTCATATCCGTCGCGTGTAGACTTGAGTTCCTCTTCTAGCTCCATGTTCCCGATTATCACTTTTTTCAGATCTATCATGCTGGCGCACATCTGATTCTCCTGGCGACGAATGTGCTGGATTAACTCCTGGATAAAAGCTGCAATGGACCTGTCCCTCCTGGTGCTGATCATCTCCCATTGCTCATCTCGGCGCCCACATATCTGGTAGATAGTGTCTTTAAGATCCTTGTGATAAACTTCGCCGATGCGTCCCATGGCGATGTGGGCTGCCATGCTCTTCCCTAGACTCCAGGTTGGTGCGTCAAAGGAAAACTCCATGGGCTCAGTAACTGGCATGAATGTCCTTCCTGGAACTTGAACTCAAATTATCCAACGCTCCTCTTCTGGTAAAGGGGCGATGTAGGTCCCGGTGAAGCTTGGTATTCCGATGTTCAGGTACCTAGTGACTTCCTTCGAGTGTCGCCCAAAAGGTGTGTCTTCATCCGGTTGTGTAAACTTGTTCCTTGAGTCCGCCATACTATAGAGTGGAAAAAGGGGAGGAGTCAGAAATGAGTAGAGAAGAGTGACCTATGGTTTAACTTAGTGGTCGTGTCCTACAATCAGCATGTGCTCTGATACCATCTTGTAGCGACCTGACCTCAAACGGTCAACTCTCTGTGCATCAGTGTCATCCCTGGATCGGTAATGCTGACACACACAATACTCGAGGATTTATAACAGAGTTTCAATCACACATGATGAGGACATGACTACCTTGGATAAGACCAAAAATATTGCATACATGCATATTTGTCAGGTGATTTCTAGTGCAAACTATTCAATAATCTATTTATGTTATCTAGAACAAAAATATTTCACACACTTTTGTGTTTTGTCTAATTGCAGGTGTATGGGATATTTGTACAATTTACATATGAAGATAAGTGAAAAGGAGAAGTTTAGGTGCTGTTCAAAAAGTCCTCTCACGTCACTTTTGGGCCAAGAGAAGATAGAGTCCAAGTCTCTCACGTACTGGATTCAGATTCGGACTGCACAGACATACCTGACTCAAAACGCCAACAACTTTTTCATACAGACTCTGAATTGGGTGATTCTTTTTGTGTTGAAAGTAGATTTCATGCTCTTTCCAACCCAATTGGAATCACCTTAAAATCTGTCCTGAGAGTTGAGTTATGGACGAAACAATCTGATGCGGCACCAGAATCCGAGTCAAACTACAAGTCCAAAGGTGTTACGTCACCTCCACTTGGGCACATCGGCCTTGTACGACCTAGGGTTAGTTTTAGGCTGCCTTTGGACATCCTCCCACCTCCTTGGCCGCCACCCTTGCTCCTATATAAGTGGATCCATCTAGTAGCTTTTCCCTTGGTACTTGTTTAGTTAAAAGTTAGCCATTGCAACTTCGTGTACTTCGTTTGTGTCCAACGACTAGACCAAGACCGCTTACGGATCCCCACCTTTATTAGTACTTCATATATATTCGCAATATTCAGATTGCTTTATCATATTCTTGCTTGTTCTTCGATTGCTTGCAGGAATAGACCTTCGTGGTCAGGTTGATCATGCTCCGGCGTGGTCAATAACCTCTCGGAGTTGGTTTAGCGATTGCTAAGGCGCAACGTCGTGCACGTTTGTAGTCGGATCGTCAAAGTCATATCCACCAAATCGATAGTTATCATCTCATCGAAAGATCGGGACACCTCCGCCTCTATCAAGTGGTATCAGTTTTCAGATTGCTCAGTGAGAATTTCCAGTTTTTCCTAGATTAGATTTATTTTCTTACCTATTGTCCAAGAAAAAGCCACAAAACAAAAGTTAGACCTATTCATCCTTTGTCCTAGCCAGACTGAGCCTTTGCAATTTTCTTTTCATTGTTTGCATTATTGAATTATCGGTTGCATCGCCGTGTCGAGTTGCTGGTCTTAGTGTCTAGTTCGTTTAGAGTTTCGAGTTCTGTTCACATTAGTCACGCCGCCGTTGCATCGTTATCCCTTCCGCTGTCCACTACACATCATTTTCCATCACGTGCTACCCACTGTTCATTGTCATAATCATAGTTGAGATCGTTCACATCTTGGCTTGATCCAATCTGCATCTTATCTAGTTTGTTTTGGAAGGAGGGAGAGAAAAAAAAAGAGAGAGAAAAAAAAAGAGAGAAAAAAAGTAAAAAAAAGTCAGAGAAAAAAAAGAGAGGAAGAAAAAGAGAGAAAGAAAAAGAAAAAAAGTGTTAGGGAAAAAAAGAGAAGAAAAAAAATTCGGATCTATCTAGACTCAATCTCGTAGTTGAATTTGGATTGGAATTCGCATTATGCATTGCTCAAGAAACAGTGTATCTTCCTCATATGAAGTCCGTTTGGCTCCGTGAGTACTCAAATTAAAGCTAGCGACGAGTCAGTAGCTAAATAGTTGCGAAGCTTTTTTCAATATTTGACACCTCAAAATCGGCATCTAAATAGGTCTTTTGCCCTCCAAGTTCGTGAACACAAGAACAACAAAGAAAGAATAAAGAATA